>OY997271.1:105841558-107198558 GCA_963921465.1 Triticum timopheevii
TCCTTCTCCTTCTCCTTCTTCTTCTTCTCCTTCTTCTTCTCCTTCTTCTTCTCCTTCTTCTTCTTCTCCTTCTTCTTCTTCTTCTTCTTCTTCTTCTTCTTCTTCTTCTTCTTCTTCTTCTTCTTCTTCTTCTTCTTCTTCTTCTTCTTCTTCTTCTTCTTCTTCTTCTTCTTCTTCTTCTTCTTCTTCTTCTTCTTCTTCTTCTTCTTCTTTCTCTTCTTCTTCTTCTTCTTCTTCTTCTTCTCCTCCTCCTCCTCCTCCTCCTCCTCCTCCTTCTTCTTCTTCTTCTTCTTCTTGTTCTCATTTTCTGTGGGAGACGGCTTCGCAACAAGCTCATTGGACCTTGCAGCTATCTCGAAACTCACACGGGCATCGAGGGCAGCATATTTTATCTGCTCGTACGTCAAGGGATAATTCTCCCATCCAGACGACCTTAAATGCAACCGTCTCGTCACCCTTCTGAAGATTTGTACCGAGCACAAAATTTGCTACGTCGAATAGGGATGGTGTCTGTTTATCACAATCTTCTACAGGAATTTTGATTCTGGTTTGTAGGTCAGCGATGCTTTTCAAATCAAGGTTGTACGGCTCCAGCTTCTGTTTGTCCCCTTCGATGGCTGCCCCACAGAAGTATACGTCCTCCCGAGACAAGAAATCGTGAAGCTCACCTGGTATGGAGGGCGCGTGTATGATGTGGTACACCAAAACATCATCTTCAAGGCACAGCCGAAGGACGGCGACGCATTGGATCTTCCCAGTGGCACGCTCCGTGTACTCTGCGTCGAGACCGATGACCCTCGTCTCTACCTTTTCGAGGGAGTTGGATACATTGTTGATCCACTACAAAACAACCCTTGGGTGGACGGTGATGGTGGCAACTATGCTCAACGAGCCTTCGACGAGGACATGTTGGATGCTAAAAACCTGCATCTCGATCTCTTTCGCCATTTGGAACTGCTGGAACGGAGGGCTATGGTTTGGACAATTAGGATTAGATGGCTAGTCTAACTGAAGTAGTAGATGATTATTTAAAGAGGTTAAAACAATGTGAACGCAGTGGGGTTTGGATGCAAATGAAGATGAAGGGGAGGTGAAGAAGCCAAGGACTAAACGAAAAGGCTATGCGGGTAGACTGAGGAGTCGTACCTGTTCGTGTACGTCCCCATCCTTCCTGATAGGTGGGACCTATGCAAACAGATAAAAAAAATGTGTCATAGCTGGTTCAGATGGATATTGGCGCGTGAGTGGGACACACAACATTCTCTGGTTAAGGAATACTCCCTCCGTCTAGGTGAGTAAGTCACCTTATGAAAATCAGGTTTTCCCAAAACCTTTAGGCGTGGAGCATTAACTTCCTGCTCGATCCCCTCCCAGCCTCGTTAGCCAGCGTTCTGTTCCTCTGCTCCCACGTTCTACCTTTCCATTTTTCCTCTTCTCAAGTGTGGAATGATCTACATGCCATCCTTGATGCACCAGAACGACCACTGCATGCATCGCGGCAGGGCATTGATTGGGCCTGCTTGGAGAGCTGAAAAGGCATCCTTATAACTACGTATTAATTGCTGATTTTGCTTCCATTTGTAACATTGCCGTGGTTGGAAGTTTTGCTCGTCCCGGTGCTCTTTCTCTTCCAATCTACAACCACCTAGGTTGCGCTCACCTAAACGGAGGGAGTACACGGTTATCCTCATCAAAGGCCCATCTTCGCGCTTCCGCATGCACGAGAATTTGGTTCTGCTTGCAATATGGATGATACCTGGAGGATGAAGTGAACAAGCATGCTAGCACGGGAGACCTATTTCCGCTATACAATACTGGAGTACTCATGTTCCTACTAGTAGTAGTAGTAGTACAACTTTGGTATACTTGATGGTCAAAATACTATTCATCCGGTCCTCACAGTGAAGTGACAACACCCTGCGCCTGACACTAGTCCAGGCGGCGTGTTCGGGTTACCAAAGTCAGCCTCACCCTATGCACTGTGCAGTCTGTCACCGCCGCTGTACAACACATTGGCATGCCTCGCCTCGTCTCCCTCTCCCCTCCCATAGCACCACTCCATCTCCATCTCCATCTCCGTCTCTGTCTCCATCTCACTGTGCCCCCGTGTACCGTCGCCTCGCTCGCCTCCTCCAGTAGCACTATTCCCTCGCTAGCCGCTCTAGCACCGACGGCCTTCTCCCCCGTAAATCAAGCCCCCCAAAACCCCCACCTTCCAAACTCCACCATGGCTGAACGTGAACCGCGCAGCATCCATATGAGCCGCGATTGGAGCAATCTCCCCAGTGACATCCTCGACCTCTGTTGTTCATGTATGGATATGTTGAGCGCCCTGCGGCTAGCTGCATGCTCGAGGGACATTCACACGACCATCGTCGAAGCGAGGCCTAAGCTTTTCAAGACACCCTGCTTGGTGCTATTTGGTCTTGTGAGATTGGTTCACCATGATACGGAGGCGTACATGATGCCCGTCAACTTCAATCCGATCTCCATTAGCTGAAACTTCTTTGCAGGTATGTAGTGGGTCGTCGTACATCATTTTCCTCGACTTCGATCTGATCACCATCGCCCGAAACTTCTTGGAAGGTATGTACTGGGTCGGCATGAACTCCCACTGGATGGCTGCCTTCAGAGAAGACGGTAAAAAGTTGGTACTCGTGAACTTCAAGACCTCCCATAAGATTATGCTTCCTCCGTTGGATTACATAGAGTTTTACCATCGCGGTCCAAGTCATCTAGATTACAACGTCAGTTGGATGGTCCTTGTTTTGCAGAAGATTGTAATCTGCCAAGTGCCCACACGACATGCGAATTATGCAGACTTCAAGCTAATTGCCGGGTTCGATCGCGGACTCGCCTATCTTTACGCTGGTGCCTTCTTTAGCTGGAGACAACTCAACTCGCAGTGGATCATCCTCAAAGTTGATACACAGTTCTATGATGCTATTGAACACAATGTCATCATCTACGATCGACAAAGCAGATGGCACCACGTATTGCTGGGACGACGCGTGTAAGTTGTTTCCATCTCATGTTAATGATGATGCCATGACACTGTTTGAACTTTTTGTGATGATTGGCATATCCCTGTTTGAGCAGAATTTGAGTAGAACTATGGCAATGTATTAGAGATGCCATAAATCAGCTATATTTGGAATGAGTTAATTCATGCGATTGTGACCATGTCATTACAACCAACTTGTATCC
The DNA here is from genome assembly GCA_963921465.1 of Triticum timopheevii. Taxonomy (NCBI): domain Eukaryota; kingdom Viridiplantae; phylum Streptophyta; class Magnoliopsida; order Poales; family Poaceae; genus Triticum; species Triticum timopheevii. The sequence goes on from OY997271.1 coordinate 105,844,766, forward strand.
TTGAATAATCAAACGGTTAGGAATATATGGATATTCTCCTTATTTTACAGTAATCTATATACTACTACTAAATATGAGTGTGTATCAATGGCCATGTTCGTTTCCTCTTTTTCATGATGTAGAAACATGCACCACACTGTTGGTTTCATCTAACCATACATTTGGGAAGTAAATGTGCATATGGAGAACTCCATATTTGGAAGTAGTGAAATCCTGTAATGCTTACCATGTGTACATACCTATATTTGCCCTTCAGCAATCAATGGCTAGAATAATATCCTCACAAAAATTTTGCCCATAGAACATGAGTATATAACAATGCATGGTCTGCTAGTTACCTTGAAGAATTTGTTTGTGAGGACAGAACATGATTACATAACATGCATGACATGGTAGTTTCCGCGAAGAATCGATTACGAGATAACATGAGTATAACCATGCATGGCACTTCTATATTTTCGAACCCAGTATACATTTGCCTGTATTTTCCTCCCAGTTCCAATAGGGACATATCAATGATGTTTCTTGCATTATCCTACTCATACTCTGAACAATGCTGATCTTACATTAACAATGCCTGTCCTTTTCGATATGATGCAGTGTACCTATAGTTACTGCCCTTTGTAATCACACCACCTTTGCCAAAAAGAGGGAAGCACAACTGGTTCCTTGGTCGATCAGATGACGGCAAAATACTGATGATCATTCGGACACATGAGCTAGAAAAGTTATATTGCAAAAACCCCATTGTATACAAGCACCGTGAAATACGTGAGTATCCGGACAGTGGCTGTTACATCTATGAGCAGGATACCAGCTTGTTGGGGCCTTCAGGATTTTTTAGTTGGGAGGCGAGTAAACAGCCTTGGTTCACACTTTCTGTTTCTCGGACTCAGTTATCCAATTAACCAGGAGATCACCGTTGGCAAGGACCTTGATGGCAGAGAGGCTCTGTTTGCTATGGAAAACTGTGTCTACACGGCGAGCCCTAGGAGTTCGGGAGCAAACTCCCCTGATTGTCAACGATACAGCCTGCAGCCAAAAGAAGGTGAGAATGACAAAGGCATCCGGATTAACTTTCATCCTTGGATGTCTCAATTACGATAGGCAGTGATGTGGTTCAAGCCTTTAGCTTGTGTCGGGGTACAAAAGTAGGGGCCTAGCTTTTGACCCCTTTACTTGTGCACGGGCAGTCAGAGCCACCTGCCACGACCACACATGAGCAAGGCAAGAGAGGGAAGCCGGAGAAGAGCCAAGGCCACAGGGACAAGCAAAACAACAAAGGACCAAGACCATAAAGGTTGCACGAGCAATACAGGTTGCCCCGGCAAGGACCCTTGCCGAGGGCAACCCCAGCAGCCTTGGCAAGATCCTTGCCGGGGCAGCTCGTCCACACCCGCTGAGCGAGCCACCTTCGAGCCCACCGATGCTGAGCAATCGCGTTGGGACAGGGTTCGGGAGGCACCTCCGTGGTGGCATGCAGATCTTTGTGAAGACATAGAGCAATCAAGATCAAATGGGGATTGGAGAGCAACCGTCCCCACCGAAGAAACCCACAGGACCCCCTGACAAGATCCTTGCCGGGGAAGCCAGCGCGCCGCGGCAAGACCCTTGCCGGGCCACCCGGCAAGACCATCATCAAGCGCCCCGGCAAGGCCACTGCCAGACCCGTATCAGCCAAGTTCCTACCGCCGTTCATGTGCAGCCACCGATCCAACCAGCTGGGCAGGCACCTGCGTGGCAGCATGCAGACCTTCGCAGAGGCTCCACCACCGCGCCACCTCAGCTGCCTGCCTGCCTACATGGCGCTGCATGCGTTGCTGGCCGGGGTGCGTGTCGAAGCCAGGAGGGGCGGCGACGGACAGGATGGGCCTCACCCCCGTCCCCCAATAAAGTGACGGACACCTAAGCCCCGCATTTAATGCGTCTTGTCCTGTAATACTAGCGATAACCTCGCAACGCTATAGCACTTTCCACCTCCTGTGTGCCACTGTGGCAGCCCCTTTCGCCTATAAAAGGAGGACCATGGCATAGTGAGAAGGGATTCGGCTCTTTTGAACCTCGCAGCACCCAGAGCTAGTTCGAGAGCTCGAGAACACTAATACAACCACCAAAGCAGGATCATAGGGTTTTACGCATCTTTGCGGCCCAAACCTGGGTAAATCCCCTGTGTGCCATCCCCTAGTCCCGCTCTTCTCACGATTCCGCGCCCCGCAACCGCAGAAGGGATTCCAGTGATCCCATAGGTGTCATTTCCCACCAACGGCTTGATAGGTAATTGGGTTGTTGCATCGAAAGGGTGGAGTACTGGTGTATCCGGATCACTGGTCGCTGAAGTGGGGCTGCAAATTATGATGGTGTTGGATCATCTCTTCGAATGACTTTGTTGTCTTTGCTGCTGGTTCTGGATGTGTAGTTCTTTCTTTTGTTATGCATATTCCTTGTCATTTGGTCATCCTCGTCTATGTCACTCTTACTATGTAATAGTTGCCTCTATTTAGAATGTCATTCTCGTCTAGATCACGAGAGTCTGAGCACTGTAGATGGGTGCGTTTTGGTGGTGTAGCAAGACTTCTTATGAACTATCATGTCTTGCTGTTTATCTCAGTAGTAGTCACTAGTCAGTGTTTGAATGTTGTATATATCGTTGTTTCGAACTGTTTATTGTCTGAAACTACTGGTGGGCTAAATGAGGGCATCACCATTCTCCAATATTCAGAGTATATCTCCTTTTTTCAAGTTATATAATTTGAGCTCAGTGTCTTTTCAATGATGTACACTTGTTTGGGCCAGTGAGGTGTCATTGAATATGGGCCGAGTAGTAACGCAATGCCAAACAGGTCAATTATGACTCTCAAGCCGGGCTCTCAAAAGATCCTCAAAAAAGGCCGGGCTCTCCAAAAAAGAAAGAATAAGGAGTCTTAGGCCGACATGTGGGCGCCACCCTGTTTTCATGCACTTGCGCGCCTAGAGCATATTGGCGCGTGTTCAAAATTCCTGCTACCTTTTCATCCCCAATCTCCCGCCCCTCCCCCACCTCTGGAATCTCGATTCCTACTCCAGTTCCCCCAAATCCCCCTTGAGGGAGTCCTGGACTAGGGGGTGTCTGGATAGCCGGATCACCATCATCGGCCGAACTATCATCGGCCGGACTATCATCATTGACCGGACTCCAAGACTATGAAGATACAAGATTGAAGACTTCGTCCCGTGTCTAGATGGGACTTTCCTTGGCGTGGAATGCAAGCTTGGCGACATGGATATGTAGATCTCCTACCATTGTAACCGACTCTATGTAACCCTAGCCCTCTCCGGTGTCTATATAAACCGGATGGCTTTAGTCCGTAGGACACAACAACAACAACCATTACAATCATACCATAGGCTAGCTTCTAGGGTTTAGCCTCCTTAATCTCGTGGTAGATCCACTCTTGTAACATCCACAATATCAATATCAATCAAGCAGGACGTAGGGTTTTACCTCCATCAAGAGGGCCCGAACCTGGGTAAGACATCGTGTCCCTCATCTCCGGTTACCATCCGCCTAGACGCACAGTTCGGGACCCCCTACCCGAGATCCGCCGGTTTTGACACCGACATTGGTGCTTTCATTGAGAGTTCCTCTGTGCTGTCGCCGATAGGAAGGATGCCTCTTCCCGTCTTCAAGGATGGTGTCTTCGCCAATGGAGCCTTGGCCGTCGACCAAACTATCCGGCTAGGAGGTTTTCTTATGACCGCCTGTCCGGCCACCGCTTCAACGATGACCTCTCGGGTCATCGAGAGCAATATTCACGTCAACTCGGAATTCTCTGAGCAGCTAGATCCAGCAGAGCTCTCGTCTGTAGACGAACTCTTGGATCGGATCGCCGCCCTGGGAGTCGCTACAGACTACAATCAGATCGGGCTTAAAACCGATCTGAGAGAGATTAATTCTCCCCAGGTTACCCACCACGTCACGGTGGTAGAGGAACATCGTGACGATCCTTCTCCCATATTGAAAACTAGTCGTGTCCGGGCTACCGAACCCTCCATGCCGGATTCCCGCGGAGGAATGGATTTCAATCAAGCGCTGAACATAAACTCAGGCATCAGACCGGACTCGTTGGACAACGTTCCACTTTCCAAGCTTCCAAATTCGGAAACTTCTCGGCCCTTGAGCCTCGAGATGGACAGGGTCCCGAACTCAATTAGGCCCACCCGTCTAGATATATGCGATCTATCTCTAATCCGGCAAGAGCCAGCCGAAACAATACATCATTACTGGGCCAGATTCCTCCTGGTCATGGACCGGATAAATGACTGCCGAGAGGAAAACGCAATCTCGATTTTTTGCAATAATTGCACGGACAGGGGAATCTTGAACGCCGTCAGCCGTCGTAAAATCACACGTTTCGCCGACCTGTCATCCATAGTGCGAAAGTACTGTGTGATAGAGAGTTTCCGGAAAACCGAAAATAGGTTTTGGGACAATCCGGCCCCGGATACAGCCCCAGTCCGCAACAAAAGGGTGCATTACACTCAGGCACCAGGTACAAGAACCAAAAAACAGAAGCCCCTTAAAGGGAACAGAACCGTACTGGAGGGATGGCTCAGCAAACCCTGTACAATTCACAGTACCAAGGGCGCAACCCCAACACATAGCCTTCGTGCATGTTGGATATTACGGCAGGTGGCCAAAAGTGGCGAGGAGCTTCTAGCCCCGGGAAACCACACCAACAATACCGGTACGGTATCAACAGTCTTCGAGACTTTCGCATCAAACAATATGCGGAAATGAACAATCCACAGCCTCGCCGAAGTCTACCAAGTAGCAACAACAAATCCTTGGAACAATGCGGCCATCACCTTCAATGCCAGCGACGAACCTAAATTCCGAACAGCCCGAGCACCAGCCGCATTGGTCCTCAGTCCAATAGTGGACGGCTTTCGACTTACCAAGGTACTCATGGATGGCGGCAGCGGATTGAACCTCATTTATGAGGAAACTCTTCAAAAAATGGAAATAGACTGGAGCCGCATTGAGCGAAGCAGCACAACCTTCAGAGGAATAATCCCTAGCCGGGAAACACGCTGCACCGGAAAAATCACACTCGATGTGGTGTTCGGCTCACCGGACAATTACAGGTCCGAAGAAATCACGTTCCAAGTGGCCCCGTTCAGCAGCGAATATCACGCTATATTAGGACGAGAGGCGTTCACAATCTTCCAAGCCGTACCCCATTACGGGTACATGAAGCTCAAAATGCCTGGGCCCGGCGGGATAATCACTCTCGTTAGTGATTCGGACATAGCACTCCGCGCCGAAAACAAAACAGCCGCATTAGCCTTGGAGGCACTATCCGAAGCCCTAGCGGCAGAGGAACTCACCGCGCTGCGCGCTACGGTGCACAGAGACGATGTGATACTCAATAAGAGATCCAAGTCCACCTCCTTGAAACCAGCGGACGAAATAATAAAATTCCAGGTCCATCCAACGGACCCGACAAAGACGGCCTCCATCGGGGCACAGTTGAACCCTGATGTAGACGCCGCACTGCGAGAATTCCTTCGGGAAAATTGGGACATTTTCGCCTGGCATCCTTCAGATATGCCAGGAATCCCCCGCAGATTGGCAGAGCATAGCCTAAACATCCTAAAAGGGTTCAAGCCAGTCAAACAGGCTCTTCGACGATTTTCCGAACCCAAAAGACAGGCAATGGGAGAAGAACTAGCCAAACTATTGGAAGCCGGACTCATCAGAGACATCAAACATCCGGATTGGCTAGCAAACCTGGTAATGGTACCAAAAAAGGACAAATCCTGGCGCCTATGTCTCGATTTCAAAGACCTAAATAAAGTCTGCCCAAAGGATCCCTTCCCCACCCCCCCCCCGCATCGACCAAATCATCGATGCCACTGCAGGGCATGATTCATTGTGCTTCCGGGATGCATACTCCGGCTATCATCAAATCAAGATGGCAGAAGCGGATCAAGCCGCAACGGCATTCATTACTCCATATGGACCATTCTGCTTCAACACGATGCCCTTCGGACTTAAAAATGCCGGCGCAACATATCAACGCATGATTCAGACATGTCTGGCTACCCAGATCGGCAAAACAGTAGAGGCATACGTAGACGACGTAGTCGTCAAAACTAAACACATCAAAACTCTAGTAGACGACTTGAGGGTCACATTCGACAACCTCCGAGCATATGACATTAAGCTGAATCCAGAAAAATGTGTTTTCGGCGTACCAGCCGGAAAGCTCTTGGGCTTCATTGTATCCGGTAGAGGAATTGAAGCAAACCCAGCCAAGATCCGAGCTCTGTCACAGCTAGATATCCCAAAAGACCTCAAGCAAATACAAAAATTGACTGGATGCGTGGCGGCTCTAAGCCGCTTTATCTCTCGTCTAGGAGAAAAGGCATTGCCCCTCTATCGCCTCCTTAGGCGCACCGAACACTTCGAGTGGACGGATGCTGCCACTGCCAGACTCGAAGAAATAAAGGCCATATTGGCAACAAATCCGGTCCTGGCTGCGCCCAACCTGGGCGAACCAATGTTGTTATACATCGCAACAACGCCTCAAGTTGTAAGCGCGGTACTCGTCGTCGAACGAGAGACAGAAGGGCATAAATTCCCTCTTCAAAAACCAGTATACTACGTATCCACTGTGTTAACCCCCTGCAAGTCCCGTTACCCGCACTATCAGAAGATAGCGTATGCGGTGTTCATGGCATCCCGGAAGCTCCGACACTACTTTCAAGAGTGTTTGATAACAGTGGCCTCTGAAGTACCACTTAACGACATTATAAACAACCGCGACACGACGGGCAGGATTGCAAAATGGGCCATTGAGCTCTTACCATTCGATATAACTTACAAACCTCGGCGAGCTATAAAGTCACAAGTTTTGGCTGACTTTGTCGCTGAATGGACCGAAGCCGAACTCCCTAAAGAGTACGGCGCATCCAATTGGATTATGCACTTCGACGGCTCTAAAATGTTGGCCAGATTGGGGGCAGGTGTCGTATTGACGTCCCCGACCGAGGACACAGTCCAATACGTACTTCAGATAATGTACACGGACTCCAACAACGCAGCCGAATATGAGGCCCTTTTACATGGTCTCCGGATGGCAATCTCCATGGGCATTCAACGCCTAGGGGTGCGTGGGGATTCAAACCTCGCAATATCCCAAATAAATGGAGACTTCGACGCCAAGGATCCGAAAATGGCAGCATATCGCAACGCTGTCCTAAAAATGTCAGCCCGGTTTGAAGGACTTGATTTCCATCACGTAGCTCGGGATAATAACCAAGCAGCCAACGTACTGGCACGCATCGGCGCAAAACGTGACGCTGTCCCTCCTAACATCTTCTTGGAACGGCTCTTCAAGCCATCCGTACTATGGGAAGAGGAGTCCGGAAATAACAAACCGGAACAAGCTGCACCAACCGGCGATTCAGCCGATGACACAACACCTTCAGCCCACGACATAATGGCAGTAATTGCCCCGTGGACAGAACCATTCCTCGCCTACATGCTTAGGCAGGAGCTTCCCAAAGACCAAAATGAGGCCCGCTGCATTGTCCGGCGATCTAAAGCCTACAAGGTCTATGAGGGAGAACTTTATAAGAAAAGCACAACCGGAGTCCTTCAAAGGTGTATCTCCGAAGAGGAAGGGCAAAACCTCCTGGCTGAAATTCATGCCGGACTAGGCAGACACCACGCCACAGCTCGGGCCCTTGTAGGAAAGGCATTCCGTACATGATTTTATTGGCCGACGGCCCGAGCAGATGCTCAGGACTTAGTCCAACGATGCGTCGGTTGTCAGCTCTTTGCTAATCAGAGCCATATGCCACCCACCGCCCTCAAAACTATACCCATAACCTGGCCGTTCGCGGTCTGGGGGCTTGACATGGTTGGACCCCTTAAAGGAGGAACCCACAAGCAAAGGTACCTGTTGGTCATGGTGGACAAATTCACCAAATGGATAGAGGCCAAGCCAGTCAAAACGGCAGAGTCCGGACCAGTGATAGACTTTATCTCCGGGGTAGTACACCGTTTTGGTGTCCCCCACAGCATCATCACCGATAACGGCACGAACTTTACGGCCGACGAGGTTAAATCATGGTGCAAAAATATGATCATTAAGCTCGATTACGCTTCAGTCTATCATCCTCAAACCAACGGTCAAGTGGAACGAGCAAATGGTCTAATAATGAGTGGCATTAAACCCAGACTAGTGCGGTCACTCACGAAATCTGACACGCACTGGGTAGAGGAGCTCGACTCTGTACTCTGGGGGCTGCGGACAACGCCCAACCGTACTACCGGATTCACACCATTTTTTATGGTATACGGCGCAGAGGCAGTCCTGCCCTGCGACATCATTCATGACTCACCTCGAGTGCGCATGTACGAAGAAAGAGAAGCCGAGCTGGATCGGCAGGACAGCTTGGACGCATTGGAGGAAGAACACGACGTCGCCAAGGCTCGTTTCGCATTCTATCAGCAGCAGGCTCGAAGATATCAAAGCAGAGAAGTACGGGCCAAGACTTACAACGTTGGCGAACTACTTCTACGCCTGCCGGACAAGAAAAAGGACAAGCTCAAGCCCAAATGTGAGGGCCCCTTCATTATCGATCAAGTCCTAACCGGCGGAGCGTACCGTCTACGAAATGCGTCGGACAACCGACTCGAGCCGAACCCATGGAACGCAGCCTGCCTCCGATGATTCTATGCCTAGCGCTGGACTAAGAGTTCGTCCCCTTCCCCAGTTCAAATTTTTACACTTCAGCTGTCTTTTGTTTCTCTTTCTTCTCTAACCCTTTTTACTAAAAAGCCCTTAAGGGCCTACTTACGCATTGTTCGCAAAACACTTGATGTGCCATCCGCACTCATTATACCTGGGGGCTTCTTTTCCAGAAGCTCAATTATAAGGGCTTCATGCCCAGCACATGTGTCAAGCTTCCACATGTACCTTTTACTCTCCATTATATGCATCGATATGACTTAAATTTTGGCCAAGCTGGGTTGCCAGGCTCCTGTGCTTAACCCTACGTTCCCGATTGTTCGGCTAGGAGGTAAAGGGAGCACCTCTGCGATTGTTACTGCCGGGTCAGCCGGATGTGTACCTCATACTGGGTGAAGCCGAAAGCTAGCGTTCTTAAGGGAATATCCGGTCGGTGACTTGAAAGATGATTTCTTACCTACTTATTTATCTGCCCCTAGATGTTTTTCTGCTTTTTTCGCAGTCCGGACATGCACCTTAGGGCATGCCTCCCCCAGAGGAAAGGAACCCTTAACGGAACTATTCTCCCTGGAAGATGTTTCTTACTAACCATGTAATATAACATAACTAGTTGGACACTTGTCTGATAAAGCACTAATGACCCCTACGCCTGGTCTCCATGCATACCCCGGTTGTTTCATAGCCGAGAAGGTATTAGGACACACTCCGGACTCTAGGGTCCCGAGGTCGAAGCGAAAAGGTCGGCAAAGACAAACGATCTACAATCCGGCTAGAAGGCATTTTACATGTCATTTTATAATACATTGTCAAATCGACTAACTGTATTCTTCCTCAATCCCGTCTAACAGGCTGTCTAATTTACAGTCCTGTTGGGAAAATTTAGCGGCCAACTCTACTTGGCCATATACTAAACTCATAGGGATCATCTTCCCATCAGGCCCCACAGGTCCGACCTCGGCCATGTGGTTGGGATCCGCCTTCTTGTACCGCGTCTTCACCATGGCCCAGGCCTCCCTGGCACCTTGGCGGCAGGCTGAAATCTTCCTTAAATGGAAACGCTGCCGCACTCCCTGAAGGTTCTCCGCAAGCTCCCCAAGACCCTCGAGTAGGGAGAAGGCTGGCCATAAAGCCTGGATGACGCCGCTCATTGCCTGCCGAACTCGTTCGATCAGTTGCAACAATTCGGGAAGTTGATCACCCATTGATACGGGCATCTCCTCCGCAGGGCGACCTGTGAGTATACCTACAGACATATTTTGTCAATGGCTTCCTCGCCGAACTCTTCGTTTCAAAGGAATTCGCTTAAGCACTTACTATAGATGCCGCGACGAAGCCGCTGATTCTCCTTAACGGAGCCAGACCGCTCGGCCCGAACGCCTTTCAGCTCTTCTCCAAGCTGGGCATGGGCATCCTGGAGCTTGTTCCTTTCATGCTGCACCTTATGCAGCACCCTCTCACCGGCCTTTAGCTGGCGCAGAAGTTCTTGCCTGTCCGGATCTTGTCCGGCAGCAACTGCAACGTCATTTTTAGACTTGCGCACGGGCCAAACTCTACTTATTTTCTAAAATAATGCGTTACCAGGAGAGGTCCCTGTGTTTCCTCCTGCGGCAGCGAGTGCGGCCTCAAGTTGGGCCTTACACTCTTGCAGCTCCTGAGACAGTTGGGTATTCTTCATTGTAAGACCCTACAGTTAAACATGATCCTTAAATCAGTTAGCACAACTACTTTAAGTCTCGGGGGCTACTGGCATATACAACTATTAAAATCTCTTACCCGTATGTCTTTCACATACTGCTCCGTGGCTCTGGTCAAACCATCTTGAGCGGCACGAAGGTGCGCGTCCCCCGCGTTAAAGGCATTCAACGCCTCAGGGGAAAAGCACGCGTCACGAAAAACTGTCCGGCGGCGCCTGTGGTTCATGGCGCTCTCCACCTCAGATTTGGTGGCGGACAGTCTGTCGGCATCCTCCGTTGGAGGAGTATCAGGCTCGCGCTCGCCTCCCCCTCCAGGCCAGGCGCTGGAGCTTGGCTGGTAGAGGCCGGATTGGCAACCTCTACGCCCACAGTCCGGCGGGCGCTTTTTCTCCTACAAAAGTCATGAGCACTCAAACGCTTCCTAGGGACGTTGCTCCAAATAATGAATTGTGAGCTATACCTTTGCAGCGAAGTTTCAGTCCGTGCCGCGCTCCTCTTCCGCCCACTGGTCCGGCCTGGCCTTTGTTGGTAAGCCGCCGCGGCCTCGGCTTCCCGCCCTAGAGGCGCCTCCTGCACAGCGCCATCGTATACGATGGTCAGAAATAAGCAAGGAAGGAATGACGGTGTTAGGACTTCGGTCACAATCACCTGGGAAGCTGGATATAGTTCGGGATAGTCGGCCGTAATGGCGACTAAAGCATTATCCATGCTGAGCTGGTGGAACACCCCGTCGATTAGCTCCACCTTTATGTCCGGATCCTCGTCGAAGGCCGGATCCCGGGATCTCTCTGGATCCTCGGGTTGCGGAGCTGGACTTAGCATGTCCTCCACGATCTGACGCAGCTCCTGCGTCGAAAGAAGAACACAATATAAGAAACTTAAGTTTCAAAAGCATGGGTTGGACACACGGAGTGTTCGCTTACCCAAGGCCGGGGATTATTCATGGAGAACCCATTTAACGGGTTCGTTCGGAGGAAATCCTCCTCCTCCCCCTTATACAGGCCGGACATGATCTTCACCAGGTCTTCGGCCGAATCCGGCCCTTTGCGGCCATGACGGGTGGCATCGTCCTCCCTGTTGAAATCCCACATGGGGTGGCCCCAGTATTGTAGTGGCTGCACCCCCCGCATAATGCATGTTGCCATGACTCCAATCATGGTCAACCCGGAATGGGCCAGTAACCTTATCCGGCCCATCAAATAATGGACGCCCTTGTCTTCCTCCAGTTGGGGGCTCCGCGGACGCCAACTAAGGCGTTTCTTCAGAGGAGCATTGCTGAACTCTGGGAGACCGATCCGAACAGGGTCCGGCAGCGGAGCGTCTTCTATATAAAACCATTCCGAAGGCCAGTCTTCGGACACCTTCTTAGGGGTTCCAGATGGATATATGGACCCCTCGTGAGAGCGGGGTACAAGGCAGAACAACCTCTTCCACAGCGTGAAATGGGGTTCGACGCCCAGGACTAGCTATATGCAGGATCGAGGCGGGCATGAGGTGATGAAGCTGGAGTCCATAGAACTCCAGGAGCCCGCGGAGGAACGGATGTACAGGAAATCCGAGCCCCCTTATCAGATAGGGGACGAAGCATACCCGCTCCCCTTTGTTGGGACTTGGGGTAGCCTCCGCTTGCTTCCCACCTTTGTAGGTGGCCAGCCCGGCTCGAACCGGAACCATAAAGGCCGGAGGGAGATATCCCCCTGCTTGGAGCTTCACCAGCTCATTGTGCGGAACAGAGCATCTCCTCCAATCTCCTGGTAGAGGGCTGGGAGCGCGAGAAGAGGAGCTGCATTGACGGTCCATGATGGAATGGATTCTTGGTCGAAAGCGCTCCGATGAGTATTCGCGGGAGGAAGAGGGTGTGATTTGGATCTGGATTCTTGCCTCTCTTATAGGCAGATTATTCGCACAACTAGGGGGTAAAACATGAAAGACACCCTGGCTTTTCGCATTCGTGCGACGCATGGAAGAAGGTCATTATTGGGCGTGGAAGCCAAGAAGCGCAACATTGATGAGGAAGCCGGACACTGTTCGGCAGGTACATGGAACTTGAAGGAGAACCCTCCTTGCAACGCCGAAGACTACACACATGCTGGACTTATCATCATTGAAGCCTGGTTCGGGGGCTACTGAGGGAGTCCTGGACTAGGGGGTGTCCGGATAGCCGGATCACCATCATCGGCCGAACTATCATCGGCCGGACTATCATCATCGACCGGACTCCAAGACTATGAAGATACAAGATTGAAGACTTCGTCCCGTACCCGGATGGGACTTTCCTTGGCATGGAAGGCAAGCTTGGCGATACGGATATGTAGATCTCCTACCATTGTAACCGACTCTATGTAACCCTAACCCTCTCCAGTGTCTATATAAACCGGATGGCTTTAGTCCGTAGGACACAACAACAACAACCATTACAATCATACCATAGGCTAGCTTCTAGGGTTTAGCCTCCTTGATCTCGTGGTAGATCCACTCTTGTAACATCCACAATATCAATATCAATCAATCAGGACGTAGGGTTTTACCTCCATCAAGAGGGCCCGAACCTGGGTAAAACATCGTGTCCCTCGTCTCCTGTTACCATCTGCCTAGACCATAGTTCGGGACCCCCTACCCGAGGTCCGCCAGTTTTGACACCGACACCCCTCATGTACTCCCTGTACTCAAGCGCACTATCATGTCGCCAGTCAACGCGGATCTCTGAGCCGGAGATCCTCAGGTCCGTCCTGCCTTCGGTCGCGACGTGCTGTCGCTCAATGATGACCCACAAGTGTAGGGGATCAATCGTAGTCCTTTCGATAAGTAAGAGTGTCGAACCCAACGAGGAGCAGAAGAAAATGATAAGCGGTTTTCGGTAAGGTTTTCTCTGCAAGCACTGAAATTGTAGGTGATAGATAGTTTTGTGATAAGATAAATAGTAACGAGTAACAAGTAAATAAAGTAAATAAAGTGCATCAAGGTGGCCCAATCCTTTATGTAGAAAAGGATAAGCCTGGACAATTTCTAATAATGACAAAGGAGCTCCCAAGGACACATGGGAATTATCGTCAAGCTAGTTTTCATCACGTTCATATGATTCACGTTCGGTACTTTGATAATTTGGTATGTGGGTGGACCGGTGCTTGGGTACTGCCCTTACTTGGACAAGTATCCCACTTATGATTAACCTCTATGGCAAGCATCCGCAACTACAAAAGAAGTATTAAGGTAAACCTAACCACAACATTAAACATATGGATCCAAATCAGCCCCTAACGAAGCAACACATCTATGGCAAGCATCCAACTAGGGTTTAAGCTTCTGTCACTCTAGCAACCCATCATCTACTTATTACTTCCCTATGCCTTCATCTAGGCCCAAATAATGGTGAAGTGTCATGTAGTCGATGTTCACATAACACCACTAGAGGAAAAGACAACATACATCTCATCAAAATATCGAACGAATACCAAATTCACATGACTACTAATAGCAAGACTTCACCCATGTCCTCAGGAACAAAAGTAACTACTCACAAAGCATATTCATGTTCATAATCAGAGGGGTAATAATATGCATAAAGGATCTGAACATATGATCTTCCACCAAGTAAAACAATTAGCATCAACTTCAAGGAGTAATCAACACTACTAGCAACCCACAAGTAGCAATTTGTGGTTTTGATATAAGATTGGATACAAGAGATGAACTAGGGTTTTGAGAGGAGATGGTGCTGGTGAAGATGTTGATGGATATTGACCCCCTCCCAATGAGAGGATCATTGGTGATGACGTTGGTGATGATTTCCCCCTCCCAGAGGGAAGTGTCCCCGGCAGAACAGCTCCGCCAGAGCCCTAGATTGGTTCCGCCAAGGTTCCGCCTCGTGGCGGCGGATTTCGTCCCGTAAGCTTGCCCACGATTTTTTCCAGGGTAAAAGCTCTAATATAGCAGAAGATCGACATCGGGGGCCCACCAGGGGGTCCAGGAGATAGGGGGCGCGCCCAGTAGGAGGGGGCGCGCCCCCCACTCTCCTGGATGAGGTGTGGGCCCCCTGGTGTATTTCTTTCGCCCAAAAATTCTTATTAATTACAAAAATATGTTTTGTGGAGTTTTAGGACTTTTGGAGCTGTGCAGAATAGGTTTCCAATGTTTGCTCCTTTTCCAGCCAGAATTCCAGCTGCCAGCATTCCCCCTCTTCATGGTAAACCTTGTAAAATAAGAGATAATAGCCATAAGTATTGAGATATAATGTGTAATAACAGCCCATAACGCAATAAATATTGATATAAAAGCATGATGCAAAATGGACATATCAACTCCCCCAAGCTTAGACCTCGCTTGTCCTCAAGCGGAAGCCGAAATCGAAAAATATGTCCACATGTTTGGAGATATAGGTGTCGATAAAAAAGAAATACGGACATGAGGGCATCATGATCATTCTTATAACAGCAACGTAAATAGATTTTATCATAAGATTTCCTATGCTCAAGTGACAATCAATTCACAATGTCAAGTATGGTTCAAAAACTTCATTGGGAACTAACAAACTATAATCTCAATCATTGAAGCAATTGCAATTTATCATAACATCAGAAAGAGTCAACAATAGAGCTTTTCAGCAAGCTCACATACTCAACTATCTTGTAGTCTCCTATAATTGCTAAGACTCACGCAATTCTTGTTGTTATGGAATTTCAGTCGGACACTGAGAAAGATAGGGGCTTACTGTGTTGCCTCCCAATGTATTCACCTTTAGGTGATGTCAACAATAATAGCCCATGCGAACTTACATCCAATTGGATATATATATCATGATCTTTCAAACAGGAGGAGCTTGCCAAAGGATAAAATGAAAAAGGGAAAGGTGTGGATTACCTTGACTCAAGCAAAAAGTAAAACATAAAGTAAAAGATAGGCCCTTTGCAGAGGGAAGCAGAGGTTGTCATGTGCGTTTAGCGTTGATGCACAAAATCTTAATGCAAAAGAACGTCACTTTATATTGCCCCTTGTGTGTGGACCTTTATTATGCAGTTCGTCGCTTTTATTACCACAACAAGATCGTACAAAGCTTATTTTCTCTGCATTAATAAGTCATACATATTTAGATAGCAATTTTTATTGCTTGCAACATGACAACTTACTTGAAGGATCTTACTCAATCCATAGGTAGGTATGGTGGACTCTCATGGCAAAACTGGGTTTAAGGATATTTGGAAGCACAAGTAGTATCTCTACTTGGTGCAAGGATTTTGGCTAGCATGAGGGGGAAAGGCAAGCTCAACATGTTTGGAAGGCCAATGACAATATACTTTAACTGAGATGTGCGAAAACATAAACCATTACGTTGTCTTCCTTGTCCAACGTCAACTCTTTTAGCATGTCATACCTAATGAGTGCTCCCAATTATAAAAGATTTCCAAGAGAATATATTTATATGTGAACCCCTCTTTCCTTATCACTTCCTATTAATTGCAACGATGACCAAAACTACGTTCATCAACTCTCAACAACTTTTATGCCTCATACTTTCTATGTATGAAGTCATCACTATCCATAAGATCAATATGAACTCTTTTATTCTTTCTACTTCCTTAAGATCATGGCAACATAACAAAGCCCTTGACTCAACACTAATCTTTATTATAGATAGCTCACAGACTCAATTACATAAAGAGATAACACAGCAAAAACTCAAACTACTTGATATCAATACTTCAATCTACTGGATAAAGATACTACTAAAAGGATCGAACTAAATAAAACGGTAAAGATAGGAGTGTGATGGTGATACGATACCGGGGCACCTCCCCCAAGCTTGGCAGTTGCCAAGGGGAGTGCCCATACCCATGTGATTATGTCCTCGGAGGTGGTGAAGTAGGAGTTGTTGATGATGTAGGCTTGTCGTCCGTCTTCCAAGGCATAGGCTCTCCATCATAGAAGGATGATCGAGTCTCCGGTATCCTTAAATCTGCAGCCAAGCTCATCCTCTTGAATCTATATTCATACTCACAGTTCTGATTTTGCAGGTCATAGATCTGGGCTTGGAGGTGCTCGATTTTTCTTGAAGCTTCAAGATGGTCTCCCCAATGACTTTGGCATCTAGCTTGTGGTTGTTGGTGAACTCTGTGATCATCATCTGGTTGGCGTTGAGTCGACGCTCCACCATCCCTTGGCACTTGAAAACTTGCTGCTCCACGGCTTCGAGCTTTTTCTCCACGCTTCCGGTACGCCTTGGTTCCTCCACATCGCGGATGTGCAGCACCCCCTCACGCATCTCAATGGTTTGAGGGTGCTGCAGCACTTCCGCGAGATAGGGGTTGATAATCCTCTCGAAAAACTTGTCCTTGGGAGCGTTTGGAGATGACATGGTGCTCTAGATTTGAAACAGAAACAGCTCGAAACGAAAACAGAGGATATTTGTGTGATACGCTGGTCAAAACCTTCGGGAGTATATATAATGAATTTTTACTGACCAAAATACGTAATGTGCAAGAAAACGGAGTCCGGGAGGCACACGAGGGGCCCACGAGACAAGGGGCGTGCCCAGTATGGGGGGGGGGGCGCCCTCCGCTCTAGTGGGGGCCTCGTGTCCCTTTCGGACTACTTCTTTCTTCCTAAAATTCTTAAATATTCCTAAACTGATAAAAATTGCCATTGGAGTCGTTTTGGAGTCGGTTTACTTACCGTACCACATACCTATTCCTTTTCAGAGTCTTGAACGTTCTGGAAAGTGCCCCTTATGTATTCCTCAGGGGTTACGGTTTCAATAATATTAGTTTCAACATTGATAGGATTACCTGAAATATAATGTTTAATTCTTTGACCATTTACCACCCTTGGACTTGTGCCTTCGAAGTTGTTGATTTTTATAGCACCAAAACGATAGACCTCCTCGATAACATAGGGACCTTCCCATTTTGAGAGAAGTTTTCCTGCAAAAAATCTTAAACGAGAGTTGAATAATAATACATAATCTCCTACGTTAAACTCACACTTTTGTATCCTCTTATCATGCCAGCGTTTGACTTTCTCTTTGAATAGCTTGGCATTCTCATATGCTTGGGTTCTCCATTCATCAAGTGAGCTAATATCAAACAACCTCTTCTCACCAGCAAGTTTGAAGTCATAATTGAGCTCTTTAATAGCCCAATATGCCTTATGTTCTAGTTCAAGAGGTAGATGATACACTTTTCCATAAACCATCTTATAAGGAGACATACCCATAGGATTTTTGTATGCAGTTCTATAGGCCCATAATGCATCATCAAGTTTTTTGGACCAATTCTTTCTAGATCTATTCACAGTCTTTTGCAAAATTAATTTGAGCTCTCTATTGCTCAACTCTACTTGACCACTAGACTGCGGATGATAAGGAGATGCGATTCTATGATTGACATCATACTTAGCAAGCATCTTACGGAAAGCACCATGAATAAAATGTGAACCACCATCAGTCATAAGATATCTAGGGACTCCAAACCTCGGAAAAATAACTTCTTTAATCATTTTAATAGAAGTGTTATGATCAGCACTACTAGTTGGAATAGCTTCTATCCACTTAGTAACGTAATCAACAGCAACTAAAATATGTGTATAACCATTGGAGGTAGGAAAAGGTCCCATATAATCAAAGCCCCAAACATCAAATGGTTCAATAACAATAGAATAATTCATAGGCATTTCTTGACATCTACTAATGTTACCTACTCTTTGGCATTCGTCACAAGATAAGACAAACTTACGAGCATCTTTCAAGAGAGTAGGCCAATAAAAACCAGATTGTAGTACCTTGTGTGCAGTTCTATCTCCAGCGTGGTGTCCTCCATAAGACTCAGAGTGACACTTACGTAGAATCTGTTCCTGTTCATGCTCAGGAACACCACGTCTAATAACACCATCTACTCCTTCTTTATAAAGGTGTGGGTCATCCCAAAAGTAATGTCTTAAATCATAAAAGAACTTTTTCTTTTGCTGGTATGTGAAACTAGGAGGTATGAATTTAGCGACAATGTAATTAGCATAATCAGCATACCAAGGAGCGGTATGAGAAGCATTAATGACCGCTAATTCTTCATCAGGAAAACTATCATCAATAGGCAGTGGGTCATCAAGAACATTCTCTAACCTAGATAAGCTATCTTCAACGGGGTTCTCAGCTCCCTTTCTATCAATAATATGCTAGTCAAATTCTTGGAGCAAGAGAACCCAATGAGTCTAGGTTTAGCATCTTTCTTTTCCATAAGATATTTAATAGCAGCATGATCAGTATGAATAGTAACCTTGGAATCAACAATATAAGGTCTAAACTTATCACATGCAAACACGATTGCTAAAAACTCTTTTTCAGTAGTAGCATAATTTCTCTCGGCAGTATCAAGAGTATTACTAGCATAATGGATAACATTCAATTTCTTATCGACTCTTTGCCCTAGAACAGCACCCACACCATAATCACTAGCATCGCACATAATTTCAAAAGGTAAATTCCAATCAGGTGGCTGAACAATAGGTGCAGTGATCAAAGCTTTCTTAAGTATTTCAAATGCTTCTACACAATCATCATCAAAGACAAAAGGAATATCTTTTTGCAATAAATTAGTCAGAGGCCTAGAGATTTTAGGAAAGTCCTTAATGAACCTCCTATAAAAACCGGCATGACCAAGGAAACTTCTTATACCTTTTATGTCCTTGGGACATGGCATCTTTTCAATAGCATCAACTTTGGCTTTATCAACTTCAATACCTCTCTCGGAGATCTTATGCCCCAAAACAATGCCTTCATTAACCATAAAATGACACTTTTCCCAATTCAGGACGAGACTAGTGTCTTCGCATCTCTGCAAAACTCGATCAAGGTTTCTCAAACAATCATCAAGGGAGGATCCATAAAATGAGAAGTCATCCATGAATACCTCACAAATCTTTTCACAAAAATCAGAGAATATAGCCATCATGCATCTTTGAAATGTAGCAGGTGCATTACATAAACCAAAAGGCATACGTCTATAAGCAAAAGTACCAAAAGGGCAAGTAAAAGTAGTTTTATATTGATCCTTCGCTGACACATCTATTTGAGAGAAGCCGGAACAACCATCTAGAAAGCAGAAATGTGTGTGTTTGGATAGTCTTTCTAGCATTTGATCAATAAAAGGTAAAGGGTAATGATCTTTCTTAGTAGCTTTATTTAACTTACGGAAATCAGTTACCATCCTATAACCTGTAATAATTCTTTGCGGGATTAATTCATCTTTATCATTAGGAACAACAGTAATACCTCCCTTTTTAGGAACGCAATGGACAGGGCTTACCCATTCAATATCAGCAACGGGATAAATAATACCCGCCTCAAGGAGCTTTAGTATCTCCTTTCTCACCACTTCTTTCATCTTGGGATTTAGTCGTCGTTGAGGATCTCTAACTGGTTTGGCATCGTCCTCCAATTTAATTTTGTGTTGGCATAACGTGGGACTAACGCCCTTAAGATCATTCAGAGTATATCCAATAGCAGCTCGGTGCTTCTTCAGAGTTTTCAATTATCTTTCTTCTTCTTGCTCTGAAAGGTTAGCACTAATAATAACAGGATATATTTTCTTTTCATCAAGATAAGCATACTTAAGATTATCAGGTAAAGGTTTGAGTTCAAACACGGGATCACCCTTGGGTGGAGGGGGATCCCCAAGGATTTCAATGGGAAGGTTATGTTTTAGCAAAGGTTCCTGTTTGAGGAACATTTCCTCTATTTCCCTTCTTTCCTTCACAAACATATCATTTTCATGGTCTAGCAAATATTGTTCTAACGGATCAGTAGGAGGCACAACAATGGAAGCAAGACCAATAACTTCATCCTTACTAGGTGGTTCCCTATCATGAGGTTGTCTATGAAACTTAGCAAAATTAAACTCATGAGACATACCATCTATGCCAACGCTGACAATATTTTTTTCACAATCAATCTTAGCACTAGATGTATTCAAGAAGGGTCTACCAAAAATAATGGGACAAAAATCATCTTGTGGGGAGCCAAGAACAAGGAAATCAGCAGGGTATTTAACCTTCCCACACAAAACTTCAACATCTCTAACAATCCCAAATGGTTTAATTGTATCCCTATTAGCAAGCTTAATAGTAACATCAATGTCTTTTAATTCAATGGGTGCAATGTCATGCATAATTTCTTGGTATAAGGTATAAGATATTGCACTAGCACTAGCACCCATATCACATAAGCCATGATAACAATGATCTCCTATTTTAACAGAAATAACAGGCATGCCTACGACAGGTCTATATATCTTAGTATCTGGTCTAGCAATATTAGCAGATTCATCACAAAAATAAATAACATGCCCATCTAAATCATCATCCAAGATATCTTTAACCATAGCAATACTAGGTTCAACATTAATTTGCTCAGGAGGTGTATAAGTCCTACTATTACTCTTACGAACAACAGTCAAAGATTTAGCATGATGTTTTATCCTAACAGGAAAAGGAGGTTTCTGAACATAAGTAGTAGGAATAATAGGATCACTATAAGTGACAGTCTTTTCTTCGACTGTAATAGGTGCAACTACTATGACTTCAACAGGAGGATTATATTTAAACCACTTCTCTTTAGGGAGATCAATGTGAGTAGCAAAAGATTCACAGAAAGAAGCTACTATCTCAGAGTCAAGTCCAAACTTAGCGCTAAATCCACGGAAAGCATTGGTATCCATAAAAGATTTAACACAATCGAACTTAGGTGTCATACCTGACTTCTTACCATCGTCGGAACCCCAATCTTCAGAGTTGCGCTTAATTCTTTCCAATAAGTCCCATTTGAAATCAATAGTCTTCAGCATATAAGAACCAGCACAGGAAGTATCAAGCAGGTTACGATTATCAAGAGAAAGCCGAGCATAAAAGTTTTGAATAATCATCTCCCGGGAGAGCTCATGATTGGGGCATGAATATAACATTTACTTAAGCCTCCCCCAAGCTTGAGCAATGCTTTCTCCTTCGCAAGGCCAGAAATTATATATGTAATTACGATCACGATGAACAAGATGCATAGGATAGAACTTCTGGTGAAATTCCAACTTCAATCGCTTATAATTCCAAGATCTCGTATCATCACATAGCCTATACCATGTCAATGCATCTCCCTTCAAAGATAAAGGGAAGACCTTCCTTTTGACAACATCATCGGGAATACCTGCAAGCTGAAATAATCCACAAACTTCATCCACAAAGATAAGGTGTAAATCGGGATGTAATTTTCCATCTACTGCAAAGGGATTAGCTAGCAGTTTCTCTATCATACCCTAAGGAATCTCAAAGTAAATATTTTCATAAAGTTTAGTAGGTTGAGGAGCAACTCTTTGCTCTTCTGGTTGGGGTGAAGATACCCCGAACAAGCCCCTCAAAGGATTAGTTTCCATAGTGACAAGTAACAGAAAATATCAGCACACTATATAAATGTTTCCATACCAAGTTCCACTCACCAAAAGCGCTACACTCCCCGGCAACGGCACCAGAAAAGAGTCTTGATGACCCACAAGTGTAGGGGATCAATCGTAGTCCTTTCGATAAGTAAGAGTGTTGAACCCAACGAGGAGTAGAAGGAAATGATAAGCGGTTTTCGGTAAGGTTTTCTCTGCAAGCACTGAAATTGTAGGTGATAGATAGTTTTGTGATAAGATAAATAGTAACGAGTAACAAGTAAATAAAGTAAATAAAGTGCAGAAAGGTGGCCCAATCCTTTATGTAGCAAAGGATAAGCCTGGACAATTTCTAATAATGAGAAAGGAGCTCCCGAGGACACATGGGAATTATCGTCAAGCTAGTTTTCATCACGTTCATATGATTCGCGTTCGGTACTTTGATAATTTGTTATGTGGGTGGATCGGTGCTTGGGTACTTCCCTTACTTGGACAAGTATCCCACTTATGATTAACCCCTATTGCAAGCATCCGCAACTACAAAAGAAGTATTAAGGTAAACCTAACCACAACATTAAACATATGGATCCAAATCAGCACCTAACGAAGCAATGCATAAACTAGGGTTTAAGCTTCTGTCACTCTAGCAACCCATCATCTACTTATTACCTCCCAATGCCTTCCTCTAGGACCAAATAATGGTGAAGTGTCATGTAGTCGATGTTCACCTAACACCACTAGAGGAAAAGACATCTCATCAAAATATCGAACGAATACCAAATTCACATGACTACTAATAGCAAGACTTCACCCATGTCCTTAGGAACAAATGTAACTACTCACAAAGCATATTCATGTTCATAATCAGAGGGGTAATAATATGCATAAAGGATCTGAACATATGATCTTCCACCAAGTAAACCAATTAGCATCAACTACAAGGAGTAATCAACACTACTAGCAACCCACAGGTACCAATTCATGGTTTTGATACAAGATTGGATACAAGAGATGAACTAGGGTTTTGAGAGGAGATGGTGCTGGTGAAGATGTTGATGGAGATTGACCCCCTCTCGATGAGAGGATCGTTGGTGATGACGTTGGTGATGATTTCCCCCTCCCGGAGGGAAGTGTCCCCGGCAGAACAGCTCCGCCAGAGCCCTAGATTGGTTCCGCCAAGGTTCCGCCTCGTGGCGGTGAAGTTTCGTCCCATAAGCTTGCCCATGATTTTTTCCAGGGTAAAAGCTCTAATATAGCAGAAGATGGACACCGGGGGCCCACCAGGGGGTCCAGGAGAAAGGGGGCGCGGGCGCGCCCCCACTCTCCTAGATTAGGTGTGGGCCCCCTCGTGTATTTCTTTCGCCCAAAAACTCTTATTAATTCCAAAAAGATGTTTCGTGGAGTTTCAGGACTTTTGGAGCTGTGTAGAATAGGTTTCCAATGTTTGCTCCTTTTCCAGCCAGAATTCCAGCTGCCGGCATTCCCCCTCTTCATGGTAAACCTTGTAAAATAAGAGAGAATAGCCATAAGTATTGAGATATAATGTGTAATAACAGCCCATAATGCAATAAATATTGATATAAAAGCATGATGCAAAATGGACGTATCACTCAACAGTGGCATGGCGGCGCTTGACGACCAGTTTGCCGGCAATGTGCTGATGGTAACCATCAACGGCGACCGGCCTCCCATCTCGCCGGACGACCTTGCCAAAGCTCTTGTCATTGCGCACGGCATCCAAATAAGTGACTTGCTCGTCGAAGTCTGTCCGCCACCGGCTAATTTCTTCATTAGGTTCCGAACAACTTTCGACTGCAGTCGTGTGTTCAAATCTTACCGGCATTTGTTCTGCGATTGCGCGCTGGTGAGCTTTGATCGGTGGCACCCAGGATGGGGCTCGGTGCCCTCTGAGCTTGAGTTTTTAACAAAGCTTACCTTCCACGGCATGCCTCGACGTTCTTGGAATAGCGAGTCCATGAATGAGCTTATCAGCGACGTTGGAGGTGAGCTCGTAAGTATGTTTGTTCCTCCAGACAGCTGGGCTCTGACGGTTATGGCATGGATGAAGAAGCCATCCACCATACCGTAGGTGATTGGTGTTGAGATACTGGTGTAGGAACCGGTGTTGTACTATTCATCGCCACCAAGGCCACTGTGAACCACATTAGGGATGTACCTGTATCGAGTGTTCGTGCATGTCAAAGAAGTGGTCAATCCATCAATCAAAGTCCTGCCACCGCTGCTGGTGCCAGGGTCCGTCGACGACGTCCATTGCAGGAGTCAACGTCAGACTTTCCCCGTGTTGCTCGGAACGATGGATGGCACAAGGCCTACTCCATCGCGCGGCGGAGGCCACTGCTTCTTTGGGAGAAGAGGCATGGTTGGCTGCCTGGATGTGCTCTAATTTGAGGTAACAACTGAATCTTGTCAGATACTAGTTAAATCCGAGCTATGGGTGTGAAGCACTGATATACCAGTACATTTGATTGTGACTTGTTCTAATTTTGTACCTCAACTTTTTTTAGAAAGGGCTATACGTCAACTTAATGTGCTTGCAGAACTTATTGTGTTGTCTGTCTGTTTTCTTTGCACAACATTCAAGATATTTCCCCATCATTGATAAAGACGATGAAACATTATGTACGACTTCGTTGGTTTCAACATTGCCCTACCGTAGCGATCCACTGCTTCCATCCTGATTGTGCCGCCTGCATGAAATTTTTGTATGCAAGTTCAGTGTGCTATGATGTTCTATATGATTGTGTCAACTATATAAGTTTTTACTGAGCATCAGCAATGCATATGGCTGAAAGATGTATTTACGAGCATCGACCGATGGGTCTGTCTCTCTCTGTGTGTCTCTCCCTCTCTCTCTCTCTCTCTCACACACACACACGCACACACCCGCAAGTGGGACCCGTTGAATTATTTATTTGCTTGTGATAGCTTTTAATTAGGTTCCACTATAATCTAACTTTTTTATTAAGTTATTAACTTAAGCTCGGTGACTTTAAAAAGTTGTACAGAAGCCTTGTTTGGGCCTTTCCGGCGTCGCTGAATGTGGGCTGAGTAGCCATGTTAGGTTGTACTGTACTACACAGGCCTTTTTTTCAACATCAGCAATGCAACTGGGCCGAAAGTTGTACACAATATCCGGGTCAACTTGTTATTCTCCACCCCGCTGGGCTGCAAACTTTCCTAGGAGGTATGCATTAGGCTTAACAAGAAAATGGACTTTAAGAAATAATAAATGGGATGTAATTATAATAACTGGGTAGTAACTATAAAAAAATGCACCAAACGCGTAATTAGTTTAAAAAATATATTATTTTTGGAATTTGAAAATTTTAATTTCATTACTTGTTGCGCTCGCAATATTTCGTTGGATTTTAACGTAATACAACTTTATTTTGAAATTATATTTAATCTGACTAGAAATTTCGGATAAAAATATTTTGGATCCCATCAAAATGTGGGATTTTTTTAATTCTGTTTTGAGCGGTTGTTTGAAATTATTAATCGTTGTCCTACCTAGAAGTTGGGTTGTACTTTTAACAAACTGTAAATGGGATGTAGTAAATTCCATTAGAATTAAAAAATGGGATGTACATTCTTACAAATCGCAAATGGGCTATATGTTCTCTGCCACACACTTGTGGGCCTTCTAAGTTGACGCGTCCCCTGAAAAGAACTAAGTTGACACGTATGCAAGGCTTTGTCAACAACACATGGTTCTAGCAGCTGTGGCCGTTGGATGTCCATCCAACGGATGTCGTGCTTCTTCTTCAATCTCGGATATTCTTGCTTCAGCAGCCCAAAAATGATTCCTCCCCTTGACATCTGGGGCGCACCTTTTCGGAGGCTGGCCTGTGGGCCTACTAAGTTGACGCGTACCAAGGGCTTTGCCAACTTAGTCAATATGAACGATTCTAGCTGCAGTGACCGTACGATGTCCATCCAATGGCCCTAGTGCTTCTTCAACCTCTGGTCTTCTTGCTCCAGCTGCCCAAAGCAGCGCCGGTTGTGTTGCGTGCTCCTACCTCCCGTGGACGGCTATGATGACGCGAAGGCCTCACCGCCCCGTACTACTCCCACTGATGGCCAGGCCATCCCTCTACTCACCCACACCCCCTATTATTCTGCGGCAACGACAGCCTCACACCGCAGACGAACCAGTGAACCCTCGTACTCCTCTCCGCACGGGCTTCCACTTATGCGTCTTCCCCATCTCCGCATCGTCCCCTTCCTAGGCCTTGCCATCGTCAACCACCCTGGTGCTCTCGGTGCGGCGTGGTCAACATGGTCAACGACCGACTTCCATCGGAAGAGTACTGTACATGGAGAGGCTGACAGTTGGGTCCATGGCGGCTGCAAGGAAGTGCCTCCTTATTACGCGCAAAATAATTATTCCTCCACCTGACAGCGGGGACCCACTGGACGTGCCACCTTATTTCGTGAAAAAACGTTTCCCCCTGACTGCTGGGACCCACCGGACGGGCCACCGTATTTCGTGAAAAAACGTTTCCCCCGCTGTCAGCTCGGACCCACCGGAAGTGCCTCCTTATTACGCAGAAAAAAATGAAAACTCCCCCTGCTAGCTGGGACCCACTTGGTGGGAGGCTGACTTGTGGGCCTACTAAGTTAACGGGGATGGAGGGCTTTGTCAACTTAGTCAACATGAACGATTCTAGCTCCAGTGACCATACGATGTCCATCCAATGGCCGTAGTGCTTCTTCAACCTCTGGTCTTCTTACTCTAGCGGCCCAAAGCAGCGCCGGTCGGCCGCATGCTCCTGCCTCCCGTGGCTGCCTGTGCTACCGCGGAGTCCTTACCGCCCCCTACTATTCCCACCACTGGCCAGGCCCTGTGACGATGGCAGCCTCACACCGCAGCCGAACCAGTGAACCCTCATGCTCCTCTCCATGCGGGCTTCCACTGCCGCGTCTTCCCCGGCTCTGTGTCGTCCCCTTCCTAGGCCTTGCCATCGTCCACCACCCTTGTGCTCTCGGTGCGGCGTGGTCAACGTGGTCAAGGAACGACTTCCATCGGACATGGACTTTATGTGGAGAGGCTGACAGCTGGGTCCACGGCCGCAGCAAGGAAGTGCCTCCTTA
The DNA here is from genome assembly GCA_963921465.1 of Triticum timopheevii. Taxonomy (NCBI): domain Eukaryota; kingdom Viridiplantae; phylum Streptophyta; class Magnoliopsida; order Poales; family Poaceae; genus Triticum; species Triticum timopheevii. Next base: position 105,871,721 of record OY997271.1, read on the forward strand.
TTATGAGGAAAATAATGATTCCTCCACCTGACAGCAGGGACCCACCAGACGGGCCACCGTATTTCGTGAAAAAAAAAACGTTTCCCTCCTGACTGCTAGGACCCACCAGCTATATCTTCACACGCAAGGAAGTGCATCCGGGCAAAAAAATGATTCGCCCCCCTGACTGCTGGGACCCACCAGCTACATCTTCGCGCGCAAGGAAGTGCTTGACAGTCGGGACCCACTTGGTTGAAGCGTACGTAGCGTTGTCATTCTGGTCGCGAACGTGTACATACATACTAGTCGATGTAGAGGCGTGCACGTGTCGTAGTAGAGGTGCGCACGTGTTGTAGTAGAGGCGCGCACGTAGCATGTACATGTACGTACAGCGGCCAGGGTGCAAGAAAGTAAATACGGCCACGTACGTACATACAGGCAGGGTCTCGAACGCCTACTCGCGCATACGTACGGCCAGGGCTCGTGTACATGGTTGGGTCGGAACGGAGAAACAACATCGTTGTCGTGTTCATGGGGACTGAACCGGCTGGGTCGGAATAGAATGCGTTGTCGTGTTCATCGGGAGGGCTTGGACGGAACAGGCTATGGAAATGAGGCCTGGCGTACCGCGGAATGGAGGAAACGGCCTTGTGTTCGACCGGTCACGTTCGAAACGGGATCCTGTTCATCAGGAGGGGTCTTGCTTACTGTAAAAAGGAGGAAACGGACTTGTGTTGGACCTCCTACGATCGAAACGGGGTCCTGTTGATCGGGAGGGGTGTGGCATACCAGAAAAATTGAGGAAACGGACTTGTGTTGGAGCGCTATGGTCGAAACGGGGGTCCTGTTCATCAGGAGGGGTGTGGCGTACCGCAAAACGGGATTCCACATGATACTGTTCATCTCCACCGTCGACCTCCTCCAGCCTCCACGGGCTACTGTTCATCCACCGTCGACCTCCTCCAGCCTCCACCTACGACTGTTCATCCACGGGCTCCTGTTCATCCAGCCTCCACCGTGCGCTACTCCACCAGCTACTGTTCAACCACCCCTCTCCCCGGGCTCCTGTTCAACCACCCCTCCATGTGCTACTGTTCATCCACACCTCCACCATCTACTGTTCATCCAGGCCTCCACGGGGTCGTCCTGTTCATCCAGCCCTCCACGGGGTCCTGTTCATCCAGCCCCAACCGGCTCGATCGATCGGGGTCCTGTTCATCCAGAGACAACACCACAGGGTCCTGTTCATCCATCCCCACCGCTCACTGTTCATCCAACCCCCCCCCACCCCGCAATGCTCACTGTTCATCCAGAGGCAGCATCGATCGGCTTCAGTTAGCAGCAGTAGCGAAGGAATCGCTCAATCGGGTTCAGTTAACAGCCATCGATCGATTGCTCGGGTTCAGTAACGCGTAGCCTGCAGTGCAATCGCTCGGGTTCAGTTAGAGCCCAACGCCTCACTCCACTTCAGTTACAGCCCAACGCCTCACACACACGCGCGCACATGTACGAGAGAAACGCGCATCGCTCGGCCCCCGACCACCCATCGTAACCAGGAACTCGCTGAAATTTTCCTTGCCCTCGCTTCTACCACGGTTTTTTCCGTCATGGACGACCCAAAGAATGTCATGCAGCTGCATCTCCGGCCCGCCCAGGACGAAAAGCCCATTTTCTATCATGATTTTTTGTCATAGAAGTAGGAGCCCACCACATCTATGATGATACCGGGTTTTGTCACAATTATCGTCATAGAAGTGTAATAAGTATGACAGGAAAAAATTTCGTTCGGCCCAAAATGTAACGGATGTGTCTTATTTTTGTAGTGGTTTGAATGATTCGAGTGACTTGACTTGGCACATGTTCACACATGTAGTGGAAACAAAATCAACATAGCCTTCACGATATTTATGTTCATGGTGGATTATATCCTACTCATGCTTGCACTCGGTGTTGATTAATTTTAATGCACGTTCATGACTGTTGTCACTCGCTCAGTTGGTCGCTTCCCAGTCTCTTTCTAGCCTTCACCTATACTAAGCTGGAATACTGCTTGTGCATCCAAACTCCAAAAACCCCAAAGTTATTCCTTATGAGTCCACCATACCTTCCTATATGCGGTATCCACCTGCCATTCCAAGTAAATTTGTATGTGCCAGACTCCAAACCTTCAAATGAAATTCTGTTTTGTATGCTCGAGTAGCTCATGTATCAACTAGGGTTGTCTGTATCTTCCATGCTAGGTTGGTTATTCTCAAGAGGAGTGGACTCCGCTCCTCATTCATGAGAAAATGGCTGGTCACCGGGCTGCCCAGTCCCATGCTCAAATCAAATCAAAATAATTAAACAAAACTCCCCCAAGATTGTTGCTAGTTGGAGGCACCCGTTGTTTCGGGCAAGCCATGGCTTGATGCTTGTTGGTGGTTGATAACCCACAAGTATAGGGGATCGCAACAGTTTTCGATAAGTAAGAGTGTTGAACCCAACGAGGAGCTAAAGGTAGAATAAATATTCCCTCAAGTTCTATCGACCACCGATACAACTCTACGCACGCTTAACGTTTACTTTACCTAGAACAAGTAAGAAACTAGAAGGAATTTGTAGGTGTTTTTGGGTAAGCTAGCAAGAAAGTAACGAGAACGAAAATAAAACTAGGGGCTGTTAAGGTAAAGAAACAACTAAAGTAAATATGGTGAGTGTGGAAAAGTGGTGGTAGGAGTTATGGAATTGTCCCTAGGCAACTGACTATGTTACTAGACCGATAATCGTTATTGCAATTCTATTTGAGGGAGAGGCATCAGCTAACATACTTTCTCTACTTGGATCATATGCACTTATGATTGGAACTCTAGCAAGCATCTGCAACTACTAAAGATTCATTAAGGTAAAACCCAACCATAGCATTAAAGCATCAAGTCCTCTTTATTCCCATATGCAACAATCCCTCTTACTCGGGTTTATGCTTCTGTCACTCAAGCAACCCACTATAAGCGAATCATGAACGCATTACAACACCCTACAGAGGGAATCCCTCACACTTGCGCGACACGGAGGGCACCATAGGACAGCACCAATAAAATATGCAACTCAAACCAATCATAGCAATTCATCAATCACCGATAGGACAATAGAAATCTACTCAGACATCATAGGATGGCAACACATCATTGGATAATAATATGAAGCATAAAGCACCATGTTCAAGTAGAGGGTACAGCGGGTTGCGGGAGAGTGGACCGCTGTAGATAGAGGTGGGAAGGTGATGGAGATGTTGGTGAAGATGGTGGAGGTGTTGGTGAAGATCGCGGTGATGATGATGGCCCCCGGCGGCGTTCCGGCGCCACCGGAAGCGAGGGGGAGAGAGCCCCCCTCCTTCTTCTTCTTCCTTGACCTCCTCCCTAGATGGGAGAAGGGTTTCCCCTCTATTCCTCGGCTCCCATGGCTTTGGAGGGGCGAGAGCCCCTCCGAGATTGGATCTATCTCTCTGTTTCTGCGTTCTCTGCGTTGGCAGATTCTACCCCTTCACCGTTTCCTTTATATCTGGAGATCCGTAACTCCGATATGGGTGAATCTTTCGCCCAGATATTTCTCATAAAATTATCTTTCTTGCGCCAGAAGGAGAGCATCAACCGCCTTATGGGTGGACCACGAGGGTCAGGGGTGCGCCTGGGGGGTAGGGCGCTCCCCCTACCTCGTGCCCACCTCGGATACCGTTTCGCGTTGATTTTACTTCCAGAAAATCATAAATATTCCAAAAAAATTTCCGTCCGTTTTTATCCCGTTTGGACTCCGTTTGATATTGGGTTTCTGCGAAACAAAAAAATGCAACCAGGAACTGGCACCGGGCACTGGATCAATATGGTAGTCCCAAAAATAATATAAAAAGTTGCCAAAAAGTATATGAAAGTGAATAATATTGGCATGGAACAATCAAAAATTATAGATACGACAGAGATGTATCAGCATCCCCAAGCTTAATTCCTGCTCGTCCTCGAGTAGGTAAATGATAAAAAAGAATAATTTTTGATGTGGAATGCTACCTAGCATAATCTTGATCATATGTCTAATCATGACATGAATATTAAGACATGAGTGATTCAAAGCAATAGTCTATCATTTGACATAAAAACAATAATACTTCGAGCGTACCAATAAAGCAATCATGTCTTTTCAAAACAACAAGGTAAAAGCAAGCTTATCCCTACAAAATCATACGATTTGGCCATGCTTCATTTTCGTCACACAAAATGCTCCCATCATGCACAACCCCGATGACCAGCCGAGCAATTGGTTCATACTTTTTAACGCGCTTCAGCTTTTTCAACCCTCACGCAATACATGAGTGCAAGCCATGGATATAGCACTATAGGTGGAATAGAATATAATGATGGAGGTTGTGTGGAGAAGACAAAAAAGGAGAAAGTCTCACATCAACTAGGCGTATCAACGGGCTATGGAGATGCCCATTAATAGATATCAATGTGAGGAGTAGGGATTGCCATGCAATGGATGCACTAGAGCTATAAGTGTATGAAAGATCAAACTGAAACTAAGTGGGTGTGCATCCAACTTGCTTTCTCATGAAGACCTCGGGCATTTGAGGAAGCCCATCATCGGAATATACAAGCCAAGTTCTATAATGAAAATTCCCACTAGTATATGAAAGTGAAAGCATAGAAGGCTCTCTCTATGAAGAACATGGTGCTACTCTGAAGCACAAGTGTGGAAAAAGGATAGTAACATTGCCCCTTCTCTCTTTGGCCTCTCTTTTTTCATAAAGTCCGGAGTCTCATCCCGACTTGTGGGGGAATCATAGTCTCCATCATCCTTTCCTCACTGGGGCAATGCTCTAATAATGATGATCATCACACTTTTATTTACTTACAACTCAATATCTAGAACAAAGATATGACTCTATATGAATGCTTCCGACGGTGTACCGGGATGTGCAATGATTTAGCGTAGCAATGACATCAAAAAACGGACAAGCCATGAAAACATCACGCTAGCTATCTTACGATCATGCAAAGCAATATGACAATGAATGCTCAAGTCATGTATATGATGATGATGGAAGTTTCATGGCAATATATCTCGGAATGGCTATGGAAATGCCATGATAGGTAGGTATGGTGGATGTTCTGAGGAAGATATAATGAGGCTTATGTGTGACAGAGTGTATCGTATCACGGGGTTTGGATGCACCGGCGAAGTTTTCACCAACTCTCGAGGTGAGAAAGGGCAATGCACGGTACCGAAGAGGCTAGCAATGATGGAAGGGTGAGAGTGCGTATAATCCATGGACTCACATTAGTCATAAAGAACTCATATACTTATTGCAAAAGTTTATTATCCCTCGAAGCAAAGTACTACTACACATGCCCCTAGGGGGATAGATTGGTAGGAAACGACCATCGCTCGTCCCCAACTGCCACTCATAAGGAAGACAATCAAAGAAACACCCCATGCTTCAAATTTGTCACACAACTGTTACCATACGTGCATGCTACGAGACTTGCAAACCTCAACACAAGTGTCTCTACAATCCACAACCACCCACTAGCATAACTCTAATATCACCATCTTTATATCGCAAAACTATTGCAAGGAATCAAACATATCATATTCAGCGATCTACAAGTTTATGTAGGATTTTATGACTAACCATGTGAATGACCAATTCCTGTCATCTCTCTAAATAGATATAAGTGAAGCAAGAGAGTTTAATTCTTTCTACAAAAGATATGCCCACTCTCTAACAAGTATAAGTGAAGCAAAAGATCATTCTACAAATGGCGGTTGTCTATATGAAGAGAAACAGGCAATCCAGACTTCAAATGATATAAGTGAAGCACATGAAGCATTCTATAAAGCCACACTCAAAAGATTTAAGTGAAGTGCAATGAGCATTCTATAAATCAAGCAAGGACTATCTCATACCAGCATGGTGCATAAAAGAAAAATAAAAACCTAATTGCAAAAGACGCTCCAAGACTTGCACATAATGCATGAACGAAACGAATTCGAAAACATACCGATACTTGTTGAAGAAAGAGGGGATGCCTCCCCAGCATCCCCAAGCTTAGACGCTTGAGTCTCCTTGAATATTTACTTGGGGTGCCTCGGGCATACCCAAGCTTGAGCTCTTGCCTCTCTTCCTTCTTCTCACATCGAAACATCCAAGATTAGACACTACATCCACACAAAACTTCAACAGAAAACTCGGTAAGATCCGTTAGTATAATAAAGCAAATCACCACTATAAGTACTGTTGAAAACCAATTCAATTTTGTTTTTGCATTATGTCTACTGTAATATAACTTTTTCATGGCTTAATCCACTGATATAAATTGATAGATTCATTAAAACAAGCAAACTATGCATCAAAAACAGAATCTGTCAAAAACAGAACAGTCTGTAGCAATCTGAACATCCACCATACTTCTGGTACCCAAAAAATTCTACCAAAATTAGGAAAAATAAACAAGTTGTATAGAAAGACAGTGCAAAAGGAATCAGAACCAATTGACGTTCCACTTAAAAATGTAAAATCACGCACTATAGACAAAGTTTCTGTCCTGCACCGTACAAACCAACAAGCATTGTAAACATCCTAAAGGCAAACCTTGGCACATTATTTTTATAATACAATGGAATTGTACAAGGGGATAATTATTTTTATTGAAAAGTTTCTGTAATCAAGATTCACGAAGTTTCCGTGAGCATGAACAAAGTTCAAGGCTAGCTCCCACTTCAACAATGCTTGTCTTTCTCACTTTCACTTTCCTTTTTGAATAGTTTTTGGTTTCCCCTCTTTATTTTTTTTAAACTATATGAAAGCACTCAAAAGAAATAAATGACTCTCTAAAACTTCCGGGTTGTCTCCCTGGCAGCGCTTTCTTTAAAGCCATTAAACTAGGCATAAAGTGCTCAAGTAATGGATCCACCCGGATCCCAAGGTATATCAAAGCCAATTTTAATTAACAATGATTTGTAATTTAGTAGTGAGCACAATGTAACATAAATCATATAATGACGAAGTCTAACTCTCTTCCTATGCATCGGCATGTCATAAAAGAACAATTCATGCACACATAGTAAAGGCCAATGCATAGTATAAACAGTTTCTTGCAATTCTATCGTATTGGAAACATAAAGAGGCGGAGATATAGTTCCTCTCTCATAATAATTGCAAGTAGGAGCAGCAAGCACATGCATATTACATTCATTAAAATCATCATGTGTAATATTAAAAGGCAACCCATCAATATAATCCTTAATAAGCACAAACTTCTCCGATATAGTGTAGTCGGGAGAATTCAAAAAGATAATAGGACTATCATGCGTGGGTGCAATAGCAACAATTTCATGTTTAACATAAGGAACTATAGCAAGTTCATCTCCATAAGCATAATTCATATTGGCATCTTGGCCACAAGCATCATCAAAAAGGGATATTTCAAGATAATCAATGGGATCATAATAGTCATCATAGCAATCATCCTTCGGTAAGCACGAAGGGAAATTAAACAATGTATGAGTTGAAGAGTTACTCTCATTAGAAGGTGGGCACGGGTGATCAATCCACTCTTCCTCCTTTTGTTCTTCGCTCTCCTCATCATCTTTTTCATCCAATGAGCTCACACTTTCATCAATTTCTTCTTCCATAGCTTCCTGCAAAATATTATTCTCTTCTTGGACAGCAGAGAATTTCTCAATATATTGTTTAAACTAGGCATTAGAAGCATAATTATAATAACAATATTCAAGTATGGCAAAATTTTCAGATTCGTAAAGAGTAGCACCATACTTTTCAATCAAAGAAGCAATTTCGTAAGCACCCTTAAAAGCAACAAATTCTTCAATTTGTTGAACATCATAGTAATTATAAACACCCTTAGCATACGAGGATAAGATTCCATTATCAATAAACTCACATTGGTAGGGAAGGTGTTTCTTAGGGTTTTCAGAACAACAAGTAAAATCATAATAATAGCATAAATTCCAAGCATAGCATTGCAAACGTTGAATTTGACTCCATAATAGTTTCCTTTTTTCAGATATACGGTGTCGCACATAACAAGCATGCTCATCTGAAGATTTGCCCTCAACTAAGCTAGTTGGGGTTTCAGCACGAGCACATAGGGATTGAAGATGATCCAAGTAATAAGCTTCAACAGTGTGATAGATTTTGAGTGGTTCTTCAACCATTGGTTCAGCAGGTACAACCAATTTTTTGGTATTTTGCGTTTCCTACCCATGACTAAAGATAGAAAACAATTAAGGACAACAAATAAAAATTACTTAGTGATAAAGCAAACAAGCACACAAGAGAATATTCACCCCACGCTATGACTCCCCGGCAACGGCGCCAGAAAAAGGTCTTGATAACCCACAAGTATAGGGGATCGCAACAGTTTTCGATAAGTAAGAGTGTCGAACCCAACGAGGAGCTAAAGGTAGAATAAATATTCCCTCAAGTTCTATCGACCACCAATACAACTCTATGCACGCTTAACATTTACTTTACCTAGAACAAGTATGAAACTAGAAGGACTTTGTAGGTGTTTTTGGGTAAGCTAGCAAGAAAGTAACGAGCACGAAAATAAAACTAGGGGCTGTTAAGGTAAAGAAACAACTAAAGTAAATATGGCGAGTGTGGAAAAGTGGTGGTAGGAGTTATGGAATTGTCTCTAGGCAACTGACTATGTTACTAGACCGATAATCGTTATTGCAATTCTATTTGAGGGAGAGGCATAAGCTAACATACTTTCTCTACTTGGATCATATGCACTTATGATTGGAACTCTACCAAGCATCTGCAACTACTAAAAGTTCATTAAGGTAAAACCCAACCATAGCATTAAAGCACCAAGTCCTCTTTATTCACATACGCAACAATCCCTCTTACTCGGGTTTATGCTTCTATCACTCAAGCAACCCACTATAAGCGAATCATGAACGCATTGCAACACCCTACAGCGGGAATCCCTCACGCTTGCGCGACACGGAGGGCACCATAGGACAGCACCAATAAAATATGCAACTCAAACCAATCATAGCAATTCATCAATCACCGATAGGACAATAGAAATCTACTTAGACATCATAGGATGGCAACACATCAATGGATAATAATATGAAGCATAAAGCACCATGTTCAAGTAGAGGGTACAGTGGGTTGCGGGAGAGTGGACCGCTGTAGATAGAGGTGGGAAGGTGATGGAGATGTTGGTGAAGATGGCGGAGGTGTTGGTGAAGATCGCGGTGATGATGATGGCCCCCGGCGGCGTTCCGGCGCCACCGGAAGCGAGGGGGAGAGAGCCCCCCTACTTCTTCTTCTTCCTTGACCTCCTCCCTAGATGGGAGAAGGGTTTCCCCTATGTTCCTTGGCTCCCATGGCTTGGGAGGGGCGAGAGCCCCTCCGAGATTGGATCTATCTCTCTGTTTCTGCGTTCTCTGCGTTGGCAGATTCTACCCCTTCACCGTTTCCTTTATATCCGGAGATCCGTAACTCCGATTGGGGTGAATCTTTCGCCCAGATCTTTCTCACAAAATTATCTTTCTTGCGCCAAAAGGAGAGAATCAACCTCCTTACGGGTGGACCACGAGGGTCAGGGGTGCGCCTGGGGGGTAGGGCACGCCCCCTACCTCGTGCCCACCTCGGATACCGTTTCGCGTTGATTTTACTTCCAGAAAATCATAAATATTCCAAAAAAATCTCCGTCCGTTTTTATCCCGTTTGGACTCCGTTTGATATTGGGTTTCTGCGAAACAAAAAACATGCAACAGACAGGAACTGGCACTGGGCACTGGATCAATATGTTAGTCCCAAAAATAATATAAAAAGTTGCCAAAAATTATATGAAAGTGAATAATATTGGCATGGAACAATAAAAAATTATAGATACGACGGAGACGTATCAGTGGTGGGGGTGTATAAACTTTACCATTCTATTCGGGAACCACCTATAATGTGTGTAGCATGGAAGATATCGAGATGTCATAGTTGTTATGTTGACAGTGAAAGTATACCGCTCAAAATGTTATTCATCTCTATTTAAAATTGAGCTCTGGCACCTCTACAAATCTCTGCTTCCCTTTGCGAAGGGCCTATCTATTTACTTTTATGTTGAGTTATCACCCTCTTATTAAAAAGCACTCGCTGGAGAGCACCGTTGTCATTTGCATGCATTACTATTAGTTTATTTTGGGTATGACTATGAGTGGATCTCTTTTACCATGAATTACAATGTTTAGTCAGTCCTTGATCTTTAAAGGTGCTCTGCATTTATGTTTTGCAGTCTCAGAAAGGGCTAGCGAGATACCATCTTGTTATGTCATATTATGATTGTTTTGAGAAAGTGTTGTCATCCAAGTTTTATTATTATTGCTCACTAGTTGATTATGCCATTGATATGAGTAAACATGAGACCTAAGTGTTATTGTGAATATGGTTAGTTCATAATCTTTGCTGAAAACTTGAATGCTGGCTTTACATATTTACAACAACAAGAGCAAACAGAGTTTGTAAAAGTTTTTCTTTATCACTTTTAGTTTGTCAACTGAATTGCTTGAGGACAAGCAAAGGTTTAAGCTTGGGGGAGTTGATACGTCTCTGTCGTATCTACTTTTCCAAACACTTTTGGCCTTGTTTTGGACTCTAACTTGCATGATTTGAATGGAACTAACCCAGACTGGCGTTGTTTTCAGCAGAACTGCCATGGTGTTATTTTTGTGAAGAAATGAAATTTCTCGGAATGACCTGAAAATCCACGGAGCAACTTTTCAGAATTAATAAAAAATACGGGCGAAAGAATCATCATCAGGGGGCCCACACCCTGTCCACGAGGGTGGGGGCACGCCCCCTCCCCTAGGGCGCGCCCCCTGCCTCGTGGGCCCCCTGGACGTCCACCAACCTCAACTCCAACTCCATATATTTCTTTTTGCGGAGAAAACAAATCAGGGATAAGGTTTCATTGTGTTTTACAATACGGAGCCGCCGCCAAGCCCTAATCTCTCTCGGGAGGGCTGATCCGGAGTCCGTTCGGGGCTCCGGAGAGGGGGATTCGTCGCCGTCGTCATCATCAACCATCCTCCATCACCAATTTCGTGATGCTCACCGCCGTGCGTGAGTAATTCCATTGTAGGCTTGCTGGATGGTGGTGGGTTGGATGAGATGTACCATGTAATCAAGTTAGTTTTGTTAGGGTTTTATCCCTAGTATCCACTATGTTCTGAGATTGATGTTGCTGTGACTTTGCTGTGCTTAACGCTTGTCACTAGGACCCGAGTACCATGATTTCAGATCTGAACCTATTATGTTTTCATGAATATATGTGAGTTCTTGATCCTATCTTGCAAGTCTATAGTCACCTATTATGTGTTATGATACGACAACCCCGACGTGACAATAATCGGGATACTTCTCGGTGATGACCGTAGTTTGAGGAGTTCATGTATTCACTATGTGTTAATGCTTTGGTCCGGTACTCTATTAAAAGGAGGCCTTAATATCCCTTAGTTTCCATTAGGACCCCGCTGCCACGGGAGGGTAGGACAAAAGATGTCATGCAAGTTCTTTTCCATAAGCACGTATGACTATATTCGGAATACATGCCTACATTACATCGATGAACTGGAGCTAGTTCTGTGTCACCCTATGTTATAACTGTTACATGATGAACCGCATCCGACATAATTATCCATCACTAATCCAATGCCTACGAGCTTTTCACATATTGTGCTTTGCTTACTTAATTTACCGTTGCTACTGTTACCATTACTACAAAACTGCTACTATTACTTTTGCTACTACTACCGTTACTTCCATACTACTTTGCTACTAAATACTTTGCTGCAGATACTAAATCCAGGTGTGGTTGAATTCACAACTCAGCTGCTAATACTTGAGAATATTCTTTGGCTCCCCTTGTGTCGAATCAATAAATTTGGGTTGAATACTCTACCCTCGAAAACTGTTGCGATCCCCTATACTTGTGGGTTATCACATAACCCCAAAACGATAGTGGTAAATCAGTAATAGACATCATAGAATGCACCATATCCAATGAAGTACGGTTACGATGTTCGGATACACCATTACGCTAAGGTGTTCCAGGTGGCGTGACTTGTGAAACAATTCCACATTGTTTTAAATGAAGGCCAAACTCGTAACTCAAATATTCGCCTCCACGATCAGATAGTAGAAACTTTATTTTCAAGTTACACTACTGGAATCTGGCATTTTGCCATCTGCCTCCTCCTTGCCGTCCGCCAGCTAACGATAAAGAGCCTCTTTGCCGTCCACTTCCACAAAGCGGACGGCAAAGAAAGAGCTGATGGCAAAATGTGTATTTGCCGTCAGCTGATTCTTTGCCGTCAGCCAGCTGATGGCAAAGATCCGGAAGGCAGACGGCAAAGGGCAAGGTGGGCCCCACAAGGCACGACATGGCTAGGTCAAGTTCTTTGTCGTTCCCCAGCGGACGGCAAAGAGGAGATGTAGGCCAGCCCTAAACGGCCGCCTTCTTTGCTGTCTGCTAGCGGACGGCAAAGAAGGCCCACTTAACGGGTCGTGCCGTCTCCCATCTCTCTCTTTCTCTATCTCCCCTCCCCCGCGCGCCCGCCTCTCTCCTTCCCTGCCGCTGCCGCCGCCGCTGTCGCCTCCGCTGGCCAGCCCCGCCCCCCGGACCCAGCTCCCGCTGCTGTCCAGCCCTCCCCCCCCCCCCCCCCCGCGCGAAGAGGAACCCCGCCGCGCCCCATCGCCCTGCCACACCCCGTTGTCGGAGGGGCCTGTGCCGGGCCGGCCCGGTGCCGGACCCCTCCCCACGGCACGGCACCGCCTTGGCCCACTGCCGCCCTCCTCCCCGCGGCCCCTGCGCTGCCCCGCCCCACCGGCCAACCTCGCCCTCCACCGGCGATCCCCTCCAGGTTTGTTCTTCCCCCCTTTTTTAGTTTAGTTTTTTTTAGTTTTTTAGTTTAGTTTTAGTTTTAGTTTTAGTTTTATTTTCAGTTTAGTTTTAGTTTATTTTAGTTTAGTTTATTATAGATTAGTTTTAGTTTTAGTTTAGAAGAAGAAGAGGAGTATAAGTAGGAGGAGGAGGGAGGAAGAAGAAGAAGAAGATGATGATGATGAAGAAGAAGACCCTAAATAGCAAGTATTGTCGGTGCGAGATACATGTGGCCGTCAGTGTCGAACACTACATCCATGTCCCACAAATGATGCCGACGTCCGGCGTCCCAAAGCACCGGGCGCCGGCTTCACTTGTGGGATGTGGATCTAGTGTTCAACGCCGAGCGCCACATGTATCTCGCACCGATGATAATTGCTATTTAGGGTTAATTATTAGGGGGTTCCTCGGTGTCGATGGTACCCTAAATAGTAAGTATCATCAATGCGAGGTACATGTGGCCGTCAGTGTCGAATATTACATCCATGTCCCACAAGTGACATAGGGGTCCTGCGTCCAGTAGTAACAGTTCTCGGCGTCGATGGCCACCAGAACTATTGTTGCGGGACGCCGGGCACTGGCTTCACTTGTGGGATGTGGATGTAGTGTTCAACGTCGACGGCCTCATGTACCTTGCACCCATGGTAGTTGCTATTTAGTTTACTCGGGGACGAGCGTGTTAGAGGGCTCCTCGGTGTCGATGGTACTGTAAATAGCAAGTATCGTCAGTGCGAGGTACATGTGGCCGTCGGTGTCGAATACTTGCTATGTTACTCATCTTTCGATTTGGATATGCAGTTATTTCGTCATTGCGAGGGTCTAGTGTTCGACGAGCTCCACCCCTGCATTCGTTGGTGAGCACAAATGACATCTCCTCCTCCCCCCTTCATTTGCTCTATTCCGGTCTTCGTGCTGATGAAACTTGCTAGCTATAGGTGTCAATCATCAGTATGCGTAACCACTATGCGTCTCCCATTCGAAAGGGTGACATCTATAAATATGCATGCATTTGCATATTTATAATCCTGATTCTTTTGAATTGTCCAACGTTATCCATGGACAGCCCAAGTATGTGTAGATTGGGTTCGTTTCCCCATATGCTCAGCTCCGGATCCAATGCAGAATTTCGTCAGTGCCTCCCTGTTGTTCTCCGGGTACACATCCTCTCTGCTTATTGCCGAGACGTGAATCAGGAGAACATCGGGGAGGTTCTGCCAAAATTTTGCGTCGGATCCGGAGCAGAGCATGGGAAAACGAACCCGATCTACACATACTCAGGTGGGATTAGTACCTATCCTTACCTATTAGCGTGTAGGTTGCATGGACGTAATAAAACTAACAAAGTCCATTAACTGATGGATGTCGTTTGCCTAATTATGTATATACTTCTTGTGTGTCCAGTATGAAGTCAATATGAGTGATCGTGCGTGGATGTACACCGGTTACACTAGTCAGAATGTTTGGACCGAGGAATGGTTAACAAAAACTAAGGGGTTTGTTAGAGCCGCATTTGCAAATGGCCAGGAATTTAGCTGGTGCCCCTGTGCCCGGTGCGACAACTATAATCAGAGGGACGAGCTTCAAATGATTAAACACCTGCAGAAGTATGGTTTTACGTCTGGTTACACGGTCAGGACATTACATGGTGAGTCTGCCCAATGTGCCAGAGCCGAGGTGGTTCGTCGTTGCACCGACGAGTATGGTACCGGGACCGCAGACATGGTGCAAGACTTTGACGATGCTCGGGACTCGTACAAGGAGATGGAGGAATCTGCAAAGGCCTTCACTGAAATGTTGGAGTCCTCAAAATGTCCTCCCCACGAGCACACTGAGCTTTGTCAGCTGGATGCCATCTCACAAATAATGGCTTTGAAGGCTCAATTCAACTTAGCTTATTTTCCTCCTAAATGGCATAATTACCGAAGTTACATAAAAAAATGAGCTATACTTAGCTTATTCAGTTCATTTATGACATACTTAGCATACTTAGGTCAAAAATGGCATGATAATCTTTGTAACCTCCAAAATGATATAGACTTAGCTTATTTTCCTCGAAAATGACATAATAACCTTACTAAGCTCCAAAATGACCTATGTACCTAGCTTAGCTCTTAAATGACCTACACTTAGCATTTTTACCTAGCTTAGCAATAAAATGAAATTTTTACTTACGTTAGTTAGAAGAAGAAGAAGATAAAGAAGAGGAGAGGAGAAAAAGGAAGAGAAGAAAAAAATCTTCTTCTTCTTCTTCTTATTTTTCTTCTTCTTTTTCTTCTTCTTCTTCTAGCTAGTCTTCTTCTTCTTCTTCTTCTTCTTCTTCTTCTTCTTCTTCTTCTTCTAACTTTCTTCTTTCCCTATTTGCAGATTTTCTTTAGATGAGGAAGCTTGCGTCGATGGAGTCTACTCTTCTCTTTATGCTTCCTTTTTGTTTTGATTTTGTAGGATGAACAATGTGAAACTTGCTACCTATATATGCATGTATGGATGAAACCATTGTATGCTTGTTGTTGGATATGTTGGCTAGCTATATATGTTGCATATGGACTTTTGATTTGCTATGTATATGTGTTGGATGATCATATCCATATGGCAGGGATATGATTTGGTATGTATATGTGTTGGTATGCTTGTCGAAAGTATTTTCATATGTGTATATATATATATTTGTGAAATTCTATGAAATTTAATGAATTAAAGAAAAACAAAAAAACATGGCTTATGTAGGATCTTTGCTGTCTGCTAGCGGACGGCAAAGCTCTTTGCCGTCCGCTAGCAGACAGCAAAGAGGACACGTGGCAGTCACCTGTGCAAACTGGCAACACTGGCTGCCTGTTTGGTCATTTTGCCGTCTGCAAGCGGACGGAAAAGTGACCAAATAGGCCTGGCAAACAGGGCCATCTATGCCGTCCGCTGGCAGACAACATAGCTGGCCACGTGGCAGCTTCCCATTGCTGCCCTAGCTAAAATCTTTGTCGTCCGTCAGCAGATGGCAAAGAGCTTTGCCTCTTTGTCGTCCGCCGTTAACCCCTAACGGATCTCACCCCACACCACTGCCATCCGTCGTCATTGCCGTCTGCTGGCCTCGGATGGCGGACGGCATAATCCTTCGCTGTCCGTTTCTACGAAGAGGACGACAAAGAAGGCCTTTGCTGGCACGTGTTTAGCCGGACGGTTTGCCGTCCGCTGGCTGACGGCAAAGGCTTTTGCCATCCGTGATGAGTGCCTTTGCTGTCCGCCATGGCGGACGGCAAAGAAGATGATTCCAGTAGTGTTTATCCACTTCACTATGAAATTCTTTGAACTTTTCAAATGTTTCAGACTTGTGTTTCATCAAGTAGATAAACCCATACCTACTCAAATCATCTGTGAAGGTCAGAAAATAACGATACCCCCTGCGTGCTTCAACACCCATTGGACCGCATACATTGGTATGTATTATTTCCAATAAGTCATTAGCTCTCTCCATTGTTCTGGAGAACGGAGTTTTAGTCATCTTGCCCATGAGGCACGGTTGGCAAGTATAAAATGATTCATAATCAAGTGCTTACAAAAGTCCACCTGCATGGATTTTCTTCATGCGCTTTACAATAATATGCCCCAAACGGCAGAGCCACAAGTATGTTGCACTATCATTATCAACTTTGCATCTTTTGGCATCAATTTTATGAATATGTGCATCGCTACGATTGAGATTCAATAAACCATTCACATTGAGTGTATGACCATAGAAGGTTTTATTCATGTAAATAGAACAACAATTATTCTTTGACTTAAATGAATAATTGTATTGCAATAAACATGATCAAATCACATTCATGCTCAACAAAAACACCAAATAACATTTATTTAGGTTCAACACTAATCCCGAAGGTAGAGGGAGTGCGCGGTGGTGATCGTACCAACCTTGGAATCACTTCCAACACACATCATCCCCTCGCCCTTAACTAGTCTCTGTTTATTCTGCAACTCCTGTTTTGAGTTACTAATCTTAGCAACTGAACCGGTGTCAAATATCCAGGGGCTACTATTAATACTAGCAAGGTACACATGAATAACATGTATATCAAATATACCTTTGTTCACTTTTCCATCCTTCTTATCCGCCAAGTATTTGGGGCAGTTCCATTTCCAGTGACCATTTCCTTTGCAATAGAGGCACTCAATTTCAGGCTTGGGTCTAGCTTTGGGCTTCTTCATGGGAGCGACAACTTGCTTGCCATTCTTCTTGTAGTTCCCTCTCTTTCCCTTGCCCTTTTTCTTGAAACTAGTGGTCTTGTTAACCATCAACACTTGATGCTCTTTCTTGATTTCTACCATCACCGATCTTGGCATCGCGAAGAGCTCGGGAATCATTTTCGCCAACCCTGTCATATTATAGTTCATCACAAAGTTCTAGTAGCTTGGTGATAGTGACTAGAGAACTGTGTCAATCACTATCTTATCTGGAAGATTAACTCCCACTTGATTCAAGCGAATGTAGTACCCAGACATTCTGAGCACATGCTCACTGGTTGAGCTATTCTCCTCCATCTTGTAGGCAAAGTACTTGTCAGAGGTCTCATACCTCTCGACACGGGCATGAGTCTGACATACCAATTTCAGCTCGTGGAACATCTCATATGCTCCGTGGAGTTCAAAACATTTTTGAAGTCCCAATTCTAAACCGTAAAGCATGGCGCACTAAACTATTAAGTAGTCATCATATTGAGCTTGTCAAACGTTCATAACGTCTGTATCTGCTCCTACAATAGGTCTGTCACCTAGTGGTGCATCAAGGACATAATTCTTATGTGCAGCAATGAGGTTAATCCTCAGATCATGGACCCAGTCCGCATCATTCCTACTATCATCTTTCAACTTATTTTTCTCTAGGAACATATCAAAAATAAGGGAGCTATACTGCGAGCTATTGATCTACAACATAGATATGCAAAAAACTATTAAGACTAAGTTCATGATAAATTTAAGTTCAATTAATCAAATTACTAATGAACTCCCACTTAAATTAACATCCCACAAGTTATTTAAGTGATACATGATCCAAATCAACTAACCCATGTCCGATCATCACGTGAGATGGGGTAGTCATCAATGGTGAACATCTCTATGTTGATCATATCTACTATATGATTCACGTTCGACCTTTCGGTCTCCAGTGTTCCAAGGCCATGTCTGTACATGCTAGGCTCTTCAAGTTTAACCCAAATATTCCGCATGTGCAAAAATGTCTTGCACCCGTTGTATGTGAACGTAGAGTCTATCACACCCGATCATCACATGGTGTCTCAACACAATGAACTGTAGCAATGATGCATACCCAGGGAGAACACTTTTACCTTCAAATATAGTTAAGGGATCATCTTATAATGCTACGTACCGCCGTACTAAGCAAAATAAGATGCATAAAAGATAAACATCACATGCAATCAAAATATTTGACATGATATGGCCATCATCATCTTATGCTTTTGATCTCCATCTCCAGAGCATCATCCTAATCTCCATTGTCACTGGCTCGACAACTTGATCTCCATCGTAGCGTCGTGGTCGTTTCACCAACTATTGCTTCTACAACTATCGCTAACGCATAGTAATAAAGTAAAGAAATTACCTGGCGTTTGCATTTCATACAATAAAGAGACAACCATAAGGCTCATGTCGGTTGCCTAATATCTTACAAAACATGATCATCTCATACAATAATGTATATCACATCATGTCCTGACCATATCGCATCACAACATACCTTGCAAAAACAAGTTAGACGTCCTCTACTTTGTTGTTGCAAGTTTAACGTGGCTGCTATGGGTTTCTAGCAAGAACCGTTCTTACCTACGCATAAAACCACAACGGTGTTTCGTCAAGTTTGTTGTTTTAACCTTCTTCAAGGACCGGCCACAACCAAATTCAATTCAACTAAAGTAGGAGAAACAGACACCCGCCAGCCACCTTTATGCAAAACTAGTTGCATGTCAGTCGGTGGAACTGGTCTCATGTGCGTGGACATGTAAGGTTGGTCTAGGCCGCTTCATTCCACAATACCACTGAATCAAAATAAGACGCTGGTGGTAAGTAGTATGACTATCACCGCCCACAACTCTTTGTGTTCTACTCGCGCATATCATATATGCATAGACCTTGCTCATGATGCCACTGTTGGGAATCATTGCATGGAAAAAAAATCTATGCACACGCAATGATCTATCCATGGAGATGCATAGCAACGAGGGGGGAGAGTATGTCTACGTACCCTCATAGACCGTAAGCAGAAGCATTTCACAACGTGATTGATGTAGTCAAACTTCTTCGCGCTTCAACCGACCAAGTACCGAACGCACGGCACCTCCACATTCTTCACACGTTCAGCTCGGTGGCGTCCCTCGCCTTCCTAATCCAGCAAGACGTCGAGGTAGTAGATGAGTTCCATCAGCACGATGGCGTGGTGACGGTGATGGTGAAGTGATCTCCGTAGGGCTTCGCCTAAGCACTATGAAAGTATGACCGGGGGTGTAAACGGTGGAGGAGGGCGCAACACACGGCTAGGCAATTGTCTGGGGTGTGCTAGGAGAGAGAGAGAGAGAGGCCAAGGGGCGCCCCAAGTAGGACCGAATCCTACTTGGGCTCCTCCCAAGCTGCGCGCCCCCTGCCATATTTGTTAGAGTGGGAAGGAAAGAGGGAGGAGAGGGAAGGAAGGGGGAATCTTATTCCACTCTTTCCTTTCCCTTTCCGCTCTTTCCTTCTCCTCTTAGGCCGGCCCATATGGGGGGCGCACCAGCCCCTTATGGCTGGTGCATTTCCCCTCTTAGCTCATAAGGCCCATATCTTTTGTCGGGGGTGCCCACAACCCCTTTCGGTGACCCGATAAGTACCGGGTATGTCACGCCCAATATGCGACCCTATCCAAAAGGAACTCGAAGGTCCCACCAAGGATAGACCCGCATATTGAGACGCTTTTGCAAGGTGGATATCATTACATCAACATTACATAATAGATGGGGATACATACATAAGGCATGCAATGCCACACGGATACAACATCAGCATACATAAGAGCAACATCCGACTACGGATGAACCACAAACAGAAACTCAAACAACATCCACCTTGCTAGCCCAGGCTGCCGACCTGGAACCTATCCCCTGATCGAAGAAGCAGAAGAAGAACTCAACGCAAGCAAGCATCGCTCTCGCGTCATGATCATCGGATAAACCTGCACCTGCAACTGTTGTTGTAGTAATCTGTGAGCCACGAGGACTCAGCAATCCCATTACCATGGGTATCAAGACTAGCAAAGCTTAAAGGGAAAGGAAGGTGTAAAGTGGTGAGGCTGCAGCAGCGACTAAGCGTATATGGTGGCTAACATACGCAAATGAGAGCGAGAAGAGAAGCAAAAGGAATGGTCGTCAACTAGCAATGATCAAGAGGTGATCCTGAACACCTACTTACGTCAAACATAACCCAGAAACCGTGTTCACTTCCCGGACTCCGCCGAGAAGAGACCATCACGGCTACACACGCGGTTGATGCGTTTTAATTCGGATCTGGTGTCAAGTTATCTACAACCGGACATTAAAAAATTCCCATCTACCTATAACCGCAGGCACGGCTTTCGAAAGATTATACCCTGCAGGGGTGTCCCAACTTAGCCCATGATAAGCTCTCGCGATCAACGAAGGAATAGACCTTCTCCCAGGAAGACCCGATCAGACTCGGAATCCCGGTTTACAAGACATTTCGACAATGGTAAAACAAGACCAGCAAAGCTGCCCGATGCACCGATAATCCCGATAGGATCTGCACATATCTCGTTCTCAGGGCAACACCGGATGAGTCAAGCTACGAGTAAAACCAACCCTCGAGTTGCCCAGAGGTGGCCCCGCAGGTTGCTCGGTTCGGACCAACACTTAGACAAGCACTGGCCCGGGGGGGGGGGGGCTAAAATAAAGATGACCCTCGGGTTGGCCGACCCAAGGGAAAGGGATAGGTGGTGGTGAGGCAAATGGTAAACCCAAGGTTGGGCCTTGCTGGAGGAGTTTTATTCAAAGCGAACTGTCAAGGGGGTCCCATAAATCACCCGACTGCGTAAGGAACGCAAAATCCGGGAACATAACACCGGTATGACGGAAACTAGGGCGGCAAGAGTGGAACAAAACACCAGGCAAAAGGCCGAGTCTTCCACCCTTTACCAAATATATAGATGCATTAATAACATAAGAGATATTGTGATATCCCAACATAATCCTGTCCACCATGGAGCAATCTTCAACTTCACCTGCAACTAACAATGCTATAAGAGGGGCTGAGCAAAAGCGGTAACATAGCCAATCAACGGTTTGCTAGGAAGGGTGTCAAAGGTTAGAGGCTGACATGGCAAATTGGGAGGCTTGATCAACAAGAGATAGGTAGCGCGGCAAAGCGATAAAACGAAACAACTAGCATAGCAATGATAGTAGTGAGATCCAGGGTAGCGGTCATCTTGCCTGAAATCCCGCAAGGAAGAAGAACGAGTCCGTGAAGAAGATGAAGCCACGAAGACGAACCACACGTAGACGAACGCATCCTCACGATCGCAACGAAAACGGGAACTATCGAGAAGAAGCACACAACATGGTAAACACACCACACAAGAACAAGGCATGATGCACAACAAGCATGATGCATGACAAAGCTACATGAAGCTACTCATGGCAAGAGATGATGCAAACAAGAGCAACACATCGAGGCAAGTTTAAATGAGGCCGGAAACAACATATTACAATTCCGATAAGTCCTCATATGCATATTTCGAAATTGATCCAGATCTGAATAAACCTTATGTTCAAGTTGTTAAACAGCAAGTTAAGATGCACCAAGATGATCTACACGAAATTCTAGTCAAGTTACATATAAAGTTCATTAGATTCGGAGCTACGGCCTAGAAGATATGAGCAAAACAAGTTAAGCATGGCATCGATGCAAAATGCACCCAAACATCAAGAAAACACCTCAAAACAAATATGCAACATGATAATATGAAGCTACATGCAAAAACAAGCAAGTTTCATATAGAGCACACTCAAAACGGAGCAACGGTTCAACACACACACACTATACAAGTCATAGCAACAATCTGTCCAAAATAGCAACTAGGCATATTGCAAGCATCAAAACAACAAGCTGCAGGACCTCAACATAATAACAAAAGGCGTGGGCATGATGTACAGGTAAGGCATAACAAAACATGAACACTGAGCTATCTCCAGAAATCACTAGAACATGCTCAAACACACATGAAAAGATTGCAAATAATAACAGTTACAGACTTTAGCAGAAAGAACATCAGGTTGCAATGTTCAGAGCTATCAAACAATATGTTACAGGAACTTATCATGGAAAACAAAGGCATGGCATGAATCTACTAAACCCATAGAACAATAGTCCCTTACTGACCAAGGGTCAAAAAGGATCAGAAGATATGATGGCACCCACGTAAACATGGCAAGTTATATGACAGATTCAAACATGGCAGAAACATAATTATGAAGGCATGTAGATGAGCTTGTTACACTCACCACAGAGCAATACATGGCATGGCAAGGCAACCAACAGTAAGAAGACATGTTTATGAAGCTAAGCATGGCAATAGAAAGGTCATAGGGTGCATGGAACACTAGCAAAACACATGGGAACAAGTGAACTTAAAGTTAACAGGCTGACAGCAACATTATGAAGCAACTTTAGAGCAAGATTACAACAAGCTACAACAAGCTATAAATGCAACCAGGGGCATGGATGGATAGGGCATAACATGTAGAACAACACACTCTTAGTGAACATCTCCAGATTATGCATAGAATGATTTGTAGAAGCAGGTTTACATAGCATCATAAAATAACAGATTCAGCCTAGCAAAACAGCAACATCATGTACACTACTTAACAAGCTCAATTCACTCAACACAAGTCATTGCATGACAAGATAAGCATAGCATCGTCAAGAAGACATGTTTATGTAACCAACCAAGGCAAGAACAAGTCCATAGCATGCAGGGATCAACTATAGCACCCTTGGCTAAATTGAATAACAAGTAAACAATCTGCCAGGAAACATTTTGAAGCAAAAGTAGAGCACTCAAATGACATGCTAGGCCACTCCATAATTGAAACCAAGGGCAAGAATGGATAGACAATAACCATATGCTCAAAACATCCTTACTGAAGTATCTCAAAATATGCATGGATCTCTCTGTAGCAACAAGTTTACATGGAATAAAAATAACAGCAGAACAGGGACTGAAATCAGTAACAGCAAGTACCCTAATTAGCAAGCTCGATGCACTCAGTACACAAATCACAAAAATACATGGATAGCACCTCTGGAAAGATGGCATGGCATAGATCAAAACACATGTAGACATCAACCTCATAGGATGCACGCATCAATCATGGCAAAAATGACAAATGAGCAAGTTATAACAGTTTCAGCAGATTAACATCACTTAGCACTCTTACAACGATGATTCAGGCATCAAGATGACCTCAAATGAAAATGATGCAATGGAATGAAATTATCTACTCGTCGAGACGAACAATTTGACATATTACACACGCAAAACGGAGCTACGGATTCAGAGATACAATTGGTCAAACATGGCATGATTGTGTTAGAAAACAGGGGCTTAGAAGAATTTCAACCTCGCGGGGAAAAGTCAACGTGGCGGATCTCGCTGGAGTAGTCGCCGGAGGAGCTCGGGGAAGAAGGGGCCGGCCGGGGCAGGTGTAGCTGGGGTCAGGGAAGAAGGCTCCGGGGCGCTCTCGGCCGGATCTCGCCGGATCCGGGCCGGAGAGGCACGGGGCGGCGAGGAGGCAGAGGCCACGCGGCGGCGGCGGTCGCAGGCGAGGCCGCAACCCAGGTGGCGGGGATGCGGGCTGAGGCGGAGGCGGCGCGGCTCCGGCCGTCGAGCGCGGGGATGCGCGGGCGGCGCAAGGCACGGCGGCCGAGGACGCCGGCGGCGGCGCTAGGCGGAGAGGGGCGGCGGATGGCGGTGGAGGCCGCGGGAGGAGGCCGGCGCCGGCGGGCGCCGTCGACGGCCCACTGGCGACCCGCGGACGGGCGGCGGCGGCGGAGCGGGCCGGGCGGGCCCGCTGTGGGCTGCGGCGGGCCGGCGGCGCGGGGCGGCGGCGCGGGACACGTGGCAGGCGGTGGTTGGCTGATGGGGGCGCCGGACGTGTCCGGCCGCCGGGCGGACACGTCCGGTGGCGGCGGAGGGCGATTTTTAGGGTTTGGACCCGGGATTTCGGAGGAGGCACACATATTTATAGGTAGAGGGAGCTAGGAGAGTCCAAATGAGGTGCGGTTTTCGCCCACACGATCGTGATCGAACGACCGAGAGCATGGAGGGGAGTTAGATGGGTTTTGGGCCACTTTGGAAGGGGTGTTGGGATGCAACTCAAAGAGGGCTTTGCGTTTACCCGGTTAACCGTTGGAGTATCAAACGACCTTCAAATGACACGAAACTTGACAGGCGGTCTACCGGTGCTAGACCAAGGCCACTTGGCAAGGCTCGGTCCACTCCGAGATAGTTTAATACCCACTCACGAAAAGAGAGAAGATGGGGACGCCGGAGGACATAGGAGCGCCGGATTGCAAAACGGACAACGGGGAAAATGCTCGGATGCATGAGACGAACACGTATGCAACATGAAATGCACATGATGACATGATAAAATACGACACACAAGAACATGACATGGCAACAGCGGCGAATAACTGGCAGACACCTGGCGCATCGGATCCGGGGCGTAACAACACTCCTCCCCTAACACGAGATCTCGTCCCGAGATCTTAGGACCGAGACGGAAGGGAAAAGGGAAGAGGTGAACAAGAACTGAAGAGAAGAAGCAAGGAACCACGAGCACTCGAGAAGAATAGAGGAATGATGAGAAGGACGAGAATTACGAGGATCAAAAGCTAACGGAATCAGATAGACTATGAAAGCAACTCGTTCTAACCGGAGTGGTTAGAATGAGAAAAGAAACAAATAAGACTGAAAAGATTTAAGCAGAACTCCGGCTGAAACATGGAGGAATAGAACACGAACTTAAGAAGATGGAATGAAACTTGATGAACTCTTGAAGAATTAATTAAATCATGAAGAACCACCATGAAGAACTCCAGTGACAAAAGGATGATGAGATAAAATGAATGATGAAAGAATAAGATGAGCCTTGCGATGATTTAGATGGAGGTTCCGACGAAATGGCCGTGGAAAAATTGAACTCCGGAAAAGAAAAGACGAAAAGACTTGGAACTGGAATTTATTCCTCAAGAACAAACTCTGAAGGAAGGGATTAATCACTAGGATGAAATAAGAATAAGATTTATTGTATGCTTATCCTTCATCAAATTAAATTGATGACAAGCACTAGATTTTGCATACTACTTATTCTTCTTTAAAAGGATTGAGAATTGACATATCGCAAACCTGAGAAGGTCTTCATGAACCACTGGTAGGATTGGAAAGAACGAATGGATTAAAATGATAAACAAGGAAAAGAATCTTGAACGAACCACCGTAAGAATTCGGAAATGACTGATAAAGGAGAATGAATCACGGGGGAGAATTAGAAGAACAAATATGCTAGAGAGGATATAGATTCAAAAGAACAAAGGGATCATGAGCTAATAAAGAACACTTGAGCGAAGCACCGGAAGAATATTGAGATGAACGAAGGGGCACGGATATAGAAAAATTGGGGAATGAATCTGAAAACTTGGAACGAAGCAATATTCTGAAAAGATGGCCTCCAGATGATCGAGACGGCAAAAACAACTCCTGAAATACTCCGGATGGATAAAAAAAATAACTGACAAATGGAATAATTCGAGAGGATCGCATGAAGCTAGCACCACGAATCTTCAAGAGAATGGGCAAAATTTAGAGGAAAAACTCTTCTTCGGTCTTCAAATGACGACGAGAAACACCACCAAAATAACTGAGATACTCCGGGAGAATGAGAAGAGCAAAGGTTGAATCGGCAACGACGAGAATTGAAATTGATCTTGAAAAGGCATGTGACTGATGGAATCCATTCTTACGTCACACTTGAAAAGTATTGAGAAAAACTCCGGGGGAATTAGAAGAGTCATGTAAGATCCTGGAAAAAAGACCTATGGGTTAGGACCCACTGAAGAGATAACACCGTTGAAAAGGATTGTTGAACAGATAGATGAAGCACCGGAACAATTGAAATATTTGAATGAGGTGACAACCTCGGATTAATTCGAACACAGACGAATCTCCTGAGATATCTTGGACACTCCGGAAGGATAAACTGACGAGAGGCAAATGAGCAAGGAGAACACTTGATCCAAGGAAAAGAATATGATCAACCCAAAAAACTTGAATTGAATCCACCGAAAGAGAAAAAGAGATGAAGAATGACGAATGAGACGAGAATTCACTGGTTGAAATGATTTATAAAAGACTGAAGAGGCTCCACACGAATGAAATTGATGGTCGAAACAGACTCAGGCTCCGGGAAGAAGAAAAGGGTGGGAGGGCGGGAAAACAAATGCAACTTGGAAGGGGAAAACGACGAATATCTTGAAGAGGAAACACCGGTTGAAATCATTGAGGAGAGAGAGAAAAAACTTCGCACGAGTAGGATGGATACTCGATTACGGACTCCGGTTCCGAGAGGAAGAAGGGTGGGCGGGTGGGAAAAACTAGGACAACTTCGGACAGGGAAACAACATCGATCGAAAAGAGCCAAGGATTGATCTCCCAAAGACAAAGAGGTTCGAATCAGCTTGACGAGGAATGCGCCGGATGAAAAGAGATGAGAGCCAAAGATCGGAAAAACTAACCGCGTGATCCTAAAGAAAAATTTGAAAGGGAAGAGAAGTAATTCAAAACACCTACGTCAAGATTTCTCACCAGAGTGGCGAAGGGGCTGAGGATTAAAAAGAATTCCTACTCTCCGATATAACTAGACCCCGAAAACAGTTTTCTTCTAGACTCAACATCGGCCAAACTACACGATCAATCAAGGGGGCTCCTAAGGTTGGTCGAGGCTCTGATACCAACTTGTCATGCCCAATATGCGACCCTATCCAAAAGGAACTCGAAGGTCCCAACAAGGATAGACCCGCATATTGAGACGCTTTTGCAAGGTGGATATCATTACATCAACATTACATAATAGATGGGGATACATACATAAGGCATACAATGCCACACGGATACAACATCAGCATACATAAGAGCAACATCCGACTACGGATGAACCACAAACAGAAACTCAAACGACATCCACCTTGCTAGCCCAGGCTGCCGACCTGGAACCTATCCCCTGATCGAAGAAGCAGAAGAAGAACTCAACGCAAGCAAGCATCGCTCTCGCGTCATGATCATCGGATAAACCTGCACCTGCAACTGTTGTTGTAGTAATCTGTGAGCCACGAGGACTCAGCAATCCCATTACCATGGGTATCAAGACTAGCAAAGCTTAAAGGGAAAGGAAGGTGTAAAGTGGTGAGGCTGCAGCAGCGACTAAGCGTATATGGTGGCTAACATACGCAAATGAGAGCGAGAAGAGAAGCAAAAGGAACGGTCGTCAACTAGCAATGATCAAGAGGTGATCCTGAACACCTACTTACGTCAAACATAACCCAGAAACCATGTTCACTTCCCGGACTCCGCCGAGAAGAGACCATCACGGCTACACACGCGGTTGATGCGTTTTAATTCAGATCTGGTGTCAAGTTATCTACAACCGGACATTAACAAATTCCCATCTTCCTATAACCGCAGGCACGACTTTCGAAAGATTATACCCTGCAGGGGTGTCCCAACTTAGCCCATGATAAGCTCTCGCGATCAACGAAGGAATAGACCTTCTCCCAGGAAGACCCGATCAGACTCGGAATCCCGGTTTACAAGACATTTCGACAATGGTAAAACAAGACCAGCAAAGCCGCCCGATGCGCCGACAATCCCGATAGGAGCTGCACATATCTCGTTCTCAGGGCAACACCGGATGAGTCAAGCTACGAGTAAAACCAACCCTCGAGTTGCCCCGAGGTGGCCCCGCAGGTTGCTCGGTTCAGACCAACACTTAGACAAGCACTGGCCCGGGGGGGGGGGCTAAAATAAAGATGACCCTCGGGTTGTCCGACCCAAGGGAAAGGGATAGGTGGTGGTGAGGCAAATGGTAAAACCAAGGTTGGGCCTTGCTGGAGGAGTTTTATTCAAAGCGAACTGTCAAGGGGGTCCCATAAATCACCCAACCGCGTAAGGAACGCAAAATCCGGGAACATAACACCGGTATGACGGAAACTAGGGCGGCAAGAGTGGAACAAAACACCAAGCAAATGGCCAAGTCTTCCACCCTTTACCAAATATATAGATGCATTAATAACATAAGAGATATTGTGATATCCCAACATAATCCTGTCCACCATGGAGCAATCTTCAACTTCACCTGCAACTAACAACGCTATAAGAGGGGCTGAGCAAAAGTGGTAACATAGCCAATCAACGGTTTGCTAGGAAGGGTGTCAAAGGTTAGAGGCTGACATGGCAAATTGGGAGGCTTGATCAACAAGAGATAGGTAGCGCGGCAAAGCGATAAAACGAAACAACTAGCATAGCAATGATAGTAGTGAGATCCAGGGTAGCGGTCATCTTGCCTGAAATCCCGCAAGGAAGAAGAATGAGTCCGTGAAGAAGATGAAGCCACGAAGACGAACCACACGTAGACGAACGCATCCTCACGATCGCAACGAAAACGGGAACTATCGAGAAGAAGCACACAACATGGTAAACACACCACACAAGAACAAGGCATGATGCACAACAAGCATGATGCATGACAAAGCTACATGAAGCTACTCATGGCAAGAGATGATGCAAACAAGAGAAACACATCGAGGCAAGTTTAAATGAGGCCGGAAACAACATATAACAATTCCGGTAAGTCCTCATATGCATATTTCGAAATTGGTCCAGATCTGAATAAACCTTATGTTCAAGTTGTTAAAAAGCAAGTTAAGATGCACCAAGATGATCTACACGAAATTCTAGTCAAGTTACATATAAAGTTCATTAGATTCGGAGCTACGGCCTAGAAGATACGAGCAAAACAAGTTAAGCATGGCATCGATGCAAAATGCACCCAAACATCAAGCAAACACCTCAAAACAAAGATGCAGCATGATAATATGAAGCTACATGCAAAAACAAGCAAGTTTCATATAGAGCACACACAAAACGGAGCAACGGTTCAACACACACACACTATACAAGTCATAGCAAGAATCTGTCCAAAACAGCAACTAGGCATATTGCAAGCATCAAAACAACAAGCTGCAGGACCTCAACATAATAATAAAAGGCGTGGGCATGATGTACAGGTAAGGCATAACAAAACATGAACACTGAGCTATCTCCAGAAATCACTAGAACATGCTCAAACACACATGAAAAGATTGCAAATAATAACAGTTACAGACTTTAGCAGAAATAACATCAGGTCGCAATGTTCAGAGCTATCAAACAATATGTTACAGGAACTTATCATGGCAAACAAAGGCATGGCATGAATCTACTAAACCCATAGAACAATAGTCCCTTACTGACCAAGGGTCAAAAAGGATCAGAAGATATGATGGCACCCACGTAAACATGGCAAGTTATATGACAGACTCAAACATGGCAGAAACAGAATTATGAAGGCATGTAGATGAGCTTGTTACACTCACCACAGAGCAATACATGGCATGGCAAGGCAACCAACAGTAAGAAGACATGTTTATGAAGCTAAGCATGGCAATAGCAAGGTCATAGGGTGCATGGAACACTAGCAAAACACATGGGAACAAGTGAACTTAAAGTTAACAGGCTGACAGCAACATTATGAAGCAACTTTAGAGCAAGATTACAACAAGCTACAGCAAGCTATAAATGCAACCAGGGGCATGGATGGATAGGGCATAACATGTAGAACAACACACTCTTAGTGAACATCTCCAGATTATGCATAGAATGATTTGTAGAAGCAGGTTTACATAGCATCACAAAATAACAGATTCAGCCTAGCAAAACAGCAACATCATGTACACTACTTAACAAGCTCAATTCACTCAACACAAGTCATTTCATGACAAGATAAGCATAGCATCATCAAGAAGACATGTTTATGTAACCAACCAAGGCAAGAACAAGTCCATAGCATGCAGGGATCAACTATAGCACCCTTGGCTAAATTGAATAACAAGTAAACAACCTGCCAGGAAACATTTTGAAGCAAAAGTAGAGCACTCAAATGACATGCTAGGCCACTCCATAATTGCAACCAAGGGCAAGAATGGATAGACAGTAACCATATGTTCAAAACATCCTTGCTGAAGTATCTCAAAATATGCATGGATCTCTCTGTAGCAACAAGTTTACATGGCATAAAAATAACAGCAGAACAGTGACTGAAATCAGCAACAGCAAGTACCCTACTTAGCAAGCTCGATGCACTCAGTACACAAATCACAAAAATACATGGATAGCACCTCTGGAAAGATGGCATGGCATAGATCAAAACACATGTAGACATCAACCTCATAGGATGCACGCATCAATCATGGCAAAAATGACAAATGAGCAAGTTATAATAGTTTCAGCAGATTAACATTACTTAGCACTCTTACAACGATGATTCAGGCATAAAGATGACCTCAAATGAAAATGATGCAATGGAATGAAATTATCTACTCGTCGAGACGAACAATTTGAAATATTACACGCGCAAAACGGAGCTACGGATGCAGAGATACAATAGGTCAAACATGGCATGATTGTGTTAGAAAACAGGGACTTAGAAGAATTTCAACCTCGCGGGGAAAAGTCAACGCGGCGGATCTCGCCGGAGTAGTCGCCGGAGGAGCTTGGGGAAGAAGGGGCCGGCCGGGGCAGGTGTAGCTGGGGTCGGGGAAGAAGGCTCCGGGGCGCTCTCGGCCGGATCTCGCCGGATCCGGGCCGGAGTGGCACGGGGCGGCGAGGAGGCGGAGGCCACGCGGCGGCGGATGGGTGGCCGGCGGCGGCGGTCGCAGGCGAGGCCGCAGCCCAGGTGGCGGGGATGCGGGCTGAGGCGGAGGCGGCACGGCTCTGGCCGTCGAGCATGGGGACGCGCGGGCAGCGCAAGGCACGGCGGCCGAGGACGCCGGCGGCGCCGCTAGGCGGAGCGGGGCGGCGGATGGCGGTGGAGGCCGCGGGCGGAGGCCGGTAGCGGCGGGCGCCGGCGGTGGCCCGCTGGCGACCCGCGGACGGGCGGCGGCGGCGGAGCGGGCCGGGCGGGCCCACTGCGGGCCGCGGCGGGCCGGCGGCGCGGGACACGTGGCAGGCGGTGGTTGGCTGACGGGGGCGGCGGACGTGTCCGGCCGCCGGGCGGACACGTCCGGTGGCGGCGGAGGGCGATTTTTAGGGTTTGGACCCGGGATTTCGGGGGAGGCACACATATTTATAGGTAGAGGGAGCTAGGAGAGTCCAAATGAGGTGAGGTTTTCGCCCACACGATCGTGACCGAACGACTGAGAGCATGGAGGGGAGTTAGATGGGTTTTGGGCCACTTTGGAAGGGGTGTTGGGCTGCAACTCAAAGAGGGCTTTGCGGTTACCCGGTTAACCGTTGGAGTATCAAACGACCTCCAAATGACACGAAACTTGACAGGAGGTCTACCGGTGCTAGACCAAGGCCACTTGGCAAGGCTCGATCCACTCCGAGATAGTTTAATACCCACTCACGAAAAGAGAGAAGATGGGGACGCCGGAGGACATAGGAGCGCCGGATTGCAAAACGGACAACGGGGAAAATGCTCGGATGCATGAGACGAACACGTATGCAAAATGAAATGCACATGATGACATGATAAAATACGACACACAAGCACATGACATGGCAACAGCGGCGAATAACTGGCAGACACCTGGCGCATCGGATCCGGGGTGTTACAACACTCCTCCACTAACAAGAGATCTCATACCGAGATCTTACGACCGAGACGGAAGGGAAAAGGGAAGAGGTGAACAAGAACTGAAGAGAAGAAGCAAGGAATCACGAGCACTCGAGAAGAAGAGAGGAATAATGAGAAGGATGAGAATTACGAGGATCAAAAGCTCATGGAATCAGATAGACTATGAAAGCAACTCGTTCTAACCTGAGTGGTTAGAATGAGAAAAGAAACAAATAAGACTGAAAAGATTTAAGCAGAACTCCGGCTGAAACATGGAGGAATAGAACACGAACTTAAGAAGATGGAATGAAACTTGATAAACTCTTGAAGAATGAATTAAATCATGAAGAACCACCATGAAGAACTCCGGTGACAAAAGGATGATGAGATAAAATGAAGGATGAAAGAATAAGATGAGCCTTGCGATGATTTAGATGGAGGTTCCGACGAAATGGCCGTGGAAAAATTGAACTCCGGAAAAGAAAAGACGAAAAGACTTGGAACTGGAATTTATTCCTCAAGAACAAACTCTTCTTCGGTCTTCAAATGACGACGAGAAACACCACCAAAATAACTGAGATACTCCGGGAGAATGAGAAGAGCAAAGGTTGAATCGGCAATGACAAGAATTGAAATTGATCTTGAAAAGGCATGTGACTGATGGAATCCATTCTTACGTCACACTTGAAAAGTATTGAGAAAAACTCCGGGGGAATTAGAAGAGTCAGGTAAGATCCTGGAAAAAAGACCTATGGGTTAGGACCCACTGAAGAGATAACACCGTTGAAAAGGATTGTTGAACAGATAGATGAAGCACCGGAACAATTGAAATATTTGAATGAGGTGACAACCTCGGATTAATTCGAACACAAACGAATCTCCTGAGATATCTTGGACACTCCGGAAGGATAAACTGACGAGAGGCAAATGAGCAAGGAGAACACTTGATCCAAGGAAAAGAATATGATCAACCCGAAAAACATGAATTGAATCCACCGGAAGAGAAAAAGAGATGAAGAATGACGAATGAGACGAGAATTCACTGGTTGAAATGATTTACGAAAGACTGAAGAGGCTCCACACGAATGAAATTGATGGTCGAAACAGACTCAGGCTCCGGGAAGAAGAAAAGGGTGGGAGGGCGGGAAAACAAATGCAACTTGGAAGGGGAAAACGACGAATATCTTGAAGAGGAAACACCGGTTGAAATCATTGAGGAGAGAGAGCAAAAACTTCGCACGAGTAGGATGGATACTCGATTACGGACTCCGGTTCCGAGAGGAAGAAGGGTGGGCGGGTGGGAAAAACTAGGACAACTTCGGACAGGGAAACAACATCGATCGAAAAGAGCCAAGGATTGATCTCCCAAAGACAAAGAGGTTCGAATCAGCTTGACGAGGAATGCGCCGGATGAAAAGAGATGAGAGCCAAAGATCGGAAAAACTAACCGCGTGATCCTAAAGAAAAATTTGAAAGGGAAGAGAAGTAATTCAAAACACCTACGTCAAGATTTCTCACCAGAGTGGCGAAGGGGCTGAGGAGTAAAAAGAATTCCTACTCTCCGATATAACTAGACTACGAAAACAATTTTCTTCTAGACTCAACATCGGCCAAACTACACGATCAATCAAGGGGGATCCTAAGGTCGGTCGAGGCTCTGATACCAACTTGTCACGCCCAATATGCGACCCTATCCAAAAGGAACTCGAAGGTCCCACCAAGGATAGACCCGCATATTGAGACGCTTTTGCAAGGTGGATATCATTACATCAACATTACATAATAGATGGGGATACATACATAAGGCATACAATGCCACACGGATACAACATCAGCATACATAAGAGCAACATCCGACTACGGATGAACCACAAACAGAAACTCAAACGACATCCACCTTGCTAGCCCAGGCTGCCGACCTGGAACCTATCCCTTGATCGAAGAAGCAGAAGAAGAACTCAACGCAAGCAAGCATTGCTCTCGCGTCATGATCATCGGATAAACCTGCACCTGCAACTATTGTTGTAGTAATCTGTGTGCCACGAGGACTCAGCAATCCCATTACCATGGGTATCAAGACTAGCAAAGCTTAAAGGGAAAGGAAGGGGTAAAGTGGTGAGGCTGCAGCAGCGACTAAGCGTATATGGTGGCTAACATACGCAAATGAGAGCGAGAAGAGAAGCAAAAGGAACGGTCGTCAACTAGCAATGATCAAGAGGTGATCCTGAACACCTACTTACGTCAAACATAACCCAGAAACCGTGTTCACTTCCCGGACTCCGCCGAGAAGAGACCATCACGGCTACACACGCGGTTGATGCGTTTTAATTCGGATCTGGTGTCAAGTTATCTACAACCGGACATTAACAAATTCCCATCTGCCTATAACCACAGGCACGGCTTTCGAAAGATTATACCCTGCAGGGGTGTCCCAACTTAGCCCATGATAAGCTCTCGCGATCAACGAAGGAATAGACCTTCTCCCAGGAAGACCCGATCAGACTCGGAATCCCGGTTTACAAGACATTTCGACAATGGTAAAACAAGACCAGCAAAGCCGCCCGATGCGCCGACAATCCCGATAGGAGCTGCACATGTCTCGTTCTCAGGGCAACACCGGATGAGTCAAGCTACGAGTAAAACCAACCCTCGAGTTGCCCCGAGGTGGCCCCGCAGGTTGCTCGGTTCGGACCAATACTTAGACAAGCACTGGCCCGGGGGGGGGCTAAAATAAAGATGACCCTCGGGTTGGCCGACCCAAGGGAAAGGGATAGGTGGTGGTGAGGCAAATGGTAAAACCAAGGTTGGGCCTTGCTGGAGGAGTTTTATTCAAAGCGAACTGTCAAGGGGGTCCCATAAATCACCCGACCGCGTAAGGATCGCAAAATCCGGGAACATAACACCGGTATGACGGAAACTAGGGTGGCAAGAGTGGAATAAAACACCAGGCAAAAGGCCGAGTCTTCCACCCTTTACCAAATATATAGATGCATTAATAACATAAGAGATATTGTGATATCCCAACATAATCCTGTCCACCATGGAGCAATCTTCAACTTCACCTGCAACTAACAACGCTATAAGAGGGGCTGAGCAAAAGCGGTAACATAGCCAATCAACGGTTTGCTAGGAAGGGTGTCAAAGGTTAGAGGCTGACATGGCAAATTGGGAGGCTTGATCAACAAGAGATAGGTAGCGCGGCAAAGCGATAAAACGAAACAACTAGCATAGCAATGATAGTAGTGAGATCCAGGGTAGCGGTCATCTTGCCTGAAATCCCGCAAGGAAGAAGAACGAGTCCGTTAAGAAGATGAAGCCACGAAGACGAACCACACGTAGACGAACGCATCCTCAGGATCGCAACGAAAACAGGAACTATCGAGAAGAAGCACACAACATGGTAAACACACCACACAAGAACAAGGCATGATGCAAAACAAGCATGATGCATGACAAAGCTACATGAAGCTACTCATGGCAAGAGATGATGCAAACAAGAGCAACACATCGAGGCAAGTTTAAATGAGGCCGGAAACAACATATAACAATTCCGGTAAGTCCTCATATGCATATTTCGAAATTCGTCCAGATCTGAATAAACCTTATGTTCAAGTTGTTAAACAGAAAGTTAAGATGCACCAAGATGATCTACACAAAATTCTAGTCAATTTACATATAAAGTTCATTAGATTCGGAGCTACGGCCTAGAAGATACGAGCAAAACAAGTTAAGCATGGCATCGATGCAAAATGCACCCAAACATCAAGCAAACACCTCAAAACAAAGATGCAGCATGATAATATGAAGCTACATGCAAAAACAATCAAGTTTCATATAGAGCACACTCAAAACGGAGCAACAGTTCAACACACACACTATACAAGTCATAGCAACAATCTGTCCAAAACAGCAACTAAGCATATTGCAAGCATCAAAACAACAAGCTGCAGAACCTCAACATAATAACAAAAGGCGTGGGCATGATGTACAGGTAAGGCATAACAAAACATGAACACTGAGCTATCTCCAGAAATCACTAGAACATGCTCAAACACACATGAAAAGATTGCAAATAATAACAGTTACAGACTTTAGCAGAAATAACATCAGGTTGCAATGTTCAGAGCTATCAAACAATATGTTACAGGAACTTATCATGGCAAACAAAGGCATGGCATGAATCTACTAAACCCATAGAACAATAGTCCCTTACTGACCAAGGGTCAAAAAGGATCAGAATATATGATGGCACCCACGTAAACATGGCAAGTTATATGACAGATTCAAACATGGCAGAAACAGAATTATGAAGGCATGTAGATGAGCTTGTTACACTCACCACAGAGCAATACATGGCATGGCAAGGCAACCAACAATAAGAAGACATGTTTATGAAGCTAAGCATGGCAATAGCAAGGTCATAGGGTGCATGGAACACTAGCAAAACACATGGGAACAAGTGAACTTAAAGTTAACAGGCTGACAGCAACATTATGAAGCAACTTTAGAGCAAGATTACAACAAGCTACAGCAAGCTATAAATGCAACCAGGGGCATGGATGGATAGGGCATAACATGTAGAACAACACACTCTTAGTGAACATCTCCAGATTATGCATAGAATGATTTGTAGAAGCAGGTTTACATAGCATCACAAAATAACAGATTCAGCCTAGCAAAACAGCAACATCATGTACACTACTTAACAAGCTCAATTCACTCAACACAAGTCATTGCATGACAATATAAGCATAGCATCATCAATAAGACATGTTTATGTAACCAACCAAGGAAAGAACAAGTCCATAGCATGTAGGGATCAACTATAGCACCCTTGGCTAAATTGAATAACAAGTAAACAATCTGCCAGGAAACATTTTGAAGCAAAAGTAGAGCACTCAAATGACATGCTAGGCCACTCCATAATTGCAACCAAGGGCAAGAATGGATAGACAATAACCATATGTTAAAAACATCCTTACTGAAGTATCTCAAAATATGCATGGATCTCTCTGTAGCAACAAGTTTACATGGCATAAAAATAACAGCAGAACAGGGACTGAAATCAGCAACAGCAAGTACCCTACTTAGCAAGCTCGATGCACTCAGTACACAAATCACAAAAATACATGGAAAGCACCTCTGGAAAGATGGCATGGCATAGATCAAAACACATGTAGACATCAACCTCATAGGATGCACGCATCAATCATGGCAAAAATGACAAATGAGCAAGTTATAACAGTTTCAGCAGATTAACATCACTTAGCACTCTTACAACGATGATTCAGGCATCAAGATGACCTCAAATGAAAATGATGCAATGGAATGAAACTATCTACTCGTCGAGACGAACAATTTGACATATTACACGCGCAAAACGAAGATACGGTTGCAGAGATACAATAGGTCAAACATGGCATGATTGTGTTAGAAAAGAGGGACTTGGAAGAATTTCAACCTCGCGGGGAAAAGTCAACGCGGCGGATCTCGCCGGAGTAGTTGCCGGAGGAGCTCGGGGAAGAAGGGGCCGGCCGGGGCAGGTGTAGCTGGGGTCGGGGAAGAAGGCTCCGGGGCGCTCTCGGTCGGATCTCGCCGGATCCGGGCCGGAGAGGCACGGGGTGGCGAGGAGGCGGAGGCCACGCGGCGGCAGACGGGTGGCCGGCGGCGGCGGTCGCAGGCAAGGCCACAGCCCAGGTGGCGGGGATGCGGGCTGAGGCAGAGGCGGCGCGGCTCCGGCCGTCGAGCGCGGGGACGCGCGGGCGGCGCAAGGCACGGCGGCCGAGGACGCCGGCGGCGGCGCTAGGTGGAGCGGGGCGGCGGATGGTGGCGGAGGCCGCGGGCGGAGGCCGGCGCCAGCGGGCGCCGGCGGCGGCCCGCTTGCGACCCGCGGACGGGCGGCGGCGGAGCGGGCCGGGCGGGCCCGCCGCGGGCCGCGGCGGGCCGGCGGCGCGGGGCGGCGGCGCGGGACACGTGGCAGGCGGTGGTTGGCTGACGGGGGCGGCGGACATGTCCGGCCGCCGGGCGGACACGTCCGGTGGCGGCGGAGGGCGATTTTTAGGGTTTGGACCCGGGATTTCGGGGGAGGCACACATATTTATAGGTAGAGGGAGCTAGGAGAGTCCAAATGAGGTGCGGTTTTCGCCCACACGATCGTGATCGAACGACCGAGAGCATGGAGGGGAGTTATATGGGTTTTGGGCCACTTTGGAAGGGGTGTTGGGCTGCAACTCAAAGAGGGCTTTGCGGTTACCCGGTTAACCGTTGGAGTATCAAACGACCTCCAAATGACACGAAACTTGACAGGCGGTCTACCGGTGCTAGACCAAGGCCACTTGGCAAGGCTCGGTCCACTCCGAGATAGTTTAATACCCACTCACGAAAAGAGAGAAAATGGGGACGCCGGAGGACATAGGAGTGCCGGATTGCAAAACGGACAACGGGGAAAATGCTCGGATGCATGAGACGAACACGTATGCAAAATGAAATGCACATGATGACATGATAAAATACGACACACAAGCACATGACATGGCAACAGCGGCGAATAACTGGCAGACACCTGGCGCATCGGATCCGGGGCGTTACAGGGTACCCCCCGAAACACTTCCGATGTCCAAATACCATCGTCCTATATATCAATCTCAACCTCTCGACCATTTAGAGACTCCTCGTCATGTCTGTGATCTCACCCTGGACTCCGAACAACATTCGGTCACCAAATAACATAACTCATATAATATTATATCGTCATCGAACGTTAAGCGTGCGGACCCTACGGGTTCGAGAACTATGTAGACATGACCGAGACAACTCTTCGGTCAATAACCAGTAGCGGAACCTGGATGCCCATATTGTCTCCTACATATTGTACGAAGATCTTTATCGGTCGAACCATTATGACAACATACGTAATTCCCTTTGTCCGTCAGTATGTTACTTGCCCGAGATTTGATCGTCGGTATCTTCATACCTAGTTCAATCTCATTACTGGCAAGTATCTTTACTCGTGCCGTAATACATCACCTTGTGACTAACTCCTTAGTCGTTTGCTTGCAAGCTTATGATGTGTATTATCGAGAGGGCCCAGAGATACCTCTTCGATACTCAGAGTGACAAATCCTAATCTCGATCTATGCCAACTCAACAAACACCTTCAGAGATACCTATAGAGCATCTTTATAATCACCCAGTTATGTTGTGACGTTTGATAGCACACAAGGCATTCCTACGGTATCCGGGAGTTGCATAGTTGACGGAATATGTATTTGACATGAAGAAAGCAATAACAATAAAACTGAATGATCATTATGCTAAGCTAACAAATGGGTCTTGTCCATCACATCATTCTCCTAATGATGTGATCTCATTATCAAATGAAAACACATGTCTATGGTTAGGAAACTTTAACCATCTTTGATCAACGAGCTAGTCTAGTAGAGGCTTACTAGGGACACGGTATTTATTTATGTATTTACACATGTTCTAACATGAATAATAAACCTTTATCATGAATAAGAAAATATAAAATAACAACTTTATTATTGCCTCTAGGGCATATTTCCTTCATGAAGTCACAAACACAGTCTTCAGTGTTGGTGAAGTCACCCTTTTCTTCATGGTTGAAGATGGACTTGCTGACGAACTTTGTAGTGAGGAATAAGCTTGCAACCCCAGAGTCAGATTCCTCCTCAGATTCCTTAGCTTCCTTAGAATCCATTTCCTTCCCAATGAAAGCACAAAGGTTGCTGGAGGTACTTTTCTTCTTTGATGAGGACTTTGATGAAGATTTTGATGACTTCTTATTCTTGTCATCAGAGTCATCATCCTTGCTAGACTTTTCTCTTCTTTGACTCCTTTTTCAGAGGGGGCAATCAGTGATGTAATGGCTGGTCTTCTTGCATTTGTGGCAAGTTCTTTTGTCGTAGTCACGAGTAGAAGCTTCAGTGTTCTTTGAATCGTACTTTGAAGACTTTCCAAAGCGGTTCCT
Source organism: Triticum timopheevii (assembly GCA_963921465.1). Classification (NCBI taxonomy): domain Eukaryota; kingdom Viridiplantae; phylum Streptophyta; class Magnoliopsida; order Poales; family Poaceae; genus Triticum; species Triticum timopheevii. The sequence continues at coordinate 105,911,620 of OY997271.1, forward strand.
TTTGGAGAACTTATGGAACTTCCTCGCAAGCATAGCCAGTTCTCGGCCAATTTCCTCAGCATCATCAGTACTACATTCTGAAGCTTCTTCTTATTCTTTTTCAGATGAAGATATTGCCTTCGCTTTAGCCTTTGCCTTTAGAGCAAGAGGTCGACCATAGCTGGGACCATACATATCCCTCTTCTTAGCTTGTTGAAATTCATGAGTAAAGAGCCTCTCAAGAATATCAGCGGAATCAAGTGTCTAGTAATCAGGACGCTCTTGAATCATCTGTGCGAGGGTGTCAAAGGAGCTGTCAAGAGATCTCAGCATTTTCTTCACCACCTCGTGGTCAGTGATGTGAGAGCAGCCTAGAGCCTGTAGCTCATTGGAGATATCCGTGAGACGATTGAAGTTGTTGAACATTTTCATTATCAAGCCTCTTGAAGTGGTTGAAGAGATTGCGAAGCACATCAACTCAAGAGTCACGTTGAGTGGAAAATCCCTCATTAACCTTGGAGAGCATGTCCCATATTAGCTTTGATGTTTCCAGTGCACTCACTCTTCCATACTGCCCTTTGTTGAGATGTCCACATATGAAGTTCTTCGCTTGAGAGTCAAGTTGCTTCAATCTCTTCACATCAACAGCATTGATGCTAGGAGCAACAATGGGGACACCATTCTCAACGACGAACTAGATATCATTGTCAATTGCCTCAAGATGCATGCACATCTTGTTCTTCCAGTAAGGATAGTTTGTGCCATCAAAGATGGGGCACACATCTGAAACCTTGATCATACATGAGATCGACATAACTAAAACTCCGGGTGGTTAAACCAAAATCACATAGAACAAGGGAGTATCTTGCTCTCATACCAATTGAATGCGCAGGTTATCTCCTAGAGGGGGGGTTAATGGTAGATTTTTAGAAATTCGTCAAACTCTGAATAATTTGACGAAGATTAGAGTGAAGAAATAGAAAGGCAAGGGAAACTAAGTCATCACAGAATCAGAGTACATGCAATCAGGATACGTAAGAGTGAAGAACATGAAATCATACAATCATACACGCATGAAGAATATGAACTAGGGAAATGAGAGATAGAATGATGAAATACTTCAGTTCAAATTCGTTAGAGCATAGATCACAAATTCTTCAGTAGTGGAATAATGTAAGAGAGAGGGTGAGGAATTCGTAACTGGGTTGGCTCGGTGAAGACAATGGAATTTGGTAGACCAGTTCCAGTTGCTGCATCAATGGTACGTCTTGTTGAGGCGGCTGAGTCGCAACTTAGAGGACACAATCCTCACCGTATTCCTCATGAGCTAAGGCCCGCAGACCTCGCCCCATATCTCATGGTAAGTCTTCAAGGTAGACTTCCAAAACCTTCACAGACTTGTTCACCGGCACACCACAATGACTCTTGGTGTACTCAGAACTTGATGCCTAACTATCTGGAAGAATGAGAGTCTTCAAAGGTAATAGGCGCCGGATCACACAAATCAATCTCTTTAGTGATGCTCAATCACTTTGGCTCTGGGGTTTTCCTCACTTAGGATTCTCTCAAAGTCGTCAGAGGATGGGTTTGCTCTCAAATGACAAGTGTCAAGTTCTCTCGAAGCAGCCAACCAACAAGTGGTTGTGGGGGCGGCTATTTATAGCCAGGGGCAACCCGACATGAATTGTCTGCCATTCTCTGATTCGACCGTTGTTAGGATATGGATTCACTCGACAGCTGGCATGCAGTGCAGGAACGGTCGGAATTTGAACTCTCAAATTCGCCAGGGCACTCAATTTCCTCACTTTTAGGTAGATCGCACTGGCGAACTCCTAAATCCTCAGCGTGACCAAATTCGTCAGTGACATGATGAACTTTGTCATTGTCGCTAGTAAATGCGTCAGCTGTACTGGAGATTTCCAAAGGCTTCACTCGAAGTGGCTTTTGTGTATGGGTTTGGGTAAGTTTGAGCATCACTTTGGAAATGTGAAATATGTTTCAGCTAGACCCCCTTTTACAGTATGGTTTTTCCTATGACTCAAATAAGAATAAGAGAAACCACGAAAACACAAGTCTTCAAGCTTCAAAGTCTTCACATCAATTTCTTCAAAGGTCGTACCAATTTCATCACCAAATTCTACACTTGAAGAAATCCATTTTTAGGGGTCGTCTTCCATGTGTTAAATCGAATCTTCTGGGACTCTATCTCCCATGTATACTCACAAACACATTAGTTCCTCAACTTATTTGTCTTCAATACTCCAAAACCACTAAGGGGGCACTTGATGCACTTACACCGGTGCTCGCGGGCCGGGCCAACCTGTAGTATTGTTGGGTTGTAGTGTACAGAGTCCCTTTTCTTTTATTCTTTTATTTTCTATTTTCAATTTTAGCCACTGTTTTGCATTTGTTTTGCTATCAAACGTTTTTTTATAAATTGTGAAACTTGTCTCAATAAAAATTATGCAATATTTAGCTCTGTCATAAAAAGCTTGAACCACATTTGAAATCATTTGATTTTTGGTTTGAATTTAAAAGTGATGGATGGGTGCTGCTGGGTCATTTCAAAAATAGCTAGAGGCATTTTTGGAGATTCAAATAATGTTGGTTTTATTTTTATAATAGTGTTGGGAATTTTCCAATATTATGAACACTTTTGTTTTGCTGCTTGGATAATTAATATTTTGACTTTATTTTAAATTTGAATTTGAGGTGAAAATATTACTTAATTGTTTTTCATAGGGCATAGTGACGAAGACTTGACATGATTGATTAGCATAACTTGGATTTAGTAATCTGGGGGTGTCACATGACGGCTCTGTATCGTGAAATGCGATAAGCTTTCTCTCTTATTTTTTTCTCCGCGAGACGGTGCTTATAGAGTTGGAATTAGGGCAAACGGAGGCATGTGGGACCCATGAGCTCACATGGCGTGCCCTCAGGAGGGGGGGTGGGTGTGCCCCTGAGCTCGTGGCTTCTGGGTGGCCCCCTCCAGTAGTTCTCTTTGTTAATATTTTTTTATATATTCTACAAATAATCTCCATTAATTTTCAGCCCAATCCTTATTTCTGCACAAAAATAACACATGGCAATTCTGCTCAAAATAGTGTCAGTCTGAGTTTGTTTCTTTCAAATCATGCAAATTAGAGGCGAAAACAAGAGAAAAAGTGTTTGGAAAAGTCGATACGTTTGTGACGTATGAGAAGCCATAGTCGTTCATGATGTGTACAGAGGTCCAGACATACCGTAGCCGCCTTCTACGGCCAGATCCCACCAACCAAAGGGCAAGTCGAGGTCCTCAGTGATGAGTGCCCAACTCCACCTGAAGGCATCGAGTACGCAACCCACTTGGCACCGGACACCATGCTCCAAGCGAGGTCCACACTGTGACATGGAGGATCCCAGCCTACCGGCTGCAAAGCTGGACCTTGAGCAGGGCAAGAGGACCCCAACCTGACAGCACCAAAGATGCACGAGACTCTATCGCGCCGCACCATTGTTGTATTAGGGTACCACCTGTTGGATCCATGAAGGTGGAGGGCCAGGACTAAACGCGATAAGGTCCCCGTCGCAGCCTAACATCGCTAGGGCTTTGCCTGGCCGCGATGAAGGGGAGGGTCCTGAGGGATGATAAAAGCAACCTTAAATCAAGGTGGTCTGTTGAAGATACTCAAACTCTTGAGTTGCTCCTTCCCAAACTTGACAAACATATATGATAAAACTTTGCACGTCAAGATAGATAGCAAGGCTAGTTTCAACAGTGAGGACACGTGAAGGGAGTCGACGGAGGATGGCAGAAGCACGTTCTAGGGAAAGCCACACGATTGGCTCGGTTTTGCATGTAATTAACTTTAACCCTTTATTAAAAGGGTATGCTCTTTTAACCATTTCTTGTCGATTAACGATCCAATGATTTATATAAAATCAAAAAAAATTCTGATGGCTAATATTTTACAGATGATATGGTTGCAGTAGAGCATCACCAACAAGTCTCATATAGAAACTTTGTACACCCCTATTGCAGTATACACAGAGAAGGAGTAGGGTTTACCTCCACCGAGGTAGCCAAAACCCGGCTAAACTGACCTCTCCAACCTATTCATCTCTCCAGGGCACCCTACCAAGGGATCCACGGGAATCATCTCCGATAACTTTCTTTAATTTTGACTTCAACATTATGTTCTCCTTCCATTTATTAGGGCATGTGACCTAAACTTGCACTCTGAATCTTTATATATTGAGTGGTTGAAATAACACACACATGCAAAAAGTGATTGTTGTTCTGAGGGTTAGCCTAGAAGTGTGTGTCATGTAAACATTCTATACTTAAAAGTTATCATTGTGCTCCCAATAAATCTTGAAATTCATTCTAAAACTTTGGCAATCGTAATTTTGACATGATGCATTTGACACTACTAGAAAAAGGGCTATAAATGGGATTGACACTAATGGCGCACCAGACAGGTGGTGCGCCATTAGTATATACTAATGGCGCACCACCTTCTGATGCGCCATTAGAGTTGAAACTACTAATGGCGCACCTTGCCCACGGTGCGCCATTAGTATCAAATTTTTTTTTGAACTAGTGCGCCTGTCCAAACATACTAATGGCGCATCCACAGGAAGTGCGCCATTACTAGTTGTAACTAGTAATGGCGCACCAGCCAGAAAGTGCGCCACTAATGTTATTTTTTTTATTATTTTTTTATTCCTTTTTTTGCTAAACTACTAATGGCGCACTAACACGAGGTGCGCCATTACTAGTTTAAACTAGTAATGGCGCACCGTGGCAGAGTGCGCCATTAGTATGTTTTTTTTCGCAAAACTACTAATGGCGCACCACCAGGGGGTGCGCCATTAGTAACCTGGATTACTAATGGCGCATTTGTTGTTGGTGCGTCATTAGTAAGTGGGCAGCAGCAAGATATTTTGGACAGCCTCTCCTCCCACCCTCACTTTCTCCCCACTTCATTCTCTCCACCGCCTCCTCCTTGTCTCGGGTGCCTCCTCTTTTTCACCTCATTTCCACCATAGATTCATTCAAATTAAGTGGTTAAGTTACCTTGTTTTGCTAGGTAAGTAAGGGGGGAAGCTATATTTATGTTGTTCTCCCTACAACAATGTGCACATGCACTTTTTATGGCCTAGCTAGATCTATGTATGTTCGTGGTGTTGCATATGTTTGTGGTGTTGCATATGTGTTTGTGTTTGGAGGTGTACCGGTATTTGAAATGCGATAGTTGCCAATATTTTGCCGGAATGTTGATTCATTTCCGTTTCGGCGAGACTTTTGGCATTAAGCATTCTTTTTGGTCCTATTTTTAGGGAAAGTCATGCCAAATTTTTTCTTGGTTCTAAAATATCGTTTTGCTCTACCCCGCAGGCGACCATGGTCCGCACGATGACCGAAGGCATTGTGAATAGGTTTTTGAGGTCCGCGAAGGCCGAGATGCTTCAAAAGAACGAGATGGAGATAAGATGTCCGTGTCGAAGATGCAAGCTGAATAGCCTTATTGCGGACCCGTATTCCGGGCAGGTGCGGGACCACCTGCTCTTGCGTGGTTTCATGGATGGCTATCGGTGGCAAGGTGATGAAGATGACTACGAAGTCGTCCATGGGGGCCGGGCAAGAAATGAGGAAGGGCAGCAAGACAACCACCGCGGCTCGGGCGGGCGAGAAGACGAAGAATCCCCAAGAGATGATCACGACGGTGATGCTGTACACAGTCATCATGTAGAAGATGCAGGACATGATGATGATGCCGGCGGAGCAGACGACGCTGGACCATTGATGGGCTGGGTGCAGGACCCTCATATTCAAGAGATGCTTCTCAAGCAGACGGATAACGCAAGAGCTGCCGCCCGAGAGAAAGCCAAGATGGATCAACTTGAGTTAGACGCGGTTACTCCATTGTATGAAGGATGCAGGCCCGAGGATACCCGCCTGAAAGTAACGCTCATGGCTCTGGAGATGAAGGTAAAACACAAAATGACCGACGCATGCTTCGACGAGAACATGTCATTCTGGCACGAACGTCTTCCCAAGGGGAACAAGTGCCCGACCAGTTTGGAGGAGGTGAAGAAAATCGTGTGTCCTCTGGATTTACCGCACGTGAAATACCATGTGTGCATGAACAATTGCATCATTTATCGGGACGAGCACGCGGAGTCTACCATATGTCCGGTGTGCGGTGTCACTCGATACAAGAAGAGGAAGAAAGCTCCTCGAAAAGTGGTGTGGTACTTTCTGATCACTCCTCGTCTGCAGCGGTATTTCGCGGACCCTAAGGTAGCAAAGCTCCTGCGTTGGCACGCGGATAGGGAGGAGAAGAAGCGAGAAGATGACGCAAATGATCCGGAGATAGATAAAAAAGACAAGATGATGAGTCACCCTAAGGATGCGAGCCAGTGGCAAGCGTTGAACTTCGAATAACCAGAATTTGGGAACGATCCAAGGAACATCGTGCTGGGCACATAGCACCTGGCCTGTGTTTGTGTTGATGTACAACCTTCCCCCCTGGTTGTGCATGAAGAGGAAGTACATTCACATGAGTATGCTAATTGAAGGGCCGAAACAACCAGGGAACGACATCAATCTGTATCTGGGGCTGCTGAAAGAGGAGCTTGACACGCTGTGGAAAACGCCAGCCAATACGTGGGACGCCGCAGAGAAAGAATATTTCCCTATGAGAGCCGCACTGCTCACGACGGTGCACGACTATCTCGGTTACGGATATCTTGCGGGGCAGGTAGTCCATGGATTTTCTGGATGCGTAAGGTTAAGAATATTTTACGGATGCCCGCACAGATGGCAGCCAACCGAAGAGGCAACGGAAGGACTGGCGCCCGATCATGCTCCTCACCCTCAAGGAGGAAGTTACTGAAGTGGACTCCAACGGGAATCCAACGGCGCCCGAACGAATAGTCAAGGGGTGCTCGCTTCAGCTCGGGTGCATTGTCCGGAGCACCATCTCGATCAACACCGAGAACCTGAGGCATCCTGACCGAGGGAATTTGCGCCACCTCCTCTTCACGAAGCTGCACGAACGATACAAGTTCCCCGCTGAATTTGCAAACACAAGCCTCAAAGGGAATAAAGTGAACAATCCTGCCCTCACGAAGATGATCAAGGCCCTGTCTACTTGGAAAAGCAATGTGAAGAAAATGATCGAGAAAGGTGAGAGTTATCAGAAGATCAAGGAGAAAAATCCTTCGATCACCGAAGATGACTACAACGACTTCAAGATCAATTGCTCGAGCACCGCAAACTCCCAATCAAGTGAGTGGGGGAAACAAATGCGGGAGCTGAACATAGGGGAACACACACTCGGTCCCGGCGGTTACAGAGTGGCGGAGCCTATATGGGACAAGGAGGAGGCGGACCGTGCCGAGCAAGGCCTACCGCCCCTCTTCGATAAATACGGTGACAAGCAGACTAGGAACTTTGTCAGGGCCCGGTACAAGAAGGACCCGAAAACAAAGGAGCTTACCACGGATCCGAAGACCAGGCAGCTTGAGCTTGTTCTGGTAAGGAATACACCCCCGCGTAATTAGCTCCATATGGTTGCATTCTAATTAATGAAGCCAAATTTCTAAATGGTTCACATTCCTTCCGCAGGCGACTGAAAGCAGTAGCGCGGGGTCGACTAAGAGCAACCCTTGGGACACCACTCTAAATAGGGCGTTGAATGTAATGAAGAAGAAGGATAAGCTCAGTAAGCCGACGTTAGCTGGTCGTGTGGCCGGCAAAGGCTTGTCGACAAAATGGGGGTCATACTATACCGCTGGTGTGCGGAAGGAGAAAAAGACCAGCTCAGAAAGCCAGGCGCGAGAGGTTCAAGAACTCAAGGCACAGGTGGCGCGGATTCCGGAGATTGTCCAAGAGCAAGTGGAACAACGACTCAGAGCGACGATCACCGCCATTGTGCCTACCTTGATCTCGGGGTTGAGTGCGTGGATTGCGGGCGGCCAACAGGGGCCGCCCCCGATTCCTAGCTTCACGGCCAGCAACTCACATAATGCGATGGCGGGGCCATTGGTGCCTCCGGCGGAGGCGGCATTGGTGTCTCCGACACTGGCACGGGAGCTTAATGCACCAGGGTGTACGCCGGCCGGCACCTCTGCAGCAAGCGGCCCCTCCGTCAACTGCACGCTCGCCGTTGGCGGTGCGTCGACATTAGCCGAGCTCGACGCTATCATCACGGTAACTAATTAAGCCTCTCTCGGCCGAGGACTTCATCTCCTTGCCTTTGACTGGGCATCCCTGACACCCTACATGTTTTCGCAGGGCACCGCCGACGTTTCGTGCACTCTCCTCCACTTCGTGAACAACGAGTTGGTCGATGTCGCCAAGGGCAAAATCGTTCAACCGGGCAACCCCTTGTTCCACGGTACCCAGATGCCACCCAACTTGTTTAGGGTTCAACTGGTTCGGGTGCTGCCAGGCTGCGACGACTTGTTACCTCCGATTCGACCCGTCGGGGCCGACGATGATGACGTGATGACCCTCAGCACCTGCCTGAGCTGGCCCCTGCTTTGGCCGAAGAGCCAGATTCGTTTGGGGGCGGGGGACACCACCCCAAAGACAACACCGCCAGTCGTGCCTGCGCCAAGTCGGCCCCATGGCAAGACCGCCGCAACGGTGTCGGACATCCCTATGCCACTGGATCCAAACATGCATATGGCACAGGATCAAAATGATGATGACGACGATGATACATTTGGCAACATCAATCAGTACTTTGCCGATCATGGGTATGATGGCGACTTCATGGGGCCTCCTTCTCAAGAACCAAACCCAACAAAAGACGTGTGCGATCTAGCTGGTACCGCGGAGAAGCCAAGTTGCAACAGGCGCCATCTGGCGTTCAGCTCTCAGGAGACGCCTCCAGCCGCCGACTTCATCGAGCCTCAGATAGGCGAGGTGCGAAATATTATCAGCCCCAACACACTCAAGAAGGCGGTCTGTGAGCAGAACTCGGTCCCATTACAGGAGAAGAAGAAGGCACGCAAAAGAAAGACTAAGAAGGGTGCGAGCCAGCCGGCACCGAGTACGATTCGTGCTCAGGACGGGCCACCTTCACCGCAGGATATCTCGAGGAGGGTGCATGTGGCGGGTAGGGCGATGCTACCGACAAATATGCTCAATGCTGCAACCGGTGCTATGCGGAGTCTGCATGGCAGTGTTCTTTCTTTGGAGAAGCGGCGTCTCAGAGAGAAGGATGTGGCATACCCGGTTTTCACGGCCAAGGTGCCAGAGGGCAAGGGCTTTGTGGATAACTCCATTGGGCGTACGATCGTCCTGCGTTATGATGACATCCACGCTATGTTGAACCTTCATCCGCTGCACTACACCTTCGTTCGGCTATTTTCGCTGAGTATGGAGATGCGGATCATTCGCGACAAGACCCCGAACATCGTGATAGTCGACCCCTTCTACATGCGTGCCAAGATCTTCGGCAAGTCGCGAGTTCTTACCTCGAAGGCGTCATTCTGGCAAACCAAGATAAGGATAACTTCCTCGTGCCTTACTTTCCCGAGTAAGTCCTCCCCTCAACCGGCCCGTAACATATGAATTCTTACATTTCGATCGTTTTTCTTTTAACATTCCATGTTTTCTGCAGTGACACACGTTGCACGCTCATCCTCCTAAGCCCCAAATATTCCATGGCCACGTATTTCGACCCGGACCGTCAGTCGAACGTAGACTACACAAATGTCAAGAAGGTTCTTGATGATGTTCTCCCCGGCTACGCCAAATCTGGAGGCACCTTCACCAAGCCTATTCGTAAGTACGGCAAGCATGTGTTCTCCCACAATACGACGTTCTACTGCGTCAAGCAGCCGCCTGGCGGTCAGAAGGGTGCCTACTACGCCATCCATCACATGCGGGCGATCGTACGGGACCATCATCAACTTCTGCTACCGAGTAAACTCAATGATTGGGCAAAGAGCGTGTCGGCAATCCAGGACGTGGACCTCCAACAAGAATTCTTTCGCATCCAGTCGGAGTTTGCGGAAATCATCCATCAAGATGTCCTTCGTACCTCGGGGCAGTTCTACCTCAACAATCAACCGTCCAACAGTGACATCGACACAATGCTACAAATGCAGGCTGACAACGACCGTTATTTCATGACTCCCACGATAGACGGCAGCTTCATCCATGCTCCGGTCCCTTGAGTCGAGTCGAAAGCAGTGATGCTGTGTCTAGTTCTGAAACATCGATTGGCTCATGTTGTAATTAAACTTTAATGAACTTGTAGTATGTCTCTTTGGTTTCGAGAGTCGTTCAACTTAGATGTAATCGATGCTATTAATGTCTTGCTTTTCTCTTCCGATCGTTCTGTTGCATACTTATATATTGCTTATGTATTGTCTGTGAATTGATACTAACGTTTCATTTGGCTAGTGCATAGCGATGCCGACGTATGTCGTGTACAAGGGTAAGGTTCCCGGAGTCTATGATGACTGGGAGGAGTGTCGGAGACAGGTTCACCGATTCAGCGGTAACAGTTACAAAGGGTACACCACTAGGGCCGAGGCCGAATCTAGATACGCCCGCTATCTAGCGGGAGAGGGGAGGGAGCGTTGGAGGAACCGGATGAAGACGAGTTTCATCGTGATGACCGCAGCTCTCTTCTATGTGATGGTAGTTTAGATGATCAATATCGACTTGTAATGTGAAGACAAACTCGCTACTCGCGGTCTCGAGACTTGTAATATAATGTTCTATCTTTGTTCGGTCTTTTCAATTCGGAGACTAATATGATGAATTGTATTCGGAGACTAATATGATGAATTGTATTCAAAGACTAATCTTCTATTGTATTCGATGAATCTGTTGTTGATGTGTGCTGTCTATATTTTGTCAAATTATACATTTTGTAACCTGTGCAAAAAAACAGAAAATAAAAAATAAAAAAACCTAATATTCATACTAATGGCGCATCACATGACAGTGCGCCATTAGTATGACAAAGCATACTAATGGTGCATCACTGGATAGTGCACCATTAGTATGCCGCTATTACTAATGGCGCATCCAGTGGTAGTGCGCCATTAGTGTGCCAAAGCACCTGGGTATACATGGCCCCTGGGAGGCATACTAATGGCGCACCCTGGCCTATACTAATGGCGCACCAATGGTGCGCCATTAGTAAAAATTACTAATGGCGTGCTAGTAATGGTGCACCACAGATGCGCCATTAATGGCCAAATTAGGTGCGCCATTAGTAGGGGTTTTTCTAGTAGTGTGATTATCAAACAACATGTGAGGACTATCTCTTATATGCGTTGAGGTAGTTAAGATTATTAAATTAGACCATTGTCAAGCATCTTTTGTATTGATTTAGATTCACCAAAATATTTTGCATCAATAAATCAACTTCATGATAGATAGCATTCACATTTTAAATTATCTATTTTTATCATCTTCATGCTCGAGGGCGAGCATGGATTAGGCTTGGGGATGCTGATACATCTCTACGTATCTATAATTTGAGTAAAGTCTATTTCAAACATTGAACTTATATTGCTGGTCAGAATCAAGCCCTAAACTCTCAATTCTTGAAAGAGAAAGTAACAAATGACAACAATTTAATGAAAACATGAAAACCTAAGCATAGGACGATGGATCTAAAATGTGGGATATTGATTGAAACTCACGTTTTTGCATACAACCGCCGCTGATTATTATTTTGCACAAAGGATGTGGGATTTTTTGTGAAATGTATGAAATGGGTTGGTGGGTGAAACAACCCTTAGATTCTAGATCCAACGATCCATGTATGGGTTTTCGTATTTTCATTGAGTAGTGGTTTCCATGTGATATTTTCTCCCCATTTGATGTGAAGCACAACAAATTTAACACACAAATGTTAAAAGGATGGAGGAGCTCCTTGGATGGTACTGTTTAATGGGAATTTTGTAAGGTTTTGCAGTATTTTCTCTACAAGGTGTCCTTGGGATCATAAGAATGAGACTGCAGAATTTTTGTAAAACTATATAATATTCCACAATTGTGGGATTATTTTGAGAGAATATTAGGATTTACTGATCAAGGATAATCAGGAGTGAGTGCCTCATGGATATAATCTGTGGTTACATGAAATATAGAGAGTCGTAGGAGGACTCACAAGATCTAGCTAGAATATGAGCCACAACATTCAACATACGGTTTACATGGCTAAAGCGAACACATGAGAACACCACCGCAACTGGTTGATATCAGCAATGATGATCCCCATTGACGATCGGCCCATAAATCAAAGTATTAATTCTCCGAGTAAAAACTGACACTTTGAAAGCCTTCTTGAGGGGTGAGAGCCACTGCACAACGTAGCTCCAATGCTTCTTGTAGTTATGGTGCGGTAACCTCATCAACGTGCTTGTGTCAAGCCACCAAGTAATCTCCATTGTGGTTCTGATTACTATGCCAACTCCAATCCATCCAAAAGCCTTGAAGAGTGTAACATCCACATTAACTATAATTGCATTTGTCGGCGGAACCAATCTGATAGGAGACACTGGGGTATCATGCGTTGAAACATTTACAGCCTTACCACAGTTCTAGACAATCAAGTCGATGTAAGCCATTGCTTTCTCCGCCACTTTGCGAGGATGCATTTGGGCATTGTTATTTATTGCATCATTCCGGGCCTCCCAAATATGCCATATTGTCAGCATTAGGGCCGTGAACAAGTTCTTTTCAACGAGGATGGAATCCATATATCTACTTCATAGACATGATGAGCGGACTGACAGGACATGAATAGATGATTCATCGCTCCTCCCTGCTACTGCAAAAGGCTTTCGCCCCGCTTTATAAATAAAGAAAACCACCAGAGAACACACATACAAGGACTAATCCAAACACACACACCCAAGTCTCACAAAGATGTACAATAGGTTCTGCTGAGGGCACAGCTCAACAAGCCCAAACAAAATAAAAGAAAAGCGCTGGAGAACAAGACAAGCGCCTAGTCAGGTTCCGGCGGAGGCGGCGGGGGCGGCGGCGACAGATGGACGGCCATTGAGCGGAGGTCGGCGATGAAGGCGGAGATGGCGTCGCGGTCCTGAGGGCGGCTAAGCGGCCGACAAAGCTGCAAGTAACCAGATAGTTTGAACATAGCGTCAGTAGCCCATCGAAGAGGAGTGCGCTGGATCACAAGCTTATTGCGGATCGTCCCGAGGGTCCAAGCAATGACCCCAATCTCAAGCCACCTATGTGGCGAGAAGGCAAGGGGGAGTTCTGGAGTTCGGCAAATAGGTCGGGGAAGTTGGTGTGGCACCAATTTCCACCCACCACTTCTCGAAAGCAGCTCCACACGAATTGAGCGGACACATAGGAGAAGAAGATGTGATTCGAGTCTTCGGCGATACCGCAAAGCGGGCAAAGGCCAGTGCCCGAGCCATTGCGCTTGCGAACCTCGACCCCAGATGGGATCCGACCGCGAATCCATTGCCACATGAAGATCCGGATTTTTAGAGGTAGGCGGATGGGCCACACCGTTGTAAAGGGGGGAGGGGCGGAGGAGGCGCGATGGCCTGGTAGAGATACTTGGTGGAGAATTGGCCTGATGACTTGAGGCGCCATCTCACCTGATTCGGGCCACCGTCCACCACTGGCTCGTGGAGAGCGAGGCAATCCAGTAACTCACTCCACACGGCGGAATCCGGGGGCCCAAATGGCCTTCGAAATGCTAGGCACCCTAAGTCAATAAGGGCCCTCTCAACTGAGATCAAAGGGTCGACAGCGATGGAGAAGAGGTCAGGGAAGCGCACGGCAAAGGGGGAGGTCTCCAGCCCACCGGTCAAACCAGAACAAAGTCGCTGCTCCGGACCCCACCGAGATGGAGGTCCTGATGCGTAGGACATGGAGAAGTTGGACGCCCGACTTCCAGAACTGGGAGCCGCCAGATCTCTGACAGAAGGCAAGGGTCTATCCACGCAGGTACTTGTTCTGGATGATGTCGAGCCAGAGGCCACCGTGACCTTGCGAGATGCGCCAGAGCCATCGGGATAGGAGGGCGATATTCATGCACTTAGAGCACATGATACCGAGGCCTCCTTGTTGATGACCCACAAGTGTAGGGGATCTATCATAGTCGTTTTGATAAGTAAGAGTGTCAAACCCAACGAGGTGCAGAAGGAAACGACAAGCGGTTTTCAGTAAGGTGTTCTCTGCAAGCACTGAAATTGTAGGTAATAGATAGTTTTGTGATAAGATAATTTGTAATAGGTAACAAGAAATGAAAGTAAATAAGGTGCAGCAAGGTGGCCCAATCCTTTTTGTAGCAAAGACAAGCCTGGACAAGTTCTTATAATGAGAAAAGCGCTCCCGAGGATACAGATTTATCGTCAAGCTAGTTTTCATCACGCTCATATGATTCGCGTTCGTTACTTTGATAATTTGATATGTGGGTGGACCGGTGCTTGGGTACTGCCCTTTCTTGGACAAGCATCCCACTTATGATTAAACCCTACTGCAAGCATCTGCAACTACAAAAGAAGTATTAAGGTAAACCTAACCATAGCATGAAACATATGGCTCCAAATCAGCCCCTTACGAAGCAACTTATAAACTAGGGTTTAAGCTTCTATTACTGTAGCAACCCATCATCTACTTACTACTTCCCAATGCGTTCCTCTAGGCCCAAATAATGGTGAAGTGTCATGTAGTCGACGTTCACATAACACCACTAGAGGAGAGACAACATACATCTCATCAAAATATTGAACGAATACCAAATTCACATGACTACTAATAGCAAGACTTCACACATGTCCTCATGAACAAATGCAACTACTCACAAAGCATATTAATGTTCATAATCAGAGGAGTATAAATATGCATTAAGGATCTGAACATATGATCTTCCACCAAATAAACCAACTAGCATCAACTACAAGGAGTAATCAACACTACTAGCAACCCACAGGTACCAATCTGAGGTTTTGGTACAAGGATTGGATACGAGATGAGCTAGGGTTTGAGAGGAGATAGTGCTAGTGAAGATGTTGATGGAGATTTACCCCTTCCCGATGAGAGTATTGTTGGTGATGAAGATGGTGATGATTTCCCCCTCCCGGAGGGAAGTTTCCCCGGCAGAATAGCTCCGCCGGAGCCCTAGATTGGTTCCGCCAAGGTTCCGCCTCGTGGCGTCGGAGTTTCGTCCCGTGAGCTTGCTTATGATTTTTTCCAGGGTAAAATACTTCATATAGTAGAAGATGGGCACCGGAGGGCTGCCAGGTGGCCCACAAGGCAGAGGGCACGCCTAGGGGTGTAGGGCACGCCCCCACCCTCGTGGACGGTGGGTGGCCCCCCTCAGGTATTTCTTCCGTGGAATATTTATCATTAATTCCAAAAATTACTTTCATGGAGTTTCATGACTTTTGGAGCTGTGCAGAATAGGTCTCCAATATTTGCTCCTTTTCCAGCCCAGAATCCCAGCTGCCGGCATTCTCCCTCTTCATGTAAACCTTGTAAAATAAGAGATAATAGCCATAAGTATTGTGACATAACGTGTAATAACAGCCCATAATGCAATAAATATCGATATAAAAGCATGATGCAAAATGGACGTATCAACTCTCCAAGCTTAGATCTTGCTTGTCCTCAAGCGGAAGTCGATATCGAAGAATATGTCCACATGTTTAGAGATAGAGGTGTCGGTAAAAATAAAATACGTACATGAGGGCATCATGATCATTCTTACAACAGCAACATATATATATATATTGTCATATGATTTCTTATGCTCAAGTAGCAATATATTCACAATGTCAAGTATGATTCAGAAACTTCATTGAGGGCTAACAAACTATGATCTTAGTCATTGAAGCAATTGCAATTTATCATAACATAGGAAAGAGTCAATAATAGAGCTTTTCATCAAGTCCACATACTCAACTATCATTTATTCTTTCACAATTGCTAACACTCACGCAATACTTATGGTTATGGAGTTTTAATCGGACACAGAGAAAGATAGGGGCTTATAGTGTCGCCTCCCAACCTTTTACCTCAAGGGTAATGCCAACAATGATAGTTCATGCTAACTTACATCCAATTGGATATATATATCAGGATCTTTCCAACACGAGGTGCTTGCCAAAGGATAAAATATAAAAGGGAAAGGTGAAGATCACCTTGACTCTTGCATATAGTATAAAGTAAAAGATAGGCCCTTCGCAGAGGGAAGCAGAGGTTGTCATGTGCTTTTTGGTTGGATGCACGAAATCTTAATGCAAAAGAACGTCACTTTATATTTCCACTTGTGATATGAATCTTTATTATGCAGTCTGTCGCTTTTATTACTTCCATATCACAAGATTGTACAAAGCTTATTTTCTCCACACTAATAAGTCATACATATTTAGAGAGCAATTTTCATTGCATGCAACATGACATCTTACTTGAAGGATCTTACTCAATCCATAGGTAGATATGGTGGACTCTCATGGCAAAACTGGGTTTAAGGATATTTGGAAGCACAAGTAGTATCTCTACTTGGTGCAAGGAATTTGGCTAGCATGGGGGAAGGGCAAGTTCAACATGTTGGACGATCCATGACAATATACTTTAACTGAGATGTGAGAAAACATAACCCATCACGTTATCTTCCTTTTCCAACATCAACTCATGTCATACTTTAATGAGTGCTCACAATCATAAAAGATGTCCAAGATAGTATATTTAGATGCAAAAACCTCTCTTTCTTTATTACTTCCTATTAATTGCAACGATGACCAAAACTATGTTTGCCAACTCTCAACAATTTTTAATCATCATACTCTCTATATGTGAAGTCATTACTATCCATAAGATCAATATGGTCTCTTTTATTTATTTTTACTCTTTTATTTCCTCAAGATTATAGCAAGATAGCAAAGCCCTTGACTCAACACTAATCTTTATTATATATAGCTAACGGACTCGATTACACAGAGGGATCACAAAGCAAAACTCAAAACTAATTCATACCAAAACTTTATTCTACTAGATCAAGATATTACCAAAAGGATCAAACTAAGTAAAATGGTAAAGGTAGGAGTGTGATGGTGATACAATACCAGGGCACCTCCCCCAAGCTTGGCAGTTGCCAAGGGGAGTGCCCATACCCATGTGATTAGTTCCTCAGAGGTGGTGATGATGGAGTTGTTGATGATGTAGGCTTGTCGTCCGTCTTCCAAGGCATAGGCTCACCATCATAGAAGGATGATCGAGTCTCCGGGATCCTTAAATATGCAGCCAAACTCATCCTCTTGAATCTATATTCATACTCACAGTTTTGGTTTTGCAGGTCATAGATCTGGGCTTAGAGGTGCTCGATTTTCTCATGAAGCTTGAAGATGGTCTCCTCAATGTTCTTGGCGTCCAGCTTGTGGTTGTTGGTGAACTCCGCGATCATCATCTGGTTGGCGTTAAGTCCACGCTCTACCATCCCTTGGCACTTGAAAACTTGGTGTTCCATTGTTTCGAGCTTTGCCTCCACGCTTCCGGTACTCCTTTGTCCCTCCACATCGCGGATGTGCAGCACGCCCTCACGCATCTCAATGGTTTGACGGTGATGCAGCACCTTCGTGAGGTAGGGGTTGATGACCCTCTCGAAAAACTTGTCCTTGGGGGCGCTTGAAGATGTCATGGTGCTCTAGATCTGTCAGAAAAACAGCTCGAAACAAAGACAGAGGATATTTGCGTGATAAAGTGGTCAAAACCTTCGGGATATTATATAATGAATTTTTACCAACCAAAAGAAGTATCGTGCAAGAAAACAGAGTCCGGAGAGCACACGAGGTGCCCACGAGGTAGGGGGGCATGCCCAGGGGGGTAGGGCGCGCCCTCCACCCTCGTGGATGCCTCGTATCCTTCTGGGACTGCTTCTTATTTTCCTATTTTCTTAAATATTCCAAAACAAAGAAAAATTGCTACTAGAACTATTTTGGAGTCGGTTTACTTACCGTACCACATACCTATTCCTTTTCGGAGTCTGAAACGTTCTGGAAAGTGTCCCTTATGTATTCCTTCGGGGTTACGGTTTCAATAACATTAGTTTCAACATTTATAGGATTACTTGAGATATAATGTTTGATTCTTTGACCGTTCACCACCTTTGGATTTGTGCCTTCGAAGTTGTTAATTTTTATGGCACCGGAACAATAGACCTCCTCGATAACGTAAGGTCCTTCCCATTTAGAGAGAAGTTTTCCTGCAAAAAATCTTAAACGAGAGTTGAATAGCAACACATAATCACCTACGTTAAACTCACGCTTTTGTATCCTTTTGTCATGCCATCTTTTAACTTTTTCTTTAAACAGTTTGACATTCTCATAGGCTTGGATTCTCCATTCATCAAGTGAGCTAATGTCAAATAACCTCTTCTCACCGGCAAGTTTGAAATCATAATTGAGCTCTTTAATGGCCCAATATGCCTTATGTTCAAGTTTGAGAGGTAAGTGACATGCTTTTCCATAAACATTTTATATGGAGACATACCCATAGGATTATTATATGCAGTTCTATAAGCCCATAATGTATCATCAAGTTTCTTGGACCAATTCTTTCTAGATCTATTAACAGTCTCTTGCAAAATTAATTTAAGCTCTCTGTTACTCAATTCCACTTGACCACTAGACTGTGGGTGATATGGAGATGCAATTCTATGATTAACATCATACTTAGCAATCATTTTACGAAAAGCACCATGAATAAAATGTGAATCTCCATCAGTCATTAAATATCTAGGGACTCCAAACCTCGGAAAAAATAACTTCTTTAAACATCTTAATAGATGTGTTATGATCAGCAGTACTAGTTGGAATAGCTTCTACCCACTTAGTAGCATAATCAACGGCAACTAAAATATGTGTATAACCATTAGAGACTGGAAACGGTCCCATATAATCAAAGCCCCAAAGATCAAATGGTTCAATAACAAGAGAATAATTCATAGGCATTTCTTGACGTCTACTAATATTACCAATTCTTTGACATTCATCACAAGACAAGACAAACTTATGGGCATCTTTGAAGAGAGTAGGCCAATAAAAACCGGATTGCAATACCTTATGTGCAGTTCTATCTCCAGCGTGGTGTCCTCCATATGCCTCGGAGTGACACTTGTGTAGGATTTGTTCCTGTTCGTGCTCAGGTACACAACGTATAATAACACCATCTACTCCTTTATAAAGGTGTGGGTCATCCCAGAAGTAATGTCTTAAATCATAGAAGAACTTCTTCTTTTGCTGGTATGTGAAACTAGGTGGTATAAATTTAGCAACAATGTAATTAGCATAATTAGCATACCATGGAGCAGTACGAGAAGCATTTATGATAGCTAATTGTTCATCAGGAAAGTTATCATTAATAGGTAGTGGGTCATCAAGAACATTCTCTAACCTAGACAAGTTGTCTGCAACGGGGTTTTGAGCTCCCTTTCTATCAATAATATGCAAATCAAATTCTTGTAGCAAGAGAACCCATCTAATAAGTCTAGGTTTAGCATCTTTATTTTCCATAAGATATTTAATAGCAGCATGATCAGTGTGAACAGTTACTTTAGAATCAACAATATAAGGTCTGAACTTATCACAAGCAAATACAACTGCTAAGAATTCTTTTTCAGTAGTAGCATAATTTCTCTGAGCACTGTCTAGAGTTTTACTAGCATATTGAATAACATTTAGTTTCTTATCAACTTTTTGTCCTAGAACAGCACCTACAGCATAATTGCTAGCATCACACATAATTTCAAAGGGTAAATTCCAATCAGGTGGCTGAATAATAGGTGCAGAAATCAAAGCTTTTTTAAGTATTTCAAACACTTCTACACAATCATCATCAAAGACAAAGGGAACATCTTTTTGCAATAGATTAGTCAGAGGCCTAGAAAATTTAGAAAAGTCCTTAATGAACCTCCTATAAAAACCGGCATGACCAAGGAAACTTCTTATACCTTTAACGTCCTTGGGACATGGCATCATTTCAATAGCATCAACCTTAGCTTTATCAACTTCAATACCTCTTTCAGAAATTTTATGCCCCAAGACAACGCCTTCATTAACCATAAAGTGGCACTTTTCCCAATTCAAGATGAGACTAGTATCTTCACATCTCTGCAAAACTCGATCTAGGTTGCTCAAGCAATCATCAAAAGAGGATCCATAAACAGGGAAATCATCCATGAATACCTCACAAATCTTTTCACAAAAGTCTGAGAATATAGCCATCATGCATCTTTGAAAGGTAGCAGATGCATTACATAAACCAAAAGGCATACGTCTATAAGCAAAGGTACCGAAAGGGCAAGTAAAAGTGATCTTTTCTTGATCCTCAGCTGACACGGGTATTTGAGAGAAACTAGAATAACCATCTAGAAAGCAAAAATGTGTATGTTTGGATAATCTTTCTAGCATTTGATCAATAAAAGGTAAAGGGTAATGATCTTTCTTAGTAGCTTTATTTAATTTGCGGAAATCAATTACCATCCTATAACTTGTAATAATTCTTTGCGGGATCAATTCATCTTTATCATTATGAACAACAATAATACCTCCCTTCTTAGGGACACAATGGACAAGACTTACCCACTGACTATCAGCAACGGGATAAATTATACCTGCCTCAAGGAGCTTTAGTATTTCCTTTCTTACCACTTCTTTCATCTTAGGATTTAACCATCGTTGGTGATCCATAACTGGTTTGGCGTCTTCTTCCAATTTTATTTTGTGTTGGCATAGAGTGGGACTAATGCCCTTAAGATCATCAAGAGTATATCCAATAGAAACACGGTGCTTCTTCAGAGTTTTCAATAATCTTTCTTCTTCCTACTCTGAAAGGTTAGTACTAATAATAACAGGATATATCTTCTTTTCAACAAGATAAGCATATTTAAGATTATCAGGTAGTGGTTTATGCTCAAACACGGGATCACCCTTGGGTGGTGGAGGATCCCTAAGATTTCAACAGGCAAGTTGTGTTTCAAAATAGGACCTTGTTTAAAGAATACTTCATCTATTTCCCTTCTTTCATTCATAAACATATCATTTTCATGGTCTAGCAAATATTGTTCTAACAGATCAGTAGGAGGCACGACAATAGAAGCAAGACCGATAATTTCATCCTTACTAGGAAATTCTTTATCATGGGGTTTTCTATGAAATTTAGCAAAATTAAACTCATGAGACATATCTCCCAAACCAATAGTAAGAACATCCTTTTCACAATCTAATTAACAGTGTTCAAGAAGGGTCTATCAAATATAATGGGACAAAAGTCATCTTGTGGGGAACCAAGAACAAGAAAATCAGCAGGATATTTAACTTTCCCACACAAGACTTCAACATATCTAACAATCCCAATTGGTGAAGTAGTATATCTATTGGCAAGCTTAATTGTAACATCTATTTCTTCTATCTCAGCAGGTGCAATATCATGCATAATTTCTTTGCATAAGGAATGAGGTATTGCACTGGCACTAGCACCCATATCACATAAGCCATGATAAAAATGATCTCCTATTTTAACAGAAATAACAGGCATGCCTACAACAGGTTTATGTTGCTTAGCATCGGGTCTAGCAATTCTAGCAGCTTGATCACAGAAATAAATAACATGCCCATCAATATTATCAGCCAAGAGATCTTTAGCCATAGCAATACTAGGTTCAACTTTAATTTGCTCAGGAGGTGTATATGTTCTAGTATTACTCTTACGAACAACAGCTTTAGCATGATCCTTTATCCTAACAGGGAAAGGTGGTTTCTCAATATAAGTAGTAGGAACAATAGGATCATTATAAGTGATAGTCTTTTCCTCAACTGTAATAGGTGCAACTGCGTTTACTTCAATGGGAGTATTATATTTAAACCACTTCTCCTTAGGTAGATCAACATGAGTAGCAAATGATTCACAGAAAGAAGCTACTATCTCAGAGTCAAGTCCATATTTAGTGCTAAATCCACGAAAAGCATCGGTATACATAAAAGATTTAACACAATCAAACTTAGGTGTCATACCTGACTCCTTACCATCATCGGAATCCCAATCTTCAGAGTTGCGTTTAATTCTTTCCAATAAATCCCATTTGAATTCAATAGTCTTTATCATAAAAGACCCAGCACAACAAGTATCGAGCATGGAGCGATTGTTGAGACAAAGCCGAGCATAAAATTTTTGAATAATCATTTCTCTTGAGAGCTCATGATTGGGGCATGAATATAAGATTGACTTAAGCCTCCCCCCAAGCGTGAGCGATGCTTTCTCCTTCACAAGGCCAAAAAATATATATGTAATTGCAATCACGATGAACAAGATGCATAGGATAAAACTTCTGGTGAAATTCCAATTTCAACCGTTTATAGTCCCAGGATCCCATATCATCACATAGCCTATACCATGTCAATGTGTCTCCCTTCAAAGATAAAGGGAAAACCTTCTTCTTAATAACATCATTGGGCATACCTGCAAGCTTAAATAATCCACACACTTCATCCACATAGATAAGGTGTAAATCGGGACGCAATGTTCCATCTCCTGCAAAGGGATTAGCTAGCAGTTTCTCTACCATACCCAAGGAATTTCAAAGTAAACATTTTCAGTAGGTTCAGTAGGTTGAGGAGAAAATATTTCCTCTACTGGTCGGGGTGAAGATACCCCGAACAAGCCCCTCAAAGGATTAGTTTCCATAGTAACAAGTGACAGTAAATTTCGGCACACTATATAAATGTTTCATTACCAAGTTCCACTTACCAAAGGCTCTTCACTCACTGGCAACAGCGCTAGAAAATAGTCTTGATGACCCACAAGTGTAGGGGATCTATTGTAGTCCTTTCGATAAGTAAGAGTGTCGAACCCAATGAGGAGCAGAAGGAAATGACAAGCGGTTTTCAGTAAGGTATCCTCTGCAAGCACTGAAATTGTAGGTAATAGATAGTTTTGTGATAAGATAATTTGTAACGGGTAACAAGCAATGAAAGTAAATAAGGTGCAGCAAGGTGTCCCAATCCTTTTTGTAGCAAAGGACAAGCCTGGACAAGTTCTTATAATGAGAAAAGCACTCCCGAGGACACATGGGAATTATCGTCAAGCTAGTTTTCATCACACTCATATGATTCGTGTTCGTTACTTTGATAATTTGATATGTGGGTGGACCGGTGCTTGGGTACTGCCCTTTCTTGGACAAGCATCCCACTTATGATTAACCCCTATTGCAATCATCCGTAACTACAAAAGAAGTATTAAGGTAAACCTAACCATAGCATGAAACATATGGATCCAAATCAGCCCCTTACGAAGCAACTAATAAACTAGGGTTTAAGTTTCTGTCACTCTAGCAACCCATCATCTACTTATTACTTCCCAATGCCTTCCTCTAGGCCCAAATAATGGTGAAGTGTCATGTAGTCGACATTCACATAACACCACTAGAGGAGAGACAACATACATCTCATCAAAATATCGAACGAATACCAAATTCACATGACTACTAATAGCAAGACTTCACCCATGTCCTCAGGAACAAACGTAACTACTCACAAAGCATATTCATGTTCATAACCAGAGGAGTATTAATATGCATTAAGGATCTGAACATATGATCTTCCACTAAATAAACCAACTAGCATCAACTACAAGGAGTAATCAACACTACTAGCAACCCACAAGTACCAATCTGAGGTTTTGGTACAAAGATTGGATACAAGAGATGAACTAGGGTTTGAGAGGAGATGGTGCTAGTGAAGATGTTGATGGAGATTTACCCCTTCCCGATGAGAGTATCATTGGTGATGAAGATGGTGATGATTTCCCCCTCCCGGAGGGAAGTTTCCTCGGCAGAACAGCTCCGCCGGAGCCCTAGATTGGTTCCGCCAAGGTTCCGCCTCGTGGTGGAGGAGTTTTGCCCCATGAGCTTGCTTATGATTTTTTTTCTAGGGTAAAAGACTTCATATAGCAGAAGATGGGCATCGGAGGGCTGCCAGGTGGCCCACGAGGCAGGGGGGCGCGCCCCCCCCCCCCCCCCCCACCCTCGTGGACGATGGGTGGCCCCCTTAGGTATTTCTTCCACTGAATATTTATCATTAATTCCAAAAATGACTTTCGTGGAGTTTCATGACTTCTGGAGCTGTGCAGAATAGGTCTCCCATACTTGCTCCTTTTCCAGCCCAGAATCCCAGCTGCTGGCATTCTCCCTCTTCATGTAAACCTTGTAAAATAAGAGAGAATAGCCATAAGTATTGTGACATAACGTGTAATAACAGCCGATAATGCAATAAATATCGATATAAAAGCATGATGCAAAATGGACGTATCACTTGTTCCCTGGGCTTGGAAATGTCAGGCCAGCTAACCATATGGTATTTCTGCTTATTGTTGCCGCCTGCCCAATAGAAACAAGACTGGACTTTGGCGATCTCATGGTGTAGAGTCTCGTGAAGGCTGTAGAAGCTCATGAGCAGCAAGAGGAGGTTGGAGAGGGATGAGTTAATGAGAATTGTCCGAGCCGCCTTTGACAACCATATACCCTGCCATGGCTCGATGCGCGTTTGAAGCTTGGCCACGGTCAGGCGCAAGTCCGTGACAGTAAGCCGGGAGTCGCTAATGGGCGTTCTGATACGTCTCCAACATATCTACTTTTCCAAACACTTTTGCCCTTGTTTTGGACTCTAACTTGAATGATTTGAATGAAACTAACCCGGACTGACGTTGTTTTCAGCAGAACTGCATGATGTTGTTTTATGTGTAGAAAAGAAAAGTTCTCGGAATGTCCTGAAAAACCACGGAGGGACTTTTTGGAAAATATAAAAAATACTGGCGAAAGAATCAAGACCAGGGGCCCACACCCTGTCCACGAGGGTGGGGGGCGCGCCCCCATGTCTCGTGGGGCCCCTGGACCTCCACCGACCTCAACTCCAACTCCATATATTCACGTTCGGGGAGAAAAAAATCAAAGAGAAATTTTCATCGCGTTTTACGACACGGAGCCGCCGCCAAGCCCTAATCTCTCTTGGGAGGGATGATCTGGAGTCCGTTCGAGGCTCCGGAGAGGGGGATTCATCGCCGTCGTCATCATCAACCATCCTCCATCACCAATTTCATGATGCTCACCGCCGTGCGTGAGTAATTCCATCGTAGGCTTGCTGGACGGTGATGGGTTGGATGAGATTTACCATGTAATCAAGTTAGATTTGTTAGGGTTTGATCCCTAGTATCCACTATGTTATGAGATTGATGTTGCTATGACTTTGCAATGCTTAATGCTTGTCACTAGGGCCTGAGTGCCATGATTTCAGATCTGAACCTATTATGTTTTCATGAATATATGTGTGTTCTTGATCCTATCTTGCAAGTCTATAGTCACCTATTATGTGTTATGATCCGACAACCCCGAAGTGACAATAATCGGGATACTTCTCGGTGATGAGAGTAGTTTAAGGAGTTCATGTATTCACTATGTGCTAATGCTTAGTTCCGGTTCTCGATTAAAAGGAGGCCTTAATATCCCTTAGTTTCCGCTAGGACCCCGCTGCCACGGGAGGGTAGGAAAAAAGATGTCATGCAAGTTCTTTTCCATAAGCACATATGACTATTTACGAAATACATGCCTACATTACATTGATGAACTGGAGCTAGTTCTGTGTCACCCTATGTTATAGCTATTACATGAGGAATCGCATCCGGCATAATTATCCATCACTGATCCATTGCCTACGAGCTTTTCACATATTGTTCTTCGCTTATTTACTTTTCCGTTGCTATTGTTACAATCACTACAAAACCCAAAAACATTACTTTTGCTACTATTACCTTTATTATCATACTAATTTGCTACTAAATACTTTGCTGCGGATACTAAGTTATCCAGGTGTGGTTGAATTCACAACTCAACTGCTAATACTCAAGAATATTCTTTGGCTCCCCTTGTGTCGAATCAATAAATTTGGGTTGTACTTTACCCTCGAAAGCTGTTGCGATCCCCTACACTTGTGGGTTATCAAGACTAATTTCTGGCGCCATTGCCGGGGAGCATAGCTCTATTCTCTGAGTCACTTAGGATTTATATATGTTGATCACTATGAGGAGCTTGAAAGACGAAAGAACTAAGATTTTGCCCTCAACTACGAGGGGAGGTAAGGAACTGCCATCTAGCTCTGCACTTGATTCTCCTTCCATTATTAGTAAGCTTGCGACACCTAAACCTGCTACTGCTATGAATTCTGATATGTCGCATGTTATTGATGATGCCACTTCTGCTATGCATGATACTTATGATGAAACTACTTTTGTGTGTGATACTACTTTGCCATTAGGTGAATTTCTTGATGAACAACTTGCTAGAGTTAGGGGGAATGAAAATATTGAAGATGCTATTATTGATGATAGTGATGATGAAAGTTCTCCTAACGATTATGAATTGCCTGTTGTTCCTGAGGGTTATGTTATGAATGAAGAAGCTACTAGAGAAATCTTTGCTTGCAATGATAGATATGATCTTAAGAAATTATTAGCTAAATGGAAGCAGCAGTCTCTTAATGCTAGAATGAAACCTGACCCTGCTTTTGCTACTTCACCTATCTGTGTTACTGATAAGGATTATGAATTCTCTGTTGATCCTAAAATTATTACTTTAGTTGAATCTGATCCTTTTTATGGCCTTGAATCTGAAACTGTTGTGGCACATCTAACCAAGTTGAATGATATAGCTACCCTGTTTACTCACGATGATAAATCTTGCTATTTTTATATCCTTAAGATATTTCCGTTCTCGTTAAAGGGTGATGCTAAGACTAGGTATAGTTCTCTTGCTCCTGGTTGTGTGCGTAGTCCCCAGGATATGATTTATTACTTCCCTGTTAAATATTTCCCTGCTCATAAGAAACAAGCTGCCTTGCGGGAAATATATAATTTTGTGCAAATCAAAGAAGAGAGTCTCCCACAAGCTTGGGGGAGGCTTCTCTGGTTACTTAATTCTTTGCCTGATCATCCTCTCAAGAAAAATGAAATACTTGATATCTTTTATAATGGACTAACCGATGCTTCCAAGGACTACTTGGATAGTTGTGCTGGTTGTGTTTTCAGGGAAAGAACAGTCGACGAAGCTGAATTACTATTGAATAATATGTTGACTAATGAAAATAACTGGACTCTTCCTGAGCCAATTCCTGAGGCAATTCCTGAACCAATTGAGCCAACTCCTGAGCCTATTCCTAAACCCACTCCAAAGAAGAGAGGTGTTTTATTTCTCAGTCCTGAAGATATGCAAGAGGCAAAGAAATCTATGAAAGAAAAAGGTATTAAAGCTGAAGATGTTAAGAATTTACCACCTATTGAAGAAATACATGGTCTTAATATACCGCCTGTTGAAGAACCACATTGTCTTGATAACCCGACACATGTAGTAAAGGTAAATTCTCTCTATAGATATGATAAAGTTGAAATCCCCTCTACTAAATTTCATAGCCCATGCTTCGATGAATTTGATGACTTTACGGCTAGACAAGAAAGTTTTAATGCTTATGTTAGTAGAGAGTTAAAGAATAATGCTTTCGAGGTAGGACGCGTGAGCGATAATATGGCTAGAGTTAAAGGGGAACTCCAACACGTTAGCAAATATGCTTCTATGGTTGCTACTCAAGCTGAGCAAGTACTTAAAGCTCAAAATGATTTGCTTGATGAATTAAATAATAAAAATGACTTTGTTGTTAGAGTGGCTACTAGAACTGGTAGAATGACTCAGGAACCTTTGTATCATGAGGCCACCCTAAGAGAATCGAGCAAGATTCTCAGAGAAATAATTTAGAGGCACCTAGTTCTTCTAAAAAGAAGAAAAAGAAAAATGATAGAACTTTGCATGCTTCTAGTGAACCTACTGTAGACACACCTGAGAATCCCAATGATATTTCTATCTCTGATGCTGAAACACAATAAGGTGATGAACATGAACCTAGTGATAATATTAATAATGATTTTCATGTTGATGCTCAACCTAGCAAAAACAATGAAGTACAGATTGAACCTGATGTTGATCTTGATAACCCACAATCAAAGAATCAACGTTATGACAAGAGAGATTTTGTTGCTAGGAAGCACGGTAGAGAAAGAGAACCATGGGTTCATAAACCCAAGCCCTTTCCTCCTAAACCATCCAAGACAAAGGATGATGAGGATTTTGAGCGCTTTGCTGAAATGATTAGACCTATTTTCTTACGTATGCGCTTAACTGATATGCTCAAAGTAAATCCTTATGCTAAGTATATGAAGGATATCATTACAAATAAAACAAAGATACCGGAAGCTGAAATTTCCACCATGCTTGCTAATTACACTTTTAAGGGCGGAATACCAAAGAAACTTCGAGATCCGGGTGTACCAACTATACCATGCTCCATTAAAAGAAATTATGTGATCTTGGAGCCGGTGTTAGTGTTATGCCTCTCTCTTTATATCGTAGACTTGAATTGAATAAGTTGACACCTACTGAAATATATTTGCAAATGGCTGATAAATCAACTGCTATACCTGTCGGTATTTGTGAGGATGTGCATGTTGTGGTTGCAAATGTCACTATCTTAACGGACTTTGCTATTCTTGATATTCCCGAGGACGATAGTACGTTTATTATCCTTGGTAGACCTTTTTTGAATACTGCAGGGGCTGTTATTTATTGCAACAAAGGCAATGTCACTTTTCATGTTAATGGTAATGAGCATACGGTACACTTTCCGAGGAAACAATCTCAAGTTCATAGCATCAATTCTATTGGAAAAGTTCCAACTATCATTATTGGAGGTTTTGAATTTCCTCTCCCTACTGTCAAGAAAAAGTATGATATTCTTATTGTTGGGGATTTTCATATCCCTGTTGAGGTAACTTAGTGTTATTCGAAATTTCTCCGGTTCCATGTTATTCGGAATGAGTTTGTTAACAAGACTTGATCAACCTTGTTAGTAGATCCATTTTGATGATCATGAGATGGATGAAACTAGAAGGCACAACCTTCTGTACCCTCTTTTTACTTTCTGTTATTTAGAATAAATAAAGCAAAATAGTATTATCTGTCTGTTTTCTGAATTATCCGTGCATAAGAAAAATATCCCGAAAATAAAAGTGCTCCAAATGCCATGCAAATTTAGTATGATTTTTATGGATTATTTGAGGATTTTAGGCACTGAAAAGACTGCAGGAGGGGCAAGCACCAGGACACGAGAGTGGAGGGCGCGCCCACCCCACCTGGGCGCGGCCCCTGTCTCGTAGGCCCCTGGTGGCCCCCCTCCACTTATGCCAGCACCCACACACTTAATCTTCTACCCAAAAAAATCCCCGTCCAGCTCAGGCACGAGTTCTAGCTCATTTTGCTGCGATTTTCGATCTCCTTGCTCAAAGCTCCATTCACAAAACTGCTTTGGGAGATTGTTGCTTGGTATGTGATTCCTCCATTGGTCCAATTAGTTTTTGTTCTAGTTCTTTATTCATTGCAAAAAATTTCTGCATAGGTGACCATGTTCTTGAGCTTGCATGTTAAATTTATGAGGTTCCAAGCAATTCTAATGCATGATATAGGATCTAGGCACTTGTAGGAGTAGTTGCTATCAATCTTGTTCAGTTTTATTCACTTTTATTTCGGAGTTACTAAAATTTCAGAATTTTTTCAGAAAAAGAATTATGTCTAGGAGAATGTACCAAGGTGGTTCCTCGGTAAAGAAAGGACCCAAGATTGTTATACGTGAGCAAGATGTTGAATTACCGAGGGACGTAGATGTATGAGCTTGTGAGTGGCCATCCGACGATTTTATGGTCGAAGTAGGCTTTAAGGAGGAATTTGACGCGTATGTGCTTAATGCAGAGCTGGAGTACTTCTTACAAGATAAGTGTCCTCAGTACTACCAATTGACTGATTCCTTTGTGCAGAGGTTTAAATATAACTGTA
Organism: Triticum timopheevii; assembly: GCA_963921465.1. Lineage (NCBI taxonomy): Eukaryota > Viridiplantae > Streptophyta > Magnoliopsida > Poales > Poaceae > Triticum > Triticum timopheevii. The sequence continues at coordinate 105,941,526 of OY997271.1, forward strand.
CGCGTAATTCCCCTAGTGTCATATTTGATATTTATGATATATCTTATACAATGGACTTAGAGGATTTTACAACTACTTGCAAACTCCCGCAGTGGGAAAATATTAATGATCCTCACAAATCTGAATTTAGAGACTTCATTGCTAGTATTACTATGGGAGAATCCAGGGACATAGCACAAGCTACCATAGGGAGCATTCATTTTCCTGCCATACATTATTTTGCTCTCTTCATTGGTAGATGCACTAACGGTAAGGATGAAGCATGTCACATGTGTGTCCCTGATCTGTGTGTCCTCAAGAGTGTTGTGTTAGGATATAAAGGTTATAAAGTGGGGGCCATAGTTGCACGTAGGTTGCAGAATAATAGTAGAAAGGGGGATTTTTTTGGAGGAATTTATGCAACCCGTGTGGCCAATTATCTTGGTATAGCACCACGAGAGGGAGATATGTTGATACCTCCTGTTTATTTGGATTATGAAGCTATGGTCAGTCATCAATTTCTAAGGAGGAATGAACAATTCCTCCAATATCGACTAATCTATGACAGACGCAACATCGTCCATGTTACTCTTCCTGCTCCCCACCTTTTTGATTATCAGGCAAAAGGAAGATATGTTGTCACCAGGGAGGAAGCAGCTGAACACGAGGGGAGAGCGGAGGCAGCTCACCAACACACCGCGGCTCAGGAGGCGGTTGCCGCTGCATCTCAGTACGACCGCAGTTTCACTTACGGATATCAGCCAGGCAGTCCTTGGTATTAGACCAACTTAGGCCAAAAGTCTAAGCTTGGGGGAGTACGTATTTCTCACCGACTTTACATTCATGTTCACACACTAGTCGTCGGTGCTCATACTCTTTCATTGTATTATCCATGTTAGTTTAATTTTCTTTTTTGCTTTCTTCTTGTGTGTTTGTTAAACCTTAAGAAAAAACAAAAAAAATTAGTTAGTTTAATTTCCATGCTTGTAGTAGAAATTAAAATGAAAATTCAAAAATATTTCTAGTTCTTCTTCTTACTTGTTGGGAGCTTTCCCGTGTAAATAGTTTTATTTTCGTTTCTTTCCTTTGGGGGTAGAGAAGACCATATTGAAAATGTTTAGTGGCTCTCATATGCATGATTGTTTATTTAACTTAGAGCCCATATTACTTGTCTTCTCTTTTGAGTTGAATGCTTGCAGATTCCAGCTTAGTCCAATGCACGTCAACTCTTATTATTATACACATCGTTCGGTCGTGCAAGTGAAAGGCAATAATGATGATATATGATGGACTTATTGATATGAGAAAAGCTGGTATGAACTCGACCTCTCTTGTTTTTGTAAATATGATGAGTTCATTGTTCCTGATTCAGCTTATTATGAAGTAAACATATTTGCAATGACATTTAGAGATTATAGTTGCTTGTGCCATGCTTGATTAGCTATGAGTTACAATGGTTTACCTTGCGTGCCAACATGCTATTAGAATGATTATGATGTGGTATGATGGGACGTTATCCTCCTTTGAATGAATTGAGTGACTCGACTTGGCACATGTTCATGCATGTAGTTGAAACAAATCAACATAGCCTTCATGATATTTATGTTCATGGTAGATTATATCCTACTCATGCTAGTATTCAGTGTAAATTAATTTTAATGCATGTTTATGACTGTTGTCGCTCTCTCAGTTGGTCGCTTCCCAGTCTTTTGCTAGCCTTCACCTGTACTAAGCGGGAATACTGCTTGTGCATCCAAACTCCTTAAACCCCAAAGTTGTTCCATATGAGTCCACTATACCTTCCTATATGCGGTATTTACCTGCAGTTCCAAGTAAATTTGTATGTGCCAAACTCCAAACCTTCAAATGAAATTCTGTTTTGTATGCTCGAGCAGCTCATATTTCAACTAGGGCTGCCTATATCTTCCATGCTAGGTGGGTTATTCTCAAGAGGAGTGGACTCCGCTCCTCATTCACGAGAAAGGGCCGGTAACTAGGATGCCCAGTCCCATGATCCAAAAAGATCAAAGCAAATCAAAATAATTAAACAAAACTCCCCCAGGGCTGTTGTTAGTTGGAGGCACTCGTTGTTTTGAGCAAGCCATGGATTGATGCTCGTTGGTGGTTGGGGGAGTATAAACCTTTACCATTCTTTTTGGGAACTGCCTATAATGCATGTAGTATGGAAGATACAGCCATCTCATAGTTGTTGCGTTGACAGCAAAAGTATGCCGCTCAAAATGTTATTCAATCCCTATTTTAAATCGAGCTCTGGCACCTCTACAAATCTCTGCTTCCCTCTGCGAAGGGCCTATCTATTTACTTTTATGTTGAGTCATCACCCTCTTATTAAAAAGCACCCACTGGAGAGCACACTGTCATTTGCATTCATTACTATTGGTTTATATTGGGTATGACTTGACTGAATCTCTTTTACCATGAATTACAATGTTTATTCAGTCCTTGATCTTTAAAGGTGCTCTGCATTTATGTTTTGCGGTCTCAAAAAGGGCTAGCGAGATACCATTTTGTTATATCATGTTATGATCGTTTTGAGAAAGTGTTGTCATCCGAGTTTTATTATTATGGCTCGCTAGCTGATTATGCTATTGATATGAATAATTATGAGACCTAAGTGTTATTGTGAGTATGGTTAGTTCATAATACTTGCTGAAACCTGAATACTGGCTTTGCATGTTTACAAAAACAAGAGCAAATAGAGTTTGTAAAAGTTTTTCTTTATCACTTTCAGTTTATCAACTAAATTGCTTGAGGACAAGCAAAGGTTTAAGCTTGGGGGAGTTGATACGTCTCCAACGTATCTACTTTTCCAAACACTTTTTCCCTTGTTTTGGACTCTAACTTGCATGATTTGAATGAAACTAACCCGGACTGACGCTGTTTTCAGCAGAACTGCCATGATGTTGTTTTATGTGTAGAAAAGAAAAGTTCTCGGTATGTCCTGAAAATCCACGGAGGGACTATTTGGAAAATATAAAAAATACCGGCGAACGAATCAACACCAGGGGGCCCACACCCTGTGCACGAGGGTGGGGGGCGCGCCCCCTCCCCCTGGGCGCGCCCCCTGTCTCGTGGGCCCCCTGGACCTCCACCGACCTCAACTCCAACTTCATATATTCACGTTCGGGGAGAAAAAAATGAGAGAGAAAGTTTCATCGCGTTTTACGACATGGAGCCGCCGCCAAGCCCTAATCTCTCTTGGGAGGGCTGATCTGGAGTCCGTTCGGGGCTCCGGAGAGGGGGATTCGTCGTCGTCGTCATCATCAACCATCCTCCATCACCAATTTCATGATGCTCACCGCCGTGCGTGAGTAATTCCACCGTAGTCTTGCTGGACGGTGATGGGTTGGATGAGATTTACCATGTAATCAAGTTAGTTTTGTTAGGGTTTGATCCCTAGTATCCACTATGTTCTGAGATTGATGTTGCTATGACTTTGCTATGCTTAATGCTTGTCACTAGGGCCCGAGTGCCATGATTTCATATCTGAACCTATTATGTTTTCATGAATATATGTGTGTTCTTGATCCTATCTTGTAAGTCTATAGTCACCAATTATGTGTTATGATCCGACAACCCCGAAGTGACAATAATCGGGATACTTCTCGGTGATGACCGTAGTTTGAGGAGTTCATGTATTCACTATGTGCTAATGTTTTGCTCCGGTTCTCTATTAAAAGGAAGCCTTAATATCCCTTAGTTTCCGCTAGGACCCCACTGCCACGGGAGGGTAGGACAAACGATGTCATGCAAGTTCTTTTCCATAAGCACGTATGACTATTTACGGAATACATGCCTACATTACATTGATGAACTAGAGCTAGTTCTGTGTCACCCTATGTTATAGCTATTACATGAGGAATCGCATCCGGCATAATTATCCATCACTGATCCATTGCCTACGAACTTTTCACATATTGTTCTTCGCTTATTTACTTTTCCGTTGCTATTGTTACAATCACTACAAAACCCAAACACATTACTTTTGCTACTGTTACCTTTATTATCATACTACTTTGCTACTAAATACTTTGCTGCAGATACTAAGTTATCCAGGTGTGGTTGAATTCACAACTCAATTGCTAATACTCAAGAATATTCTTTGGCTTCCCTTGTGTCGAATCAATAAATTTGGGTTGTACTTTACCCTTGAAAGCTGTTGTGATCCCCTACACTTGTGGGTTATCACGTTCCCAAGTAGGTCGTGGGGAAGGAGCCCATGCGGCAGTTAAGCCAGTTATCAATGGCCAGGCACTAAGCCAGAGAGTAGCCCATCACCATCACATCACTCTTGTCGAAGTTTATCTTAAGGCCAGACATTTGTTGGAAGCAGAGGAGAAGGAACTTGAGATTGGAGATGTCCGTCTCCGAGCCTTCGACCATGATGATGGTGTCGTCAGCATACTGGAGGAGGGAGATCCTGGAGCCTCCAGCCAGGTGGGGGTGATCACCAGGGTGGGGAAGTAAGGGCCGATCTCCCCATTGATGTTCACGACAGTGCGACCGCAGGAGACCATCTGCATCACTTTGGTGATCCAACGGTCGTCAAAGCCCTTCTGGAGCAAAACTTCCTGAAGGAAGGGCCAACAAACAATGTCATAAGCCTTATGGAAATCGATCTTCAGGAATACCGCCTTGAGGTGTTTAGATCGAACCTCATGGAGGACTTCATGAAGAACAAGCACCCCATCCAGGATATACCGCCCTTGAATGAAGGCGGACTGGTTGGAGTGGGTAACGTGGTCAGAAAGAAGGGTCACCCTATTGGCGTACCCTTTTGCCAGAATCGAGAAAATCACATTGATGACCATGATTGGACGAAACTGGCGGATGTTGGAAGCGCCAGGCACCTTAGGGATGAGCGATATGATCCCGTAGTTGAGGCGTCCGAGGTCGATGGACCCAACATAGAACTCATCGAAGATGGCCATGACCTCAGGTTTAATCACGTTCCAGAAGGACTAGAAGAATTTAATTAACCGGGAGGTCGTCCGGACCGGGAGCCGAGGTAGGTTTCATGCCTCTAATGGCAGCCCAGACCTCGCCCTCGGAGAAGGGGGTCGTAAGGGCCGCGTTCTCCGCATCAGAAACCAGCTGGGGGCCGGTCCACCAATCAGGGGCCAGGGAAAGGCCGCTCCTAGGAGCGGCAGAGAACAAGGACCTATAGAACCTGTCTACATGAGCCCGAATGTCACGGGGATCCTGCAGGAGGGTCGCGCCATCCCAAAGGAGGGGGATGGTGTTGCGTTTATGACGGCCATTCATGATGGCCTGAAAGTAGGCCGTGTTTGCGTTGCCCTTCAAAACCCATTTCTGGGCACCGCGGAGACGCCAATAGGCCTCCTCATCAGTGTAGATGACAGAGAGTTGGTCTTCTAAGTCGTAGCGAGAGAGCCACTCGTCGGGAGAGAGGCCGACCACGTCAGCACCCAAGTCCAGGGCCTGGATGGCGGTCAACAAGGCCTTCTTGCGATCGCGGAGGTCACGTCCCAGGTTGGCATCCCATCCCTTCAAGAACTGTCGGCCACGCTTGGCACAGAATTGCCACGAGTCAATGACCGAGGGAGGGCAGGGGTGGGGGTGTGCGCGAGCCTCCACCCAGCGGGCGCCAACTGCCGCCACAAAACCTTTTTGGGACAACCAGAATTCTCAAACTGGAACCGAGGGGGAATTGGCGGCTGCTCGTCGGCGGAGGACAGGAGGAGGGGCACATGGTCGGAGCCAATCCGGTGATGGCACGGAGGGAAGCTAGAGGGCATCGGAGGTCCCATTCCGGGGAAACAAGGACCCTGTCCAGGACGGACTGAGTCGGGGATGCCTGATGATTGGTCCAGGTAAACCTGGCACCAATCCTATCTATCTCACGCACACCAACGCCTATGATATAGCGCTGTAGAAGTTGGCTGCCTGTAGGCAAACAGTCAGGGGCGACTCTCTTTTTTTTGCGGGAAGGGGCGAGTCTCCACATAACGATTTTCATCTTTCTCGAAGCATTGACTTTCAACAATGCTTGCCATCATTTCTCTTCATCATTAAAGGTTGATTGCATGGTGCTTGGAAGGAGCAGCTCCTGCGGGAACACTTTTGGGAATTGGATGTACGTGAGATCTTGAAAATACGCACCTCACCGAGAAACGGGCAAGACTTTCTAGCTTGGTTCCCGGAAAGGAATGGACAGTTCACGGTCTGGAGTGCCTATCGTTTGGCCACGCTAGGTAAGGCCCAGGACATGGTGGGAGAGTCCAGTACTCACCCTGCCAGACAAAGGCCTGTTTGGCAATGTATTTGGAATGCTAGAGTGCCACTAAAAATGAAATTTTTTGCATGGAAAGTAGTCTCTGGGGCGCTGGCAACAAATGCATGCAAGAAATATCGTCACGTTTCGAAGAGAGATTCCTGCTCTTTATGTGCAAAGGAAGAAGATACTAGTTTCCATGCGCTTGTTGAATGTGATTATGCTCAAGAGGTTTGGGAACAAATGAGGGCCGTATCGAAACTACCCCGGCAGGAAGAATTGCTAGATACGGGGAAAGACTGGTTGCTAAACGTCCTTGCAAATTGTGATGATTTCATGAAGGACTGTGTGATCATGTTGCTGTGGCGTCTATGGTCGCTTCGAAATGATTTAACGCACGGGACGGAAGTGCCACCGATTCCGTCTATGGTGCTATATCTACAGAGCTACATGCAATCGCTGCATCTGGCCAGAAGGTTTTCAACGGACGAAATCATCAAGGGCAAAATGTCTATGGTGCAGGAGCAACACCTGGTCGTGAAGGTGGTGACGCAAGTCCCTCCATGGCCGCCTGTTGGGGAACGTAGTAATCTCAAAAAATTTCCTACGCACACGCAAGATCATGGTGATGATATAGAAACGAGAGGGGAGAATGTATGTCCACGTACCCTCGTAGACCTTAAGCGGAAGCGTTATGACAACGCGGTTGATGTAGTCGTACGTCTTCACGATCCGACCGATCCAAGTGCCGAACGTACGGCACCTCCGAGTTCAGCACACGTTCAACTCGATGACGATCCCCGGGCTCCGATCCAGCAAAGCGTCGGGGATGAGTTCCGTCAGCACGACGGCGTGGTGACGATGATGATGCTCTACCGGCGCAGGGCTTCGCCTAAACTCCGCGACGATATGACCGAGATGGAATATGGTGGAGGGGGGCACCGCACACGGCTAAGGAACGATCCGTAGATCAACTTGTGTGTCTTTGGGGTGCCCCCCGCCCCCGTATATAAAGGAGCCAGGGGGGAGGAGACGGCCGGCCTAGAGGGCGCGCCAAGGGGGGAGTCCTACTCCCACCGGGAGTAGGACTCCCTCTTTCCAAGTAGGAGTAGGAGAAGGGGGGAAGAGGAGGAAGAGGGGAAGGAAAGGGGGGGGGGCGCCGCCCCCCTTCCCTTGTCCTATTCGGACTAGGAGGGGGAGGGGCGCGCGGCCCCCTCCTGGCTCCTTCCCTCTTCTCCCTCGAGGCCCATGTAGGCCCATTAACCCCCCGGGGGGGTTCCGGTAACCTCCCGGTACTCCGGTAAAATGCCGATTTCACCCGGAACCATTCCGATGTCCAAACATAGGCTTCCAATATATCAATCTTTATGTCTCGACCATTCCGAGACTCCTCGTCATGTCCGTGATCACATCCAGGACTCCGAACAAACTTCGGTACATCAAAACTTATAAACTCATAATAAAACTGTCATCGAAACGTTAAGCGTGCGGACCCTACGGGTTCGAGAACTATGTAGACATGACCTAAAACCATTCTCGGTCAATAACCAATAGCGGGACCTGGATGCCCATATTGGTTCCTACATATTCTACGAAGATCTTTATCGGTCAAACCGCATAACAACATACGTTGTTCCCTTTGTCATCGGTATGTTACTTGCCCGAGATTTGATCGTCGATATCCAATACCTAGTTCAATCTCGTTACCGTCAAGCCTCTTTACTCGTTCTGTAATACGTCATCTCATAACTAACTTATTAGTTATAATGCTTGCAAGGCTTAAGTGATGAGTATTACCGAGAGGGCCCAGAGATACCTCTCCGACAATCGGAGTGACAAAACCTAATCTCGAAATACGCCAACTCAACATGTACCTTCGGGGACACCTGTAGTACTCCTTTATAATCACCCAGTTATGTTGTGACGTTTGGTAGTACCCAAAGTGTTCCTCCGGTAAACGGGAGTTGCATAATTCTCATAGTTACAGGAACATTATAAGTCATGAAGAAAGCAATAGCAGAATACTAAACGATCAAGTGCTAAGCTAACGGGATGGGTCATGTCAATCACATTATTCTCCTAATGATGTGATCTCATTAATCAAATGACAACACATGTCTATGGTTAGGAAACATAACCATCTTTGATTAATGAGCTAGTCAAGTAGAGGCATACTAGTGACTATATGTTTGTCTATGTATTCACACATGTATCATGTTTCCGGTTAATACAATTCTAGCATGAATAATAAACATTTATCATGATATAAGGAAATAAATAATAACTTTATTATTGCCTCTAGGGCATATTTCCTTCAGTCTCCCACTTGCACTAGAGTCAATAATCTAGTTCACATCGCTATGTGATTTAACACTAATATTCACATCTGCATGTGATCAATACCCATAGTTCACATCATCATGTGATCAACACCCAAAGGGTTTATTAGAGTCAATAATCTAGTTCACATCGCTATGTGATTATCACCCAAAAGAGTACTAAGGTATGATCATGTTTTGCTCGTGAGAGAAGCTTAGTCAACGGGTCTGTCATATTCAGAGCCGTATGTATTTCGCAAATATTCTATGTCCACAATGCTCTGCACGGAGCTACTCTAGCTAATTGCTCCCACTTTCAATATGTATCTAGATTGAGACTTAGAGTCATCTGGATTGGTGTAAAAGCTTGCATCGTTGTAACTTTTACGACGGGCTCTTTTATCACCTCCATAATCGAGAAACATCTCCTTAGTCCTCACTAAGGATATTCTTGACCCATGTCCAGTGATCTACTTATTAGATCAAAATTGTATTCCTTTACCAAACACAGAGCAAGGTATACAATAGGTCTGGTTCACAGCATAGCATACTTTATAGAACCTATGACTGATGCATAGGGAATGACTTTTCATTCTCTTTCTATTTTCTGCAATGGTCGGGTCTTGAGTCTTACTCAACTTCACACCTTGTAACACAGGCAAGAACTCCTTCTTTGACTGTTCCATTTTGAACTATTTCAAAAATTTATCAAGGTATGTACTCATTGAAAAATCTTATCAAGCGTCTTGATCTCTCTATATAGATCTTGATGCTCAATGTGTAAGCAGCTTCACCGAGGTCTTGCTTTGAAAAACTCTTATTCAAGTATCCTTTCATGCTATCCAGAATTTCGATATCATTTCCAATCAACAATATGTCATCCACATATAATATTAGAAATGCTACAGAGCTCCCACTCCCTTTCTTGTAAATACAGGCTTCTTCAAAAGTCTGTATAAAACCATATGCTTTGATCAACTCATCAAAGCGTATATTCCAACTCCGAGATGCTTGCACCAGTCCATAGATGGATCGCTGGAGCTTGCACACTTTGTTAGCATCTTTAGGATTGACAAAAACTTTCTGGTTGCATCATATACAACTCTTCTTTAATAATCCATTAAGTAATGCAGGTTTGACATCCATTTGCCAGATTTCATAAAATGTGGCAATTGCTAACATGATTCAGATAGACTTAAGCTTCGATACGAGTGAGAAAATCTCATCGTATTCAACACTTTGAACTTGTTGAAAACCTTTCGCAACAAGTCGAGCTTAGTAGATAGTAACACTACTATCAGTGTCCGTCTTCCTCTTGAAGATCCATTTATTTAACATGGCTTGCTGATCATTGAGCAAGTCAATCAAAGTCCATATTTTGTTCTCATACATGGATCATATCTCAGATTTTATGGCCTCAAGCCATTTCGTGGAATCTGGGCTCATCATCGCTTCCTCATAGTTCGTAGGTTCATCATGGTCTAGTGACATGACTTCCAGAGCATGATTACCGTACCACTCTGATGCGGATCTTACTCTGGAAGACCTACGAGGTTTGGTAGCAACTTGATCTGAAGTTTCATGATCATCATCATTAACTTCATCACTAAATTGGTGTAGGAATCACTGGAACTGATTTCTGTGATGCACTACTTTCCAATTCGGGAGAAGGTACAAATTACCTTATCAAGCTCTACTTTCCTCCCACTCACTTCTTTCGAGAGAAACTCCTTCTCTAGAAAGGATCCATTTTTAGCAACGAATGATTTGCCTTCGGATCTGTGATAGAAGGTGTACCCAATATTTTCCTTTGGGTATTCTATGAAGATGCACTTCTCCGATTTGGGTTCGAGCTTATCAGGTTGAAAAGCTTTTTCATATAATCATGGCAACTCCAAACTTTAAGAAACGACAGCTTAGGTTTACTGCTAAACCATAGTTCATACGGTGTCGTCTCAACGGATTTAGATGGTGCCCTTTTAACGTGAATGCAGCTGTCTCTAATGCATAACCCCAAAACAATAGTGGTAAATCAGTAAGAGACATCATAGATCGCACCATATCCAATAAAGTGCGGTTACGACGTTCGGACACACCATAACGTTGTGGTGTTCCAGGTGGCGTGAGCTGTGAAACTATTCCACATTTTTTTAATTGAAGACCAAACTCGTAACTCAAATATTTGTCTCCGCGATCAGATCGCAGAAACTTTATTTTCTTGTTACGATGATTTTTCCACTTCACTCTGAAATCCTTTGAACCTTTCAACTATTTCAGACTTATGTTTCATCAAGTAGATATACCCATATCTGCTCAAATCATCTTGTGAAGGTCGGAAAATAACGATACTTGCCACGAGCGTCAACACTCATTGGATCGCATACATCGGTATGTATTATTTCCAATAAGTCAGTAGCTTGTTCCATTGTTCCGGAGAACGGAGTTTTAGTCATCTTGCCCAAAAGGCACGGTTTGTAAGCATCAAATGATTCATAACCAAGTGATTCCGAAAATCCATCTTTATGGAGTTTCTTCATGCGCTTTACACCGATATGACCCAAACGGCAGTGCCACAAATAGGTTGCACTATCATTATTAACTTTGCATCTTTTGGCATCAATATTATGAATATGTGTATCACTATGATCGAGATCCAACAAACTATTTTCATTGGGTGTATAACCATTGAAGGTCTTATTCATGTAAACAGAATAACAATTATTCTTTAACTTCAAATGAATAATTGTATTGCAATAAACATGATCAAATCATATTCATACTCAACGCAAACGCTAAATAACATTTATTTAGGTTTAACACTAATCCCGAAAATATAGGGTGTGTGTGACGATGATCATATCAATCTTGGAACTATTTCCAACACTCATCGTCACTTCCCCTCAACTAGTCTCTGTTTATTCTGTAACTCCTGTTTTGAGTTACTAATCTTAGTAACCGAACAAGTATCAAATACTCAGGGGCTACTATAAACACTAGTAAGGCACACATCAATAACCTGTATATCAAATATACCCTTGTTCACTTTGCCATCCTTCTTATCCACCAAATATTCAGGGCATTTTTGTTTCCAGTGACCATTTCCTTTGCAGTATAAGCACTCAGTTTCAGGTTTTGGTCCAGCTTTGGTCTTCTTCACGGGAGTGACAACTTGCTTGCCATTCTGCTTGAAGTTCCCTTTCTTTCCCTTTGCCCTTTTCTTGAAACTAGTGGTCTTGTCAATCATCAACACTTGATGCTCTTTCTTGATTTCTACCTTCGTCGATTTCAGCATAATGAAGAGCTCGGGAATCGTTTTCGTCATCCCTTGCATTATAGTTCATCACGAAGTTCTACTAACTTGGTGGTGGTGACTAGAGAATTCTGTCAATCGCTATCTTATCTGTAAGATTAACTCCCACTTGATTCAAGCGATTGTAGTACCCAGACAATCTGAGCACATGCTCACTAGTTGAGCGATTCTCCTCCATCTTTTAGCTATAGAACTTGTTGGAGACTTCATATCTCTCAACTCGGGTATTTGCTTGAAATATTAACTTCAATTCCTGGAACATCTCATATGGTCCATGACGTTCAAAACGTCTTTGAAGTCCCGATTCTAAGGCATAAAGCATGGTGCACAAAACTATCAAGTAGTCATCATATTGAGCTAGCCAAACGTTCATAACGTCTGCATCTGCTCCTGCAATAGGTCTGTCACCTAGCGGTGCATTAAGGACATAATTTTTCTGTGCAGCAATGAGGATAAACCTCAAATCACGGATCCAATCCGCATCATTGCTACGAACATCTTTCAACACAATTTTCTCTAGGAACATATCAAAATAAACATATGAAAGCAACAACACGAGCTATTGATCTACAACATAATTTGCAAAATACTACCAGGACTAAGTTCATGATAAATTTAAGTTCAATTAATCATATTACTTAAGAACTCCCACTTAGACAGACATCTCTCTAGTCATCTAAGTGATCACGTGATCCAAATCAACTAAACCATGTCCGATCATCACGTGAGATGGAGTAGTTTTCAATGGTGAACATCACTATGTTGATCATATCTACTATGTGATTCACGCTCGACCTTTCGGTCTCTGTGTTCCGAGGCCATATCTGTATATGCTAGGCTCGTCAAGTATGACGTGAGTATTCCGCGTGTGCAACTGTTTTGCACCCGTTGTATTTGAACGTAGAGCCTATCACACCCGATCATCACGTGGTGTCTCAGCATGAAGAACTTTCGCAACGGTGCATACTCAGGGAGAACACTTCTTGATTATTAGTGAGAGATCATCTTAAAATGCTACCGTCAATCAAAGCAAGATAAGATGCACAAAGGATAAACATCACATGCAATCAATATAAGTGATATGATATGGCCATCATCATCTTGTGCTTGTGATCTCCATCTTCGAAGCACCGTCGTGATCACCATCGTCACCGGCGCGACACCTTGATCTCCATCGTAGCATCGTTGTCGTTATGCCATCTATTGCTTCTACGACTATCGCTACGCTTAGAGATAAAGTAAAGCAATTACAGGGCGTTTGCATTTCATAAAATAAAGCGACAACCATATGGCTCCTGCCAGTTGCCGATAACTTCGGTTACAAAACATGATCATCTCATACAATAAAATATAGCATCACGTCTTGACCATATCACATCACAACATGCCCTGCAAAAACAAGTTAGACGTCCTCTACTTTGTTGTTGCAAGTTTTACGTGGCTGCTACGGGCTGAGCAAGAACCATTCTTACCTACGCATCAAAACCACAACGATAGTTCGTCAAGTTGGTGCTGTTTTAACCTTCGCAAGGACCGGGCGTAGCCACACTCGATTCAGCTAAAGTGAGAGAGACAGACACCCGCCAGCCACCTTTAAGCACGAGTGCTCGTAACGGTGAAACCAGTCTCGCGTAAGCGTACGCGTAATGTCGGTCCGGGCCGCTTCATCTCACAATACCGCCGAACCAAAGTATGACATGCTGGTAAGCAGTATGACTTGTATCGCCCACAACTCACTTGTGTTCTACTCGTGCATATAACATCAACGCATAAAACCTAGGCTCGGATGCCACTGTTGGGGAACGTAGTAATTTCAAAAAAATTCCTACGCACACGCAAGATCATGGTGATGATATAGCAATGAGAGGGGATAGTGTATGTCCACGTACCCTCGTAGACCGTAAGCGGAAGCGTTATGACAACGCGGTTGATGTAGTCGTACGTCTTCACGATTCGACCGATCCAAGTACCGAACGTACGGCACCTCCGAGTTTAGCACACGTTCAGCTCGATGACGATCCCCGGGCTCCGATCCAGCAAAGCGGCGGGGATGAGTTCCGTCAGCACGACGGCGTGGTGACGATGATGATGCTCTACCGGCGTAGGGCTTCTCCTAAACTCCGCGATGATATGACCGAGGTGGAATATGGTGGAGAGGGGCACCGCACACGGCTAAGGAACGATCCGTAGATCAACTTGTGTGTCTTTGGGGTGCCCCCCGCCCCCGTATATAAAGGAGCCAGGGGGGAGGAGGCGGCCGGCCTAGAGGGCGCGCCAAGGGGGGGAGTCCTACTCCCACCGGGAGTAGGACTCCCTCTTTCCAAGTAGGAGTAGGAGAAGGGGGGAAAGAGGAGGAAGAGGGGAAGGAAAGGGGGGGGGCGCCGCCCCCCTTCCCTTGTCCTATTCGGACTAGGAGGGGGAGGGGCGCGCGGCCCCCTCCTGGCTCCTTCCCTCTTCTCCCTCGAGGCCCATGTAGGCCCATTAACCCCCCGGGGGGGTTCCGGTAACCTCCCGGTACTCCGGTAAAATGCCGATTTCACCCGGAACCATTCCGATGTCCAAACATAGGCTTCCAATATATCAATCTTTATGTCTCGACCATTCCGAGACTCCTCGTCATGTCCATGATCACATCCGGGACTCCGAACAAACTTCGGTACATCAAAACTTATAAACTCATAATAAAACTGTCATCGAAACGTTAAGCGTGCGGACCCTACGGGTTCGAGAACTATGTAGACATGACCTAAAACCATTCTCGGTCAATAACCAATAGCGGGACCTGGATGCCCATATTGGTTCCTACATATTCTACGATGATCTTTATCGGTCAAACCGCATAACAACATACGTTGTTCCCTTTGTCATCGGTATGTTACTTGCCCGAGATTTGATCGTCGGTATCCAATACCTAGTTCAATCTCGTTACCGGCAAGTCTCTTTACTCGTTCTGTAATACGTCATCTCATAACTAACTTATTAGTTATAATGCTTGCAAGGCTTAAGTGATGAGTATTACCGAGAGGGCCCAGAGATACCTCCCCGACAATCGGAGTGACAAAACCTAATCTCGAAATTCGCCAACTCAACATGTACCTTCGGGGACACCTGTAGTACTCCTTTATAATCACCCAGTTACGTTGTGACGTTCGGTAGTACCCAAAGTGTTCCTCCGGTAAACGGGAGTTGCATAATTCTCATAGTTACAGGAACATGTATAAGTCATGAAGAAAGCAATAGCAGAATACTAAACGATCAAGTGCTAAGCTAACGGGATGGGTCATGTCAATCACATTATTCTCCTAATGATGTGATCTCATTAATCAAATGACAACACATGTCTATGGTTAGGAAACATAACCATCTTTGATTAATGAGCTAGTCAAGTAGAGGCATACTAGTGACTATATGTTTGTCTATGTATTCACACATGTATCATGTTTCCGGTTAATACAATTCTAGCATGAATAATAAACATTTATCATGATATAAGGAAATAAATAATAACTTTATTATTGCCTCTAGGGCATATTTCCTTCACCGCCACCCCCGCCGGGCCAAGCCTCGTTATCAGTAGACGGATCCTTCTCTCAGGCGGATGGGTCAGCGGCAGCAGGTATGGTACTACGGAGGCATGATGGAAGTGTTATCTTTGCTGCTTATCGCTACATCTTCAATTGCAATGACGCACTCGAGGCGGAACTACATGCGCTAATGCAGGGCATGGCGATTGTAATCCAGCATTGCGAGCATGCCATCATCGTCCAGTCTGACTCATCGATGGCTCTCTCCGCTTTATCTGGCACTAGCTTAACTAGATCTGCCTATGGGCATCTTGTTAATGAGATTCGTCACCTCATGGTAGATAGAATGTTTATTCCTATGAAAATTAGCCGCATGCAAAATAGAGATGCAGATCGTCTGGCTACGTACAGCCGAACAGAACGTACTACTGCTGTATGGCTAGGTCGAGGACCACCGTATGTGGAGGAACTTTTGCCTCTTGATTGTAACCCCATGACTATGGAATAAAATTCTATTTCCATCGGAAAAAAAAAAGGTTGATTGCATACCTTGTCCATCACCATTACGTGAAAAGAAAATCAGACTTGGCCAACCACAGAGCTATATCTGACGGAAAATATTTTTGTGTGCTTCTCCTAAGGGCCTTCTCCTAACTCTTTTTTTGTTTTCAAAAATAGCTCACCATTCCTGTCGAATGGCCTTTTTTACACTTTAGCGGTACCCTTGCTTGCGCTGGTCAACTTGGCGGTCAAGCCAACTTGCCGTGCGCCGATGCTCCGCTGCTGCCAGCTGTGGAAAACAGAGTGAATGGAAGTGAAAAGTAACTCGGTTCGTAGAGGCGGGCGGCTGGGACTCGAACGTACGTGTGTGAGCCCGGTGTTGATGCACCACAGGGCAGAGGGCGCTCGGCACGTGCTTTCGTAGGCTCGGTCCACCGTCCACACACCGGCTCTGCCTCGCCCCTCAAAAAGCTGGCCACCCTTTTGTCTTCTTCTCACGGAGAGAGAGAAGGGAAGGGAAGGCCGCCCGCCGAGCGACGAGAGCCCAAGCAAAAAGGCGCGGAGCCGAAACTTGCATTGCAAGGAGAGAAGGCCCTCGCCGCCGCCCACCTCCCCCCCTCGGGAGGCTGGCCATGGCGGAGGCGGCGCGGCCGCGGCCGACGCTCGCCCTGGAGGCTTTCCGCGGCACGATCGTCCAGGCGGTGAAGGAGAACCGCGTCACGATGATCGTGGGGGGCACCGGATGCGGTAATTAACATCTCCTCCCTCCTCTCTGCTTTGGCAGCTTGCTCGCGCTCTGGCCTCTGGGTGATGAGATGGTGGCGTGATGGTTTTGTGCCATTTGGGAAGAAGGCTGGCTCGCTTGTCACTGCTGTCCGCTGGGTTTCTTCTACCTGTTTGTTCGTTGGGGGTTTTGGGGGGGCGTAGTGGGTGGCGTGGCGGCATTGGGGATTTGGGAGCAGAGTTTCCGAGGGATTGGGAACAACTCCGGAGCGGGGCTACAACTTCGATTGAAGCCTTGGTCTCGGGGACCTTTGTTCTCTTTGCATGGAGAGAGGAACCTGGATGGTGGAGGATGAAGACAGCAAGGGCTCTGGGCCAGGATGCTGCTATATTTTTTCTACGGCAGTCATTGCTACAAATTTGTCTCGGATTCCCCTTTTCTTCGTATTTTGAATTCTGATTTCCTCTGGCGCTAGTACGTGAGGATTTTGGAGCAGAGTTTCGGCCGGATTGGGAACACAACTCTAGAGCGATTGAATTGAACCTTGGTCTCGGGGACCTTGCTCTCTTCGCAGTTTTAGGGGACGTGGATGACGAAGACGGCAGGGGTTTTGGGCCAGGATGGTGCTATATTTGTCTCGGTCGATGGCGACCCTTCTCCTACGAATTTGCCTCGGATTTCTATTTCCTTCCTATTTTGATTTCCTCTGGCGCTAGTACATGTGGAGTTGCTGAACAGAGTTTCAGTTCAGATTTGTTCATTGATTGTTTCATCCGCTTGTTGGAGATTTCGTGGAACCCTCGGTGTTTGAGGGGTGCAGCTACATGCGTCGCTTCAAGTTTCATGGGGCTGATTTCATCCATATGGCTTCTCTCTTCACTTGATGCCAAGTTTCCGATTGCTTTGTTTACACCAACACATTCAGTCTAAATTTTGACATAATTGTCTTGGGCTCGGATGTAACTTTCGGCCTAATTGTTATATACTGATAATGGATATGGTCGCTTGTTTATCTCATTGCAGGAAAGAGCTCCATGATTCCCCAATTCCTTCTAGAAGAAAACCTGGAGCCCATTATGTGCACACAGCCTCGGAGGTTTGCGGTGGTAGCCATTGCTCAAAGGGTGGCTCATTCTCGCAAGTCGATGCTAGGACAAGAAGTTGGATATCATATAGGCCACCCAAATATGAAGAATCTCACCTCAACAAGGTAGCTCCTCATTGTGAATCAGTGGCCCCACTCCCTAATATTAGGCAGATATCATTAGAATGTTCCTTCTACTTCTGCGTTGATTTCGACAGACATTATTGTGCAGGATACTTTAGCTTAGGCAGCCCCATCATATATACTCCTGAAACGTGTACTACCTAGAGGAAGCATTTCAGCAATCTTTTGCATTTTGTCAAAAAATATTAAAATGTCATATAGACAAGTGCAGTGGTCCGGATCTTGCAATGTCTAGGACCACATCCTTATGGGTACCAACTGCGTTGCTATAATTATTTTACCATCTGATTATTGTCGACTATCTAGGATCTGAAACTTTCGTACTTCACCTGATACTGCTGTCTGCTGCAACTTGCAAGTGTGACAAGTGACATTCTCAAGACACAGGACAGGGGATCAGTCCATGTCCTTAGCCTTACATTATATGGCTTCATGCTATAGCTGAAACTAGAGTGGATCTTTGTCATCTTGATACCAAAAAACCACTGTATTGACATAGAATGCTTAGGAGCCTTATAGAAATCAGTACGACTATCTTCAAAGCTGAACTGCAGGCAGTATAGATTGGTCTGGGTTGGTGGACCCATGACAGCTGAAAATGGAAATCATGCTATAGACATGTATTCCTTCAATCCTTGTTGTTCATTAATTTTTGATATCTCCCTTATATATGTGAATTGTGCATGCACTTTTCATAGAAGTCATGCAGACATGATTTACCATTCATAGCTATATCCAGTTATCCACGTGCATTAATGAGTTTGTTCAATTCCGGCTTTAGATTATATTGGCAATTCAATGCCTATTATTCCAAAATAAATAATCCATATGCATATATAAATAAATAATATTGCTTCTTATCTTTTAGGCTTGTAGTACCTGTCAGTTTGGAGTGTCATTCTTACCAAAAAAAATATATACATAATGTCAGTTTCTTCATCTCCATTACACTGAAGAGGTAGGAGATGATTTGGACAGTTAACCTGCAGTTCATTTATGTTGGGAATGCCACCATTATGACATCTTAATCTCTACTTCAAGCTTATTTGACTCGAAATTTCCAATTTTCCATCACATAGCCTTCTAACTTATTTGAAGTATCTTAATTACCTGAATCTCATGATCCATTCTTACCGGCTTGACAATATATGGTAAATTGTTTGTGCTGCATTGCTATGGATTGACTTTTAGACTTTTTTTAATGTATGGATCAGGTCAAAAATTGTTTTCAAAACAGCTGGTGTTATGCTAGAGCAAATTCGTCAACACGGCATTGCTGCATTGCAATATAAGGTTATTATTCTTGATGAAATTCATGAACGTTCTGTGGAATCTGATCTTGTCCTTGCTATTATCAAGCAGTTTATGATGGAAAAGAGTGACTTCAAGTAAGTACTCTGGTAACAAGCATTGGTGCATTCTATCCAATTTTTTAATAATATTTATGGTTTCTGTCTACTGTGGAAAATGATCTTAACTCCTTCCTGCTGATTGCTAATACATATTATGTCACTCTTCACATAGGCTGGTTTTGATGTCTGCCACTGTTGATAGCACACGATATGTTGATTACTTTGAAGATATTGGAAAGGTTGAACTGATTACCATCCCGAGCATCCCATGCACTAACACGTTCCAGAGAGAAGTCCATTATCTTGAGCAGGTATATACAGATTCTTGCTCGAAAATGAAGTGAATTATCCTCGTTCACTGTCCCTAATATACCCCTCGTTGCATGATGTACCTTCTAATTTTCAATGTCTGATTACCAAACATGCTGTAGTTTATTTTGTAATCTTTGTCTCATATATTTTAGAATTTTAGAACGGATTTTAATCCTTCTGATATATTGCATAGCCATTTTAACATATTGTAGCGTTATACCATAACATGCCAACTTATTTCTATTATTATTATTGCTGCTATCACTAACAGAAAAAATGATGGTAATAGTACTATAGCAGTGGTGGTAGTAGTACTATATACTAATAATTATTAGGTGTTTGTTACCTTTCCTGGTCCCTGTTTGTTGTTTGTTAATTTTTCATACAATCAATACATTAGGTTCACACCTTCTACTTTGCTCCCCTACTATTTCTTATTACCTGATGCAACGGAATGCAGATTGATAACATGCTGAAGATGGATTCTGAATCACTGTCGACAAAGTATTGTGTTGGAGAACATTTTAAAACAGATGCTGTTCTTAATCCTGACGTGTATCATCTTATCCACACGTTATTGTGGCACATACACCAAAGTGAACCAGATACTGAAAAGAGTATTTTGGTTTTTCTTCCTACATACCATGCATTGGAGGAGCAGTGGGCTCGGTTGTCTGGTTGTTCAACTTTGAAAGTACATATTCTTCATCGCAGCATTGACACAGATGAAGCTTTGGAAACTATGAAGGCCTCAGAGTCTTGCCGAAAGGTACAAGTTGTTACATACCAATTTAACTTGGTACAACTGCATCTTTTCTACCTGGAATATTTGTTCCTACTTTCAAGCCATATGTGTGGTGTTAGTAGCGTAATGCACTTGCCTTTATGTAACATAGGAGTAGGGTATGTATTCTATGGAGTATTTATATGGAACTGAATTTGATGATTGAAACCTTGATACCATGTGGAATAGCAACTTGTGTATTCCAATGTTCTTTAAGCCAAGTACAATGCACAGGTGGTATGTACAGTGTACCACAAACAGGAAGCCCAGACCATCTCTAAGATATAATATCACTGTCATTATTTGCTAAATGCCATTGTATTGTTGCAATGGCTCATTGCTATAACGACATTTCTCTCCATTTTCCTACAATTGTTCGGCAACATATGATTCCAATTTTTGTTTATTTTTCCATCATTTGCCTTGTCCAATGTAAGGACCAGGGACCAGGGACCACTTTTTCTGGGGGGATAATAACATCGAAAATAAATGAATTCTGATTTTGGGAGGTGGTGTGCTGGAGGACCTTTGTTTAGGACATCGTAGCCTCCAGTATCTTTAACCCCCTTCTCTCGTTTGGAGTTGCTAATCATCATCATCATTAGTAAGTTTGGAACAAAATTGGATCAATATAGTTCATAGAGATCAGTTACATTTATACGGTAGCTACTTTGAGGATCTTTTGGATCACAGGAATCACCCAAAAAATCAATCTTAGAGGTTTTCCATAGATCACTAAACCTAGCCATATGTCGCATCGCATGGGGGCAAATTCTACAGGATAGATCCATTCATAGGGTCTAAGCACGTGGGGAAAATTCTACAGAATAGATCCATTCAGATGGGGCAAACATAAAACTAGCCATAAGTTTTGTATTTGACCCCTAAAGTTTGCATCGTAGCACCTGCTAGGCTGTTACCCTCTCTCACTTCACATTTTCTGAACACAGAACCGTATTTTGATCCTTGGCCCCAAGGGCACCGTCATGGCTGCCCCCTACTGTTATTAGTCTGTAAATCGTCTATGGTAACCACATAAGTTTATTTGAGGGGAGGGAACCACACAAATTTCAATTTAGTGAACATAACAGGATGCATGGGAGGCGAAATTTAGCATGGATACATAAAATGTTTACATAATTGGAGCAATGTCCTCTTATCTTGTAATTTAACAATCCTTCCACGGACTCATTCAAATATTTTAATTGCAGGTTATACTGGCGACAAACATGGCCGAATCGTCTGTCACTATTCCAGGAGTTGCTTATGTTATTGATTCCTGTAGATCATTGCAAGTCTATTGGGACCGAACCAGGAAAACCGACTCAACTAAGCTTGTATGGATTTCCAAGTCTCAGGTTAGTATCACAGATATTTTTTTTTGAAAAGGGGGATACCCCGGCCTCTGCATCAGCATGATGCATATGGCCATCTTATTAATAAAATAAAGTAGTATCAAACTGGTTCCAAAGGTCCAGAAAGGTGAAAAAAATCAAAACAAGCTCACACAGAGCCCAGATAAGCTAGATACATCAAACTAGCCACATCATAAAGCCACAACCGGCAGGGCATATTAGATAGCAAAACTAAATGGCTATTCTATTACATGACCGCCATCCAAACCGGTTGAAGATATCCCGAGCTACCATCTCCCAACGGACAGACCCAGTAACCAAATGC
Organism: Triticum timopheevii; assembly: GCA_963921465.1. Lineage (NCBI taxonomy): Eukaryota > Viridiplantae > Streptophyta > Magnoliopsida > Poales > Poaceae > Triticum > Triticum timopheevii. Next base: position 105,963,494 of record OY997271.1, read on the forward strand.
TCCCTGGCCTCCATCGGGGTGAGTAGCGACCACGAACGAATCAAAGCCGTAGTCCGGAATAAAACCTGCAAAAAATGTATACATGATATTCTGTTAAAGACCAAATCGTTTCTGCAGTTCCAGATGGCCCACAACAAAGCACAAACCCCCACCCGAATATGTTTCCTTAAGTTGGGCTCAATCCCATTAAGCCATGTCCCAAAAAGAGAATTAACAGTAGTCGGTGGTTTGATGTTAAACGCAATGTGGACCGTCTGCCATAAAACCTTTGCTAGCGGGCAATCAAAAAAAAGATGTTTAATAGACTCTTCCCGATCACAGAAACTACACCTAGTAGGTCCTGTCCAATTGCGCTTCTTCAAGTTATCCTTAGTTAAAATTACTTGTTTATGAACAAACCACATAAACACTTTTATTTTCAAAGGAACCTTGACACCTAGTATCACAGATATACTGATGCTATTCACTTTTAACTTACTTTTGACCCTCATGTTGAAACTAGTTATAACTTTTTTAGGCTGAGCAGCGGAAAGGAAGGACAGGCCGAACCTGTGATGGCCAGATTTTTCGCTTGGTAACAGAGCCATTTTACAACGCTTTTCCTGATCATGAAAGCCCTGCCATTTCAATGTTATCCTTGAGAGACCAAGCACTCATGATATGTTGTGCAGAGTCCATAGCTATGCATGACGACCCCACTGGTAATTCTTTCTCTGCAATTCCACTAATCTTGCTTGATGTTTCTGTGCTCGGATTATGACAGTAAAATGAACCGCCTTTGCATCACTGTGATTCACACAGCCAAGGAATAGTGAACTGTAGGAGCAGTTCTCAAATTCTTTGACATTGATGCACCCACCTCACTTGTACCTATCTTAAGAGTTCAGTATCATCTTTTTTTTTCAATTTTTAAAAACTTAGTCATTGAATTAAGAATTCCTGTTTTGATTCTCACTATGTTTGCTACTCGTATTTAAATATTTTACCAGTGTCCCTAAGTGCGTATTTTTTTAACACTTTGTACATCCTTTGATATATAGATGGGGACTACTAAATTCTGTAAAATTTGTTACGTATATTTTTGAGAAAACGCAAAGCTTGCATCTCAATAAATTGGATAGTTATAAAGTGTATTTACAAGCCCGAGTGAGTGAGGTTACAATAGTGTGCAAAGAAAATTAATGGAAATTTGTTACTGAAGTTAAAAGAAACACCAAATACTTCTCTGTACAAGTTAGTAAGATCTTAAAAACCTTAGTACATGCATTTGAAAACAAAACATATTTCGGTATGTGGGATCATTCATTACTATACACTGTCACTCTTCTTCGTATATATCTATATTAAGGTAATATTCTCACTAACAGTCACTTGTTGGCAGTGCTGCTGCAAAAAATTCTCAATCCACCGGAATCCAGTGTTATTAAAGATGCACTAGATACTCTTGTTCAAATTGATGCATTTCAGCCAGCATTCCCTGGAGGGTATCATCCCAGATTTTATGGCTATTTGCTCGATAGTTTGCCGTTATCATTTCATGCTTCTGTTCTTACCCTGAAATTTGGTGAGATGGGGTATCTCCATGAAGGAATCCTGATAGGCATTATGTTGGACATTCAACCACTTCCTATACTGCAACCTTTTGGTGATCAAGCATTGGTATGTTCTAGTTACTTCAAGTGACATGCTTGTATCCCTGTGTTCTTTTAGTTATGTATCCTACTTTCTGTTTTACAGCGCAAGAAGATTAGAGATGATTATTTTGATGAACGTACCTTCCAACAAATTGGCAAGAAGGAAGCTACACTCATCGCAAATCTCCGGGCATATCAGTTTTGGCAGCGTATGTTTAAGGTACATCTCGTCTTATCTGTAATAAAATACCATGTGCATATATGTCTAGGACATTTTTGGGAGTTGGTTATTTTTATATTTGTAATCTTAACTTTCAAGTCCTTTTTAGTACTCCCTCCGTTCCAAAATAGATGACTCAACTTTGTACTAAACTTAGTACAAAGTTGGATCATCTATTTTGGAACGGAGGGAGTAACAATTACACACTCATTCTCTTTTTGTACTATCTTTTTCTGGTAATACCTTTCCTAATACTCCCTCAATTCCTAAATATTTGTCTTTTTAGAGATTTCAAATGGACTACCACATACGGATGTATATAGACATATTTTAGAGTGTAGATTCACTCATTTTGCTCCGTATGTAGTCACTTGTTGAAATCTCTAAAAAGACAAATATTTAGGAACGGAGGGAGTAGATGACTATTTCTAGGATACTATATCATGGCCCTTAAGTGAATATTATTATTGATGAAAAAAATGTATATATTTTTATTTGGATTCTGTTAACACTATTAATTTTTCACCAAAGTTACATATTCTAATTTTTTCAGGATAAGTTTCGTCTGGAGTACCTGACAAATGTTTCCAAGAACCAAGAATCAAATGCATATGAGATCTTGAAAGGTTTTTTTTTTCGAAAAGGGGGATTCCCCGGCCTCTGCATCAGAAAGATGCATACGGCCACATTTATAAATAAATAAATAAGTCGTTCAACAATGTCGAATAAAGTGCTGCAACAAAAGGAAACTGGCTCACACAGAGCTAGCAAAATAAAATAAGGCGCAAAAGCCACAACCGGCTGGCAAAATATAGAGAGATAGGTAAACTAGGCGCCTATCCTATTACATGACCGCCATCCAAACCGGTTGAAGATATCCCGAGCTACCATCTCCCACCGGACAGACCCAATAACCAAACGCGCCCTGGCGTCCGTCGGAGTGAGTAATGACCACGTACGGATTAGCGTCGTAGCCCGGAATATAACCTGCAAAAAATGAATAGTTGTTGTTCTGTTAAAAGCCAAGTCATTTCTGCAGTTCCAAATTGCCCATAACAACGCACATGCTCCTACGCGAATTTGTCTGGCTGTTTCGGCCTCTATACCAACCAGCCACGTTCCAAACAACGACCTGAGGGGGAGTAATGTTAAAGGCAATCTGAACCGAGCGCCACAACACCCTTGCCATCGGGCACTCAAAGAAAAGATGCTTAATGGTTTCATCCTGATCACAGAAACTACACCTAATAGATCTTGTCCAGTTGCGCTTAATCAAGTTATCCTTTGTTAATACGACTTGTTTATGCAAAAACCACATAAACACTTTGATTTTCAGAGGAACCTTAACTTTCCAAACGTGTTTGGAACTAGGAATCACACTAGAGTTGATGACATCAATGTACATCGACTTGACTGTGAATGTACCAGATTTAGTAAGCTTCCAGCACAACTGATCAGGCTGATGAGTAAGCTAAACCTCCATCAGTCTACTCACAGATGAATTCAATCCTCCCACCGGTCACCCACAAGCACCCGCCTAAATCGGATATTAAGAGGAGCCGATTGCAAACTCGTTGCAACCAGAGCATCACGTCGTTGCACAATTCGATAAAGCGCCGGGTATTGGAGTGCCAGTGGTGCATCACCTAGCCAGGTATCTTCCCAGAAACGAGTGTTATTGCCATCCCCAACGACAAACTTTGTTCTGTTAAAGAAAGTAGCTTTGACCCTCATTAACCCCTTCCAGAAGGGCAAATCTGTGGGTCGAACCGTCACCTGCGACAATGTTTTAGAGTACAGATACTTGTTACGAAGAATCTGCGCCCAAGTTGCCTAAGTCTCGGCCGATAGCTTATATAGCCACTTACTTAGAAGGCATCTGTTCTTAACTTCAAGATTCTCAACCCCAAGACCCCCTTGGTCTTTTGGTCGGCAGATGACATCCCATTTTGCTAGGCGGTACTTTCTCTTAGTTTCATCGCTCTGCCAGAAGAAACGAGACCGATAGAAGTCCAGCCTTTTCCTAACTCCAACTGGAACCTCAAAAAAGGATAAGAGAAACATAGGCAAACTCGTGAGCACCGAATTAATAAGTATCAATCGGCCTCCATACGACATAAGTTTGCCCTTCCAGCACCTAAGTTTCTTCTCAAAACGATCTTCGATACACTTCCAATCGCTATTAGTTAACTTACAATGGTGGATGGGAATACCAAGGTAAGTAAACGGAAGAGTCCCCAGATCACAACCAAACAGTTGCTTGTAAGCATCTTGTTCATCTTTGGCTCTACCAAAACAGAACAACTCGCTTTTATTAAAATTTATCTTCAACCCGGACAATTGCTCAAAAAGGCACAAAACCAGCTTCATATTTCTCGCTTTTACCAAGTCGTGCTCCATAAAAATTATAGTATCATCGGCGTACTGCAGAATGGACACACCACCATCGACAAGATGAGGCACCAAGCCACCTACTTGTCCAGCCTCCTTTGCCCTTCCGATCAAGATTGCCAACATATCAACAACGATGTTGAAAAGGATGGGAGACATTGGATCACCTTGCCTCAGGCCCTTGTGTGTCTGGAAATAATGCCCGATATCGTCATTCACCTTAATTCCAACACTCCCTTTTTGCGTGAAGGATTCAACTTGGCGCCTCCAAGCTTCGTCAAACCCCTTCATGCGTAAGGCTTGTTGCAAAAAGGGCCACTTTACTTTATCGTACGCTTTCTCGAAATTCACCTTAAAAACCACTCCATCCAGTTTTTTCGTGTGAATTTCGTGGAGCGTTTCATGCAGAACCACCACCCCTTCAAGAATGTTCCTGTCCGGCATGAAAGCAGATTGAGTAGGCTGCACCACAGTATGCGCAATCTGTGTGAGCCTATTCGTCCCGACCTTGGTAAAAATTTTGAAACTCACATTAAGCAGACAGATTGGCCTAAATTGCTCAATCCGCACTGCCTCTGACTTCTTGGGAAGAAGAGTTATCGTCCCAAAATTCAGCTTGAAAAGGTGAAGCTGACCAGCGAAGAGATCATTGAACATAGGCATTAGATCTCCTTTAATAATGTGCCAACATCTCTTGTAAAACTCTGCCGGGAACCCATCCGGGCCAGGAGCCTTATTATTCTTCATCTGGGAGATGGCCTCAAAGACCTCTTTCTCAGAGAAAGGAACAGTTAAGATATCATTCTCAACAGCTGTCAGTTGAGGCACATCCTCAATTCTAGACTCATCCAGCGACACCCAGTTCTCCTCTGGAGGCCCAAACAACTGCTTGTAATACTCAGTGATATACAACTTTAAATTTTCCTGACCCAGAATCGTTCCCTCATCTTGCTCAAGCTGAAAGATTCTCTTCTTTCTATGCTTGCCATTAGCAATCAAGTGAAAGAATTGTGTGTTCGCGTCCCCCTGGACAACCCGACGAACCTTGGCCCGAAGCGCCCACTTTAATTCTTCCTCACGAAGAAGCTCTTTGAGCCGCATTTCCGCGTCGAGCTTCGCCTGAAGCTCCGCGGCTGGCAGGATCATGTTTTCAGCTTTAACATCGAGGGACTGAATAAGCAAAAGGAGCTTTTCCTTCTCAGTCTTATAAACTCCACTAAGATGTTTAGCCCACCCTCGTAGGAAACTTCTCAAGTGCCTAATTTTATTTTGCCAGCGCTCAAGAGCATTTCTACCTCCGGCATCCTTAGCCCATTCTTTGGCAACAATGTCAAGGAACCCTTGTCGCTCGAACCATGCAAGCTCAAACGAGAAAGTATTCTTATTTCCCACATGGGTGGCATTCCCAGAGTCAATGAATAAAGGCGTATGATCCAAAATGCCCCGTGTAAGTGCCTGCACCGTAACACAAGGGAATTTCTGTTCCCAATCGACGCTAGCCAAAACCCGATCCAACTTCTCAAACGTCGGATTAGGTAACGCATTAGCCCAAGTGAACTTCCTACCCGGAAGCTCAATCTCACGCAAATCCAGACTTTCAATGATGGTGTTAAACATGAACGACCATCTACCGTCGAAATTATCATTATTCTTCTCATCACGCCTTCTGATAATATTAAAATCGCCCCCTACTAGGATAGGCAGTTGCTCTGAACCACAAATCCTAACCAAGTCAGCCAAAAAATCTGGTTTAAGCTCGGGCTGTGCAGCTCCATAAACCGCCACCAAAGCCCAGTTAAACCCATCGTCCTTCGACCTGACCCTAAACTTCACTGCGAAATCCCCCATGACCACGCTTCGGACTTCTAACGAGTCACATCGAACCCCGAGTAAAATCCCCCCGGATCTACCTCGAGGCGGTAAGCAATGCCAATCAAACTCAATACCTCCCGACAACGTATTGAGAAATTGAGGCGAGAAGTTGGCTCTACCAGTTTCCGATAAAGCGATAAAGTCCAACTTATGCTCAATAGAAGCCTCAGAAAGAAACCTTCTTTTAGCCAAGTCTTTCAGACCTCTGCTATTTCAAAAGATTCCTCTCATAGCTCGTCATGGAATTTTTTAGCTGTTCTAATCCGCGCGCTCCTACGCACTGCAGAGGCCGGGTATATCTTGCGCTTCCATTTGCGTTTAGGCAAATTAAAACTCTCCAGGTGGTCCTCACAACCAGTCTCAGAGGCGCGCACATCAACAAACTCTACTCGCTCATCTTCCTCCTCAGGAACGAGATCCGCACACAAATTATCAAGAACCCTAACCCCCAAAGCATCGATCTCCGAGTTATTCATGGGTTTAACCGCAGCTAAGTTACGGATCATCTCAAGCGCCCGCTCAGCCTCTAAATCCAATAAATCATTGACCGAGTTCGAAACTTCACTATCATTGCTACCTAGTGAAATTCCTAGCTTATTTGCATTATTAACAATCTCATCATTGGAAAAATGCAGGATAGAATTGGACTTATTGACAGACATACCCGTAGTGATCTCCACATCACGAAGCTTGGCCGCCCTCATAGCGCACCGCTGCTGAATGTCGTCTACCTCCGGCTGGTCCAGGAGACGACTGCTCAACCGTCGCCCCTCAGACACCGGATCCGGGATGCTACCGAATGCAATCACCTTCTCCCGAGATGCTCCACCGCGGTACACCAAGCCGGAGGGCAGAGAAGCCATGGCCACCTGCCCGGGCACCCCCACAACCCCGGCCAAAGGACAAGCTGAAGTCACCGGCGCCGCCGTCCCACAAGGCCCTCGAGGCGCCACAGGAGATGAGGCCCCCGATGCCACCGAGGCCACCTGCCCCGAATCCCGTTGGGACGACGAGTCCAGCGCAAGCGTCGCCGGCCCGGAAGAAGACGGTAACTGGTCGAACACCCTCGGCCGTCCAACCGAAGGCTCAAGGTGAACGGCTTGAAGCTCCCCCACCGCCGGCCCTGTTGAGGGCAGCGAGGCCACCTGCCCCGTGCCCCCACCAGCAGCAGGCTTCCTGGGAAAGTTGAACAAGAATGGTGTAGATTACACAATCTCGTGCTGAAAGCACTTAACAACATCTCCAAAATTTGTATGTCCTTTAACTTGCGATAAAAAGTTTCTGAAGTGTATTTTGATTCCACAATTTGCATCTATTGATGTGTGTCAGGTACTCTAACATTATCATGGTTTTCACTAAAAGTTTGAAAATGTGTACATAAGATGGTGGAAAGTGTTGCCTGCTGTAGCCTACTGTGTTATACATCAGCGTTTTGTGTTGCAATGAAAGATTAAAATATACATAGTTGGTGTGAGGACCTACTCGTAGAAGTGCAAATATCAAAATACTTTTCCAAGAATACAATATATGGACATTTCTTGGTAACTCTTTCTTTTGAACAGATGATGATATTATGAGCACACTGCACCGGTTTAGGCCTCAATTTCTTCTGGAAATCAATCCTCCAAAGTACCTTCAGACCTCTGAATTCCACCATGAATGTCGTGATCCTGAATTGCCGGAGCCAGAGCATATGACTTCACTCCCGTTGGAAACTGACAGTTCTCACTTAGATTCACAGAGGTGTGCTGCAATCCCTTATATTTCTGCAACTGATTTTGGAGCCACTGACATTGTTAATACCCTCATGAAGGTTATTGAAAAGGTGTGTTGTATTATATCAATTGTATGCATTGTCAAGTTACCTGTATATATGACATAAAGTAGTATAAATATAATGCTTCTTGATTGGTTCACAGATGAAGATACAACTTGCAGAGACGTGTGTGGACTACCATGATGGATCTAGTGAAACATACAGAGGACCTCTTAACAATTTATCCAATGCCTCGAAACGAGCATGCAAGTTCTTCCTCACATTAAAGGTGGACTGTTGCATTCTTTCATGCTATTATCACCTGCCCTTTTTTCCCAGCGCGTCATTTGCGGGATATATACGTTATTTGGTTATTTTTCTATGTGTTGAGTAAGATCTTAATGAAGGATTGCCCTAATTTCATATCTTAAATTGTAGTTACCACAATTTCTGCGACGTAGTACATCATGTTATAGCCAGCCGGATGCAGACCAACTGAACTACAAACCTACATCCTCAATATTCTACTGCAACTACTTGATACACTTTTCCCTGCCTCAGCGGAGGACTTGACATGTTCTTTCATTGTAATATTAAATGTAACTCATTCATGACACTAGGAATAAAATGGTGGTAACAGGTCACATGACATTGACAGCAGTGATACTGTGCCAACATGCATTTCGTTAAAGTTATATCTAACTAACTGAGAACTGAGCAGTAGCCTGACTGGAGTCTGAATGCCGTCAGGAATGAATTTCTGGTATCTCACCCGGGTAGGCTCTCGCTTAATATATTGTCCATGGCGGTCCTCGCCCATTGTATCTCACTTTTTATATCTACCTAACTGCATGTATATGTTAACTTGGTATTTTGACAACTCGATGGGTATGAATTAACATTTTTGCTTCTGATATGTCGTTCCTTTGATCAGGGTTGTAGAAATGGCGACTCTTGTTCATTTGCACACAATCTTGGCAATTTGAGCTCTTCATCTGTTACTTCTAAAATGAATCCAGAAGATCCACCATGGCCGCAGGCTGACATAGGTTGGAGGAAGTTAGTGACTGGAGGTGAAAATGGTCACATTCTAGTCGTGAATGACAAAAATCTGAAGTTTTCCTCTCAACTTCATAACATGGTTGACATTACACCTGATCTGCATTTGGCTGAGCGTAATTTAGTTGCAAACAATCTGAGAATAGTCCAGAATGTCGCTGATCCTTCTCATCTAACTATTGGAGATGAACATGAACTACCAGTTCCTTGGACGAGACTAAAGCGAATTATTTTGGTAGATGATTATGATTCTGGTTCAACACTCAACCACCAAGTCTTGCAGAAGTTCTTTGAGAATATTGCCATCAAGATATTGTCGGGACCATTATCTAGTGTGCAGATCATCTTGATCATGAGTAACATAAAGTTTGTTAAGATACAGGTACGCCATTTCTTAAGTTGTATCACACCATTACAGTGAATAAATCTACTGGATCCATGTGTCTTGTTTTGCATGTCTAGTGGTAGTTTATTTACTGTATTTAATTTCTGGTACATATGGCCTGTTTAACATCTGTGAATAACCTTCAGAATCTCAGCTTAGTCAACAGGCAACATTATTACATTACATCAGTCCACTGCTAAAAATGACAGACATTGGCTGCTGTTTTTTTATAGGTGGAAAACTTGGCAAGGGAGTGTTTCTTCGTTCTTGGTGAATCATTCCTGTTAAATGTAGCGCCTCTTAAGTGGTTACCGATCATGGGCATCCGTCAACTTGATGGGCAGGTAGCAGGACAAGTTGCTTACGTTTTCAACATGCATCCTCCTTCGGGGGCGGGCATTCGGCGGGGCGATTTTGCAACACAAGAGAACTGAGCGCCAAGTCCTCTGCAGAGACTAGTTAGTCCAGTCTAGGTCATACGCATTGTAATAGCTAGGTCACATCGTTTTGCAAGCTGTAAGTAGTTCTTTGATCAGGTCACCTTGTACAGAAATATTATGGCACAGTAGCTACGATGGGTACAGTAAGCACTGTTGCGCTGCAACTGCAAACTTGGGTTTTAATGTCGTCGCTGCTCTAATTTTTGTTAGACGTCCAATTGTCGTGGAAGTGCCTTGAAAGTTGTTATACGTTCATTTGGAAAGTGCCTCCAAGTCATGGAACCCCACTCTGTGATAACCATTATATAACTGTGTCAGTTTGACCCTAAAAAAACTATGTCAATTTGCTTCTTAGAAATCAATTCGGTTTTGACCTCGACGACTATGTCAGTGGCTGACCCGGCCTTGGATACTACTCCCTCCGTTCCCAAATACTTGTCTTTCTAGGCATTTCAAATGGACTCAACATACGAATGTATGTAGACATATTTTAAAGTGAAGATTCACTCATTTTGCGCCGTATATAGTCATTTGTTGAAATCTCTAGAAAGACAAGTATTTAGAAACGAAGGAAGTACAGAACACCTTGGGTACTCTACCGTGTTGTAGTGAGTCCTTGTGCAAATGCAAGAACATAAAAAATATCAAAACTTCGAGAAACAACAGGAGCAGATCAACTTGGGGGAGGGGTACATGAAACTTACTCCCTCCGTCTCATAATATAAGAACGTTTTTAACACTAGTGTAGTGTTAAAAATGTTCTTATATTTTGGGACAGAGGGAGTAGTAATGAAGAAGCTATATATACCGGATCAAACAAGAAACACTATATATGTACCTATACGAACGCACACCAGTGATCCGGAGCACTAAAGAGACCAAGCAATCTCTTGCTTGTACACAAGAAATAAATAGCACACATCAGTTCATTGAGCAAGTTTCAGAACAAAAAATAATAATCCGTTCAATGGGAACTATGTATATAACCACGCAGGAGAGCATACATAGAAACGATATTAAGCCTAGGGGTAAAGTGCATCTCAAATGCTATATACTCCCTCCGTTCCTAAATATAAGTCTTTTTAGACATTTCAAATGGAATACAACATACGAATGTATGTAGACACATTCTAGAGTGTAGATTCACTCATTTTACTCCGTATGTAGTCACTTGGTGGAATCTCTACAAATACTTATATTTGGGAACGGAGGGAGTGCAATAGAGCTATATACCAGTCTAAGACAACATGGAAAATTTCCCCACCCATAGCACGTCCTTGTAGCAAGGGCGGTAAGTAAACGATCCTTTGACATAGAAAGCATCTTGCACGGGGTCTCTTAAGAGCTCATGTGAGTCGCCAAGATACTGCATCCTCGACATGTCGAGATGATACACTATCACCGCCCAATCAAGTACGAGGATGAGTGCATTCTTGTGGGGATGGAATCCCACGATCCTACAGTGGGTACCCCATTCCGGCGGCTTAAGGTGGACAGCTCCTCCGACCACGTCGACGAAGTTGTCATTGTCTGAGTCCCAAAAATATTCAGAGTCATTTGTTGTGGCTCCGTCCTCCTTCTCTTCCAAGTCATCATAATCGTCAATGTAGCCTATGCTAGTCGGTCCAGTCCTGCTTCTGACAACACCCCATGTCACCTTGGGCTGTATTGTAAGAGGCTTAATCATATGACCGTGCGGGTTGAGGCTAACATCGTATGCTAGTGACCAATCTAGTTGACCATCCGTCGAATCGGTTAACATCCATACTTGAAGATGCAATTCGTCGACCGTCACATAGTGAATCCCTCTTTCGTAGTTTGCTAAGATGGAATTCCAAGGCAACGTGTATATGCACCTCGTGCAGGGTTTCCCAGGGAGTCTAACCATGTCATAAGTCCCCTTTGACGGACGTAGGATGGTGAGGATGCTATAGTGGCAATGCATGTAGAGCGACACACGCCAGCACTCAGAAGACCACACCGTTTGGTTTCTAGGCGAAGTGGTCGCAAGAATGTCATAGAGGTTCCCTGGGGCACAATGCCCAGCCATGAATTCTCGTTTCTCCCATTGCCAGGTACGCGACGAGAACAATTCCAAGGCAACACATGCTCCCTCGGCTCCTCCTCCTCCTCGACGACCTCATCTTTCCCTTGCTCGAGCGTTGAAGCCTTGGCTTGTTTGCTATGTTGTGCTGACACATCTTTCTCGAAGACAAACACGTCGAAGTGCAGCGACACGGCCGGGTCAAAGGCGAGGGACATGGCGTCGACGGGACTCTTCATCGAAGGGCGCGGCAGCTCGGTGTACCGCCCGGTCGCTGGGTTGAACACGTAGCAGTACCCCCAGTCCTCGAGCAGGAGAAGGCCGTTGCACGACCGGCGTACGGTTGCCTCGCGTGGATACGCAAGGCGTCGGAAGCCAGGCTTGCCATCCCGCGCTGAGCGCGTCCATGGCGGGGCGAAGAAGGAAGAGTCGGACCGAGCCGATCGTGGTGAAGAAGATTCCGGGGAAGGAGCGCCGGGGAAAGTAGTCCGGGAGGAGGAGGTCGTCGATGGCGTCCACGGCGGCCCGCCATGCGTGGCAGACGCGCCGGCACCTCGCGAGGGTGCTTGGAGGGAGGCGGCTCAAGATTTTGAGGAGTACGTCGTAGGGCAAGGAGGCGCCGTCGCCGGCGTCCATCGTGTTGGGTCGAAGTGGCGCGCAGCCGCAGACTCGCGGCGGATCGACTAGAGGTTTTTGTAAGGCGACCCGTACGTGGCCGTACACGCTCAGGGAGAACTCGGTTTTACCTGAGATGAGAGGATGGTCTGGGTTTTCCCTTTTTCTCCCGGGCAATCTCCACGGAACGTAATCTCCACGCTCAGGGAGAACGTAATCTCCACGGAACCGTTTTCACGTACGTTTATGCACACAAGTTTTGTATTGGATAAGAAGTACAAAGAAAGTGTTCAAAAAAAAAAAGTAGTACAAAGAAAAGAACACTCTTGTCACATACATACCACACATACATGACTAAAAAAAAAACACACAGGCAAACCAATATGTGGTTGGATGGTTAGTAGGAGAATGCTCACATTTTGTTCGCGCGTTGCAGTTGACATAGGAGACGTCTATGGTGACTTAGTCTATAATTTTCATTGTCTGGATACCTCCTGTCTGTTTATATTTTGAGTCAATTTGTTTTTTGCTTCCACCTCCATCTTCTTTGTTTTTTTTTGAAAAGGGGATAACCCTGGCCTAGTCATATTTTTCGTGTTCTTCTCTGATAACTTTGTGATGTGATTCCTCACCATCTTTTCTTCCTTCGCTCTAATTTTTTACAACTTCAGGCCTATTCGGACGCTTCTTTACAACTTCAGGCCTCTCGACCGCTACATGGGCGACCGATCCCTCATACCGTCGTTCACATTCTGCTTAATGCATTTTTGGTGGTTCTCTCATAGCCTATAAGACGAAGAAACAAACTAAAGTTTCCTGTTCGAGTGCAGACGTTGAATTGTCAGACATTACAAACTACTATTAGAGTTGCATGCGACCCTGTGAAGTATGAGCTCACCAAGCATATTGGTGTTGTTGCTTCTTTTGTGCTGGTTGGTGTGCGGGATCCGATTATTGCTCTTTAGTCTTTCGAGTTACAGTTGACAGATTTCTTTACGAAGGTCCATATACTAGAGCACATCAATGTCTTTCGAGTTACAGTTGGCAGATTTCTGCTTAGTGTACCACACTAGTAAGTTCTAACAAGGCTTACATTTGTAGATATTACCTAATCCTCAAAGTAATATGACACGGCAGCAAAGTGGCCTGCCTTATAGCTTGATCCCTCGGGATGCTTGATATCATTGGTACAAGTGTAGCAATGGTATATATCCCGAATCATGCGAGAGCTCCGACCAACATCACGACATCCAGCTGTAGATAATTCATCAGATATCTAAGCAATTTTCAATTAAGCAAACTAGAAGATCTAAAAATACTTACTAGTTTGTTTATTCTCATCAAGAAAATGGAAAGATGTTAGAGCCATTGCATTAACTCGCCGTCCAACATGTTTGAGCTCAGCAAAAACAAGCACTTTAGGATCGTTCTTCTTTGGGCCATTCTTAGCATTAGCATAGAAGTTCACATGGGCATAATTGTAAGAATGCTCATGAAATATTGCTCCATCTATTGCCTCAACAAGTGAATACTTAACCTGGCCATTGTCATCACGAATAAAAACAAGCTCAACAAGTATGACACCACACAAGTTTCAACATCTATACAATTGATAAAGAAAGCAAAGAATTTTATAAAACATTGACCAACGCATTTATCTTAATCATTAACATTCACCCCCTCTCTGAAATGGAACAAGTGAAGAGGACAGTCCTTGTTACAACTTAATAATAATAATAATAATAATAAGGACAAGGTTTAAATTTCTCAATCTTTCATATTTGGTTCTCCATTGCTGTGCAGGGAACACTGAATCCACCAAAGGTTCGATTGTCCAGTTAGTCAGCTTATGTGCTAAGTTATATCTTTGGCTTCTGTTACTCAGCTTATGTTCTACTATTATTGTGTTATTAGGTTCAGTATCACATTTGTCAGCTTAGACATGGGGGAATGAGGGAAATATTTTTTCATAATATGGATTTTAGTTGCAGCACTACACGTGTTGCTTTAATAATACAATTCTGCTGTCTTATTTCACTGTGATATCCTAAAAGGAACCTTTTCTTCTTGCGGCATGTGTGCAGCACATAGTAACATGGTTCTATTAAAGTTACTTGAGTGGCAGATAAGGTTTTGTCGGAGTTATACAATTAACAAGTTCTGTAGTAGCCTTAATTGAACAAATCACACTCTTGTAGCAAAGAACCTTAAATATATATATATATATATATATATATATATATATATATATATATATATATATATATATATACCTTATTGTTTTTGTTTTTGTTGTAACGTTTCAGAGCTAACTCAGCGAATCGCTTCGTCTGCTTTTGGTAACGCTCTTCACGCGCTGCTTGATCGAAGTTGGCTGGCTCACGCCAGTTCTTCACCAGAGCACCCATAAAGTCATCCACCAGCGCATTATATGAATGATCTTCCTGTTTGCCGTCTGGTTCCCTATATCTGGATAACTGGTTCAGCACATAACTAATATGATGGACAAGAAACACCAGCAGATTACTCACATTCAGGCAACAACTGCTAGCTACTATAAAATGACACTAGGCAAGTAAAACTATTTCCAATGTGTATCGAACAATTAGAACATCATGCTCTTTTGATTGCACTAGTCCAATCACAGAGTTGATATAACAAGTTTATTTCCTATCTAGTGTAGAACATGTCTGCATCTTTAAATGAGGCCATCTGATACAGGTTTTTTAAATTATATGTACCTGTTAGTGATCCCTGAACCAGCCCAAATCTTATCCTCTGATCATCCGCGTAACAATATCTGCGTCAACGACGACAAGAAACTTGAAACACAGAGCCAAACAAGTAAAAAGATACTCTATATACTAGTCCCAGGAACAGGGGTAGATAATCACATGGGACTATCAGGGCAGTCAGGGGTCGTGCTGCCATCATCCATCAGAGGCGGAGCCAGCACGCCGGAAGAGCCGGCTTCGAACCGAGACCACTTGGCAGATGGCGAGCCAGCTTTGCGTGCCGACTCGAGGCGAGGGCTGCGGCTGCGCTCACGCCGGTGGTGGTGCTCGCGGTGCGGCTCTCTGCGCGGTGACGGACTCGGCCGCTGGTACGGTGCATGTGAGGTGTCAGCGGAGCGTTGCTGCCAAGGGCGTGGAGAGGCGGAGCGGCGCCGTCGCCGGCTGGAACTCACGCGGAATTCGGACGGCGAGGAGAGAGGGCTGTCGATGCCGTGAAAGGGCGGCCAGGAGTTATCGCGCAAACCGTCCATGGCGAAGCCTCCACGGCGGTCGGGCGTGTGTCGTGCGCGTGGTCATGGTGGGGCGAGGAATTGATGAAGGTTTGCCTTGGCTGAGTTGGATCCTTCTCCGATAGGGAAACAAGAAGAAGTAGGATTAGTTTTGGATCCTGATAACCCCCATCCTAGTGGAATATTAGACATCCGACCACACACCCTGTATGGTGTGAGCAGGAGGCAGCCCATACGGCTGTGTGTTGACGAATATTAGAAATGTCCACACGTGTGGTCGTAACTACTTCATGCCACACCCTCAACAAGTACTACTCATCCCCACCCGCGTGTGGCACGAAACAAATCTGCCTACACGTCCTGACGCAACTACGTTAGGTATCCGTGGGATGACGATTTAGTTGCCATTCGAGATGGCAAATGTAGTTGTAAAAGCATGACAACTCTCTCTGTTTTGGTTAACTATAGTTGCCATGTCTAATTTATGGTAGTTGCCACGTGTAATCAAACCATATTTGCCGTATGTGATTAACTATTTGTCACATATGGTCAAACAATAGTTGCCATGTGTGTTTACCTAGTTGCCACATGTAATCCAACCATAGTTGCCATGTATGGTTACTCACAGTTGTCATGTGTGTTTGTCTGGTTGCCACGTACGCGTAACTGCAGTTTCCGTTTAGCAATGGATCATAGTTAACGTGTGTGTTTATTCAGTTGCCACATACGCGCAACTGCAGCTGCCATCCAACAACGTACGAGTGTCGTGTTGGCGAAAAACAATTCGCCACACGCGCGTGGACTAGATGGTGGCTGTGTGGACATAAACTAGTTCGTCCACACAGCGCAGCTGGCAAATTGCATGCTGTGGGGCGTGTGGGCAAACTCTCCAACGCCCACACACATGATGATGCCCACGTGACACTCAGATTCTAACATATTCCTTCAGGATTCGTGCAAAACAGAATAAACGTGCATCAAGACATGTGGGCGATGTGCAAACATGTCACACATGTAAACGTTATCATTTGGGTTAGTTTTTGGTTCAGAAAAAAGAAGAAGCAGGATTTTATTAAAATAAAAAAGAATAAGCAGGATTTCCTTTTGGAAGCAGGCTGGTGGCCGGTAGCGGCGGAGTGGCGGTAGAGTACTCTGTGCGCTAATGGCATATGTAGCCGTCCCCTAAAATTTTGCTTCTCACATGTTCACGCCAGTTCGTTTTAAATCCTAATTTATACATGCATGTAATTATGTTTCTTACTTTATCATTAAATTGTCCGGTCATATGTATATATATAATTGATGGGAATGAAAAGAGAAAGAATAAAGAAATAAAAAAAGGATGATCTAGTCTGGGGTGGCTTTGGCCGCCGGCGCAGTCAACAACGGTCCACACCTCGAGCCGTAAGAGCCGTTCCGCATACGGCTGGGGCGCGTCCTATTTGACGGATTAGCCGGATAATGACTGGCGCGTCCGTGAACCCTCATATCTTTCCAATATATGGGTTTGATATGAGGGTTAACATACATCACGTATGAGGACAAAGTGAGTGATTAATTGGATGCCTTTTTTCCTTCTCTCCTGTTTAAAGGGTGACCCGATCGTCCGCCCGGACATGCAAGGGACATTTGAGGAGCCCGGATCTAAATGCTCTAAGTTAGCTTGTTTTTCTTTTTAGGAATACATCAATCTATTAAACTTGTACACAGATGGTATAGGAATCAACCATAGCTTTTTTTTAGAAAAGGAGGATGACCCCCGGCCTCTGCATCTAGGCGATGCATGCGGCCACTTTATTAATTATTCTTACAAAACCTTACAAAGTCATACAACATTAAGACTGAAGCCACCGTCTAATCAATAACTGTCGCTACACCTATCTAATTGATGAAGGCGCTGATAGTCTGGGCCTAATATCAAACAGACATCGCAGCCAAAACAAACATCTAAGACCTGAGGTCCCAACCAGGACGCCTGCCTGGTATGGGGCACCTACCAGTCCGGCGCTGTAACGCCCCGGATCCGATGCGCCAGGTGTCTGCCAGTTATTCGTCGTTGTTGCCATGTCATTTGCTTGCGTGTCGTATTTTATCATGTCATCATGTGCATTTCATTTTGCATACGTTTTCGTCTCATGCATCCGAGCATTTTCCCCGTTGTCCGTTTTGCAATCCGGCACTCCTATGTCCTCCGGCGTTTCCTTTTTTGCCTCTTCTCTTGTGCGGGTGTTAAACTTTCTCAGAATGGCCCGAGGTTTGCCAAGCGGCCTTGGTATAGCACCGGTAGACCGCCTGTCAAGTTTCGTGCCATTTGGAGGTCGTTTGGTACTCCAACGGTTAACCGGGTAACCGCAAAAGCCTCTTTTGTTGCAGCCCAACACCCCCTCCAAAGTGGCCCAAAACCCATCTAACTCCCCTCCATGCTCTCGGTCGTTCGATCACGATCGCGTGGCCGAAAACCGCTCCTCATTTGGACTCTCCTAGCTCCTTCTACCTATATATTTGCACCTCCCCCGAAATTTTCGCGGATGGAACCCTGAAACTCCCCTCTCTCCGCCGCCGGACGCGTCCGCCGACGGCCGGACACGTCCGCGCCGCCGCCCCGGACCAACCCCGTGCCGCCACCTGTCCCGCCGCCGTTCCCCACCGCGCGGCCCGGGGAAGCCCATCGCGGGCCCTCCCGGCCCATGCGCGCCGCCGCCGCCTGGCCCGCCCGGCCCCGCGGCCTCGCTCGCCGGCCGCCGCGCTCGCCGACCCGCGCCCCCGCGCGCTCCCCGCCGCCTCGCTAGCGACCTCCGCCTTCGGTCGCCGCCGCCGCCTTTCGCCTCCGCCGGCGACGGTCTTCGTCGCCGCGCCGCCCCCGCACGCCTCCCGAGCGCCCGCGCCTCCTCCTCGCCGCCCGCCTCCCGAGGGCCTCCGCCGCCCGCCGCCTCGGCCGGCCAGCGCCCCGCCGCGCCGCCTCCACCGCCCCTGCTCGCTGCGCCGCCCGCCCGCGCCTCCGGCGACCGGAGCCGCTGCGGCCGCGCCCGGCCGTCCCCGGAGCTCCTCCCCGCGCCCCCTCGCCGACCACCTCCTCCTCCGGCCTCTCCCTCGTCTCCGGCGGCCCACCCCGGTGAACCTCGGTTCCCGTGCCGCCGGGACCCCGATCCAGATCCGGACAGGTTGTTTTCCCCCCTCTAAAACTGCTAAGTCCCCGAAGTTTCGACATAATCATGCAATATTTGACCTGCTGTGTCTCTGCATCCGTAGCTCCGTTTTATGCGTATAATATGTCAAATTGTTTGTATCAACGAGTACATCATTTCATTCCATTGCATCATTTTCATTTGAGCTCATCTTGATGCCCGAAATGTTGTTGGAAGAGTGCTAAGTGATGTTAATCTGCTGAAACTGATAGAACTTGCTCATTTGTCATTTTTGCCATTATTGATGTGTGCATCCTATGAGGTTGATGTTTACATGTGTTTTGATCTATGATATGCCATCTTTCCATAGGTGCTTACCGTGTATTTTTGTGATCAATGTGGTGACTAGCACAAGCATGCAAACTAGGCTTCGTGATATTGCTGATTTTAGTCCCTGTTCTGCTGTTATTTTTATGCCATGTAAACTTGTTGCTACAGAGAGATCCATGCATATTTTGAGATACTTCAGTAAGGATGTTTTGAACATCTGGTTATTGTCTATACATTCATGCCCTTTGTTGAAATTATGGAGTAGTCTAGCATGTCATTTGAGTGCTCTACTTTTGCTTCAAAATGTTTTCTGGCAGATTGTTTACTTGTTATTCAACTTAGCCAAGATTGCTATAGTTGATCCTTGCATGCTATGGACTTGTTCTTGACTTGGTTTGTTTCACAAACATGTCTTCTTGATGATGCTATGTTTATCTTGTCATGCAATGACTTGTGGTGAGTGAATCGAGCTTGTTAAGTAGTGTTCATGATGTTGCTGTTTTGTTAGGCTGAATCTGTTATTTCGTGATGCTATATAAACATGTTGGCACTAGTCATTCTATGCATAATCTAGAGATGTTCTATAAATATGTTTTGATCTACATGTCATGCTCTATCCAGACATGCCCCTGGTTGCATTTATAGCTTGCTGTAGCTTATTGTTTTCATGCTCCAAAGTTGCTAAATAATGTTGCTGTCAGCCTGTTTATATTAAGTTCAGTTGTTACCATGGTTGTTCCTAGTGTTCCATGCACCCTATGAACTTGCTATTGCCATGATTAGCTTAATAAATATGCCTTCTTACTGTTGGGTGCCTTGTCATGCCATGTTTTGCTCTATAGTGAGTTGCACAAGCTCATAAACATGCCTTCATAATTCTGTTCCTGCCATGTTTGCATCTGTAATATAACTTGCTATGTTTACGTGGGTGCCATCATATCTTCTGATCCTTTTGGCTCATGGTTACTAAGGGACTTTTGTTCTATGCATTTATTAGATCCATGCCATGCCTTTGTTTGCCATTATAAGTTCCTGTAGCTTGTTGTTTGATAGCTCTAAACATTGCAACCTGATGTTATTTTCTGCAAAGTCTGAACTGTTATTATTTGCAATCTTCCCATGTCCTTTTGAGCATGTTATAGTGATTTCTGGAGATAGCTCAGTGTTCATGTTTTGTTATGATTTACCTTTACTTCATGCCCATGCCTTTTGTTATTATGTTGAGGTCCTGTAGCTTGTTGTTTTGATGCTTGCAATATGCCTACTTGCTGTTTTGGACAGATTGTTGCTATGACTTGTATGGTGTGTGTGTTGAACCGTTGCTCCGTTTTGAGTGTGCTCTATATGAAACTTGCTTGATTTTGCATTTAGTTTCATATTATCATGTTGCATCCTTGTTTTGAGGTGTTTGCTTGATGTCTGAATGCCTTTTGCATCAATGTCATGTTTAACTTGTTTTGCCCATATCTTCTAGGCCGTAGCTCCAAATCTAATGAACTTTATATGTAACTTGACTAGAATTTCGTGTAGATCATCTTGGTGCATCTTAACTTGCTGTTTAACAACTTGAACATAAGGTTTATTCATATCTGGACCAATTTCGAAATTTGCATATGAGGACTTACCGAAATTGTTATATGTTGTTCCCGGCCTCATTTAAACTTGCCTTGATGTATTGTTCTTGTTTGCATCATCTCTTGCCATGAGTAGCTTCATCTGGAATTGTCATGCATCATGCTTGTTTGTGCATCATGCCTTGTTCATGTGTGGTGTGTTTACCATGTTGTGTGCTTCTTCTTGTTAGTTCCTGTTTCATTGCGATCATGAGGATTCGTTCGTCTTCGCTTGGTTCGTCTTCGTGGCTTCATCCGTTCGTCTTCTTCATGGACTCGTTCTTCTTCCTTGCGGGATTTCAGGCAAGATGACCGCTACCCTGGATCTCACTACTATCATTGCTATGCTAGTTGCTTCGTTTTATCGCTATGCTGCGTTACCTATCATTTGCTCATCAAGCCTCCCAAATTGCCATGAACCTCTAACCCTTGACACCTTTCCTATGCAAACCATTGTTTGGCTATGTTATTGCTTTTCCTCAGCCCCTCTTATAGCGTTGCTAGTTGCAGGTGAAGTTGAAGATTTCTCCATGGTGGACAGGATTTTGATTGGGATATCACAATATCTCTTATATTATTAATGCATCTATATATTTGGTAAAGGGTGGAAGGCTCGGCCTTTTGCCTGGTGTTTTGTTCCACTCTTGCCGCCCTAGTTTCCGTCATACCGGTGTTATGTTCTTGGATTTTTCGTTCCTTATGCGGTCGGGTGATTTATGGGACCCCCTTGACAGTTCGCTTTGAATAAAACTTCTCCAGCAAGGCCCAACATTGGTTTACCATTTGCCTCACCACCACCTACCCTTTCCCTTGGGTCGGCCAACCCGAGGGTCATCTTTATTTTAGCCCCCCCGGGCCAGTGCTTGTCTAAGTGTTGGTCCAAACCGAGCGATGTCCGGCGCCCCCTGGGCAACCAGGGTCTATGCCAACCCGACGTCTTGCTCATCCGGTGTGCCCTGGGAACGAGATATGTGCAGCTCCTATCGGGATTTGTTGGCACAGCGGGAGGCTTTGCTAGTTTTGTTTTACCATTGTCGAAATGTCTTGTAAATCCGGATTCCGAGTCTGATCGGGTCTTCCTGGGAGAAGGTCTATTCCTTTGTTGATCATGAGAGCTTATCATGGGCTAAGTTGGGACACCCCTGCAGGGTATAATCTTTCGAAAGCCGTGCCTGTGGTTATTGGCAGATGGGAATTTGTTAATGTCCAGTTGTAGATAACTTGACACCAGATCCGATTTAAAACGCATCAACCGCGTGTGTAGCTGTGATGGTCTCTTCTCGGCGGAGTCCGGGAGGTGAACACGGTCTTTGAGTTATGTTTGACGTAAGTAGGTGTTCAGGATCACCTCTTGATCATTACTAGTTGACGACCGTTCCGCTTGTTCTCTTCTCGCTCTTATTTGCGTATGTTAGCCACCATACATTGCTTAGTCGCTGCTGCAGCCTCACCACTTTACCCCTTCCTTTCCTATTAAGCTTTGCTAGTCTTGATACCCATGGTAATGGGATTGCTGAGTCCTCGTGGCTCACAGATTACTACAACAATAGTTGCAGGTACAGGTTTATCCGATGATCATGACGCGAGAGCGATGCTTGCTTGCGTTGAGTTCTTCTTCTGCTTCTTCGATCAGGGGATAGGTTCCAGGTCGGCAGCCTGGGCTAGCAGGATGGATGTCGTTTGAGTTTCTGTTTGTGTTTCATCCGTAGTTGGATTGTGCTCTGATGTATTGTGATGTTGTATTCGTGTGGCATTGTATGCCTCTTGTATGTATCCCCATCTATTATGTAATGTTGATGTAATGATATCCACCTTGCAAAAGCGTTCCAATATGCGGGTCTATCCTTGGTGGGACCTTCGAGTTCCTTTTGGATAGGGTCGTATATTGGGCGTGATAAGTTGGTATCAGAGCCTCGACCGACCCTAGGAGCCCCCTTGTTTGATCATGTAGTTTGGCCGTTGTTGAGTCTAGAAGAAAAATGTTTTCGGAGTCTAGTTATATCGGAGAGTAGGAATTCTTTTTACTCCTCACTCCCTTCGTCACTCTGGTAAGGAATCTTGACGTAGGTGTTTTGAATTACTTCTCTTCCCCTTCAAATTTTCTTTAGGATCACGCAGTTGGTTTTTCGATCGTTGTTTCTCAGCTCTTTTCACCCGGTGCATTTCTCGTCAGGTCGACTCGAACCTCTTCTTCTTCGCCAAGTTCAATCCTCAGTTGTTTTCTTTTCCCACCCGCCCACCCTTCTTACTCTCGAAACCGGAGTCCGTAATCGAGTATCCATCCTACTCGTGCGAAGTTTTGCTCTCTCTCCTCAATGTTTTCAACCGGTGTTTCCTCTTCAAGTTATTCGTCGATTTCCCCTTCCAAGTTGCCTTTGTTTTCCCGCCCTCCCACCCTCTTCTTCCCGGAGTCCGACTCTCTCTCGACCATCTATCCCATTCGTACGGAGGTTCTTCAGTCTTCCAACAATTATTTCAACCGGCGAGTTCTCATCTCGGTGGACATTCTTCATCTCTTCTCGGGTGGATTCAATTCCAATTTTCGGTGTTGATCGTATTCTTTTCCTTGGATCAAGTGTTTTTCTTGTTCGTTCGCCTCTCGCTAGTTTATCCTTCCGGAGTGCTCAAGACATCTCAGGAGATTCGTCTGTGTTCGAATTAATTCGAGGTTGTCACCTCATTCAAATATTTCAATTATTCCGGTGCATCATCTATCTGTTCATCATCCTTTTCAATGGTGTTTCTCTTCAGTGGGCCCTAACCCATAGGTCTTTTCCCAGGATCTTACCTGACTCTTCTAATTCTCCCGGAGTTATTCTCAAATTCTTTTCAAAGTGTGACGTAAGAATGGATTCCATCATTCACATGCCTTTCCAAGATCGCGTTCAAATTCTTTTCATTGTTGGCTCAACCTTTTTGGTTTTCGTTCTACCGGAGTATCTCAGTAATTTTGGTGGTGTTTCTCGTCGTCATTTGAAGATCGAAGAAGAGTTTTTCCTCTAAATCATGTCCGTTCTTCCGAAGATTCATGGTTCTAGCTTCATGTTATCCTCTCAAATTATTCCAATTGTCAGATATTTTCTTTTCTCAACCATCCGGAGTTTGTCAGAAGTTGTTTTCCCAATTCTTTTACCGGAGGCCATCATTCCAGTTATCGTTCTCTATTTATCTCGGTGCTTCGTTCAAGTATTCTTCAATCAGTTCGCGATCTCTTTGTTCTCTTGTATTTTAATTCCCTCAAGTATCTCCGTGCTTTTCTAATTCTTCCCGGCGATTCATTCTCTTTCGTCAGTCATTTTGATTTCTTACGGTGGTTTCTTCAGATTCTTTTTCCTTGATTATCATTTTAATCCATTCGTTCTTTCCAGTACTACCGGTGGTTCTTGAAGACCTTCTCAAGTTTTGTGCTATCCCTTCTCAATCCTTTTTCAAGAAGAATAAGTAGTATGCAAAATCCACTGCTTGTCATCAATTTAATTTGATGAAGGATAAGCATACAATAAATCTTACCCTTATTTCATCCAAGTGATTAATTCCTTCCTTCAGAGTTTGTTCTTAGTGAATAAATTCTAGTTCCAAGTGTCTTCATCTTTTCTTTTCCGGAGCTCAAATTTCCTCGGCCATGTCGTCGGAACCTCCATCTAAATCATCGCAAGGCTCATCTTATTCTTTCATCCTTTATTCTATCTCATCATCCTTTTGTCTACGGAGTTCTTCATGGTGGTTCTTCATGATTTAATTCATTCTTCAAGAGTTCATCAAGTATCATTCCATCATCTCTAGTTCATGTTCTATTCCTCCATGTTTCAGCCGGAGTGCTTCCTAAATCGTTTCAGCCTTATTCGTTTCTTTTCTCATTCTAACCACTCCGGTTAGAACGAGTTGCTTTCATAGTCTATCTGATTCCATGAGCTTTCGATTCTCGCCATTCTCGTCGTTCCTCTGTTCTTCTCGAGTGCTCTCGACTCTTTGCTTCTTCTCTTGAGTTCTTGTTTCACCTCATCCCTTTTCTCTTCCGTCTCGGTCCTAAGATCTCGGGACGAGATCTCTTGTTAGTGGAGGAGTGTTGTAACGCCCCGGATTCGATGCGCCAGGTGTCTGCCAGTTATTCGTCGTTGTTTCCATGTCATTTGCTTGCGTGTCGTATTTTATCATGTCATCATGTGCATTTCATTTTGCATACGTGTTCGTCTCATGCATCCGAGCATTTTCCACGTTGTCCGTTTTGCAATCCGGACTCCTATGTCCTCCGGCGTTTCCCTTTTTGCCTCTTCTCTTGTGCGGGTGTTAAACATTCTCGGAATGGCCCGAGGTTTGCCAAGCGGCCTTGGTATAGCACCGATAGACCGCCTGTCAAGTTTCGTGCCATTTGGAGGTCGTTTGGTACTCCAACGGTTAACCGGGTAACCGCAAAAGCCTCTTTTGTTGCAGCCCAACACCCCCTCCAAAGTGGCCCAAAACCCATCTAACTCCCCTCCATGCTCTCGATCGTTCGATCACGATCGCGTGGCCGAAAACCGCTCCTCATTTGGACTCTCCTAACTCCTTCTACCTATATATTTGCACCTCCCCCGAAATTTTCGCGGATGAAACCCTAAAACTCCCCTTTCTCCGCCGCCGGACGCGTCCGCCGACGGCCGGACACGTCCGCGCCGCCACCCCGGACCAACCCCGTGCCGCCACCTGTCCCGCCGCTGTTCCCCACCGCGCGGCCCGGGGAAGCCCATTGCGGGCCCTCCCGGCCCACGCGCGCCGCCGCCGCTTGGCCCACCCGGCCCCGCGGCCTCGCTCGCCGGCCGCCGCGCTCGCCGACCCGCGCCCCCGCGCGCTCCCCGCCGCCTCGCCGGTGACCTCCGCCTCCGGTCGCCGCCGCCGCCTTCTGCCTCCGCCGGCGACGGCCTTCGTCGCCGCGCCGCCCCCGCACGCCTCCCGAGCGCCCGTGCCTCCTCCTCGCCGCCCGCCTCCCGAGGGCCTCCGCCGCCCGCCGCCTCAGCCGGCCAGCGCCCCGCCACGCCGCCTCCGCCGCCCCTGCTCGCTGCGCCGCCCGCCCACGCCTCCGGCGACCGGAGCCGCCGTGGCCGCGCCCGGCCGGCCCTGGATCCGCGCCGTCCCCGGAGCTCCGCCCCGCGCCCCCTCGTCGACCACCTCCTCCTCCGGCCTCTCCCTCGTCTCCGGCGGCCCACCCCGGCGAACCTTGGTTCCCGTGCCGCCGGGATCCCGATCCAGATCCGGACAGGTTGTTTTCCCCCCCTCTAAAACTGCTAAGTCCCTGAAGTTTCGACATAATCATGCAATATTTGACCTGCTGTATCTCTGCATCCGTAGCTCCGTTTCGTGCGTGTAATATGTCAAATTGTTCGTATCAACGAGTACATCATTTCATTCCATTGCATCATTTTCATTTGAGCTCATCTTGATACCCGAAATGTTGTTGGAAGAGTGCTAAGTGATGTTAATCTGCTGAAACTGATATAACTTGCTCATTTGTCATTTTTGCCATGATTGATGTGTGCATCCTATGAGGTTGATGTCTACATGTGTTTTGATCTATGATATGCCATCTTTCCAGAGGAGCTTACCGTGTATTTTTGTGATCAATGTGGTGACTAGCACAAGCATGCAAACTAGGCTTCGTGATATTGCTGATTTTAGTCCCTGTTCTGCTGTTATTTTTATGCCATGTAAACTTGTTGCTACAGAGAGATCCATGCATATTTTGAGATACTTCAGTAAGGATGTTTTGAATATATGGTTATTGTCTATCCATTCATGCCCTTTGTTGCAATTATGGAGTAGTCTAGCATGTCATTTGAGTGCTCTACTTTTGCTTCAAAATGTTTCCTGGCAGATTGTTTACTTGTTATTCAATTTAGCCAAGGTTGCTATAGTTGATCCTTGCATGCTATGGACTTGTTATTGACTTGGTTTGTTTCACAAACATGTCTTCTTGATGATGCTATGCTTATCTTGTCATGCAATGACTTGTGGTGAGTGAATCGAGCTTGTTAAGTAGTGTTCATGATGTTGCTGTTTTGCTAGACTGAATCTGTTATTTCGTGATGCTATATAAACATGTTGGCACTAGTCATTCTATGCATAATCTGGAGATGTTCTATAAATATGTTTTGATCTACATGTCATGCTCTATCCATCCATGCCCCTGGTTGCATTTATAGCTTGCTGTAGCTTATTGTTTTCATGCTCCAAAGTTGCTAAATAATGTTGCTGTCAGCCTGTTTACATTAAGTTCAGTTGTTACCATGGTTGTTCCTAGTGTTCCATGCACCCTATGAACTTGCTATTGCCATGATTAGCTTCATAAATATGCCTTATTACTGTTGGATGCCTTGCCATGCCATGTTTTGCTCTGTAGTGAGTTGCACAAGCTCATAAACATGCCTTCATAATTCTGTTCCTCCCATGTTTGCATCTCTAATATAACTTGCTATGTTTACGTGGGTGCCATCATATCTTCTGATCCTTTTGGCTCATGGTCAGTAAGGGACTTTTGTTCTATGCATTTATTAGATCCATGCCATGCCTTTGTTTGCCATTATAAGTTCCTGTAGCTTGTTGTTTGATAGCTCTAAACATTGCAACCTGATATTATTTTCTGTAAAGTCTGAACTGTTATTATTTGTAATCTTCCCATGTCCTTTTGAGCATGTTCTAGTGATTTCTGGAGATAGCTCAGTGTTCATGTTTTGTTATGCTTTACCTTTAATTCATGCCCATGCCTTTTGTTATTATGTTGAGGTCCTGTAGCTTGTTGTTTTGATGCTTGCAATATGCCTACTTGCTGTTTTGGACAGATTGTTGCTATGACTTGTATGGTGTGTGTGTTGAACCGTTGCTCCGTTTTGAGTGTGCTCTATATGAAACTTGCTTGATTTTGCATTTAGTTTCATATTATCATGTTGCATCCTTGTTTTGAGGTGTTTGCTTGATGTCGGAATGCCTTTTGCATCAATACCATGTTTAACTTGTTTTGCTCATATCTTCTAGGCCGTAGCTCCAAATCTAATGAACTTTATATGTAACTTGACTAGAATTTCGTGTAGATCATCTTGGTGCATCTTAACTTGCTGTTTAACAACTTGAACATAAGGTTAATTCATATCTGGACCAATTTCGAAATTTGCATATGAGGACTTAACGGAATTGTTATATGTTGTTCCCGGCCTCATTTAAACTTGCCTTGATGTGTTGTTCTTGTTTGCATCATCTCTTGCCATGAGTAGCTTCATCTAGAATTGTCATGCATCATGCTTGTTTGTGCATCATGCCTTGTTCATGTGTGGTGTGTTTACCATGTTGTGTGCTTCTTCTTGTTAGTTCCTGTTTCGTTGCGATCGTGAGGATTCGTTCGTCTTCGCTTGGTTCGTCTTTGTGGCTTCATCCGTTCTCTTCTTCATGGACTCGTTCTTCTTCCTTGCGGGATTTCAGGCAAGATGACCGCAACCCTGGATCTCACTACTATCATTGCTATGCTAGTTGATTCGTTCTATCGCTATGCCGCGTTACCTATCATTTGCTCATCAAGCCTCCCAAATTGCCATGAACCTCTAACCCTTAACACCTTTCCTATGCAAACGACTGTTTGGCTATGTTACCGCTTTTGCTCAGCCCCTCTTATAGCGTTGCTAGTTGCAGGTGAAGTTGAAGATTTCTCCATGGTGGACAGGATTTTGATTGGGATATCACAATATTTCTTATATTATTAATGCATCTATATATTTGGTAAAGGGTGGAAGGCTCGTCCTTTTGCCTGGTGTTGTGTTCCACTCTTGCCGCCCTAGTTTCCGTCATACTGGTGTTATGTTTCCGGATTTTGTGTTCCTTACGCGGTTGGGTGATTTATGGGACCCCCTTGACAGTTCGCTTTGAATAAAACTCCTCCAGCAAGGCCCAACATTGGTTTTACCATTTGCCTCACCACCACCTACCTTTTCCCTTGGGTCGGCCAACCCGAGGGTCATCTTTATTTTAGCCCCCCCGGGCCAGTGCTTGTCTAAGTGTTGGTCCGAACCGAGCGATGTCCGGCGCCCCCTGGGCAACCAGGGTCTATGCCAACCCGACGTCTTGCTCATCCGGTGTGCCCTGAGAACGAGATATGTGCAGCTCCTATCGGGATTTGTCGGCACAGCGGGAGGCTTTGCTGGTTTTGTTTTACCATTGTCGAAATGTCTTGTAAATCGGGATTCCGAGTCTGATCGGTTCTTCCTGGGAGAAGGTCTATTCCTTCGTTGATCGCGAGAGCTTATCATGGGCTAAGTTGGGACACCCCTGTAGGGTATAATCTTTCGAAAGCCGTGCCGGCGGTTATTGGCAGATGGAAATTTGTTAATGTCCGGTTGTAGATAACTTGACACCAGATCCGATTTAAAACGCATCAACCGCGTGTGTAGCCGTGATGGTCTCTTCTCGGCGGAGTCCGGGACGTGAACACGGTCTTTGAGTTATGTTTGACGTAAGTAGGTGTTCAGGATGACCTCTTGATCATTACTAGTTGACGACCGTTCCGCTCTTTCTCTTCTCGCTCTTATTTGCGTATGTTAGCCACCATACATTGCTTAGTCGCTGCTGCAGCCTCACCACTTTACCCCTTCCTTTCCTATTAAGCTTTGCTAGTCTTGATACCCATGGTAATGGGATTGCTGAGTCCTCGTGGCTCACAGATTACTACAACAACAGTTGCAGGTACAGGTTTATCCGATGATCATGACGCGAGAGCGATGCTTGCTTGCGTTGAGTTCTTCTTCTGCTTCTTCGATCAGGGGATAGGTTCCAGGTCGGCAGCCTGGGCTAGCAGGGTGGATGTCGTTTGAGTTTCTGTTTGTGTTTCATCCGTAGTTGGATTGTGCTCTGATGTATTGTGATGTTGTATTCGTGTGGCATTGTATGCCTCTTGTATGTATCCCCATCTATTATGTAATGTTGATATAATGATATCCACCTTGCAAAAGCGTTCCAATATGCGGGTCTATCCTTGGTGGGACCTTCGAGTTCCTTTTGGATAGGGTCGCATATTGGGCGTGATAGGCGCACTCCTCAACTAGGACGCCTACCGGGTATGGGGCCGCCGCAGCCACCTGCCACGAGTCCATCTTCAGAGTTGTACTGTTGCATCTACCGTGCCAGGTCTCTCAGGCATCGACGCCACCACGAGCCAGACAGCGTCGTCCTCCTGCGCGAGTCCATCCTCCCACATCGAACTCCGAATCTACACCGCGCCACGCCGTCCAGATCCGTTGCCATCAAATTTAGCGAGCTCATGAGCTACTGCATTACAAATGCATTATAAATATGACAGTCCAAAGAAAATAAAAAAGAACCGACGTTTTAGCCCGTTTCACCAGCATGCTTATCTTAGCATGACAACAATTTTCCCTTCAACTATTCAAAAAGAAAAATAGTACTACAAATATGAACATTAGACTCGATCTCGCAAAGGTGATTTTTGGTGATAGAAATTCATCCCTACTCAAACTGTGGCACTTGAGACGGTTTTATAGAGAAAACGGCTCAAATAAATGTGTCAACGGATAAACTGACTCGTAGAACTCATATACCGAAGTCGGGCTTCTTGCGAAAAACCAGTTCCATGAAGAACTATGGTGGGTTTGTGTAAGAAACTGCTTCGGACAACTGACCGGTCCAAAAGCCCACTGCAAGGAAACAACTACGTACAAGACAAAATAAAATATTACCCTAGGATGTAATCTTTGATGTGGTCGGTGATCTCGCCGGATCCACTAGCTAATGGAATGCATGGTGTTCCACCTAAACAGAGCCCTGCACCGCCGAGCCTCGACGTGGCGACGACATCAACAAATCCTTTGCGTGAGGTATTGTGGTTGTGTGCCACTGTCCAGCCCGACCAACCAAAAGATGTGACAAAAAACTACACGTTAGCATTTTGTCGATCAAAAGGGGCCAAGCTTAGTCTCACTCTTATTAAGAAAATGAGACCAGTACCACATTCAGTTCCCTGGCCCAGCATTATTACATGTTAACGCCCATTCGAGAAGTAAACAAAACCAAGAGAGAAAGAAAAGCTGAGGGAAAATTAATAAAAGAAGCTGCCATAGAAAGCGTGTTGCTCCCTATGATATTTGTATCCGTCTTGTCCCCTCTAAGTTGTGGTTTTAGCATCTTCGATGTATTTTTCCAATCCCTAACTCTTACCCAAAAAGCAATCCCTAACTCTTACAACCCCAAATCTTGTTATTGTAATCGAAGATAGTGTAATCTCGTCGTATGAGAGACTATGATGCTATTTAGAGAAGAATTTGTTGTATCCCACATTTAATAGTAGTGGAAGAAGATTTGATTTTTTGTACTCCAGCTTTAGGGCTTATTCACGTAAAATTTGATGTCTCTATGTTGGTGTTCCTACTGCGGTTTGGAGCGGTTCTTCTGACCAAAAACACCGTGTGAGGTGATGTCTTGTGTGTGCCTAGAGTATGTCTTATGTATTATGTATTGAGCAATGATTTTTGAATTAGTACGTGAGTGATAATGATATCGAAATTATTTTTTGATTTCAGTGCAGTTTTCAGATTACAGGTGTCTATGAGGCGTGGTCACCTGGAAAAAAAAAACTATGAGCCGTGGTGTAGTGTTCGTTGTCTTTCTTGTGGGATATGGAGTCTTGGCTACCGCGCAGTTCATGGCGTCGATCGGCTATACAAGTAACGAAGTTAGACTTAGGAAAACAACCAAACAACTACCGATCTAGCGCATACAGGACAGAAGCGATCACGCACGCACGAGGGTTTTCCCGATCGATCAAACTACGAACGAGCATGGCCGCGGACGCATCGGCGGACGAGCGACTCCCGCTGAAGGGAGCACAAACAGCGAGGATGTCCTGTCGAGAGGTGGTGCAGCTGGTTGGTCTTGCGTTACTATTTTGTTTCCTTCTTTTGCTTGGGGGCCTTCTCTTGGCCGCAACCGTGCCGACCGAGCCCGAGTACTCGATCGCCATCACCGGCGCTGAAGGGCTGGACCCAGCGCGGGACCTCAGGAGCTACGACCGGCGGCCAACGCTCTCGCCCGTGTTCAACCTCACCGTCCACATCGAGTTGCTCGACGACAGCTACTATCGAGCGTGCATCGGTGGCCACCAGGCGAAGATCGCCGTGTCCTACGGCGGCGCGCTACTGGCGGAAGCAGAAGGGCCCCTGCTGCCGGAGCTATGCGTCGAACCTCGTCAAGGGCGCGGAGCCAACATCACGGCGCGTGGCGTCGACGTGGCGGTGCCGCGGTTCGCGCGCGACCGCCTCGCGGCAGAGTTGGAGCGGAGCGACGCGGCATTTGACGTTGTGGTGATGGCACCGCGGTATGACCGTCAGGTGCTTGCCTGCAAGGCAATGATCGGAGCGGGTCTACGCGCCTGCGATTTTCAGTACTACTACTAGCAGAAGATAATTTAGAGCACAGTTTCGTTTCCTGTGAAATTCTTTAAGGAGCTTATGTCTGTAATTTGTTGTTTTATTTTTGCGGGATTATGTTTGTAAAAATTATTGATTTGTTAGATGTCGTTGTGACTCACTTGTTATGTCTATAATTAGTTGTTTTATTTTTGCGGGATTATGTTTGTAAAAATTATTGATTTGTTAGATGTCGTTGTGACTCACTTGTTATGTCTATAATTAGTTGTTTTATTTTTGCGGGATTATGTTTGTGAAAATTATTGATTTGTTAGATGTCGTTGTGACTCACTTGTTATGTCTGTAATTAGTTGTTTTATTTTTGCGGGATTATGTTTTTCGGAAATCTTTTGAAATAACAGAGGTCTAGCTGACTTGGCTAAAAGAAGGTTCTTAGCAGAGACAACGATAGAGCAAAAACTAGATTTCATTGCACTACTCGAAACAGGGCGAGATAATTTCACCTCACAGTTCCTTGGAACTTTATCCGGTGGAATTGATTTTGATTGACATTGTTTACCTCCTAGAGGAAGATCCGTAGGATTTTGCTGGGGGTTAGGTGTGAATCGCTTGAGGTAATTAGTGTGGTTCGAGGGGCCTTTGCGGTCAAGTTCCGGGTGAGATCGAAGTTGGATGGTTTCCGATGGTCTCTGGTAGCTGTATATGGAGCAGCACAACCCGAATTTAAACCAGATTTTCTAGCGGACTTGGTGCGGATTTGTGGGATGAAACTCTTCCAATCCTAGTCGGAGGCGATTTTAATATAATTCGAAGGAAGGATGAAAAGAACAATGATAAGCTTGATGGACGTTGGTCCATGATGTTTAACATGATTATCGAGAGTCTTAGTTTGCGAGAGATTGAACTCACAGGTAGGCAGTTTACATGGGCAAATACGTTGCCCAATCCAACATATAAGAAGTTGGATAAGGTGCTCGCTAGTGGGGAATGGGAACAAAAGTACCCATTAGTGTTGGTACATGCGATGCAGAGGGTGATCTCAGACCACACACAATTACTAGTTCACTCAGGAGACGCAACCCATATTGGGAACAATAACGCTTTCTCTTTCGAACTAGGTTGGTTTGAGAAGGAGAACTTCATGGATATCATTGCACGAGAATGGGCGAAGCCTGTTAGTGGACGGTCAAGTATAGAGAGATGGCAAAACAAGATTAGACATTGATACAATTTTTACGGGGTTGGGCCAGAAACGAGAGTGGGATATACAAACAAGAAAAAGGGCGACTCACTCAGTTAATAGGTGCTCTAGATTTAAAAGCAGAAGTAAACATTCTTAATGTAGCCGAGCAGAGCTCGAAATCCGAAGCCGAGCAACGCCTATGAGCTCTTCTTAGAGAAGAGGAGCTCAAATGGGCATTGCGTGCTAAGGTGCTTAAGGTCATCCAAGGGGATGACAATACACAATTCTTTCACATGATTGCGAATGGGAAACACATGAAGAAGAAAATCATACAGCTTGAACAGGACGAAGGGACAATTGTGGGTCATGAGAATCTGGAAGCTTATATCTCTAATTATTATAAACAACTTTTCGGGCCTCCCGCAGCGAGCACGGTGTCCCTTAATGAGTCTGTTATTGAAGATATCCCTCAGCTTCGGTCGGAGGAGAATGATATTCTATCTGCATCGTTTACTGAGAAAGAGGTTCTAGATGTCATTTCACAAATGAAACCGAATAAAGCACCGGGACCGGATGGGTTTCCAGCGGAATTCTATAGGAAATGTTGGCATATTATTAAGGATGATCTTATGCCTATATTTCAAGATTTTTTTAACAGTCATCTAGAATTGTTTCATCTTAACTTTGGCATGATTACGTTGTTGCCAAAGAAAGAAGAGGCAGTTCGGATCGAGCAATTTAGGCCAATATGTCTTCTCAACGCGAGTTCCAAAATATTCATGAAAGTGAATACCAATAGATTGACAGAGATTGCCCTTTCGATGGTGCAACCGAGCCAAACAGCTTTCATGCTTGGGAGACACATTCTTGAAGGGTCATCGTCCTGCATGAAACGCTGCAAGAAATTCATTCGAAGAAGCTAGATGGGGTTATCTTCAAAGTGGATTTCAAGAAGGCATATGATAAAGTTAAATGGCCTTTCCTTCAGCAGACAATGCGCATGAAAGGTTTTAATGAGGCATGGCGGAACCAAGTGGGTTCTCTAGTCCAAAAACGTAGTGTCAGAATCAAGGTTAACGATGATATTGGTCACTATTTTCAGACACAAGGGATTGAGGCAAGGGGATTCGATGTCTCCTCTCCTTTTTTAATATAGTGGCCGATATGTTGACCATTCTTATAGGCAGGGCCAAGGAAACGGTCAAGTGGATGGACTTGTCCCTCATCTGGTCGATGGAGGAGTTTCCATTTTACAGTATGCTGACGACACTATACTTTTCAAGGAACATTGTTGGTAAACATAGCATGCAATTTCAAAAAAATTCCTACGCTCACGCAAGATCTATCTAGGAGATGCATAGACACAAGATGGGGAGAGTGTGTCCACGTACCCTCGTAGACCGAAAGAGGAAGTGTTAACTTAACACGGTTGATGTAGTCGAACATCTTCTCGAATCAACCGATCAAGTATCAAACGTACGGCACCTCCGAGTTCTGCACACGTTCATCTTGATGGCGTCCCTCGAACTCTTGATCCAGTAGAGGCACAAAGGAGTCGATTTGTTCCGTCAGCATGACAGCGTGATGACGGTGTTGGTGATGTGATCCGCGCAGGGCTTCGCCTAAGCACTACGATAATATGACCGGAGGAGTAAACGGTGGAGGGGGCACCGCACACAGCTAAACAATTGATGTGCTTTGGGGTGCCCCCTGCCCCCGTATATAAAGGAGGATGGGGAGGCCGGCCGGCCCTAGGGGGCGCGCCAAGTGGGGGGAGTCCCACTAGGACTCATAGTCCTAGTCGGCTCCCCCCTTCCTTCCAACGGAGAGGGGGAAAGGGGAAAGAAGTGGAGAGGGAGAAGGAAAGGGGGGCACGCCCCCACCCTTGTCCAATTCGGATTGGCTTGGGGGGCGCGCTACCTCCCGTGGCCTGCCTCCTCCTCTCCCCTATGGCTCATGAGGCCCATTCACTTTCCCGGGGGGTTCCGGTAACCTCCTAGTACTCCGAAAAATCCCCGAACCTCTTCGGAACCATTCCGGTGTCCGTATAAAACCTTCCAATATATCAATTTTTACCTCTCGACCATTTCGACACTCCTTGTCATGTTCGTGATGTCATCCGGGACTCCGAACAAACTTCGGTCACCAAAACACATAACTCATATAATACATATCGTCATCGAACGTTAAGCATGCGGACCCTACGGGTTCGAGAATCATGTAGACATGACCGAGACACCTCTCCGATCAATAACCAATAGCGGAACCTGCATGCTCATATTGGTTCCCACATACTCTATGAAGATCTTTATCGGTCGAACCATAATGTCAACATACGTTATTCCCTTTGTCATCGGTATGTTACTTACCCGAGATTCGATCGTCGGTATCTTCATACCTAGTTCAGTCTCGTTACCGGCAAGTCTCTTTACTTGTTCCGTAATGCATCATCCCGTAACTAACACATTAGTTCACATTGCTTGCAAGGCTTCATATGATGTGCATTACCGAGAGGGCCCAGAGATACCTCTCCGATACTCAGAGTGACAAATCCTAATCTCGATCTATGCCAACACAACAAACACCTCCGGAGATACCTGTAGAGCATCATTATAATCACCAGTTACGTTGTGACATTTGATAGCACATATGGCATTCCTCCGTTGTCCGGGAGTTGCATAATCTCATAGTCAGAGGAATATGTATTTGACATGAAGAAATCAGTAGCAATAAAACTGAACGTTCATTATGCTAAGCTAGCGGATGGGTCTTGTCCATCACATCATTGTCCTAATGATGTGATTCCGTTCATCAAATGACAACACATGTCCATGGCTAGAAAACTTAACCATCTTTGATCAATGAGCTAGTCAAGTAGAGGCATGATGTCCACTACGCAACTTTATTCGTGTAGAAACGTGTTGGGCCTCCAAGCACAGAGTTTTGTAGGACAGTAGCAATTTTCCCTCAAGTGGATGATCTAAGGTTTATCAATCCGTTAGAGGTGTAGGATGAAGATGATCTCTCTCAAACAACCCTGCAACCAAATACAAGAAATCTCTTGTGTCCCCAACACACCCAATACAATGGCAAATTGTATAGGTGCATTAGTTCGGCAAAGAGATGGTGATAAAAGTTTAATATGGATGGTAGAAATATATTTTTATAATCTGAATAAATAAAAACAGCAAGGTAGCAAATAGTAAACAGGCACAAAAATGGTGCTGCAATGCTTAAAAATGAGGCCTAGGGTATGTACTTTTGCTAGTGCAACCGCTCAACAATGCTAACATAGTTGGATCATATGATTATCCCTCAAAGTGCAATAAAGAGTAACTCCCGAGTTCCTATTAGCGGAGAACAAAAGATAGGAATTGTTTGTAGGTCACGAAACCACCTCAAATCTATTCTTTCCGTTTGATCTATTCAAGAGTTCATACTAAAATAACACAAAGCTATTTTTTCCGTTCGATCTATCCTAGAGTTCGTACTAGAATAACACCAAAGCAAATTCATATTCATAATACTCAATCCACACAAAGAACAATAAAGAGACCCCAAAGTTCCCATCGGAGAAAAACGTGCATCAACCCCTATGCATAGATTACCCAATATCACCACGGGAATCCGCGAGTTGAATGCCATAACACATATCAACTGATGTTGGGGAACATAGTAATTTCAAAAGAAAATCCTATGCACACGCAAGATCATGGTGATGGCATAGCAACGAGAGGGGAGAGTGTTGTCCACGTACCCTCGTAGACCGTAAGCGGAAGCGTTATGACAACGCGGTAGATGTAGTCGTACGTCTTCACGATCCGACCGATCCAAGTACCGAATGTACGGCACCTCCGAGTTCAGCACACGTTCAACTCGATGACGATCCCCGGACTCCGGTCCAGCAAAGTGTCGGGGATGAGTTCCATCAGCACGACGGCGTGGTGATGATGATGATGCTCTA
This sequence comes from Triticum timopheevii, assembly GCA_963921465.1. NCBI lineage: Eukaryota > Viridiplantae > Streptophyta > Magnoliopsida > Poales > Poaceae > Triticum > Triticum timopheevii. Next base: position 106,000,765 of record OY997271.1, read on the forward strand.
CCGACGCAGGGCTTCGCCTAAACTCCGTGACAATATGACCGAGGTGGAATATGGTGGAGGGGGGCACCGCACACGGCTAAGGAACGATCCGTAGAACAACTTGTGTGTCTAGGGTGCCCCCTGCCCCCGTATATAAAGGAGCAAGGGGGGTGTGGCCGGCCCTAGCAGGAGGCGCGCCGGAGGAGTCCTACTCCCACCGGGAGTAGGACTCCCCCCTTTCCCTAGTTGGACTAGGACTTGGGGGGAAGGAGGAGAGGGGGGAAAGGAAAGGGGGGGCGCCGCCCCCCCTCCTTGTCCTTTTCGGACTTGGGGGGGGGGGGGGGAGGGGCGCGCGGCTGCCCCTTGGCCCCTTCCCCTCTTCCTCCACTAGGCCCAGTAAGGCCCATTAGGTCATCGGGGGGTTCCGGTAACCTCCCGGTACTCCAGTAAAATGCCGATTTCACCCGGAACACTTCCGATGTCCAAACATAGGCTTCCAATATATCAATCTTTATGTCTCGACTATTTTGAGACTCCTCGTCATGTCCGTGATCACATCCGGGACTCCGAACAAACTTTGGTACATCAAAACTTATAAACTCATAATAAACTGTCATCTTAACTTTAAGCGTGCGGACCCTACGGGTTCGAGAACTATGTAGACATGACCTACAACTATTCTCGGTCAATTACCAATAGCGGAACCTGGATGCCCATATTGGCTCCTACATATTCTATGAAGATCTTTATCGGTTAAACCGCATAACAACATACGTTGTTCCCTTTGTCATCGGTATGTTACTTGCCCGAGATTTGATCGTCGGTATCCAATACCTAGTTCAATCTTGTTACAGGCAAGTCTCTTTACTCGTTACGTAATGCATCATTCCGTAACTAACTCATTAGCTACATTGCTTGCAAGGCTTATAGTGATGTGCATTACCAAGAGGGCCCAGAGATACCTCTCCGACAATCGGAGTGACAAAACCTAATCTCGAAATACGCCAACCCAACATGTACCTTCGGAGACACCTGTAGTACTCCTTTATAATCACCCAGTTACGTTGTGACGTTTGGTAGCACCCAAAGTGTTCCTCCGGTAAACGGGAGTTGCATAATCTCATAGTTACAGGAACATGTATAAGTCATGAAGAAAGCAATAGCAATATACTAAACGATCAAGTGCCATGCTAACGGAATGGGTCATGTCAATCACATCATTCTCCTAATGATGTGGTCCCATTAATCAAATGACAACACATGTCTATGGTTAGGAAACATAACCATCTTTGATTAAAGAGCTAGTCAAGTAGAGGCATACTAGTGACGTTATGTTGGTCTATGTATTCACACATGTATTATGTTTCCGGTTAATACAATTCTAGCACGAATAATAAACATTTATCATGATATGAGGAAATAAATAATAACTTTACTATTGCCTCTAGGGCATATTTCCTTCAGTCTCCCACTTGCACTAGACTCAATAATCTAGATTACACAGTAATGATTCTAACACCCATGGAGTCTTGGTGCTGATCATGTTTTGCTCGTGAGAGAGGCTTAGTCAATGGGTCTGCAACATTCAGATCTGTATGTATCTTGCAAATCTCTATGTCTCCCACCTGGACTTGGTCCCGAATGGAATTGAAGCGTCTCTTGATGTGCTTGGTCCTCTTGTGAAATCTGGATTCCTTTGCCAAGGCAATTGCACCAGTATTGTCACAGAAGATCTTCATTGGTCCCGATGCACTAGGTATGACACCTAGATCGGAAATGAACTCCTTCATCCAGACTCCTTCATTTGCTGCTTCTGAAGCAGCTATGTACTCTGCTTCACATGTAGATCCCGCCATGACGCTTTGTTTAGAACTGCACCAACTTACAGATCCACCGTTTAATAAAAACACGTATCCGGTTTGCGATTTAGAATCGTCCGGATCAGTGTCAAAGCTTGCATCGACGTAACCATTTACGACTAGCTCTTTGTCACCTCCATATACGAGAAACATATCCTTAGTCCTTTTCAGGTATTTCAAGATGTTCTTGACCGCTGTCCAGTGATCCACTCCTGGATTACTTTGGTACCTTCCTGCCAAGCTTATTGCTAAGCATACGTCAGGTCTGGTACACAACATTGCATACATGATAGAGCCTATGGCTGAAGCATAGGGAACATCTTTCATTTTCTCTCTATCTTCTGCTGTGGTCAGGCATTGAGTATGACTCAACTTCACACCTTGTAGCATGGGCAAGAACCCTTTCTTTGCCTGATCCATTTTGAACTTTTTCAAAATTTTATCAAGGTATGTGCTTTGTGAAAGTCCTATTAAGCGTCTTGATCTATCTCTATAAATCTTGATGCCCAATATGTAAGCAGCTTCACCGAGGTCTTTCATTGAAAAACTTTTATTCAAGTATCCCTTTATGCTATCCAGAAATTCTATATCAGTTCTAATTAATAATATGTCATCTACATATAATATCAGAAATGCTGCCCACTCACTTTCTTGTAAATACAGGCTTCTCCAAAAGTCTGTATAAAACCATATGCTTTGATCACACTATCAAAGCGTTTATTCCAACTCCGAGATGCTTGCACCAGTCCATAAATGGATCGCTGGAGCTTGCACACTTTGTTAGCACCTTTTGGATCAACAAAACCTTCTGGCTGCATCATATACAACTCTTCTTCCAGAAATCCATTCAAGAATGCAGTTTTGACATCCATTTGCCAAATTTCATAATCATAAAATGCAGTAATTGCTAACATGATTCGGACAGACTTAAGCATAGCTACGGGTGAGAAAGTCTCATCATAGTCAACCCCTTGAACTTGTCGAAAACCTTTCGCAACAAGTCGAGCTTTATAGACAGTTATATTACCATCAGCGTCAGTCTTCTTCTTAAAGATCCATTTATTCTCAATGGCTTGCCGATCATCGGGCAAGTCAACCAAAGTCCATACTTTGTTCTCATACATGGATCCCATCTCAGATTTCATGGCCTCTAGCCATTTTGCGGAATCTGGGCTCATCATCGCTTCCTCATAGTTCGTAGGTTCATCATGGTCAAGTAACATGATTTCCAGAATAGGATTACCGTACCACTCTGGTGCGGATCTTACTCTGGTAGACCTACGAGGTTCAGTAGAAACTTGATCTGAAGTTTCATGATCAATATCATTAGCTTCCTTACTAATTGGTGTAGTTGTCACAGGAACCGGTTCTTGTGATGAACTACTTTCCAATAAGGGAGCAGGTACAGTTACCTCATCAAGTTCTACTTTCCTCCCACTCACTTCTTTCGAGAGAAACTCCTTTTCTAGAAAGGATCCGAATTTAGCAACAAAAATCTTGCCCTCAGATCTGTGATAGAAGGTGTACCCAACCGTTTCTTTTGGGTATCCTATGAAAACACATTTCTCCGATTTGGGTTCGAGCTTATCTGGTTGAAGTTTCTTCACATAAGCATCACAGCCCCAAACTTTAAGAAACGACAACTTTGGTTTCTTGCCAAACCACAGCTCATGAGGCGTCGTTTCAACGGATTTTGATGGTGCCCTATTTAACGTGAATGTGGTCGTCTCTAAAGCATAACCCCAAAATGATAGCGGTAAATTAGTAAGAGACATCATAGATCGCACCATATCTAGTAAAGTACGATTACGACGTTCGGACACACCATTTCGTTGTGGTGTTCCAGGTGGCGTGAGTTGTGAAACTATTCCGCATTGTTTCAAATGTAAACCAAACTCGTAACTCAAATATTCTCCTCCACGATCAGATCGTAGAAATTTAATTTTCTTGTTACGATGATTTTCCACTTCACTCTGAAATTCTTTGAACTTTTCAAATGTTTCAGACTTGTGTTTCATTAAGTAGATATACCCATATCTGCTCAAATCATCTGTGAAGGTGAGAAAATAACGATATCCGTCGCGAGCGTCAACATTCATTGGACCACAAACATCAGTATGTATGATTTCCAACAAATCAGTTGCTCGCTCCATAGTTCCGAAGAACGACGTTTTAGTCATCTTGCCCATGAGGCACGGTTCGCAAGTACCAAGTGATTCATAATCAAGTGATTCCAAAAGCCCACCGGTATGGAGTTTCTTCATGCGCTTTACACCGATATGACCCAAACGGCAGTGCCACAAATAAGTTGCACTATCATTATCAACTCTGCATCTTTTGGTTTCAACACTATGAATATGTGTATCACTACTATCGAGATTTAATGAAAATAGACCACTCTTCAAGGGTGCATGACCATAAAAGATATTACTCATATAAATAGAACAACCATTATTCTTTGACTTAAATGAATAACAGTCTCGCATCAAACAAGATCCAGATATAATGTTCATGCTCAACGCTGGCACCAAATAACAATTATTTAGGTCGAAAACTAATCCCGATGGTAGATGTAGAGGTAGCGTGCCGACCGCGATCACATCGACTTTGGAACCATTTCCCACGCGCATCGTCACCTCGTCCTTAGCCAATCTTCGCTTAATCCATAGTCCCTGTTTCGAGTTGCAAATATTAGCAACAGAACCAGTATCAAATACCCAGGTACTACTGCGAGCATTAGTAAGGTACACATCAATAACATGTATATCACATATACCTTTGTTCACTTTGCCATTCTTCTTATCCGCCAAATACTTGGGGCAGTTCCGCTTACAATGTCCAGTCTGCTTGCAGTAGAAGCACTCAGTCTCAGGCTTAGGTCCAGACTTGGGTTTCTTCTCTTGAGCAGCAACTTGTTTGCTATTATTCTTGAAGTTCCCCTTCTTCTTCCCTTTGCCCTTTTTCTTGAAACTGGTGGTCTTGTTAACCATCAACACTTGATGCTCCTTCTTGATTTCTACCTCCGCGGCTTTTAGCATTGCAAAGAGCTCGGGAATAGTCTTGTCCATCCCTTGCATATTATAGTTCATCACAAAGCTCTTGTAGCTTGGTGGCAGTGATTGAAGAATTCTGTCAATGACACTATCATCAGGAAGATTAACTCCTAGTTGAATCAAGTGATTATTATACCCAGACATTTAGAGTATGTGTTCACTGACAGAACTATTCTCCTCCATCTTGCAGCTATAGAACTTACTGGAGACTTCATATCTCTCAATCCGGGCATTTGCTTGAAATATTAACTTCAACTCCTGGAACATCTCATATGCTCCTTGACGTTCAAAACGTCGTTGAAGACCCGGTTCTAAGCCGTAAAGCATGGCACACTGAACTATCGAGTAGTCATCAGCTTTGCTCTGCCAGACGTCCTTAACGTCATCAGTTGCATCAGCAGCAGGCCTGGCACCCAGCGGTGCTTCCAGGACGTAATTCTTCTGTGCAGTAATGAGGATAATCCTCAGGTTACGGACCTAGTCCGTGTAATTTCTACCATCATCTTTCAACTTTGCTTTCTCAAGGAACGCATTAAAATTCAACGGAACAACAACATGAGCCATCTATCTACAACAAACATAGACAAGCAAAATACTATCAGGTACTAAGTTCATGATAAATTTAGGTTCAATTAATCATATTACTAAAGAACTCTCACTTAGATAGACATCCCTCTAATCCTCTAAGTGATTACGTGATCCATATCAACTACACCATGTCCGACCGTCACGTGAGATGGAGTAGTTTCAACGGTGAACATCAATATGTTGATCATATCTACTATATGATTCACGCTCGACCTTTCGGTCTCCGTGTTCCGAGGCCATATCTGTTATATGCTAGGCTCGTCAAGTTTAACCTGAGTATTCCGCATGTGCAACTGTTTTGCACCCGTTGTATTTGAATGTAGAGCCTATCACACCCGATCATCACATGGTGTCTCAGCACGAAGAACTTTCGCAACGGTGCATACTCAGGGAGAACACTTCTTGATAATTTAGTGAGAGATCATCTTAAAATGCTACCGTCAATCAAAGCAAGATAAGATGCATAAAGGATAAACATCACATGCGCTCAAAATAAGTGATATGATATGGCCATCATCATCTTGTGCTTGTGATCTCCATCTTCGAAGCACCATCGTGATCACCATCATCACCGGCGCGACACCTTCATCTCCATCGTAGCATCGTTGTCGTTACGCCATCTATTGCTTCTACGACTATCGCTACCGCTTAGTGATAAAGTAAAGCAATTACAGGGCGTTTGCATTTCATACAATAAAGCGACAACCATATGGCTCCTGCCAGTTGCCGATAACTTCGGTTACAAAACATGATCATCTCATACAATAAAATATAGAATCACGTCTTGACCATATCACATCACAACATGCCCTGCAAAAACAAGTTAGACGTCCTCTACTTTGTTGTTGCAAATTTTACGTGGCTGCTACGGGCTGAGCAAGAACCGTTCTTACCTACGCATCAAAACCACAACGATAGTTCGTCAAGTTAGTGCTGTTTTAACCTTCGCAAGGACTGGGCGTAGCCACACTCGGTTCAACTAAAGTTGGAGAAACAGACACCCGCTAGTCACCTGTGTGCAAAGCACGGTGGTAAAACCAGTCTCGCGTAAGCGTACGCGTAATGTCGGTCCGGGCCGCTTCATCCAACAATACTGCTGAACCAAAGTATGACATGCTGGTAAGCAGTATGACTTGTATCACCCACAACTCACTTGTGTTCTACTCATGCAAATAACATCAACACATAAAACCTAGGCTCGGATGCCACTGTTGGGGAACGTAGTAATTTCAAAAAAATTCCTGCGCACATGCAAGATCATGGTGATGGCATAGCAACGAGAGGGGAGAGTGTTGTCCACGTACCCTCGTAGACCATAAGCAGAAGCGTTATGACAACGCGGTTGATGTAGTCATACGTCTTCACGATCCGACCAATCCAAGTACAGAACGTACGGCACCTCCGAGTTCAGCACACGTTCAGCTCGATGGCGATCCCCGAACTCCGATCCAGCAAAGTGTCGGGGATGAGTTCCGTCAGCACGACGGCGTGGTGACGATGATGATGCTCTACCGGCGCAGGGCTTCGCCGAAACTCCGCAACGATATGACCGAGGTGGAATATGGTGGAGGGGGGCACCGCACACGGCTAAGGAACGATCCGTAGATCAACTTGTGTGTCCAGGGTGCCCCCTGCCCCCGTATATAAAGGAGCAAGGGGGGGGGGGTGCGGCCGGTCCTAGGAGGAGGCGCGCTGGAGGAGTCCTACTCCCAGCGGGAGTAGGACTCCCCCCTTTCCCTAGTTGGACTAGGACTTGGGGGGAAGGAGGAGAGGGGGGAAAGGAAAGGGGGGGCGCCGCCCCCCTCCTTGTCCTATTCGGACTTGGGGGGGGGGAGCGGCGCACGGCTGCCCCTTGGCCCCTTCTCCTCTTCCTCCACTAGGCCCACTAAGGCCCATTAGGTCACCGGGGGGTTCCGGTAACCTCCCGGTACTCCAGTAAAATGTCGATTTCACCCGGAACACTTCCGATGTCCAAACATAGGCTTCCAATATATCAATCTTTATGTCTCAACAATTTCGAGACTCCTCGTCATGTCCGTGATCACATCCGGGACTCCGAACAAACTTCGGTACATCAAAACTTATAAACTCATAATAAACTGTCATCGTAACTTTAAGCATGCGGACCCTACGGGTTCGAGAACTATGTAGACATGACCTAGAACTATTCTTGGTCAATAACCAATAGCGGAACCTGGATGCCCATATTGGCTCCTACATATTCTACGAAGATCTTTATCGGTCAAACCGCATAACAACATACGTTGTTCCCTTTGTCATCGGTATGTTACTTGCCCCAGATTTAATCGTCGGTATCCAATACCTAGTTCAATCTTGTTATCGACAAGTCTCTTTACTCGTTACGTAATGTATCATTCCGTAACTAACTCATTAGCTACATTGCTTGCAAGGCTTATAGTGATGTGCATTACCGAGAGGGCCCAGAGATACCTCTCCGACAATCGGAGTGACAAAACCTAATCTTGAAATACGCCAACCCAACATGTACCTTCGGAGACACCTGTAGTACTCCTTTATAATCACCCAGTTACGTTGTGACGTTTGGTAGCACCCAAAGTGTTCCTCCGGTAAACGGGAGTTGCATAATCTCGTAGTTACAGGAACATGTATAAGTCATGAAGAAAGTAATAGCAATATACTAAACGATCAAGTGCTATGCTAACGGAATGGGTCATGTCAAACACATCATTCTCCTAATGATGTGATCCCATTAATCAAATGACAACACATGTCTATGGTTAGGAAACATAACCATCTTTGATTAAAGAGCTAGTCAAGTAGAGGAATACTAGTGACGTTATGTTGGTCTATGTATTCACACATGTATTATGTTTCCGGTTAATACAATTCTAGCATGAATAATAAACATTTATCATGATATGAGGAAATAAATAATAACTTTATTATTGCCTCTAGGGCATATTTCCTTCAAGTGAATCAATAAGATACCTCATTGTCACCTCAAGTATTCATATTGCAAGACATATATCATGTGTTCTCATCTCTGAATATTCAATCCGACAAGACAAAACTTTGAAGGGTAAAGATTCAATTCATCATAAGAAGAGTATAGAGGGGAGAAACATCATATGATCCGACTATATTATCAAAGCACATGATATAGATCACGAGAGAGAGAGAGAGAGAGATCAAACACATAGCTAGTGGTACAAACCCTCAGCCCCGAGGGTGGACTACTCCCTCCTCATCGTGGTGGCCACCGGGATGACGAAGATGTCCACGGGTGATGATTCCCCCCTCCGCCAGGGTGCCGGTACGGGGTCTAGATTGGATCTCCTGGATACAGAGGCCTTGCAGCGGCGGAACTTATGATCTAGGGCTACCTCGAAGAGTTTCGGGATATTTGGGAATTTATAGTGCAAAGAGGGGGTGCGGGAGGCCACCGAGGTGGGCACAACCCACCTAGGCGCGCCAGGGGGCCCTGGCGCGCCCTGGTGGGTTGTGCCCCCCTCGGGGCACCCCCCAGGTGCAGCTCAGGCCCATTGGGTTCCTTCTGGTCCAGAAATAATCTCCAAAAAGCTATGCAGTGTTTGGACTCCGTTTGATATTGATCTCCTGTGATGTAAAAAATAAGCAAAAAACAGCAACTGGCACTGGGCACTGGGTCAATAGGTTAGTCCCAAAAAATGATATAAAGTTGCTACAAAATGATTGTAAAACACCCAAGAATGATAAAATAACAACACAAATACATCATAAATTATAGATACGTTGGAGACATATCAGCATCCCCAAGCTTAATTCCTACTAGTCCTCCAGTAGGTAAATGATAAAAGAAAGAATTTATGAAGTGCGAATGCTAGCAAAGTGCATAATTTGATCAATGATAATTTCAGTCACTTTTCCTAGCATCATAACATCAATTCTTTTTATAAAACTTCTCATGTTATAGTGGCAACCAATTCACATGTTAAGGTTCAAACAATGAACTCTCTTGAAACTCAACAATCTATGTTCTCAGTCACCAAGCAATTGCAATTCAACTTATTCAGCAGAGTCTAAGTAAGAGCTCCACATACTCAACCATCTTATAGTCTTCTATGATTGATAACACTCACCGCATACACATGAGCAAAATGTTTCAACCGGACACATAGAAAGATAGGGGCTTATAATTTCGCCTCCCAACATATTCACCTTTGGGTGATGTTAACAATAATAACTCATGCTACCCATATTCAACTAGACATATGTGCCTAGATCTTTCCTCACCACATGATGCTTGCCAAAGGAGAAAAATAAAAAGGAATAGAGAGAAAAACTTTGACTCTTTGCATAAAAGTAAATACATAAAAGTAAAGGATAGGCCATTCGTAGAGGGAAGAAGAGGTTGCCATGCGCTTATTTGTTTCTATGCTCAATCCGTTAGTGCAAAAGAACGTCATGTTATATTGCCCCTTATGATAGCAACCTTTATTATGCAGTCTGTCGCTTTTATTCTTTGCCATCACAAGTACATACAACGCTCAGTTTTCGCTTACACTAGATGATCTAACACTTATAGAAGCAATTTTTGCACCAATGACAACTTACTTGAAGGATCTTGCTCAATCCTTAGGTAGGTATGGTGGACTCGTGAAAATAAGATTTGGGTTTAAGGGTTTTTGGATGCACAAGTAGTATCTCTACTTGGTGCAGAATTTTTGGCTAGCAAAGATAGGGGGAAAGCACCACATGTTGAAGGATCTATGACAATATAACTTCTATGTGAATATGAACAAACATAAATCATTACGTTGTCTTACTTGTCCAACGTCAATAATTTTGGCATATAATATTTTGATGGGGGCTCACAATCACAAAAGATTTCCAAGATAGTATATTTGCATGTGAAAGTTCTCTTCCTTCTACTAATCATTCGTGAATTGCTTGTATGAAAAATATTGTGATTGTCAAGCTTCAAAATATTTCACTTTCTAAACCCAATTTTAAGCTACCACTAGGCATGATATGATTTTATAATTTAAACTTCATGATATTCAATTCATTCAACAATTTACTCATAGGATACAAGTGAAGGACAAGAGTAAATGACAAGCTACTGCAAAAAAGATATAAATGAAGATCAAGAGCATAATATTTATTTCACTCAAATTAATTTAAGTGAAGCAAGAGATAATTTCTTCAAAAATATTAAATCACACCATGCTAAAAAAGATATAAGTGAAGCACTAGAGCAATTCCATAGAAAAGAGCTTCGTTGACAGGATGTGAATGCCGCTTACCTAGCCTCCTATTTGAGGACTCTATTTTATTTAAAAACTTTCAGGTCTAAGTATTTTATTAAAACAGCAAGAAAAATGAAACAAAATTACATTCCAAGAATAGTACACATCATGTGAAAAATCAAAAACTTAGGCTCAACCGATACTAACCGATAATTGTTGAAGAAGAACGGTGGGATGCCTACCGGGGCATCCCCAAGCTTAGATGCTTGAGACTTATTGAAATATTAGCTTGCGATGCCTTGAGCATCCCCAAGCTTGAGCTTTTGTGTCCCCTTAATTCCTCTTATATCACGGTTTCCCTAAATCTCAAAAACTTCATCCACACAAAACTCAACAAGAACTCGTGAGATAAGTTAGTATAAATCAGTGCAAAACCTTATCATTCTCTACTGCAGCAAATCACTAAAATTAGTATTCAACATTGCATACTAAATGCCTTTGCGTATTTAATACTCCTATCCTCAAATAGAATCATTAAACAAGCAAACATATGCAAACATAACAACAATCTGCCAAAATAGTACAGTCTGTAAACAATGCAAGATTCATCATACTTCCCTAACTCCAAAAATTATGAGAAAAATATTACACTGTAGAAAATTTATCAGAGCTTATTTTGCAAAACGTTTCAACAATTTATCATGTTCTGACTTTTCTAGGAAATTTTTGCAACATCGATAAACTTTCTGTTTTCAAACAGCAACAAGTATACTTGCAAAATAAGCATGGCAAAGGCTACCATTGCCACCTTTATTGAAATAAAAGGTGCAAAACATTATTCTAAATAACAGCAAGCAAATCCTAGCAAAATAAATTGACAAAACACATATCATGTGATGAATGAAAACATAGATCCAAGTGAGTTTACTGATAATGTTGGAGACGAAAGAGGGGATGCCATCCGGGGCATCCCCAAGCTTAGTTGCTTGGATCTTCCTTGAATATTAACTTGGGGGTGCCTTGTGCATCCCCAAGCTTAGGGTCTTGTCACTCCTTATTCTCCTCATATCGACATCTCACCCAAAACTTGAAAACTTCAATCACACAAAACTTAACGGAACCTTGTGAGATAGGTTAGTATGATAAAGAGCAAACCATTTCACTTTTGGTACTGTCAAAGACAAGATTCATAATTGTTTCCACACAATGCCTACTGTAGCATATCATTTCCACAAAATATTTAGCAATATAATCCATAGAAACAAGGAAACAAGCAAACTATGCATTGAAAACAGAATCTGTCAAAAACAGAACAGTCTGTAGTAATCTGTACTCAAACAATACTTATGCTACTCCAAAAATTATTAAAAAATTATGAACATGTGAGAAATTTGTATATTAATCTTCTGAAAAAAGAATAAAATCAAAATCACCCTTCTGTTAAAAATGATAGCTATTTTTGTGAGCGCAAGAGTTTATGTTTTTCAACAAGATCAAATCAACTATCACCCAACATGATCCCAAAGGCTTTACTTGGCACTTTATTGAAACAAAAGCAATAAAACTTGATTACTAAAGTAGAGTAATCATGTAAACACACAATAACAGTAGGGGTAAATGTTGGGTTGTCTCCCAACAAGCGCTTTTCTTTAAAGCCTTTTAGCTAGGCATGATGAGTTCAATGATGCTCGCATAAAAGATAAGAATTGAAACATGAAAAAGAGCATCATGAATCACATGGCAAGCACATTTAAGCCTAACCCACTTCCTATGAATAGGGATTTTGTGAGCAAATAATTCATGGGAACAAGAATCAACTATCATAGGAAGGCAAAACATGCATAACTTCAAAACTTTCAACACATAGAGAGGAAACTTGATATTATTGAGATATGTAAAAGCATATGTTCCTCTCTCATAGTAATTTTAAGTAGCATCATGAATGAATTCAACAATATAGCCATCACATAAAGCATTCTTTTCATGATCCACAAGCATAGAAATTTTACTACTCTCCACATAAGCAAAATTTATTATCATGAATAGTAGTGGGAGCAAACTCAAGAAAATAACTATCATGGGATTGAAAATTAATATCATGATGACAAGTTTCATGGTTATCATTATTCTTTATAGCATACATGTCATCACCATAATCATCATAGATAGGAGGCATGCTTTCATCATAATAAATTTGCACATCAAAACTTGGGGGAATAAAAATATCATCTTCATCAAACATAGCATCCCCAAGCTTATGACTTTGCATATCATTAGCATCATGGATATTCAAAGAGTTCATACCAACAATATTGCAATCATTCTCATAATTCATGCCAATCATTTTATTAAATTATTCTTCTATCAATTGAGCACAATTTTCCAAACCATCATTTTCAAGAAAGATATTATAAAGATGACCAATAATATGATGCAACCTCAATTCCATTTTTTATGTAATTTTCTTTTTATAAACCAAACTATTGATAAAACAAGAAACTAAAAGATTCAATTGCTAGATCTAAAGATATACCTTCATGCACTCACCTCCCCGGCAACAGCGCCATAAAAGAGCTTGATGTCTACTATGCAACTTTATTCTTGTAGACACGTGTTGGGCCTCCAAGCGTAGAGTTTTGTAGGACATTAGAAATTTTCCCTCAAGTGGATAACCTAAGGTTTATCAATCCATCAGAGGTGTAGGATGAAGATGGTCTCTCTCAAACGACCCTGCAACCAAATACAAGAAATCTCTTGTGTCCCCAACACACCCAATACAATGGCAAATTGTATAGGTGCACTAGTTCGGTGAAGAGATGGTGATAAAAGTGTAATATGGATGGTAGAAATATATTTTTATAATCTGAATAAATAAAAACAGCAAGGTAGCAAATAGTAAAAGGGCACAAAAATGGTGTTGCAGTGCTTAAAAATGAGGCTTAGGGTCCGTACTTTCGCTAGTGCAACCTCTCACCAATGCTAACATAGTTGGATCATATGATTATCCCTCAAAGTGCAATAAAGAATCACTCCGAGTTCCTATTAGCGGAGAACAAAAGATAGGAATTGTTTGTAGGTCACGAAACCACCTCAAAGCTATTCTTTCCATTTGATCTATTGAAGAATTCGTACTAAAATAACACAAAACTATTTTTTCCGTTCGATCTATCCTAGAGTTTGTACTAGAATAACACGAAAGCAAATTCATATTCATAATACTCAATCCACACAAAGAACTATAAAGAGACCCCAAAGTTTCCGTCGGAGAAAAACGTGCATCAACCCCTATGCATGGATTACCCGAATATTACCGCGGGAATCCGCGAGTTGAATGCCATAACACATATCATGTGAATCAATAAGATACCTCATTGTCACCTCAAGTATTCATATTGCAAGACATATATCATGTGTTCTCATCTCTGAATATTCAATCCGACAAGACAAAACTTTGAAGGGTAAAGATTCAATTCATCATAACAAGAGTATATAGGGGAGAAACATCATATGATCTGACTATATTAATAAAGCCCATGATATAGATCACGAGAGAGGGAGAGAGAAGAGAGAGAGAGAGAGAGAGAGAGAGAGAGAGAGAGAGAGAGAGAGAGAGAGATCAAACACATAGCTACTGGTACAAACCCTCAGCCCCGAGGGTGGACTACTCCCTCCTCATCGTGGTGGCCGCCGGGATGATGAAGATGGCCACCGGTGATGATTCCCCCCTCCGGTAGGGTGCCGGAACGGGGTCTAGATTGGATCTCGTGTACAGAGGCCTTGCGACGGCGGAACTTCTGATTTAGGGCTACCCCGAAGGGTTTTGGAATATTTGGGAATTTATAGTGCAAAGAGTGGGTGCGGGAGGCCACCAAGGTGGGCACAACCCACCTAGGCGCGCCAGAGGGCCCTGGCGCGCCCTGGTGGGTGGTGCCCCCCCCCTCGGGGAACCCCCTAGGTGCAGCTCAGGCCCATTGGGTTCCTTTTGGTCTAGAAAAAATCTCCAAAAAGTTACGAAGTGTTTGGACTCCGTTTGATATTGATTTCCTACAATGTGAAAAACAAGCAAAAAACAGCAACTGGCACTGGGCACTGGGTCAATAGGTTAGTACAAAAATGATATAAAGTTGCTCTAAAATTATTGTAAAACACCCAAGAATGATAAAATAACAGCATGAATACTTCATAAATTATAGATACGTTGGAGATGTATCATGGCATACTAGGGACACGGTGTTCTGTCTATGTATTCACAGATGTATCAAGTTTTCTGGTTAATAAAATTATAGCATGAATAATGAAAATTTATCATGATATAAGGAAATATAAAATAACAACTTTATTATTGCCTCTAGGGCATATTTCCTTCAGTCTCCCACTTGCACTAGAGTCAATAATCTAGTTCACATCGCCATGTGATTTAACACCAATAGTTCACATCTTTATGTGACTAACACCCATGCCATGTGACCAATACCTAAAGGTTTTACTAGAGTCAATAATCTAGTTCACATTGCTATGTCATTAACACCCAAAGAGTACTAAGGTGTGATCATGTTTTGCTTGTGAGAGATGTTTAGTCAACGGGTCTGCGACATTCAGATCCATATGTATTTTGCAAATTTCTATGTCTACAATGCTCTGCATGGAGGTACTCTAGCTAATTGCTCCCACTTTCAATATGTATCTTGAACAAGATTCAGAGTCATCCGGATTGGTGTAAAAGCTTGCATCGACGTAACAATTTGCGTCAAACTCTTTGTCACCTCCATAACCGAGAAATATTTTCTTAGTCCTCTTTAGTAACTAAGGATAACTTTGACCGTTGTCCAGTGATCCACTCCTGGATCACTATCGTACCCCTTGCCAAACTCATGATAAGCTACACAATAGGCCTGGTACACATCATAGCATACTTTATAGAACCTATGGCTGAGGCATAGGAATGACTTTCATTCTCTTTGTATTTTGAACTACTAGTTTTGAGTCTTACTCAACTTTACACCTTACAACACAGGCAAGAACTCCTTCTTTGACTGTTCCATTTTGAACTACTTCAAAATCTTGTCAAGGTATGTACTCATTGAAAAATCTTATCAAGCGTCTTGATTTATCTCTATAGATCTTGATGCCCAATATTTAAGTAGCTTCACTGAGATATTTCTTTGAAAAACTCCTTTCAAACCCTCCTTTATGCTTTCCAGAAAATTCTACATCATTTTCGATCAATAATATGTCATTCACATATACTTATCAGAAAGGTTGTAGTGCTCCCACTCACTTTCTTGTAAATACAGGCTTCACGGCAAGTCTGTATAAAACTATATGCTTTGATCAACTCATCAAAGCATATATTCCAACTCCGAGATGCTTGCACCAGTGCATAGATGGATCGCTGGAGCTTGCACATTTTGTTAGCACCTTTAGGATTGAAAAAACCTTCTAGTTGCATCATATACAACTCTTTTTTTAATAAATCCATTAAGGAATGCAGTTTTGACACCCATTTGCCAGATTTCATAATCATAAAATGCGGCAATTGCTAACATGATTCGGACAGACTTAAGCATCACTACTGGTGAGAAAGTCTCATCATAGTCAACTCATTGAACTTGTTGAAAACCCTTTTCAACAAGTCAAGCATTATAGATAGTAACATTACCATTGGCGTCAGTCTTCTTCTTGAAGATCCATTTATTCTCTATGGGTCACCAATCATCGGGGAGATCCATAAAAGTCCATACTTTGTTCTCATACATGGATCCTCTCTTAGATTTGATGGCCTCAAGCCATTTATCAGAATCTGGGCTCATCATAGCTTCTTCATAGTTCGTAGTTTCGTCATGGTCAAGTAACATGACCTCCAGAACAGGATTACCATACCTACATTGTTTTAAATGAAGGCCAAACTCGTAACTCAAATATTCTCCTCCACGATCAAATCGTAGAAACTTTATTTTCTTGTTACATTGATTCTCTACTTCACTCTGAAATTCTTTGAATTTTTCAAAATTTTCAGACTTGTGCTTCATTAAATAGATATACTCATATCTGCTTAAAACATCTGTGAAGGTCAGAAAATAACGATACCTGTCACGAGCCTCAATACTCATTGGACCGCATACATCGGTATGTATTATTTCCAATAAGTCATTAGCTCGTTCCATTGTTTCGGAGAACGGAGTTTTAGTCATCTTTCCCATGAGGCACGGTTCACAAGTATCAAATGATTCATAAGTGATTCCAAAAGTCCATCTGCATGGAGTTTCTTCATGCGCTTTACACCGTTATGACCTAAATGGCAGTGCTACAGATATGTTGCACTATCATTATCGACTTTGCATCTTTTGGCATCAATATTATGAATATGAGTATTACCATGATCAAGATTCAATAAACCATCAACATTGGGTGTATGACCATAGAACATTTTATTCATGTAAACAAAGTAACAATTATTCTCTATCTTAAATGAATAACCGTATTCCAACAAACATGATCTAATCATATTTATGCTCAATGCAAGCAGCAAATAACATTTATTTAGGTTCAACACTAATTCCGAAAGTATAGGGAGTGTGCGATGATGATCATATCAACCTTGGAAACGCTTCCAACACACATTGTTACTTCACCCTCAACTAGTCTCTATTTATTCTGCAACTCCTGTTTTGAGTTACTAATTTTAGCAACCGAACAAGTATAAAATACCCAGGGATTACTACGAGCACTAGTAAGGTACACATTAGTAACATGTATATCAAATATACCTTTGTTCACTTTGCCATCCTTCTTATCCACCAAATATTTGGGGTAGTTCCGCTTCCAGTGACCATTTCCTTTGCAGTAGAAGCACTTAGTTTCAGGCTTAGGTCCAGCTTTGGATTTATTCATGGGAGTGACAACTTGCTTGCCATTCTTCTTGAAGTTCCCTTTCCTTTGCCTTTTTTCTTGAAACTAGTGGTCTTGTTAAACATCAACACTTGATGCTCTTTTTGATTTCTACCTTCATCGATTTCAGCATCGTGAAGAGCTCGGGAATCTCTTTTATCATCCCTTGCATATTATAGTTCATCACGAAGTTCCAGTAACTTGGTCTTGATGACTAGAGAACTCTGTCAATCACTATCTTATCTGGAAGATTAACTCCCACTTGATTCAAGCAATTGTAGTACCCAGACATTCTGAGCACATGCTCACTAGCTGAGCTATTCTCCTCCATTTTTAGGCGAAGTACTTGTCAGAGGTCTCATACCTCTCGACACGGGCGTGAGTCTAAAATACCAATTTCAGCTCTTGGAACATCTCATATGCTCCGTGGAGTTCGAAACATTTTTGAAGTCCCGGTTCTAAGCCGTAAAGCATGGTGCACTAAACTATCAAGTAGTCTTCATATTGAGCTAGCCAAACATTGATAACATTCGCATCTGTTCCTGCAATAGGTCTGTCACCTAGCGGTGCATTAAGGACATAATTCTTCTGTGCGGCAATGAGGATAATCCTCAAATCACGGACCCAGTCCGCATCATTGCTACTATCATCTTTCAACTTAGTTTTCTCTAGGAACATATCAAAAAACATAGGTGAGCTACAACACGAGCTAGTGATCTACAACATAATTTGCAAATACTATCAGGACTAAGTTCATGATAAATTAAAGTTCAATTGATCAAATTACTTAAGAACTCCCAATTAGATAGACATCCCTCAAGTCATCTAAATGATCACGTGATCCAAATCAACTAAACCAACTCCGATCATCACGTGAGATGGAGCAGTCATCAATGGTGAACACCAGTATGTTGATCATACCTACTATATGATTCATGTTCGACCTTTCGGTCTCCAATGTTCCAAGGCCATATCTGTATATGCTAGGCTCGTCAAGTTTAACCTGAGTATTCCGCGTGTGCAAAACTGGCTTGCACTCGTTGTATTTGAACATAGAGATTATCACACCCGATCATCACATGGTGTCTCAGCACGAAGAACTTTCACAACGGTGCAAACTCGGGGAGAACACTTATACCTTGAAATTTTAGTAAGGGATCATCTTATAATGCTACCGCCATACTAAGCAAAATAAGATGCATAAAGATAGACATCACATGCAATAAAAATATGTCACATGATATGGCCATCATCATCTTGTCCTTTTGATCTCAATCACCAAAGCAACGTCATGATGTCCATCGTCACCGGCTTGACACCTTGATCTCCATCGTAGCATCGTGGTCATCTCGCCAACTATTGCTTCTACGACTATCGCTATCGCTAAGTGATAAAATAAAGCAGTTACAAGGCGTTTGTATTTCATACAATAAAGCGACAACCATAAGGCTCCTGCTAGTTGCCGATAAATTTTACAAAACATGATCATCTCATATAACAACGTACATCACATCATGTCTTGACCATATCACATCACAACATGCCTTGCAAAAACAAGTTAGACGTTCTATACTTTGTTGTTGCAAGTTTTATGTGGCTACTACGGGCTTCTAGCAAGAACCGTTCTTACCTACGACACAAAACCACAACGGTGATTGATCAAGTTTGTTGTTTTAACCTTCACAAGGATCGGCCGCAATCAAATTTGATTCAACTAAAGTAGGAGAAGCAGACACCCGCCAGCCACCTTTATGCAAAACTAGTTGCATGTCTGTCGGTGGAACTGGTCTCACGAACGTGGTCATTTAAGGTTGGTCCGGGCCGCTTCATTCAACAATACCGCCGAATCAAAATAAGACATTGGTGGTAAGCAGTATGACGATCACCGCCCACAAATCTTTGTGTTCTACTCGTGCATATCATCTACGCATAGACCTGGCTCGGATGCCACCATTGGTAAACGTAGCATGCAATTTCAAAAAAAATCCTACGCTCCCGCAAGATCTATCTAGGAGATGCATAGCAATGAGAGGGGAGAGTGTCCACGTACCCTTGTAGACCGAAAGCAGAAGCGTTAACTTAAAGCAGTTGATGTAGTCAAACATTGTCGGTGTCAAAACCGGCGGATCTCGGGTAGGGGGTCCCGAACTGTGCGTCAAGGCGGATGGTAACAGGAGACAAGGGACACGATGTTTTTACGTAGGTTCGGGCCCTCTCGGTGGATGTAAAACCCTACTCCTGCTTGATTAATATTGATGATATGGGTAGTACAAGAGTTGATCTACCATGAGATCAGAGAGGCTAAACCCTAGAATCTAGCCTATGGTATGATTGTTGTTCGTCCTACGGACTAAAACTCTCTGGTTTATATAGACACCGGAGAGGGCTAGGGTTACACAGAGTCGGTTACAATGGGAGGAGATCTTCATATCGTATCACCAAGCTTGCCTTCCACGCCAAGGAAAGTCCCATCCGGACATGGGACGAAGTCTTCAATCTTGTGTCTTCATAGTCCGGGAGTCCGGCCAAAGGTCATAGTCCGGCCATCCGGACACCCCCTAATCCAGGACTCCCTCAAACATCTTCTCGAATCAACCGATCAAGTACCAAACGTACGAAACCTCTGAGTTCTGCACACGTTCAGCTTGATGACGTCCCTCAAACTTTTGACCCAATAGAGGCACGAAGGAGTCGATGAGTTCTGTCAGCATGACGGCGTGATGACTGTGTTGGTGATATGATCCGTGCAGGGCTTCGCCTAAGCACTACGACAATATGACCGGAGGAGTAAACAATGGAGGGGGCACCACAAACGACTAAGCAATTGATGTGCTTTGGGGTGCCCCCTACCCCCATATATAAAGGAGGAGGGGGAGGCCGGCCGGCCCTAGGGGGCGCGCCAAGTGGGGGGAGTCCCACTAGGACTCCTAGTCCTAGTCGGCTCCCCCCTTCCTTCCAACGGAGAGGGGGAAAGGGGAAAGAGGTGGAGAGAGAGAGAGAATGAAAGGGGGGCGGGGGCGCCCCCCACCCTTGTCCAATTCAGATTGGCTTGGGGGGGGCACCTCCCATGGCCTGGTACTCCGAAAAATCCCCGAACCTCTTTAGAACCATTGCGGTGTCCGTATATAACCTTACAATATATGAATCTTTACCTCTCGACCATTTTGAGACTCCTCATCATGTCTGTGATCTCATCCTGGACTCCGAACAAACTTCAGTCACCAAAACACATAACTCATATAATACATATCGTCATCGAACGTTATGCGTGTGGACCCTACGGGTTCGAGAACCATGTAGACATGACCGAGACACCTCGCCGATCAATAACCAATAGCGGAACCTGGATGCTCATATTTGTACGCACATATTCTACGAAGATCTTTATCGGTCCAACCGTAATGTCAACATACGTTATTCCCTTTGTCATCGGTATGTTACTTTCCCGAGATTCGATCATTAGTATCTTCATACCTAGTTAAATCTCATTACCGGCAAGTCTCTTTACTCGTTCTGTAATGCATTATCCCGTAACTAACTCATTAGTTCACATTGCTTGCAAGGCTTCATATGATGTGCATTACCGAGAGGGCCTAGAGATACCTCTCCGATACTCGGAGTGACAAATCCTAATTTCGATCTATGCCAACCCAACAAACACCTTCAGTGATACCTGTACAACATCTTTATAATCACCCAGTTACATTTTGACGTTTCATAGCACATAAGGCATTCCTCCGGTGTCCAGGAGTTGCATAATCTCATAGTCATAGGAATATGTATTTGACATGAAGAAAGCAGTAGCAATAAAACTGAACAATCATTATGATAAGCTAACGGATGGGTCTTGTCCATCACATCATTCTCCTAATGATGTGATCCCGTTCATCAAATGACAACACATGTCCATGGCTAGGAAACTTAACCATATTTGATCAATGAGCTAGTGAAGTAGAAGCATACTAGGGACATGGTGTTTTGTCTTTGTATTCACACATGTATCAAGTTTCCGGTTAATACAATTCTAGCATGAATAATAAACATTTATCATGATACAAGGAAATATAAAATAATTACTTTATTATTGCCTCTAGGGCATATTTCCTTCAAACATGACATTGCAAAAGCGCGGAATATGAAACTCATATTATGTCTCTTCGAACAATTGTCTGGATTAAAAATAAACTTTCACAAGAGCGAGTTGTTCTGCTTTGCTAAGGCCAAAGAAGAGCAAGACACATATAGACAATTGTTTGGTTGCGAATTAGGTTCTTTGACCTTTAGCTATTTGGGAATACCGATTCATCACCATAAGTTATCTAATAAAGAATGCAAGTGCATCAAAGATCAAATTGAAAAAAAAAACTTAGTTGCTGGAAGGGCAAGCTAATATCGTATGGAGGTCGGCTAGTGTTGATTAACTCGGTACTTACTAGTATGCCGATGTTCCTACTATCTTCCTTCGAGGTACCGAAAGGGGTGCGGAGGAAACTTGATTTCTTTTGATCTCGTTTCTTCTGGCAGTCAGATGAGGTCAAAAGAAATATTGTCTTGGATGATGGGATATTTTATGTCGGCCCAAGGACTAGGTGGGTCTCGGTATTAAAAACCTAGAAATTAAGAATAAATGTCTTATGAGTAAATGTCTCTACAGGTTAGAGACAGACTCGGATGGTATGTGGGCACAGATACTGTGCAACAAGTATCTACAATTGAAAAGGCCAGTGCAGGTCACCATGAGACCAACTAACTCACCATTCTGGAAGGGACTCGTGCGAACAAAAGATGTGTTCCTTCATAGGGTTAAATTCTTGGGTGGCAATGGGATGTCAACAAGATTTTGGGAGGATACATGGTTAGGGGAGATGCTGATACGTCTCCAACGTATCTATAATTTTTGATTGTTCCATGCTATTATATTATATGTTTTGGATGTTTAATGGTCTTTATTATACACTTTTATACTATTTTTGGGACTAACCTATTAACCGGAGGCCCGGTCCAAATTGCTGTTTTTTTGCCTATTTCAGTGTTTCGCAGAAAAGGAATATCAAACGGAGTCCAAACAGAATGAAACCTTCAGGAGAATCGTTTTTCGAACAAATGCAATCCAGGAGACTTGGAGTGGACGTCACGGAAGCAACGAGGTGGCCACGAGGCAGGGAGGCGCGCCTAGGGGAGGGGGGTAGGCACGCACCCCACCCTCGTGGGCCCCTCGTGGCTCCCCAGACCGACTTCTTTCGTCTATATATACTCATATACCCTGAAAACATCCGACAGCACCATGAAACCCTATTTGCACCGCCGCAACCTTCTGTACCCGTGAGATCCCATCTTGGGGCCTTTTCCGGCGCTCCGCCAGAGGGGGAATTCATCGCGGAGGGCTTCTACATCAACACCATAGCCTCTCCGATGAAGTGTGAGTAGTTTACCTCAGACCTTCGGGTCCATAGTTATTAGCTAGATGGCTTCTTCTCTCTCTTTGGATCTCAACAAAGTTCTCCTCGATCTTCTTGGAGATCTATTCGATGTAATACTTTTTGCAGTGTGTTTGTCGAGATCCAATGAATTGTGGTTTATGATCAAGATTATCTATGAACAATATTTGAATCTCCTCTGAATTCTTTTATGTACGATTTGTTATCTTTGCAAGTCTCTTCGAATTATCCGTTGGGTTTGGCCTACTAGATTGATCTTTTTTGCAATAGGAGAAGTGCTTAGCTTTGGGTTCAATCTTGCAGTGTCCTTTACCGGTGACAGCAGGGGAAGCAAGGCACGTATTGTATTATTGCCACCAAGGATAAAAAGATGGGGTTTATATCATTTTGCTTGAGTTTATACCTCTACATCATGTCATCTTGCCTAATGTGTTACTCTGTTCTTATGAACTTAATACTCTAGATGCATGCTGGATAGCGGTTGATGTGTGTACTCTAGATGCATGCTGGATAGCGGTTGATGTGTGGAGTAATAGTAGTAGATGCAGAATCGTTTCGATCTACTTGCCGCAGACGTGATGCCTATATACATGATCATGCCTAGATATTCTCATAACTATGCACTTTTCTATCAATTGCTCGACAGTAATTTGTTCACCCACCATAATACTTATGCTATCTTGAGAGAAGCCACTAGTGAAACCTGTGGCCCCCGGGTCTATTTTCCATCATATAAGTTTCCGATCTATTTTATTTTGCAATCTTTACTTTCCAATCTACATCATAAAAATACCAATAATATTTATCTTATTATCTCTATGAGATCTCACTTTTGCAAGTGGTCTTGAAGGGATTGACAACCCCTTTATCGTGTTGGTTGCAAGGTTCTTATTTGTTTGTGCAGGTACGAGGGATTTGAGTGTAGCCTCCTACTGGATTGATACCTTTGTTCTCAAAAACTAAGGGAAATACTTACGCTACTTTGCTACATCACCCTTTCCTCTTCAAGGGAAAACCAACGCATGCTCAAGAGGTAGCAAGAAGGATTTCTGGCGCCGTTGCCGGGGAGTCTAGGTACAAGTCAAGACATACCAAGTACCCATCACAAACTCTTATCCCTCACATTACATTATTTTCCATTTGCCTCTGGTTTTCCTCTCCCCCACTTCACCTTTGCCTTTTCTTCGCCTCTTTACCGTTTGCCTTTCCTTCCCATGGCCGAATCTCCTGGGTTTTAGTACTTTGGATAGTCCCTCTGTCCTCTCTAAGCTCATAAATAATGATGCCATGGAAAGATCTATCAGGGTTATCAATGAGAGTTTGAATAATGTCAATGAAGATGATCCCGAAATTTTTCGTTATTTACTTGATGAGGCTTTAAAAGATGCTTGGGATAGGCTATTAAGGATCCGAGCTAGCTATGTGCCACAATATCAAATTGAGATATACCTAAAAAGCTTTTATGCTGGCTTACAATCTTCATTCAAGCGAGTTTTAGATTCTATTTTTGAAGAAGGTTTTCTTGAGGAGGATGCTATAGATACCTATGAAAAGATGAAAACTCTATTTGGGCACCCCATGAGTGAGAAGGTTGAATCCACCTCTCTTTTATGCTTTTATCAAAATGAAATTATCAAAGAGATTAAGGCTAGCTTAGATGCTAATTTATGTAGCATGCTTAATCTTTCTTCCACCATTAATGGCAATGTGCTTTCCCAAAATAGAAAGATAAATGCTATAGATAAGAAATTTTCTCTTTTCTTTCCCAATACCAAAGATGGGAATACTTAGATCTATTCTTGCTTTTATGCCTAGCTAGGGGCGTTAAATGATAGCGCTTGTTGGGAGGCCCAATTTTATTTTCGTTCTTTGCTTTTTGTTCCTGTTTAGTAATAAATATTTCATCTAGCCTCTAGTTATATGTGGTTTTTTGTTTTAATTAGTGTTTGTGCCAAGTAAAACCTTTAGGATAACTTACAGTGATAGTTAATTTGATCTTGCTGAAAATCAGAAACTTTTGCCCGCACGAGAATAATTTTCATAAATCACAGAAACGTGATTTTCAGTTGATTATTTTTGAAGAAGATTAATAGACAAATAACTAGGACTTCCTAATTTGGTAGAATTTTTGGGGTTCCATAAGTATTCGAGAGTTACAAATTACTACAGACTGTTCTGTTTTTGACAGATTCTGTTTTTCGTGTGTTGTTTGCTTATTTTGATAAATCTATGGCTAGTATCGAGGGGTATAAACCATAGAGAAGTTGCAATAAAGTAGGTTTAACACCAATATAAATAAAGAATGAGTTCATTACAGTACCTTAAAGTGGTGGTTTGTTTTCTTGCACTAACAGAGCTCATGAGATTTTCTGTTGAGTTTTCTGTTGTGAAGTTTTCATGTTTTTGGGTAAAGATTTGATGGATTATGGAATAAGGAGTGGCAAGAGCCTAAGCTTGGGGATGCCCAAGGCACCCCAAGGTAAAATTCAAGGACAACCAAAAGCCTAAGCTTGGGGATGCCCCGGAAGGCACCCCTCTTTCGTCTTCGTCCATCGGTAACTTTACTTGATGCTATATTTTTATTCACCACATGATATGTGTTTTGCTTGGAGCGTCTTGTATGATTTGAGTCTTTGATTTTTAGTTTATCACAATCATACTTGCTGTACACACCTTTTGGGAGAGACACACATGAATCCGAGTTTATTAGAATACTCTATGTGCTTCACTTATATCTTTTGAGCTAGACAATTTTGCTCTAGTACTTCACTTATATCTTTTTAGATCACAAAGGTGGTTTTATTTTATAGAAATTATTGATCTCTCATGCTTCACTTATATTATTTTGAGAGTCCTTTAGAACAGCATGGTAATTTCTTTGGTTAAAATTTTAGTCCTAATATGATGAGCATCCAAGATAGGTATAATAAAAACTATCATATAAAGCGCATTGAATACTATGAGAAGTTTGATACTTGATGATTGTTTTGAGATATGAGGATGGTGATATTAGGGTCATGCTAGTTGAGTAGTTGTGAATTTGAGGAATAGTTGTGCTAAAAGTTTGTGATTCCCGTAGCATGCACGTATGGTGAACTGTTATGTGATGAAGTTCGAGCATGATTTATTTATTGATTATCTTCCTTATGTGTGGAGGTCAGTCGTGCGATGGTTAACTCCTACCAACCCTTCCCATAGGATCATGCGTGTTGTACTTTCTTTTGATAACTTGTAGATTTTTGCAATAAGTATGTGAGTTCTTCATGACTAATGTTGAGTCCATGGATTATACGCACTCTCACCCTTCCACCATTGCTAGCCTTTCTTGTGCCACACAACTTTCGCCGGTATCATACACCCACCATATATCTTCCTCAAAAAAGCCACCATACCTACCTATTATGGCATTTCCATAGCCATTCCGTGATATATAGCCATGCAACTTTCCACCGTTACGTTTATTATGACACGCTCCACCATGGTCATATTGCTTTGCATGATCATGTAGTTCACATGGTATTTGTGGCAAAGCCACCATTCATAATTCTTTCATACATGTCACTCTTGATTCATTGCACATCCCGGTACACCGCCGGAGGCACTCATATAGAGTCATATTTTGTTCTAAGTATCGAGTTGTAATTCTTGAGTTGTAAGTAGATAAAAGTGTGACGATCTTCATTATTAGAGCATTGTCCCATGTGAGGAAAGGATGATGGAAGCAATGATTCCCTCACAAGTTGGGATGCGTCTCCAGACTTTATGAAAAATAAAAGAGGCCAAAGAAGCCCAAATAAAAAAAGAGGCCAAAGAAGCCCACCAAAAGAAAGAGAGAAAAAAAGAGAAGGGACAATGTTACTATCATTTTACCACACTTGTGCTTCAAAGTAGCACCCTGATCTTCATGATAGAGAGTCTCCTATTTTGTCACTTTCATATACTAGTAGGAATTTTTCATTATAGAACTTAGATTGTATATTCCAATGATGGGCTTCCTCAAATTGCCCTAGGTCTTCGTGAGCAAGCAAGTTGGATGCACACCCACTTAGTTTCTTTTGATGAGCTTTCATACACTTATAGCTCTAGTGCATCCGTTGCATGGCAATCCCTACTCACTCACATTGATATCTATTAATGGGCATCTCCATAGCCTGTTGATACGCCTAGTTGATGTGAGACTATCTTCTCCTTTTTTTGTCTTCTCCACAACCACCATCCTATTCCACCTATAGTGCTATGTCCATGGCTCACGCTCATGTATTGCGTGAAGATTGAAAAAGTTTGAGAATACTAAAGTATGAAACAATTGCTTGGCTAAAAAACCGGGGTTGTGCATGATTTAAATATTTTGTGTGATCAAGATAGAGCATAGCCAGACTATATGATTTTGTCGGGATAACTTTCTTTGGCCATGTTATTTTGAGAAGACATGATTACTTTGTTAGTATGCTTGAAGTATTATTACTCTTATATCAATATTAAACTTTTGTCTTGAATCTTTCGGATCTGAACATTCATGCCACAATAAAGAAAATTACATTGAGAATTATGTTAGGTAGCATTCGACAACAAAAAATCGGTTTTTATCATTTACCTACTCGAGGACGAGTAGGAATTAAGCTTGGGGATGCTTGATACGTCTCAAACGTATCTATAATTTTTTTATTGTTCCATGCTATTATATTATCTGTTTTGGATGTTTAATGGGCTTTATTAAACACTTTTATACTATTTTTGGTACTAACCTATTAACCGGAGGCCCAGTCCAAATTGCTGTTTTTTTTTGCCTATTTCAGTGTTTTGCAGAAAAGGAATATCAAACAGAGTCCAAATGGAATGAAACCTTCGGGAGAATCGTTTTTGGAACAAACACAATCCAGGAGACTTGGAGTGGATGTCAAGGAAGCAACGAGGCGGCCACGAGGCAGGGAGGTGCACCCAGGGGGTAGGCGCGCCCCCCACCCTCATGGGCCCCTCGTGGCTCCCAGACCGACTTCTTTCGCCTACATATACTCATATACCCTGAAAACATCTGAGAGCACCATGACCCTATTTCCACCGCCGCAACCTTCTGTACCCGTGAGATGCCATCTTGGGGCCTTTTCCGGCGCTCCACCGGAGGGGAATCCATCACGGAGGGCTTCTACATCAACACCATAGCCTCTCCGATGAAGTGTGAGTAGTTTACCTTAGACCTTCAGGTCCATAGTTATTAGCTAGATGGCTTCTTCTCTCTCTTTGGATCTCAATACAAAGTTCTCCTCGATCTTCTTGGAGATCTATTTGATGTAATACTTTTTATCGTGTGTTTGTCGAGATCCGATGAATTGTGGGTTTATGATCAAGATTATCTATGAACAATATTTGAATCTCCTCTAAATTCTTTTATGTATGATTTGTTATCTTTGCAAGTCTCTTCGAATTATCAGTTTGGTTTGGCCTACTAGATTGATCTTTCTTGCAATGGGAGAAATGCTTAGCTTTGGGTTCAATCTTGCGGTGTCCTTTCCCAGTGACAGCAGGGGCAGCAAGGCACATATTGTATTGTTGCCATCGAGGATAAAAAGATGGGGTTCATATCATATTTCTTGAGTTTATCCCTCTACATCATGTCATCTTCCCTAATGTGTTACTCTGTTCTTATGAACTTAATACTCTAGATGCATTCTGGATAGCGGTCGATGTGTGTAGTAATAGTAGTAGATGCAGAATCGTTTCGATCTACTTGTCACGGACGTGATGCCTATATACATGATCATGCCTAGATATTCTCATAACTATGCACTTTTCTATCAATTGCTCGACAGTAATTTGTTCACCCACCGTAATACTTATGCTATCTTGAGAGAAGCCACTAGTGAAACCTATGGCCCCCGGGTCTATTTTCCATCATATAAGTTTCCGATCTATTTTATTTTGCAATCTTTACTTTCCAATCTATATCATAAAAATACCAAAAATATTTATCTTATTATCTCTATCATATCTCACTTTTGCAAGTGGTCGTGAAGGGATTGACAACCCCTTTATCGTGTTGGTCGCAAGGTTCTTATTTTTTTGTGCAGGTACGATGGATTTGAGTGTAGCCTCCAACTGGATTGATACCTTGGTTCTCAGAAACTGAGGGAAATACTTACGTTACTTTGTTGCATCACCCTTTCCTCTTCAAGGGAAAACCAACGCATGCTCAAGAGATAGCAGACGCCACTAGCCATACAATACCCCACCCTATATAACATTGTGCAACATAAGGAGGATTACGTAGGCAGAATATGTCAATTGATTCCCTTGAATATGCAGTTCAAATGAGCGTTAGTTGGTGGACAATTGAATGCCTGGATGCACTTGGTACGGGGAATGATATATTCTCAATTATCCTATCAACCTGATTCGATGCACTGGAAGTTAATTAGCTAGAAATGGGGTGTTTACGGTGAAATCTTTTTACATGGATCTAATTAACTCTGGCCCAATATCAAGATCGTTACATATATGGAAGGTTAAGGTTCCCTTGTGTATTAAATTTTTTTATGTGGTTCATACAAAAGCAAGTGATCCTCACCAAAGATAACTTATTAAAGAGGCGGTGGGTAGGCAGTTCATGTTGTTGTTTTTGTGATCATGATGAAACAATACAACACTTATTCATAGAATTCCCACTCGCAAAATTGCTTTGGGGAACGATCCATATAGCCTTTAACATTACTCCTCCAGTTAACATTGAATCATTTTTTCGGACGTGGTTAGCTGGGGTTGATCATATTACTTCGGCTCGTATTCGGATTGGAATATGTGCGCTTCTGTGGGCTATATGGAATTGCAGGAATGATATGATCTTTATCAGAGCTACCGCATGGATACGTACACAGTCCTTACTCACTCCTATGGACTCCAGGGAGCCTTTGGTTACTAGGTGCAACCAGTGGGAGATGGTAGCATGGGCTATATTCAACCGGTTTGGATGGCGGTCACATAATAGGATAGGAGTCTAGGGAGCTTGTCCTTTTCATTGTGATACCGGTTGTGATATTAAGCATTCACATTTATTTTCCTTTTTGCTCTGATTGCGAGCTGTAATACTTTTATGACTTTGTTCTACTTCGAGACTTTTTAATAAGATGGCTGCATGCATCGTTTCGATGTAGAGGCCGGGGCCAAGCATCCTTTTCCAAAAAGTTTTCCTTTTCAGATGACATTCCATAGGTAATACTGTGTTTATTTCTATATACGGTTAGACCCCGTGGATAGCTGCTTAATTAGATGAAGTGCTAAATACATGAAGTAGGTTAACAACAAAACTCTTTAATTCATAGGTGGTTGCTAAGCTTTCTTTATTTAAGTAGTTGTATGTTGTAAACTAGATTTTTGCCTAGTTAAGCGTGCTAAGCGTTGGTCATCAAAGAACTCTCTCTCTCTCTCTCTCTCTCTCTCTCTTCTCTTAATTATTTTTTCATATCAAAATTTTCCTACTTGACAGCGTTAGCACATGCGCAAGGTGGAGCACTGGAAAGCGTATATGATGAAACATTGATTCTGATCTAAAAAACCAAATTCATTTGAAAATTCAAAATTTCCCTTGACGATTTTTTGTTTTTTTCCTCTAGGTGAAAAGAATTAGTTCGACTCACTTTTATGATTTCCTTTTAAAAATTTATGTTCTAGGTTAAAGACTAAGTTGAGCTTCCTCAAAGTTTTTCCATGATGCTCAATCACTTGGCAATTTTAGGCTCTGAGGGTTTTCCTCACTTAGATTCTCACAATCTCTTCGAGAGGGTGGGTTGCTCAGGAAAAACTCCTGCACATTTATTGTGAAGCAGCCAATCCAAAATGGTTGAAGTATGAGGCTATTTATAGTCGGTGGAGCAGATTTAGGGTTGATATGACCGTTGGAAGCACACTCACAACGTTAAGATGAGACATGGCTAATGGTCGGATTTCGAATCAGACACACATGGATGGTCTTGCGGCACTATACACCCAATTCCTCAGCAAGAAACTTCACTTCGATGTCCTGAAGGCATTAAAGCTAAATAACTTGCTTGGAAGGAAATTTCCAGGTCTCTACGCTCTAAAAAAATATGTTCGACTGAGAACATAAATGAATACTTCAATCTAACTTTCACTTGAACCCCCTTTAATAGTACAGTTTGCCCTTTTGACTCAACGGAACAAACTGAAACTAGTAAACAAAAGTCTACACTTCAGCTTCATAATCCTTGCACGGGCATTCCAAGGACTTCACTGTATCACACAATTTTAGGGCTCCATACTCTTCTATGGAACCAAATCCTCAGGAACATTCACATATGTATACTCACAAACATATTAATCCCTTAACTATTCTGACATTGAATTATCCAAAACCCTCGAAGGGCACTACATGCACTTACAAACATTAAAATCCACAAATAAGCATACTCTTGCTTTTTAAGATTCAACAATTTCAATCAATGTTCTCATCGACATAGATTTACAAAAAATGTTGAATTATATAAGAAACATAGCATTGTTGGTCTTTATTGTATAATTGCAATCTTATCATAAACCAAACCGAGTTACTTTAATCACGCAATACCATGCATGACACAACACCTGTGTAATACTTGAGAGTGAGTCTAGCCATATCACTTTTCAATTGAAAAAAAGAGAATAATGATGGGGGTTTATAAGAAGTAAAGATATAAAGGAAGTCTTGCATCATAGAGGTTTGATCATTAGGTGAATGGGATGCCTTATAATCTATGTCAACAGAAGGAGTAGGGTGCTACGTCTTGAGCTTGCATTGGTTTTCCTTGAAGAGGAAAGGGTGATGCAGCAAAGTAGCGTAAGTATTTCCCTCAGTTATTGAGAACCAAGGTATCAATCCAGTAGGAGGCTCCTCAGAAGTCGCACGCACCTACACAAACAAACAAGAACCTCACAACCAACGCAATAAAGGGGTTGTCAATCCCTTCACGGCCACTTGCAAAAAAGAGATCTGATAGAGATAATATGATAAGATAAATATTTTTGGTATTTTTATGATGTAAATTGGAAAAGTAAAGATGCAAATAAAAGTAGATTGAAAGCTTATATGATAAAAGATAGACCCGGGGGCCATAGGTTTCACTAGTGGCTTCTCTCAAGATAGCATAAGTATTACGGTGGGTGAACAAATTATTGTCGAGCAATTGATAGAAAACCGTATAGTAATGAGAATATCTAGGCATGATCATGTATATAGGCATCACGTCCATGACAAGTAGACCGACTCCTGCCTACATCTACTACTATTACTCCACACATCGACCGCTATCTAGCATGCATCTAGAGTATTAAGTTCATAAAGAACAGAGTAACGCATTAAGAAAGATGACATGATGTAGAGGGATAAAGTCATGCAATATGGTATAAACCCCATCTTTTTATCCTCGATGGCAACAATACAATACGTGCCTTGCTGCCCCTGCTGTCACTGGGAAAGGACACCGCAAGATAGAACCCAAACCTAAGCACTTCTCCCATTGCAAGAAAAATCAATCTAGTAGGCCAAATCAAACTGATAATTCAAAGAGACTTGCAAAGATAACTTAATGAAACATAAAAGAATTCAGAGGAGATTCAAATATTTCTCATAGCTAAACTTGATCATAAACCCACAATTCATCGGATCTTGACAAACACGCCGCAAAAAGAGTTACATCGAATAGATCTCTAAGAAGATCAAGGAGAACTTTGTATTGAGATTCAAAGAGAGAGAAGAAGCCATCTAGCTAATAACTATAGACCCGAAGGTCTATGCTAAACTACTCACAACTCATAGGAGATGCCTTGGAGATGATGTAGAGGCCCTCCATGGTCGATTCCCCCTCCGGCGGAGCACCGGCGAAGGCTCCAAGATGGGATCTCGCGGATACAGAAGCTTGCGATGGTGGAATTAGGTTTTCATGGTGCTCCTCGATGGTTTCATGGTACGTGGGTATGTATAGGAGGAAGAAGTAGGTCAGTGGACGCTCAAGGGGCCCACGAGGGTGGGGGCGCGCTTACCTGTAGGGGGCCGCCGGGCACCCTCGTGGTCGCCTCCTTTGTTGCTTGATGTCCACTCCAAGTCCTCTGGATCACGTTTGTTCCAAAAAGATCGCTCGTGAAGGTTTCATCCCGTTTGGACTCCGTTTGATATTTCTTTTCTACGAAACACTGAAATGGGCAAAAAAACAGCAATTCGGGTTGGGCCTCCGGTTAGTAGGTTAGTCCCAAAAATGATATAAAAGTGTAAAGTAAAGCCCATAAACATCCAAAACGGGTAATATAATAGCATGGAACAATCAAAAATTATATATACGTCGGAGACGTATCAAGCACCCCGTAGCTTAATTCCTGCTTGTCCTCGAGTAGGTAAATGATAAAACCAGAATTTTTGATGTGAAATGCTACCTAGCATAATTCTCAATGTAATTTTCTTTATTGTGGCATGAATGTTCAGATCCAAATGATCCAAAATGAAAGTTCATATTGACATAAGAAATAGTAATACTTCAAGCATACTAATCAAAGCAATCATGTCTTCTCAAAATAACATGGCTAAAGAAAGTTATCCCTACAAAATCATATAGTCTGGCTGTTGCTCTATCTTCATCACATAAAGTATTTAATCATGCACAACCCCGATGACAAGCCAAGCAATTGTTTCATACTTTAGTAATCTCAAACTTTTTCAACTTCCACGCAATACATGAGCGTGAGCCATGGACATAGCACTTATATGTGGAATAGAATGGTGGTTGTGGAGAAGACAAAAAGGAGGAAGATAGTTTCACATCAACTAGGCGTATTAACGGGCTATGGAGATTCCCATTAATATATATCAATGTGAGTGAGTAGGGATTGCCATGCAACGGATGCACTAGAGCTATAAATGTATGAAAGATCAATAAAAGAAACTAAGTTGGTGTGCATCCAACTTGCTTGCTCACGAAGACCTAGGGCGTTTTGAGGAAGCCCATCATTGGAATATACAAGCCAAGTTCTATAATAAAAAATTCCCACAAGTATATGAAAGTGACAACATAAGAGACTCTCTATCATGAAGATCATGGTGCTACTTTGAAGCACAAGTGTGGTAAAAGGGATAGTAGCATTGTCCCTTCTCTCTTTTTCTCTCATTTTTTTATTTGGCCTTTCTCTTTTTTTATTTGGCCTTTCCCTTTTTTAAGGTCCGAAGTCTCATCCCGACTTGTGGGGGAATCATAGTCTCCATCATCCTTTCCTCACTGGGACAATGCTCTAATAATGAAGATCATCACACTTTTATTTACTTACAACTCAAGATTACAACTCAATACTTAAAACAAGATATGACTCTATATGAATGCCTCCGGTGGTGTACCGGGATATGCAATGAATCAAGAGTGACATGTATGAAAATTATGAAGGTGGCCTTGCCACAAATACGATGTCAACTACATGATCATGCAAGAGCAATATGACAATGATGATGTGTGTCATAATAAACGGAATGGTGGAAAGTTGCATGGCAATATATCTCGGAATGTCTATGGAAATGCCATAATAGGTAGGTATGGTGGCTATTTTGAGGAAGGTATATGGTGGGTGTATGGTACCGGCGAAAGTTGCGTGGCACAAGAGAGGCCAACAATGGTGGAAGGATGAGAGTGCGTATAATTCATGGACTCAACATTAGTCATAAAGAACTCATATACTTATTGCAAAAATCTACAAGCTATTGAAAACAAAGTACTACATGCATGCTCCTAGGGTGATAGATTGGTAGGAAAATACCATCGCTCGTCCCCGACCGCCACTCAT
This sequence comes from Triticum timopheevii, assembly GCA_963921465.1. Classification (NCBI taxonomy): domain Eukaryota; kingdom Viridiplantae; phylum Streptophyta; class Magnoliopsida; order Poales; family Poaceae; genus Triticum; species Triticum timopheevii. Next base: position 106,035,585 of record OY997271.1, read on the forward strand.
AAGGAAGACAATCAATAAATAAAATTGTGCTCCAACTTCATCACAAAGCGGTTCACCATACGTGCATGCTATGGGAATCACAAACTTCAACACAAGTATTCTTTAAATTCATAATCACCCAACTAGCTTGACTCTAATATCACCACCTCTATATCTCAAAACAATTATCAAGCATCAAATTGATCATAGCATCCAATTCACTTTCTATGATAGTTTTTATTATACCCAACTTGGATGCCCATCATTCTAGGACCAATTTTATAACCTTAGCAAATACCATGCTGTTCTAAAACACTCTCAAAATAATATAAGTGAAGCATGAGAGATCAACAATTTCTACAAAATTAAGCCACCGCCGTGCTCTCAAAGATATAAGTGAAGCACTAGAGCAAAACTATCTAACTCAAAAGATATAAGTGAAGCACATAGCGTATTCTAATAAATTCCAATCAAGTGGGATTCTCCCAAAAGGTGTGTACAGCAAGGATGATTGTGGTAAACTAAAAAGCAAAGACTAATATAATACAAGACGCTCCAAACTAAACACATATCATGTGGCGAATAAAAATAGGCATCCCCAAGCTTAGGATTTTGTTTATCCTTGAATATCTTGGGGTGCCATGGGAATCCCAAGCTTAGGCTCTTGCCACTCCTAATTCTATAATCCATCAAATCTTTACCCAAAACTTGAAAACTTCACAACACAAAACTCAACAGGAAATCTCATAAGCTCCGTTAGTGCAAGAAAGAAAAACCACCACATAAGGTACTGTAATGAACTCATTATTTATTTATATTTGTGTTAAACCTACTGTATTCCAACTTCTCTATGGTTCGTACCCCAACATACTAGCCATAGATGCATCAAAATAAGCAAATAACACACGAAAAACAGAATCTGTCAAAAACAGAACAATCTGTAGCAATCTGTAACTCTCGAATACTTATGGAACTCTAAAAATCCTACCAAAATAAGAAGTCCTGGGAAATTTGTCTATTTATCTACAGCAAAAAGAATCAATGCAAAATCTCGTTTCTGTGAATTACTAAAATTATTTTTGTGCGTGTAAAGTTTATATTTTTCAGCAGAATCAAATTAACTATTACCATAGGTTATCCTATAGGTTCTACTTGGCACAAACACTAATTAAAACATGAAAACACATCTAAACAGAAGGTAGATGAAAAATTTATTGAATAACAGCAAGGAAAAATATTGGGTTATCTCCCAACAAGCACTTTTCTTTAAAGCCTTTTAGCTAGGCATTGATAATTTTAATGATGCTCACATGAAAGACAAGAATTGAAGCGCAAAGAGAGTATCATGAAACACGTGACAAACACATCTAAGTCTAACATACTTCCTATTCATAGGCATCTTATAGGAAAACAAATTATCATAACAAGCAAAAACTAGCATATGCAAGGAAGCGGAAAGAAACAATAGCAATCTCAACATAACGAGAGGTAATTTAGTAACATGAAAATTTCTACAATCATATTTTCCTCTCTCGTAATAATTACATGTGGGATCATAAGCAAATTCAACAAAATAGCTATCACATAAAATATTTTCAACACGATCCACATGCATGCAAAGTTGACACTCTTCCAAAAATAGTGGGATTAACATTAACTCTCCAAACCCACTTTTATCAAAAAATTCATAAGATTGAACATTCTCCAAATATGTGGGATCTAAAGTTGACACTCTTCCAAACCCACTTTCAATAATATTGCAAACACTATTATCAATCTAATATTCATCATGGGGCTTAAATAAAATTTCAAGATCATAAGAAACATCATCACCCCAATCATGATCATTGCAACAAGCATTAGACATAGCAAAACTAGCATCTCCAAGCTTAGGGTTTTCCATATTATTAGCACCATTGACATCAATAGAATTTGTAGTAAAATCATTGCAATCATGCTTTTTATTCAAGGAGCTATCGTGAATCTCTTCATTAATTTCTTCATCACAATTTTCAGATTCACGAATTTCAAGCAAAACCTCATAAAGATAGTCTAGTGCACTCAACTCACTAGCGATAGGTTCATCATAATTGGATCTCTTAAAGAGATTAGCAAGTGGATGAGTATCCATAAACTTTTAGCAAGCGAAAGAGAGAGGATATTGGGAAAGAGAGGGCGAATAAAACGGCAAGGGTGAAGTGGGGAGAGGAAAACGAGAGGCAAATGGCAAATAATGTAATGCGAGGGAGATGAGTTTGTGATGGGTACTTGGTATGTCTTGACTTGAGCGAAGACCTTCCCCGGCAACGGCACCAGAAATCCTTCTTGCTACGTCTTGAGCTTGTGTTGGTTTTCCTTGAAGAGGAAAGGGTGATGCAACAAAGTAGCGTAAGTATTTCCCTCAGTTATTGAGAACCAAGGTATCAATCCATTAGGAGGCTCCTCAGAAGTCCCACGCACCTACACAAACAAACAAGAACCTCGCAACCAACGCAATAAAGGGGTTGTCAATCCCTTCACGGCCACTTGCAAAAGTGAGATTTGATAGAGATAATATGATAAGATAAATATTTTTGGTATTTTTATGATATAAATTGGAAAAGTAAAGACGCAAATAAAAGTAGATTGAAAGCTTATATGATAAAAGATAGACCAGGGGGCCATAGGTTTCACTAGTGGCTTCTCTCAAGATAGCATAAGTATTACGGTGGGTGAACAAATTACGGTCGAGCAATTGATAGAAAAGCGCATAGTTATGAGATTATCTAGGCATGATCATGTATATAGGCATCATGTCCGTGACAAGTAGACCGACTCCTTCCTGCATCTACTACTATTACTCCATACATCGACCGCTATCTAGCATGCATCTAGAGTATTAAGTTCATAAAGAACAGAGTAATGCATTAAGAAAGATGACATGATGTAGAGGGATAAACTCATGCAATATGATATAAACCCCATCTTTTTATCCTCAATGGCAACAATACAATACGTGCCTTGATGCCCCAGCTGTCACTGGGAAAGGACACCGCAAGATAGAACCCAAACCTAAGCACTTCTCCCATTGCAAGAAAGATCAATCTAGTAGGCCAAATCAAACTGATAATTTGAAGAGACTTGCAAAGATAACTTAATCACACATAAAAGAATTCAAAGGAGATTCAAATATTTCTCATAGATAAACTTGATCATAAACCCACAATTCATCGGATCTCGACAAACACACCACAAAAAGAGTTACATCGAATAGATCTCTAAGAAGATCAAGGAGAACTTTGTATTGAGATTCAAAGAGAGAGAAGAAGCCATCTAGCTAATAACTATAGACCTGAAGGTCTATGCTAAACTAGTCACAAATCATAGGAGAGGCCTTGGAGATGATGTAGAGGCCCTCCGTGGTCGAATCCCCCTCCGGCGGAGCGCTGGCGAAGGCTCCAAGATGGGATCTCACAGATACAGAAGGTTGCGATGGTGGAATTAGGTTTTCGTGGTTCTCCTCGATGGTTTCAGGGCACGTGGGTATATATAGGAGGAAGAAGTAGGTCAATGGATGCTCGAGGGGCCCACGAGGGTGGGGGGCGCGCCCACCTGTAGGGGGTGCGCTGGGAACCCTCGTGGTCGCGTCCTCTGTTGCTTGACGTCCACTCCAAGTCCCCTGGATCACGTTTGTTCCAAAAAGATCGCTCCCGAAGGTTTCATCCCGTTTGGACTCCGTTTGATATTCCTTTTCTTCGAAACACTGAAATAGGCAAAAAACAGCAATTCGGGCTGGGCCTCCGGTTAGTAGGTTAGTCCCAAAAATGATATAAAATTGTAAAGTAAAGCCCATAAACATCCAAAACGGGTAATATAATAGCATGTAACAATAAAAAATTATAGATATGTTGGAGACGTATCATAGGGATAGACATGCAACAGATGCACTACAATTATAAGTGTATGAATGGATTAGTGGGGTGTGCATCCAACTTACTGGCTCACAAGACCTAAATCATTTTAGGAGACTCATCATTGAAATATACAAGTCATGTTCTATTACGTAAAGATCCCCAAGTTGTGTATGAAACATGAGGTGCATGAAAAATCTCTCTATAAAATGCAATAATGCTACCTTGAAGTACTTTATGACATCTGATAAAACTAGGTGGTACTTTGAAGGACAAATGCATATAAAAAGGGATAGTAGTGTTGCTCCCCCCTCTCTCTCTTTTCTTTTTTAATCTATCAACTCTCTTTTTTCTGGCACCTCCATGGTGCATTTTTTTTTGATCTTTCAAGATAGTGCGACACTCTATAATGATGTACAATTCACTTTGAATTTACTTACAACTCAACTGAATTCAAATGATAAACATGATGCTCTAATGAATGTCTGTAGTAGTGTACAAGAATGTGCAATGATCTAGCATATCATATATGAATAGTCCTTGTCCCTCCCGAGCCAGAGTCGACATTAAAAGATGCATCGATATTTACCATGACATATTACTCCTTCAGTTTGCGCCATCCATGTCGAACAATTCTTACCTGAGTTTTCTTCTGAGCCCTCACATAATGCGTCACCAAAGCAGATATAGCTTGAGCTATGTTATGTGATTGATGAATCACTTTATTTCGCGAATACGTAAAACTTACGTATCATTGCATTGATAGAAGGAATGTAATGAGTTCAAAAAGGGGTACAACACATGACACAAATGCACGCATGCGTGAACATGGTGCCCGGAGCAGAGAGACGAGGGATGCTCGGTCCGAACAATGAATACATCACAGCTAAACTTACCAAGCCAAAACCAAGAGTGTCAATGTCGAACCACGAAGAATTTCAACATTGCTTAAGCCAAAACCGGCGACACCGCAAGCGAGCAAGATATCACCTTTGAAAGGATCAAGAAGAGGTGTCTAGAGGGGGGGTGATTAGACCCTCAACAAGTAAAGATAGCAGTTTTTAGGTTTTTCAAGTTGAGGTTGGAAATTAGCACAATTTCAAGCATTCACAATACAATTCAAGCAAGCATTCAAAGAGTATATGAGCAGCGGAAATTAAAGCATGCAACTTGCAAGAAAGTAAAGGGATGGGATTGGAGTGCGCAAACGCAATTGGAAACACGGAGATTTTTGGCGTGGTTCCAATAGGTGGTGCTATCTGATACTTCTCCAACGTATCTATAATTTTTGATTGTTCCATGCTATTATATTATCTGTTTTGGATGTTTAATGGGATTTATAATACATTTTTATATTATTTTTGGGACTAACCTATTAACTGGAGGCCCAGTCCAAATTGCTGTATTTTTTCCTATTTCAGTATTTCACAGAAAAGGAATATCAAATGGAGTCCAAACGGAATGAAACCTTCGGGAGAGTAATTTTTGGAACAAACGTGATCTAGAGGACTTGGAGTGGATGTCAAGAAAGAAGCAAAGAGGCCACGAGGCAGGGAGGCACGCTTGCCCCCCCTGGGCGCGTCCCCCACCCTCGTGGGCCCCTCACAGCTCCACTGACCTACTTCTTCCTCCTATATATACCCATATACTCTGAAAACATCCAGGAGCACCATAGATCGGGAGTTATGCCGCCGCAAGCCTCTATAGCCACCAAAAACCAATCGGGACCCTGTTCTGGCACCCTGTCGAAGGGGGGATCCCTCATCGATGGCCATCTTCATTATCCCGGCGCTCTCCATGACAAGGAGGGAGTAGTTCACCCTCGGGGCTGAGGGTATGTACCAGTAGCTATGTGTTTGATCTCTCTCTCTCTCTCTCTCTCTCTCTCGTGTTCTTGATTTGGCACGATCTTGAGGTATCGCAAGCTTTGCTATTATAGTTCGATCTTATGATGTTTGTCCCCCTCTACTCTCTTGTAATGGTTTGAGTTTTCCCTTTGAAGTTATCTTATCGGATTGAGTCTTTAAGGATTTGAGAACACTTGATGTATGTCTTGCATGTTCTTATCTGTGGTGACAATGGCATATTCACGTGATCTACTTGATGTATGTTTTGGTGATCAACTTGCGGGTTCAGTGACTTTGTGAACTTATGCATAGGGGTTGGCACACGTTTTTGTCTTGACTCTCCGGTAGAAACTTTGGGGCACTCTTTGAAGTTCTTTGTGTTGGTTGAATAGATGAATCTAAGATTGTGTGATGCATATCGTATAATCATACCCACGGATACTTGAGGTGACATTAGGGTTTTGGTTGATTTGTGTCTTAAGGTGTTATTCTAGTACGAACTCTATGATAGATCGAACGGAGAGAATAGCTTCATGTTATTTTACTACGGACTCTTGAATAGATCGATCAGAAAGGATATCTTTGAGGTGGTTTCGTACCCTACAATAATCTCTTTGTTTGTTCTCTGCTATTAGTGACTTTGGAGTGACACTTTGTTTCATGTTGAGGGATAGTTATATGATCCAATTATGTTATTATTGTTGAGAGAACTTGCACTAGTGAAAGTATGAACCTAGGCCTTGTTTCCTAGCATTGCAATACTGTTTATGCTCACTTTTATCATTAGTTACCTTGCTGTTTTTATATTTTCAGATTACAAAAACCTATATCTACCATCCATATTGCACTTGTATCACCATCTCTTCGCCGAACTAGTGCACCTATACAATTTACCATTGTATTGGGTGTGTTGGGGACACAAGAGACTCTTTGTTATTTGGATGCAGCGTTGCTTGAGAGAGACCATCTTCATCCTACGGCTCCCATGGATTGATAAACCTTAGGTCATCCACTTAAGGGAAATTTACTACTGTCCTACAAACCTCTGCACTTGGAGGCCCAACAACGTCTACAAGAAGAAGGTTGTGTAATAGACATCAAGCTCTTTTCTGGCGCCGTTGCCGGGGAGGCTAGGTAAGCGGCACTAACACCCCGTCAACTAAGCTATTTTCTGGTGCTGTTGCCGGGGAGGTGAGTGCTTGAAGGTATATCTTTAGATCTTGCAATCGAATCTTTTTGTTTCTTGTTTTATCACTAGTTTAGTCTATAAAAGAAAACTACAAAAAAATGGAATTAAGGCTGCCTCATATGCTTCATCTTTTTAATGTCTTTCGTGAAAACAATGGGAAGCAAAATTGTGCTCAAGTCCTAGAAGAAGAATTACATAGAATGCTTGGCATAAAATATGTGTATGATGAGCATGATTGCAATGTTGTTGGTATGAATTCTTTGAATACCCATGATGCTAATGATATGCAAAGCCACAAGCTTGGGGATGCTATGTTTGATGAAGATGATATGTTTAGTCCCCCAAGTTTTGATGAGCAAATTTATTATGATGAAAGCATGCCTCCTATTTATGATGATTATTGTGATGACACGTATGCTATAAAGAATAAAGATAACCATGAAACTTGTCATCATGATTTTAATTTTCAATTGGATTATGCTTCACATGATAGTTATTTTGTTGATTTTCTCCCACTACTATTCATGAGAACAAATTTGCTTTTGTGGAGAGTAATAAATTTTTCATGCTTGTGCATCATGAAAATAGTGCTTTATGTGATGGTTATATTGTTGAATTTACTCATGATGCTACTGAAATTTATTATGAAGGAGGAACATATGCTTGTAGGAATTGCAATAATATCAAATTTCCTCTCTATGTGTTGAAATTTTTGAAGTTGCACTTGTGTTGCCTTCATATGCTAATTGATTATTGCACCCATAAGTTGTTTTCTCACAAAATCCCTATGCATAGGAAGTGGGTTAGACTTAAATGTGCTAGTCATATTCTTCATGATGCTCTCTTTATGTTTCAATTCTTATCTTTTATAAGAGCATCATTGAAATCATCATGCCTAGCTGAAAAGGCAATAAAGAAAAGCGCTTGTTGAGAGACAACCCAATATTTACCCTTATTGTTTTTGTGTGTCCCCATGATTATGCTACTGTAGTAATCATGTTTTATAGCTTTTGTTTCAATAAAGTGCCAAGTAAGACCTTTAGGATAGCTTACGGTGATAGTTGTGTTGATCCTGCTGAAAATCAGAAACTTTTGCACCCCGTAAATTAGTTTTGATAATTCACATAAAGGTCCTTTTGATCTGATTATTATTTCTCTGGACTGGTACACAAATTTCTCAGGTTTTCCTAATTTGGTAGAATTTTTGGAGTTACAGAAGTATTCAAGAGTTACAGATTAGTACAGACTGTTCTGTTTTTGACAGATTCTGTTTTCTATGTGTTGTTTGCTTATTTTGATGAATCTATGAGTAGTTGATACGTCTCCAACGTATCTATAATTTTTGATTGCTCCATGCTATATTATCTACTGTTTCGGGCAATATTGGGCTTTATTTTCCACTTTTATATTATTTTTGGGACTAACCTATTAACCGGAGGCCCACCCCAGAATTGCTGTTTTTAGCCTATTTCAGTGTTTCGAGGAAAAGGAATATCAGATGGAGTCAAAACGTAACGAAATCAACTGGAGAAGTTATTTTTGGAAGGAAAGCAACCCAGGGAACTTGGAGTGCACGTCAGGGGAGATACGGGCTGCACACGTGGGTCGGGGGTGCGCCCACCCCCCCTGGGCGCGCCCCATGCCTCGTGGGGCCCCCGTAGCTCCTCCGACGTACCCCCTGCACCCATATATACTCTCGTACCCTATAACTTCCAGAACGGAGATTGGATCAGAAGTTCCGCCGCCGCAAGCCTCTGTAGCCACGAAAAACCAATCGGGGCCCTCTCCGGCACCCTGCCGGAGGGGGCCATCATCACCGGAGGCCATGGAGGAGTATCCCGGAGGGGTCTTCATCACCATGAAGGCCAAGGACCAGAAGGTGGAGGCCATGGAGGAAGAAGCACAAGGGGGAGAACCTCTCCTCCTCTCTTCTGGTGGTGCCGGAGTTCCATCGGGAGGGGATTCATCGCCGCAGTGATCGTCTTCATCAACATCAACATCATCATCATCATCATCCTCATCTCTTTTACACGGTCCACTCTCCCGCACCCCGCTGTAATCCCTACTTGAACATGGTGCTTTATGCCACATATTATGATCCAATGATGTGTTGCCATCCTATGATGTTTTGAGTAGATATCTTTTGTCTTTTGGTTGATTGATGATCTAGATTGTATGAGTTGTATGTTTTACTTTGGTGTTGTCCTATGGTGCCCTCCGTGTCGTGCAAGAGTGAGGGATTCCCGCTGTAGGGTGTTGCAATACGTTCATGATTCGCTTATAGTGGGTTGGTGAGTGACTGAAACACAAACCCGGGTAAGAGGGATTGTTGCGTATGGGAATAAAGAGGACTTGATGCTTTAATGCTATGGTTGGGTTTTACCTTAATGATCTTTAGTAGTTGCAGATGCTTGCTAGAGTTCCAATCATAAGTGCATATGATCCAAGTAGAGAAAGTATGTTAGCTTATGCCTCTCCCTCATATGAAACTGCAATAGTGATTACCGGTCTTGTTAACAATTGCCTAGGACAATTCCGCACACCGATCCACCATTATTCCACACTCGCTATTTATATTATTTAGTATTATATTCTAACTTTATAATAACAGCACCTACTTTTATGTATTAGCTCTCCGATATCATACAAAGTTATCCTCTCCATACCCACAATGTAGTTTTATTTCTCGTTACTAGTTGGAAGCAAACGTTCGGTGCACGTAGAATCGTATTGGTGGCAGATAGGGCTTGAGAGAATATTGGTCTTACCTTTAGCTCCTTGTGGGTTCGACACTCCATACTTACCACTTCCATCTTTGGAAAGTGCTACGATGATTCCTTGCACTTGGGGATTATCAAGCTCTTTTCTGGCGCCGTTGCCGGGGAGCAATAGCGTGGGGTTGATATTCTCGTGTGTGCTTGTTTGCTTTCTTTACTTGGTAGATTTTGTTTTTCCTTTTTTGTTTCTGTTTAGTTGTGGGTGAAATATACAAAAAAAATTCAAAAGAATAAAAATACCAAAAAAATATTTACTTGCCTCTCATGCCTAAAAAGTTTTTCAAAAAGAGAAGTGATTGGAAGGTTTTGCATTGAAGAAGTGAGGGTCGACCTTGAGCACTTGTGCTCATGCTCACGGAAACAATGTAGAATTTTTCATGGAAATTTCTCTGTAAATAATTATCCCCCTGTATATATTCTTTGTATTATAAAAATAATGTGCCAAGCTTGGTTTTAGGATGATTAGATTGCTTGTTTGCTTTGTGCAGAATAAAAACAGAAACTTTGGCTGTAGTGCATGAATTTACATTTTTAATTGGAAAGTCAAATGGTTCTGATTCTGTTTGCACATTACTTATGTACAAATTTTTCAAATTGTCAAATTTAGTTTATAATTTTAGGAGTTACAGAAGTTTGGAGAACTTCCAGATTACTACAGACTGTTCTGTTTTTAACACATTCTGTTTTGCGTGTGTTGTTTGCTTATTTTGATGAATCTATGAGTAGTATCGGAAGGTATGAACCATGGAGAAGTTGGAGTACAGTAGATTTAACATCAATACAAATAAAGAATGAGTTCATTACAGTACCTAAAGGTAGTGATTTGCTTTTTTTACACTAACGGATCTCACAAGTTTTTGTTAAAGTTTTGTGTGGATGAAGTGTCCGAAGGTCGAGCAGCTATCAATATGAGAAGAATAAAGAGAGGAAAGAGTTCAAGCTTGGGGATGCCCAAGGCACCCCAAGTAAATATTTCAAAGTATACTCAAGCATCTGAGCTTGGGGATGCCCCGGTTGGCATCCCATCTTTCTTCTTCAACAAATATCGGTATACCTCGGTTTTTGTTTTGTTCACATGATTTGTGTCCTTTGTGTTTTTCCTTTTCTTCAAGAACCATGCTAGCATGAGATAGACCTTCATTGATTTATAGAATACTTCATGTGCTTCACTTAAATCTTTTAAGTATGATCTTATAGAATTGCTCTTTGTGCTTCACTTAAATCTTTTGAGTATGGTTTTATAGAATGCTTCATGTGCTTCACTTATACATTGTGAGCTTGGATATTGGTTAGTTGTAGAATGCTCCATGAACTTCACTTATATCTTTTGGAGTATGAATCATTTAAAGTGGGTTTGGAAGAGTGTCAACTTTAGGAATTAGTGATCCCACTATTTTGGAAGATATTGAATCTTAGTGTGATATTTATGAAAGTGGATTTGGAAGAGTGTCCACTTTAGTTAGCAATGGTTCCACTATTTCGGAAGAGGTTCCAATTGAGTATGAGAACAAATTTGTTATTCATGATGCCTCTGAAAATTATTATGAGGGAGGAATACATGCTTGTAGGAGTTGCAATAATATTAAGTTTTCTCCCTACGTGCTTAAAGTTTTGAAAGTTATGCTTGTTTTGCCTTCCTATGCTAGTTGATTGTTGTTCTTATAAATTGTGTACTCACAAAATCCCTAGGCATAGGAAGTGTGTTAGATTTAAAAGTGCTAGTGAGGGAGTCCTGGACTAGGGGGTGTCCGGATAGCCGAACTATCATCATCGGCCGGACTCCAAGACTATGAAGATACAAGATTGAAGACTTCGTCACGTGTCCGGATGGGACTTTCCTTGGCGTGGAAGGCAAGCTTGGAGATACGGATATGTAGATCTCCTACCATTGTAACCGACTCTGTGTAACCCTAGCCCTCTCCGATGTCTATATAAACCGGAGGGTTTTAGTCCGTAGGACAACAACCATTACAACAATCATACCATAGGCTAGCTTCTAGGGTTTAGCCTCCTTGATCTCGTGGTAGATCCACTCTTGTACTACCCATATCATCAATATTAATCAAGCAGGACGTAGGGCTTTACCTCCATCAAGAGGGCCCAAACCTGGGTAAAACATCGTGTCCCTCGTCTCCTGTTACCATCCGCCTAGACGCATAGTTCGGGACCCCCTACCCGAGATCCGCCGGTTTTGACACCGACATTGGTGCTTTCATTGAGAGTTCCTCTGTGCCTTCGCGATTAGGAAGGATGCCTCTTCCCGTCTTTAAAGACGGAACCATCACCAAAGGAGCTCTGGCCACCGGCCACACTATCCGGCTAGGTGGTTTTCTCATGACCGCCTGTTCGGCCAACACATCGACGATGACCTCTCGGGTCATCAGAAGCAATCTTCATGTCATCTCGGAATTCGCCGAGCAGCTGGATCCGATGGAGCTCTCTTCTGTAAACGAACTCCTGGACCGCATTGCCGCCCTGGGGGTCGCCACAGACTACGATCAGATCGGGCTTAAAACCGATCTGAGAGAGATTAACTCTCCCCAGGTTACCCACCACGTTGCAGTGGTAGAGGAACAAAGCGGAGATTCCCCTTCTGTACTAAAAACTAGTTATGTCCGGACTCCCGAACCCTCCATGTCGGATTCCCGCGGAGGGACGGCTGTCGATCAAGCACTGAACCTAAAGTCAGGCATCGGACCGGACTCGCTGGACAACATCCAACAATCCAAGCTTCCAAATTCGAAAACTTTTCGGCCCTTGAGCCTCGAGATGGGTAGGGTTCCAGACTCAATTCCACCCACCCACCCGAACATATGCGATCTATCTCAAATCCGGCAAGAGCCCGCCGAAACAGTACATCATTACTGGGCCAGAGTCCTCCTGGTCATGGACAGGATAAAGGACTGCCGTGAGGAAAATGCAATTTCAATTTTCTGCAATAATTGCACGGACGAGGGAATCTTGAACGCTGTCAGTCATCGTGAACTTACACGCTTCTCCGATCTGGCGTCCATAGTACGAAAGTACTGTGCGATGGAAAGTTTCCAGAAAACCGAAACCAAGTTTTGGGACAATCCGGCCCCGAATACAAGCCCAGTCCAAAACAAAAGGGTGCATCACACTTAGGCACCAGGTACAAAAACCAAAAAGCAAAAACCCCATAAAGGGCACGGAACCGTACTGGAGGGATGTCTCATCGGACCCTGTAAAATTCACAGTACAGAAGGCGCCACTCCAACACATAGCCTTCGAGCATGTTGGATACTGTGGCAGGTGGCCAAAAGTGGCGAAGAGCTTCTAGCCCCGGAGAACCACTCCAACAGTACCAGTACGGTGTCAACAGTCTTCGAGACTTTCGCATCAAATAATATGTGGAAGCGAACAATCCGCAGCCTCGCCGAAGTCTACCAGGTAGCAACAACAAACCCATGGAGCGACACAGCCATCACCTTCAACGCCAGCGACGAACCTAAATTCCGAACAGCCCGAGCACCAGCCGCATTGGTCCTCAGTCCGATAGTGGACGGCTTTCGTCTTACCAAGGTACTCATGGATGGCGGCAGCGGATTAAACCTCATCTACGAGGAAACGCTTCAAAAAATGGAAATAGACTGGAGCCGCATTGAGCGAAGCAGCACAACCTTCAGAGGGATAATCCCTAGCCGGGAAGCACGCTGCACAGGAAAAATCGCACTTGATGTGGTGTTCGGCTCGCCGGACAATTACAGGTCTGAAGAGGTCACGTTCCAAGTGCGCCCGTTCAGCAGCGGATATCACGCTATATTAGGACGAGAGGCATTCACAATTTTTCAAGCCATCCCCCATTACGGGTACATGAAGCTTAAGATGTCCGGGCCCGGCGGAATAATCACTCTCGTAAGTGATCCGGACACAGCACTCTGCACCGAAAACAAGACAGCCGCATTAGCCCTGGAGGCACTATCCGAAGCCCTAGCGGCGGAGGAACTCACCACGCTGCTCTCCACGGTGAATAGGGACGATGTGATACTCGATAAGAGATCCAAGTCTACCTCCTTTAAACCAGCGGATGAAATAGTCAAATTCCAGGTCCATCCAACGGACCCAACAAAGACGGCCTCCATCGGGACACAGTTAAACCCTAATGTAGACGCCTCATTGCGAGAATTCCTTTGAGAGAATTGGGACATCTTCGCCTGGCACCCTTCAGATATGCCAGGAATCCCATGCAGATTGGCAGAACACAGCCTAAACATCCTAAAAGGATTCAAGCCAGTCAAACAGGCTCTTTGGCGATTTTCCGAACCCAAAAGATAGGCAATGGGAGAAGAGCTAGCCAAACTATTAGAAGCCGGATTCATCAGAGACATCAAACATCCGGACTGGCTAGCAAACCTGGTAATGGTACCAAAGAAGGACAAGTCCTGGCGCCTATGTGTCGATTTTAAAGACCTCAACAAGGCCTGCCCAAAGGATCCCTTCCCCCTTCCCCGCATCGACCAAATAATCGATGCTACTGCAGGGCACGATTCATTGTGCTTCCTCGACGCATACTCCGGCTACCATCAAATCAAGATGGCGGAGGCGGACCAAGCAGCAACGACATTCATTACTCCATATGGACCATTCTGCTTCAACACGATGCCCTTCGGACTTAAAAACGCCGGCGCAACATATCAGCGCATGATTCAGACATGTGTGGCTACCCAGATCGGCAAAACAGTAGAGGCATACGTAGACGACGTAGTCGTCAAAACCAAACACGTCGAAACTCTAATAGACGATTTGAGGCTCACATTCGACAACCTCCAAGCATACGACATTAAGCTGAATCCGAAAAAATGCGTTTTCGGCGTACCAGTCGGAAAGCTCCTGGGCTTCATTGTATCCGGTAGAGGAATTGAAGCAAACCCAGCCAAGATCTGAGCTCTGTCACAGCTGGAGATTCCAAAAGACCTCAAACAAATACAAAAACTTACTGGATGCATGGCGGCTCTAAGCCGCTTCATCTCCTATTTGGGGGAAAAAGCATTGCCCCTCTATCGCCTCCTCCGGCGCACCGAACACTTCGAGTGGACGGATGCTGCCACTGCCGGACTCAAAGAAATAAAAGCCATATTGGCAACAAATCCAGTCCTGGCCACGCCTAACCTGGCCGAACTAATGCTGCTATACATCGCGGCAACACATCAAGTTGTAAGCGCGGTGCTCGTCGTCGAACGAGAAACAGAAGGGCATAAACTCCCTCTTCAAAAACTAGTGTACTACGTATCCACTGTCTTAACTCCCTGCAAGTCTCGATACCCGCATTATCAAAAGATAGCGTACGCGGTGTTCATGGCATCCCGGAAGCTTCGACACTACTTTCAGGAGTGTTCGATAACAGTGGCCTCCGAAGTGCCCCTGAACGACATTATAAACAACCGCGACGCAACGGGAAGGATTGCAAAATGGACCATTGAGCTCCTACCATTCGATATAACTTATAAACCTCAGCGAGCTATAAAGTCGCAGGTCTTGGCTGACTTCGTCGCTGAATGGACCGAAGCCGAACTCCCTAAAGAGTACGACGCATACTCCAATTGGATTATGCATTTCGACGGCTCCAAAATGTTGGCCGGCTTGGGGGCTGGCGTCGTACTTACGCCCCCAACCGGAGACACAGTCCAATACATACTTCAGACAATGTACACGGACTCCAACAATGCAGCCGAATACGAGGCCCTCCTACATGGTCTCCGGATGGCTATCTCCATGGGCATTCAACGCCTAGAGGTGTGCGGGGATTCAAACCTTGAAATATCCCAAGTAAATGGAGACTTTAACGCCAAGGATCCGAAAATGGCAGCCTATCGCAACGCTGTCCTAAAAATGTCAGCTCGGTTCGAAGGACTCGAATTCCACCACGTAGCCCGGGATAATAATCAAGCAGCCGACGTGTTGGCACGCATTGGCGTGAAACGCGACGCTGTCCCTCCAAACATCTTCCTGGAACGGCTCTTAAAGCCATCCGTACTATGGGAAGAGGAGTCCGGAAATAACAACCCGAAAACAACCGCGCCACCCAACACAGAACAATCTGACATAATCGGCGGTTCAGCCGATGAAATAACACCTTCAGCCCACGAAATAATGGCGGTAAATGCCCCATGGACGGAACCATTCCTAGCCTACTTAATCAGGCAGGAACTTCCCGAAGACCAAAATGAGGCCCGCTGCATAGTTCGGCGATCTAAAGCCTACAAGGTCCATGAGGGAGAACTTTATAAGAAAAGCACAACCGGAGTCCTTCAAAGGTGCATCTTCGAAGAGGAAGGGCGAAATCTCCTGGCTGAAATTCACGCCGGACTAGGTGGACACCACGCTGCAGCCCGGGCACTTGTAGGTAAGGCCTTCCGTACAGGATTTTATTGGCCGACGGCCCGGGCAGATGCTCAGGACTTAGTCCAAAGATGCGTCGGGTGTCAGCTCTTTGCCAATCAGAGCCATATGCCACCTACCGCCCTCAAAACTATACCCATTACCTGGCCGTTCGCGTACTGGGGGCTTGACATGGTTGGACCCCTCAAAGGGGGAACCCACAAGCAAAAATACCTACTGGTCATGGTGGACAAGTTCACCAAATGGATAGAGGCCAAGCCAGTTAAAACAGTAGAGTCTGGACCAGTGATAGACTTTATATCCAGGGTAGTACACCGTTATGGCATCCCCCACAGCATCATTACCGATAACGGCACGAACTTCACAGCCGACGAGGTCAAACTTTGGTGCAAAAATATGGGCATTAAGCTCGACTACGCTTCAGTCTACCACCCTCAAACCAATGGTCAAGTTGAACGAGCAAATGGTCTAATAATGAGCGGCATCAAACCCAGACTAGTGCGGTCCCTTATGGAATCTAATACGCACTGGGTAGAGGAGCTTGACTCCGTACTTTGGGGGCTGTGAACTACGCCAAACCGTACTACCGGATTCACACCATTCTTTACGGTATACGACGCAGAGGCAGTTTTGCCCTGCGACAAAATCCATGACTCACCTCGAGTGCGTATGTACGAAGAAAGAGAAGCCGAGCTGGATCGGCGGGACAGATTGGACGCATTGGAGGAGAAACGCGATGTGGCAAAGGCCCGTTCCGCATTTTATCAGCAGCAGGCACGAAGATATCAAAGCAGAGAAGTACAGGCTAAAACTTACAATGTTGGCGAACTAGTTCTACGCCTGCCGGACAAGAAAAAGGACAAGCTCAAGCCCAAATGGGAAGGTCCCTTCATCATCGACTAAGTCCTGACCGGCGGAGCATACCGTCTGCGGAATGCATCGGACAACCGACTCGAGCCGAACCCATGGAACGCAGCCCGCCTCCGAAGATTCTACGCCTAGCGCCGGACTAAGAGTTCGTCTCCTTCCTACGTCCACCTTTTTCACTCTTCAGCTGTCTTTTGTTTCTCTCTCTTCTCTCACCTTTTTTTAATTCCCTTGAGGGCCTATTTGCGCATTGTTCGCACAAACTTGATGTGCTGCCCGCACTCATTCTACCTGGGGGCTTCTTTAACAGAAGCTTAAATTATACGGGCTTCACGCTCAGCACATGTGTCAAGCTTCCACATGTACCTTTTATTCACCATTATATGCATCGATATGACTTAAGTTTTGGCCAAGCTGGGTTGCCTGGCTCCTGTGCTTACCCCTACGTTTCCGATTGTTCGGCTAGGAGGTAAAGGGAGCACCTCTGTGATTGTTACTGCCGGGTCAGCCGGATGTGTACCTCAGACTAGGTGAAGCCGAAAGCTAGCGTTCTTAAGGGAATATTCGGTCGGTGATTTGAAAGATGGTTTTTTATCTATTTATGTACCTGCCCCCAGATGTTTTCCTGCTCTTTTCGCAGTCCGGACATGCACTTTAGGGCATGCCTCCCAGGGAAAGGAACCCTTAACGGAACTATTCTCCCTGGAAGATGTTTCTTACTAACCATGTAATATAACATAACTAGTTGGGCACTTGTCTGATAAAGCACTAATGAACCCTACGCCTGGTCTCCATGCATGCCCCGGTTTTTTCATAATCGAGAAGGTATTCGAACACACTCCAGATTCTAGGGTCCCGAGGTCGAAGCGAAAAGGTCGGCAAAGACAAAC
This sequence comes from Triticum timopheevii, assembly GCA_963921465.1. Taxonomy (NCBI): domain Eukaryota; kingdom Viridiplantae; phylum Streptophyta; class Magnoliopsida; order Poales; family Poaceae; genus Triticum; species Triticum timopheevii. The sequence goes on from OY997271.1 coordinate 106,053,384, forward strand.
GATCTACAATTCAGCTAGAAGGCATTTTATATGTCATTTTAAAATACAACGTCAAATCGATTGACTATACTCCTCCTCAATCCCTTCTAACAGGCTGTCTAATTTACAGTCCCGTTGGGAAAACTTAGCGGCCAATTCTACTTGGTCGTACACTAAGCTCACAGGGATCTCCTTCCCATCGGGCCCCACAGGTCCGACCTCGGCCATGTGGTTTGGATCCGCCTTCTTGTACCGCGTCTTCACCATGGCCCAGGCCTCCCTGGCACCCTGACGGCAGGCTGATATCTTCCATAAACGGAAGCTCTGCCGTGCTCCCTGAAGCTTCTCCGCAAGCTCTCCAAGGCCCGAGGGTAGAGAGATGGATGGCCACAGGGCCTGGACGACGCCATTCATCACCTGCTAAACACGTTCGAGCAGTTGCACCAGCTCGGGAAGTTGGTCACCCATTGAAATGGGCATTTCCTCCGCAGGGCGTCCTGTGAGCGCACCTACAGACATATTTTTGTCAATTGACTTCCTCGCCGAACTCTTCTTTTCAAAGGAGTTCGCTCAAGCACTTACTATAGATGCCGCGACGAAGCCTTTGATTCTCCTTCACGGACCCAGACAGCTCGGCCTGAACACCCTTTAGCTCTTCTCCTAGCTGGGTGTGGGCATCTTGGAGTTTGTTCCTCTCCTGCTGCACCTTCGTCAGCACCCTCTCGCCAGCCTTCAGTTGGCGTAGTAGTTGTTGCTTGTCCGGATCAAGTCCGGCAACATCTGCAATATCATTGTCAGATTTATACATACGCTGCACACCGCTTATCTTTTTCGAAATAATGTGTTACCAGAAGGGGTCTCTGTGCCTCCTTCAGCGGCAGCTAGTGCGGCCTCAAGTTGGGCCTTGCACTCTTGTAACTCCTGAGCCAATTGGGTATTCTTCTCTGTAAGACCCTGCATATCAAATGATCCTTAAATCAGTTACTCTAACTACTTTATGTCTCAGGGGCTACTGGCATATACCACTATTAAAATCTCTTACCCGTATGTCTTTTACATACTGCTCCATGGCTCTGGTCAAACCATCTCGAGCGGCTCGGAGGTGCGCGTCTCCCGCGTTAAAGGCATTCAACGCCTCAGGGGAGAAGCACGCGTCACTAAAAACTGTCCAGCGGCGCCTATGGTTCATGGTGCTCTCCACCTCAGACCTGGTGGCGGACAGCCTATCGGCATCCTCCATTGGAGGAGTATCCGGCTCGCGCCTTGCGCTCGCCTCCCCCTCCGGACCAGGTGTTGGAGCCTGGCTGGCAGACGATTGGTTGGCAACCTCTCCGTCCACAGTCCGGCGAACGCTCTTTCTCCTGAAAAAGTCATGAGCATTAATACACCTCCTAGGGACTTTGTCCTAAGTGATGGTCGCAAGCTATACCATTGCGGTGACGTTTCGATTCGTACCGCACCCCTCTTCCGCCTGCAGGGTCGGACTGACCTCTGTTGGTCAGCCGCCACGGGTTCGGCTTCCCGCCTTGAAGGCACCTCCTACAAGACACCGTTGTGTACGGTGGTCAGAAATGCGCGAGGATGGAGTAATGGTGTCAAGACTTCAGTTGTGAGTACCTGGGAAGCCGGTGATAAGCCAGGATAGTCGGCCGTAATGGAGACTAAAGCGTTGTCCATACTGAGTTGGTGGAACACCCCATCAATTAGCTCCACCTATATGTCCGGATCCTCTTCGGAGGCCGGATCAAGGGATCTTCCCAGATCCTCGGGTTGTGGGGCCGGACTATGTATGCTCTCCACAGTCCGGCGCAGTTCCTGCATCAAAACCATAAAATAAGGTACTTAACTTTGAAAGCGCGGGTCGGATAAATAAACGTCCGCTTACCCAGCTCCGAGGGTTGTTCATGGAGAACCCATTCAATGGGCTCGTCTGGAGGAAGTCCTCCTTCTCCCCCTTGTACAGGCCGGACAGAATCTTCATCAGGTCTTCGGTCGATTCCGGCCCTTTGCGGCCGTGATGGGTGGCATCATTCTCCCCGTTGAAATCCCACCTAGGGTGGCCCCTGTATTGCAGCGGCTGCACCCCCCGCATAATGCACGTAGCCATGACTCCAATCATGGTCAATCCGGAATGGGCCAGCAACCTTATCCGGCCCACCAAATAATGGACGCCCCTGTCTTCCTCTAGTTGAGGGCTCCGCGGGTGCCAACTTAGGCGTTTCTTCAGAGGGGCATTGCTAAACTCCGGGAGGCCGATCCGTATTGGGTCCGGCAGTGGAGCGTCTTCTACATAAAACCATTTTGAAGGCCAGTCTTCGGACGCCTTCTTAGGGGTTCCGGATAGATATCCGGTCCCGGCGATGTGCCATATTTTGGCACCGCCCACTTGATATATTGACCCCTCGTGAGAGCGGGGTACGAGGCATTCCACAGCGCAAAATGGGGCTCGATGCCCAGGAAAAGCTCGCAAAGAGCTACGAAACCCGCGATATGCAGAATAGAGGCGGGCGTTAGGTGATGGAGCTGGAGTCCGTAGAACTCCAGAAGCCTGCGGAGGAACGGATGTACAGGAAATCTAAGCCCCCTTATTAGATAGGGGACGAAGCATACCCGCTCCCCTTTAGAGGGACTAGGGGTGGCCTCCGCTTGCTTCCCACCTTTGTAGGTGGCCAGCCCGGCTCGAACCGGGACCATAAAGGCCGGAGGAAGATATCCCTCCGCTTGGAGCGTCACCAGCTCGCTGTGCGGAATAGAACATCTCCTCCAATCTCCTGGCGGAGGGCTGGGAGTGCGAGAAGAGGAGCCGCGTCGACGGTCCATGATGGAATGGATTTTCGGCCAGAAGCGCTCCGATGAGTACTCGCGGAGGGAAGATGGTGTGATTTGGATCTGGATTCCTGCCTCTCTTATAGGCAGATTGTTTGCGCAGCTAGGGGGTAAAGCATAAAAGATACCCTGGCTTTTCGCATTGGTGCGACGCGTGGAAGAAGGCCATTATTGGGCGTGGAAGCCAAGGAGTGCAACATCTGTAAGGGAGCCGGACACTGTTCGGCAGGTACATGGAATTTGAAGGAGAACCCACCTTGCAACGCCGAAGACAATATATGCGCCGGACTCGTCGTCATTGAAGCCTGGTTCGGGGGCTACTGAGGGAGTCCTGGACTAGGGGGTGTCCGGATAGCCGGACTATCATCATCGACCGGACTCCAAGACTATGAAGATACAAGATTGAAGACTTCGTCCCGTGTCCGGATGGGACTTCCCTTGGCGTGGAAGGCAATCTTGGCGATACGGATATGTAGATCTCCTACCATTGTAACCGACTCTGTGTAACCCTAGCCCTCTTCGGTGTCTATATAAACCGGAGGGTTTTAGTCCGTAGGACAACAACCATTACAACAATCATACCATAGCTAGCTTCTAGGGTTTAGCCTCCTTGATCTCGTGGTATATCCACTCTTGTACTACCCATATCATCAATATTAATCAAGCAGGATGTAGGGTTTTACCTCCATCAAGAGGGCCCGAACCTGGGTAAAACATCGTGTCCCTTGTCTCCTGTTACCATCCGCCTAGACGCACAGTTCGGGACCCCCTACCCGAGATCCGCCGGTTTTGACACCGACAGCTAGTCATATTCTTCAAGATGCTCTCATTGTGCTTTAATTCCTATCTTTTATGTGCGCATCATTGAAATCATCATGCCTAGCTAAAAGGCATTAAAGAAAAGCGCTTGTTGGGAGACAACCCAATATTTACCCTTACTGTTTTCGTGCGTCTACATGATTAAGCTACTGTAGTAATCATGTTTTATAGATTTTGTTTCAATAAAGTGCCAAGTAAGACCTTTGGGAAGACTTGGGTGAAGGTTAAAGTGATCTTGCTGTAAAAAACAGAAAATTTGCGCTCATGAGAATAGATGTCATTTTTTTACAGAAGAGTGATTTTGAGTTGATTCTTTTTGCAGAAGATTAATAGACAAATTCCTCACGTCCACCAATTTATTTCATAATTTTTGGAGTAGCAGAAGTATGGTTATTGTTCAGATCATTACAGACTGTTCTGTTTCTGACAGATTCTGTTTTCATTGCATAGTTTGCTTGCTTTCTAGTTTCTATGACTTATATTTCTCAATATAAGTTGTAGAAATGATATGGTACAGTAGGCATTGTGTGAGAAAAATTATGAACCTTGTCTTTCACAGTACCCAAGTGCATGGTTTACTCGTTATCATACTAACCTATCTCACGAAGTTTGGATGAGTTTTGTGTGATTGAAGTTTTCATGTTTTGGGTGAGATATCGATATGAGGAGAATAAGGAGTGGAAGGACCCTAAGCTTGGGGATTCCCGAGGCACCCCAAGGTAATATTCAAGGAAGACTCAAGCGCCTAAGCTTGGGGATGCCCCGGAAGGCATCCCCTCTTTTGTCTGCAAAACTATCGGTACACCTTACTCGGAGCTATATTTTTATTCGTCACATGATATGTGTTTTACTTGGAGCGTCATTTTATTTTGTTATTATTAGCTAGCTGCTATTTAGAATAGTGTTTTGCAACTTTATTTTCAATAAAAATGTCAAGGATAGCCTTTACCATGCTTATTTTGCTAGTATACATGTTGCTGTTTGAAAACAGAAAGTTTACTGCTGTTGCAAAAATTCCCTAGAAAACTCAGAGAGTGGTATAATGTTGAATCTTTTTTCATAATGATCCCTGATGAATATACTACAGTGGGAATTTTCTCTCATAATTTTTGGAGTTAGGGAAGTATTGATACTCTTGCATTCTTTACAGGCTGTACTGTTTTGACAGATTGCTGTTATGTTTGCATTGTTTGCATATGTTTGCTTGTTTAATGATTCTATTTGAGGATAGGAGTATTAAATATGCAGAGGCATTATGCAATGTTGAATAATAATTCTAGTGTTTTGTTACAGTATAAATGATAAGGTTTTGCATTGGTTTATACTTACCTATCTCACGAGTTCTTGTTGAGTTTGTTGGGAATGAAGCTTTTGATAAAAAGAGAAACCGTGATATGAGATGAATTAAGGAGACACAAAAGTTCAAGCTTGGGGATGCCCGTGGCACCCCAAGATAAATATTTCAAGAAGCCTCAAGCTCCTAAGCTTGGGGATGCCCCGTTAGGCATCCCACCTTTCTTTTTCAACAACTATCGGTTAGTTTTGGTTGAGCCTAAGTTTTTGCTTCTTCACATGAGTTGTGCTATCTTTGCAATGTCATTTTTACTTGCTATTTGAATAAAATCATTGGATCTGAAATTTTGAATAGAAAAGGAACCCTCCCATGGCTAGTTAATTATTTGCCTACTCAGTGTATTTCACTCATATCTTTTGGAGTAGTTTGTCATTTTCTCTTGCGCTTCATGTATATCCTGTGAGTAAATGGGGGAATGAATTGAATGTCATAAATCTGAATTTTTATATGTTTCATATGCTTATAACATGGTTAGTGATGACTTCACACATAGAAAGTATGAGGCATAAAAGTTGTTGAGAGTTGGCAGACATAGTTTTGGTCATCGTTGCAATTAATAGGAAGTAATAAGAAAAGAGGAGTTCACATACAAATATATTATCTTGGACATATTTTATGATTGTGAAGCACTCATTAAGTATGACATGCTAAAAGATTTGACGTTGGACAAGGAAGACAACGTAATGGTTTATGTTTTCCGACATCTCAGTTAAAGTATATTGTCATTGACCTTCCAAACATGTTGAGCTTGCCTTTCTCCCTCATGCTAGCCAAATCCCTTGCACCAAGTAGAGATACTACTTGTGCTTCCAAATTCCCGTAAACCCGGTTTTGCCATGAGAGTCCACCATACCTACCTATGGATTGAGTAAGATCCTTCAAGTAAGTTGTCATCGGTGCAAGCAATAAAAATTGCTCTCTAAATATGCATGACTTATTAGTGTAGAGAAATAAGCTTTGTACGAACTTGTTGTGGAAGTAATAAAAGCGACAGACTGCATAATAAAGGTCCACATGCAAGGGGCAATATAAAGTGACGTTCTTTTGCATTAAGATTTTGTGCATCAACCCTAAACGCGCATGACAACCTCTGCTTCCCTCTGCAAAGGGCCTATCTTTTACTTTATGTTTTTACTTTATGTTTGAGTCAAGGTGATCCTCACCATTCCCTTTTTTTTCATTTTATCCTTTGGCAAGCTCCTCGTGTTTGAAAGATCATGATATATATATATATCCAATTGGATGTAAGTTAGCATGGGCTATTATTGTTGACATCACCTAAAGGTGAATACGTTGGGAGGCAACACAATAAGCCCCTATCTTTCTCAGTGTCCGGCTGAAACTCTATAACCACAAGTATCGCGTGGGTGTTAGCAATTATAGAAGACTATATGGTAGTTGAGTATGTGGACTTGCTGAAAAGCTCTATTCTTGACTCTTTCTGATGTTATGATAAATTGCAGTTGCTTCAATGACTGATATTATAGTTTGTTAGTTCTCAATGAAGTTTCTGAACCATGCTTGACATTGTGAATAGATTGTTACTTGATCATGAAAAGTTTTATGAGATAAGCTGCTATTATGATACTTATTGATGCTAGAAAAAGTGATTGGAATTATCATTGATCAAACTTAAGCACTTACTAGCCCTCCGCATCAAAAATTATCTTTTTATCATTTACCTACTCGAGGATGAGCAGGAATTAAGCTTGGGGATGCCTGATACGTCTCCAACGTATCTATAATTTTTGATTGCTCCATGCTATATTATCTACTATTTTGGGCAATATTGGTACACAAATTTCTCAGGTTTTCCTAATTTGGTAGAATTTTTGGAGTTACAGAAGTATTCAAGAGTGACAGATTACTACAGACTGTTCTGTTTTTGACAGATTCTGTTTTCTATGAGTAGTTGATACGTCTCCAACGTATCTATAATTTTTGATTGCTCCATGCTATATTATCTACTGTTTCGGGCAATATTGGGCTTTATTTTCCACTTTTATATTATTTTTGGGACTAACCTATTAACCGGAGGCCCAGCCCAGAATTGCTATTTTTAGCCTATTTCAGTGTTTCGAGGAAAAGGAATATCAGATGGAGTCAAAACGGAACGAAATCAACTGGAGAAGTTATTTTTGGAAGGAAAGTAACCTAGGGAACTTGGAGTGCATGTCAGGGGAGATACGGGCTGCCCACGAGGGTGGGGGTGCGCCCACCCCCCCTGGGCGCGCCCCGTGCCTCGTGGGGCCCCCATAGCTCCTCCGACGTACCCCTGCACCCATATATACTCTCGTACCCTATAACTTCCAGAACGGAGATTGGATCAGAAGTTCGACCGCCGCAAGCCTCTGTAGCCACGAAAAACCAATCGGGGCCCTCTCCGGCACCCTGCCGGAGGGGGCCATCATCACCGGAGGCCATGGAGGAGTATACCGGAGGGGTGTTCATCACCATGAAGGCCAAGGACCAGAAGGTGGAGGCCATGGAGGAAGAAGCACAAGGGGGAGAACCTCTCCTCCTCTCTTCTGGTGGTGCCGGAGTGCCATCGGGAGGGGAATCATCGCCGCAGTGATCGTCTTCATCAACATCACCATCATCATCATCATCCTCATCTCTTTTACGCGGTCCACTCTCCCGCACCCTGCTGTAATCCCTACTTGAACATGGTTCTTTATGCCACATATTATGATCCAATGATGTGTTGCCATCCTATGATGTTTTGAGTAGATATCTTTTGTCTTTTGGTTGATTGATGATCTAGATTGGTATGAGTTGTATGTTTTACTTTGGTGCTGTCCTATGGTGCCCTCCGTGTCGCGCAAGCGTGAGGGATTCCCGCTGTAGGGTGTTGCAATACGTTCATGATTCGCTTATAGTGGGTTGCTGAGTGACTGAAACACAAACTCGAGTAAGCGGGATTGTTGCGTATGGGAATAAAGAGGACTTGATGCTTTAATGCTATGGTTGGGTTTTACCTTAATGATCTTTAGTAGTTGCGGATGCTTGCTAGAGTTCCAATCATAAGTGCATATGATCCAAGTAGAGAAAGTATGTTAGCTTATGCCTCTCCCTCATATGAAACTGCAATAGTGATTACTGGTCTTGTTAACAATTGCCTAGGACAATTCCGCACACCGATCCACCATTATTCCACACTCTCTATTTATATTATTTAGTATTATATTCTAACTTTATAATAACAACACCTACTTTTATGCATTAGCTCTCCAATATCATACAAAGTTATCCTCTCCATACCCACAACGTAGTTTTATTTCTCGTTACTAGTTGGAAGCAAACGTTCGGTGCACGTAGAGTTGTATCGGTGGCAGATAGGGCTTGAGAGAATATTGGTCTTACCTTTAGCTCCTTGTGGGTTCGACACTCCATACTTACCACTTCCATCTTTGGAAAGTGCTACGATGATTCCTTGCACTTGGGGTTTATCAGTAGTATCGGAGGGTATGAACCATAGAGAAGCTGGCATACATTAGATATTACACAAGTATGAATTTAGAATGAGTTCACAACAGTACCTAAGTGGTGATTTATTTTTTTATACTAACGGAGCTTACGAGTTTTCTGTTGAGTTTTGTGTTGTGAAGTTTTCAAGTTTTGGGTAAAGATTCGATGGACTATGGAATAAGGAGTGGCAAGAGCCTAAGCTTGGGGATGCCCAAGGCACCCCAAGGTAATATTCAAGTACAACCAAGAGCCTAATCTTGGGGATGCCCCGGATGGCATCCCCTCTTTCATCTTCGTTCATCGGTAGCTTTACTTGGAGCTATATTTTTATTCACCACATGATATGTGTTTTTCTTGGAGCATCATTTTCTTTTGTTAGTATTTGCTTGCTGTTATTTATAATAACTATTTGCATCTATATTTTCAATAAAAATGTCAAGGATAGCCTTTACCATGCTTATTTTGCAAGTATACATGTTGCTGTTTCAAAACAGAAAGTTTAACGCTGTTGCAAAAATTCCCTAGAAAATTCAGAAAATGATATAATGTTGAAACTTTTTTCATATTTATCTCTGATAAATCTTCTACAGTGTAGTAGACTTTCATAATTTTTGGAGTTAGGGAAGTATGATGAATCTTGCATTCTTTACAGACTGTACTGTTTTGGCAGATTGTTGTTATGTTTGCATTGTTTGCATATGTTTGCTTGTTTAATGATTCTATTTGAGGATAGGAGTATTAAATATGCAGAAACATTTAGTATGTAATGTTGAATAATAATTTTTGTGATTTGTTACAGTAGAAAATGATAAGGTTTTTGCATTGGTTTATACTAACTTATCTCACGAGTTCTTGTTGAGTTTGGTGTGGATGAAGCTTTCGAGATTTAGGAAACCGAGATATAAAAGGAATTAAGGAGACACAAAAGTTCAAGCTTGGGGATGTCCAAGGCACCCCAAGATAATATTTCAAGAAGTCTCAAGCACCCAAGCTTGGGGATGCCCCGGTAGGCATCCCACCTTTCTTCTTCAACAATTACCGGTTAGTACCGGTTGAACATAAGTTTTTTATTCTTCACATGATGTGTGCTATCCTTGAAATATCATTTTGTTTTGTTTTGCTTGTTGTTTGAATAAAATACCAAGATCTGAAATTCTAAAATTTTATAGAGTCTTCACATAGTTACATAATTATTCGACTACTCATTGATCTTCACTTATATCTTTTGGAGTAGTTTGTCATTTGCTCTAGTGCTTCACTTATATCTTTTTAGAGCACGGCGGTGGTTTTATTTTGAAGAAATAGATGAACTCTCATGCTTCACTTATATCATTTTGAGAGTCTTAAATAGCATGGTAATTTGCTTTGGTTATAAAATTAGTCCTAATATGATGGGCATCCAAGTTGGCTGAAATAAAAACTTTCATGTGGAGTGCATTAAACACTAGTAAATTTGATACTTGATAATTGTTTTGAGATATAAAGGTGGTAATGTTAGAGTCATGCTAGTTGGGTAATTATGAAATTGAGAAATACTTGTGTTAAAGTTGGCAAGTCCCATAGCATGCACGTATGGTGAACGTTGTGTGACAAATTTGAAGCATGGGGTGTTCTTTGATTGCCTTCCTTATGAGTGGAGGTCGGGATCGTGTGATGGTTAACTCCTACCAACCCTTCCCCTAGGATCATGCATAGTAGTACTTTGCTTCGAGGGCTAATAAACTTTTGCAATAAGTATATGAGTTCTTTATGACTAATGTGAGTCCATGTATTATACTCATTCTTACCCTTCCGCAATTTGCTAGCCTCTACGGTACCGTGCATTGTCCTTTCTCACCTTGGGAGTTGGTGCAAACTTTGCCGGTGCATCCAAACCCCGTGATATGATACGCTCTATCACACATAAACCTCCTTATATCTTCCTCAAAACAGCCACCATACCTACCTATTATGGCATTTCCATAGCCATTCCGAGATATATTGCCATGCAACTTTCCACCATTCCGTTTATTATGACACGCTCCCTCGTTGTCATATTGCTTTGCATGATCATTTAGTTGACATCGCATTTGTGGCAAAGCCACCTTTATATTTCTTTCATACATGTCGCTCTTGATTCATTGCACATCCCGGTATAACGCCAGAGGCATTCACATAGAGTCATATTTTGTTCTAAGTATTGAGTTGTAATTTTTGAGTTGTAAGTAAACAAAAGTGTGATGATCTTCATTATTAGAGCATTGTCCTAGTGAGGGAAGTATGATGGAGACTATGGTTCCCCCACAAGTCGGGATGAGACTCCGGACGAAAAAAAAGAGAAAAAAAGAGGCCATAAAAAAAGAGAAAAGGCCCAAATAAAAAATAAAAAAAATAAAAAAAATGATGAGAGAAAAAGAAAGAAGGGGCAATGCTACTAACCTTTTTCCACACTTTTTCTTCAAAGTAGCACCATGATCTTCATGATAGAGAGTCTCCTATGTTGTCACTTTCATATACTAGTGGGAATTTTTCATTATAGAACTTGGCTTATATATTCCAATGATGGCCTTCCTCAAAATGCCCTAGGTCTTCGTGAGCAAGCAAGTTGGATGCACACCCACTTAGTTTCTTTTTGATGAGCTTTCATACATTTATAGCTCTAGTGCATCCGTTGCATGGCAATCCCTACTCCTCGTATTGACATCAATTGATGGGCATCTCCATAGCCCGTTGATTAGCCGCGTCAATATGAGACTTTCTCCTTTTTTGTCTTCTCACACAATTCCTATCATCATACTCTGCTCCACCCATAGTGCTATATCCATGGCTTACGCTCATGTATTGCGTGAGGGTTGAAAAGGCTGAAGCGCGTTAAAAAGTATGAACCAATTACTTGGCTGAAATCGGGGTTGTGCATGATGGGAGCATTTTGTGTGAAGAAAATGAAGCATGGTCAAACTATATGATTTTGTAGGGATAAGCTTTCTTTGGCTATGTTATTTTGATAAGACATTAACTACTTGGTTTGCATGCTTGAAGTATTACTTTTATCTTGAATTTTATGGATCTGAACATTCATGCCACAATAAGGAAAATTACATTGAGAATTATGCTAGGTAGCATTCCACATCAAAAATTCTGTTTTTATCATTTACCTACTCGAGGACGAGCAGGAATTAAGCTTGGGGATGCTTGATACGTCTCCAACGTATCTATAATTTTTGATTGTTCCATGCTATTATATTATCTGTTTTGGATGTTTAATGGGCTTTATATACAATTTTATATTATTTTTGGGACTAACCTATTAACCAGAGGCCCAGTCCAAATTGTTGTATTTTTTGCCTATTTTAGTGTTTCACAGAAAAGGAATATCAAACGGAATCCAAATGGAATGAAACCTTTGGGAGAGTAATTTTTGGAACAAACGTGATCCAAAGGACTTGGAGTGGACGTCAAGAAAGAAGCGAGGAGGCCACGAGGCAGGGAGGTGCGCTTGTCGCCCCTGGGCGCGCCCCCACCCTCGTGGGCCCCTCGCAGCTCCACCGAGCTACTACTTCCTCCTATATGTACCCATATACTCCGAAAACATCCAGGAGCACCATAGATCGGGAGTTCCGCCGCCGCAAGCCTCTGTAGCCACCAAAAACCAATCGGGACCCTGTTCCGGTACCCTGCCGGAGGGGGGATCCCTCACCGGTGGCCATCTTCATCATCCCGGCGCTCTCCATGACGAGGAGGGAGTAGTTCACCCTCGGGGCTGAGGGTATGTACCAGTAGCTATGTGTTTGATCTCCCTCTCTCGTGTTCTTGATTTGGCACGATCTTGCTGTATCGCGAGCTTTGCTATTATAGTTGGATCTTATGATGTTTCTCCCCCTCTACTCTCTTGTAATGGATTGAGTTTTCCCTTTGAAGTTATCTTATCGGATTGAGTCTTTAAGGATTTGAGAACACTTGATGTATGTCTTGCATGTGCTTATCTGTGGTGACAGCGTGATCTACTTGATGTATGTTTTGGTGATCAACTTGCGGGTTCAGTGACCTTGTGAACTTAAGCATAGGGGTTGGCACACGTTTTCGTCTTGACTCTCCGGTAGAAACTTTGGGGCACTCTTTGAAGTTCTTTGTGTTGGTTGAATAGATGATCTAAGATTGTGTGATGCATATCATATAATCATACCCAAGGATACTTGAGGTGACATTGGAGTATCTAGGTGACATTAGGGTTTTGGTTGATTTGTGTGTTAAGGTGTTATTCTAGTACGAACTCTATGATAGATCGAACGGAAAGAATAGCTTCATGTTATTTTACTATGAACTCTTGAGTAGATCGATCAGAAAGGATAACTTTGAGGTGGTTTCGTACCCTACAATAATCTCTTCGTTTGTTCTCCGCTATTAGTGACTTTGGAGTGACTCTTTGTTGCATGTTGAGGGATAGTTATATGATCCAAGTATGTTATTATTGTTGAGAGAACTTGCACTAGTGAAAGTGTGAACCCTAGGCCTTGTTTCCTAGCATTGCAATACCGTTTACGCTCACTTTTATCATTAGTTACCTTGCTGTTTTTATATTTTCAGATTACAAAAACCTATATCTACCATCCATATTGCACTTGTGTCACCATCTCTTCGCTGAACTAGTGCACATATACAATTTACCATTGTATTGGGTGTGTTGGGGACACAAGAGACTCTTTGTTATTTGGTTGCAAGGTTGCTTGAGAGAGACCATCTTCATCCTACGCCTCCCACGAATTGATAAGCCTTAGGTCATCCACTTGAGGGAAATTTGCTACTGTCCTACAAACCTCTGCACTTGGAGGCCCAACAACGTCTACCAGAAGAAGGTTGTGTAGTAGACATCACTATCGTACATCCACGTTGATGGAGACTTCAATCCCCGAAGGGTAACGGTTGCACGAGTCCACGGAGGGCTCCACCCACGAAGGGTCCACGAAGAAGCAACCTTGTCTATCCCACCATGGCCATTGCCCATGAAGGACTTGCTTCACTAGGGTAGATCTTCACGAAGTAGGCGATCTCCTTGCCCTTGCAAACTCCTTGGTTCAACTCCACAATCTTGACGGAGGCTCCCAAGTGACACCTAACCAATCTAGGAGACACCACTCTCCAAAAGACAATAGATGGTGTGTTGATGATGAATTTCTTGCTCTTGTGCTTCAAATGATAGTCTCCCCAACACTCAACTCTCTCTCATAGATTTGGCTATGGTGGAAAGATGATTTGGGTGGAAAGCAACTTGGGGAAGGCTAGAGATCAAGATTCTTGTGGTTGGAGAATGTCTTGGTCTCAACACATGAGTAGGTGGTTCTCTCTTAGAAAATGAGTAGTGGAAGTGTAGGCACGTTCTGATGGCTCTCTCTCAAATGGAGAAGGGGGTGGAGGGGTATATATAGCCTCCACACAAAATCTAACCTTTACACACAAATTCCCAAACTCGGTGGGACCGAATGGTTAAACTCGGTTAGACCGACTTGGTTCAAAATGTGAATGTTAGGCATTTCGGTGGGACCGATAAGGTAAACTCGGTGCGACCGATGTGCTAGGGTTAGGGAAAAACCACATCTCAGTGTCACCGATTGCGTGAAATCGGTTTCAGCAATAAGTAAACATAGACTAGGTCAAGCAAACTCGGTGGGACCGACTACGTATCTCAGTGAGACCGAAATAACTGCAATAGGTAACAGAGAGTTTGGAAGGCCATCTCGGTGAGACCAAGATCCCATCGGTGAGATCGAACTGATTAGGGTTTCTGGCAGTGGCTATGTAAAGTGAACTCGGTGGCGCCGGATGAATCATATCGGTGGGACCGAGTTTGACTTTAGGTTTAGGACATATGTGGAAATGAGAAAGTGGTTGAGGGCTTTGGAGCATATCACTAAGCACTTTGAGCAAGCAAGACATTAAGCAACACCTCATCCCTTTTTAATAGTATTGTCTTTCCTATGGACTCAATGTGATCTTGGATCACTAAAATGAAAATGTAGAGTCTTGAGTTTTTGCCAATGTTTGTCCTTAGCATCTTGAAGGGGTTCCACATCCTCTTGTCCTCCCACTCTAATGTTGAACTCATCTAAAATGTACTAGGTAGAAGCATTAGTCCAACAAGAGATATGTTGACATTAATTACCAAAATCACCCAGGGAGCACTTGTGCTTTCAATCTCCCCCTTTTTGGTAATTGATGACAACATACATCAATGCTTCAGATAAAGATATGAAGTATAACAAGTAAAGCTTTGGAGGAACATGCAACATGCATTCGCTCCCCCTACATGTATGAAATCATGTGAAGATAGATCATAAGAGTATGTGAAAGCATAAACATGTCAGAGCAAGCAATGAGTTACCTGTATCTTGGCTATATGCATCAGAGCAAATGATGTGAAATGCAGAAAATGTACCTACATGTTCATGAGTCCTTCTTGCAAACAATATATACATCAACAAGAGATCCTCATGCACATGAGTGTGATGCATATACTTACCTCATGGTCTTGAGCTAACTTTGGAAGAGATGAACCTGAGAAAATAGGGTTAGACAACACAGGAACATCTACTGAACAGAGCAAGAAAGAGAAACCACAAGAGTACCAAGATTGGGATGGCATTTAGAGAGTGAGTACTTAGTACTCTAGTTGGATATTGACATGTCCCCAAGAATAAAGATATGCAATGAATTCCAGAGATTTTCTTCCCTTAGATGTCTTTCTCCCCCTGAATCTGACATTGGATAATGGGAGAAGATAGGGTAATAGAAAATCAGAGCAAATGAAAAGCAAATGAAAAAAAGAGCAAAAGGCACAGAGAAACATCTTCTACTAACATGTCTTTCCCCTCTAAAATACATGTGGTTTCTCTCCTCTTTGTTTGCGAAGCATCTGGGAAGATTAAGAAGTCTTTCTCTCCCATAGGGTCTCTTTGGCCCATAAGATAAGCTTTGATGTGATCTCTCTCTCCCCCTTTGACATCAATTTCCAAGAAGGGTTCTTCTGGAGTATGAGTCAAATGGTTTGGTCCTTGAGTCACAGTGCAAAGCAGTATGTGGAATGTGATGCAGACAGAGGAAAAGAATCATTGAGTGGAGCTGGATTGGAAAAGCAGGATGCAAATGGCAAAATGTTTCCACGGTGGTAAAATCGGGAACATCGAGCCCTTTTCTTCGGTGACACCGAGTTGTTCCGGTCTGTCCGAAAAGAAAAGATCGGTGAGGCCGAGTTCATCACAAAGAAAGGATTTTGTCATCTCAGCTCACTAGGCAAATAAGTTCTCACAAAGATTTGCAGGGAATTAACTAAAGGATTTGCAATGAATTAAATGCAGGGAATGCAGAAAATAAAAGAGAAAAGAAATAAAATCTAGATGAAGTGTTTTTGAAAGGGGAAAGAAACAAGTAAGAGAGAAATGTAGGAACATAGAGAAACACTAGAGAACTTCATCTAGAATTGGTCGGCGACAAAGTTACCTATGTTAGAGCATATTGACTTAGGAGTCAAGTGAAGACACTTGATCATAGATCATACTCATCGTTTAAGCTTAAAATGGGGTTGCCATTTTTCATTTAAGCATTTTGATGTATTCACACCTTGTTGAGTTGCTTTGACCCATGTCTTGGGGTAAAGCTCCTCTAAGATGGAATGACATGCCTTGGTGGTGGTGATCTTGATCATGTAGTTGAACTTGTGTAGGGTGCTCAAAGTTGATGCTAGTTCATCAAGAGTTGGGAGCACCGCTTGTAGTTGGAGTTCATCTTCCTACATGGGTTAGTTTTGCAAGGAAGAGCACTTGTGTATCCAAAATGACAATCATGAAGTTTGATACCACATGAAGTTTGATATATAGAAATTGTCAAAGGATATATAGAAAGGATTCATGATTCCTTGTCTTCAACAACCATATTGTAGAGACTTGGTGATGTAGAGATTGCTTAGAATGTGATTGAGTTGCAATCTCATAGAATTGGGCTTATCCAAGTACCTGCAAGGGTTAGATAGCATGCAAGAGTACAAGTGTATCCAAGACATATGATCATCATCATAAGAGAAATATCAAGGATTTGTCATAGAAAAGCTCATGCCTTGCATGCATCCAAATGGAGTTCCTACTCAAAGTTTGAGGCATCAATGATATTCAATTCACCTCTCAAATGGCAAAACACTTTCTCATCAAGCGGTTTGGTGAATATATCCGCCAATTGCTTATTTGTATGAACATGCTTAAGATTGATATCTCCCTTAGCAACATGATCTCTAAGGAAATGATGACGAACTTCAATATGCCTAGTTCGAAAATGTTGCACTAGATTATGATCAATCTTGATAGCACTCTCATTGTCACAAAGCAATGGAACATGTTTTACATATATCCCATAATCTTTAAGAGTTTGGGTCATCCAAAGTAATTGAGCACAACATGAACCGGAGGCAATTTATTCCGCTTCAGCGGTGGATAAGGATACCGAGTTTTGTTTCTTGGAGGACCAAGACACAAGAGATCTACCAAGAAATTTACAAGTACCCAAAGTGGATTTTCTATCAACCTTGTCACCGGCATAGTCCAAATCGGAGTAGCCAATAAAATCAAAAGAAGACCTCTTAGGATACCAAATGCCAAAGTTTGGTGTGTGAATTAAGTATCTCACTATCCGTTTCACAACCTTAAGATGACATTCTTTGGGGGGGGGCTTGATATCGTGCACACATGCACACACTTAGCATAATATCGGGACGGGAGGCACATAGATATAACAATGAACCAATCATAGAGCGGTAAACCTTTTGGTCAACTGGTTCGCCATCCTTTGTCAAGTGAAGATGTCCACTAGTAGGCATGGGGGTACTCATACCTTTGCATTCTTGCATGTTGAACTTCTTGAATAAGCCCTTGGTGTACTTTGTTTGAGAAACAAAGGTACCCTCCTTAGTTTGCTTGATTTGCAAACCAAGAAATAACTTGAGCTCACTCATCATAGACATCTCAAACTTCTCCGACATTAGCCTTCCAAACTTTTCACTAAAATGAGGGTTAGTCGAACCAAATATGATATCATCCACATAAATTTGACACACAAATAATTCACCATTAACCCTTTTAGTAAAAAGTGTAGACTCAATCTTTCCAATCTCAAAGCCTTTTTCAATAAGAAATTTAGTCAAGCATTTATACCACGCTCTAGGAGCTTGTTTAAGACCATAAAGAGCTTTGTGAAGTTTGTAAACATGATCGGGTTTCTTGGGATTAACAAAGCCGGGAGGTTGTTTAACATAAACTTCCTCCTCAATTTCACCATTCAGAAAAGCACTTTTAATGTCCATTTGATATAGGGTGATGTCATGATGATTGGCATAACCAAGTAAGATGTGAATGGACTCAAGTCTAGCAACGGGGGCATATGTCTCACCGTAGTCCATACCTTTGAATTGAGTGTAGCCTTGAGCAATGAGATGAGCCTTGTTGAGAACAACTTGTCCATCTTCATCTTGCTTGTTCCGGAACACCCATTTGGTTCCAGTGACATTGTGCTTCTCATCGGGCTTTTCAACCAACGTCCACACTTGGTTCCTTTCGAAATTGTGTAGCTCTACATGCATAGCGTTCACCCAATCCGGATCATCAAGGGAATCTTCAACCTTCATAGGTTCAATGCTAGAAATGAATGAGTAATGTTCACAAAAATTAGCCAAACGAGTTTTAGAGCAAGTAATTCTCCCGGTTTGAATATCATCAAAGATTTGTTCGACGGGATGATCTCTTGAGACTCTTGCTCGAACTCGTGAGAGCTTTTGTTTGGGTCAGGTTGGAACATCCTCTTCATTGTCTTGCTCTTCCTCTTTTCTTTCTTCGTTGTTGTTGGCGTTGTTGTTCTCTTGTGGAGGTGGAGAACGAGGTCGTCGAGGTTCATCTTGTTGTATATCCTTGTTTTCATCGTCTTGATGTTTCCCACTTGTGGATGCCTCCAAGTCAACTTGTGGTTCACCTTGGCATGACGTTGAGGCATCCACTTGGATAGACGAGGTACTCTCCTTCACCTCTGTTGGGCGAATCTTGCCAATAGACAAGTCTTGTATGGCTTCCGAAGGATCTTTGTCACCTACATAAATTGGCAATTGCTCTACTTGCGAGCCGTTAGATTCATCAAACTTCACATGTACCGTCTCTTCAACCTTTCGAGTGAAATTGTTCTAGACACAGTATGTGTGAGAGTTTGAGCCGTAACCGAGTAGGAAACCTTCATGAGATTTAGGAGCAAATTTTGAACGATGATGCTTATCAAGAATGTAGCACTTTGAGCCGAATATCAGAAAGTATCCAACTTGGGGTTTGTTACCGGTGAGAAGCTCGTATGCCTTCTTGCCGAGTAGCTTGTGAAGATATAGATGATTTGTTGCATGGCAAGCTGTCTCAACCGCTTCCACCCAAAAGTGTTTTGGCGTCTTGTACTCTTCAAGCATCATTCTCGCCATTTCGATTGGTGTCCGGTTCTTACTCTCAACAACTCCATTTTGTTGAGGCGTGTACGTAGCCGAGAACTCATGTGAAATCCCTTCTTCGTTAACAAAGGTGTCCACATTGGCATTCTTGAACTCCGTTCCGTTGTCGCTGCGAACCATCTTGATCTTCACTTCAAATTGGTTTTGGGCCTTCCTAGCGAAGTTCTTGAAGATCTTTTGGACCTGCGATTTATCATCAAGAAATAACACCCACGTAAATCTTGAAAAATCATCAACAATGACCAATCCGAATGAGTTTTCACCGAGACTCTTGTAGGCGTTGGGACCAAAGAGATCCATGTGAAGTAGCTCAAGTGGTCTTCTCGTGTTCATGATGTTCTTCACGGGATGACTTCCTCCAACTTGTTTTCCTACTTGGCAAGCACTAGAAAGTCTATCCTTGTTAAATATAACATCTTTAAAACCAAGGATGTGATCACCTTTAATAAGCTTGTCAAGATTTCGCATGCCCACATGGCCTAACCGTCTATGCCACAACCAGCCTTTAGAGGATTTAGCAATTAAGCAAGTTCTAGGTTGAACCTTTTAGTGAAATCAACAATGTATAGATCACCTCTACGTATGCCGGTAAAGACCATATTATGATTATATCTTTGAAACACTTGGCAATCTACTTCAGTAAATAGGACATTGCAGGATCGAAGTATGTCTAGAGGGGGGTGATTAGACTACTTGACCAATTAAAAACTTAACCTTTTCCCAATTTTAGTTCTTGGCAGATTTTAGCAACTTAGCACAAGTCAAGCAATCTCAATACAATTCAAGCAAGCATGCAAAGAGTATATGAGCAGAGGAAAGTAAAGCATGCAACTTGCAAGAAAGTAAAGGGATGGGATTGGAGTGTGCAAACACAATTGGAGACACGGATGTTTTTGGCGTGGTTCCGATAGGTGGTGCTATCATACATCCACGTTGATGGAGACTTCAACCCACGAAGGGTAACGGCTGCGCGAGTCCATGGAGGGCTCCACCCATGAAGGGTCCACGAAGAAGCAACCTTGTCTATCCCACCATGGCCATCGCCCATGAAGGACTTTCCTCACTAGGGTAGATCTTCACGAAGTAGGCGATCTCCTTGCCCTTACAAACTCCTTGGTTCAACTCCACAATCTTGTCGGAGGCTCCCAAGTGACACCTAACCAATCTAGGAGACACCACTCTCCAAAATGTAATAGACGGTGTGTTGTTGATGAACTCCTTGCTCTTGTGCTTCAAATGATAGTCTCCCCAACACTCAACTCTCTCATAGGATTGAATTTGGTGGAAAGATGATTTGAGTGGAAAGCAACTTGGGGAAGCCTAGAGATCAAGATTCATATGGTTGGATTGGAATATCTTGGTCTCAACACATGAGTAGGTGGTTCTCTCTCATAAAATGAATGCTGGAAGTGTAGGAATGTTCTGATGGCTTTCCCCACGAATGAGGAGAGGGTGGAGGGGTATATATAGCCTCCACACAAAATCTAACCGTTACACACAATTTACCAAACTCGGTGGGACCGAATCAGACAACTCGATCGGACCGATTTGGTTCATAATGTGATTGTTAGGCATTTCGGTGGGACCGGCACGTCCACTCGGCGGGATCGATATCATTAGGGTTAGGGCATAACGCAATCTCGGTTTGACCGATTACACAAACTCGGTCGGACCGACTTTGGTAATAAGCAAACCAGAGAGTTGGTCAGGCAAACTCGGTGGGACCGATTCACTCATCTCGGTGGGACCGAAACATTATGAAAAGGAAACAGGGAGTTTGCATTGCAAACTCGGTGGGACCGTGATACGTCCATTTTGCATCATGCTTTTATATCAATATTTATTGCATTATGGGCTGTTATTACACATTATATCTCAGTACTTATGGCTATTCTCCCTTATTTTACAAGGTTTACCATGAAGAGGGGGAATGCCGGCAGCTGTAATTCTGGCAGGAAAAGGAGCAAACGCTGGAAACCTATTCTGCACAACTCCAAAAGACCTGAGACTCCACGAAACAACTTTTAAGATTTAATAAGAATTTTTGGGCAAAAGAAATAGGCCAGGGGGCCCACACCCTGTCCAGGAGACAGGGGGCGCCGCCCCCCCTAGGGCGCGCCCCCCTATCTCCTGGGCTCCTTGGTGGGCCTCTGGCGTCCATCTTCTGCTATATGAAGGGTTTTCCCCTGGAAAAAATTGTGGGCAAGCTTACGGGACGAAACTCTGCCGCCACGAGGCGGAACCTTGGCGGAATCAATCTAGGGCTCTAGTGGAGCTGTTCTGCCGGGGACACTTCCCTCCGGGAGGGGGAAATCATCACGAACGTCATCACCAACGATCCTATCATCGGGAGGGGGTCAATCTCCATCAACATCTTCACCAGCACCATCTCATCTCAAAACCCTAGTTCATCTCTTGTATCCAATCTTGTATCAAAACCACAAATTGGTACCTGTGGGTTGCTAGTAGTGTTGATTACTCCTTGTAGTTGATGCTATTTGGTTTACTTGGTGGAAGATCATATGTTCAGATCCTTTATGCATATTATTACCCCTCTGATTATGAACATGAATATGCTTTGTGAGTAGTTACGTTTGTTCCTGAGGACATGGGTGAAGTCTTGCTATTAGTAGTCATGTGAATTTGGTATTCGTTTGATATTTTGATGAGATGTATGTTGTCTCTCCTCTAGTGGTGTTATGTGAACGTCGACTACATGACACTTCACCATTATTTGGGCCTAGAGGAAGGCATAGGGAAGTAACACTACAAAAAAAATACACTTCCGTGATGATACGTGTTTGTCACAGTAGGTCGCCTTTTTTGTCATGCATGTACATCCATGACAAATTTATGACAGAATCAAGATAGTCATACATGTGCTGTCGTAGAAGTGTTCCATGACATTACCAAAATTATCATCACTGAAGTGTCCACTTCCATGACGATAAATCGCGCGTCACAGAAGTGCTTTCGTCAAGGGTGACCGACATGTGGCATCCACCGTAACGGAACGCTGTTAAGCTATCGGGTCGGGTTTTGGATCCGATAACTCGTTAACATCCCTGAACAATGGGGATTTTCCTCGTGTAAAATTGTCATTGGCTGGAGGAAACACATGTCGGCTCATTGTTGGGACAGATGTCATCCACTCATTGGACAGAAGGCGCCTATGATACGTCGACACGTGGCCCGACCCAACAGAGTCCCATTCCTGTGAAAAGGCCGACCCGTTTGACTTGGTCAAAAGGTGACGGGCCGGCCCATGGAAAGCATGGTAACGGCTTGTTCGCATATAGCCCATTTATAGCCCGCTAACCCAAGGCCCGTTATGCCCTACCCGAATTAGGCCCAATAGCGTCATCTGGGGCATCCAATATGATTCCAGCCCATTTTCACTTCTGGCCCATGTATAGCCCATGACGTCTTTCGGCCCATATGAGGCCCTATGTAACTCTTGGCCTATTAACGGCCCGTGGTGAAACTGTCCCGCAATGAACAGTGTATCACTTTAGACCCATTAACGGCCCGTGGTGAAACTGGCCCGCAATGAACAGTGTATCACTTTAGACCCATTAACGGCCCATGGTGAAACTAGCCCGTAATGAACAGTGTATCACTTTATACCCATTAATGGCCCGTTATTCAGTTGGGCCGTTTCCAGTCCATGTTATCTTTCGGCCTTCTAAGAGCCCATTTATTCTTGGGCTCATTTCGAGCATTCGTTTACTTAGGGCCCGTTACTGTAATTTTCTACTTGTGGGCCAAATTCAGCCCATGGTTACAGTCGGCCCGTTTGTGGTCCATTAATACATTGGGCCGTTTTCATAGCGTCATCAAATACAGCCTATTAACGATGGCCCGTTATGGTCGGCCCTTTCCAACTCTAGCCCATTTACAGCCATAATGCGGCCTGTTATTGGCCCATGTTTGACCAATCAATCATACGGCCCGTATAAGGCCCATTGATGATAGGGCCCATAGAAGGCCCAATGTTTCTACGGCCTGTAGAAGGCCTACTGTTTCTACGGCCCGTAGAAGGCCCACTATTTCTACGGCCCGTAGGAGGCCCAGTGTCACTACAGTAAATATTAGCCCATGGTTATTGTGGCCTAGTTTTAAAAAAAGGTTAGTGCAGCCACTAGCAAACCGCGGAAAAAGAACTGCACTGACTACAAGCAAACAAATAAACAAGACAACAAGGAAATAAATAAGCAAGCAACTTATGCTAGGCTATCACGGCTATTACACATATTACATCCACTGGGCATCAAAGTTCACCACCAGTGCAAATATAGGGAACACAGCAGCATATAAACGCCGCAGCAAAACAAGTCCAGAACTGAAACCACTTCAGAAGAGTTCAAGAAACAATATCCTAGGTACCCATAATGCTGGCAAGATGCTTAGCAAGCTTATTAACTTTCTCTTGTTTGGCGCTTAAATCCTCCAGCGCTTGTTGTTGCACAAGAAAGTACGCATCTGAATTCTGCAGGGAGTTCCTCAGTCCTTCGGGTTCTTGCCGTAGCACAGATGACTGATGCCTCTCAGCTTGTAGTTGAGACTGAATAAGCCGAAGTGATTCAGGCAGCGAGTTCAAAGAGCTTGTGCCAGCGGTACTGGCCAGTAACTCGAAAACTACATCAACGCAGGACTGTGGGGTTTTCTCTCTGTCTAAAAGATCGTTTTTATCACCTTTCTTGGAGACCAACAGGGTTGTCTCACTATCTTGAACCTTATCTGCATTACTTTCTCTACCATTGCATAGTGGGGTGCTCTTCTCCAATATTCCGTTTGCATACTACAAGAGAAACAAGCAGACACATCACAGGTTTAGCTTGTAGTATACCAAACTCATTTTGGTAAACCGGTTCAGTAGTAAGGTGGACAGGATAACAGCATGAAACAAACATATATCTATGTACTATGGTCACTGTATTGTCCATATCATTCTAGTTTATGTTCCCTAATCAAGATAGAGACACAGTTCAACTCATATATTTTTAAGACACAACAGCATAGACAGAATATAAGTGTGAGAAACTACACAGCATTGGCAGCACTTGTAATGTGCATCACATGAGAACATAACTGTGTATACAACTTAAAATGAAATCAACATAGAGCAAGACGTTAGAACAGCAATCCAGTTAAAGAAATAGGTTTAAAACATACATGTTGCGCCATTGGAGTTTCAATTGGATCCTTCAAATTCGAAAGTAGTTGGTATGAGTAAATACAGTGATGCAACAGCAAAGGAGTATGGACCATAGCTATGGAATCTGACCTGAGAACAGTTGCTCTTCTGCTTTAAACGTGGATTTTGGGTTAGCTGTGGTGGTCTTCATGCTTTGGGCACTTCAGTACCTTTAGAAACTGCTCGTGTGGGGGTACTCTGTGGTGGACATGGTGCTTTGTCAACTATAAGTGGGTTACTATCCGCTGGGGTTGCAGTTAGATGAGTTGTAGCTAGTTCTCTGCCCAACGGTGTAAGTGTGCAATCTGGAAGAGTCTCGATTATGTGTGGTGGGGCTAGTTTGTGGACCAGTACAACCATGGTTCTATCTGCATCGATGGGTATAACTGTCTTTTGTGAAGAACGAGTTTTTGCTCCCTTAGATACTACCATCACCCCCTCCAATTCAAATGGCTGATAAACAAGAAAAGAAATTGAACGTACAAACATTGTATGATAGACAGATGTGGTAATTCACATATATGTTGTCTAACCAAACAGGACAACATGACACAATTTCACATATATGATGCCTAACTAAACATGATAGCACGGCACAGTTTCAGATATATGATGGATAACTTAACAGGATATAATGGCATAATTCAACATATGATGAGTACCTAAGCAGGATGACATGACAAAACTATATGATGTCTTTCTAAAATAGGTTGGGATGAAATAATTCACATACAGGATGGCACGATATAATTGACATAATTGATTCATATACTAAGCAGCTGGCACTCGCATGTATGATCTCTAAACTAAGCAGTTAGAATTCAATATTGTGCATATGATGTCTAAACTAAGCAATGCAAGACACCATATGCATCATATTAGAAATATAAACATTGCAACTTAGAGCATACACCTCAGGTGGGATATAGGACTGGTCATCTGCCTCTGAATCCTCCTCTGAGGAGCTCCCTGTAACCATCGAGATATATGCTTCAACAGGTACCATTGCCTGCTCTGAAGACCTTGTTTTCACTCCAGATTTTTCCATAACCGGCTCAAATAGATGATACATATGAAGAGTAGTTCAATATACATTGATTGTCGACAAATGGAATACGTAGTGAAAAAAAAGATGGCATGAGATAATTCACATATATGATGCCTGGCTCCATGGCGGTGCATAATTCACATATATGATAACTGGTTGAAAAACATGGCATTGCATAATTCACATATATGATATAGAAAGCAAACAGGAGGCATTCACACAAAGCATGTCTAATCTAAGCAGATGGCATGGCAATGCAAGACAACATATGCATGATATGAGCAATATAACCCAACCAAGTTAGAGCATGCACCTCGGGTGGGGAAATACGACTAGTCATCTCTCTCTGAATCCTCCTCTGAGGAGCTATCTGTAACCAGCAAGAAATCTGCATCGACAGGTAGCACTGAATGCTCAGAAGACCTTGTTTTCACTCCAGATTTTCCCATGACCGACTCAAATGGCTGATGCACAGGAAGAGTAGATTAATGTATAAACATTGCTGACAAATGGAACACATTATGGAAAAAAATATGGCACGATACAATTCACATATACGATGACTGGCTAAACAAGATGGCATTGCATGATTCACGTATATGATGCCTGGCTAAAGAAGATGGCATTGCATAATTCCCATATACTCCCTCCGTTCCTAAATATTTTTCTTTTTAGAGATTTCAAATGGACTACCACATACGGATGTATATAGACATATTTTAGAGTGTAGATTCACTCATTTTGTTCCGTATGTAGTCACTTATTGAAATCTCTAAAAAGACAAATATTTAGGAATGGTGGGAGTATGATATAGAAACCAAACAGGTGGCATTCACACAAAGCAAATCTAAACTAAGCTGATGACATATAAGATGTATAATGTAAGCAATGCAAGGCGCCATATGCATGATATGACCAACATCAGCATGCCAGGTTAGAGCAAACACCTCAGGTGGTAAAAAGGCATGGTCGGATCCTTCTGAATCTCCATCTGAATAGTTATCTTCCTCTGGAATACAATCTAGAAATACAGCAGAGGGGGGGGGCACTTCGCCCACCATGGAGCAGTGTCTGCATGACATTATATTCGCACGCAATGGTCTTCTCTTTTTCTCTACATGTTCAGTATGATTGTGTACAATATCTGACATGCATAATAAAAAATAGTTAGATTTTGTAAGGCCTAAGGGGTGCATGCAAAAATCAAGACTGATGGTAGCAAACGAGTGGATGGATCCAAAACTAATGATAGCAGGTAGATTATAGCTTCAGTTTAAAAAGATAGACAATGGATCATCTATTGTTTGTTGCCCACCCAACATGAACCACATAGAAGACCCCAGATGAACCAGATAGTAGACAGATACTATTCGTTGCTGGCTCGATATGAGACCCATGGGCAATTCAAAACTCAAGATTGAACGATAAAGTAGTAGGTAATAATAACCGATGTATAACGTAAGCAAACACGAAAGACTGCGACCTCTCTTCCGGAACTGTCTAGTCCTCAGGTTCATCTGCTCAGTCGATGATGGTAATGCAGTTGGCGTGGTTGTCGGCAACAGGGAAGATGATCTAAGGCGGTGAAAGAAAGTCTGCAGGGGGGATCTCTGCTACAGTGAACGCTTCTGTCGATGGTGCACCTCAGGTGGGGTTGATGATGGCATGGCAGGAGCAGGACATAACACACAGAGTTTTCTTTGACGCCAATCTGAAAATGAAGTAAATCTGTAAGGGCTCCTTAGAATTGGAGGATTCTATAAACGCAGGGACAGGAAAAACACAGGAATAAGATAGGAATGCACGTGTAAAATAGAGCATTTGGAAACACAGGATTTCAGTCAACCTGGGTGTTTGGCTCACATGAATTGGAAGCAAAGAGGAATGGAGAAACAAAGTGATGCGACGAGTGTACAACCTCTTTGGCATAGCCTTGTGGACCTCAACATCATTGGGTTGGACGTGGAGGATGATGATGATGCTGGTGTGACTGTCGGAGGCGGGGAAAAAGATCCGAGGCCTCTGGAAATGGCGCCGAGGGTACTGCTCCACTGTGATGGACGGTTCCGTCGTTGGAGCAGCTCCGCTATGGTGTAAGGCGATGAGGCTGAAGCATGACAAGACAGACAACTTTAATCTGAAGTGGGACCCTAATATCATCTGCAATAGATGATGTAAAATACATCACCAAAAAGTGCTATATGTAAAACGCATCAGCCGCGCCACGACCGCTTCGACAGATGTTGTAAGTACTGTTGACTCTGAACTTAACTGAAGAAAATAAAGTTCACAGTCGAAACTGAATTTTACTGTCGAAACTGATTGAACTAGTAACAGAGCATTGCAATATATGTTTAGGGCATTCGATCACTAGTAGCAGAGAAGCAGTGATCTAAATCAGCAGACGCTCGAGCAGGGAACGCACTAGCAGAGAGCAAGTCGTGCAGTAGCACCGCGAGCAAGTGCTAAAGCAGCAACTCCTGTAGCTGCCGGAGGTTGTGCGGCAGCAGCAGCAGCGCAAGCAAGAGAAAGAGCAGAGCAGCAGCACGAACGAAAGCAAGAGCAATGCAGCACCGCGGCCGATAGCAAGAACAGAGCCGCAGCGCGAGCAAGAGCCGGAGCAGCTGCAGCTAGTGCCGTTATGGAAGTTGCCGCCGAGGAAGCAACGACATGGGGGACAGACACCGTGGATGATGTGGCCAGCGACGACGCCATCGATGGAGACGCCATGTCTGCTCGATATCGAGCACCAGCAGCCCCATGAGATCAAATAAAAGATAAAATGCAGCGGTGAGTGCAGAACCTCCTTGGTGGCGCCGAGTTGGCATCGGCTTCATCGGAGGAATTGGTGAGGGTGTTGCGGTTCCGGTGGGGCGGGTCAAGACGGTGTTGTGGGGATTGAGGTGGCGTGATAGACGAGGCGAACATCGGGGCAGCTCCTTGGAGGTGGAGGATGGGGCGGCTGATCCGGCAGGACGACAAGGTCGACAACGGATCCTCATCCGGTGCGGTGGATGAGGGACGGCGAGCTATTGCGGTGGACGACATAGTCGGGGAAGAGTCTCCGGCTGGGCGGCGGTCGGGAGGCCGACGGAGGAGCGTGGAGTTTTGGGGTTTTGGCGGCCTCGGTGTACGAATGGGGGGGGAGGGGGCGAAGGGGGAGGGGGAGCCAAGCTTAGGGACGCACTTGTCCAAAATGTAGGGTAAGTTACCAGCGTACCCCCACCGGTTTTGACACCACGACGTGGAGCTTCATTTCCGGCTGAGGGGTAGAAGGGGGATTTCCCGTGTCTGGACTGCGGGAGCGATTTCGGATGAGGAGGGAGTTCTTGCGCGCGTCCAAATTTCGGGATAACAAGGCGCAGCGTGGGTTGAAGAAGCGGGAGTTTCAAAGCAGGTGAGACAAAAGATACTCGAGCTTGAAAATTTCGGGATAACAAGGTGCGGATTCCTTGTTCGGCAGAACAAACTTAACGTGTAAAAAAATCATACAAGACACAAGAGAGTCATGCCCCCTTTTACTATATTGCTATAGATGCCATTGAAAAAACTACAAGAAAATGTAAAAAAATCGGGAGAACATGATTACCCTGCACAGTACCAAATCGATTCGCACTTCCCTCAACAACAACAAAAAAACAAATCAATTCCCACCAAAGAAAGAGTAATGTCCCTTTTTATATGATTAGAGATGCCATGATCTCGAATTTCAATTTTTGAATCCACGTTATGTTGAATTCGAATTTATCATTAGGTGACCTTGTGGTTTATAATTGATGTAGTCATACATTTTGATCTTCCGTCATATATGAACATTTTACTCCACCATGTGAACATATATATTGTCGTCTACCATATGGACTAAATTTGAATCAATTTTCCTTATTTGAATATGATTGTTGTCAAGTTATACAATAATTTAAAAATTATCTTGATAACAAAAAGACATGCATATAGCAGTACTCATATTTCACTATGAACTTCATGTACCATACGCTCTCCAATTCAAATATCTGTATCCATTTTATGTTGAATTCAAATCATAGTACATTATTGGTCTAGGTAGCGAGATGTTCGGGATAATCTAAACCCTGTTTTCATACGTATAATTTTTGCCTGAATTGGGACAAGTTTTGGTATAAGCCTCTTGCAAAACCGGAGATTCTCTCAACAAGCCTCGTGGTTCCGAGAGGGAACGTGTCACCTTTGTGTGCGAAACGATATACGCTGCCTCCCCTCTGATTTTATTTACAGAGGCAACATAGAACTATATGAGTGCCCTGTTAAATTTTGGAATTATTTCGGGTTCATTTGGCCTTTTATACATTAATTGAGTTTCTGGACTTTTAATGTGCATAATCTAAATATGAATTGCATGCACATGCTCCGGTGCACCAAAGTGGGTTGAAAAATCACATGTGTGTGCTCGGTTGAATTTCTAGGTCCCATGGAAGAAATGAGAATGAAATTCAAACATCTGGGCGTCATGACTCTGCCGAGAACATCGAGAAACTTAGATTTTAAATTCATGTAATGAAACTTGGCATGGTGTCATGTCATGGCACTAACATATTGTGGTAAAAAATTGGGCCGATTTGGAAGCTCGTGGTTCTAAGAAGGAACGTGCCCCCCCCTCCCGCCCTTGAGTTTCTTAACAAAGGCAACATAGAACTACATTAGTGCCATGTTAAATTTTGGAATTTTTCCGGGTTCGTTTGTCGTTTTTTATACATTAATTGAGTTTCTGGTCATTTAATGTGCATAAGTCAAATTTGAACTAAAAGCACATGCTCTCGTGCACCAAAGTTGGTCGAAAAATCACATTTGTGTCCTCGGGTGAATTTCTAGGTCCCATGCAAGAAATGAGAATAAAATTAAAACATTTGGGCATCGTGGCTCGGCCGAGAACATTGAGAAACTTGGTTTTAAAATTCTTGTAAATCCAAAACACGTCTAAAAATCATGAAACTTGGTATGGATGTCATATCATGGTACTACCATGTTGTTGTAAAAAAAATGGCCGAATAGGAATAGATTTTGGTATAAGCTTCTTGCAAACCGAAGCTTCTCTCAAGAAGGCTTGTGGTTCTGAGAGGGAACGTGTCACCTTTGAGTGCGAAACGATATACGTTGTCCCCCTTGAGTTTATTTACAAAGGCAACATAGAACTACATGAGTGCCCTGTTAAATTTTGGAATTATTCCGGCTTCGTTTGGCCTTATTTACACATTAATTGAGTTTTTGGTCATTTAATGTGCATAATTCAAATTTGAACTACAAGCACGTGCT
This sequence comes from Triticum timopheevii, assembly GCA_963921465.1. Lineage (NCBI taxonomy): Eukaryota > Viridiplantae > Streptophyta > Magnoliopsida > Poales > Poaceae > Triticum > Triticum timopheevii. Next base: position 106,083,859 of record OY997271.1, read on the forward strand.
CCCGTGCACCAAAGTTGGTTGAAAATCACATTTGTGTCCTCGGGTGAATTTCTACTCCCATGCAAAAAATGAGAATAAGATTCAAACATCTGGGCAACGTAGCTCGGTCAAGAACATTGAGAAACTTGGTTTTAAAATCATGAAACTTAGCATGGTGTCATGTCATGGTAGTACCATGCCGTGGTAAAAAAATTGGCCGAATAGGAACAAATTTTGGTATAAGCTTCTTGCAAATCGGAGCTTCTCTCAAGAAGGCTCATGGTTCTGGGAGGGAACGTGTCACCTTTGTGTGCGTAATTCAAATTTGAAATACAAGCACATGTTCCAGTGCACCAAAGTTGGTTGAAAAATCACATGTGTGTCCTCGGGTAAATTTCTAGGTTCCATGCAAGAAATGGGAATGAAATTCAAAATTCTGGGCGTCGTGGCTGGGTTGGAAACATTGAGAAACTTAGTTTTTTAATTCCTGTAAATCCAAAACACGCATGAAAATAATGAAACTTGGCTTGGTGCCATGACATGGCACCAACATGTTGCGGTAAATTTGCAGTCCGATTTGCGAAGGCGCACACATTAACAATCAACAAAGTCATTTTGGAACAAGTGATGTCATGTTACAATCAGAAACACAAGTATTATTGAAACCGTGGGCGTTCTACTTACTAGTACCATTTATGTGCCACCACGCGTCCCCATTTTTTATTAGCTAGGAGGCGCCATGCAGGGTAGCTATTTGAGTACGAGAGGCGTGCGATCAGACCCCTGCGTGTGCTTATCGGGAGGAGAGCCCTTTGACCTCCATCTGTCGTCCACCTCTCTCCCAAGGTCTCCATTAATGGCGCCCGAGCCTTTGTTTAATGGCGTGGCTATGTCTCACTCGACTGAGATTTAAGAGAGAAAAAAGAAAATCTGACAGCACGGATCTTCATGTAAGATCCGACGGACCTATATAGCATCTACTGCGACTTATAGCAAGACTGATGAATATATATGGACGATTTTTTTATCAAAGAAGGGCTTGCCCCTTCCGATTTTCATTACTGAAAACCACCACAATTCACAAGAAGTTCATCACAACTCCAGCCTAACACGAAGTACTAAAAGCTATTCCCTCCGTCCCATAATATAAGACGCTTTTTGACACTAGTATAGTGTCAAAAAACATCTTACATTATGAGACGGAGGGAGTACCAGATTGAAATCGCAACATCCCAAGAGGCCAACAAAGGCCAAACATCTGTGCTAGAACCCAACATTTCACAACCGACAACACAGTCCACATCCTAAACCGATTATTACATCAAAATAAACCAGGAAACTGAAGGAAGCCCAGCAGCAACTAGAAGAACAGCAACACCAGGGTCGCCACAGCAAGAGTTTTCTTCATTCCAGCCTTGCAACATTGATCTTCCACAGAAAGGTAAAGACGATTAATTGTCTTACATAATTAGAAAGATAATTAAAAAAGCCACATGCGGCTATGCCCGAAATACACAAGGGCAAAATAAGAAGGAAGACAAGGATCTGGCTCGCTGATCTCTACTTTCTTGATGCGTTGCTGCAGGCCGCGGGAACTAGTCTCCGTGGCGAGCGGTGATGAGATCTTTCGTGTCCTCAAGATGCTGCTTGAGAACATCCACGGATTCCTCCACCAGCCTTTGGCGCTCGTTGCGGAGCATGTCATTCTCGTTCATAAGTTTCTTGACAATGACGCCGGTCCTCTTCAACAAGGCACTAGTCACCTCCTGCTGGTCTGCACTTTGGACGATCTTCTCCCTCAGCAGGTCACACTCGGCTCAAAGCCTCTCATTGCCCTCCCTTAGTTGCCGGATGACGCCGGTAGCCTGTTCAAACGAGGATTTCACGTCGTCCTACAACCTCGCCAAGCCGGAGATCTAATCCATCTGGCTATGGACGATCGCATGCATGCGCCTGTAACAGTTGTCGCCTTGCCGCGAGAAATTTTCCCAAGCCGCCGCGGCGCGGCGGGACATCTCTGCTGCATTCATGGCATGGCGGGACATCTCTGCTGCTTCCGCAGCGTGGCCGGACCAGTCTGCTGCATCGACGGCACGGCGGGACCTCCATGCTGCTTCAGCGGCGTGGCGGGACCTCTGTGCTGCTACTTCCGCGCGGCGGGACATGTCGGCTGCTCTCGCAGCGAGGCGGGACATCTCTCATGCTTCCGCTTCCATGCTCGCCTCTCCCTGGTGGCAATCTCTCGACCCAGAACTTACGCTGGCCATGGCAAACGCAAGGGAAGGATGCTGAATGACTTGTTTGTTTTTGTGGATGAGGAGTTGAGGAGGAATGTGCAATCATCTTGGCATACTAGTATTTATAACCGAGTACTAATACGCTCCTAAGTGGGAAACCGTTTAGGTTGTGATCGGTGTGAACAGGTTTGGAATTCAATATAGCGTGGTACTAATACGCTCCTAAGTGGGAAACCGTTTAGGTTGTGATCGGTGTGAACAGGTTTGCAATATAGCGTGGAGTAATTTGGAATGTGACGAGACGCAAGCTCAAAATTTATAAATACCCGCGTGGCGAGCTCTAGGCTAGTCCTTTTTCAAACGCATTAAACCTATGTCTCGGGACTTCTCGCACGCACCATCGTGCCACCCACAAAAACTTGTACTCTGAGTTTAGTAGTACGTTATACAGGAAGAGAAGAGGTGCACGCACACACTCGTCCTCTCACACACGTGTCTGTTTTTTCTCGAAAAGGAGGATGATGACCCCCGGCCTCTGCATCTGGGAGTCACACACGCATCTGTAGCTATGAATTGTAGTGTTCTCAACCATCCGATTGGCTCTATCATGGATGTACCTAAATACTAAAACATGTCTAGATACATCTATATTTTGACAAATGGAAGGCATGTATTGTGGAACGGAGGGAGTGCTTGTCATCAAAATGGATAAAAAGGGACGTATCTAGAACTAAAATACATCTACATACATCTCCTTTTATCCATTTTGATGACAAGTAGTACTTCTTACCCAAAGGAACTTTATATCCAACAGACACAAAATATATGTTCGACTGTTGGAAATTACTGATTTGATGTCGAAGTAATTGCTGCATCGCCACCAAAACCCACCATTTCTTAAGCTAAAGTAGACCAAGGTAATCCATATATTAGCATATTACTAAGATAAACAGAAGGTACTATCAAAACATTTAGGACGTGAGCTTGTCAATCTGAATGTGGAGGGACACAAGCTTAGCCCCGGCCAGCAGCTTGGGTGGAACTGTCAAGAAGGTCAGCTCCTGCACGTCGATGTCGTCGGGATCCTTGCTGCTTGTGACCTCCATTTCCACCTCGACGGCGTCGATCATGCCTTTGGGCTCCCCTGGTGGGCCGTTCGCCCATAGCTTGGCCCAGTAGTGCGGCAGTGGGGACGCCCCCGCTCTGATGCAGATGACCGACACGGCGATAGGCACGCCGATGTCGAGCACGCCGCCGACCAAGAAAAATGTGCGGCGGTCCTCCTCCGCGCACAGCAAGAGCCGTGGCTCCGACAGTGGCACTTGCAGCTGGAGCACCTTGCCGTACTGGATCCTGTGCACGGGCATGGGATGCACATTGCTGATGTGGTGGTAGAGCGCTGGCGGCGGGCCTTCGTAGCCGCAGACGGGCATGGGGCATTTGCAGGGCGCGAGCGGACACACGCTCTGGTGATCGGCGAGCTTGTGGTAAGTGACGTAGAGCCCACAGCCTTTGTGCGGGCACTCCACCCTTAGCGACGAAACGACGGCGTCCACTGCCGTGTTCCGCACATCGAAGCCACCGCCGCGCTCGCATTTCTGGCACTGCCGCTGGTTCCCGGGGCGCTCGACGCAGCAGTCCGCGCAAGCCAGGTGCCCTCCTTTGCACTGCAGAAATCAATTGAACAGCACATCAATCAAGAAACCTGCACCTTGCTCAATCAGCCGAATGGATGAGGTGTATTCGAACCTCATACACTGGAGGCATCAAGGGGCGGAGGCACAAGGGGCAGTGGAGCACGGTGAGGTCCATCGAGACCTTAGTGAGCTCCCTCGTCGGTTCCTATTCCGTCTGCATGATCTCGCCCTCCTCGTGCACAACCATCTCTCGCTTGGGCCAGGGCATTACAAAGCTTTACCGTCACATATTTTATACTCTGCGCATAACTGTCCTCCTGCATACCAAGGAAGGCAGTAGTTTGAATTTTCTAGACAAATTTGCCCCTGTGCATGAGTAAGCTGCATAAATATCGACAGTAAATGCGCATGCAATGGTTGGCTGGTCCTCATTCCTTTTCGCTTGAGTTGGCTTCCCCAGGCGGTCAAGCCGCATCCGGCGCTGCACGCGTTTGCCTGTAGCCATTTTCTGCTTTGGAAACTGGCGCGATTAATGGGGGCAGAACTAAGACTAGCCACAATGGTGAGTAACATACACTAGTAACATACACATATCCCTAGACTATGTTACTACCTTCATAGTGGGTAGTAACACAAGTATGGTAACATGCAAAGCTTCATTTATTAGGTTATAGACTCATATTGAATTGGGACATGTGATGTTACAGTAACTAGCTAAGTTACTATAACTACCTCTCTCCTCATTAACTCACTGCCACATAAGCAAATTTGCTGAGTTGGACTCGATGTTACTGCTGAAGTTACTCCCACTGTGGCTAGTCTAATCGAGCGGGGGCACAGATGGAAACCAACGCGGACGCGTAGACTAATCTGAGAAAAACAAGAAAAGGTTATACGCAAAGTAAAAGGAATCGGAGGGAGTACTACTTCAAGGTGCATTAAATCAACACATGCAAGTATCAACAGGAGAGTCACGGCATGCATGCATGCGTTGTAATTAATGCATCGGTAACCCTAAATTATTGAAATATATCGAGTGCAGTGCTTTGATGTGTCGCGTCAACTCGTACATCAACCAGAAGTTTGATTATCCTCTCCCTCGCGGACTTAACTGCACCTGCCTTTGGCTGTATGACAGGTTGGCCACACACCTGTCGGGCCCACCTGTCATACACGCAAAGACAGGAGCGTCCCTCCCTCACCCATGAGCGTGGTGGCTGGCAAGACTAGGAGAAGCTTTCGCTACATGCTCTCCCTCCCGCATGCGGTGGACATGCAGCAGTTCAATCGGTGTCAGATGGCCAGAAGCATACCGTAGTACTCCTCCAGTGCAGTAGTACACCATCATTGTTCGACTTCCCAAAGAGGCGAAGAGCCAAGCACAGCCCAGATGCTCGCGTGGCAGTTTCATGTGTAGAGTAGTCTAGATAGCGTGTACCGTGCCTGTAAGCTTAAAATCGTTGGGGTCGGCTCCATGCTATGTGGCCATCGCGAAGTTTTTTTTAAATTAAAATAGTCTTCTGGCCTACCTGTCACCCTGGTGATTGTAGTTTGCACGCTCATCTGGTCAAGACAGGAATATATATATTTTAATTTGTTTTTTTTTCGAAAAGGGGGGACTCCCCGGCCTCTGCATCAGAATGATGCATACGGCCACATATATTTTAATTTGTGGTGGGTAAATGTTAGAGGTTGCAGCAAATATATTGTACACTGCAGGTCTTTCAGACAAGTTTAGAGGCAAGCGTGTGGGGCCAATGCTATGATGTGCCGTCAACTCGTAGAACGAGGAGAAGCTTGATTTTACTACATGCCTTCTCCCTCGCCCATGCGCGCTGTTGCTCGCAAATGAGGACAGGCTTTTGCTTAGTAGTACTTCTACAACAAGCTATCCGTCCCGCTCGTGGTGGACGGACATGCAGCAGTGGATTCGACACTGTAGAAGCAGTAGTAGTAACATCATTGTTCGTCTTCTCGAAGAGGCGAAGAGCCAAGTGCAAACCAAACATTGCAGTTGCGAACATTGGAGCACGCATATAGCCAGGCTCTTGCATGAGACAAAATTGCTATGTGAGCCCACTATTGTATTAGTACGTACAACTACTTGCTAGTATAGCCCTGTAAACCAGAAAGGAGTATTTTCCCTTCTAGAGATTTCAACGAGTGACTAGACTACACCGAGACGGAGTACATATGGAGCAAAATGAGTGAATCTGCACTGTAAATAAATACGTACTAGTTCTATCGTTTTCCTCTCCGAGGTGCACAATATTGAGTATACTGACTAGTCTCTTTTTGACACGCATTTACGTTGTTTTTTTGACACAGTACAGACACAAGCGCTCATATACACGCGCATACACTCATCCCTATGAACGCACACAGCACGGCACTAAGTATCATCTTGAAATTTACGAAGTCACCATAGGCACCTCGTCCTCGACGGGTCCATAGGTGCTAGAATGCCAAGGAGGAAGAGGGTAGCGGTTCCCGAGACGTTGAATGGTCAATGATGCATCCTCAATTACATGAAGAGGGAATTAATTGGAGAAGCAGAGTAGAGCCAGCACGATGTGAATGCAATAGAGTTTGCACTCTCATATAATAAAGGCACCCCACCACTCCAATCCATCTACTCCCGAGTCTCTGCGCAACACTGCTCACTCCAATCCAAGACCAAGTGACCAGAAGCCACAAGCACCTACGGAGGCGATGGACGTGAGCGGCAGTCGGCTGTGCCAAATCATCCAAGGCGCCGACCTGCGGCCCCGCACCGCGTAGCATTTCCAGACGGTGCTGGCTGCCGCAGGCATCGTAGCCCTCGCCGACGCCGGCTTCGCCTCTCGCATGGATGACATGATGGTCAACTCCATCCGCAAGTTCACCGCCGTCAAGAAGCGCGTGGACGACCTTGCCGTACTTCTCCAGCCCGCGCGCCCAGGCTCCTCATTGCCTGCCACCCTCATCGGCCTAGATGGTGACGAACTCTTTCAAGCCCTGGTGGCCCTGCAGGTGCCGGAGGTCGCAACGAAGAATGTGCACCTCGAGGCCGCGCTCGCCGCGCAGCACCTCTCCATGCAAGAAACCGTCGACCTGCACATCCACGTCTATGAGGAAATCATCTACATAGGCCACTACAAGGCAAGCGAGGACAGAAAGACGTTGGCCTTCTTCCAGCGGCTGGAATCTTTGGACGCCATTGTTCAGAAGCACGTCGACCTGGCCACGAAAGTCGCTGCTACTTAGGCGCCATTCGGTGGGCCGGCGCTCTGAGTCGAGGAGGTGGACGTCGTCGATGGATGCATATCTTCTTCTTGCCTCCTGTAACCAGCACTGCGTCGCCTCGTGGCCTTAATGTTTTATTAGTATAGTACTCCCTCCGTTCCCAAATATAAGTCTTTCTAAAGATTCCAGCAAGTAAATATATGCATGTCGACGAATTCTGGCTATATGTGCATATTTATATCTAGCTATTGTACTTGTTGGCTATAAACTTGACTATATGTGACATGGCAACATCATATAGCCAGCAGCTGGCTATATTATTAACCATGCTCTTAGAGAGTAGAAGAGAGAAACATGGGAGGAGGGCTAGCTGTAGCACGGACAGTGTTGTCAGATGGGACTCGTGTTTATAGAATAGGAGTACTGAGCACTTGTGCCACTTTTTTTTTAGGGAAAAATTAGTCGTATGTCTAGTACCACTAGTTGGGTGCGTGCGACCTATAGCTGTCATCAATTTAGGTCTACTTTTTGAACCACGGCTACGCTTCACAGTACATATTTTTCATGCATTTATCCTCCTATATGTACTCCTAGGCTATTTCCACATGCTCCCATTCGCCGACATGTGGGACATAGAGCATCTGGGTCGTAGTGCATGCACGACTCGGAGCATATGTCGGGGTACTTTATATTTCAGACCTCACGAATTACATGCAAACCCCCTGCAGAAGAATAAATAAATCAATGAATTACTACATGAAACCGGATTATTTTCATGGAAACCGGAGCACGTTCATTAAATTTTGGACATAACACGTTTATAAAAAATGACTGGACCTAAACTAGTCTAAGGGCCTCTTTGATTTTTCCCAGAAAAAAGGGCCTCTTCGATTCCCAGGATACTGAAAACACAGGAATGGGGAAAGTATGATGGTGATGAACCGAGACGAGGAGAACTCTAACTCAGTTAGAGGTTAGAGTTAGATTCTAACCCTGAACTAACTCTAAACCAAAGAGGTGTATGGATGGCAGGGTTAGATTGACAATAAATGCTCTATCTCAATCATTTGACTACTTTGGACCCTATTTTTAGTCAAACTAAAATAAGTCCCTTGGATCCAAGAACCCTCTTGGTGTGGCCGGCTCTTCTGTGGCCTCCTCCCGCTCACAATTGACATAAACGAACCATCTATACAATCAAGCATGCAAAACATGATAATTTTTACTTTGTCCATACAAATGAGATATCCCACTTAAACATACAAGTCGTCAATCAAGCTTCACAAAATAAAAAAAAACACTTCATGAGACAAAGAATGAGCTAACTCATCACGGAAGTTGTTCACGATAGGGAGGGAGCCCGGAGCCCCTCACGCACCGACGGAGGAGCTCGCCATCGTCGCTCTGGAGAAAGGCTCTGTAGAGCCCAAGCCCCAGGAACCCCTCCGACGCCGGCCCTTGCGAGTTGAGGTCGACACCGGCATGGGTAGCAGGGCCGCTTGCCGCCGACTGGGAACTTAATCTTTGGGACTATAAATAATGCAAGCATGTGACTAAAATACCTAGATAGGTGAACTGAATCTTTGGGCCTCTAGAAATAATGCAAGCCTGAAACTGAAATACCTAGAAAGGTGAACTGAATCTTTGGGCCTCTAGAAATAATGCAAGCGTGAAACTTAAATACCTAGAAAGGTGAATTGGATCTTTGGGCCTCTAGAAATAATGCAAGCCTAAAACTGAAATACCTAGAAAGGTGAACTAAATCTTTGGGCCTCTAGAAATAATGCAAGCCTGAAAATGAAATACCTAGAAAGGTGAACTGAATCTTTGGGCCTCTAGAAATAATGCAAGCCTGAAACTCAAATACCTAGAAAGGTGAACTGAATCTTTGGGCCTCTAGAAACAGTGCAAGCCTGAAATTGAAATACGAAGAAAGGTGAACTGAATCTTTGGGCCTCTACAAATAATGCAAGCCTGAAATTGAAATACCTAGAAAGGTGACCTGAATCTTTGGGCCTCTAGAAAGATTTATTACCTCCTCAAGTAGCATCAAACAATTCCATGCGTGCACCACAAATCTATAGCAAGTTTGATCCGGATCTACTTTTCCAGATCAGAATTAGCGCTAGAGCAAGCAAGATCAATGATATGGTCGTGAGACAGAGAAGGAATGAACAAACTCACCCCTCTCGCGACCTCCCTGGTAGATGCACCGCCGCCGCGCATGACAGAGGGAGAAAAACGACTGGTGAAGGGGGAGCGGGGTGACCTTCAAAGGTCGGAGGGAGAGGGCGGCCGGAGTAGGGCGGCGGAGGCCGGAAGGAGAGGGCGGCCGAAGGAGAGAGAGGGTGAGAGGCGCTTGGGCGGGCGGCCCTATGGGGAACAGAGAGGAGTCGTGCGAGAGGGGGGGAGCGATCTGGTGCGGGCAGGTGAGATTTTTTTAGGGGAGCGATCTGGTGCGGGCAGGTGAGTTTTTTTTAGTTCTCTTTTAGTGGGCCCAGGATAACTAACCCAATTAGAACCTCTCCATCGGGCTAGTTTTTTTAGCTAGGTTAGAGCAAACTAGCTCAAACTAACCCCTCTTGTTTCAATAATTTGAGGCTATTTCAAGCCAAACTAGCTCTAACTCAGGGATCCAAACAAAGAGGAGTGTTACGGTAAATGCTACAGTGTGGACCGTAGAACATTGTTTTTTATGGCCATATCACCACATTATTGTTTTCTACTGTTGGTTCACTGGGCTACCGTGGTTCGCACGGCTGGTTCACTGGGCTGCCGTGGTTCGCACTCCTCCGACCTGAGTAGTACTCCCTCTGTTCCTAAATATAAGTCTTTGTAGATATTTCACTGTGGACCACATATGGATGTATATAGATTCATTTTATGTGTAGATTCACTCATTTTTCTCTGTATGTGGTCCATAGTGAAATCTCTCCAAAGACTTATATTTAGGAACGAAGGGAGTAGTATAGTACTAGTCTATACTGCATCATTCTTTGCTCCTTCTTACTACTCCGACGTGTCACGCACCCGGTCGGAGCGCCAGTAATTCATGACTATAGTGAGTGGTCATATCACAAGTCTTTCCAGTAGTAACACGCAGTCAAATCGCACAGCCCCACTCGCTCACCCTCCTCGCCTCTCTGTCAAACCGCCTACCCGAAAACTGCCGCGCGTACTGCCCGAGGAAAGCCCCGCCCTCAACTTCTAACTACGCAAAAATAGTTCAAGCTTGTTTGTTCTATATAAATACAGTACTTACTGTATATTTATTCACCCGTGGGATTTTTCAATGAATGGAGGGGCGGGGAGCACAAGTGAACAATACTACCTTTGTCTGGGTTTATTGGTTCCCATTGTATTTCGTGCCAAATTTTGACCATAGATTAAACTAAGAAAATGTTCACGCAGGTCACCAAACATTATATTTTGCAAGACTATGTTCAAATATGAATCCAATGATATAATTTTTCTTGACATGCATTAACATTTTGTTAGTTAAATCTTTAGTCAAAATTTGGCACAAACTATAAAAGGGACCATAAACCAGGACGGAGGTAGTACTGTAGTAGTAGTAAGTAGGAGTCGTAGAGTAGTCACCTTAAATAGAGAGTTTCTTTTCTTTAATGCCATGTACACAAATTGAAACGCTTGTTATGGAGAGAAAAAAGATAATCACTCCACTATATATGGACGCAGGGGCCTGAGCGCTCGCTTTACTAGGGTTGCTCTCTTCATTCTCTCATCCTCTCCAGATATAAACAAGACAGCGGTAGTGACATTTTCTCTCTACTCACCGCTGGTCGCAGATCCAGCCAGTGTGTGTAGAGGACTAAAAGTGCATCGTTCACATGGTCATCGCCGCCGAGGGAGGAAACCCACCGCTGCCGGAGGGGCCCGATCCTCTGCCCGTGCCGTTCTCTCCGACACAGCGCCGGCTCGGGAGGTCCTCCGACCCTTCTTCCTCCCTGCCGTATTGTCCGCAGATCCGACCTGCCGCCGCCGACATCCCGGGGACCCTCAGGTATAAGTTCTTAGAAAGTGGCCTTGCTCTACTGCCCCAGCTCCCCACGTGTCTGCATGTGCATCCTTTTCTACTCCCATCAGCTCTTCCAAAGCCACCTAAATTTTTAGTATTATTAGAGGTAAAGCTACTTCATGCATTCGAATCTACGGCTTTTTTCAAATAACGAAGAAAGGGGGGAAAGTTGTAGCATGAATCTAGGACTTGATTCAAAGAGGAAATAATATGGTGAAAGTAGTAGAGACCGGATACCCAACCGGTCTCTTGGTTGAAAAGGGAAATAATGGGAAAATGCAGTACAAACTGGATAAGGAACAGATCTATTATTGGTTCAAAAAAGGATAGAAAGTGGCGGCTGGTGGACAAGTCAACAGAGTATCTCCGGGATTAGATTTGCTGCCATCACATAGTAAAAGGTCTCCAGGATTAGATTTGCTGCCCTCACATAGTAAAAGGTCTCAGGATTAGATTTGCTGCCCTCACATAGTAAAAGGTCTCAGGATTAGATTTGCTGCCCTCACATAGTAAAAGGTCTGAGGATTAGATTTGCTGCCCTCACATAGTAAAAGGCCTCCAGGATTAGATTTGCTGCCCTCACATAGTAAAAGGTCTCCAGGATTAGGTTTGCTGCCCTCACATAGCGTGAACAAGCTCGGCATCACCACTTTATGCCTCCTTGTAGGTACATTGTGTTGATGTGTCCACTGTCGCATGTCCTTATACCAACCTTTTGCTGGTTTTTTTGCGTGTAAACCAACCTTTTGCTGTAAGGGCGCATGTAAAATGAAGCGATCACACTATTACCTTAGGGACATGTCTAACCAGTGTTATTGTTAATCTAATGCCTCCAGTGATAAGATGCAATTAAACCGTGTTACAAATGGCACTCCTGCTGTTTTCCCCAGTATGATAAGTAAGTTGCTCCTTTACGCTGCTGAGTGTCCTGGTGTCCCCACGGTCCCATGCCCTTAAACCAACTCTTTAGCTGTTGTTGATTTATTGTGTCTGGTAAACAATCAATGCCACCATTAAAGTAATCCCATATCTGAGGAATATCATTGTTGATCGTAATGCTTCTGGTAACATGAAGCATTGCTGACGTTTTAAAATTTCTACTGTCCTTACATGATTGCCATGAACATAATTAAGATGCTTCTTTTCATTTTGTATATGTTTCGTATATTCTTATTGACCAGCAACTGTTTACTTTGTATCATTTTGTGCAGATAGGGATATACATTTCACCTTGTTGCTATTGTGACCTTTTGGTGAACTGCACAAAACACTTTTTTTGGAATGAGTGTCTTGTGCAGTTCAACTAAAATGTCACGTGGGCAACATCTCTCAATTTTGGTGGAACTGCACAAAATGGTTAAACTAAAGTGAAATCATGCTCTCCTGTCTCCTTGTTTGTGCTATACAAACATGCTGTGCAAATAGGAATACTTTACTACAGATGTTGTGACGGTCAAGAGCAACATCTCTCAATTTTGGTGGAACTGCACAAAATGGTTCAACTAAAGCGAAATCATGCTCTCATGTCTCCTTGTTTGTGCTATGCAAACATGTTGTGCAAACAGGAATACTCTACTACAGATGTTGTGACGGTCAAGAGCATTCGCCAAGTTCTTCGATTGTATGACATGGCTGGCCAAGATGGATTTAATCCCGATATTCACTTTATCAAAAGGCTCTAATGGGTTGGTTCTGAATCTTGCAAGCTGGGAATCAGTGAGATGTGTAGGCATCTTTGTTGTACTTATTATTTGAATCTTATTTGTTGGTTCTGAATCTTGCAAGCTGGGAATCAATGAGACGTGTAGGCATCTTTGTTGTACTTATTATTTGGATCTTATTTGTTGGTTCTGAATCTTGCAAGCTGGGAATCAATGAGATGTGTAGGCATCTTTGTCGTACTTATTATTTGGATCTTATTTGTTGGTTCTGAATCTTGCAAGCTGGGAAACACGGCATGATGATACAGAGGACAGCAACCATAACAAACAATTCAAACTTGGTAGTATTATCTTTGTGAAAGTGCGACAAATGTGCTGATCGTGTGTGTCCTGAGAATAATAATTCTAATTGTTGTGCATGTTGATCCCGTGGCACTGATAGAAAGAGCCAATGCATTGCTTTTTTTAAGTATAAATTTCTATTAAAGCTAACTAAATTTAAGTAAAGTGACCACTAACTCATGTTATTACAGTACCAATACAGACCCGCTCGTGAACCGACGTGTGGCCGGAGTAGGTTTCTTAATGGAGGCGTTTGAATGCATCGAGGGTGCATCTTCTGCCGGGCGTGCAGCGGACGAGGGAGGGGTGGTAACTGTTGTCGCCTGTACACACTCGGCTTACTGTTGAATCTAGTTCCCCAAGAGCTGAAAAACGAACTGCTGCCGCTGCCTACACACTCGTTCACTTGAAGAGACTCCAATGGCGATCCGAGGGGTGAGCCTGCTGGATATGGACTTCAGCAAGGAGTTAGTTCATGCTACGTCTCGAGCTTGCGTTGGTTTTCCCCGAAGAGGAGAGGATGATGCAGCACAGTAGCGTAAGTATTTCCCTCAGTTTTTGAGAACCAAGGTATCAATCCAGTAGGAGGTCACGCGCAAGTCCCTCGTACCTGCACAAAATGATAGCTACTCGCAACCAACGCGATTAGGGGTTGTCAATCCCTTCACAGTCACTTACGAGAGTGAGATCTGATAGAGATAATATTTTTGGTATTTTTGGTATAAAGATGCAAAGTAAAAGTAAAAGCAAAGCAAGTAAATAAAGTGATGGAGATTGATATGATGAGAATAGACCTGGGGGGCATAGGTTTCACTAGTGGCGTCTATCAAGAGCATAAGTATTCTACGGTGGGTGAACAAATTACTGTTGAGCAATTGATAGAATTGAGCATAGTTATGAGGTTATCTAGGTATGATCATGTATATAGGCATCACGTCCGTGACAAGTAGATCGAAACGATTCTGCATCTACTACTATTACTCCACTCATCGACCGCTATCCAGCATGCATCTAGAATATTAAGTTAAAAACAGAGTAACACCTTAAGCAAGATGACATGATGTAGAGGAATAAATTCATGCAATATGATAAATACCCCATCTTGTTATCCTCGATGGCAACAATACAATACGTGCCTTGCAACCCTTTCTGTCACTGGGTAAGGACACCGCAAGATTGAACCTAAACCCATGCACTTCTCCCATTGCAAGAACTACCAATCTAATTGGCCAAACCAAACGGATAATTCGAAAAGACTTGCAAAGATATTTCAATCATACATAAAAGAATTCAGAGAAGATTCAAATATTATTCATAGATAAGCTGGATCATAAACCCACAATTCATCGGTCTCAACAAACACACCGCAAAAAGAAGATTACATCAAATAGATCTCCATGAGAGAGGGGGAGAACATTGTATTGAGATCCAAAAAGAGAGAAGAAGCCATCTAGCTACTAGCTATGGACCCGAAGGTCTGAAGTAAACTACTCACACTTCATCGGAAGGGCTATGGTGTTGATGTAGAAGCCCTCCGTGGTGGATGCCCTCTCCGGCGGAGCTCCGGAACAGGCCCCAAGATGGGATCTCATGGATACAGGAAGGTACAGAGGTGGAATTAGGTTTTTGGCTCCCTCTCTGGTCTATTGGGGGTACGTAGGTATATATAGGAGGAAGGAGTACGTCGGTGGAGCGTCAGGGGGCCCACGAGGTAGGGGGCTTGCCCAAGGGGGCGCCCTCCACCCTCGTGACCGCCTCTAGTGCTTCTTGGAGTAGGGTCCAAGTCTTCTGGATCACGTTCGGTGAGAATATCACGTTCCCGAAGGTTTATTTCCGTTTGGACTCCGTTTGATATTCTGTTTCTTCGAAATACTGAAATAGGAAAAAAAACAGCAATTCTGGGCTGGGCCTCCGGTTACTAGGTTAGTCCCAAAATAATATAAAAGTGGAAAATAAAGCCCATTATAGTCCAAAACAATAGATAAAGTAACATGGAGCAATCAAAAATTATAGATACGTTGGAGACGTATCAGGCATCCCCAAGCTTAATTCCTACTCGTCCTCGAGTAGTAAAAGAGAATTTTTGATGTGGAGTGATACTTTGGCATAATTTCAATGTAAATCTTCTTAATCATGGTATGAATATTCAGATCCGAAAGATTCAAGACAAAAGTTCATATTGACATAAAAATAATAATACTTCAAGCATACTAACAAAGCAATTATGTCTTCTCAAAATAACATGGCCAAAGAAAGTTATCCCTACAAAATCATATAGTCTGGCTATGCTCCATCTTCCCCACACAAAGTATTTAAATCATGCACAACCCTGATGACAAGCCAAGCAATTGTTTCATACTTTAACATTTTCAAAACTTTTTCAATCTTCACACAATACATGAGCGTGAGCCACGGATATAGCACTATATGTGGAATAGAAAGGTGGTTGTGGAGAAGACAAAAAGAAGGAAGATAGTCTCACATCAACTAGGTGTATCAACGGGCTATGGAGATGCCCATCAATAGATATCAATGTGAGTGAGTAGGGATTGCCATGCAACGGATGCACTAGAGCTATAAGTATATGAAAGCTCAACAAAAGAAACTAAGTGGGTGTGCATCCAACTCGCTTGCTCACGAAGACCTAGGGCATTTTGAGGAAGCCCATCATTGGAATATACAAGCCAAGTTCTATAATGAAAAATTCCCACTAGTATATGAAAGTGACGAAATGAGAGACTCTCTATCATGAAGATCATGGTGCTACTTTGAGGCACAAGTGTGGTAAGAGGATAGTAGCATTGTCCCTTCTCTCTTTTTCTCTCATTTTTTTTATTTGGGCCTTTTCTCTCTTTTTTATGGCCTCTCTTTTTCGTCCGGAGTCTCATCCCGACTTGTGGGGGAATCATAGACTCCATCATCCTTTCCTCACTTGGGACAATTCTCTAATAATGATGATCATCACACTTTTATTTTTCTTACAACTCAACAATTACAACTCGATACTTAGAACAAAATATGACTCTATATGAATGCCTCCGGCGGTGTACCGGGATATGCAATGAAACATGAGTGACATGTATGAAAGAATTATGAAAGGTGGCTTTTGCCACAAATACGATGTCAACTACATGATCATGCTAGCAATATGACAATGATGGAGTGTGTCATAATAAACGGAATGGTGGAAAGTTGCATGGCAATATATCTTGGAATGGCTATGGAAATGCCATGATAGGTAGGTATGGTGGCTGTTTTGAGGAAGGTATATGGTGGGTGTATGATACCGATGAAAAGTGCGGGTATTAGAGAGGCTAGGAATGGTGGAAGGATGGGAAAAAGTGCGTGTAATCCATGGACTCAACATTAGTCATAAAGAACTCATATACTTATTGCAAAAATCTAGAAGTTATCAAAGCAAAGTATTACGTGCATGCTCCTAGGGGGATAGATTGGTAGGAAAAGACCATCGCTCGTCCCCGACCGCCACTCATAAGGAAGACAATCAATAAATACATCATGCTCCGAGTTCATCACATAATGGTTCACCATACGTGCATGCTACGGGAATCACAAACTTCAACACAAGTATTCTTTAAATTCACAACTACTCAACTAGCATGACTCTAATATTATCACCTTCATATCTCAAAACAATTATCAAGCATCAAACTTATCTTAGTATTCAACGCACTCAAAAGAAAGTTTCACATATCTTGAATACCAAGTATATTAACATTAAGCAAATTACCATGCTATTAATGACTCTCAAAATAATCTAAGTGAAGTATGAGAGATCAAGTTTCTTTAAAAAAATCCACCACCGTGCTCTAAAAGATCTAAGTGAAGCACTAGAGCAAAAATTATCACGCTCAAAAGATA
Source organism: Triticum timopheevii (assembly GCA_963921465.1). NCBI lineage: Eukaryota > Viridiplantae > Streptophyta > Magnoliopsida > Poales > Poaceae > Triticum > Triticum timopheevii. The sequence continues at coordinate 106,100,861 of OY997271.1, forward strand.
TAAGTGAAGCACTATGAGCAAACTATCAAGCTCAAAAGATATAAGTGAAGCACATAGAGTATTCTAAAAAATTTCAATTCATGTATGGCTCTCTCAAAAGGTGTGTACATAAAGGATGATTGTGGTAAACTAACAAGCAAAGACGCAAATAATACAAGATGCTCCAAGCAAAACACATATCATGTTGGTGAATAAAAATATAGCTCCAAGTAAATTACCGATGGAAGTGGACAAAAGAGGGGATGCCTTCCGGGGCATCCCCAAGCTTTGACTTTTTGGTGTCCTTGGATTATCTTGGGGGTGCCATGGGAATTCCCAAGCTTAGTCTCTTGCCACTCCTTGTTCCATAATCCATCAAAAGAATTCACCCAAAACTTGAAAACTTCACAACACAAAACTCAACAGAAATCTCGTGAGCTCCGTTAGAGAAAGAAAACAAAAGATTACTTCAAGGTACTGTAATGAACTCATTCTTTATTTATATTGGTGTTAAACCTACTTTATTCCAACTTCTCTATGGTTTATAAACTAATTTACTAGCCATAGATTCATCAAAATAAGCAAACAACACACGCAAAACAGAATCTGTCAAAAACAGAACAGTCTGTAGTAATCTGTAACTAATGCAAACTTCTGGAACTCTAACAATTCTACCAAAATAGGAAGTCCTGGAAAATTTGTTTATTGATCAGCATCAAAAAGTATCAACGCAAAAGCACATTCCTGTGATTTATCATAACTAAATTCGTGCGCGCAAAGTTTCTGTTTTTCAGCAGAATCAAACCAACTATCATCGTAGGTTATCCTATAGGTCCTACTTGGCACAAACACTAATTAAAACAAAAAACCACGTCCAAACAGAAGGTAGATGGATTATTTATTCCTAAACAGAAGCAAAAATAAAAAACACAAAATAAAATTGGGTTACCTCCCAACAAGCGCTATCGTTTAACGCCCCTAGCTAGGCATAATTTCAATGATGCTCACATGAAAGACAAGAATTGAAGCACAAAGAGAGCATCATATAGCACGTGACAAACACATTTAAGTCTAACATACTTCCTATGCATAGGCATCTTATAAGCAAACAAATTATCAAAGCAAGCAAAAACTAGCAAATGTAAGGAAACGGAAAGAAACCATAGCAATCTCAACATAACGAGAGGTAATTTATTAACATGAAAATTTCTACAACCATATTTTCCTCTCTCATAATAATTACATGTAGGATCATAAGAAAATTCAACAATATAGCTATCACAAAACATATTCTCAACATGATCCACATGCGTGCATAGTTGACACTCTTCCAAAATAGTGGGATTAACGTTAACTAAAGTCATGACCTCTCCAAACCCACTTTTATCAAAAATGCCATAAGACTGAACATTCTCCAAATATGTGGGATCTAAAGTTGACACTCTTCCAAACCCACTTTCAATAATATTGCAAACACTATTATCAATCTCATATTCATCATGGGGGTTAAATAAATTTTCAAGATCAAAAGAAGAATCACCCCAATCATGATCATTGCAACAAGTAGTAGACATAGCAAAACTAGCATCCCCAAGCTTAGGGTTTTGCATATTATTAGCATGATTGACATCAAGAGAATTTATAGTAAAATCATTGCAATCATGCTTTTCATCGAAGGAACTACCAAGTATGGGTGCAATAGCAACGATCTCATGTTTAACATAAGGAACTATAGCAATTTCATGTTCATAAATATTGGCATCATGGCCATAAGAATAGCAAGCATCATGTTCATCAAGGGATATTTCAATCAAATCATCGGAATCATCATTGTCTATAGATTCATGCATATCATTATTTCCTTCCAAAGCAGCGGTCATTCTCTCAATAAATTCTTTGACATAGACATTATGAGCATAGTTTTCATAGCAATATTTAAGTATGTCAAAATTTTCAGATTCATAGAGAGTAATATTATACTTTTCAATCAAAGAAGCAACTTCATAAGCACCCTTAAAAGCAACAAATTCTTCAATTTGTTCGACATCATAGTAACTATAAACACCCTTTGCATAAGAAGATAAGATTTCATTTTCATTAAACTCACATAGGTAAGGAAGGTGTTTTTTAGGGTTCTTAGAGCAACAAGTAAAATCATAAATTTCACAAAGATTCCAAGCATAACACAGCAATCTGTTTATTTGACTCCATAAGAGTCTCCCTTTTTCAGACAAACAGTGAGGCACATAATGAGCATGCTCATCTAAAGATTTCCCATCAACTAGGCTAGTTGGGGTTTCAGCACAAGCGCATAAGGATCGAAGATGATCCAAGTAGAACACTTTAAGTGAATCCATAACAATAGATTTTTAGCAAGCAAAGATGCAAGCACATAGAAGGCACATGGAAACACAAGCAAACAAACAGACAAGGAAAAAGGCAACGGAAAGAGAGGAGGAGATTGGGAAAGAGAGGGCGAATAAAACGGCAAGGGTGAAGTGGGGGAGAGGAAAACGAGAGGCAAATGGCAAATAATGTAATGCGAGAGATAGGGATTGTGATGGGTACTTGGTATGTTGACTTTTGCATAAGCCTCCCCGGCAACGGCGCCAGAAATCCTTCTTGCTATGTCTCGAGCTTGCGTTGGTTTTCCCCGAAGAGGAGAGGATGATGCAGCACAGTAGCGTAAGTATTTCCCTCAGTTTTTGAGAACCAAGGTATCGATCCAGTAGGAGGTCACGCGCAAGTCCCTCGTACCTGCACAAAACGATAGCTACTCGCAACCAACGCGATTAGGGGTCGTCAATCCCTTCACGATCACTTACGAGAGTGAGATCTGATAGAGATAACATTTTTGGTATTTTTGGTATAAAGATGCAAAGTAAAAAGTAAAAGCAAAGCAAGTAAATAAAGTGATGGAGATTGATATGATGAGAATAGACCCGGGGGCGATAGGTTTCACTAGTGGCTTCTCTCAAGAGCATAAGTATTCTATGGTGGGTGAACAAATTATTGTTGAGCAATTGATAGAATTGAGCATAGTTATGAGGTTATCTAGGTATGATCATGTATATAGGCATCACATCCGTGACAAGTAGATCGAAACGATTCTGCATCTACTACTATTACTCCACTCATCGACCGTTATCCAGCATGCATCTAGAGTATTAAGTTAAAAACAGAGTAACGCCTTAAGCAAGATGACATGATGTAGAGGAATAAATTCATGCAATATGATAAATACCCCATCTTGTTATCCTCGATGGCAACAATACAATATGTGCCTTGCATCCCTTTCTGTCACTGGGTAAGGACACCGCAAGATTGAACCCAAAGCCATGCACTTCTCCCATTGCAAGAACTACCAATCTAGTTGGCCAAACCAAACGGATAATTCGAAGAGACTTGCAAAGATAACTCAATCATACATAAAAGAATTCAGAGAAGATTCAAATATTATTCATAGATAAGCTGGATCATAAACCCACAATTCATCGGTCTCAACAAACACACCGCAAAAAGAAGATTACATCGAATAGATCTCCACGAGAGAGGGGGAGAACATTGTATTGAGATCCAAAAAGAGAGGAGAAGCCATCTAGCTACTAGCTCTGGACCCGAAGGTCTGAAGTAAACTACTCACACTTCATCGGAAGGGCTATGGTCTTGATGTAGAAGCCCTCCATGGTGGATGCCCTCTCCGACGGAGCTCCGGAATAGGCCCCAAGATGGGATCTCGTGGATACAGGAAGGTATGGCGGTGGAATTAGGTTTTTGGCTCCCTCTCTGGTCTATTGGGGGTACGTAGGTATATATAGGAGGAAGGAGTACATCGGTGGAGCGTCAGGGGGCCCACGATGTAGGGGGGCGCGCCCAGGGAGGCGCGCCCTCCACCCTCGTGACCGCCTCTGATGCTTCTTGGAGTAGGGTCCAAGTCTCCTGGATCACGTTCGGTGAGAAGATCACGTTCCCGAAGGTTTCATTCCGTTTGGACTCCGTTTGATATTCTGTTTCTTAGAAATACTAAAATAGGCAAAAAAAGAGCAATTCTGGGCTGGGCCTCCGGTTAATAGGTTAGTCCCAAAAATAATATAAAAGTAGAAAATAAAGCCCATTATAGTCCAAAACAATAGATAAAGTAGCATGGAGCAATCAAAAATTATAGATACGTTGGAGACGTATCAGTTCGCCGTTCAGTCCTATGGCTACACCAAGTTGAATGTGATGTACACCAACGATATAGACTCGGTGAAGCTCTGCCTCACCTCAGTCCTATTGCTGCACCAGGTTCTGGAGCATTCGCCCGTTTCATCGGCAGCGCCCGACTGCACCTTCGCTACGGTGGAGAGAAGGAAGAACGCGACAGTTTGGCCATCTGGTGCAACAAGCTTGTCGACATCCAGAAGCAATACAAGATTATCAGCAACGGGCAAGGGAAGGACTCCGTGGTTGACCTCGCTGAGACCATCATCAACCCCTGATACTCCAACATGAAAGAAGACGACTTGAACACGTGGGAGGTCCCTCTGAATCTAGCCTACATAACCTACGCGGCCAAGGACGCATACATGAGGGCGTGTCTGCTTCCCGTAACCGACGAGTACATGGACAGCCGCAGCATCATGATCAAGCATGCCAGGAAGGTCTAGATGTTGTACTTTATCTGTTTATAAGCACCTTTATCATCTGAGTGTTTCATGCATTAGCCTATGTGTCGTAATTATCTGTTTTGTCCAAAATATTTCTTTTAAGAACCCATTAACCTGATTACTTTTTTTAGTGGCTATTTGCTAATGTATGTAAACTAGTTCACTTGTCCGTAAAAAAAGTAGTTCACTCGGCCGCCGTGCTTTGAATCTCCTTCCTCCCAACATATTCCTCTCCTCAGGTGGACCCAGCAGGTCTCTGAATTTTCTCCCACTTTCTTTTTCGATGTAAACTGAGTTTTCTCCCAGTACTTTCCCCTAGAACCAACTCAACTGTCCCACATCTAGCCTAAAAATAATAATACCCCACGTACTATTAACTCATCAAATTAAAATGATATTTTATTTCGTAAGTTGAAAGTTCTTACAAAATAATAATAATAATTGTTTATATATAACTTGCCAAGTTAACTCCTAGTGATTGCGTACATAAGCTTGCAAAGATTTTACTGATGTGCAATCATGTGTTTATTTTTTTATAACATTTCTCCATCTAGCCCAACATGATATTTTCACCCAGGCCAGCAAGTCCGCGGATTTCGAGAAAATGCAAATGGGATTTAAACGGGCTGCATAGATGCCACATCATTGTTTCACCCAGCCCACCAAATGGACTAAAAAAACAAATGGACTGGCTGATATGTGGGCCAGTAGGTTGAAGCCTAAGAAGGTGTTGGATTTACATCCAACGGCCGGCATTCTTCTTCAATCTCTCGTCTTCTTCCCCCAGCGCTGCCAGAACCGCCTGCTCCAGCCTTCGGCGTCCAGCGGCGTTGTTTTGTTGTTTTGCGCTCCTCAGCGAAACGCTACCCCGCCGACGGCTAGGCCATCCCTCCACTCCGCACCTCCTGTTATTCTCTGCTGAGTGTAGGCCCACCCCACACCCGAACTAGTCAAGTTTCCCACTCCTCTCCGTCTGCGACTCCACTGCCGCGTCTTCCCCATCTCTGGGTCGTTCCAGTCTGGGGCCTTGCCGTCGTCCACCGCCTCGGTGTGCTCGGCACGGCGTGGTCAACATATGAGAGTCATCGGAAGAGGACTGTACGTGGAGAGCTTGATGGCTGGGACCCACGAGGTCCATGGTCGCAGGCAAGGAAAGTTCCTCCTTATTACGCACTGTACATGCACTGTACGTGGGAAGGGCTTCTGTATTTCACGAAAAAAACGTCCCCCCACTGATAGGTCGGACCCACCAGCTATATCTTCACACGCAAGGAAGTGCCTCCTTATTACGCACCAAAAACTGAATACCCCCTGCTAGCTGGGACCCACCATAGTGGTTGGCTGACTTGTGGGCCTACTAAGTTGACGAGGATGGAGGGCTTTGTCAACATAGTCAATATGAACGATTCTAACTCCAGTGACCGTACAATGTCCATCCAACGGCCATAGTGCTTCTTCAACCTCTGGTCTTCTTGCTCCAGCCGCCCAAAGCAGCGCCGGTCGTGCTGCGTGCTCCTGCCTCTCGTGGCCGGCTGTGATGCCGTGGAGGCCTCACTGCCCCCTACTACTCCCACCGCTGGCCTAGGGTATCCCTCTACTCACCCACACCCCATGTTATTCTACGGCGACAGCAGCCTCACGCCGCAGCCGAACCAGTGAACCCTCATACTCCTCTCCGCGTGGGTATCCACTGCCGCGTCTTTCCCGGCTCCTTGTCGTCCCCTTCCTAGGCCTCGCCGTCGTCCACCGCCTTGGTGCTCTCGGCGCGGCGTGGTCAATGTGGTCAACGACCGACTTCCATCGGAAGAGTACTGTACATGGAGAGGCTGACAGCTGGGTCCAAGGCCACAGCCCAGTTTTTTTGTGATTTGCCAAGTAAGTCGCCTTGTCAGGCCTGTTGGGCTGCAAATCTTTCAAGACGAGGAGAGCTTCATTCGGCTGGCCGAGAAAATGGCCTATCAGTAATGAGAAATGGGTTGTACATTTTTAAAACACATCAAACCGGTAATTAGTTTCAAATATCTTTTTTTCATTTCGATATTTTAAATTACATTAATTTTTATGCATGGAGAATTTGTTGGATTTTATATTGATATACATTTATTTTTAAAATCAGTTTGAATGTGAGTCGAAATTTCGGGATTAAAAACAGTTCAGACCGCACCGAAATATGCAAAATTTCATATAATTTTTTAACCATGGCCACAATATGGGCTGTAATGCTAACAAAAAGAATATGGGCTCCAAACAAAACCTTAAGCATTTGCAAATGGGCTATAAATTATTAGAAATAATGGCAGATGGGTTGTATGCTGTTTTCCACATATTTGAGGCTTTCCTCAAAAAAATGGTTGACGCACAAGCAGTGACTGTTGGATGGCCATCCAACAGCCGTCGTGCTTCTTCAGTCTCTGCTCTTCCTGCTCCAGCCGCTCAAACAAGAGCCGGCGGGACTGCCTGCTCCCTCCTCCCCGCGGCCGGCTGTGCTGCCGTGCAGGCCTCACCGCCCCACCGTACTCCCATCGCTGGCCTAGCCATCCCTCTACTCACCCACACCTGTTGTTATTCTCCGGCGACGGCAGACGAACCAGTAAACCCTCGTTCAGTCATACTCCCCTCCGCGTGGGAAACAACTGCGGAGTCTTCCCTGCCTCCGTGTCGTTCCCTTCCTAGGCCTCACCGTCATCCACCGCCCTGGTGCTCTCGGCGCGGCCTAGTCAACGTGGTCAACGACCGACATGCATCTGAAGTGGACTGTACGTGGAGAGGCCGACAGCTGGGTCCACAGCCGCACGCAAGGAAATGCCTCCTTATTACACGGAAAATAATGATTCCTCCACCTGACATCGGGGACCCACCGAAAGGGCCTCAGTATTTTTCGAAAAAAATGTTTCCACCGCTGACAGCTCGGACCCACCAGCTATATCTTCGCACGCAAGGAAGTGCCTCCTTATTACGCACAAAAAAATGAATACTCCCCCTGTTAGCTGGGACCCAGTATAGTGGTAGGCTAACTTGTGGGCCTACTAAGTTGACGGGGACGGAGGGCTTTGTCAACTTAATCAATATGCAAGATTCTAGCTCCAGTGACCGTACGATGTCCATCCAACGGCCGTAGTGCTTCTTCAACCTCTGGTCTTCTTGCACCAGCCGCCCAAACCAGTGCCGGTCGTGCCTCGTGCTCCTGCCTCCCGTGGCCGGCTGCGATGCGGCGGAGGCCTCACTGCCCCCTACTACTCCCACCGCTGGCCAGGTCATCCCTCTACTCACCCACACCCCTTGTTATTCTGCGGCGACGGCAGCCTCACACTGCAGCGAACCAGTGAACCCTCGTACTCCTCTAGGCGTGGGCATCCACTGTTGCGTCGTCCCCGGCTCTGCGTCATCCCCTTCCTAGGCCTCGCCGTCGTCCACCGCCCTGGTGCTCTCGGCGCGGCATGGTCAACGTGGTCAAGGAACGGCTTCCATTTGACGTGGACTATACATGCAGAGGCTGACAGCTGGGTCCACGGCCGCAGCAAGGAAGTGCCTCCTTATTACGCGCAGAATAATTATTCCTCCACCTGACAGCGGGGACCCACCGGACAGGCCACCATATTTCACGAAAAAACCGTTTCCCCCCTGACTGCTGGGACCCACCAGCTACACCTTCGCACGCAAGGAAATGTGTCTGGGCAAAAAAAATGATTCGCCCCCCTGACTGCTGGGACCCACCAGCTACATCTTCGCACGGATGGAAGTGCCTGACAGTCGGGACCCACCTGGTCGAAGCGTACGTAGTGTTGTCATTCTGGTCGCGAACGTGTACGTACATACTGGTCGATGTAGAGGCGCGCACATGTCGTAGATGTAGAGGCGCGCACGTGTCATAGTAGAGGCACGCACGTAGCTTGTACACGTACGTACAGCAGCGAGGGTGCAAGAAAGAAAATACGGCCACGTACGTACATACGGGCAGGGTCTCGAACGCCTACTCGCACATACATACATGGCTGGGTCGAAACGGAGAAACAACGTCGTCGTCGTGTTCATGGGGAGCCAACCGGCTGGGTCGGAACAGAATGTGTGGTTGTGTTCATCGGGAGGGCTTGGACGGAATAGGCGATGGAAACGAGGCCTGGCATACCGCACAACGGAGAAAACGGCCTTGTGTTCGACCGGCCATGTTCGAAACGGGGTCCTGTTGATCGGGAGGGGCCTGGCGTACCGCAAAACGGAGGAAACGGACCTCCTACGGTCGAAACGGAGGTCCTGTTGATCGGGAGGGGTGTGGCGTACCGCAAAACGGACGAAACGGACTTGTGTTGGAGCGCTACAGTCGAAACGGGGGTCCTATTCATCGGGAGGGGTGTGGCGTACCGCAAGACGGACAAAACGGACTTGTGTTGGAGAGCTACGGTCGAAACGGGGGGAGGGGTGTGGCGTACCGTAAAACGGGACTCCACGGGATACTGTTCATCTCCACCGTCGACCTCCTCCAGCCTCCACGGGCTACCGTCGACCTCCTCCAGCCTCCACGGGCTCCTGTTCATCCAGCCTCCACCGTGCGCTACTCCACCGGCTACTGTTCAACCACCCCTCCATGGGCACCCCTCCACCGTCTACTATTCATCTAGCCCTCCACACCACGGGGTCCTGTTCAACCACCCCTCCACGGCCACCCCTCCACCGTCTACTGTTTATCCAGCCCTCCACACAACGGGTTCCTGTTCATCCAGAAGCAACGCCGCCGCTCACTGTTCATCCCAACCCCCCCCCCCCCCCCCCCCGCAATGCTCACTGTTCATCCCAGAGGCAGCATTGATCGGCTTCAGTTAGCAGTAGTAGCAAAGGAATCGCTCCATCGGGTTCAGTTAACAGCCATCGATCGATTGCTCGGGTTCAGTAATGCGTAGCCTGCAGTGCAATCGCTCGGGTTCAGTTAGAGCCCAATGCCTCGCTCGGCTTCAGTTAGAGCCAACGCCTCGCACACACACGTGTACGTACGAGAGAAACGCGCATCGCTCCGTCCCCGACCTCCCACCGTGACCGGCAACTCCCCAAAATTTTCCTCCCCCTCGCTTCTACCACGGTTTTTTCCGTCATGGACGGACCAAAGAATGTCATGCAGCTGCGTCTCCGGCCCGCCCAGGACGAAAAGCCCATTTTCTGTCATGATTTTTTTGTCATAGAAGTAGGAGCCCACCACATCTATGATGATACCGGGTTTTGTCACAATTATTGTCATAGAAGTGTCATATGTATGACAGAAAAAAATTCGTTCGGCCCAAAATGTCATGGATGTGTCTTTTTTTTGTAGTGTAATAAGTAGATGATGGGTTGCTAGAGTGACAGAAGCTTAAACCCTAGTTTATGCGTTGCTTCGTTAGGGGTTGATATGGACCCATATGTTTAATGTTGTGGTTAGGTTTACCTTAATACTCCTTTTTGTAGTTGTGGATGCTTGCAATAGGGGTTAATCATAAGTGGGATGCTTGTCCATGTTAGGGCAGTACCCAAGTGCCGGTCCACCCACAAATCAAATTATCAAAGTACCGAACGCGAATCTTATGAACGTGATGAAAACTAGCTTGACGATAATTCCCAATGTGTCCTCGGGAGCTCCTTCTTCATTATTAGAATTTGTCCAGGCTTATCCTTTGCTACATAAAGGATTGGGACACCTTGCTGCTCTTTATTTACTTTATTTACTTTTGCTCGCTACTATTTATCTTATCACAAAACTATCTATCACCTACTATTTCAGTGCCTGCAGAGAAAACCTTACTGAAAACCGCTTATCATTTCCTTCTGCTCCTCGTTGGGTTCGACACTCTTATCGAAAGGACTACGATAGATCCCCTATACTTGTGGGTCATCAAGACTCTTTTCTGGTGCCGTTGTCAGGGAGCGTAGCGCTCTTGGTGAGTGGAACTTGGTAAGGAAACATTTATATAGTGTGCTGAAATTTTCTGTTACTTGTCGATATGGAAACTAATCCTTTGAAGGGCTTGTTTGGGGTATCTTCACCCCAACCAGAGGAGCAAAGAGATGCTCCTCAACCTACTGAACCTTATGAAAATATTCACTTTGAGATTCCTTCAGGTATGATAGAAAAACTGCTAGCTAATACTTTTGCAGGAGATGGAACATTGCATCCAGACTTACACCTCATCTTTGTGGATGAAGTTTGTGGATTATTTAAGCTTGCAGGTATTCCCGATGATGTTGTCAAAAGGAAGGTCTTCCCTTTATCTTTGAAGGGAGATGCAATAACATGGTATAGGCTATGTGATGATACGAGATATTGGAATTATAAGCGATTGAAGTTGGAATTTCACAAGAAGTTCTATCCTATGCATCTTGTTCATCGTGATCGTAATTACATATATAATTTCTGGCCTCGCGAAGGAGAAAGCATCACTCAAGCTTGGGGGAGGCTTAAGTCAATGTTGTATTCATGCCCCAATCATGAGCTCTCTCGGGAAATGATTATTCAAAATTTTTATGCTCGGCTTTCTCTTGATAATCGCAACCTGCTTGATACTTCCTGTGTTGGTTCCTATATGCTGAAGACTATTGATTTCAAATGGGACTTATTGGAAAGAATTAAACGCAACTCTGAGGATTGGGATTCCGATGATGGTAAGGAGTCAGGTATGACACCTAAGTTTGATTGTGTTAAATCTTTTATGGATACCAATGCTTTCCGTGGATTTAGCTCTATGTATGGACTTGACTCTGAGATAGTAGCTACTTTTTGTGAAACTTTTGCTACTCACGTTGATCTCCCTAAAGAGAAGTGGTTTAAATATAATCCTCCTGTTGAAGTGAAAGTAGTTGCACCTATTACAGTCGAAGAGAATACTATTACATATAGTGATCCTATTATTCCTACTGCTTATGTTGAAAAACCTCCTTTTGCTGTTAAAGATCATGCTAAAGCTTCCACTGTTGTTTGTAAGAGCAATGTTAGAACTTATACACCTCCTGAGCAAATCAAAGTTGAACCTAATGTTGCTATTGTTAAAGATCTCTTGTCTGATAATATTGATGGGCATGTTATTTATTTCTGTGATGAAACTGCTAGAATTGCCAAACCTTGTGCTAAAGATAAACATAGACCTGTGGTAGGCATGCCTGTTATTTCTATTAAAATAGGAGATCATTATTATCATGGCTTGTGTGATATGGGTGCTAGTGCTAGTGCAATACCTATTGACTTATACAAAGAAATTAAGCACGATATTGCACCTTCTGAGTTAGAAGATATTGATGTCACAATTAAACTTGCCAATAGAGATACTATTTCACCAATGGGAATTGTTAGAGATGTTGAAGTCTTGTGTGGGAAAACCAAATATCCTGCTGATTTTCTTGTTCTTGGCTCCCCACAAGATAGCTTTTGTCCCATTATATTTGGTAGACCCTTCTTGAACATCGTTAATGCAAGGATAGATTGCGAAAAGGATGTAGTTGCTATTGGTCTAGGTGATATGTCTCATGAGTTCAACTTTTCTAAATTTCATAGACAACACCGTGAAGAGGAACCATCTAGTAAGGATGAAATTATTGGTCTTGCTTCCATTGTTGTTCCTCCAACTGATCCGTTAGAACAATATTTGCTAGACCATGAAAATGATATGTTTATGAAGGAAAGGGAATAAATAGATGAAGTGTTCCTTAAACAAGAACCTATGCTGAAACATAACCTTCCCATTGAAATTCTTGGGGATCCCCCTCCACCCAAGGGTGATCCCGTGTTTGAACTCAAACCATTACCTGATAATCTTAAGTATGCTTATCTTGATGAAAAAGAAATATATCCTGTTATTATTAGTGCTAACCTTTCAGAGAAAGAAGAAGAAAGATTATTGAAAACTCTGAAGAAGCACCAAGCTGCTATTGGATATACTCTGGATGATCTTAAGGGCATTAGTCCCACATTATGTCAACACAAAACCTCAGTGGAAAAAGATGCCAAACCAGTTAGAGATCCTCAAAGACGCTTAAATCCCAAAATGAAGGAAGTGGTAAGAAAGGAGATACTAAAACTCCTTGAGGCAGGTGTTATTTATCCCGTTGCTGATAGTGAATGGGTAAGCCTTGTCCATTGTGTCCCTAAAAGGGGAGGTATTACCGTTGTTCCTAATGATAAAGATGAATTGATCCTGCAAAGAATTATTATAGGTTATAGGATGGTAATTGATTTCCATAAGTTAAATAAAGCCACTAAGAAAGATCATTACCCTTTACCTTTTATTGATCAAATGCTAGAAAGGCTATCCAAACACACACCTTTTTGCTTTCTACATGGTTATTCTGGTTTCTCTCAGATACCTGTTTCAGCGGGGGATCAATCTAAAACTACTTTTACTTGCCCTTTTGGTACCTTTGCTTATAGACGTATGCCTTTTGGTTTATGTAATGCACCTGCTACCTTTCAAAGATGCATGATGGCTATATTTTCTGATTTTTGTGAAAAGATTTGTGAGGTATTCATGGATGACTTCTCCGTCTATGGATCCTCTTTTGATGATTGTTTGAGCAACCTTGATCGAGTTTTGCAGAGATGCGAAGACACTAGTCTCATCCTGAATTGGGAAAAGTGTCACTTTATGGTTAATGAAGGCATTGTCTTGGGGCACAAGATCTCCGAGAGAAGTATTGAAGTTGATAAATCCAAAGTTGATACTATTGAAAAGATGCCATGTCCCAAGGACATAAAAGGCATAAGAAGTTTCCTTGGTCATGCCGGTTTTTATCGGAGGTTCATTAAGGACTTTTCTAAAATCTCTAGGCCTCTGATTAATTTATTGCAAAAAGATATTCCTTTTGTCTTTGATGATGATTGTGTAGAAGCATTTGAAACACTTAAGAAGGCTTTGATCACTGCACCTATTGTTCAGCCACCTGATTGGAATTTACCTTTTGAAATCATCTGCGATGCTAGTGATTATGTTGTAGGTGTTGTTTTAGGGCAAAGAGTCGATAAGAAATTGAATGTTATCCAGTATGCTAGTAATACTCTTGATACTGCCTAGAGAAATTATGCTACCACTGAAAAAGAATTCTTAGCAGTTGTGTTTGCATGTGATAAGTTTAGACCCTATATTGTTGATTCCAAAGTTACTATTCACACTAATCATGCTGCTATTAAATATCTTATGGAAAAGAAAGATGCTAAGCCTAGACTCATTAGATGGGTTCTCTTTCTCCAAGAATTTGACTTGCATATTATTGATAGAAAGGGAGCTGAGAACCCCGTTGCAGACAACTTGTCTAGGCTAGAGAATGTTCTTGATGACCCACTGCCTATTAATGATAGCTTTCCTGATAAACAATTAGCGGTTGTCAATGCTTCTCGTACTGCTCCTTGGTATGCTGATTATGCTAATTACATTGTTGCTAAATATATACCTCCTAGATTCACATACCAGCAAAAGAAAAAGTTCTTTTATGATTTAAGACATTACTTCTGGGATGATCCACACCTTTATAAAGAAGGAGTAGATGGTATTATTAGACGTTGTGTGCCTGAGCATGAACAGGAACAAATCCTATGCAAGTGTCACACTAAATCTTATGGAGGACACCACGTTGGAGATAGAACTGCACACAAGGTACTACATTCTGGATTTTATTGGCCTACTCTTTTCAAAGATGCTCGTAAGTTTGTCGTATCTTGTGATGAATGGCAAAGAATAGGTAACATTAGTAGACGTCAAGAAATGCCTATGAATTATTCTCTTGTTATTGAACCATTTGATGTATGGGGATTTGATTATATGGGACCTTTTCCTACCTCCAATGGTTATACACATATTTTAGTTGTTGTTGATTACGTTACTAAGTGGGTAGAAGCTATTCCAACTAGTAGTGCTGATCATAACACTTCTATTAAAATGCTTAAAGAAGTTATTTTCCCAAGGTTTGGAGTCCCTAGATATCTTATGACTGATGGTGGTTCACACTTTATTCATGGTGCTTTCCGTAAGATGCTTGCTAAGTATGATGTCAATCATAGAATCGCATCTCCTTATCACCCGCAGTCTAGTGGTCAAGTAGAGTTGAGCAATAGAGAGCTCAAATTAATTTTGCAAAAGACTGTGAATAGATCTAGAAAGAATTGGTCCAAAAAACTTGATGATGCATTATGGGCCTATAGAACTGCATACAAAAATCCTATGGGTATGTCTCCATATAAGATGGTTTATGGAAAAGCATGTCATTTACCTCTTGAACTTGAACATAAAGCATATTGGGCTATTAAAGAGCTTAATTATGACTTCAAACTTGCCGGTGAGAAAAGGTTATTTGATATTAGCTCGCTTGATGAATGGAGAACCCAAGCATATGAGAATGCTAAGCTTTTCAAAGAAAAAGTCAAACGCTGGCATGATAAGAGGATACAGAAGCGTGAGTTTAACGTAGGAGATTATGTGTTATTGTTCAACTCTCGTTTAAGATTTTTTTGCAGGAAAACTTCTCTCAAAATGGGAAGGTCCCTACGTTATCGAGGAGGTCTATCGTTTTGGTGCTATAAAAATCAACAACTTCGAAGGCACAAACCCGAGGGTGGTAAATGGTCAAAGAATTAAACATTATATTTCAGGTAATCCTATCAATGTTGAAACTAATATTATTGAAACCATAACCACTGAGGAATACATAAGAGACACTTTCCAGAATGTTCCAGACTCCAAAAAGGCATAGGTATGTGGTACGGTAAGTAAACCGACTCCAAAACAACTCTAATGGCAATTTTTATCAGTTTTGGATTATTTTAGGATTTTAGGAAGAAAGAAGTAGTCCGAAAGGGACACGAGGCTCCCACGAGAGAGGAGCCCCCCCCCCCCCATAGGGCGCACCCCCCTGTCTTGTGGGCACCTCGTGTGCCTCCCGGACTCCGTTTTCTTGTATGTTACGTATTTTGGTCGGTAAAAATTCATTATATATACTTCCGAAGGTTTTGACCACCGTATCACGCAATTATCCTCTATTTTCGTTTCGAGCTGTTTCTGTTTCAGATCTAGAACATCATGTCGTCTCCAAGCGCTCCCAAGGACAAGTTTTTAGAGAGGGTTATCAACCCCTATCTTGCGGAGGTGCTGCATCACCCTCAAACCATTGAGATGCGTGAGGGGGTGTTGCACATCCGCGATGTGGAGGGACCAAGGCGTACCGGGAGCATGGAGACAAAGCTCGAAGCCATGGAGCAAGAAGTTTTCAAGTGTCAAGGGATGGTGGAGCATGGACTCAACGCCAACCATATGATGATCACGGAGTTCACCAACAACCACAAGCTAGGTGCCAAAGTCATTGGGGAGACCATCTTCAAGCTTCAACAGAAAATCGAGCACCTCCAAGCCCAGATTTATGACCTGCAAAACCAGAACTGTGAGTATGAATATAAATTCAAGCAAATGAGTTTGGCTGCAGATTTAAGGATCCCGGAGACTCGATCATCCTTTTATGATGGACAGCCTATGCCTTGGAAGACGGACGACAAGCCTACATCATCAACAACCCCTACTTCACCACCTCTGAAGAAATAATCACATTGGTATGGGCACTCCCCTTGGCAACTGCCAAGCTTGGGGGAGGTGCCCCAGTGTCGTATCACCATCACACTCCTATCTTTACTTCTTTATTTAGTTTGATCCTTTTAGTAGTATCTTGATCTATTAGTAGTTGAAGTTTTTGATATCAAGTAGTTTTGAGTTTTTCGTTGTGATCCCTTTTTGTAATCGAGTCTGTGTGCTATCTATAATAAAGATTAGTGTTGAGTCAAGGGCTTCGCTATGTTGCTATGATCTTGAAAAAGTAGAAAGAACAAAAGAGTTCATATTGATCGTATGGATAGTGATAACTTCACACATAGAAAGTATAAGGCATAAAAATTGTTGAGAGTTGGTGAACGTAGACTTGGTCATCGTTGCAATTAATAGGAAGTGATAAGGAAAGAGGGGTTCACATATAAATATATTATGTTGGACATCTTTTATGATTGTGAAGCACTCATTAAGTATGACATGCTAAAAGAGTTGACGTTGGACAAGGAAGACAACGTAATGGTTTATGTTTTCCGACATCTCAGTTAAAGTATATTGTCATTGACCTTCCAAACATGTTGAGCTTGCCTTTCCCCCTCATGCTAACCAAACTCCTTGCACCAAGTAGAGATACTACTTGTGCTTCCAAATATCCCTAAACCCAGTTTTGCCATGAGAGTCCACCATACCTACCCATGGATTGAGTAAGATCCTTGAAGTAAGTTGTCATCGGTGCAAGCAATAAAAATTGCTCTCTAAAAATATATGACTTATTAGTGCAGAGAAAATAAGCTTTGTATGAACTTGTTGTGGAAGTAATAAAAGTGACGGATTGCATAATAAAGGTCCACATACAAGGGGCAATATAAAGTAACATTCTTTTGCATTAAGAATTCGTGCATCAACCCTAAACGCACGTGACAACCTCTGCTTCCCTCTGCGAAGGGCCTATCTTTTACTTTATGCTTTTACTTTATGCTTGAGTCAAGGTGATTCTCACCTTTCCCTTTTTATTTTTATCCTTTGGCAAGCTCCTCGTGTTTGAAAGATCATGATACATATATCCAATTGGATGTAAGTTGGCATAGGCTATTATTGTTAACGTCACCTAAAGGTGAATATGTTGGGAGGCAACACAATAAGCCCCTATCTTTCTCAGTGTCTGGCTGAAACTCTATAACCACAAGTATTGCGTGAGCATTAACAATCATAGGGGACTACGAGATGGTTGAGTATGTGAGCTTGCTGAAAAGCTCTATTATTGACTCTTTCCGATGTTACGATAAATTGCAATTGCTTCAATGACTAAGATTATAGTTTGTTAGTTCCCAATGAAGTTTTTGAACCATACTTGACATTGTGAATTGCATATTACTTGAACATAAGAAATCATATGACAAAATACATTTATGTTGATGTTATTAGAATGATCATGATGCCCTCATGTCCGTACTTTATTTTTTATCGACACCTCTATCTCTAAACATGTGGACATATTTTTCGATTTCGGCTTCCGCTTGAGGACAAGCGAGGTCTAAGCTTGGGGGAGTTGATACGTCCATTTTACATCATGCTTTTATATCAATATTTATTGCATTATGGGCTATTATTACACATTATATCTCAATACTTATGGCTATTATCCCTAATTTTACAAGGTTTACCATGAAGAGGGGGAATGCCGACAGCTGGAATTCTGGCAGGAAAAGGAGCAAACGTTGGAAACCTATTCTGCACAACTCCGAAAGACCTGAGACTTCATGAAACAACTTTTTAGATTTAATAAGAATTTTTGGGCAAAAAATAGGCCAGGGGGGCCACACCCTGTCCAGGAGACAGGGGCACCCCCCCTAGGGCATGCCCCCCTATCTCCTGGGCTCCCTGGTGGGCCTCCGGCGTCCATCTTCTGCTATATGAAGGGTTTTCCCTGGAAAAAATCATGGGCAAGCTTACGGGACGAAACTCCACCGCCACGAAGCGGAACCTTGGCGGAATCAATCTAGGGCTCTGGCAGAGCTGTTCTGCTGGGGACACTTCCCTCCGGGAGGGGGAAATCATCACGAACGTCATCACCAACGATCCTCTCATCGGGAGGGGGTCAATCTCCATCAACATCTTCACCAGCACCATCTCATCTCAAAACCCTAGTTCATCTCTTGTATCCAATCTTGTATCAAAACCACAAATTGGTACTTGTGGGTTACTAGTAGTGTTGATTACTCCTTGTAGTTGATGCTATTTGGTTTACTTGGTGGAAGATCATATGTTCAGATCCTTTATGCATATTATTACCCCTCTGATTATGAACATGAATATGCTTTGTGAGTAGTTACGTTTGTTCCTGAGGACATGGGTGAAATCTTGCTATTAGTAGTCATGTGAATTTGGTATTCGTTCGATATTTTGATGAGATGTATGTTGTCTCTCCTCTAGTGGTGTTATGTGAACGTTGACTACATGACACTTCACCATTATTTGGGCCTAGAGGAAGGCATAGGGAAGTAATAAGTAGATGATGGGTTGCTAGAGTGACAAAAGCTTAAACCCTAGTTTATGTGTTGCTTCGTTAGGAGTTGATATCGACCCATATGTTTAATGTTGTGGTTAGGTTTACCTTAATACTCCTTTTTGTAGTTGCGGATGCTTGCAATAGGGGTTAATCATAAGTGGGATGCTTGTCCATGTTAGGGCAGTACCCAAGTGTCGGTCCACCCACATATCAAATTATCAAAGTACCGAACGCGAATCTTACGAATGTGATGAAAACTAGCTTGACGATAATTCCCAATGTGTCCTCGGGAGCTCCTTCTTCATTATTAGAATTTGTCAAGGCTTATCCTTTGCTACATAAAGGATTGGGCCACCTTGCTACACTTTATTTACTTTATTTACTTTTGCTCGCTACTATTTATCTTATCACAAAACTATCTATCACCTACTATTTCAGTGCTTGCAGAGAAAACCTTACTGAAAACCGCTTATCATTTCCTTCTGCTCCTCGTTGGGTTCGACACTCTTACTTATCGAAAGTACTACGATAGATCCCCTATATTTGTGGGTCATCAGACCGATCGCTCATCTCGGTTAGACCAAAACATTACGAAGGGAAACAGGGAGTTTGCAAACCCATCTCGGTGAGACCGAGATCCCTATCGGTTAGACCGAAGTGACTAGGGTTTTTGGCAGTGGCTATGTCAACAGAACTCTATGGCACATGATAGAAATCGATGGGGCCGAGTTTGACTTTTGGTTTGGGACATATGTGGATATGAAAAAGTAGCTGAGGGCTTTTGGAGCGTATCACTAAGCATTTTGAGTAAGCAAGCCATTAAGCAACACCTCATCCCCTTTTAATAGTATTGGCTTTCCTATGGACTCAATGTGATCTTGAATCACTGAAATAGAAAATGTAGAGTCTTGAGCTTTAAAGCTTGAGCCAATCCTTTGTCCTTAGCATTTTGATGATCCACATTCCTAATCCATGCCATGCCAATCATTGAACTTTCCTGAAATATTTATCTTGAAATAGCATTAGTTCAATGAGCTATATGTTGTTAATCATTACCAAAACCACCCAAGGATAGGTGCACTTTCAATCTCCCCATTTTTGGTAATTGATGACAACATATAGATCAAAGCTTCGACAAATGATAATAATATTGAAATACATCGTCGCCTTTAGAAGTATGTGATAAGCAAGAGCTCCCCCTAAATTTGTGCATTTTTTAAAATTTGCTTTGGAATGCAAATGCATAATCTGTTAGGATCATGGGTCACTCTTCCATGTCACATACATCTTGGTGGAGCGCTCAAAATGATAACAATTAAAAGCATGCACTCATCACCAAGCAAAGTGAATGATCATATATGGATATAAGGGATAATATCATTCAAGCACACATTAAAGTAGCATATGATCAACCACATGATCATCCAAGTATCTCACAAAAGGACATAATGTATCAAGCAAACACACATTAAAGTTCAACCAAATGAAGTGCAAGAGAGACAAAAAAACACACTCCCACTCTCTCGAAGACTATGATCTATATATATTTATCCCCCTTTGACAACAAGTTACCAAAAAGTTCAAATATGCATAGTGTTATGCGTCTCTCAGGCTTGGTCTCCTTGAGGTGGTGTAGAGATGACTCCTAGGACGAAGGCTTCTGTTGATGTAGCTGGAGATGGTGGAGTGGCTGCTGGAGGTGGCATTGAAGCTGTGGCTGCTGGTGTAGATGTGGTTGCTCTAGTATCAGGAACAGACACTGCATCAGACCTCTGACCTCGTGGCACATGCACTCACTGGAAAACATATGTTATTGTCTTTCCTTTCTTCTCCCATGCTTCCTCCTAGAGCTGCTCTACTGCTCACTGAATCTCAGTGAGTTTGACATCAACATCATAGAACTTTTGCTCAATGATTCTCTCCAAACTCTCCTGATTCTGAGTCAAGGTGGCCAAGCCCTTCTCAATCCTCAAGGTGGATTGGATTAGAAATCCAAGTTGATCTTGTTTGCTCTTTAGGAACACCTGAGATGCCTCTTCTGCACTTGGCATCTTTGCAGCTTTCTCTGCCCTTGCTTTTGCTCTCTTCTCATGTGCTTGCACTAATGAAGGATCATTCTCATCCATCACAACTATGTTAGCCTCAAATTCTGGCTTGAGAGGTAAGTGCTCCTTGTCCAACAAATAAGTGCATGTGCCCATCTTTGAGTTGATGAGCACCTGAATTTGTGGAGCATACCCACAAGACCTCTTCTGATCTGCAGTTGTTCTCTTGATTGTTTCCACAATCAGACTCATAACTTTGAACTTCCGAGGGACATCAAAAATGTGCAGCAAGTTGATGGAATGTCCTCTTATCATTATATGATCTCTAGACTTGTGCAAAAGAGTATGCCTCAGGATGGTGTTGATTGTGGGCAAACCAGACAAAAGAAACTTCACTGAGCCCAACTTATGAGTTTCCAGGGCATCATCAGGAATTTCCTTGTACATACTTGCCATTGAGTTGTGGTCTTTCTTCTTCTTAGCATACACACCCAAGTCATCCTCATGAGCTGTTGGGGCATTTATCAATTTGGCTCATTCATCAACATTTGATTGGTACCTTGTACCTTCTGACATCCATACAATCCTACCATCATGATAGAAGTGAGCAGTGGAGTAGAATTGCATGATCAGCTCATCATTCCACTTAGTGAGCTTCTGGCCAACAAACTTGTCCACTCCACAAGCCTTGAAGCTATCATAGACACCTGGGAAATGATCTTCATTCTCTTTGATGTATCTCCAGTCAACCCATCTCATGTCATAGACAATTGGCTTCTTGTCAAGCAGAATGGTCTCATAAAAGTCTTGTTGTTCCTTAGTGTGGAACCTGTAATCCACAACAGTTCTCCTTCTCACAGCATAAGGGTCACTTTTCCTCCAAAGTCTCAGACCTGCATCCTTCCTGATGCTCATGTCCTCTGCCACTGGATGAGTGTCATTGTGTTCTAGGATCTTTGGTTTGAGCTTTCTCAGCACTTGGGCTTCAGCTTCCTCTTCTTCAGCTTTAGGCACTGGGGCCTTGTTCTTCTCTTTAGCAGGGATGTTTCTTGTGCTTCTCTCGGGTGCAGACTTGGTGGCTGGAGCTGCAGCTTTGGGAGCAGGTTTGGGCGTAGGAGCAGCCCCTGACTTGATTGCATCTCCCATAATCTTTTGTGCCTTGGGTGCTGGAGCAGCATCCTCTTCCTCTTCCTCTTCATCATCAGATGAATCTCTCACCATAGTTGACTTTCTAAGAACTTTAGCAGTAGTGGTTCTTGCCCTCTTCTTCTTCTTGTCATCACCAGTTGCCTCTCCTTCATCAGATTCTATTGTGAATTTCATAGTTTAATTTGTCCTGTGGCAACCTTTCTTGGCTTGGATGTTGGGATTCTCCTAGATGGTGCCTTCTTGTTCATGCCAGGCTTTGTAGATGCAGCAGTGCCAAACTCCTTTACCACTTTCCTCTTTGAGATGGCCTCATCCTCAGCTGCAACATAATATTCATCTTCAGAATCTGAGGTTCTCTTCTTCCTTGTTCTAGTGGCTGCCTTGGGCAAGTTACTAAGTGTGCTCCTGCTCCCCTCATCATAGCTGCTTGAGGGACTAGTGCCCTCACTCAAATGCTCTTGCTGTTCCGATCTGTTCTGGCTGTCACTCTAGTCAGACATATTGGCAGGCAAATGACAACAAACCCTGTGAATAGATTATGGATGAGGTAGAGTAGATGAGCATCACAAAGTACAGAGGTTTTGCAAAACAAATGAGTCAAAAACTTAGTTTTAGTTCTCTACAGAAATGATCTTGGAGCTACCGAATTGATAAACTCGGTGATATTGAAGCAACATTTGGAACCTAAACTAGTGAACTCGGTCAGACCGAGTCACAGTTCGGTGGCACCGAGATTGCTAGGGTTTCACAAAGAATTGAACTCGATCACACCGATTTGCAGTTTTCGGTTAGACTAAAAAGTGCATGTGCAATGGCCTAAGCCAAATCGGTGAGTCCAATTTCTACGATTCAGTCGGTCCGAGATGAGTTCAGCGGAGAGCTAACCCTGAAATTTTCGAATCAAACTAAGCCTAAGGAAGATTTAGATGGATAGATCGATTTCATTCATGGCAAGAATCATGGCATTGTCCTCGTGCTAGGAATCGGAGTTAAAAAGATAGCACAAGGGGTCGAATACATACCCTAGTTCGGCGGGTGTTCGCTATGGCGGCGACGGCGGAGCAGATTCCATCGACGGCGACAGAAACCAGCGGCGGGTGGTTGCTGGCCGTGAGGAGGCAATCCGGAGATCTGAGCAGGCAGAGCAGGACACGTGCGGACTGAGAAGTTTTGAAGAATTTTCCAAAATCTCACCCATGGGTATTTATATCCCGACCCTGTCGGTGTGACCGAGTGGAACAACTCGGCGGCACCGAGATTGCAGAATTGCGAGTGGTTGCTGCAACTCGGTGTGACCGAAATGTTCAAACCGGTTGCACTGAGATGAAAACCTAGATCAACCTAGTGAACTCAGTTTGACTGAAATGGATGACTCGGTCAGACCGAAATGCACAAAGAGGTTTTGGAAGTTTAAGACTATGACGAATTGGGGACTCCGAGTTCTCCTCACACAGAGTGGTTCAAATCTGACTTGATCAAACTTTGTGATGTAGCATGAATAGACTTTGAGACGAGAAAAGCTTAGATAGCTAGAGACGGTTCTTAGGCATTCTTGTACATCCACTTGGCGAAAGAGAAAGAGCCAAAAAATCAACAAGTGGATGTCCTCGAATGAGTAAAATATGCAACCAACATGCTCACACAATAAAATGGCAAATGAAATATGTGGCAAAGCATGCTCAATCACTCTAGCATATATCAAGCAATTTGCAATGACTAGGTCATCGCTATATGAGTATATTGACTTAGGAGTCAAATGAGAACATTTGATCATAGGTCATACTCATTGTTTAAGCACAAGTGGGGCTACCACTTTTACATAAAACATTGTTGTGTTCACACAATTAGAGTTGCTTTAGCTCAATTCTTAGAGTAAAGCTCCCCCTAGATGTGATATCCCCCCTAAGAGGGATGAACTAACCTTGGGTTTTGTCGATGATGACTTCATGTAGGTGTTGAAGATGTGGATGCTCAATGTTGATGTAGATCTTTCAGAGCTATCCTTTGGAGTGAGTTGCACTTTCAATACCTACACGGGTTAGTCCCACAAGGAACAAACAAGGATATCCATAGAAATAGAGTGAAGCACACACAAGATGATGTCCATGAAAGCATTAGGTTACCTTGTCCCTTGTCTTACCAACAAGAGGGTTTGTGACTCCTTGAACTAGTGTAAGATGTGGAAGTTGTTTGCACTTGTTCTTGCCAAAATGATAGGAGTGAAGTGTGTTGGCGAAGTCACCCTCAAGAACTCTCTAGTTCTTCTTCTTCGGGATCCACATCATCTTGATGGGAATGCTTGGGGTTGTAGTAGAACTTGATGAAGTAGAACTTGATGTAGTCTTGGGAACCCACTTGACTAAGGCCTTAGGAGCTTCTTCAAATGCATCAATTTCCTCTTGAAGCTTGTCCTTGCCTTTTTGCTTGTGGTCTTGTGGTGGAAGATCATCTTGAGATTGTGTCCCTTGAAAAGAAGTAGGATCATACTTCTCTTGTTGAGGAACAAATTTGTCTTGGGGTATTGATCTTCTTCCCACTCAACTCCATTGGCATTGAACTTTCGTTCAAAACTAACACCTTGATTCTTCCGGTGCCTTCCTTGCTTGCATGCAATTTCCTCAAATTGCTTACTTTCGGCAAGGCTCTTGTAAACACCTTTCTCTATAATTCCCTTCAATAAGCTATTTTCTTGCTCAAATGTAACTTGGCTAAGAGAATCATTAGTGGAATCAAGGGAACTATTAGAAGCAACAACATTGGATTTAGCATGATTATTGTTAGTACTAGAAAGAGAATCTTTCTTACTTTTGTTGCTAGATTTTACTTCTGGCATGTAGGTAGATAAGTGTAAACGCTTGGCAATGTAAGAAGAACTTTTCTTGCAAAGAACATCATTGATTGCCTTTAAAAACTCATGCTCTTGCTCTAGGTTGAGCCTTTCAAAGCGTAACTTCTCACGAGTCTTTAAAAGTTCTCGATGATCCTCCAAGGTAGTTTCATGAGCTAACTTAAGAGTGTTTAGTTCATTAGTTAGTTGCCCAATCTTCTCCTTATCATTGTCATTATTTTTATCTTGATTAGCATGATTAATTGACGTTTCATCATAGTATTCATCACTAGAGTTGTCAACAAGTAAATCATCATCACCTAACAAGTCATCTTCATCACTATTGAAATCAACATACTGGGGGTGTGATACCTTTGGGCCTTTAGCCATTAAGCATCTTCCAATTCCTTTATTTGGTGAGTCAAATATGTCGTAGGAGTTGGTTGACACAAGTGCTAGACCGGCAACACCTTCATCTTGAGTATATTCGGAGTCGGAGTGATAACTTCTCTCGGAGTGATGGTCGGTGAGGGAGTCCTGGATTAGGGGGTGTCCGGACAGCCGGACTATCATCGTCAGCCGGACTCCAAGACTATGAAGATACAAGATTGAAGACTTTGTCCCGTGTCCGGATGGGACTTTCCTTGGCGTGGAAGGCAAGCTTGGCGATACGAATATGTAGATCTCCTACCATTGTAACCGACTCTGTGTAACCCTAGCCCTCTCTGGTGTCTATATAAACCGGATGGCTTTAGTCCGTAGGACACAACAACCATTACAACAATCATACCATAGGCTAGCTTCTAGGGTTTAGCCTCCTCGATCTCGTGGTAGATCTACTCTTGTAATATCCACATTATCAATATCAATCAAGCAGGACGTAGGGTTTTACCTCCATCAAGAGGGCCCGAACCTGGGTAAAACATCGTGTCCCTTGTCTCCTGTTACCATCCGCCTAGACGCACAGTTCGGGACCCCCTACCCAAGATCCGCCGGTTTTGACACTGACATTGGTGCTTTCATTGAGAGTTCCTCTGTGCCATCACCGATAGGAAGGATGCCTCTTCCCGTCTTCAAGGACGGTATCTTCGCCAAAGGAGCCTTGGCCGCCGGCCAAACTATCCGGCTGGGCGGTTTTCTCATGACCGCCTGTCCGGCCACCGCTTCGACGATGACCTCTCGGGTCATCAAAAGCAATCTTCACGTCAACTCGGAATTCGCCGAGCAGCTAGATCCAACAGAGCCCTCATCCGTAAACGAACTCTTGGATCGCATCGCCGCCCTGGGAATCGCTACAAACTACAATCAGATCAGGCTTAAAACCGATCTGAGAGAGATTAACTCTCCCCAGGTTACCCACCACGTCACGGTGGTAGAGGAACATCGCGGCGACTCTTCTCCTATATTGAAAACTAGTCGTGTCCGGGCTACCAAACCCTCCATGCCAGATTCCCGCGGAGGGACGGATTTCGATCAAGCGCTGAACCTAAAGTCAGGCATCGGACCGGACTTGTTGGACAACGTTCCACTTTCCAAGCTTCCGAATTCGGAAACTTCTCCGCCCTCGAGCCTCGAGATGGGTAGGGTTCCGGACTCAATTAGACCCACCCGTCCAGATATATGCGATCTATCTCTAATCCGGCAAGAGCCAGCTGAAACAGTACATCATTACTGGGCCAGATTCCTCCTAGTTATGGACAGGATAAAGGACTGTCGTGAGGAAAACGCAATCTCGATTTTTTGCAATAATTGCATGGACAGGGGAATCTTGAACGCCGTCAGCCATCGTGAAATCACACGCTTCGCCGACCTGGCATCCATAGTACGAAAGTACTGTGCGATAGAGAGTTTCCGGAAAACTGAAAATAGGTTTTGGGACAATCCGGTCCCGAATACAACCCCAGTCCGCAACAAAAGGGTGCATTACACTCAGGCACCAGGTACAAAAACCAAAAAACAGAAGCCCCATAAAGGGAGCGGAACCGTATTGGGGGGATGGCTTAGCAGACCCTGTACAATTCACAGTACCGAGGGTGCCACCCCAACACATAGCCTTCGAGCATGTTGGATATTACGGCAGGTGGCCAAAAGTGGCGAGGAGCTTCTAGCCCTGGAAAACCACACCAACAGTACCGATACGGTATCAACAGTCTTCGAAACTTTCGCATCAAACAATATGCAGAAACGAACAATCCGCAGCCTCGCCGAAGTCTACCAAGTAGCAACAGCAAATCCTTGGAGCGACGCGGCCATCACCTTCAACGCCAGCGACGAACCTAAATTCCAAACAGCCCGAGCACCAGCCGCATTGGTCCTCAATCCAATAGTGGATGGCTTTCGACTTACCAAGGTACTCATGGATGGCGGCAGCGGATTAAACCTCATCTACGAGGAAACTCTTCAAAAAATGGAAATAGACTGGAGCCGCATTGAGCGAAGCAGCACAACCTTCAGAGGAATAATCCCTAGCCGGGAAGCGCGCTGCACCAGAAAAATCACAATTGATGTGGTGTTCGGCTCGCCGGACAATTACAAGTCCGAAGAAATCACGTTCCAAGTGGCCCCGTTCAGCAGCGGATATCACGCTATATTAGGACGAGAGGCATTCACAATTTTTCAAGCCGTACCCCATTACGGGTACATGAAGCTCAAAATGCCTGGGGCCGGTGGGATAATCACTCTCGTTAGTGATCCGGACATAGCACTCCGCGCCGAAAACAAAACAGCCGCATTAGCCTTGGAGGCACTATCTGAAGCCCTAGCGGCAGAGGAACTCACCGCGCTGCGCGCTACGGTGCATAGAGACGATGTGATACTCGATAAGAGATCCAAGTCCACCTCCTTTAAACCAGCGAACGAAATAATAAAATTCCAGGTCCATCCAATGGACCCGACAAAGACGGCCTCCATTGGGGCACAGTTGAACCCTGATGTAGACGCCGCACTGCGAGAATTCCTTCGGGAAAATTGGGACATTTTCGCTTGGCATCCTTCAGATATGCCGGGAATCCCACGCAGATTGGCAGAGCATAGCCTAAATATCCTAAAAGGGTTTAAGCCAGTCAAACAGGCTCTTCGACGATTTTCCGAACCCAAAAGACAGGCAATGGGAAAAGAACTAGCCAAACTATTGGAAGTCGGATTCATCAGAGACATCAAACATCTGGATTGGCTAGCAAACCTGGTAATGGTACCAAAGAAGGACAAATCCTGGCGCCTATGTGTCAATTTTAAAGACCTAAACAAGGCTTGCCCAAAGGATCCCTTCCCCCTCCCCCGCATCGATCAAATCATCGATGCTACCGCAGGGCACGATTC
The DNA here is from genome assembly GCA_963921465.1 of Triticum timopheevii. Lineage (NCBI taxonomy): Eukaryota > Viridiplantae > Streptophyta > Magnoliopsida > Poales > Poaceae > Triticum > Triticum timopheevii. Next base: position 106,128,871 of record OY997271.1, read on the forward strand.
ATTGTGCTTCCTGGACGCCTACTCTGGCTACCATCAAATCAAGATGGCGGAAGCGGACCAAGCCGCAACGGCATTCATTACTCCATATGGACCATTCTGCTTCAACACGATGCCCTTCGGACTTAAAAACGCCGGCGCAACATATCAGCGCATGATTCAGACATGTCTGGCTACCCAGATCGGCAAAACAGTAGAGGCATACGTAGACGACGTAGTCGTCAAAACCAAACATGTCGAAACTCTAGTAGACGATTTGAGGGTCACATTCGACAACCTCCGAGCATATGACATCAAGATGAATCCAGAAAAATGCATTTTCGGCGTACCAGCTGGAAAGCTCCTGGGCTTCATTGTATCCGGTAGAGGAATTGAAGCAAACTCAGCCAAGATCCGAGCTCTATCACAGCTGGATATTCCAAAAGACCTCAAACAGATCCAAAAATTGACTGGATGCGTGGCGGCTCTCAGCCGCTTTATCTCCCGCTTGGGAGAAAAGGCATTGCCCCTCTATCGCCTCCTCAGACGCACCGAACACTTCGAGTGGACGGATGCTGCCACTGCCGGACTCGAAGAAATAAAAGTCGTATTGGCAACAAATCCGGTCCTGGCTGCGCCCAACCTGGGCGAACCAATGTTGTTATACATCGCGGCAACACATCAAGTTGTGAGCGCGGTACTCGTCGTAGAATGAGAGACAGAAGGGCATAAATTCCCTCTTCAAAAACCAGTGTACTACGTATCCACTGTTTTAACTCCCTGCAAGTCCCGTTACCCACACTATCAAAAAATAGCGTATGCGGTGTTCATGGCATCCCGGAAGCTCCGACACTACTTTCAAGAGTGTTCGATAACAGTGGCCTCCGAAGTACCCCTAAATGACATTATAAACAACCGCGACGCGACGGGCAGAATTGCAAAATGGGCCATTGAGCTCTTACCATTCGATATAACTTACAAACCCCGGCGAGCTATAAAGTCGCAAGTTTTGGCTGACTTCGTCGCTGAGTGGACTGAAGCTGAACTCCCTAAAGAGTACAGCACATACTCCAACTGGATTATGCACTTCCACGGCTCCAAAATGTTGGCCGGATTGGGGGCTGGCATCGTATTGACGTCCCCAACCGGGGACACAGTCCAATACGTACTTCAGATAATGTACACGGACTCCAACAACGCAGCCGAATACGAGGCCCTCTTACATGGCCTCCGGATGGCAATCTCCATGGGCATTCAACGCCTAGAGGTGCGCGGGGACTCAAACCTCGCAATATCCCAAGTAAATGGAGACTTTGATGCCAAGGATCCGAAAATGGCAGCCTATCATAACGTTGTCCTTAAAATGTCAGCTCGGTTCGAAGGACTTGAATTCCACCACGTAGCCAGGGATAATAACCAAGCGGCCGATGTATTAGCACGCATCGGCGCAAAACGTGACGCTGTCCCTCCAAACATCTTCCTGGAACGGCTGTTCAAGCCATCCGTACTATGGGAAGAGGAATCCGGAAATAACAAACCGGAAGCATCCACACCAACCGACACAGAGCACTCTGACATAACCGGCGCGTCAGCCGATGAAATAACACCTTCAACCCAGGACATAATGGCAGTAATCGCCCCGTGGACAGAGCCATTCCTAGCCTACTTGCTTAGGCAGGAACTTCCCGAAGACCAAAATGAGGCCCACTGCATAGTTCGGCGATCTAAAGCCTACAAGGTCCATGAGGGAGAACTCTATAAGAAAAGCACAACCGGAGTCCTTCAAAGGTGTATCTCCGAAGAGGAAGGGCGAGACCTTCTGGCTGAAATTCACGTCGGACTAGGCGGACACCACGCCGCAGCCTGGGCCCTTGTAGGAAAGGCATTCCGTACAGGATTTTATTGGCCGACGGCCCGGGCAGATGCTCAGGACTTAGTCCAAAGATGCATCGGTTGTCAGCTCTTTGCCAATCAGAGCCATATGCCACCCACCGCCCTCAAAACTATACCCATTACCTGGCCGTTCACGGTCTGGGGGCTTGACATGGTTGGACCACTTAAAGGGGGAACCCACAAGCAAAGGTACCTATTGGTCATGGTGGATAAATTCACCAAATGGATAGAGGCCAAGCCAGTTAAAACGGCAGAGTTCGGACCAGTGATAGACTTCATATCCGGGGTAGTACACCATTATGGTGTCCCCCACAGCATCATCACCGATAACGGCATGAACTTCACGGCTGACGAGGTTAAATCATGGTGCAAAAATATGGGCATTAAGCTCGATTACGCTTCAGTCTATCATCCTCAAACCAATGGTCAAGTGGAACGAGCAAATGGTCTAATAATGAGCGGCATCAAACCCAGACTGGTGCGGTCCCTTACAAAATCTGACACGCACTGGGTAGAGGAGCTCGACTCCGTACTCTGGGGGTTGCGGACAACGCCCAACCGTACTACCGGATTCACACCATTTTTTACGGTATACGGCGCAGAAGCAGTTCTGCCCTGCGACATCATTCATGACTCACCTCGAGTGCGCATGTACGAAGAAAGAGAAGCCGAGTTGGATCGGCAGGACAGCTTGGACGCATTGGAGGAAGAATGCGACGTTGCCAAGGCTCGTTCCGCATTCTATCAGCAGCAGGCTCGAAGATATCAAAGCAGAGAAGTACGGGCCAAGACTTACAACGTTGGCGAACTAGTTCTACGCCTGCGGGACAAGAAAAAGGACAAGCTTAAGCCCAAATGGGAAGGCCCCTTCATCATCGATCAAGTCTTGACCGGCGGAGCATACCGTCTACGAAATGCATCGGACAACCGACTCGAGCCAAACCCATGGAATGCAGCCCGCCTCCGAAGATTCTATGCCTAGTGCCGGACTAAGAGTTCGTCCCTTTCCCCCGTCCAAATTTTTTACACTTCAGCTGTCTTTTCTTTATCTTTTTTCTCTCAGCCTTATTCATCAAAGCCTTAAAAGGCTTACTTGCGCTTCGTTCGCACGCAATTGATGTGCTATCCGCACTCATTATACCTGGGGGCTTCCTTACTAGAAGCTTAATTATAAGGGCTTCATGCCCAGCACACGTGTCAAACTTCTACGTGTACCTTTTATTCACCAATATATGCATCGATATGACTTAAGTTTTGGCCAAGCTGGGTTGCCTGGATCCTGTGCTTACCCCTACGTTCCCGATTGTTCGGCTAGGAGGTAAAGGGAGCACCTCTGCGATTGTTACTGTCGGGTCAGCCGGATGTGTACCTCAGACTGGGTGAAGCCGAAAGCTAGCGTTCTTAAGGGAATATTCGGTCGGTGATTTGAAAGATGATTTTTTACCAATTTATTTATCTGCCCCCAGATGTTAGCCTGCTCTTTTCGCAGTCCGGACATGCACTTTAGGGCATGCCTCCCCAGAGGAAAGGAACCCTTAACGGAACTATTCTCCCTGGAAGATGTTTCTTACTAACCATGTAATATAACATAACTAGTTGGGCACTTGTCTGATAAAGCACTAATGACCCCTACGCCTGGTCTCCATGCATGCCCCGGTTGTTTCTCAACCGAGAAGGTACTCGGACACACTCCGGACTCTAGGGTCCCGAGGTTGAAGCGAAAAGGTCGGCAAAGACAAACGATCTACAATCCGGCTAGAAGGCATTTTACATGTCATTTTAAAATACATTGTCAAATCTAATGATTGTATTCCTCCTCAATCCCGTCTAACAGGCTGTCTAATTTACAGTCCCGTTGGGAAAATTTAGCGGCCAACTCTACTTGGCCGTATACTAAGCTCACAGGGATCTCCTTCCCATCGGGCCCCACAGGTCCGACCTCGGCCATGTGGTTGGGATCCGCCTTCTTGTACCGCGTCTTCACCATAGCCCAGGCCTCCCTGGCACCTTGGCGGCAGGCTGAAATCTTCCATAAACAGAAGCACTGCCGCACTCCCTGAAGCTTCTCCGCAAGCTCCCCAAGGCCTCCGGATAGGGAGAGGGCTGGCCATAAAGCCTGGACGACGCCGCTCATTGCGTGCCGAACTCGTTCGAGCAGTTGCAACAGCTTGGGAAGTTGATCACTCGTTGACACGGGCATCTCCTCCGCAGGGCGACCTGTGAGTATACCTACAGACATATTTTGTCAATTGACTTCCTCGCCGAACTCTTCTTTTCAAAGGAGTTCGCTCAAGCACTTACTATAGATGCCGCGACGAAGCCGCTGATTCTCCTTAACGGAGCCAGACAGCTCGGCCCGAACACCTTTCAGCTCTTCTCCAAGCTGGGTATGGGCATCCTGGAGCTTGTTCCTTTCTTGCTGCACCTTATGCAGCACCCTCTCGCCGGCCTTCAGCTGGCGCAGTAGTTCTTGCCTGTCCGGATCCTATCCGGCAGCACCTGCAATGTCATTATTAAACTTGCGCGCAGGCCGCACACCACTTATCTTTTTAAATAATGTGTTACCAGGAGGGGTCCCTGTGTTTCCTCCTGCGGCAGCGAGTGCGGCCTCAAGTTGGGCCTTACACTCTTGCAGCTCCTGAGACAGTTGGGTATTCTTCTTTGTAAGATCCTACAGTTCAAATGATCCTTAAATCAGTTAATATAACTACTTTAAGTCTCGGGGGCTACTGGCATATACAACTATTAAAATCTCTTACCCATATGTCTTTTACATACTGCTCCGTGGCTCTGGTCAAACCATCTTGAGCAGCACGGAGGTGCGCGTCCCCCGCGTTAAAGGCATTCAACGCCTCAGGGGAGAAGCACGCGTCATGAAAAACTGTCCGGCGGCGCCTGTGGTTCATGGCGCTCTCCACCTCAGATTTGGTGGAGGACAGTCTGTCGGCATCCTCCGTTGGAGGAGTATCCGGCTCGCGCCTTGCGCTCGCCTCCCCCTCCGGACCAGGTGCTGGAGCTTGGCTGGTAAAGGCTGGGTTGGCAACCTCTACGCCCGCAGTCCGGCGAGCGCTTTTTCTCCTACAAAAGTTATAAGCACTCAAACGCTTCCTAGGAACGTTGTTCTAAATAATGAACCATGAGCTATACCTTTGCGGCGACGTTTCAATCCACGCCACGCTCCTCTTCCGCCGGCTGGGCCAGATTGACCCTTGTTGGTCAGCCGCCACGGGTTCGGCTTCCTGCCTTGAAGGCACCGCCTGCAGGACACCGTTGTATACGGTGGTCAAAAATGCGCAAAGATGGAATAATGGTGTTAGGAATTCGGTCGTAAGTACCTGGGAAGCCGGTGACAAGCCGGGGTAGTCGGCTGTAATGGCGACTAGAGCATTGTCCATGCTGAGCTGGTGGAACACCTCGTCGATTAGCTCCACCTTTATATCCGGATCCTCTTCGGAGGTCGGATCGAGGGATCTTCCCAGATCCTCGGGTTGTGGAGCCGGACTATGAATGTCCTCCACATCCCGGCGCAATTCCTGCGTCAAAATCACAGAGTAAGGTACTCGGCTTTGAAAGCATGGGTCGGATGAATAAACGTCCACTTACTCAGCTCCGAGGGTTATTCATGGAGAACCCATTCAATGGGCTCGTACGGAGGAAGTCCTCCTTCTCCCCCTTGTACAGGCCGGACAGAATCTTCACCAGATCCTCGGCCAATCCCGGCCACTTACGACCATGGCGGGTGGCATCGTCCTCCCCGTTGAAATCCCACATTGGGTGGCCCCTGTATTGCAGCGGCTGCACCCCCTGCATAATGCACGTGGCCATGACTCCGATCATGGTCAATCCAGAATGGGCCAGCAACCTTATCCGGCCCATCAGATAATGGACGCTCTTGTCTTCCTCCAGCTGAGGGCTCCGCGGGCGCCAACTTAGGCGTTTTCTCAGAGGAGCGTCGCTAAACTCAGGGAGGCCGATCCGAACTGGGTCCGGCAATGGAGCGTCTTCTATATAAAACCATTCCGAAGGCCAGTCTTCGGACGCCTTCCTAGGGGTTCCGGATAGGTATCCGGTCCCGGCGATGCGCCATATTTCAGCACCACCCACTTGATATATTGACCCCTCGTGAGAGCGGGGTACGAGGCAGAATAGCCTCTTCCACAGCGTGAAATGGGGCTCGACGCCCAGGAATAGCTCGCAAAGAGCAACGAAACCCGCGATATGCAGAATAGAGGCGGGCGTTAGGTGATGGAGCTGGAGTCCGTAGAACTCCAGGAGCCCGCGGAGGAACGGATGTACAGGAAATCCAAGCCCCCTTATTAGATAAGGGATGAAGCATACCCGCTCCCCTTTAGAGCGACTAGGGGTGGCCTCCGCTTGCTTCCCACCTTTGTAGGTGGCCAGCCCGGCTCGAACCGGAACCATAAAGGCCGGAGGAAGATATCCCTCCGCTTGGAGTGTCACCAGCTCGCTGTGCGGAACAGAACATCTCCTCCAATCTCCTGGCGAGGGACTGGGAGCGCGAGAAGAGGAGCTGCGTCGACGGTCCATGATGGAATGGATTTTTGGTCAAGAAGCACTCCGATGAGTACTCGCGGGAGGAGGATGGTGTGATTTGGATCTGGATTCCTACCTCTCTTATAGGCAGGTTATTTGCGCAGCTAGGGGGTAAAACATAAAAGATACCCTGGCTTTTCGCATTCGTGCGACGCGTGGAAGAAGGCCATTATTGGGCGTGGAAGCCAAGAAACGCGACATTGATAAGGAAGCCGGACACTGTTCAGCAGGTACATGGAACTTAAAGGAGAACCCGCCTTGCAACGCCGAAGACTACACACGTGCTGGACTTATCGTCATTAAAGCCTGGTTCGGGGGCTACTGAGGGAGTCCTGGATTAGGGGGTGTCCGGACAGCCGGACTATCATCGTCAGCCGGACTCCAAGACTATGAAGATACAAGATTGAAGACTTCGTCCCGTGTCCGGATGGGACTTTCCTTGGCGTGGAAGGCAAGCTTGGCGATACGAATATGTAGATCTCCTACCATTGTAACCGACTCTGTGTAACCCTAGCCCTCTCCGGTGTCTATATAAACCGGATGGCTTTAGTCCGTAGGACACAACAACCATTACAACAATCATACCATAGGCTAGCTTCTAGGGTTTAGCCTCCTCGATCTCGTGGTAGATCTACTCTTGTAATACCCACATTATCAATATCAATCAAGCAGGACGTAGGGTTTTACCTCCATCAAGAGGGCCCGAACCTGGGTAAAACATCGTGTCCCTTGTCTCCTGTTACCATCCGCCTAGACGCACAGTTCGGGACCCCCTACCCGAGATCCACCGGTTTTGACACCGACAGTCGGAGTCGGAGCCGGATGCCCATTCAGCAACATGAGCTTGATGTCTTCGCTTTGTGTAGCTCTTTGATGATCTGTCCTTCCTTTTCGAATCTTTGCTTCTCCAGGAGGTTCTTCATTCATAACGATCATCTCTACTCCTTCTCTCTCTTGGTGGTGATTCTTCTCTTCTACTTCTTATTTTAGGTGAATCTTTTCCTTTTGTGGGGAGCCGTACACTCATTGGAGTAGTGTCCGGGTCTTCCAAAATTGTAGCAATTACGTTCACGACTCAAAGATCTTTTGTCATTGTAGGACCTTGACTTGGAACTTCTTTCCTTGCTTCTACTCTTGTAGAACTTGTTGAAGTTTTTCACCATTAGGCTCAATTCCTCATTGAAGGTTTGTTTCTCACTTGATGATGTAGGAGCATCACATGAGGCTTTGTAAGCACCACTTTACTTGCTGTGAAGCTCTTCCTTATCCTTGAGTGACATCTCATGAGCAACAATTCTTCCGACTTCCGTTGGCTTGAGATCTTTGTAGTTGGGCATCATTTGGATCAATGTGCACACGGTATCATATTTTCCATCCAAGGCTCTTAGGATCTTCTTGATGATGAATCTATCGGTCATCTCTTCACTTCCTAAGCCGGCAATCTCATTTGTGATGAGAGCAAGCCTAGAGTACATTTCAGCGATACCTTCACCATCCTTCATTTTGAACTTGTCAAGTTGACTTTAAAGCACATCCAATTTGGATTCCTTGACGGAGTCGATACCTTCGTGCATATCAATCAAAGTATCCCAAATTTCCTTTGCATTCTCAAGACGGCTGATTTTGTTGAATTCTTCGGGGCACAATCCATTGAAGAGGATATCACAAGCTTGAGCATTGTATTGCAACATCTTAAACTCTTCCGCGATAGCTTCACGGTTTGGTTCTCTCCCATCAAAGAATTCACCTTGCAAGCCAATACACACAATAGCCCAAACGGTGGGGTTATGTCCAAGAATATGCATTTTCATATTATGCTTCCAACTAGCAAAATTAGTACCATCAAAGTAAGGACCTCTACAATGGTAATTTCCCTCGCTAGACGCCACACTCTCCTAGGTTGTGAAACCAAGGCTATGATCACCAAAAGCTATGGAAATCAAGGCAAATGAAGACCAAAGCTCTGATACCAATTGTAGGATCAAAAGTATGTCCAGAGGGGGGTGATTAGACTACTTGACCAATTAAAAACTTAACATTTTCCCAATTTTAGTTCTTGGCAGATTTTAGCAACTTAGCACAAGTCAAGCAATCTCAATACAATTCAAGCAAGCATGCAAAGAGTATATGAGCAGCGGAAAGTAAAGCATGCAACTTGCAAAAAAGTAAAGGGATGGGATTGGAGTGTGCAAACACAATTGGAGACACGGATGTTTTTGGCGTGGTTCCGATAGGTGGTGCTATCATACATCCACGTTGATGGAGACTTCAACCCACGAAGGGTAACAGCTGCGCGAGTCCACGGAGGGCTCCACCCACGAAGGGTGCACGAAGAAGCAACCTTGTCTATCCCACCATGGCCATCGCCCATGAAGGACTTGCCTCACTAGGGTAGATCTTCACGAAGTAGGCGATCTCCTTGCCCTTACAAACTCCTTGGTTCAACTCCACAATCTTGTCGGAGGCTCCCAAGTGACACCTAACCAGTCTAGGAGACACCACTCTCCAAAAGGTAATAGATGGTGCGTTGTTGATGAACTCCTTGCTCTTGTGCTTCAAATGATAGTCTCCCCAACACTCAACTCTCTCATAGGATTGAATTTGGTGGAAAGATGATTTGAGTGGAAAGCAACTGGGGGAAGGCTAGAGATCAAGATTCATATGGTTGGATTGGAATATCTTGGTCTCAACACATGAGTATGTGGTTCTCTCTCATAAAATGAATGCTGGAAGTGTGGGCACGTTCTGATGGCTTTCCCCACGAATGAGGAGAGGGCGGAGGGGTATATATAGCCTCCACACAAAATCTAACCGTTACACACAATTTACCAAACTCGGTGGGACCGAATCAGAAGACTCGGTCGAACCGATTTGGTTCATAATGTGACTGTTAGGCATTTCGGTGGGACCGAAACGTCAACTCAGTGGGACCGATATCATTATGGTTAGGGCATAACGTAATCTCAGTTTGACCGATTACACAAACTTGGTTGGACTGGTTTTGGTAATAAGCAAACTAGGGAGTTGGTCAGGCAAACTCGGTGGGACCGATTCGCTCATCTCGGTGGGACCGAAACGTTACGAAAAGGAAACAGGGAGTTTGCATTGCAAACTCGGTGGGACCGATCGCTCATCTCGGTTAGACCGAAACTTTACGAAGGGAAACAAGGAGTTTGCAATCCCATCTCGGTGAGACCGAGATCCCTATCGGTTAGATCGAAGTGACTAGGGTTTCTGTCAATGGCTATGTCAACTGAACTCAGTGGTGCCGGATAGATCAAATAGGTGGGGCCGAGTTCGACTTTTGGTTTGGGACATATGTGGATATGAGAAAGTAGCTGAGGGCTTTTGGAGCACATCACTAAGCATTTTGAGCAAGCAAGCCATTAAGCAACACCTCATCCCCTTTTAATAGTGTTGGCTTTCCTATGGACTCAATGTGATCTTGGATCACTGAAATATAAAATGCAGAGTCTTGAGCTTTAGAGCTTGAGCCAATCCTTTGTCCTTAGCATTTTGAGGGGTCCACATTCCTAATCCATGCCATGCCAATCATTGAACTTTCCTGAAATATTTATCTTGAAATAGCATTAGTTCAATGAGCTATATGTTGTTAATCATTACCAAAACTACCTAGGGATAGTTGCACTTTCAGACATTGAAACCAAAATCGGCTAGTTTAGATATAGAAAGTAAATTGTAGCAAGAGATTCAACGAGCATAACATTTTGTATGGAGTTGTCATGTGAGATGGCCACCTTACCGAGGCCAACCACCTTACCCTTTGAGTTATCACCAAAAGTGACATACTTTCGAGGGCCGTCGTTTGCAGCAAGCTCACTAAACATATCCTTGTCTCTAGTCATGTGATCGGTACATCCACTATCAAGAACCCATTACTCTCCTCCAGCCATGTAGCCGCGAAGGTTTGCCATAAGACCAAAGTGTCTCATAGACTCATCGAGATCATAGTCACTATCATCATCCTCGTCATAGTATCCATGTTCAACATAATCTTGTGATTGATCATTTCCTAGAGAGAGTAATTCATTAGTTTTGTGATCATGACAATGTGCATCTCTATGAATTCTAATGACTTCGGAAATGATATTGCTAATGATTCCAACATCTCCTTTGGCACGCATAAGGTCACAAAGCTCACCTAGACAATCACCAAACTTAGGATCATTGGGATTCATCTTATTCAAAGCAATAGACTTGTGAAGAATCTCATCTAAGTTTTTCAAGGAATAGTTTGGAAATCGTTCCACAAGAAATCTTCATATAGTGTAAGCACATTCAAGAGTTGGCAAGCGAGCAATCAAGTTTCTAGGTAATCCTCTAGTGATAAGATTGACAGTTCTAAGATTTCGAATTATATCAAGAGAATCATCAGGGGTAGGATGCAAGGGGTCAACAAGGGGTGCACAAGGGGTAGTAATGTACTTGTTCAAGTGATATTCATTGAAGATCTCAGGCATCTCATTTTTCCAAGCAATAAAGAACTCTCCATCAAGCATAGGCACTCTACGTCTAATACTCCCAATCGTAGACTCATCCATCTTCCTCCAATGATGTTTAAACCAAAGCAATGGATACCAAAGCTCTGATACCATTTGAAAGGATCGAGAAGAGGTGTCTAGAGGGGGGTGATTAGACCCTCAACAAGTAAAGATAGCAGTTTTTAGTTTTTTTCAAGTTGAGGTTGGAAATTAGCACATTTTCAAGCATTCAGAATACAATTCAAGCAATCATGCAAAGAGTATATGAGCAACAGAAACTAAAGCATGCAACTTGCAAGAAAGTAGAGGGATGGGATTGGAGTGTGCAAATGCAATTGGAGACATAGAGATTTTTGGTGTGGTTCTGATAGGTGGTGCTATCGTACATCCACGATGATGGAGACTTCAACCCATGAAGGGTAACGGTTGCGCAAGTCCACGGAGGGCTCCACCCACGAAGGGTCCACGAAGAAGCAACCTTGTCTATCCCAGCATGGCCATTGCCCACAAAGGACTTGCCTCACTAGAGTAGATCTTCACGAAGTAGGCGATCTCCTTGCCCTTACAAACTCCTTGGTTCAACTTCACAATCTTGAAGGAGGCTCCCAAGTGACAGCTAACCAATCTAGGAGACACCACCACTCTCCAAAAGGTAATAGATGGTGTGTTGATGATGAACTCCTTGCTCTTGTGCTTCAAATGATAGTCTCCCCAACACTCAACTCTCTCTCTCACAGATTTGGCTATCGTGGGAAAGATGATTTGAGTGGAAAGCAACTTGGGGAAGGCTAGAGATCAAGATTCTTGTGGTTGGATTGGAATGTCTTGGTCTCAACACATGAGTAGGTGGTTCTCTCTCAGAAGATGAGTAGTGGAAGTGTAGGCACGTTCTGATGGCTCTCTCTCAAATGGAGAAGGGGATGGAGGGGTATATATAGCCTCCACACAAAATCTAACCGTTACACACAAATTCCCAAACTCGGTGGGACCGAATGGTTAAACTCGGTTAGACCGACTTGGTTCAAAATGTGAACGTTAGGCATTTTGGTGGGACTGACAAGGTCAACTCGGTGGGACCGATGTGCTAGGGTTAGGGCAAAACCTCATCTCAATGAGACCGATTATGTGAACTCGGTGAGACTGGTTTCAGCAATAAGTAAACAAAGACTAGGTAAAGCAAACTCGGCGGGACCAACTGCGTATCTCGGTGAGACCTAAATAACTGCAATAGGTAACAGAGAGTTTGAAAGGCCATCTCGGTGAGACCGAGATCCCATCAGCGAGACCGAACTGATTAGGGTTTCTGGCAGTGGCTATGTCAAGTGAACTCGGTGGCGCCGGATGAATCAAATCGGTGGGCCCGAGTTTGACTTTAGGTTTAGGACATATGTGGAAATGAGAAAGTGGTTGAGGGCTTTGGAGCATATCACTAAGCACTTTGAGCAAGCAAGCCATTAAGCAACACCTCATCCCCTTTTAATAGTATTGGCTTTCCTATGGACTCAATGTGATCTTGGACCACTAAAATAAAAATGTAGAGTCTTGAGTTTTTGCCAATGTTTGTCCTTAGCATCTTGAAGGGATTCCGCATCCTCTTGTCCTGCCACTCCAATGTTGAACTCATCTGAAATGTACTAGGTAGAAGCATTAGTCCAACAAGAGATATGTTGACATTAATTACCAAAATCACCCAGGAAGCACTTGTGCTTTCAACCTTCAAGAAGGAAGTGCACACCGAGACACCACCGCCATCCGGTCTGGAGGAACCAGAGCTAGGGTTTCCCCTGAGATCGAAGAGGGGCACAATCGAGGTCCTTGACAGCGCCTCCAAGAAGGAAACGACATCCGCAAACGCCGCCGCTGCCAGCTCTTGCAAGCCAAGCAATGATTTATCCCTAGCCTAAGCTGAGAAATCCCATAGTCGTTGTATTTGGAGTCAGAGATGAGGAAGCGAACGTTGGTCGGAGCCACCATGTCGAAAGGGGGTTAGCAGGGCTGCACTTGCCGTCGGAGGGTAGCACCGCCTTCGGACCCACAAGTGTTGGATCTAGCAAAAGGGAGGGCTTTGAGGCATGCAGGGTAGGGCAGGCGACGAAGCTAACCACAAGGGGGTGGGGCGATGGCGATTAGCAATGCCGGCAAGCAGGGACTGGAGGGATGCAGATTCATGTTGTCGTGGTCGTAGCCATCGGGACATCGTTGAGCCAAGCGAGCTGGAAGAGACACAACTGCTGGGTCGCCGAGGCCGGAGTTGCCCTACAGAGGACACTGTCAGCCATGGACACCGAAGAGACATGGGTCCAAGGTCACCGGGACCGAAGTAGCACCAACAAGTACGTGTCTTGAGGAGCCCCAGGATTGCCACTAGCACCATAGCCTCGTCGCCTACGCGTGAGCCGTCGCCATGATTGATGGATCATGGCCTGCAACTTTTTAAATAGTGGAGATAGATATATCATGGCCTCTCCCTAAAAAAACAGGTTGTCCAACATCCTTTCCCATTTTTTTGTGGGGGGCTTTCCATTTCATTTAAAGTAACAAAACTTGGGTAAGAAACAAGAATGCATGGATGTGAGCTGTGCTTGAAATGGGGCGACATTAACGTCATCAGGCCCAAGGCACGCTGGAGAGCGGCCGAGGAGCTTTATATCTAAGGCCATGTTTTGTTTGGGCTTTTGCGTCTGCTTTTGTATCTTTTTCACATTGACAAAAAAGCGAAAAAAAACTCTTAAATAGGTGCTTTTGCTTCGGCTTTTGGCTTATACCATCATATAACAATATTGATTCGAAGCAAAAATGCTATTTAGGAGTTCTTATGGCTTTATTTTTGCCAAAGTGGAAAAAAATGCAAGAGCAGAAGCAAGAGCCCAAACAAACAGGGCCTAAGATCAGTCAAATAAGAGGGAGGATGCATGAGGTCACAGTTAGTTGAAAGTCAAACCCATCAGAAGTCTGGATTCTTTGTCAAGAGACCAAGAATTTGAGGAACACATTTTTTTACTGGAGCTACGCTCTAGTCGACTGTTCTACGAGACTGCATAATAACGTTAACACCTTCTACACGAACTAGGTATATAAACGAGTTATTTACGCAAAACCACCACACTTGAGGCTAAGGTAACAACTTAGTATCAGATTTGTGCCAGGGCACAGAAAACCATCGAAATTGCGCCTAACCTATAACGCAGAGCACTGATTGTCCGATTTAGTCGTGAAAACAGGGAAACTGATGGGTAGGCCCCACTTGTCAGGCTGACCTGGCATACCTATGTGGACAATACGCTAATGTGGACGGGGAGCCCACCTGTCAGCCTCCCATCTTTTTTCCCTATTTTCTTCTTCTTCCTCCTCATCTCTCTCTCCCGACGGCAGGTATTCCGGCGGTCTCGACGGCTGCCGCCTCCCAACTCGCCCCGCATCCCCCTTCCTCCCCCTGCGACACGGATCCACTGGATGCCAGCTCGCCGGCTCCACGATGTTGTCCGCACCGGAGAGCCGGCCATCGGAGCCACGCGGCGGCGAGTGGCTGCTGCCTCTCTGGCCATGGGAGCCGCAGACTCGCGGGAATCCGAGCTCGCCGATCTTCAGAAGCCGTGCAGCGGCGCATCTTCCGCAAGTCTCCGGCCGCGTCGACAAGCGGGTGAAATTGGACGGGACGGACGATGCCTCTAGCCGTGGGATCACACCGGTGCTCGATTCATACGTATGGCCCAGTAGCGTGTGATTTCGATGGTCAACGCGCGTCAATTTGGACAGGCAACGTGAGTTCTTTGTGTGATGAGCCGTTGTGTGCGTGCGCGCTCTAGCTTGATGTGTGCGTGCGCGTCTGGTGTTTGTGCGCGTCCTGCTCCTCGCTGCCACACCCGCGCCAGCCTGCAGTGGCCGCGTCTCGCGCTAGCCATGGCGGCTGGCTGGGCTGGCATCCAGTCGTCTCCTCTCCATCACCGGAGGCAGATGCCGCAGACGTACTCCGGCGCCCAGAACCTGCTTGATGGAATGCCCCTTAGAAAGAGATGTGAAGAAGATGGCAATATAGTCATTGACGGGTGGGGTCCACGTCTCATTTGCCACATCAGTCGGTCAAAGTTTTTGGCCTTCGCCACGTCAGCCTGACGGGTGGGGCCTACTTGTGAGTTTCCCTGTTTTCGTGACTAAATCAGACAGTCAGTGCTCCGTGTTACATGTTAGGCGCTATTTCGGTGGTTTTCTGTGCCCTAGCATAAATCTGGTATTAAGTTATTAAGCTAGCCCCAAGTGTGGTGGTTTTGCGTAAATAACTCTATAAACGGTAAAGCTGTAACTGTTTTGCCCTGTTTTGACTATATGGTTAGGATATAATGCGTGAAACTACACTGCATCTGTCAACTGTCGGACAAAGCACACAGAGTGGTTAGATAATGGCAGCTTGAGTGGTCAGGTTATATTAGATCACCACGGCCTACCGACTTTTGCATAGTACTCTAGTATATCTTGAAAGGGTGATTGTAAAATGAAGGTATTGCTACAACCAACGAACTCTCATGAATGGGGACTCCTCCACAAAGAGTACATATGCAGCGGGGTCAGATTAGCTCAGCCCGCCGGAACTGGACCAAACATGGAGCTCACGAGTCATTCTTCATAGAAACGGAAGGCACGTTTGCTGGGAAAGTTGTGACTGGGCACATTTATTGCTGTACAAGGACATAACTATCAGGAGGTACTTGCTCACAGAAATGAAAGGCACAATGATCTCCTAGAACATGTATGGAATTACATAAAGATATCTCTTTTTTTGCAGCTCACAGTTTCAGCAAGAATGTGCGTATCTCCATGGGCCCCAGCTCGACAACAAGGGCTTGACTGTCAACCGGTCTACCGGTAATTGGGGCAGGACTACTTTCAGTGTCTCCAACAACCCTCCACTTGAGCTTCCTCATCGCTGACTTCTTTTGGTTGGCGGACAGGTTAGTTTCAGTCAATTCCTTGATCTGCACAATGGAACAGCACTGAGCAAGTGAGCATTTCGGGCTAGATCTCTTTCCGAAAGGAAAAATATTCATGTGTAGTATAATTCATGCAACAGAATTTTTTTTACAACAAATTCTTATCATGCAAAGAGATAAAGTACAATCAATTACTTACAGTTCTCTTTCCAAACAATTTTTTCAGTTCAACTTTTGCCATCACTGAGTACTGTGGGTCCTCTGCAGCCTGCAACTCGGACAAAAAATTATTCAGTGAACCAAGTAGAAATAAATATGATGTAAACTACAGTTACGTAAAGTAGGAATATACCTGAAACAAATGTGCCAAGCGGAGAAGTGTGGTACCATCATCGAGATTCTGAAATATTAAGCCATACTCTGTTAGTGACTCATAGAGGCTATCAATGTTAAGATATATAAGGTCCGAGATAAATAGTTTTTTTTTTTGAGAAATAGATAAATGAATTATGAACCTGCAAGGTGATGATTGCCACATTATCAGGAAGACTGTAATTTGCATCCATCATGCTCGCTTTCACAACACTGTAGGATTTCCAACTGCTCTCATCCTGTAAGAACAATATTACAACTGTAGGAATAATGACATGAAAATACTTAAGAAAACAGGCTGACAGAACTATACAAATATACCTCATGAGCGAAACCAAGAAGAAAGGGTGAATAAACTTTTTGTCCTTGTGTCCTTCGCCAGTGAGCTCCATGTCCAAGCTTGTTGACATTGACATAATAAGTACCCCTAGCCTGTAAGAGTTTGTATGAGGCAGTGTTAATTTTCTGCAGGGAAAACAGTACGGTGTCCTACCGTGTGTATATGTTGATTTTTATATAGTGAACTTGGTGCAATGTCAGGTCGGTACAGGAGGAAATAGAAATGGATACAATGCTGTGAGTGAATGTATACCACGAGCCCATCACATTTGCTGTCAACGCAAACAGTTTCATCGAGTGGCTCCCCAACACCTCTGCCATCATCATAAAGTATACGCCTGACATGCACAGTATCATGATTAGAGGTTGAGCATACAAGGGCGTGCTGAAATTGGTTACACAGATTTGTGATTGACTTCAATAGGTTGATAACGAAGTTGGTAAAGATCTCTACAGTTAATAATACACATTAAACAGTATATTACATAGTAAATTCGAAAATAGGTGGTTCCAAAAGAGATAAATGAGAAACTGCTACTTTTAGCTGTTTTATAATGGACACATTGGCATTTCTTTGTAGTTCAAGCTGTCTGCTAGCTTCAAGACAATGCTACCGTAGTTAGATATAGAAACCAACTAGAATTGGAACGACCTATCCTGGTAAACAACACAAATATGGTACTGCAATAGAAGCTATAATACCTGTGGAACATCATTTCTATTTGACCATCCTGAATGCTTGAAGCTCCAACAGCACGATCAACAAGGACACTAAGTTCATATTTCCCATCTGTTACATACATTCCGAGATTGACCTGTAATGTCAACACGAGAGAAAAATCTATAAGAAAATAAAACTGTCTACATAACAACAACAGCCACGAAAGCATGATGAAATAGGAAATTTTATTTGGGGAACAAAAAATGAGGGAGTGTCACACATAGTCCTGAAAATAAATGCTCTCTTATACATACTTTTTCCCTGGTGGCTTCGTTATATGCCGGTGTAAAATTATTCCAGCTTTATGCCTACTGATGACAGAATTATATAATTAAGTACATAATTTTGTAATTGTTATTTTGAAACGGAGGTAAAATATTTGTAATCAAAAGGAGTTTGACAGAAGTTTCAAAAAGCAAAGAAGAGACATAGCTAGCTCTACTTTTAGAATAGTCTATATTAAAAGTATTATTAGAAGGGAAGGAGCAGCCCGGAGGATCGGGATGGAGCCCCCCGCGCCCGCTGGCTCTGGCGACGCGCCCGTCGCCCCGGCGGCGCCGGCTTCGCCCCTCGCCTCGACCGATGCCGACGAGCTGACGTCCCCCTCGCCCGCCCCTCCGCCGTCGCCTCCGGCCACCCCCCCGCGGATCTCCTGGGCTGACCTCGCGGACAAAGCCGACGCCGCAGCGGGCCGCCCCGTCGCCTGCCGCGTCCGCCCCCTTCCGCGCCCCCCCGGCAGCTCACCTCTGCCCCCTCCTGCCGGCGGCCCGACTCCCAGGGGTGGGAGTCCGGCCCCCCGCGGGTCCGGGCGGCGGTCCCAGCGGTCTCCGGGCGCGCGGCCGGCGAGTTCGCACAAAGGCGCTCCCTTGGGAACTCGGGCCTCCCCCCGGCGGCGGCGGACTGGTGGCTGGGGCGTCGCCGGCCGCGCTGACCGCGGGGCGGCGCGCGCTTCCTGGCGCCCCCGTGCTTCGTTCCCCTCTGCTCCGTCCACCCCGTCGCTGGCGCCGGCTCCCGCCCTCCTCGGCTTAGTCACCCGTCGGACCCCCTTCCGGCCATTCATCGCCGCCTTTGGGGTGGCCTCTGCCCCGTCCCCGGCCCGCCGGCGCACCGGTTCCTGGCCGCATCGCCCTTCCCCGGCTCCGGCGGCGACCACCGTGGCGGCGCCTGGGGAAACCCTCGTGCCCCGGCTAGTCGCCCCGGGCCGGTCGTTCCGGGCTGCCTTGCTCCTGGGCCGGCCTGGGCCCCCCGCGGCTGGGCCTTCCCTTGGGTCTTCGGCCGGTGGGGCGCTGGGTGGGTGTCGGGCCGCCTGCTCCTCCGTGGGCCGAGTGGCCGGCCCCGCTGATCCCGCTGCGGCCCAGCAACGCCTCCCGGTGCGGCCTGGCCCGTCCCGCCGTGCGATTTGGCCCCCGCTAGGGTTCCCCCGTGCGTCCCGTGCTCTCCCGTCCGCCCCCCCTCCCTACCGCCCCTCCTTCCAACCCCTTCCCTGCCGCCGACCGGCGCCTCGCCGTGCCTCCCCCCCCCCCCCGCCGCCGGCCATGCCCTGGGAATGGGGGGATGCGGACCACCGCCCCAAGCGCCGGGCGGAGGACCGCCGGGATCCCCCACGCCCCTCCCCCGAAGGCCTCCGCCAGGAGGCGGACCTCCGCGACTACCTGTCCTCCCGCCCGGCCCGCCGCTCGCCGGAGCCCGACCCCCGGGACCACCGGTGCTCCCCTCCTCGTCCTGCGCGCCGTTCCCCGCACCAAGCCGCCCGCTCACATTCGCCGGCCCGCGACCGCCCCTCCTCGCCGAGCCGCCGATCCCCTGCTCGCGGCCGGTCCCCGACCCGCCGCTCCCCGGACTGGGAGGGCCGGGACTTCCGCCGGTCTTCCCCCCCCCCCCCCCCCCCCCCCGCGCACGGCGCCCCCTGCCTCCGACTCCTCCGCTCCGGACAGCCGCCGCTACCAGCCCCCGCGCACCCAGGCTGCCTTCCCACCTCCCAACGGTGGCAATGGTAACCGTGGGCGCCCGGGCGCTAAGAAGAAGAAGAAGGGGCCCCCTCGTCCTCCGCCTGCCGCTACCTCTACCGCCGTGGCCGCTCCGCTCTCGGGTTCCGTCGCCGCCGCCGAGGGCCCTCCGTGCTTCAACTGCGGCCTGCCTGGCCACTTCCAGGTGGCATGTCCCAACCCCTCGACATGCTACCTCTGCAAGGAGGCTGGGCACCCCGCGGTCCTCTGTCCGGAGCGCCCGGTCACCGAGGAACTCATGATGTATGGCCACGGCATCGAGGACATGGGCTTCTTCCACATCGAGGTACCGGAGCTGCCGCCTCCCTCCCCCTCGCTCCTGGCCCTGGTGACGGTCATGGGTGAGGGAGTCGCCACTCCGGCTCTGATCGAGGCCGAGCTCAACCATCTTTGCCGGTGCTCGTGGGACTGGCAGGTGTCCTCCACCGCGCCTAACTCCTTCTCGGTGATCTTCCCCGACGCTATGAGCATGGGCTTCTGCACCCGCAGCGACAACATCACCTTGGCCCTCAACGGGATTGTGGTGAACATCTCCGAGCCGAGATGGGACCCCAAGGCCGTGGCGGTTCTGAACACGGCTTGGATCCTCATCGCCGGCCTCCCCGATGTGGCCCGGTCGGAGAGGGTCATTCGCAGTATGTCCAAGATCCTGGGCAAGGTGGTGGTGGTTGACGAGCTTTCTCTGCGCAAAGAGGAGGAGGTCCGGGTCAAGGTGAAGTGCCTCGACGCCTCCAAGCTTCACACCACGCTCCGGGTCTTCTTCAACGACGACGGTTACGACCTCACCATCTGCCCCGAGCCGCCGAACCACATCGGCCGCCCCCGCCTCGCCGCCGACAACCTTCAGGGGGCGGGCCTGGGGATGCCGATGGCTCTCACCACCGCCGCCCTCGCCACTCCCGCTTCGACAACCAGGAGGAGGATGAGGACCTCTCGGAGCGCTCCCGCTCCCGGTCCCGTGAGCCGGCCGATCCCCCCTCGGGCCGCGGCGGGTCCGGACAGGGCCGCACCCGGGTCTCAGATGCGGACCTTGCAGCGGCCCTCCGGCTGGCTGCCCCCCCCCCCCCCCCCCGCGCGCCCCCGCGGCGACCTCTCCTCCCACCTCGGAGTCTGCCAGTGACATCTCGAGTGTGGGCATGCTCGTCGCCCCCCCGTCTTCACCCCGTTCTCCGTCTGTCGTCTCGGCTCTCTGCGCCTCCCCGACGGGCCCGGAGCCCCCATCCCCCCTGTGCCGACCCCTCCGGTCCTCACGGGTGGGGACTGCGTCTCCGCTCCCCTCGGCGAGCCCTCTCCGGTCCCCTCACCCGCGGGGGAAGAGTCGGGCGACACCTTGGAGCTTGTCGCCCCGCTCTCCCCGCTGGTGGCTGTTGGCGCCCACCCGGTTGTGGCCGTGGCCGTCTCCTCACCTGGCTCCGCGGCCCCTCCTCCGACTGTGGCCTACGCCAGGCGGGCCCGATCCTCCTCGACGCCGGTGACTGCGTCCCGCCGCAGCGCCCGCCTCGATGCGGCCCGCCCGGCCGACGCGACGGTCTCGTCCATCGCCGAGCGGGCGGAGATCCGGGCGGCTGCCCGGAACCTCGAGTCAGGTGCGGATTCCGCCCTTCCTAGTTCTTCCGGTTGCTCCTTTTCAGCGCTTGAGACCGTGCCTATTCGTCACCTGGCCAAGGTGGCCACTGACTCGGCCATTGTTTTTAGGGGGGAAGTGGGCCCCCCCTTAGAACAGATCGCGGCTATTAGAGCTCGCGAGATATTGGATGGCAAGTTGGCTGAGTCTCGTGCTCGCCTCCGTAGGACCCCCGAGGATCAGGCTACCCCTGCCGTGCCGATCCCTCCTGGGGTAGACGGAGCCATCCGTGGGCGCACTCGCTCCCGCACCGCCGCTCTGCGCGCTCAAAGCGCGTCTCGTGTTCTGGGGTCAAGCAGCCCCCCGATGGGGGTTTAGATGCGGGCCCTTTTTTGGAACATCCGCGGCTTCGGTCATGATGGCCAGCGCCGCCAGCTCGTCGAGTATGTGCGCGACGAACACATTGACATCATCGCGATCCAGGAAACCATGCGCACCGATTTTTTCCTTCCTGAGCTTGACGGTCTCAGCTCCCACCTTTTCGCCTGGCATTGGCTCCCTTCTAGTGGGAACTCAGGTCACTCCGGTGGCATCCTTCTAGGGGTGAAGGACGCCACTTTCGAGGTGGGCGGCATGGACCGGGGTGAATTTTTCGTTAGCATGGAAGTGTTTGAGCGTGCCCTGAACTTCAAGTGGGAGGTTGTGATTGTCTATGGTCCGGCGGATCACCGCCGGTCCCCGGACTTCCTCGCGGAGTTGCACCATAAGCTCTCCGCCTCCCTCCTCCCCGTGGTGGTGGGCGGAGACTTCAACCTCATCCGGTCTCCGGATGAGAAGAATAATGATAGGATTAACCTCCCCCGGATGCAGTTGTTCAACGACTGGATCGCGGAGCTTAGCCTCCGGGAGATCGAGAGAACGGGGGCGAGATTTACCTGGACTAACCGCCAGGCTGACCCGACACGATCCGTCCTGGATCGTGTCCTAGTTTCCCCGGAATGGGAATTGAGGTGCCCCCTGACCTCGCTGCGGGCGATCACCCGCATTGGGTCGGACCACGTCCCTCTCCTCCTCTCCTCCGCGGATGAGCGCCCCGCCTGCCCGCCGCGGTTTCGGTTTGAGCCCTATTGGCTCAACCAAGCTGGCTTCCGTGATGCGGTCTCGGCTCGGTGGGAGCTTGCCCGCGCCTCCCCTCACCGCTCCATGTCCGCCGTCGATTCGTGGCACTTCTGCGCCAAGCTTGCTCGCCAATTCATGAAGGGCTGGGGGGCCAACCTTGGCCGGGACCTCCGTGAGCGTAAGAAGTCGCTCCTGCTGGCTATTCAAGCCCTGGATGCTAGGGCTGACTCCTCGGGGCTCTCTCCGGATGAGTGGATGCTGAGATATGATCTAGAGGATCAGCTTTCCACCATCTATACCGACGAGGAGGCCTATTGGCGGGCGCGCGGTACCCAGCGGTGGGTACTCCGCGGGGATGCGAACACCGCTTATTTCCAGGCGATCGCGAATGGCCGCCGCCGTAGAAACTCCATCCACTGCCTGTGGGTGGATGACGCCCCCCTCGTCCGGCCTGCGGCCATTCGGGCCCATGTCGACGGCTTCTACAAAGCCCTCTTTACCCCCACCCCGCGGGGTGGGGCTAGTCTCGCCCCTGATATTTGGAGGGGGGCCCAGTTGGTGCCCGGTGTAGCTAACGAGGCCCTAGTTGCCCCCTTCACCGAGGAGGAGGTGCTCGCTGCCATTAAAGGCATGAACCCCGCCTCGGCCCCGGGCCCTGATGGCCTGCCGGTTGCTTTCTTTAAGACTTTCTGGCAGGTGATCAAACCGGAGGTCATGGCTCTGTTCGAGGAGTTCTACTCAGGGGCCATGGACCTGGGACGCCTGAACTACGGGATCATTACCCTCATTCCCAAGGTTCCCGGCGCCTCGGATATCCGTCAGTTCCGTCCCATCACTGTGATCAATGTGATTTTTCGGATTCTGGCGAAAGGGTACGCCAATAGGGTGACCCTGCTAGCTGACTCAATCACCCACCCGAACCAATCGGCCTTCATTCAAGGCCGGTTTATTCTTGATGGCGTGTTGGTCTTCCATGAAGTCCTCCACGAGGTCCGGGTGAAGCATCTTCGGGCTGTATTCCTGAAGCTCGACTTCCACAAAGCCTATGATACTGTCCATTGGCCCTTCCTTCGGGAAGTTCTGTTACGTAAGGGATTTGATGACCGCTGGGTGACCCGCGTGATGCAATTAGTCTCTTGTGGGCGGACGGCCGTGAACATTAATGGCGAGATTGGGCCCTACTTCCCCACCCTTTGTGGGGTCCGTCAGGGAGACCCGTTCTCGCCGTTTCTGTTCAACATGGTGGTCGACGCTCTGGCCGCCATCCTGGATAAGGCTAAGGGGGCTGGCCATATCCACGGCATTGTTCCCCACCTAGTTGGAGGGGGGGGGGGGGGTCTCCCTTCTGCAATACGCGGACGACACCATAATAATGGTAGAAGGTTCAAATCAGGACGTGGCTAACTTGAAGTTCCTCCTCCTTTGCTTCCAGCAGCTGTCGGGCCTGACGATCAACTTCGACAAGAGCGAGGTGATGGTCCTTGGCTACCCTCAACCGGAGGCCCAATCCATTGCTGATCGCTTGAACTGTAAGCTGGGGTCCTTCCCCACGTCCTACTTGGGGATCCCCATTAGTGACTCGCGCCTCACCGTGGCGGACCTCCGTCCTACGGTGACCCGTATGCAACACCGTGTCGAACCTTGGAAAGGGCGTTGGCTATCAAAGGCCGCTCGGGTGATCCTCATCAACTCCTCACTCGCCAGCCTCCTTTGGTTCCTCATGAGCTTTTATAGCCTCCATGAAACGCTGCACACGGAAATAGCCAAGTACCAATCCAGGTTCTATTGGGCTGGCGACGATGATAGGCAGAAGTACCACATGGTGAGTTGGCCGGACATTTGTAAACCAAAAGACCAGGGGGGTCTTGGGATCCTGTCCTCCCGCCGCATGAACATCGCCCTTCTGACCCGGTGGCTGTGGCGCATCGCCAATGGGGACGGAGGCCTATGGCTCACCATCATCCGCAGCAAATATCTTCGTGGTCAGCCCCTAGCTTTCTGTCAACAGTCGGGCGGATCCCAGTTCTGGCAGGCCGTCGTGCAGTTGCTCCCCGTGCTCCGCATCGGCACGTCCATCTCGGTTGGAACTGGGTCCGCGACCCTGTTCTGGTTCGATCGGTGGCTCGGTGACGCTCCTCTGGCCGCCCGCTTCCCTGCTCTCTTCGCCATTGCTGTTGACCCTCGGGTCTCCGTTGAGACGGCCCTTATTGACTTAGGGCGCCTCGCGTTCCGTCGCCCTTTCGGGCCCCTTGAAGTGGCCGCCTGGGATTCTCTACTCCAGGACATCGCCCTTCTCCCGATGCGCGCTACTGACGCCCCGGACGCCATCTCGTGGCGCCTAGAGGCCTCCGGCCGTTTCTCTACGAGATCCCTCTATGCGGCCATCGCGCCTTCGCTCGCCCCCGAGCCCTTTGGGCTCATTTGGGACATCCGGCTGCCTCTGAAGATTCGGATCTTCCTTTGGCAGTGGATCCGTGGCCGCCTCCCCTCGGGTATCGAAGTCCTCAAGCGCAACGGACCCGGAGATGGGATCTGCCCTCTGTGCGGCACCGCGGAGGATGCTAACCACATCTTCTTCACGTGCCATGCGGCACAGTTTCTCTGGTCCTGCTTCCGCGAGACGGTTGGGGGACAATGGTGCAATTCCAACTTCCCCGACCTCCTTGCGGAAATCCACAACTCCCCTCCCCGCCATCGCCACATTCGCTGGCTCTACGTTGGAGTTCTCGCATGGACGCTTTGGACCGCTCGCAATAAGCTCGTCATCCAGAAAATCCCTCTTCGTCGCGCTACTGACGCCATTTTTAAAATGTGTGGGTACTTGCAGCTTTGGCGGCCGCTTAGCCGCCCTCAGGACCGGGACGTCATCAACACCCTCCTCACCGACCTTCGCGCGCTCGCCTTTCGCCTGGCGCCTCCGCTCCCGCCGCCTCCGCCGGAGCCCGACTAGATGATGTCCTTCCTTTTGTGTTTGGGCTTGTTGAGCTGTGCCCTCAGCATAAACCCTCTATTTGTGTGTGGACTTGTTGTTTACCCCTGTTGGGTGTAGACCTGTGTGTGCGTGTGTGAACCGTTGTACTGTTGGCTTGGGCAAGTGCTTTATATATAAAGCGGGGCGAAAGCCTTTTTCGGTAAAGTATTATTATGATATATTGGAAATCAAAGAGTATCTCGGTATTAAAATGTGAATATTGTTCATACGGGATAGTAATTTCCTGCAACCGGTTGAGTCACTTGAAGATCCCAATCTTCCCTGTAGTCTCTCACCTATAGATGAAATCACAAAGAATGTGGGTGTAAAAGGAGAGTACAGAGATTCAAAAGTCAAACATATTAAATTCAGATAGATGTTCAGTAGGGCCTTAACAGTCACCCATAAAATAATTCAGGAAAAATATGAGAAGGTTGGCTTATGATATATTCCGTATTTAAGGATATTTCATACAGTAAGATAATTTTTTACCAAGGTACAAAGAAATTAACTAGATCGTAACAAATATCTGAAGCATAACTCATATTGATAGTTACCCTCTTGAGAAAATCCCTTCCATTAGAATCTGTATAAAAAGTGTGGTTTGTGACCATATTTGCTGTCAGTCTTGTGATAACCTCCTTTCCTATGCCATCATTGACCGGGATTGGCCCAATCTTTCACATATGGGAGGAAAAACAAAATAAACTTCAGTGCATGTTCAATAATGGTGGATATCATTTTTTCTGGAATGGAGAAATACAATTCAGGCCCTTATTCTCCGAGGTAGAGGAAATTACTAACCGTGTATTCTACTTCAGCATGCTCCTTATCCTTATATAGTCTTGTAACCTAGACATAGAATATTTTAAAAGATAATCAAAGAGAGCTTTATCATAATTAATATATTACACCTTAAAAAAAATAAGATGTTGACATGAAGGCACGGGGGATTGACAAGTCAGAACTGAAACTGTACTAGAAGGAAATTACAGCTAAAGTAATTTCGAAGGGGTTGGAGAACGCGATATGGCTGCTAGCTCGACATGGCAAGTGATGACCGCCTTCTGCTCTTGCATGGCAGTGGCACAATTTTTAAGGCGGAGTTCAGCGATGATGCAATTGGCAAAGATGGCGTAGGTGGCCCTGGTGACGAGGGCATCCGGATCAAGGACGAGCTCGACAAGCCCAGTGGAGATCACAAAAACTATTGTACTAGAGTTTGGAAGAGGCTCTTTCCTCGGGTAAAATAGAAGAATTGTCTTTCTATTCTAACTTGATTTTCTTCATACGGGTTCCCTGAATCAAATCTAAGTAACAAACCATATATCTTATCTTTGTATGGCTTAAGGCCGAAACCAAAGCTTCCACTGAGAGATCATAGGGATCTTCTTCATAACAAATTTGGACGATCCACTACTTCTCACCTGAACAGGAGCCACATTGGGTCGAGACATCAAGAAGTTTAGCCTTAGTCACATGATATGTTCTTTTCGTGGTGACCTATAGTCATCTATCTTTTCAGAAAATCTTAGCACATAAAAGTGCAACAGCAGAGAAGGCTAAAATTAGTGTTGTGGTTTTAGTTCAAATTTGACCTAAACCATGACACTTATTTTGGATGGAGGGAGTAGCAAATAGATTCCATGTAATGTTATTAATATAGGTTCAAAATTAATCTTAATCCTCGATTTGAGTAAATTTATATCTGACCTGATAAATCCACGGGCTGAATTGCTGGTGGACTTCATCAACCAGAGGTCCACGGATGACTTTTAACGGTACCTAATATAAAATAAACATAAATCAATAGATCACATAGAAAATGTATTTAAAGTTTTTAAATAGTAAATAATGCAGAAGTGAAGTTATTCAAGTAACATTAGAAAGATAATCCAAGAACTCAAGTGCTATCTCTTTGTTGGGTGTGGGTTAGTGTGTGAGATGGTATGGGAAAACATGACTAGCTAGTAGAGCTCATGTGTGAGTCAAGTTGTAAGCCCATGTTGAGTTATATATATAAGGGTGTGGAAGTCCTACTCCTAGGGATCAAACCATCCAGAAATTCCCCCCCAAATCCACATCTTTTATAATAGCCTGAGAGACTAACTAGATTATATTTTGACTGTTAATCATGCCTTTTAGACCTATATAGTTCAAGTCTTGTGATGTTAGGTACCAAAAGGGAACAATAATAGATACCATGGTTTTATCCGCTCTATAGTTTGCAGAAAATATATCAGCAAAGAAGTTGTACTAAATCAGCGACACTTATTTTGGGACGGAGGGAGTACTATTTATTGTATCTTTTGGAGGTATGTGATCAACAACTGTAGTTTGCTGAGAAGATAAACTAATGCAGAAAAATACATAAAGCACAAGTAATTTTGGAGCTAATGTTAATAATATACACTGCTTTTAAATGGTGCATAGATGGACAGATAAAAAATTGAACTTAAACGTGCAAGTTAGTATTACCGATCTTGAAACAACAGTCGGTGTAGACCCATCTGGTCTAAAAATATAAGCTCCAGATGCCTGGATTAAAACATATACAGACAAATAGTAAACGTGTGAAACAGGTATAATTTAATAAAGAAAAAATTGGCTCCATAATGAAACCTGTGAATCCGCGCCATCGCCACTATTTGAACCATACCAAAGAAAGCTCTGTTGAATTGGTAAATCCACCTAAAATAGATATAAAATTTTGCTACTGCATATCAGGATGAATAAACATGTGGTAGGACTCCTGTAACTTGCGAACATAATAAATTTCTTTAAACTCTGCATACAAAAGCAATAAGGAAAAGCAATGTTGATCGACTATGAGAATTATCTTCCGGCAATAATTTTCAGTACCATGTATTATGCACGGCATATTGCTTAGCTTGCAAAGTATGCGAATGCATAAACCAGGTACAAGCTAAATCGAATCTTATATGATGTAACATTTTCTTTGTAACAAAATATTAGACAAAATGGTCAATGGCCAATAATGGTAAATTATAGGGCAGTGTTTGTTCATGCCATTTCAGAGACACCTGCTTCGGGGGGGCTTCAGGTTTGCATTACCGAAAAAGGCTTTCGCCCCGCTTATAAATAAAGCAAACCATCAATGCATAGACAGGTTTGTATTAAAACTTTGGGAAGAGCTCTATCTCTCCTATCCGCTGCGACGCCGTCGATCTCCAACTGGTCCTCCACAGTCGGGCCTGCTGCAGAAGTCTGACCTCCAGGCCCTGATCGACAAGATCACTGGCCGTTTGACAGTGTGGAAAGCTCCTCTACTCACCCGCGCATGAAGGTTAGTCAAGCTTAACTCAGTCCTCACTCCGTCCTTGGTGTATCAGATGGTCTGGCTTGACCAACCGCCATGGTCTATCAACTGTATCGTGTATCGACAAGTTTCGCCGCGGCTTCTTCTGGCGCGGCGGGGAGGAAGCCGAAGGTGGGCACTACCTCGTTGCCTGGAACGTTGCCTGCTTGCCACGTGCATCGGGGCGCCTCGGCATTCACAACCCACGGCTGCTCAATATATAAGGCTCTTGCATCAGATGCCGCTGGCTCGAGAAAGTAGTCCACGACAAGCCATAGCAAGGGATGTCAATCTCCATTCCCCGCGAAGCAGAGGACCTGTTCCTTGTCCCTAGGCCACACAGATCCAGGCTATGTTTCTGGCATGATCGGTGGATCAGCAGGCATAGCATCTCCCAGGCGGCTTCTCCCTCATCCACCTTGGCTGCCAGCTCTCTGACCAAGCGCCGGAGGACCTGAGCCACATCTTGCTGCAGCCTGCTTTTCGACGCGCCTTGATTGATTCACTCCTAGGGCTGCAACCTCTGTACCGGAATGGTAGCCAGCACTTAGCGTGGCTGTGGCACCAAACTGCTGGAAGGTAGCTCGCTGATCATGTTATGTGGACCAGTCCATCAAATGTGGAGTCTTACTCTTATCCCTTAATTACAGTCCTAGTTTTTTTTGCGGGGAATTACAGTCCTAGTTGATTAAGCATCTTTGTTAGGAAAGAGTCCAGTCAGTTTAGAGATTGTATTAGAGTTTCAGTTTCAGTTTTGCTAAAGTCTTGTCTATTATATAAAGGGGCCGACCCCTCTCAATAAAGCAGAGAAGAATATTGTCTTTTACTTTTATCTACTTTTGAGTAATCAGAGTTAGGTCAGTAGTAGATTCTTCCAGATCATCCTCTGCATGTGATCGCTCTGGCTGGAGCTGAACAAGCATGTCTCCAACAAGGTGGCCACCATGCCGGCACCATTTTTTTCTTCTTTTGGCTAGTGCCTATATACCAACCTATCTAGCAAACACCAGTTCTCAAAATGATACCTACCAGCAACCGCACTATGATCACTCAAATTTGAACATATAAACTGAAAAAAAACTGTTTTCTGATCTAATTTTGCACATGCACATACATATTGATAAATAACAGTCTTTAATTTATCTTTTATACTTAAGTATTTGTGAAATTTTACTGGACGCAAATAAATTTACTTTTTATAGCAGAACCAGAATGTGTTAGGACTCACTCCTGTGATAGAATTGAACATCCGCGTAAGTTGTCCAGATGCTGACGAAAATGTCATCTTTAGAGACCCTGGTCCAACTTCAACTGTGTCTTTGCTTGGAGAAGCGGTGCTTGAGACATACCCCATTCTGTTAGACCCTGGATAGTTCAATGGTAAATGATGTAAAACGATTGAAATAAACTAATAATATACATTCAGATGAAAACCAGATTTTTTATATTGACCTAGCAAAGAATGTAATTACTAATCATATTTGTAGTGTGTTGCATTTGTAGGAACCATAAATTTTTGCTTAGTGATTAACGTTGATGTCAGTGAAGATAACGAAAATAATTTGAAAGTTCATTATTAGTCTGAAGATAGCTGAAGCCTACATGGCATGCTATATTATCTGCACATATGAAGAAAAACATAGTAAAAATATATTCTCTTGTAATATCCTGTTATCCAGTTCATCACCTTCACCAGAAATATATTATATCATCACTACATTGCCCATAAACAAAAGTTTCTTTGCTTTAACAAGAATAAAATCAAGCTGCCCTTCCTAGTGGGAAATTCACAATTTGGTCAAAAGAATATAAATTGGAAAATAATATCTTAAGCAGATGCAATTTCACCTGCTCCCTTGGGCTTCAAGACGAAATAAGTATTCCATCCCATTGGTGGCACAGAAGCTTGAAATACTAGCCAATATTTCGGGGGTTTGTCTGTATTGATTCCGAGATAAGCCTTGACATACAACTTCCTTAAATTGCTAGTCACATTATCTACCTCAACTAGTTGTGAATCGACAAAACTTCCATCAGAGCTTTTTACGACTAGGTGTAAGTCATTGACCTGAAAAGGGAATATAATTATGGGTATGTACAAGTAAATTAGCTCAAGAACCTAGGATTTAAAACAGGTAAGCCTTGACGGCATATTTCTTTCCATATGTCACAAAGTACCAAAAGGTTTGAAACAATTGAGTGCATATTTATCTCCTAGTGAGCCTCGATACACTTCATCTGTATTGTTCTGTTACAGAGAAACCAAATCTATTGGATAAAAGTGCACAGTATAGGTTTAGACGCATACCGGAACCCGTATGAAGTCACTATGTTCCCACCCAAGAGGATTATAAGCAGTTATAACCTGCAGAAGATATTCTAAGTATGTGCAACATCATAACTGGCAAACATTACGTTAAGACAGATAGTACTTACTAAACCCTTTCCTCCTGAAATTTGTTCCTCAGTTGAAGGGCAGTAGCTTATATTGAGCAGTTGGCACTAAAAAAAATATTTGCCAATGGAACTGTTAGATCAAACATATTCGGCGAACAAACTAGCTATGTGTAAAGAGTAATGTGCTGTGCTAAAACAGAGCCAAATAATTAATGTTAAATAAGATCATACTGTCGTGTTTTCTTTCGAGATGAAGAAAGGTGATGTCGACATATATGTACAAATAGAATGTGATAATCATAAACACTATTACAGAAAATATAGTCCATCCTAACTCACCTGACTAAACTTTACTGCTGGAGGCATACATGTTCCCTTAGAGCTTGTTAGACAAGCCAGAGCAGTATTTACACCTTTCTCAACCTACAAGATATGAATAGCCACTCCATTATTATGTTTGAAAAACTGAAGGAGCATTGTCACCAAAGCATTTCTGCAAGAGAAAATTATAAACCTGGGATGCTCCGAGAGCAAGGCGTTTCGAGTAATCATCAGTTGTGTGTTGTTTAGCTGTTCCTGAGACAGCGTCATGATGCTGGGCGATTCCCAGTGGGTCTTCCAAGCTAGAAGTGAATGATCCTCCCACAAGAAATTCTATTTGACGTGCAGCCTGTTAGAAAAGGCCATTTTCCTATAATTAGCCATTTTCTAACTTAAATACATGATTTTTAATCACCACAATCCTGTGGTTGTAGGTTTGTATTAAAAATATAATATACCAGGTAATATCCACTGAGCATTCGAACATATCCCTTGAAAGTTGGGCGGCTAGTAAAATACCCAGTCCAGTAAGCATTTGTTGAATCAGCATATCTGTAATTTGCAATAGCATTAGGGCATAAAGAATGAACTCTTATCATTTTAGTGAGTATTGATAACTTACGGGAAATAATCATCGCGTTTGAGTGGCCAAGATTCATTTGATGCATGTTTTGCATCAGTGTAAATGGATGGAGTAGAATACAGCGCATGCACTCGTCCATCCTGCGGTGTTCAGGACATAATTTCTTATCTTCGAATACTTTCAGGACATTAGTTAACCATGTATTATCATCGAACTGCATAGACAACTGACTTTAACTAATGTGTAGAGTAGATGTTAAGATTCTTTTTACAGGAGGAATATGGAATTAGTTATGTGTGTTCTTCTCTTCCTGAATGAAATGCAGTCTTGTAACCCTGTCACCATACATCAACATAGGAGCATCACTCAAAGCTCATAAATATTATGCATGTCCTTATAATATATACGGTTTTCTTGCCCCCTGATTGGGATGTGCACTAGGTTCCAGAGCTGTGTGTTGTGTTTTCCCAGCTTTTAGGCTTGTAAATACTGTTTTTATCTTTTCACTATATTGAAACGCAAGCTTTGCATTTTCTTGAAAAATTATATATATGGTTTACCTTTCAAGAAAAGTATGAGAGTCAGCAGAATGCCAAGAAAACGGTAGCAGAACGGATACATCAAAACTTGAGAGCCTCAACTAGTCAACTACTCCCTCCGTTCCTAAATATTTGTCTTTTTAAAGATTTCAAATGTATTACCACATACGGATGTATATAGACATATTTTAGAGTGTAGATTTGCTCATTTTGCTCCGAATGTAGTCACTTGTTGAAATCTCTAGAAAGACAAATATTTAGGAACGGAGGAAGTAGCATTCTGACAGTCGAGATCTATTAACCAGCATACCTTGTTCACGTAATGAATAAGTCTATCCATATTCCGGAACCAGGATTCAGCATACTGATAATTAAAATCATCACCCATGGTCCACATTATGTGGTTTGTACGCGTAACGTTTGCCTGATTAATAGAAACATCAGAAGTCAGATCCAGGTTTCTGTTCAAAATCTACTTCCAAATTGGTCGAGTAAACCAAAAGCTTTTACAACAAATGAAAGTTTACCTGTGCTATGGCTGCAGAAACAAAATCATTAACGCGTTGCTCAACATTAGTGTCAAACAGCAACGGGTCGTCCTACAAATGATTGTTAATGAATATTAAATATGTTAGAGTTTCTTCCAAGAACTAGAGATCACTGAAACTGCTTGCCTAAAGCCATATACCTGAACAGGTGTCATGTCATTCAAAACTTCAAAACTAAACCCATCGGGAGGGCTATAATGGACAGGAAATGCATTTGTAAAGATCTGCAGTTCAGTCATACATTTAAATGAACAGAATACAGGCCAATATTTTCAATATAATCATACATGCTGATGAGTAGAATGCATATAATAATTTGCAACAGAAGAATACTATGTAGTAACCTGAGAAGATGAACCAAATGTTCTTGAGCCCTGCCATATAACTTCCAGGCCTTTATCGTCTTTACGCTTTGCCCTATCTTGGTAATCAATTCTTGCAAAGTGCACAGAGTCGAAACCAAGCTACAGTTACAACAACAAAAAAGCAAATATATAATCTCCACATTATAGGAATGTTCCAGGAAGAGATATAAGATCACAAATAAAATTATGATTAAATGTTTTTCAATCAGTCATCATATCACAACAAAAAACTGAGGTGTAAACTTTACCAGCATAAGCAGTACCTGTAACTCCAGACTAGTAAATGAAAATTAACTAGTGCTAGTCTAATGGTAAAGGGAGACCATGATGCTACCAAGTTGACAAACCACTAATGAAGTTTAATCAGACCCACCTACTCAATCTTGCCCCACTTTACCATGACTCTGATCAAAGATCTGTTTTAGCTATTGACCAAACCATATAAAAATGAGATACTAAACAAGGGACTACATGTGTAATTAAATTATCTCCTGGAAGAAATCTCAACTACTCCCTCCGTCCGAAAAAACTTGTCATCAAAATGAACAAAAAGGGGTGTATCTAGAACTAAAATACATCTAGATACATTCCCTTTTATTCATTTTGATGACAAGTATTTCCGGACGGAGGGAGTATGACAATCCACCTGGAAAAAACTGGAGTTATTCAAATCCTGTTGTATTTACCTCTTGTTTTGCAAAAATATGTCGAACCTAGAGGAATCAGATTGCAATGAACTGAGATGTGAAAAAAAAAATCAGTCCAGCTGTATAATTTATAGGCATTTGGCATGCCTACTACACTGAATTCACATTATCCTTCTGAGAGAAGAGGCAAGATGCTAACACAAAAAGGCTACTAAGTTCTGATGTTCCGAGGAACAGTCATGTTTCTGTACTACAATAATATAGCAGAAGACATTACAAAATACTGAATGCTCAGATTGGACTGTGACTTCAGTCAAACCAAGGCAAGACGAAATCACCAGAATCACTTACATAGCCAAACCACACTTCCAATATACACCCATCTATGCATATGAAGCAAATTATTATACTTGCCTAATAAAATAGAGCATCTTGATTTCAACAAAATCGTAAGAACTGCACACAACTACATTTGCATAAATGCATGCCCATCCAGATCTTGATGCCAATAGAATGCAGGGCTTTCATAGAGTTGTATCTTCTACTTGGTCCATGTGTCAATTTATACTAGTAATCTAGTATTTCAATGCTTTCAGAACAATCTGGAAATGTGATGTTAACATTACCTCTGTTCCTAGCAAATAAGCTTGCACAGCAGAATGACCGAAAGGATCGATTTGCCAGCCAGCTCTTGGAGTCTTGTTGAATTGTTTTTTAATCACCCGATGACCAAGTGTGGTCTGATCAATCATGTCAATATAATGGGTGGCAGCTTCATCATGCATACACCACCCACCATTTCTGAATCGTAATCCAAAGTTTACAAAATTATATATTATATATATGCTTATTTATTTATTTATTTATAAAAGATCCAAGGAAATAATGAAATCTAATTACATACATGAACTCCAGCTGACCAGAATCAACTAGCTTGTGCACTATGGCCTGGATTTGTGGGCTTTTCTCTACCCACCACCTTTGGAAGAAGGCCTAAATGCAAAAGAACAAGTCATATTCAGAGTTACCAAGATTCAATACCACTTATCAAGTAACATAAAGAGAAAAACAATTTTCTGTCCATCAAACAGTGGTCTAGATACATTTCATCTTTTCGTCAGGAGATATTGTATGCAACTAGAAACCAACATTGCTACAAAAAATAAACTCCTATTCAGTATCGTATCCATGAGCTAGCTTATTTTTCAAAGATTTACTCCATCCGTTCGGAAATACTTGTCCTAGAAACGGTTGAAAATGGATGTATCCATAACTAAAATAAGTCTAAATACAGCCATTTCTAGGACAAGTATTTCCGGACGGAGGGAGTATTTATTTACAGTGTAACTTCCATATGAGACACTGTACATTCATATATATACCATGACAGCCCTGACTATTGCGGCTGATTCATACGGCCAATCATTAACAAGCCAACTGAAGGATGAACAGTCCTATATATAGTCATCGAGCAAGATATGGTCATTATATCGTTTCCGGATAAGCTAATTCCGTGGGCAAAGTGATGAACAGAAACAAGGGAAGAAACGTCCAAAGCAAAGCGGAGGAGAATTCGATGGGGAATTGGGGCGAGCACGTGACCTGCTCCGCGACGACGAACTTGCGGCCGGGGTCCCTGGCCAGCGCGTCCACCACGGAGTCCAGCGTGTTCATCACGCACGCGCCCTGCAGCAATGCACGCAGACGGGAGAAATCACGAACCACGGCCATGGAAGACGGCGAGCGATAGCGGGGCGCGGGAGGGAGGGAGGGAGGGAGGCGGCGCACCTGGATGGAGTTGTTGGACCCGACGTAGTACTGGTCGACGGTCTTGAGCCAGCCGACGTCGTCGTGGGAGTGCGGCACCAGGTGCACGTTCAGCAGCCCGGCCACCGTCCCCGCGCTCGTGTTGTACGCCACGTACCCGTGCGCCTCCCTCGCCGCCGTCACAGCGGCGAGCAGAACCAGCAGGACCAGCGGCAGCGCCATGGCTCGGGTCCTCGGTGCCTCCGTGCGAAATGGTCGGCCTCGCTCGCTTCGTTCCCTCAGGAGTGGGGCGGCGGAGTGGCCTAAATACACGAGTGGGGCGTGCGCTGGCCGGCCGGCCGGCTGGCGGGCATTTGTGCCTTTGTGGAATGTGGATTTGTTTTACTATGGAGTCGCCGGCAGTCAAGGAAAGGGCGCT
Source organism: Triticum timopheevii (assembly GCA_963921465.1). Taxonomy (NCBI): domain Eukaryota; kingdom Viridiplantae; phylum Streptophyta; class Magnoliopsida; order Poales; family Poaceae; genus Triticum; species Triticum timopheevii. The sequence goes on from OY997271.1 coordinate 106,164,717, forward strand.
GCCACCGTACATAGCAGGTCCATGCGTGTGTACCAAACCGAAAGAGTAAAATACCGGTGTCTTCGGTTGAAATTTTGGAAGATCAATTCATTGATTTTTTTTTCCCAATGGGAAATCTTTGGTTCATAGGAATGGATTCATCAAAGAATTCAATGTAATACTCCCTAATTTCCGGTTAGGATTTTATCTTATTTAGACGCATGGAATTAATTGTTATACAGGAAATCTTTGGTTCATAGGAATGCATCAAAGATTTCAATGTAGTACTCCCTAATTTCCGATTAGTCTTATATCTTATTTAGACACATGAAATTAATTCTTATATTTATTAGCTTAATGGCCGTGCGATGCCACCAGATAACAAATATACTGAAACAGAAGGCGAGAATCTGTTATACGACCTCCTCATGCCGCCGGTGGTGGATCTTGAATTTGAAATCAGGGTGGTCCTTATTTCCTTTCTAACAAACATACACTACTAGGGAAAGAGACGTGCTATGCATACGATAGGAATCAGACGATTAACAGACGATGACTAATTCAGGCCGGACATGCGTATGATTGAAAGAGCCCAGCCACTGGATTTACATGTCGTGCAGACGTCGGGCACAAGTATCGTGCACAACGTAGTTTCGCTAGGGAAAAGCTTAGCAGTAGCGCGTGTTGGAGGCGTAGTAATGGCGAGGGGGAGTGCGCTACTGATACGGCGCTACAACTAATGCTCAGCAGTAGTGCAGGTTGGGGCGCGCTACTACTATACTGCATAGCAGTATCGTGTTTTCCATCCAGGCGCTACTACTACTCCTTCCTAGTAGTAGCGCACTCTAGGCCCCACCCAGCGCTACTACTACACCCCCTAGCAGTAGCGCATTCTAGGCTACCAGTGCTACTGGTAAAGTTTGCCATTTTTTTCTACTGCATATTGCCGTTGTATTTGTATTGGTTCATAGTAGTCTCATCATATGATTTTATGACTATGATAAGTTATTATTTCAATGGGTGAAAAAGACATGAGTTAGATTCAAGTGGAGTAAACATGGTGTATATCCAAAGTACTACTAATCCAAACTTGATCACTTTAGTTCGGATTAGTATGATCAAATTTGGATTAGTAGTACTTTCGATCTGCACCATGTGTTGCCTTCACTTGAATCTAATCCATGTTTATTTCACCCATTGATATATATATATATATATATATATATATATATATATATATATAATAACTGATCATGCTCATAATGATATAACAACTAAGCATCATCGTCATTAATAATAACTCATTATCGTTATCATAATAACAAGTCATACTCATCATCATCATAGTCATCTAACAACTTCTACTCGTTATCATTATAAAAGGTCATACTCATCATCATCATCATCATCATAGTCATCTAATAACTCATCATCGTTATCATAATAACAAGTCATACTCATCATCATCATAGTCATCTAACCAACACTACTTAATTGTTCTTAGCACATGATCATGAGTATTAGCTAGGACCTACTACCGTCTCTAAAGTAAAATAGCATAAAACAACATAGGCCCTAACGCTCCATTATGGAGAATGGAGATTATCCTGTCTCCAATTCTTGCGCTTCGCACAATGTTGCTGCTCACGGATTTTGACAAGGTTCTGGCAGGCCAAGCCCATAACCCTGAGCTGAAGGAAATATGCCCTAGAGGCAATAATAAAGTTATTATTTATTTCCTCATATCATGATAAATGTTTATTATTCATGCTAGAATTGTATTAACCGGAAACAAAATACATGTGTGAATACATAGACAAACATAGTGTCACTAGTATGCCTCTACTTGACTAGCTCATTGATCAAAGATGGTTATGTTTCCTAACCATAGGCATGTGTTGTCATTTGATTAATGGGATCACATCATTAGGAGAATGATGTGATTGACTTGACCCATTCCGTTAGCTTAGCACTTGATCATTTAGTATGTTGCTATTGCTTTCTTCATGACTTATACAAAGTTCCTGCAACTATGAGATTGTGCAACTCCCGTTTACCGGAGGAACACTTTGTGTGCTACCGAACGTCACAACGTAACTGGGTGATTATAAAGGTGCTCTACAGGTGTCTCCAAAGGTACATGTTGAGTTGGCATAATTCGAGATTAGGTTTTGTCACTCCGATTGTCGGAGAGGTATCTCTGGGCCCTCTCGGTAATACTCATCACCTAAGCCTTGCAAGCATTGTAACTAATGAGTTAGTTATAAAATGATGTATTACGGAACGAGTAAGGAGACTTGCCGGTAACGAGATTGAACTAGGTATTGGATACCGACGATCGAATCTCGGGCAAGTAACATACCGATGACAAAGGGAACAACGTATGTTGTTATGCGGTTTGACCGATAAAGATCTTCGTAGAATATGTAGGAACCAATATGAACATCCAGGTTCCACTATTGGTTATTGACCGAGAATAGTTCTAGGTCACGTCTACGTAGTTCTCGAATCCGTAGGGTCCGCACGCTTAACGTTACGATGACAGTTTTATTATGAGTTTATAAGTTTTGATGTACCGAAGTTTGTTCGGAGTCCCGGATGTGATCACGGACATGACGAGGAGTCTCGAAATGGTCGAGACATAAAGATTGATATATTGAACGGATATATTTGGACACCGGAAAGGTTCCGGCTGAGATTGGGACTATACCAGAGTTCCGGGAGGTTACCGGAACCCCCCGGTAAGTATATGGGCCTTATTGGGCCTTAGTGGAAGGGAGGGAGAAGGAGAAAAGGAGGGGGCGCCCCCCCCCCCCCCCCAAGCCCAATCCGAATTGGGAGGGGGGCCGGCCCCCCCTTTCCTTCTTCCCTCCCCTCTCTTCCTTCCCTCTCCTACTCCTAACAAGAAAGGGGGGGCCAAACCTACTTGGAGTAGGATTGCCCCCCCTAGGGCGCGCCTCTCCCCTTGGCCGGCCCCCTCCTCCTCTCCCCCTTTATATACGGGGGAGGGGGGCACCCCTAAGACACAAGTTGATCTACGAATCGTTCCTTAGCCGTGTGCGGTGCCCCCCTCCACCATATTCCACCTCGGTCATATCGTCGCGGAGTTTAGGCGAAGCCCTGCGCCGGTAGAACATCATCACCGTCACCACGCCGTCGTGCTGACGGAACTCATCCCCGACGCTCTGCTGGATTAGAGCCCGGAGAACATCATCGAGCTGAACGTGTGCTAAACACGGAGGTGCCGTACGTTCGGTGCTTGGATCGGTCGGATTGTGAAGACGTACGACTACATCAACTGCGTTGTCATAACGCTTTCGCTTACTGTCTACGAGGGTACGTGGACAACACTCTCCCCTCTCGTTGCTATGCCATCACCATGATCTTGCGTGTGCGTAGGAATTTTTTGAAATTACTACGTTCTCCAACAGTGGCATCCGAGCCTAGGTTTTATGCGTTGATGTTATATGCACGAGTAGAACACAAGTGAGTTGTGGGTGATACAAGTCATACTGCTTACCAGCATGTCATACTTTGATTCAGCGGTATTGTTGGATGAAGCGGCCCGGACCGACATTACGTGTACGCTTACGCGAGACTGGTTTTATCGCCGTGCTATGCACACAGGTGACTAGCGGGTGTCAGTTTCTCCAACTTTAGTTGAACCGAGTGTGGCTACGCCCGGTCCTTGCGAAGGTTAAAACATCACCAACTTGACGAACTATCGTTGTGGTTTTGATGCGTAGGTCAGAACGGTTCTTGCTCAGCCCGTAGCAGCCACGTAAAACTTGCAACAACAAAGTAGAGGACGTCTAACTTGTTTTTGCAGGGCATGTTGTGATGTGATATGGTCAAGACGTGATGCTATATTTTATTGTATGAGATGATCATGTTTTGTAACCGAAGTTATCGGCAACGGTTGTCGCTTTATTGTATGAAATGCAAACGCCCTGTAATTGCTTTACTTTATCACTAAGCGGTAGCGATAGTCGTAGAAGCAATAGATGGCGTAAACGACAACGATACTACGATGGAGATCAAGGTGTCGCGCCGGTGACGATGGTGATCACGACGGTGCTTCGGAGATGGAGATCACAAGCACAAGATGATGATGGCCATATCATATCACTTATATTGATTGCATGTGATGTTTATCCTTTATGCATCTTATTTTTCTTTGATTGACGGTAGCATTTTAAGATGATCTCTCACTAAAATTATCAAGAAGTGTTCTCCCTGAGTATGCACCGTTGCCAAAGTTTGTCGTGCCCAGACACCATGTGATGATCGGGTGTGATAAGCTCTACGTCCATCTACAACGGGTGCAAGCCAGTTTTGCACACGCAGAATACTCAGGTTAAACTTGACGAGCCTAGCATATGCAGATATGGCCTCGGAACACGGAGACCGAAAGGTCGAGCGTGAATCATATAGTAGATATGATCAACATAGAGATGTTCACCATTGAAAACTACTCCATCTCACGTGATGATCGGTTATGGTTTAGTTGATTTGGATCACGTGATCACTTAGATGACTAGAGAGATGTCTGTCTAAGTGGGAGTTCTTAAGTAATATGATTAATTGAACTTAAATTTATCATGAACTTAGTACCTGATAGTATTTTGCTTGTCTATGTTTGTTGTAGATAGATGGCTCGTTCTTGTTCCGTTGAATTTTAATGCGTTCCTTGAGAAAGCAAAGTTGAAAGATGATGGTAGCAATTACACGGACTGGGTCCGTAACTTGAGGATTATCCTCATTGCTGCACAGAAGAATTACGCCCTGGAAGCACCGCTGGGTGCTAGACCTGCTGCAGGAGCAACACCAGATGTTGTGAATGTCTGGCAGAGCAAAGCTGATGACTACTCTATAGTTCAGTGTGCCATGCTTTACGGCTTAGAACCGGGTCTTCAACGATGTTTTGAACGTCATGGAGCATATGAGATGTTCCAGGAGTTGAAGTTAATATTTCAAGCAAATGCCCGGATTGAGAGATATGAAGTCTCCAATAAGTTCTACAGCTGCAAGATGGAGGAGAATAGTTCTGTCAGTGAGCATATACTCAAAATGTCTGGGTATAATAATCACTTGATTCAACTAGGAGTTAATCTTCCGGATGATAGCGTCATTGACAGAATTCTCCAATCACTGCCACCAAGCTACAAGAGCTTCGTGATGAACTATAATATGCAAGGGATGAACAAGACAATTCCCGAGCTCTTCGCAATGCTAAAGGCTGCGGAGGTAGAAATCAAGAAGGAGCATCAAGTGTTGATGGTCAACAAGACCACTAGTTTCAAGAAAAAGGGCAAAGGGAAGAAGAAGGGGAACTTCAAGAAGAACAACAAGCAAGTTGCTGCTCAAGAGAAGAAACCCAAGTCTGGCCCTAAGCCTGAAACTGAGTGCTTCTACTACAAGCAAACTGGTCACTGGAAGCGGAACTGCCCCAAGTATTTGGCGGATAAGAAGGATGGCAAAGTGAACAAAGGTATATGTGATATACATGTTATTGATGTGTACCTAACTAGAGCTCGTAGTAGCACCTGTGTATTTGATACTGGTTCTGTTGCTAATATTTGCAACTCGAAACAGGGACTACAGAATAAGCAAGCACTAGCCAAGGACGAGGTGATGATGCGCGTGGGAAACGGTTCCAAAGTCGATGTGATCGCGGTTGGCACGCTACCTCTACATCTACCTTCGGGATTAGTTTTAGACCTGAATAATTGTTATTTGGTGCCAGCGTTGAGCATGAACATTATATCTGGATCTTGTTTGATGCGAGACGGTTATTCATTCAAATCAGAGAATAATGGTTGTTCTATTTATATGAGTAATATCTTTTATGGTCATGCACCCTTGAAGAGTGGTCTATTTTTATTGAATCTCGATAGTAGTGATACACATATTCATAATGTTGAAGCCAAAAGATGCAGAGTTGATAATGATAGTGCAACTTATTTGTGGCACTGCCGTTTAGGTCATATCGGTGTAAAGCGCATGAAGAAACTCCATACTGATGGACTTTTGGAATCACTTGATTATGAATCACTTGGTACTTGCGAACCGTGCCTCATGGGCAAAATGACTAAAACACCGTTCTCCGGTACTATGGAGAGAGAAACAGATTTGTTGGAAATCATACATACAGATGTATGTGGTCCGATGAATGTTGAAGCTCGTGGCGGATATCGTTATTTTCTCACCTTCACAGATGATTTTAGCAGATATGGGTATATCTACTTAATGAAACACAAGTCTGAAACATTTGAAAAGTTCAAAGAATTTCAGAGTGAAGTGGAAAATCATGGTAACAAGAAAATAAAGTTTCTACGATCTGATCGTGGAGGAGAATATTTGAGTTACGAGTTTGGTTTACATTTGAAACAATGCGGAATAGTTTCGCAACTCACGCCACCTGGAACACCACAAAGAAATGGTGTGTCTGAACGTCGTAATCGTACTTTACTAGATATGGTTCGATCTATGATGTCTCTTACTGATTTACCGCTATCGTTTTGGGGTTATGCTTTACAGACGGCTGCATTCACATTAAATAGGGCACCATCAAAATCCGTTGAGACGACGCCTTATGAAATATGGTTTGGCAAGAAACCAAAGTTGTCGTTTCTTAAAGTTTGGGGCTGCGATGCTTATGTGAAGAAACTTCAACCAGATAAGCTCGAACCCAAATCAGAGAAATGTGTCTTCATAGGATACCCAAAAGAAACTGTTGGGTACACCTTCTATCATAGATCCGAAGGCAAGACATTCGTTGCTAAGAATGGATCCTTTCTAGAAAAAGAGTTTCTCTCGAAAGAAGTGAGTGGGAGGAAAGTAGAACTTGATGAGGTAACTGTACCTGCTCCCTTATTGGAAAGTAGTTCATCACAGAATTCAGTTCCTGTGACAAATACACCAATTAGTGAGGAAGCTAATGATATTGATCATGAAACTTCAGATCAAGTGTCTACTGAACCTCGCAGGTCTACTAGAGTAAGATCCGCACCAGAGTGGTATGGTAATCCTATTCTGGAAGTCATGTTACTTGAGCATGATGAACCTACGAACTATGAGGAAGCGATGATGAGCCCAGATTCCGCAAAATGGCCAGAGGCCATGAAATCTGAGATAGGATCCATGTATGAGAACAAAGTATGGACTTTGGTTGACTTGCCCGATGATCGGCAAGCCATTGAAAATAAATGGATTTTTAAGAAGAAGACTGATGCTGACGGTAATGTAACTGTCTATAAAGCTCGACTTGTTGCGAAAGGTTTTCGACAAGTTCAAGGGGTTGACTGCGATGAGACTTTCTCACCCGTAGCGATGCTTAAGTCTGTCCGAATCATGTTAGCGATTGCCGCATTTTATGATTATGAAATTTGGCAGGTGGATGTCAAAACTGCATTCCTGAATGGATTTCTGGAAGAAGAGTTGTATATGATGCAACCAGAAGGTTTTGTCGATCCTAAGGGAGATAACAAAGTGTGCAAGCTCCGGCGATCAATCTATGGTCTGGTGCAAGCCTCTCGGAGTTGGAATAAACGCTTTGATAGTGTGATCAAAGCATATGGTTTTATACAGACTTTTGGAGAAGCCTGTATTTACAAGAAAGTGAGTGGGAGCTCTGTAGCATTTCTAATATTATATGTGGATGACATATTGTTGATTGGAAATGATATAGAATTACTGGACAGCATAAAAGGATACTTGAATAAAAGTTTTTCAATGAAAGACCTCGGTGAAGCTGCTTACATATTGGGCATTAAGATCTATAGAGATATATCAAGACGCTTGATTGGACTTTCACAAAGCACGTACCTTGATAAAGTGTTAAAAAAGTTCAATATGGATCAGGCGAAGAAAGGGTTCTTGCCTGTATTACAAGGTATAAATTTGAGTCAGACTCAATGCCCGACCATTGCAGAAGATAGAGAGAAAATGAAAGGAGTTCCCTATGCTTCAGCCATAGGCTCTATCATGTATGCAATGTTGTGTACCAGACCTGATGTGTGCCTTGCTATTAGTTTGGCAGGGAGGTACCAAAGTAATCCAGGAGTGGGTCACTGGACAGCGGTCAAGAACATCCTGAAATACCTGAAAAGGACTAAGGATATGTTTCTCGTATATGGAGGTGACAAAGAGCTAGTCGTAAATGGTTACGTCGATGCAAGTTTTGACACTGATCCGGACGATTCTAAATCGCAAACCAGATACGTATTTTTATTAAACGGTGGAGCTGTAAGTTGGTGCAGTTCTAAACAAAGCATCGTGGCAGGATCTACATGTGAAGCGGAGTACATAGCTGCTTCGGAAGCAGCAAATGAAGGAGTCTGGATGAAAGAGTTCATTTCCGATCTAGGTGTTATACCTAGTGCATCGGGACCAATGAAGATCTTCTGTGACAATACTGGTGCAATTGCCTTGGCAAAGGAATCCAGATTTCTCAAGAGGACCAAGCACATCAAGAGACGCTTCAATTCCATTCGGGACCAAGTCCAAGTGGGAGACATAGAGATTTGCAAGATACATACGGATCTGAATGTTGCAGACCCATTGACTAAGCCTCTCTCACGAGCAAAACATGATCAGCACGAAGACTCCATGGGTGTTAGAATCATTACTATGTAATCTAGATTATTGACTCTAGTGCAAGTGGGAGACTGAAGGAAATATGCCCTAGAGGCAATAATAAAGTTATTATTTATTTCCTCATATCATGATAAATGTTTATTATTCATGCTAGAATTGTATTAACCGGAAACATGATACATGTGTGAATACATAGACAAACATAGTGTCACTAGTATGCCTCTACTTGACTAGCTCATTGATCAAAGATGGTTATGTTTCCTAAACATAGGCATGTGTTGTCATTTGATTAATGGGATCACATCATTAGGAGAATGATGTGATTGACTTGACCCATTCCGTTAGCTTAGCACTTGATCGTTTAGTATGTTGCTATTGCTTTCTTCATGACTTATACAAAGTTCCTACAACTATGAGATTGTGCAACTCCCGTTTACCGGAGGAACACTTTGTGTGATACCAAACGTCACAATGTAACTGGGTGATTATAAAGGTGCTCTACAGGTGTCTCCAAAGGTACATGTTGAGTTGGCATAATTCGAGATTAGGTTTTGTCACTCCGATTGTCGGAGAGGTATCTCTGGGCCCTCTCGGTAATACTCATCATCTAAGACTTGCAAGCATTGTAACTAATGAGTTAGTTATAAAATGATGTATTACGGAACGAGTAAAGAGACTTGCCGGTAACAAGATTGAACTAGGTATTGGATACCGACGATCGAATCTCGGGCAAGTAACATACCGATGACAAAGGGAACAACGTATGTTGTTATGCGGTTTGACCGATAAAGATCTTCGTAGAATATGTAGGAACCAATATGAACATCCAGGTTCCACTATTGGTTATTGACTGAGAATAGTTCTAGGTCATGTCTACATAGTTCTCGAACCCGTAGGGTCCGCACGCTTAACGTTACGATGACAGTTTTATTATGAGTTTATAAGTTTTGATGTACCGAAGTTTGTTTGGAGTCCCGGATGTGATCACGGACATGACGAGGAGTCTCGAAATGGTCGAGACATAAAGATTGATATATTGGACGGATATATTTGGACACCGGAAAGGTTCCGGATGAGATTGGGACTATACCGGAGTTCCGGGAGGTTACCGAAACCCCCCCGGTAAGTATATGGGCCTTATTGGGCCTTAGTGGAAGCGAGGGAGAAGAGCAAAGGAGGGAACCCCCCCCCCAAGCCCAATCCGAATTGGGAGGGGGGCCGGCCCCCCTTTCCTTCTTCCCTCCCCTCTCTTCCTTCCCTTTCCTACTCCTAATAGGAAGGGGGGGGGCAAACCTACTTGAAGTAGGATTGCCCCCCCTAGGGCGCGCCTCTCCCCTTGGCCGGCCCCCACCTCCTCTCCCCCTTTATATACGGGGGAGGGGGGCACCCCTAAGACACAAGTTGATCTACGGATCATTCCTTAGCCGTGTGCGGTGCCCCCCTCCACCATATTCCACCTTGGTCATATCGTCGCGGAGTTTAGGCAAAGCCCTGTGCCGGTAGAACATCATCACCGTCACCACGCCGTCGTGCTGATGGAACTCATCCCCGACGCTCTACTGGATTGGAGCCCGGAGAACGTCATTGAGCTGAACGTGTGCTGAACATGGAGGTGCCGTACGTTCGGTGCTTGGATCGGTTGGATCATGAAGACGTACGACTACATCAACCGCGTTGTCATAACGCTTCCGCTTACGGTCTACGAGGGTACGTGGACAACACTCTCCCCTCTTGTTGCTATGCCATCACCATGATCTTGCGTCTGCGTAGGAAATTTTTAGAAATTACTACGTTCCCCAACATGAGCACTTTTACATCGTCGGTGGATTCCACCATGGCGAACTTGTAGTCGGTGCTGTTGACAAACCTAGTGAAACGGTTGCAAGGCTCTGTGGCTATGCAGTAGTGGTAGATGAGGACATGATGGCGCATGCACAACTGGGCGATGGCAACCTTCTGATCTATGTTGGGACGACCGGCGGTGTACTGGAGGTCGATGTCGATCACCTTGTACTTGTCTCAAGCAAGCAACTGCTCAAAAATGTTGATGTAGTCGTCCACCATGGCCGGGTTGATGGTGTACACCACCGAGAGATCCGTCTCCCTCGCGTGGGTCTCCACTTTATGCTCGCCGAACTCCATTGGAGTGCCGCTAGACATCCCCTCTCTATGTGTCGTCGTGGGTGTGCTTGTTGTGTTGTGGGGCATGATCGAAAGGTTGAAGAGACTAAGTGTGACGCCCCCGATTCTCGTACGCTAATCATGCACGCAAACGTGTACGATCAAGATCAGGGACTCACGGGAAGATATCCCAACACAACTCTAAAAACATAAATAAGTCATACAAGCATCATATTACAAGCCAGGGGCCTCGAGGGCTTGAATACAAGTGCTCGATCAGAGACGAGTCAGCGGAAGCAATAATATCTGAGTACAGACATAAGTTAAACAAGTTGTCATAAGATGGCTAGCACAAACTGGGATACAGATCGAACGAGGCGCAGGCCTCCTGCCTGGGATCCTCCTAACTACTCCTGGTCGTCGTCAGCAGCCTGCACGTAGTAGTAGGCACCTCCAGGTAGTAAGAGTCGTTGTCGATGGTGGCGTCTTGCTCCTGGGCTCCAGCATTTGGTTGCGACAATCAGGTAGAAGGGAAAGGGGAAAAGAGGGAGAATAGCAACTGTGAGTACTCATCCAAAGTACTCGCAAGCAAGGATCTACACTACATATGCATGGGTATATGTGTAAAGAGGCAATATCGGTGGACTGAACTGTAGAATGCCAGAATAATAGGGGGATAGCTAGTCCTATCGAAGACTACGCTTCCGGCAGCCTCCGTCTTGCAGCATGTAGAAGAGAGTAGATTGAAGTCCTCCAAGTAGCATCGCATAGCATAATCCTACCCGGCGATCCTCCCCTCGTCGCCCTGTGGAAAAGCGATCACCGGGTTGTCTGTGGAACTTGTCTGGGTGTGTTTTATTAAGTATCCGGTTCTAGTTGTCATAAGGTCAAGGTACAACTCCGGGTCGTCCTTTTACCGAGGGACACGACTATTCGAATAGATAAACTTCCCTGCAGAGGTGCATCACATAACCCAACACGCTCGATCCCATTTGGCTGGACACACTTTCTTGGGTCATGCCCGGCCTCGGAAGATCAACACGTCGCAGCCCCACCTAGGCACAACAGAGAGGTCAGCATGCCGGTCTAAATCCTATGGTGCAGGGGTCTGGGCCCATCGCCCTTTGCACACCTGCATGTTGCGTGGGCGGCCGGAAGCAGAACTAGCCCCCTTAATACAAGAGCAGGCTTACGTTCCAATCCGGCGCGCGCCGCTCAGTCGCTGACGTCTAGAAGGCTTCGGCTGATACCACGACGTTGAGTGCCCATATCTTTCCCCCGTAGTTGGTTAGTGCGTATAGGCCAATGGCCAGACTCAGATCAAATACCAAGATCTCGTTAAGCGTGTTATTATGAAGCAACCGCAAACGCTGACCAAGGCCAGGCCCACCTCTCACCTAGGTGGTCTCAACCTGCCCTGTCGCTCCGCCTCAAAGTAACAGACGGAGGCCGTCGGGAACCCAGGCCCGCCTCTACCGGGATGGATCCACCTGTCCTTCCAGCCCCCACATCCGAATCACTTGCGGGTGCTCAACGAGCCAACCCGACTTTAGTCACCATCTGTATAGTATGTATATATGTATAGTATATACCCGTGATCACCTCCCGAGTGATCACGGCCCAATAGTATAGCAAGGCAGACTGACAAGAATATAGGGCCAATGATGATAAACTAGCATCCTATACTAAGCATTTAGGATTGCGGGTAAGGTATCAATGACTGTAGCAACAATGACAGGCTATGCAATAGAATAGGAGTAACCGAACAGCAACATGCTACACTAATCTAATGCAAGCAGTATAGAGAAGAATAGGCGACATCTGGTGATCAAGGGGGGGGGGGGGGCTTGCCTGGTTGCTCTGGCAAGGAGGGGTCGTCAACTCCGTAGTCGAACTGGGTAACAACAACGTCGGTCTCGGTGTCTAGCGAGAGACGAGGGGGGAGAAACAATGAATACAATGCAAACAGAGGCATAATGATGCATGGCAAAGCAAACAGTGGTGTTAGGTGTGCCCTAACGCGGTAGTAGGTGATACCGACGAAAGGGGGAAACATCCGGGAAAGTATCCCCGGTGTTTCGCGTTTTCGGACAAAGGAACTGGAGGGGGAAAGTTGCAAGTTCGATAGGTTAGGGATGTGTGGCGGACGAACGGGCTGCGTATCCGGATTCGTCTCGTCATTCTAAGCAACTTTCATGTACAAAGTTTTTCCATCCGAGCTACGGTTTTATTTTATATGATTTTTAAAAGATTTAAATCATTTTTTAGAATTTATTTAATTAATTTAATTCAACATTATCCAGAATAGTGTTTGCTGACATCATCATGACGTCAGCAGTTGACCTGGTCAACCTGACATGTGGGTCTCGCATGTCATTGCCTAACTAACCAACTAACTGTTTAGTTAGATTAATTAGCAGGTTAATTTGGTTTAATAATTAGTTAACGGAATTAATTAAGTTAATTAATTCTTTAATTAATTAATTAATATTTTAATTAATTTAATTATTATTACTATTATTATTATAATTCCCTTTTTTTATAAACTGTTCTGGGCCGTGGGGCCATTTGGTCAGTGGCCCAGGGGGCCTATCAGGCGCTGGGCACTAACGGGGCGGGGCGGGCGTTGTGGCGCCCGACTGGGCGTTCGCCCAGATCGCCGGGGCGAGGAGGGCCAGGGCACCGGCGAACAGGCGCGGGGCGACGGCCGGCGGGGCGCCGGGGTTGGGGACGCGCTCGACGGCGCGGCGCACCGGCCGGCCACGGCCGCTGGGCGGGGCAGGCGTAGGGAGTCGGCGAGGGGGAGCGGGGCGGGACCAGTAGGGCGCAACGGCGCGGGAGTGGGGCCGCGCAAGGCTAGAAGGGCGAGGCCGCGGTGGGCGCAGCCGACGCGGCCAGACGCCGGAGAGCGCGGCGGGCGAAGGATGGCAAGCACGGCGCCGGGGAGCCGGGCGGCGCGAGCAGGCGGAGCAGAGCCGTGGCGACGGAGGCAGTGCAGCGGGCTCAGCAAGGCTGCGGGGAGCACGGTGGGGCAGCAGGCGGAGCAAGGCGGCGCGCACGCGTGCGTCATGGGGCCGCGCGAGGCCGCGGGAACTAGCGCAGGACGGCGGGCTGTGGCGGGACGACGGCATGGTGAATGCGGTGACTACGCATGACAGGGACCGGGAGGGAAGAGGGAAGGTGCTCACGGGGGCCGTAGGGATAGGGCAGTGGGGTGCGGGGAGGATGCCGGGGACGACGTGCGACGGGGAAGCAGACCGGTGGGGAAGTCCGGCGAGGCGGCGCGTGCTCCTGGCAGTGGCGAGCGACGGCGTCGGTGGCCTCCTCCTCCCGATCCTGATCCAATCGGGAGAGAGGGGGGGTAGAGATATTTTGCGGGGGGGGGGGGGGGGGAGTGGAGTGTCGGTGGCGGTTCGGGTGGGGGATAGTGAGTGGATAAGGGGGGGAGTGGGTGGCCGGCTGGGCCTGATGGGTTGGCCCAGTTGGGCCACGGCCCAGGGGTTTTTCTCTTTTTTTGTTTTCTGTTTTGTAATTTCTTTTCTTTTATTTCTTTTCCTTTTCTGTTTTATTTAATTCAGGGCATTTAAGTATTTTCTAAACATGTGCTTTCTTCACTATAACTAACTATGTAATATTTGGCACAGTCCGAACATTTTTGTTTTAATGTTTTAAAACTTTGTTGTTTGCCATATTTTGAATTTGAATTTTAACCGGTTTGGAACTAACGTGAGATTATCAACACTAACCGAGGTGACATGGCATCATTTCCAGAGGGTTACTGAAGCTTAATTATCCGGGTGTCACAATTCTCCTCCACTACAAGAAATCTCGTCCCGAGATTTAAGAGGGGAGTAAGGGGGGAAGGTTTGGTAACGAATCTAGCGGGTCTTCTCATCGTGGCTTGCTCTTCTCAAAGAGGCCGGTCCAATACATTGATGTCTTCATTTCTCTGCTTCAGGTTATCATGATGAAGTCGGCGCCATTTCTTCAGGAACTCCATCGTACTTACGAAAGAATAAAGGGTGGGCATTCTGGGAGAATGGACGTCGGCAAGGTTGACTATCGGGTCGACAACATCGAGGAAGGTGACGGAAAGTAACTCTCGAATCGAATCTTAAGAAAATATCGAGAGCAAAGTAAGGAGGTAACCTGGGAAGTTTCTAGCGGGCAGGCAATCGTTCGATGCCTGTTATAGGGCGTGAAAGGGTCAAAACAACGGGAATAATTATTGTGTCCGATACCAGACCTGAAGGTGGCCCGTGAATTACATACGAGGCTACACGCGAGGAACAACCTTGGGAATAGGGGGTGTACATGAGAGTCAGGTTTCGATCATGTGGAACTGTGGGTTATGGGCCCACCATGTGGGTTAAAATTAGAAAGGTCTAGGCGCACCTCCTCCCAGCATGGCAGCCCTGGTCCAGGCGCGGCCCCACAGACAGCACTGCAGCGCCTAAGGCTTAGGCGCCACACCTGTAATGTGCAGCGCCTAGCTCTTGGGCGCTGCACAGTCTGTGTTCCACTTGGGCTGGCCCCACCCTCTCTCCCCTCCCACCCCCACCCCACACACCCCCACCCCACCCAAACCCTTAGACTTGCGCCCCTCCTCTCTTTCCCTCTCCCCCCCATCTCAAATCCTTCTCAAATCTTGCAAATCCGGAGTATTTGATCGTGGATTTCGAAGCCAACCCCTCCCTTAAGGTAATCTCCTCCGATCCCCTCGTTTTCATCCATAGGAATTGTCACATTTGCTCAAATCTTGCTACTTTGGGGAAACCCTAGTTTTGGCTTGGATTTGCAAATTTGTGTTGAATGATGTTATGTTTCTTTGCTAATTTGGGTTGGTTAGGCTTCCATAGTATGCTAGTGTTAGGGTTATGTGTGTTTGATGTTGGTGTTATGGTTATGCTATGGTTAGGGTTGTGGTAATTGTTATGTGGGGGTTAGGGTTATTAATTCATATATATGTTAGAGCATATGTGTGCAAATATTTTTGTTAAGTACTTACTTGATATATGTGTGTTTTTGATTATTGTAGGGATGGGGAGAAATGTGTTTATGTTCATCATGTGGATAAAGAGGCCTTTTTGAAAGGCAATGTTGAGACGGACCCAGATGAGCTTGACATGGTGTTTGAGAGTAGTCCTAGCTATGCGGAGCTTTTGGAACAAGTGAGGAAAGATTTGATTTGGATGGACCCAAGTGACATTGTTGAGTTTGAGGGAAGGCATAATGTTGGTTTTGGAATGCACATCCGTTGGAAGACAATGCGTGTGAACTCCGAGCAACGTTGGGTTGCATACAAGGAGACGGTTGCCGAATCTCTAGACAAGGCTCTTGAGTTATTTGCCTCCAAGAAGGTTGAGTCTACTTTGAATTTAGACTTGAACCGGAACCCCTCCCCGTTGGTTGCTAGAACTCCCCCACCCATGAACCAAGATCAAATGAGTGAACCTCATTTCACGCAACAAGATTGGCCAACATTGAGCCCGACTCCAAACAACCAAAATGAAGCTTTTGAAGAGGAGAATGATGAGTACGAGGAGGATGACAATGAAGTTGATCTCCATGACAACAATGTGGGTGATCTCGACCAATATCATGTGCAAGATACAATGGACCAATCCATCCCTTTTTCCTGTGCATATGCATCGGACTCGGATGACGATGGTCCCGATGAAGAAGTTGATGAGGAGGGGTTCACGCCGAAGGAGGCCCAAGCATTCAAGAAGGTATTCGGGCGGGATCACAAGACACCATTGTTCAAGGATCTTAGTCTCGCGGATGAAGCCGTTGTGGATGGTGGCAAATGCATATCTCTTGGAGCTAGGCCAAGTTCTCACCGTGATTTGGAAGACGGCAAGAACGGGATATATCCCGGTTGTGAGTTTCAATCCTTCTTGGAATTGAAGATGTGGCTCGACAACTACTTGGTTACACATTATCGTCCACATAAAGTGGCCAACTCGGACGTGAATGTGCGTTACACGGTCAAATGTGAAGTGCCAACATGTCCATGGATTGTGCGTGCAAGGCCATGGAAAGGAGGTCCCACTTGGCGCATAGTGAGTTGTCTACCAACTCACATGTGCTGGCACAAGAATGCGGATGGCAAGCTTGTGTACCAACAACACAGACAACTCACGTCCGAGTTCATTGCTTACAGGTTATCCAACCAAATATCCACACTTCCAATAATGAGCATCAAGAGTGTCATTGACCTTTTGAAAGCCATCTTTCATTACAAGGTGAAGTACGGCAAGGCATGGAAGGAGAAGCAAGCCGCATTGAAGATGTTGTATGGCAATTGGGAGGAAGCATACAACCGACTCCCTAGGTTGTTGTTAGCTATGGCCGCCACAAACCCAGGCATGGTTCACGTGGTTGAGCCTCATGGGCACCAAACATTGATTCATAACGGGAGGATCGTCCGAGTATTTGGCCGTGCATTTTGGGCCTTTGAGCAATGCGTGAGGGCTTTTGAGCATTGTCGGCCCATCATCGCCATTGATGGCACGTTCTTGACCGGACAATACAAGGGCACTTTATTGGTTGCAATAGCAAGTGATGCCAATAACCGGGTGTTGCCTTTGGCTTTCGCTTTGGTTGAGTTGGAGAACAATGATAACTGGGAGTGGTTCTTGCGTCAACTGAGAACAAGGGTATTACCGGCTGAAAGGGAAATTTGTGTCATATCGGATCGCCATCCTGGAATTCTAAATGCGGTGGTGGTTGACATTCTCGGACATACAAAGTTGCATCATCGATGGTGCATGAGGCACTTTTGTGCAAACTTCTATAGGGCATGTGGTATCGAGGAGTTGGTCGATGATCTTCAAGATTGTTGTCCCACTTTCACCAACAAGCGGTTTGCCACATTGTTCAATGCATTGCTCGGACACAAGAAACTTGACCCCGGCGGTCAGGAGTTTCTCAATAAGAATATTGCCGAAAGGAATATGTGGGCACGTGCTTTCGATGAAGATGGCCGGAGGTACGGTCAAATGACAAGCAATATGGCAGAATGCTTCAATAAGGTGCTCAAGGGTGTACGTGCATTACCCGTGACGGCAATAGTTCAATACACATTTGACAAGATGAATGGATACTTTTTAAAGTACTCAATGGAGACTGATAAGCAAATTGCTGATGAGAACAAGGATAAGCACAAGTACAATTTCCCACCAAAGGTTGAAGAATGGTTGGAATTTCAATCACGAAAGGCAGACTCCGAAGAAGCTGTACTATATGACGATAATGAGTGGAAGTATGAGGTGAAAGAGCCTGGAGGAACCACAAACGATGGCCACCAACACGGAGGCCAGGCTTTCAAGGTCTCCCTAACACGGTGTGATTGCAGCTGCATGAAGCCATCGTTGCTTCATCTCCCATGCTCGCACTTGTTAAACGCATCCCGGGTTAGGAATGTGGACGTCAATCACCCTCTTACCATGAGGGAGTCCGAGTTCTCAATCATGACGGTAAAGAATACATGGACTCCACGGTTCCAGCCATACTTGGACCAATCACCATGGCCGGAGTATCATGGAGTTCAACTATGGCCGGACCCGGAATTGAAGGTCGTTAGACGGGGAAGACGTAAGACAAAGCGTCTTAGAGGTGACATGGACGGATGGGGCCGTGGTGGCGGTGGAGAATACGGCACCGGCCAATTCCAAGAGCCTCATGAGCAATCCCGTTGTGGGGGCTGCAGTCATGGGGGACACAACACAAGAACTTGTCCCAAACCAAGAAAGAGATCAAAGAAAAATGGTGCAAGCACAAGCCAAGAAAATGATAGCCAACCAAGTCAACCAAGGGGTAGCCAACCAAGTCAAACAAGTGGTGGAGTGCCAAACCAATCAAATCAAACAAGACAACGAGGAACTAGGCAACAAAGAGGGAGTCAATTTGGTCTTAGAAGAGGTCGTGGTGGTGGTAGAGGCCATGGTGATGGTCTTGGCCGTGGTGAAGGTCTTGGCCGTGGTGATGGTCTTGGCCATGGTGGTGGTAGAGGCCGTGGTGATGGTCTTGGCCGTGGTGATGGTCTTGGCCGTGGTGAAGGCCTAGGCCGTGGTGATGGTCTTGGCCGTGGTGGTGGTAGAGGCCGTGGTAATGGTCTTGGCCGTGGTGCTAGTAGAGGCCGTGGTGGTGGTGTTGGACGTGGTGGTGGTAGAGGTCGTGGTGGTGGCGGTAGAGGCCGTGGTGGTGGTCTAGGCCGTGGTGCTGGTGGAGGCCGTGGTGGTGATCTTGGCCTTGGAGGCGGCCGTACTGGAGGAATGTTCTCTTGGCTCAATGGACCATCGCCGTATGTGACTTACTATGATCTTGTTCTTTTGGCTCAATGCTTGTGTTATCATTTTGTATTATGTGACTAACTATTATATTTCCATTTTCATAGGTATGGAAACAATGAAGGGGGTGGAGGACACGGAGGGGGAAGGTGAGATCCCTTGGTGGTGGGAGGAGGGAGAAGAATAAGAAGAAGAAGAGAGGAAGAAGAAGAAACTACAAGGACCGTGTCCTTCTTATGAATCAAAATTTGTGCCACTATGTGTTTTGGCTCAATGTTTGTGTATGACTATGTGATTGGACTACTCTATTGCTATGTGTGTATGACTATGTGATTTGGACAAGTATATGTGCTATGTGTGTATGACTATGTGAGTAGACTACTATTTCTGTGTTTTGGACTACTACATGTAATTTGGATATGATTATGTGGCATCTATATGAATCACAAAGCAAAAAAATCAGTAGGTATTTGAAAATAGCAGTTAGTGCAGCGCCCAAGGGCAAGGCGCTGCACTGTGTAGTGTGGCGCCCAAGGGCAAGGCGTTGCACTGTGCAAAACCTACTAGAATGCTTCTGTTGCTCTCTGTACTAACATGTCCAGGTGTGCAGCGCCTAAGAGCAAGGCGCCACACTACACAGTGCAGCGCCTTGCCCTTAGGCGTTGCACACCCGAACATGCCAGTCCAGAGAGCAACAGAAGCATTCCAGTAGGTTTTGCACCTAAAAATTTGCTAAGTCAGTGTGCATCGCCTAAGGGCAAGGCGCCACACTATACTGTGCAGCACCGAGCTGTTGGGCGCTGCACAGTAGAATGCAGCGCCTTGCCCTTGGGCGCTGCACACTGACTTAGCAAATTTTGGGGTGGAAAAGCTACTGGAACGCTTCTGGTGCTCTCTGGACTGGCATGTCCAGGTGTGCAACGCCTAAGGGTAAGGCACTGCACTGTGTAGTGTGGCGCCTTGCCCTTAGGCGTTGCACACCTAGACATTTATTAGGCTACACCAACTCCCTCCCACCCATCCCCACCCCACACACCCCCACTCTCCACACAAACCCGAAGCTCAGTGCCTCCCCTCTGCCCTCCTCTCTCCCCCTCTCAAATCCTTCTCAGATCCGGAGTATTTGACCGTGGATTTCGAAGCCAACCCCTCCCTTAAGGTAATCTCCTCCGATCCCCTCGTTTTCATCCATAGGAATTGTCACATTTGCTCAAATCTTGCTAGTTTGGGGAAACCCTTGTTTTTGCTTGGATTTGGAAATTTGTGTTGAATCATGTTATGTTTCTTTGCTAATTTGGTATGGTTAGGCTTTCATAGTATGCTAGGCTTAGGGTTATGTGTGTTTGATGTTGGTGTTAGGGTTATGTTGGTCTTAGGGTTGTGGTTATTGTTAAGTGGGGGTTAGTGTCGGTGTCAAAATCGGCGGATCTCGGGTAGGGGGTCCCGAACTGTGCGTCTAGGCGGATGGTAACAGGAGACAAGGAACACGATGTTTTACCCAGGTTCGGGCCCTCTTGATGGAGGTAAAACCCTACGTCCTGCTCGATTGATATTGATATTGTGGATGTTTACAAGAGTGGATCTACCACGAGATTTAGGAGGGTAAACCCTAGAAGCTAGCCTATGGTATGATTGTAAGGGTTGATGTTGTTCTGTCCTACGGACTAAAGCCATCCGGTTTATATAGACACCGGAGAGGGCTAGGGTTACATAGAGTCGGTTACAATGGTAGGAGATCTACATATCCGTATCGCCAAGCTTGCCTTCCACGCCAAGGAAAGTCCCATCCGGACACGGGACGAAGTCTTCAATCTTGTATCTTCATAGTCTTGGATTCCGGTCGATGATGATAGTCCGGCCGATGATTGTTCGGCCGATGATGGGTATCCGGCTATCCGGACACCCCCTAGTCCAGGACTCCCTCAGTAGCCCCTGAACCAGGCTTCAATGACGATGAGTCCGGCGCGCATATTGTTCGGCATTGCAAGGCGGGTTCCTCCTCCGAATAGTTCGTAGAAGATTGTGAACACCAGGATAGTGTCCGGCTCTGCAAAATAAATTCCACATTCCACCGTAGAGAGAATAATATATACACAAGTTCAATCTGCTGACGTTTTTTGCGGCATGACGTCACACCACTACCAAGCCATTACTTGAATCGTTTTTTACTTTACCACCTCAGCGCATTTAGCGAAGCGGTTTCCTTGGCACGTCTTGTCGAAGCAGAGATCGTGTTCCCCCTTATTCCGGGATTCTCATCAATACGGACGTGGGTAGCCCAACTGCGCCATTGATGGTGATGCTTGGGAGATAAGCGAGTTTTACCAGGCAGGTGGGGGACGCATAGACTTCGTCCACCTATATACGGGATAAGGATTCACCTTTTCACCTACGCCTTCTTCCTCCTTTGCTTATCCATCTCTGCGCACTCGAGCTCCAGCGCCCAAGTTCGCGCATCTCGTCTCAACCTTCTCCGACCATGTCCAGAGCGGGAGGTAAATGGTTGGCCTCCACCGTTAAGGAGGAGCACATCGCCAAACTGCGCGGCGCCGGATACCTCTCCGGCGACATCGCGCACCGGCTGCCCGACGAGGGGCAGCTCATCCCCACCCCCACCCCAAGGCCGAGGCCCATAAGTCCCTTCAGGAGATTGAGTCGGTGAAGAAGATAGCGGCGGGTAAGGCGTTTTTCATGCAAAGCAAGCATGTGAATGTAAATTACGTGTTACTTACCCGAATTTGGAGCTCTCCAGGGGCGTTTGCAGATCTTCCTCGTAGCGTGTCTGATGCCGCCGCATTCTACCAAGCCGAGGAGGGAAGCTCAACGGAGAAGGTCTTCTGGTCTCAGTGTGCTGAGGCCGGCCATCTGGTGCCCCCTAGCAACCAGCTGAAGCAGCTGGTCGAGCTCCACAAGGTAGCCGAGCAGGCCATGAAGGGCCTCATAGTCCGGCTGTGGCCTGGAGAGGCCATGCCTGGGAGCTACTTCGGCCTCGTGCGGCGGTTGGTGGATGCGTGCCCCTGGGTGGAGGTTATCAAGCGCTCCGCCTGTATTGAAGGTGCTCGTCGGGCCCTTGCCCGCACAAAGATGCATTGGGGCAAGCTGGATGCGGAGAAGCTAATCACAGATGCGCCACCAGCGGGCAAGGAATATCGTACGCCTGAGATGTACTATAAGACTGTCCTGAAGGGTGCCCGCAAGATTGCGGATGAGTGCCCCAGGGATGTAATTATTGAGTAAATTCGCAATGTGTTATCCTGTGCGCTGAAAACTTTGTTCATATGCGCTAAGCAACACTTGTTAATTTAAAATATTACCTTCTGTGCGGCCGTTTATAAAATCTGAGAGATGGCAAGTCGTTGGCTTCAGCCCCCATGCCACTAGTGCTGGGGTGTTCGGGATAAACTTGAGCACTCTTGTTCCCATTTTTGGGTCCATCTAGGGAGGCGCTCAACACGACGAACAAGCCAACCGGACTTATAATGCTTGAACACTCTCACTTAGCCATAGAATTCTATAATTTTAAATTTCGGCGAAGCCCCTAGTATTCGGAAGACCGAATTTGGGGCGCTATCCACGCCTTCGTCGGACATTATCCGGTACTTCGCTCGAAGTGGCGTAAGTCTTTAAGGACCCGAAAAAACCTCTCGAACAGCGACCAGTCTCTCACCTTATCATGACAGTCAGTTTTAGCTTTCTCCACTGAGGCGTTAACCCGACTCAACCGGGGCGCAATCGCAGTGGTTCTCCCAGTGCTACCTTAGCCGATAGAATGGAACGTAAGGTGCCAAACATGGGAGCCGGGCAAACCCAACTATTGACCCAAGACATGATTCGGAGCCGATTCATATAATGCTATAAGTTCGGGGTGCCGCACTTGTGAAAGTGTTCGGACTTTATCACACCATAATGCGGGGAACATAAGCCCCTGGTGTATTTGGCCGTACCAAAATATACGGATGCAACATGTCGTAAATGAACATATATATAAAGTAATGCAATTATGGGCAAAAAGTGCTGCATTATTTATTCAAGAAGATCTGCTATGAGTGCGGAATGATACAAATAGTGCGGAAAGTAGGGGATTGGATGAATTAAAGGCGTCTCCCTCCAGGGGTAGGCCGCGGAATGGTGTATTTAACAAATTTAATGCTCGTAATGGAGACCACCTGAGTGTTCGTCGCGGCCTTTGTCCCTCCCTGGCTGTTGTATCATGAGTTCGGCAGGTTCGCCGCCGGACAGAGTCCTATAAAAAAAGAGAAAAATAAAAGAGAAAAAGAGCGACACACTTTGGAGCCCCTGGTGTGGTCGAACCGCACTCTGGGTCTGTTGTGATCGTGCCTCTCCCCTATGCCCATGGTATCTCCAAGGCGTAATTATGTACGCGGAGAGTTTGTCTTGCAATTGTGCGAGGGCTGGGGTTGGGGCCGCATTGCTACGCGTGCTTGGAACGTGCCAGATGGTCTTGGTTGATGTTGCTCCGGGCGCATTTGGCCATGTCCGGTCGTTTAACGGCCGGACTCGAGAATTGCCTTAAAAGGCTGCTTTGTACTTCTGCCGCGAGAGCCGCTGTATGTTCCTCCGTTCGAAGGGAGCGTTCCGTATTTCCATTGACCGTGATGACTCCGCGAGGGCCTGGCATCTTGAGCTTAAGGTATGCATAATGCGGCACCGCGTTGAATTTTGCGAACGCGGTTCGTCCGAGCAGAGCGTGATAGCCACTGCGGAACGGGACTATGTCGAAGATTAACTCCTCGATTCGGAAATTATCCGGGGATCCGAAGACCACTTCCAGTGTGACTGAGCCTGTGCAATTGGCCTCAACACCTGGTATGACACCTTTGAAGGTCGTCTTTGTAGGTTTAATCCTTGAAAGGTCTATGCCCATCTTGCGCACTGTATCATGATAAAGCAGGTTCAGGCTACTGCCGCCGTCCATCAGGACTCTCGTGAGGTGGAAACCATCGACGATTGGGTCTAAAACCAATGCGGTGAATCCGCCATGGCGGATACTGGTCGGATGGTCTCTTCGATCGAAAGTGATCGGGTAAGAGGACCATGGGTTGAATTTTGGGGCGACTGGCTCCATCGCGTATACGTCCCTTAGTGTACGCTTCCGCTCCCTCTTGGGTATATGCGTTGCGTATATCATGTTTACCGTCCAAACTTGAGGGGGGAATCCCTTTTGTCCTCTGTTGTTCAGCTGCCGGGTCTCTTCCTCGTCATCGCTGTGTAGCCCCTTGTCATTGTTTTCGGCGATTAATTTGCCTGCCTGCTTGAATACCCAACAATCTCTGTTGGTGTGGTTAGCTGGCTTTTCGAGGGTTCCATGTATTTGACAAGAGCGGTCGAGTGTTCGGTCCAAATTGGACGGGCCCGGAGTGGTTCTTTTAAATGGCTTATTCCGTTGACCGGGTTTGGAGCCTCGGAATCCGATGTTGACTGTCGTATCCTCATTGCTGTCGCCGTTAATGCGGCGTTTGTTTTTATTTCGATGCGACCTGCCATTGCGGTCCTTGGTATCCGGACTGCCAGCATTTTTGCTGAGGTTGTTGCTGCGAGCTAGCCAGCTATCCTCTCCCGCACAGAAGCGGGTCATGAGTGATGTGAGGGCTGCCATGGATTTCGGCTTTTCCTGTCCTAGGTGCCGGGCCAGCCACTCGTCGCGGATGTTATGTTTGAAGGCAGCGAGGGCCTCTGCATCCGGACAGTCGACGATTTGATTTTTCTTTGTTAAGAACCGTGTCCAGAATTGCCTGGCCGATTCGTCTAGCTGCTAGATTATGTGGCTTAGGTCATCTGCGTCCGGTGGTCGCACATACGTGCCCTGGAAGTTGTCGAGGAATGCGGCTTCCAGGTCTTCCCAGCATCCAATTGACTCTGCGGGCAGGCTGTTAAGCCAATGCCGAGCTGGTCCTTTAAGCTTGAGCGGGAGATATTTGATGGCGTGAAGATCGTCGCCGCGGGCCATATGTATATGAAGGAGATAATCCTCAATCCAAACCGCGGGGTCTGTTGTGCCATCGTAGGATTCGATGTTAACGGGTTTAAACCCTTTAGGGATTTGATGATCCATTACTTCGTCTGTGAAGCATAGTGGGTGTGCGGCGCCTCTGTATTGAGCAATATCGCGACGTAGCTCAAGAGAGCATTGTCTGCTGTGTTCGGCCCGGC
Source organism: Triticum timopheevii (assembly GCA_963921465.1). Lineage (NCBI taxonomy): Eukaryota > Viridiplantae > Streptophyta > Magnoliopsida > Poales > Poaceae > Triticum > Triticum timopheevii. The sequence continues at coordinate 106,189,880 of OY997271.1, forward strand.
CGGAGTAGTTGTATCCGACGCGACGGTATTCGTCGTGGGTCTTGGGGCGCCCACGTGATCCATAGATAGATCTGGATTGTCTTGCCTTATCCTCCAATATATCCCGCAAGTCCGGCACGTTCCCCCGTGGCTTCATGCTTTTTGAGCGGTGCCGGGGTACGGTTTTGGTGGAGGGCTTACATGCCTCTCTGTCGCGGCCACGAGGTGGTCGGTCTTCCGTATTGTGCGCTGGTGATGTAGGTTTGTATGCTTCCTCCTCTAGTCGGGGGATTAACTTGCATTTTGGGTAGCTTTTGGAGGGGCGTTCGAGTTCATACTCTTCGGCCGCGAGGACCTCGGTCCATCTGTCGGCCAGCAGGTCTTGATCAGCTTGAAGCTATTGCTGCTTTTTCTTTAGACTATTTGCCGTGGCCTTTAGCCTGTGTCTGAAACGCTCTTGTTCGACAGGATCCTCAGGCACAACGAATTCGTCGTCGTCGAGGCTTGCCTCGTCTCCGGAGGGAGGTATGTAATTATCATCCTCGACCTCTTCGTCTGCCGCCCTCTCGTGAGGGCTTGCTTCTGCCTCCTCCTGCGCTGAATCTTGCTGGAGGGGGTTATCTTCGACACTTTCTGGGGTGTTATTATCTCCTGTGCCGGAATCTCCATTCTTGTTGTGGCGGGATTTAGAGCGGCGCCGCTGACGTCGGCGCTTGGGCTGTTTCTTTAAGGAATCGGCCTCCGCTGCTTCTTCGCCGTCCCCATCTTTTGGGGTGTCCACCATGTATATGTCGTATGACGAGGTGGTCTTCCAGTGTCCTGTAGGCACTGGTTCTTGATAGTCTCCGGCATCGTCGTCCATACCATCGATGTCTTCGGAGTCATAGTCGAGTACGTCGGTTAGATTGTCGACAGTGGCTACGAGGTGGGTGGTGGGTGGGCTCTGAATTTCTTCATCGTCCACGTCCCAACCATCCTGGCCGTAGTCCGGCCAGGGCTCTCCGGATAGCGAGAGGTGCTTCAGCGAATTTAAGATGTCGCCGAAGGGTGAGTGCTGAAAGATGTCCGCAGCGGTGAATTCCATGATCGGCGCCCAATCGGATTCGATTGGCAGGGGCGCAGGAGGTTCGGAGTCCGGCAGGGAGTCCGGCACCTCGGAGTCATGAGCTTTATGCGGGACAAGGTCAGTGTTCGGCTCCATCGCCGTAGAAGTTGCCGCTCCCGAGGCGGTGTCCAGCCATCCGTCCTCGATCTGTGCGATCGGCTCCGGACTATGGGTCGGAGCGGATTCGTGTGCGGCCTCCAAGGTGCTGTCCGGCGGCAGAGTTAGGTCGTGCCCATCGTGACAGCACGGCACGCTCGACTGTGGCTCTGATCCATCGAAGATCAAGTCCCCGCGGATATCGGCCGTGAAGTTTAGGCTTCCAAACCTGACCTGATGGCTAGGGGCGTAGCTTTCGATCTGCTCCAGATGGCCAAGTGAGTTGGCCCGCAGGGCGAAGCCGCCGAATACGAAGATCCGTCCGGGGAGAAAAGTCTCACCCAGGACTACGTCGTTGTTGATTGAAGAGGCCATCAAGCCTATCGGTGACGACACAGAGGAACTCCCAATGAAAGCACCAATGTCGGTATCAAAACCGGCGGATCTCGGGTAGGGGGTCCCGAACTGTGCGTCTAGGCGGATGGTAACAGGAGACAAGGGACACGATGTTTTACCCAGGTTCGGGCCCTCTTGATGGAGGTAAAACCCTACGTCCTGCTCGATTGATATTGATATTGTGGATGTTTACAAGAGTGGATCTACCACGAGATCAAGGAGGCTAAACCCTAGAAGCTAGCCTATGGTATGATTGTAAGGGTTGATGTTGTTCTGTCCTACGGACTAAAGCCATCCGGTTTATATAGACACCGGAGAGGGCTAGGGTTACATAGAGTCGGTTACAATGGTTGGAGATCTACATATCCGTATCGCCAAGCTTGCCTTCCACACCAAGGAAAGTCCCATCCGGACACGGGACGAAGTCTTCAATCTTGTATCTTCATAGTCTTGGAGTCCGGTCGATGATGATAGTCCGGCCGATGATAGTTCGGCCGATGATGGGTATCCGGCTATCCGGACACCCCCTAGTCCAGGACTCCCTCAGTTAGGGTTAACCAATAATTCTCGGTTTTGTAGGCATGGCTTCATCCGGTTCCATGATGAGGCCACCGTGTGCTAACCAAGAAGACATGCCGAACAAGTGGGAGGACGCATCTTTGGACAAGGTGAAGGAGAAAGATGTCAACATCCCGCCATGTTGGTGTGGAGATGTTTGCAAGGTGAAGGTGTCCACCGACCGAAAGAAAGCATGGACGGAAGGGCGGAGATATTTTGTATGCCCGAACTATGCTTATGATCGTGCACTTCCAACTAACGCCTATGACCAACCACCGGTAAGCTTGAGAAGTAAAATGTTACTCTCGAATGTGTATCAACACTAACAACAAATTTTTATGCAGTCACCGCCTCCTCTATGCAAGTCCTTCACGTGGATAGATCTTGAAGTGCCAGAAGATGTCAAAAAGGACCAATACCAAGATTGTCTTAGGCGGCAACGACGGTTCGAAGAATCGTTTCGAAGAGGCTTGGAGGAAGAGCGTCGTCAGAAGGAGAGGATGGAGCGGAAGAAACGAGAGGAGGAGAGGGCACGCCAAGCGAAACTTGCTCGTGAGGAGGAGAGGGCAAGAAAGCTTGCAAAGGCTCGCGAGGCGCAAGAGGAGGACTCGGCACGTGACAAGAAGGGGAAATGGCCTCGCTCTACTCATTAGGGACTTCGCTTCGGTGCACTCATTGTCAACTATCTTCTAATGAATGTGTCGTGAACTTGTGAGGGCATGTGGGATGTTGGTGAACTATCTTCTAGGGCAAGCTGCCATTTGTCATTTGTAATGAATGTGTCGTGAACCATGTCATAGTAACGTTTGAATTGTCTTAAGTTATGAATTCGTCGGCATAAAATTTGTGTTTGTTCAAATTGCTATGATGCTGCAGTCATTGTAAGTATTATGGATGGTCAGTGATGCAAGCCATCTGTGGCTCCCTGGATAGCCATGGCAGTTAAGCAGCGCCTAAGGGCAGGGCGCTGCACTGTACAATGCAGCGCCTAACTGTTGGGCGCCACACAGTACAGTGCAATGCCTAACTGTTGGGCGTTGCAGTGCTGCTATAAGCTAAATTGCAGAAACAGATGCCATTTTGGCCTCCTGCAACAGCACTCACATAACTTGAACATCACTAAAAGTACTGTAAACTGCACATACTAAACAAAGAGAACTAATAAGTTGAACATCATATCATTTAAGACAATTCAACATTACTTCAAGTTTGCAAACAGAAATACCACACTAGTAAGAGTTCACCAACATATGACATAACCTCACAAGTTCATCAACCTAATGAAACGGCTACAAGTAACATGAACAAGCACTAATGCCTTCCGCGCGTGTTCCTGGTGCCACGCCTGCAGGCAATCTTCTTCTTCCTGGAAGGACGAGCCTCCTCTTCGTGCACTTCCTCCTCCGCCACCGCCTCCGCCTCCGCCTCATCATCCAAGCTAGCCATCCGCGAGGTCCCTACGACCACCTTTGGGTTGCCTCTGTTTTCATAGTCATTGGGCGTGTACTGGCGTCTGGGCTGTCTAGGCTTGAACACATATGCGGACCGAGCTTGAGCGTCCGCCAAAATCATGTCATCATCAAGCTCATGGCCCTATCACACAATCAAACAATATGGTGAAGGCCGGTGTCGTAATCAAGTGAGAATCACATCTAAAGGATTAGTCATACCTCTTGGGTGATCACACCCTCATCATCCATATAAGCATATGAGGAACTCACATTGTCCCCCTGATGGTGAGATGAGGGGTCTGATGGTGTACCAGACCTAGAGGCAGATGGTTCATCATATTCAGGATCACGGCAACCGAGAAGATTCGATAACCGCCTTAACTTCTTGGCCTGACGCTGTAACATGAACAAGTGTGTAAGATATCAAACTTCGCAACATAGACTGGCTCTCATAGTGAATGCGATATGTACCTTGAGGAATGCTCGTAGTAAACCATCATCATTGCCGTTTCCGATCGGTGTCTTCTCCAGAATAGACTGGCTCTCATCAGCTGCTTTCTTGATCTTGGTGCACTACAGATGAGAAAGAATGAATGCGTTAGCCATTCAAACATGTGTAATACGGTCAACGGGAAAGTAAAGAAGGGAACACTTTACCACATAGTTAATCATTGGAACAGCAGGGACTCCTTGCCCTTGCCTGGCATCTCTGTTGTACTTCCCCTTTGCTAGATCCTCAAAGTTTACGGGTTCGTCAAGAATATCCTCATTATATGCCGGCGGGCATATCTCAACTCGAGTAGTTCCAATAAACCATCATACGTAGTTATCAAAAGCAAGTGGGTTGTGCTCACGAAGTGGGGCGCGTGCAGTGCTATGAGCTTGCTCCACACAAAGCTGGAAGCAGGTAACATACGGAGCATGATGCTTGTCCCAGTCCTTTCTCTTCCGCTGCCTTCTCCTGTCCAACCTGCGTGGTATAAAACCAAACATTTGCACAATCAAAAGGAGTCGCGATGCTTAGACAATACGCAGACATGCTCTCTTACCTATGAAGTGCTTTGTCCGTGTCCACCCAATCCGGCGGGTGAGGCTGGAACAGACCAAACTGACGATACACGCAATGCGGCAAATGAAACTCAACCGCCTAGTTGCATATCAGTGGGCACCGCATAAGCTAGAGATCCTTATCCCTCAAGCACATCGGGTTGAGGCAGAACTCCTCGGTGTACCCCAAGCTCTCACCCGCGCCATATGGTTGCCATACCACCTATGAAACAGGGCAACAATGCAAATTTGATGACTATTTTTCAAGCAAGCATGAGAAAGGACTGAAGTAATGACCTCCTTACCTGCTCAGGCGTAACTGTGTCCAACTCGGCAATGTACTTTTGGTACATGAGATTGACATCATTCGTCATCTCGGAAACTATATCCCACTTGTAAGCCCACGTGGCGCACCGTAATTCCTCATGTTCATCTGCATACCAAGGATCAAACCTGACGCTCTTTGGGCGTCCAACAGGCAGACGCTCCCAGCTCCATACAGAAAGTAGAAGCAGATTACCACCAATGCCTGCACTTTCTGTGATCCTACAACACGCATCGTCCAGCTACATATGAAAGAAAAACAATGTTAACTTGACAGCAAGCTTGCATTGCTAATGAAGAAATGAGTTGATCACAAAACAGACCAACTACCTGTCGGTACAAGTAGGCAAGAGTCGCTGAACCCCAGCTCCATTTGCTATCGAAGACGGTCAACGCCTTCAGCCACATCCATGGAGCGTTCTTGCCAGTGGAGTAAGGAAACAAAGTCCTTGACACAACATACCACATATACACACGAGCATGTGTCTAGATCACATTGTCAGTGGCATCCGGAGGGCACGTCGCAAAGTTATTTTGAATCCATGTGAAAGCAGCTCCTGCTGCTTTCCTTTCCCTCTTCTTCTTCTCTTCTCCCTCCTCTACATCAGCCTCAACCTCGATAGGAGCCATACCGATAAGAGCAATCATCTGCTCGCGCCACCCATCAGAAACGGTGCTCATACAGAGAGGCCTCCCGTCGATAGCAAGACCGGTGATCAACGAGACATCCTCGAGCATCACGGTCATCTCCCCAGTCCAAAGATGGAAAGTGTGCATCTCCGGCCTCCACCGATCAACAAGAGCGGACACCAGTGGAGCGTTCAGATTCGGCGTGGACCGGCTGACCAACAGAATCAACGGGAGTAGTCCTGCCTTCTTGATGTACGGTGTGTACCACTCATCGTAAGGCATGGCAGGACCAGAGACCCCGTGATACCGAATCTTCAGAGGTTCAAGCTTCTGCAAAAAACAAGTAATGACAAATCTTAGGGCATGTAAATTTCAACTAAAGGCAAATTTGCAAAATATTTAGATTACTCATTATTACCTTCTCCTTCTCGCGCATCATGTAGGCCCGGTGTTGCACGTCGTAGACATCGTCCAGAAGCCAAACCATCCTTACAATTTCAAACAATAAACATATAAGAGTTCATCTTCATCTCAAATATCGATATACACTAAACATATAACATGTGTTCAACTACAAGAATCTCAACATCTCCTTCTCACACAATGAATATGTCATATGTGTTCAAATAAACTAAACATCTAATATTTCAAATAAACTAAACATCTAATATTTCAAATAAACTCAACATCTAATATTTGAAATAAACTCAACATCTAATATATATCTAAACAAACTTCTCTACAAAAATCAACATCTCATAGTTATCTATAAAAATAGGCATCTCATATGTATCTAAAAAAACTAAACAATCTAGGGTTTCACTAACAAGAATCATATATTGTGAACTAATCAATAACACTACGGTACTACCAATATGACTACACATCCTAAATCGAGCAAATCAAGCAAATCAAGGGTTCCATCAAATCTTGGACAAATCTCTAAAATGGCAACAAATTTACGAAGCAAAAGAAAGAGAACGGAAGAGTTTACCTAGTAGGCTGGATTGGAGATCGAATCCACGGATCAAATCTTCAGATCTGACAGGGATGTGGGGGGAGGGGATTAGATGGGGGCGCCACCGCTGCTCTCTGTCCAGAGAGCGGAGAGATGAAGAACTGTCTGGTCGGGCTGGGGCGGCCGCGCTTAAGTCATGGTGCAGCGCCTAAGGGCTAGGCGCTGCACGTCGTAGTGTGGCGCCTAGGACTTGGGCGCTGCACAGGTGCATGTGGGGCCGCGCCTGGACCAGGGCTGCCACGTTGGCAGGAGGTGCGATGCCTAAGCCAGAGGCGTTGCATAGTAGGGTGCGGCGCCCAGCTGTCGGGCGCCACATGAAAGGGTCAGCAGAGCAAAAAAAATTCGGAAGCAGGTCATTTTGTGATTTGATTTGGGCCTCAGGTCAAATATGTGATTTCTGCCAGTGGGGGATGGTGAGTGGATAAGGGGGGGGAGTGGGTGGCTGGCTGGGCCTGATGGGTTGGCCCAGTTGGGCCACGGCCTAGGGGGTTTTCTCTTTTTTTTTTTGTTTTTTGTTTTGTAATTTCTTTTCTTTTATTTCTTTTCCTTTTATGTTTTATTTAATTCAGGGCATTTAAGTATTTTCTAAACATGTGCTTTCTTCACTATAACTACCTATGTAATATTTGGCACAGTCTGAACATTTTTGTTTTAATGTTTTAAAACTTTGTTGTTTGCCATATTTTGAATTTGAATTTTGAACCGGTTTGGAACTAACGTGAGATTATCAACACTAACCGAGGTGATGTGGCATCATTTCCAGAGGGTTGCTGTAGCTTAATTATCCAGGCGTCACACTAAGGTTATAATGGCCATGAGAATTAAAGGGGAAGCCGGACGGCCTGGAATATCGGAACGCCCTGATGGTAGTTCTAATTTGCAGCGCGTAACTCGATCGTGCCGCACGTAACTGCATCGCGTGCCAACGCGCGTGGCGCAACTGCATGCATATGGTGTTGGAAATATGCCCTAGAGGCAATAATAAAAGCATTATTATTATATTTCCTTGTTCATGATAATTGTCTTTATTCATGCTATAATTGTGTTATCCGGAAATCGTAATACATGTGTGAATAACAGACACCAACATGTCCCTAGTAAGCCTCTAGTTGACTAGCTCGTTGATCAATAGATAGTCATGGTTTCCTGACTATGGACATTGGATGTCATTGATAACGAGATCACATCATTAGGAGAATGATGTGATGGACAAGACCCAATCCTAAACATAGCTCAAGATCGTATAGTTCGTTTGCTAGAGTTTTCCAATGTCAAAGTATCTTTTCCTTAGACCATGAGATCGTGTAACTCCCGGATACCGTAGGAGTGCTTTGGGTATACCAAACGTCACAACATAACTGGGTGACTATAAAGGTAGACTACGGGTATCTCCGAAAGTGTCTGTTGGGTTGACATGGATCAAGACTGGGATTTGTCACTCCGTATGATGGAGAGGTATCACTGGGCCCACTCGGTAATGCATCATCATAATGAGCCCAGAGTGACCAAGTGTCTGGTCACGGGATCATGCATTACGGTACGAGTAAAGTGACTTGCCGGTAACGAGATTGAACGAGGTATTGGGATACCGGCGATCGAATCTCGGGCAAGTAACATATCGATTGACAAAGGGAATTGAGTACGGGGTTGATTGAATCCTCGACATCGTGGTTCATCCGATGAGATCATCGTGGAGCATGTGGGAGCCAACATGGGTATCCAGATCCCGCTGTTGGTTATTGACCGGAGAGTCGTCTCGGTCATGTCTGCTTGTTTCCCGAACCCGTAGGGTCTACACACTTAAGGTTCGGTGACGCTAGGGTTATGAAGATATGTATATGCAGAAACCCGAATGTTGTTCAGAGTCCCGGATGAGATCCCGGACGTCACGAGGAGTTCCGGAATGGTCCGGAGGTAAAGAATTATATATCGGAAGTGCAGTTTCGGGCATCGGGACAAGTTTCGGGGTTATCGGTATTGTACCGGGACCACCGGAGGGGTCCCGGGGGCCCACCGGGTGGGACCACCTGTCCCGGGGGGCCACATGGGCTGTAGGGGGTGCGCCTTGGCCTTCATGGGCCAAGGGCACCAGCCCCTATAGGCCCATGCGCCTAGGGTTTCCACCTAGGAGGAGTCCTAGTGGTGGAAGGCACCCCTAGGTGCCTTGGGGGGGAGGGAAACCTCCCCTTGGCCGCCGGCCATAGGAGATTGGATCTCCTAGGCTGCGCACCCCCCCCTTGGCACCCCTATATATAGTGGGGAGGGAGAGGAGGGAAACAGACCAGCCCCTGGCGCCTCCCTCTCTCCCCGTTACGTCTCTCTCTCGTAGTCTCGGCGAAGCCCTGCTTCTGTGATGCCCTGCATCCACCACCACGCCGTCGTGCTGTTGGATCTTCATCAACCTCTCCTTCCCCCCTTGCTGGATCAAGAAGGAGGAGACGTCTCCCGTCCCGTACGTGTGTTGAACGCGGAGGTGCCGTCCGTTCGGCGCTTGGTCATCGGTGATTTGGATCACGTCGAGTACGACTACATCATCACCGTTCTTTTGAACGCTTCCGTGCACGATCTAGAAAGGTATGTAGATGCATCTAATGACTCGTTTCTAGATGAACTCCTAGATGGATCTTGGTGAAACGAGTAGGAAAATTTTTGTTTTCTGCAACGTTCCCCAACAGTGGCATCATGAGCTAGGTCTATGCGTAGTTCTTCTTGCGCGAGTAGAACACAATTTGTTGTGGGTGTAGATTTGTCAACTTTCTTGCCGTTACTAGTCCTTTCTTGCTTCAGCGGTATTGTGGGATGAAGCGGCCCGGACCAACCTTACACGTACGCTTACGTGAGACCGGTTCCACCGACTAACATGCACTAGTTGCATAAGGTGGCTGGCGGGTGTCTATCTCTCCTACTTTAGTTGGAGCGGATTCGATGAACAGGGTCCTTATGAAGGGTAAATAGAAGTTGACAAATCACGTTGTGGCTTTAACGTAGGTAAGAAGACATTCTTGCTAGAACCCTAATTCAGCCACGTAAAACTTGCAACAACAATTAGAGGACGTCTAACTTGTTTTTGCAGCAAGTGGTTTGTGATATGATATGGCCAAAGTTGTGATGAATGATGAATGATCTATATGTGATGTATGAGATGTTCATGCTATTGTAATAGGAATCACGACTTGCATGTCGATGAGTATGACAACCGGCAGGAGCCATAGGAGTTGTCTTTATTCTTTTATATGACCCGCGTGTCATTGAGAAACGCCATGTAAATTACTTTACTTTATTGCTAAACGCGTTAGCCATAGTAGTAGAAGTAATAGTTGGCGAGCAACTTCATGGAGACACGACGATGGAGATCATGATGATGGAGATCATGGTGTCAAGCCGGTGACAAGATGATCATGGAGCCCCAAGATGGAGATCAAAGGAGCTATGTGATATTGGCCATATCATGTCACGTTTATTATTTGATTGCATGTGATGTTTATCATGTTTTGCATCTTGTTTACTTAGAACGACGGTAGTAAATAAGATGACCCCTCATACTAATTTCAAGAAGTGTTCCCCCTAACTGTGCACCGTTGCGACAGTTCGCTGTTTCAAAGCACCACGTGATGATCGGGTGTTTTATTCAGACGTTCACATACAACGGGTGTAAGACAGATTTACACATGCAAACACTTAGGTTGACTTGACGAGCCTAGCATGTACAGACATGGCCTCGGAACACAGAAGACCGAAAGGTCGAGCATGAGTCATATAGAAGATACGATCAACATGAAAATGGTCACCGATGTTGACTAGTCCGTCTCACGTGATGATCGGACACGGTCTAGTTAGCTCGGATCATGTAATACTTAGATGACTAGAGGGATGTCTAATCTAAGTGGGAGTTCATTATGATTTGATTAGATGAACTTAATTATCATGAACTTAGTCTAAATATTTTACAATATGTCTTGTAGATCAAATGGCCAACGTAGTCCTCAACTTCAACGCGTTCCTAGAGAAAACTAAGCTGAAAGACGATGGCAGCAACTATACGGACTGGGTCCGGAACCTGAGGATCATCCTCATAGCTGCCAAGAAAGATTATGTCCTACAAGCACCGCTGGGTGACGCACCTGTTCTCCCTGCAGAACAAGATGTTATGAATGCTTGGCAGGCACGTTCCGATGACTACTCCCTCGTTCAGTGCGGCATGCTTTACAGCCTAGAGCCGGGGCTCCAAAAGCGTTTTGAGAGACATGGAGCATATGAGATGTTCGAAGAGCTGAAAATGGTTTTCCAAGCTCATGCCCGGGTCGAGAGATATGAAGTCTCCGACAAATTCTTCAGCTGTAAGATGGAGGAAAATAGTTCTGTCAGTGAGCACATACTCACTATGTCTGGGTTACATAACCGCTTGACTCAGCTGGGAGTTAATCTCCCGGATGATGCGGTCATTGACAGAATCCTCCAGTCGCTTCCACCAAGCTACAAGAGCTTTGTGATGAACTTCAATATGCAGGGGATGGAAAAGACCATTCCTGAAGTATTTGCTATGCTGAAATCAGCAGAGGTAGAAGTCAAGAAGGAACATCAAGTGTTGATGGTCAATAAAACCACTAAGTTCAAGAAAGGCAAGGGTAAAAAGAACTTCAAGAAGGACGGCAAGGAGGTTGCCGCACCCGGCAAGCAAGCTGCCGGGAAGAAGCCAAAGAATGGACCCAAGCCCGAGACTGAGTGCTTTTATTGCAAGGGAAGCGGTCACTGGAAGCGGAACTGCCCTAAGTACTTAGCGGACAAGAAGGCCGGCAAAACAAAAGGTATATGTGATATACATGTAATTGATGTGTACCTTACTAGTGCCCGTAGTAGCTCCTGGGTATTTGATACCGGTGCAGTTGCTCACATTTGTAACTCAAAGCAGGGGCTGCGGAATAAGCGGAAACTGGCAAAGGACGAGGTGACGATGCGCGTCGGGAATGGTTCCAAGGTCAATGTGATCGCCGTCGGCACGCTGCCTCTGCATCTCCCTTCAGGATTAGTTTTAAACCTTAATAATTGTTATTTAGTGCCAGCTTTGAGCATGAACATTGTATCAGGATCTCGTTTAATTCGAGATGGCTACTCATTTAAATCCGAGAATAATGGTTGTTCTATTTATATGAGAGATATGTTTTATGGTCATGCTCCTATGGTGAATGGTTTATTCTTTATGAATCTCGAACGTGATGCTACACATGTTCACAATGTGAGTACCAAAAGAAGTAAGGTTGATAATGATAGTCCCACATACTTGTGGCACTGCCGCCTTGGTCACATAGGTGTCAAACGCATGAAGAAGCTCCATGCAGATGGACTTTTAGAGTCTCTTGATTACGAATAATTTGACACATGCGAACCATGCCTTATGGGAAAAATGACCAAGACTCCGTTCTCAGGAACAATGGAACGAGCAACCAACTTATTGGAAATCATACATACTAATGTGTGCGGTCCAATGAGTGTTGGGGCTCGCGGTGGCTATCGTTATGTTCTCACCCTCACTGATGATTTAAGTAGGTATGGGTATATCTACTTAATGAAACACAAGTCTGAAACCTTTGAAAAGTTCAAGGAATTTCAGAGTGAGGTTGAAAATCAACGTGACAGGAAAATCAAGTTTCTACGATCAGATCGTGGAGGAGAATACTTGAGTCATGAGTTTGGCACACACTTAAGAAAATGTGGAATAGTTTCACAACTCACGCCGCCTGGAACACCTCAGCGTAATGGTGTGTCCGAACGTCGTAATCGCACTCTGTTAGATATGGTGCGATCTATGATGTCTCTTACCGATTTACCGCTATCTTTTTGGGGCTATGCTTTAGAGACTGCCGCATTCACTTTAAATAGGGCTCCGTCGAAATCCGTTGAGACGACACCGTATGAATTATGGTTTGGGAAGAAACCTAAGCTGTCGTTTCTAAAAGTTTGGGGATGCGATGCTTATGTCAAGAAACTTCAACCTGATAAGCTCGAACCCAAGTCGGAAAAATGCGTCTTCATAGGATACCCAAAAGAAACTATTGGGTACACCTTCTACCTCAGATCCGAAGGCAAGATCTTTGTTGCCAAGAATGGGTCCTTTCTAGAGAAAGAGTTTCTCTCGAAAGAAGTAAGTGGGAGGAAAGTAGAGCTTGATGAAGTATTACCTCTTGAACCGGAAAATGGCGCAACTCAAGAAAATGTTCCTGAGGTGCCTGCACCGACTAGAGAGGAAGTTAATGATGATAATCAAGATACTTCTGATCAAGCTCCTACTGAAATTCGAAGGTCCACAAGGACACGTTCCGCACCAGAGTGGTACGGCAACCCTGTCTTGGAAATCATGTTGTTAGACAACGGTGAACCTTCGAACTATGAAGAAGCGATGGCGGGCCCGGATTCCGACAAATGGCTAGAAGCCATGAAATCCGAGATAGGATCCATGTATGAAAACGAAGTGTGGACTTTGACTGACTTGCCCGTTGAGCGGCGAGCCATAGAAAATAAATGGATCTTTAAGAGGAAGACAGACGCAGATGGTAATGTGACCATCTATAAAGCTCGGCTTGTCGCTAAGGGTTATCGACAAGTTCAAGGGGTTGACTACGATGAGACTTTCTCACCGGTAGCGAAGCTAAAGTCCGTCCGAATCATGTTAGCAATTGCCGCATTCTACGATTATGAAATATGGCAAATGGACGTCAAAACGGCATTCCTTAATGGTTTCCTTAAGGAAGAATTGTATATGATGCAGCCGGAAGGTTTTGTCGATCCTAAGAATGCTGACAAGGTGTGCAAGCTCCAACGCTCGATTTATGGGCTGGTGCAAGCATCTCGGAGTTGGAACATTCGCTTTGATGAGATGATCAAAGCGTTTGGGTTTACACAGACTTATGGAGAAGCCTGTGTTTACAAGAAAGTGAGTGGGAGCTCTGTAGCATTTCTCATATTATATGTAGATGACATACTTTTGATGGGAAATGATATAGAACTCTTGGACAGCATCAAGGCCTATTTGAATAAAAGTTTTTCAATGAAGGACCTTGGAGAAGCAGCTTATATATTAGGCATCAAAATCTATAGAGATAGATCGAGACGCCTCATAGGTCTTTCACAAAGCACATACCTTGATAAGATATTGAAGAAGTTCAATATGGATCAATCCAAGAAGGGGTTCTTGCCTGTGTTACAAGGTGTGAAATTGAGCTCAGCTCAATGTCCGACCACGGCAGAAGATATAGAAGAGATGAGCGTCATCCCCTATGCATCAGCCATAGGTTCTATTATGTATGCCATGCTGTGTACCAGACCTGATGTAAACCTTGCCGTAAGTTTGGTAGGAAGGTACCAAAGTAATCCCGGCAAAGAGCACTGGACAGCGGTCAAGAATATCCTGAAGTACCTGAAAAGGACTAAGGAAATGTTTCTCGTTTATGGAGGTGACGAAGAGCTCGTTGTAAAGGGTTACGTCGACGCTAGCTTCAACACAGATCTGGATGACTCTAAGTCTCAAACCGGATACGTGTATATTTTGAATGGTGGGGCAGTAAGCTGGTGCAGTTGCAAGCAGAGCGTCGTGGCGGGATCTACATGTGAAGCGGAGTACATGGCGGCCTCGAAGGCAGCACATGAAGCAATATGGGTGAAGGAGTTCATCACCGACCTAGGAGTCATACCCAATGCGTCGGGGCCAATCAAGCTCTTCTGTGACAACACTGGAGCTATTGCACTTGCCAAGGAGCCCAGGTTTCACAAGAAGACAAGGCACATCAAGCGTCACTTCAACTCCATTCGTGAAAATGTTCAAGATGGAGACATAGAGATTTGTAAAATACATACGGACCTGAATGTAGCAGATCCGTTGACTAAACCTCTCCCTAGGGCAAAACATGATCAACACCAGAATTCCATGGGTGTTCGATTCATCACAATGTAACTAGATTATTGACTCTAGTGCAAGTGGGAGACTGTTGGAAATATGCCCTAGAGGCAATAATAAAAGCATTATTATTATATTTCCTTGTTCATGATAATTGTCTTTATTCATGCTATAATTGTGTTATCCGGAAATCGTAATACATGTGTGAATAACAGACACCAACATGTCCCTAGTAAGCCTCTAGTTAACTAGCTCGTTGATCAATAGATAGTCATGGTTTCCTGACTATGGACATTGGATGTCATTGATAACGAGATCACATCATTAGGAGAATGATGTGATGGACAAGACCCAATCCTAAACATAGCTCAAGATCGTATAGTTCGTTTGCTAGAGTTTTCCAATGTCAAAGTATCTTTTCCTTAGACCATGAGATCGTGTAACTCCCGGATACCGTAGGAGTGCTTTGGGTATACCAAACATCACAACGTAACTGGGTGACTATAAAGGTAGACTACGGGTATCTCCGAAAGTGTCTGTTGGGTTGACATGGATCAAGACTGGGATTTGTCACTCCGTATGACGGAGAGGTATCACTGGGCCCACTCGGTAATGCATCATCATAATGAGCTCAGAGTGACCAAGTGTCTGGTCACGGGATCATGCATTACGGTACGAGTAAAGTGACTTGCCGGTAACGAGATTGAACGAGGTATTGGGATACCGGCGATCGAATCTCGGGCAAGTAACATATCGATTGACAAAGGGAATTGAGTACGGGGTTGATTGAATCCTCGACATCGTGGTTCATCCGATGAGATCATCGTGGAGCATGTGGGAGCCAACATGGGTATCCAGATCCCGCTGTTGGTTATTGACCGGAGAGTCGTCTCGGTCATGTCTGCTTGTTTCCCGAACCCGTAGGGTCTACACACTTAAGGTTCGGTGACGCTAGGGTTATGAAGATATGTATATGCAGAAACCCGAATGTTGTTCGGAGTCCCGGATGAGATCCCGGACGTCACGAGGAGTTCCGGAATGGCCCGGAGGTAAAGAATTATATATAGGAAGTGCAGTTTCGGGCATCGGGACAAGTTTCGGGGTTATCGGTATTGTACCGGGACCACCGGAGGGGTCCCGGGGGCCCACCGGGTGGGGCCACCTGTCCCGGGGGGCCACATGGGCTGTAGGGGGTGCGCCTTGGCCTTCATGGGCCAAGGGCACCAGCCCCTATAGGCCCATGCGCCTAGGGTTTCCACCTAGGAGGAGTCCTAGTGGTGGAGGGCACCCCTAGGTGCCTTGGGGGGGAGGGAAACCTCCCCTTGGCCGCCGGCCATAGGAGATTGGATCTCCTAGGCTGTGCACCACCCCCCCTTGGCACCCCTATATATAGTGGGGAGGGAGAGGAGGGAAACAGACCAGCCCCTGGTGCCTCCCTCTCTCCCCGTTACGTCTCTCTCTCGTAGTCTCGGCGAAGCCCTGCTTCTGTGACGCCCTGCATCCACCACCACGCCGTCGTGCTGTTGGATCTTCATCAACCTCTCCTTCCCCCCTTGCTGGATCAAGAAGGAGGAGACGTCTCCCGTCTCGTACGTGTGTTGAACGCGGAGGTGCCGTCCATTCGGCGCTTGGTCATCGGTGATTTGGATCACGTCGAGTACGACTACATCATCACCGTTCTTTTGAACGCTTCCGTGCGCGATCTACAAAGGTATGTAGATGCATCTAATGACTCGTTGCTAGATGAACTCCTAGATGGATCTTGGTGAAACGAGTAGGAAAATTTTTGTTTTCTGCAACGTTCCCCAACATATGGGGCCCCCGATGTGATCGTGCATAGGCCCAACCACTGGCAGAGCACGCACGGAGGGACGCGAGTAGAGCGCTCTGTGGTTTCCTCAACGACGAGCAACCATACATATGCATATAGCAGTTGAACACGCAAGGAAAATCCATCCACAAGGCAAGCGCGCCGATGGACGCGAGTAGAGCACACCGACGGATGCAAGCAGAGCATGCGGTGGCGCCTAACGGCGAGCAGAACTTGCCGAGGGACGCGAACAGAGGCCGACAAAGTGATATGTGGCAAATAAGACAAACTCTGGGCAAACGCTTGCTGGTATATAACCGTTTGCAATTGATGAATTCATCGCTGGCGAGTTACCTAGTGCGGTCCGTGTGTGTTGTGATATGCTTTGTCTGCAGAACATCTTTGCTCTGTGTACAGAAGAACAACATATATATACTTGCAACATGACATGATTGCAATACCAAATTAAACATCCAATTACATTATATAACAAATACCATAAATATTGCAAGGTTCAAATTCAAAGATTACAATGCCCAAATTCAAACATTGCAAACCTTGTCATTTCTGCAAAGGGATCAGCCGCTGACAAGTCATGTATAGGTTTGACACAATGACTTCCAATTGCTCTGTCATATGCTCTTCCAATACTAAGTTTAGCTTTTTGGAGCCTCTTCCATTCTACAGTACATGTCGGCTCTGATCAACATACCATTCATATTTCCTAATTAAATGCATGTTCATCCTCAGTACCGTCAGCACCCTTGGTCTGGCAAGAAACAACCTGGTGAGTGTAATCTCCGGTAAGGTCCCTCGGTAGGAGTTCAAAGTAATATTTGAGAGATGCAGATCTAGGCATTCGATGTGATTGTCGTTATAAAAATTATCCACCTCCGGGCCTATTATTATCTGCAAAAGAAGAGAACGCGTTAGTGCCTACATGTAGTTTTGAACACTACTACACACCTATTTGGTTTGCAGGATTTGTAAAATGCACCAATGTGCCATCTTTGATCTGACATGATGATACGTCTCCAACGTATCTATAATTTTTGATTGTTCCATGCTATTATATTACCTGTTTTGGATGTTTAATGGGCTTTACTATACACTTTTATATCATTTTTGGGACTAACCTATTAACCGGAGGCCCAGCCCAAATTGATGTTTTCTTGCCTATTTCAGTGTTTCGCAGAAAAGGAATATCAAACGGATTCCAAACGGAATGAAACCTTCGGGAGAGTTATTTTTGAAACAAACGCAATCCAGGAGAGTTGGAGTGGACGTCAAGAAACACACAAGGAAGCCACAAGGCAGGGAGGAGGTGGGCGCGCCCCCCACCCTCATGGGCCCCTTGTGGCTCCCCTGACCGACTTTCTTTCGCCTATATATATCTACATACCCTGAAAACATTTAGGAGCACCAAGAAACCCTATTTCCACCGCCGCAACCTTCTGTACCCGTGAGATCCCATCTTGGGGCCTTTTTTGGTGCTCCGCCGGAGGGGGAACCGATCATGGAGGGCTTCTACATCAACATCATAGCCTCTCCGATGAAGTTTGAGTAGTTTACCATAGACCTTCGGGTCCATAGTTATTAGCTAGATGGCTTCTTATCTCTCTTTGAATCTCAATACAAAGTTCTGCTCGATCTTCTTGGAGATCTATTCGATGTAACTCTTTTTGCGGTGTGTTTGTCGAGATCCGATGAATTGTGGGTTTATGATCAAGTTTATCTATGAGAAATATTTGAATCTCCTCTGAATTCTTTTATGTATGATTTGTTATCTTTGCAAGTCTCTTCGAATTATCAGTTTGGTTTGGCCTACTAGATTGATCTTTCTTGCAATGGGAGAAGTGCTTAGCTTTGGGTTCAATCTTGCGGTGTCCTTTCCCAGTGACAGCAGGGGCAGCAAGGCACGTATTGTATTGTTGCCATTGAGGATAAAAAGATGGGGTTTATATTGTTGGGGAACGTAGTAATTTCAAAAAATTTCCTACGCACACGCAAGATCATGGTGATGCATAGCAACGAGAGGGGAGAGTGTTGTCTACGTACCCTCGTAGACTGAAGCGGAAGCGTTGACGCAACGTAGAGGAAGTAGTCGTACGTCCTCCTGGTCCAACCGATCCAAGCACCGTTACTCCGGCACCTCCGAGTTCTTGACACGCGTACAGCTCGATGACGCACCCTCGATCTCCAATCCAGTAGAGGCTCCGAGGGGGAGTTCCGTCAGCACGACGGCGTGGTGACGATCTTGATGTTCTCCTGTCGCAGGGCTTCGCCTAAGCACCGCTACAATATGATCGAGGTGTAATATCGTGGAGGGGGGCACCGCACACGGCTAAGGAACGATCAATGATCAACTTGTGTGTTGTAGGGTGCCCCCCTACCCCCGTATATAAAGGAGGGAGGGAGGAGGTGGCCGGCCTCAAGGGGGGCGTGCCATAGGGAGGGGGAAACCTACTCCAAGTAGGTTTCCCTCTCTTTTCCTTATCTTATTTGGAGGGGGAAGGAAGGAGTACTAGTATTAGGAAGTAGTACTAGTAGTAGAAAGGAAGAGAAGGGGGAAGGAGAAAGGAAAGGGGGGGCCGGGCCCCCTCCCCAATTCGGATTGGGCTTGGGGGGCGCGCCCCCTTCCCTTGCTCCTTCTCTCTTCCTCCTACATGGGCCCAATAAGGCCCATATACCTCCCGGGGGGGTTCCGGTAACCTCCCGGAGCTCCAAACTTCTCCGGAACCTTTCCGGTGTCCAAATATATCCGTCCAATATATCAATCTTTATATCTCGACCATTTCGAGACTCCTCGTCATGTCCGTGATCATATCCGGGACTCCGAACAACCTTCGGTACATCAAAATACATAAACTCATAATATAACTGTCATCGAAACCTTAAGCGTGCGGACCCTACGGTTCGAGAACAATGTAGACATGACCGAGACATGTCTCTGGTCAATAACCAATAGCGGGACCTGGATGCCCATATTGGTTCCTACATATTCTACGAAGATCTTTATCGGTCAAACCGCACAACAACATACGTTGTTCCCTTTGTCATCGGTATGTTACTTGCCCGAGATTCGATCGTCGGTATCCAATACCTAGTTCAATCTCGTTACCGGCAAGTCTCTTTACTCGTTCCGTAATACATCATCTCACAACTAACTCATTAGTTGAAATGCTTGCAAGGCTTAAGTGATGTGTATTACCGAGAGGGCCCAGAGATACCTCTCCGACATTCGAAGTGACAAATCCTAATCTCGAAATACGCCAACTCAACAAGTACCTTCGGAGACACCTGTAGAGCACCTTTATAATCACCCAGTTACGTTGTGATGTTTGGTAGCACACAAAGTGTTCCTCCGGTAAACGGGAGTTGCATAATCTCATAGTCATAGGAACATGTATAAGTCATGAAGGAAGCAATAGCAACATACTAAACGATCGTGTGCTAAGCTAACGGAATGGGTCATGTCAATCAGATCATTCAACTAATGATGTGACCTTGTTAATCAAATAACAACTCCTTGTTCATGGTTAGGAAACATAACCATCTTTGATTAACAAGCTAGTCAAGTAGAGGCATACTAGTGACACTCTGTTTGTCTATATATTCACACATGTATTATGTTTTCGGTTAATACAATTCTAGCATGAATAATAAACATTTATCATGATATGAGGAAATAAATAATAACTTTATTATTGCCTCTAGGGCATATTTCCTTCAGTCTCCCACTTGCACTAGAGTCAATAATCTAGATTACACAGTAATGATTCTAACACCCATGGAGTCTTGGTGTTGATCATGTTTTGCTCGTGGAAGAGGCTTAGTCAACGGGTCTGCAACATTCAGATCCGTATGTATCTTGCAAATCTCTATGTCTCCCACCTGGACTAGATCCCGGATGGAATTGAAGCGTCTCTTGATGTGCTTGGTTCTCTTGTGAAATCTGGATTCCTTTGCTAAGGCAATCGCTCCAGTATTGTCACAAAAGATTTTCATTGGACCCGATGCACTAGGTATGACACCTAGATCGGATATGAACTCCTTCATCCAGACTCCTTCATTGGTTGCTTCCGAAGCAGCTATGTATTCCGCTTCACATGTAGATCCCGCCACGACGCTTTGCTTTGAACTGCACCAACTGACAGCTCCACCATTTAATGTAAACACGTATCCGGTTTGCGATTTAGAATCGTCCGGATCAGTGTCAAAGCTTGCATCAACGTAACCATTTACGATGAGCTCTTTGTCACCTCCATATACGAGAAACATATCCTTAGTCCTTTTCAGGTATTTCAGGATGTTCTTGACCGCTGTCCAGTGATCCACTCCTGGATTACTTTGGTACCTCCCTGCTAGACTTATAGCAAGGCACACATCAGGTCTGGTACACAGCATTGCATACATGATAGAGCCTATGGCTGAAGCATAGGGAACACTTTTCATTTTCTCTCTATCTTCTGCAGTGGTCGGGCATTGAGTCTTACTCAACTTCACACCTTGCAATACAGGCAAGAACCCTTTCTTTGCTTGATCCATTTTGAACTTCTTCAAAACTTTGTCAAGGTATGTGCTTTGTGAAAGTCCAATTAAGCGTCTTGATCTATCTCTATAGATCTTAATGCCCAATATGTAAGCAGCTTCACCGAGGTCTTTCATTGAAAAACTTTTATTCAAGTATCCCTTTATGCTATCCAGAAATTCTATATCATTTCCAATCAATAATATGTCATCCACATATAATATTAGAAATGCTACAGAGCTCCCACTCACTTTCTTGTAAATACAGGCTTCTCCAAAAGTCTGTATAAAACCAAATGCTTTGATCACACTATCAAAACGTTTATTCCAACTCCGAGAGGCTTGCACCAGTCCATAAATGGAATGTTGGAGCTTGCACACTTTGTTAGCTCCCTTTGGATCGATAAAACCTTCTGGTTGCATCATATACAACTCTTCTTCCAGAAATCCATTCAGGAATGCAGTTTTTACATCCATTTGCCAAATTTCATAATCATAAAATGCGGCAATTGCTAACATGATTCGGACAGACTTAAGCATCGCTACGGGTGAGAAGGTCTCATCGTAGTCAACCCCTTGAACTTGTCGAAAACCTTTTGCAACAAGTCGAGCTTTGTAGACAGTAACATTACCGTCAGCGTCAGTCTTCTTCTTGAAGATCCATTTATTCTCAATTGCTTGCCGACCATCGGGCAAGTCAACCAAAGTCCATACTTTGTTCTCATACATGGATCCCATCTCAGATTTCATGGCCTCAAGCCATTGTGCGGAATCTGGGCTCACCATCACTTCTTCATAGTTCGTAGGTTCATCATGATCTAGTAGCATG
The DNA here is from genome assembly GCA_963921465.1 of Triticum timopheevii. NCBI lineage: Eukaryota > Viridiplantae > Streptophyta > Magnoliopsida > Poales > Poaceae > Triticum > Triticum timopheevii. Next base: position 106,211,541 of record OY997271.1, read on the forward strand.
ACTTCTAGAATAGGATTACCGTACCACTCTGGTGCGGATCTTACTCTGTTCGACCTACGTGGTTCTGTATTAACTTGATCTGAAGTTCTATGATCATTATCATCAACTTCCTCACTAGTTGGTTTTGACGTCACAGAAACCGGTTCCTGTGATGTATTATTTTCCAACAAGGGAGTAGGTACAGTTACCTTATCAAGTTCTACTTTCCTCCCACTCACTTCTTTCGAGAGAAACTCCTTCTCTAGAAAGGATCCATTCTTAGCAACGAATGTCTTGCCTTCGGATCTGTGATAGAAGGTGTACCCAACTGTCTCCTTTGGGTATCATATGAAGACACATTTCTCCGATTTGGGTTCGAGCTTATCAGGTTGAAGCTTTTTCACATAAGCATCGCAACCCCAAACTTTAAGAAACGACAACTTTGGTTTCTTGCCAAACCATAGTTCATAAGGTGTTGTATCAACGGATTTCGACGGTGCCCTATTTAACGTGAATGTGGCTGTCTCTAGAGCATAACCCCAAAACGATAGCGGTAAATCTGTAAGAGACATCATAGACCGCACCATATCAAGTAAAGTACGATTACGACGTTCGGACACACCATTACGCTGTGGTGTTCCGGGTGGCGTGAGTTGTGAAACTATTCCACATTGTTTTAAGTGTAAACCAAACTCGTAACTCAAATATTCTCCTCCACGATCAGATCGTAGAAACTTTATTTTCTTGTTACGATGATTTTCAACCTCACTCTGAAATTCTTTGAACTTTTCAAATGTTTCAGACTTATGCTTCATTAAGTAGATATACCCATATCTGCTTAAATCATCTATGAAGGTGAGAAAATAACGATATCCGCCACGAGCCTCAACATTCATTGGACCACATACATCTGTATGTATGATTTCCAACAAATCTGTTGCTCTCTCCATAGTACTGGAGAACGGCGTTTTGGTCATCTTGCCCATGAGGCACGGTTCGCAAGTACCAAGTGATTCATAATCAAGTGGTTCCAAAAGTCCATCAGTATGGAGTTTCTTCATGCGCTTTATACCGATATGACCCAAACGGCAGTGCCACAAATAAGTTGCACTATCATTATCAACTTTGCATCTTTTGGCTTCAACACTATGAATATGTGTATCACTACTATCGAGATTCATCAAAAATAGACCACTCTTCAGGGGTGCATGACCATAAAAGATATTACTCATATAAATAGAACAACCATTATTCTCTGATTTAAATGAATAACCGTCTCGCATCAAACAAGATCCAGATATAATGTTCATGCTCAACGCTGGCACCAAATAACAATTATTTAGGTCTAATACTAATCCCGAAGGTAGATGTAGAGGTAGCGTGCCGACCGCGATCACATCGACTTTGGAACCATTTCCCACGCGCATCGTCACCTCGTCCTTTGCCAGTGTTCGCTTAATCCGTAGTCCCTGTTTCGAGTTGCAAATATTAGCAACAGAACCAGTATCAAATACCCAGGTGCTACTGCGAGCTCTAGTAAGGTACACATCAATAACATGTATATCACATATACCTTTGTTCACTTTGCCATCCTTCTTATCCGCCAAATACTTGGGGCAGTTCCGCTTCCAGTGACCAGTCTGCTTGCAGTAGAAGCACTCAGTTTCAGGCTTAGGTCCAGACTTGGGTTTCTTCTCTTGAGCAGCAACTTGTTTGCTGTTCTTCTTGAAGTTCCCCTTCTTCTTCCCTTTGCCCTTTTTCTTGAAACTAGTGGTCTTGTTAACCATCAACACTTGATGCTCCTTCTTGATTTCTACCTCCGCAGCCTTTAGCATTGCGAAGAGCTCGGGAATCGTCTTATCCATCCCTTGCATATTATAGTTCATCACGAAGCTCTTGTAGCTTGGTGGAAGTGATTGGAGAATTCTGTCAATGATGCTATCATCCGGAAGAGTAACTCCTAGTTGAATCAAGTGATTACAATACCCAGACATCTTGAGTATGTGCTCACTGACAGAACTATTCTCCTCCATCTTGCAGCTATAGAACTTATTGGAGACTTCATATCTCTCAATCCGGGCATTCTTCTGGAATATCAACTTCAACTCCTGAAACATCTCATATGCTCCATGACGTTCAAAACGTCGTTGAAGTCCCGGTTCTAAGCCGTAAAGCATGGCACATTGAACTATCGAGTAGTCATCAGCTTTTCTCTGCCAGACGTTCTTAACGTCGTCAGTTGCATCAGCAGCAGGCCTGGCACCCAGCGGTGCTTCCAGGACGTAATTTTTCTGTGCAGCAATGAGGATAATCCTCAAGTTATGGACCCAGTCCGTGTAGTTGCTACCATCATCTTTCAACTTAGCTTTCTCAAGGAACGCATTAAAATTCAACGGAACAACAGCACGGGCCATCTATCTACAGACAACATAGACAAGCAAGATACTATCAGGTACTAAGTTCATGATAAATTTTTAGTTCAATTAATCATATTACTTAAGAACTCCCACTTAGACAGACATCTCTCTAGTCATCTAAGTGATCACGTGATCCAAATCAACTAAACCATAACCGATCATCACGTGAGATGGAGTAGTTTTCAATGGTGAACATCTTATGTTGATCATATCTACTATATGATTCACGCTTGACCTTTCGGTCTCCGTGTTCCGAGGCCATATCTGCATATGCTAGGCTCGTCAAGTTTAACCTGAGTATTCTGCGTGTGCAAAACTGGCTTGCACCCGTTGTAGATGGACGTAGAGCTTATCACACCCGATCATCACGTGGTGTCTGGGCACGACGAACTTTGGCAACGGTGCATACTCAGGGAGAACACTACTTGATAATTTTTAGTGAGAGATCATCTTAAAATGCTACCGTCAATCAAAGCAAGATAAGATGCATAAGGGATAAACATCACATGCAATCAATATAAGTGATATGATATGGCCATCATCTTCTTGTGCTTGTGATCTCCATCTCCGAAGCACCATCATGATCACCATCGTCACCGGCGTGACACCTTGATCTCCATCGTAGCATCGTTGTCATTTACGCCATCTATTGCTTCTACGACTATCGCTACCGCTTAGTGATAAAGTAAAGCAATTACAGGGCGTTTGCATTTCATACAATAAAGCGACAACCATATGGCTCCTGCCAGTTGCCGATAACTTCGGTTACAAAACATGATCATCTCATACAATAAAATATAGCATCATGTCTTGGCCATATCACATCACAACATGCCCTGCAAAAACAAGTTAGACGTCCTCTACTTTGTTGTTGCAAGTTTTACGTGGCTGCTACGGGCTTAAGCAAGAACCAATCTCACCTACGCATCAAAACCACAACGATAGTTTGTCAAGTTGATGCTGTTTTAACCTTCGCAAGGACCGGGCGTAGCCACACTCGGTTCAACTAAAGTTGGAGAAACTGACACCCGCTAGTCACCTGTGTGCAAAGCACGGCGGTAAAACCAGTCTCGCGTAAGCGTACGCGTAATGTCGGTCCGGGCCGCTTCATCCAACAATACCGCCGAACCAAAGTATGACATGCTGGTAAGCAGTATGACTTATATCGTCCATAACTCACTTGTGTTCTACTCGTGCATATAACATCAAACCATAAAAACCTAGGCTCGGATGCCACTGTTGGGGAACGTAGTAATTTCAAAAAATTTCCTACGCACACGCAAGATCATGGTGATGCATAGCAACGAGAGGGGAGAGTGTTGTCTACGTACCCTCGTAGACTGAAGCGGAAGCGTTGACGCAACGTAGAGGAAGTAGTCGTACGTCCTCCTGGTCCAACCGATCCAAGCACCGTTACTCCGGCACCTCCGAGTTCTTGACACGCGTACAGCTCGATGACGCACCCTCGATCTCCAATCCAGTAGAGGCTCCGAGGGGGAGTTCCGTCAGCACGACGGCGTGGTGACGATCTTGATGTTCTCCTGTCGCAGGGCTTCGCCTAAGCACCGCTACAATATGATCGAGGTGTAATATCGTGGAGGGGGGCACCGCACACGGCTAAGGAACGATCAATGATCAACTTGTGTGTTCTAGGGTGCCCCCCTACCCCCGTATATAAAGGAGGGAGGGAGGAGGTGGCCGGCCTCAAGGGGGGCGCGCCATAGGGAGGGGGAAACCTACTCCAAGTAGGTTTCCCTCTCTTTTCCTTATCTTATTTGGAGGGGGAAGGAAGGAGTACTAGTATTAGGAAGTAGTACTAGTAGTAGAAAGGAAGAGAAGGGGGAAGGAGAAAGGAAAGGGGGGGGCCGGCCCCCCTCCCCAATTCGGATTGGGCTTGGGGGGCGCGCCCCCTTCCCTTGATCCTTCTCTCTTCCTCCTACATGGGCCCAATAAGGCCCATATACCTCTCGGGGGGTTCCGGTAACCTCCCGGAGCTCCGAACTTCTCCGGAACCTTTCCGGTGTCCAAATATATCCGTCCAATATATCAATCTTTATATCTCGACCATTTCGAGACTCCTCGTCATGTCCGTGATCATATCCGGGACTCCGAACAACCTTCGGTACATCAAAATACATAAACTCATAATATAACTGTCATCGAAACCTTAAGCGTGCGGACCCTACGGTTCGAGAACAATGTAGACATGACCGAGACATGTCTCCGGTCAATAACCAATAGCGGGACCTGGATGCCCATATTGGTTCCTACATATTCTACGAAGATCTTTATCGGTCAAACCGCACAACAACATACGTTGTTCCCTTTGTCATCGGTATGTTACTTGCCCGAGATTCGATCGTCGGTATCCAATACCTAGTTCAATCTCGTTACCGGCAAGTCTCTTTACTCGTTCCGTAATACATCATCTCACAACTAACTCATTAGTTGAAATGCTTGCAAGGCTTAAGTGATGTGTATTACCGCGAGGGCCTAGAGATACCTCTCTGACATTCGAAGTGACAAATCCTAATCTCGAAATACGCCAACTCAACGAGTACCTTCGGAGACACCTGTAGAGCACCTTTATAATCACCCAGTTATGTTGTGATGTTTGGTAGCACACAAAGTGTTCCTCCGGTAAACGGGAGTTGCATAATCTCATAGTCATAGGAACATGTATAAGTCATGAAGGAAGCAATAGCAACATACTAAACGATCGTGTGCTAAGCTAACGGAATGGGTCATGTCAATCAGATCATTCAACTAATAATGTGACCTTGTTAATCAAATAACAACTCCTTGTTCATGGTTAGGAAACATAACCATCTTTGATTAACAAGCTAGTCAAGTAGAGGCATACTAGTGACACTCTGTTTGTCTATATATTCACACATGTATTATGTTTCCGGTTAATACAATTCTAGCATGAATAATAAACATTTATCATGATATGAGGAAATAAATAATAACTTTATTATTGCCTCTAGGGCATATTTCCTTCATATATCATATTGCTTGAGTTTATCCCACTACATCATGTCATCTTGCCTAATGTGTTACTCTGTTCTTATGAACTTAATACTCTTGATGCATGCTGGATACCGGTCGATGTGTGGAGTAATAGTAGTAGATGCAAAATCATTTCGATCTACTTGTCGCGGACGTGATGACGATATACATGATCATGCCTAGATATTCTCATAACTATGCACTTTTCTATCAATTGCTCGACAGTAATTTGTTCACCCACTGTAATACTTATGCTATCTTGAGAGAAGCCACTAGTGAAACCTATGGCCCCCGGGTCTATTTTCCATCATATAAGTTTCCGATCTACTTTATTTTGCAACCTTTACTTTCCAATCTACATCATAAAAATACCAAAAATATTTATCTTACTATTATCTCTATCAGATCTCACTTTTGCAAGTGGACGTGAAGGGATTGACAATCCCTTTATCGCGTTGGTTGCGAGGTTCTTATTTGTTTGTGTAGGTACAAAGGACTTGCGTGTAGCCTCCTACTGGATTGGTACCTTGGTTCTCAAAAACTGAGGGTAATACTTACGCTACTTTGCTGCATCACCCTTTCCTCTTCAAGGGAAAACCAACGCAGTGCTCAAGAGGTAGCAAGAAGGATTTCTGGCGCCGTTGCCGGGGAGGTCTACGCTCAAGTCAAGACATACCAAGTACCCTTCACAAACTCTTCTCCCTCGCATTACATTATTTGCCATTTGCCTCTTGTTTTCCTCTGCCCCACTTCACTCTTGCCATTTTATTCGCCCTCTCTTTCCCGCTCTCCTCCTTTTTGCTTGCCTCTTGCATCGTCGTTTGTCGTCATGGCTAGTCCTTCTATTATTGTTAGTACTCCCGATCATGAAGTTCTTAATTTTAAAGAAAGGGAGGGAGAAAATCTAAAAGATGCTTGGCATAGAATTTGCAATGCTCAAAATAGATCTACTAGGAAGCAATCTACTTCCATTCTTCTTCGCAATTTTTATATAGGCATTACTCCTTGGAATAGATATATTCTTGATATCATTACCGGAGGGAATTTCTTGGGTAGCCATACTTTTGATGCTTATAATGCTATGATAGATTTGTTTGGTCCACCACCTCTTTTGGTTAATGGAACTGTTTTAACTTTGGAACATGTGATGCAAAGGCTTGAAATTATTGAAAATAAAGTTGCCACTGTTGAGTTAATTGAAAATTTGGATAAAAAGATCCACAACCAAATTACCCAATATGGATCTAAGGTTGGAGTTACTCTGAGTTTTTTTAAAGAAAAGGAACCTATAGTTAACGAAAGAATAGATCAAGATTCTACAAGAATCAGTAAACTTGAGGATATTATTACCAACTTAGGGTCTGCCTTTTCATATGTGAAAAATACTCCAACTCCTCTACCAAAATTGCCAAATTAATGTATGTTCCAAAAAATAAGGGTGAATCTTCTAGTAAGGAAAATGCGAATCTCAAATCAATTAGCGTTCACCCCCCGTTTTTTCACTATCATTAAGGAACCTTTTGCTAAAAATGAATTTCTTAATTTATTGCCTAGAAGTTTAATCATTGATAAAAAGAAGGGAACTCCTAAGGGTTATAAGTGTTCTATTGAAGAATTGGATACCAAAGATGGATATACTTAGATCTATTCTCGCTTTTATGCCTAGCTAGGGGCGTTAAACGATAGCGCTTGTTGGGAGGCAACCCAATTTTATTATTGTTCTTTACTTTTTGATACTATTTAGTATTAAATAATTCATCTAGCTTCTGTTTAGATGTGGTTTTATGTTTTAGTTAGTGTTCGTGCCAAGTAGAACCTATAGGATCATCTTGGGTGATAGTTAATTTGATCTTGCTGAAAAACAGAAACTTTTGCACGCACAAGAATAAATTTAATAAATCACAGAAACGTGATTTTTAGTTAATTCTTTTTGCAGTAGATTAATAAAAAAATCCTAGGACTTCCTATTTTGGTAGAATTTTTAAGGTTCCAAAAGTATTCGAAAGTTACAGATTACTACAGACTGTTCTATTTTTGACAGATTCAGTTTTTCGTGTGTTGTTTGCTTATTTTGATGAATCTATGGCTAGTATCGGGGGGGGGGGGTATGAACCATAGAGAAATTGGAATACAGTAGGTTTAACACCAATATAAATAAAGAATGAGTTCATTACAGTACTTTAAAGTGGTGGTTTGCTTTGTTGCACTAACGGAGCTCATGAGATTTTCTGTTGAGTTTTGCGTTGTGAAGTTTTCAAGTTTTGGGTACAGATTTGATGGATTATGGAATAAGGAGTGGCAAGAGCCTAAGCTTAGGGATGACCAAGGCATCCCAAGGTAAAATTCAAGGACAACGAAAAGCCTAAGCTTGGGGATGCCCCGGAAGGCATCCCCTCTTTCGTCTTCGTCTATCGGTAACTTTACTTGGAGCTATATTTTTATTCACCACATGATATGTGTTTTGCTTGGAGCGTCTTCTATGATTTGAGTCTTTGCTTTTTAGTTTACCACAATAATCCTTGATGTACACACCTTTTGGTAGAGATACACATGAATCGGAATTTATTAGAATACTCTATGTGCTTCACTTATATCTTTTGAGCTAGACAATTTTGCTCTAGTGCTTCACTTATATCTTTTTAGAGCATGACGGTGGTTTTATTTTGTAGAAATTATTGATCTCTCATGCTTCACTTATATTATTTTGAGAGTATTTTAGAACAGCATGGTATTTGCTTTGGTTATGAAATTAGTCCTAATATGATGGGCATCCAAGTTGGGTATAATAAAAACTATCATATAGAGTGCATTGAACACTATGATCAATTTGATACTTGATAATTGTTTTGAGATATAAAGGTGGTAATGTTAGAGTCATGCTAGTTGGGTAATTATGAAATTGAGAAATACTTGTGTTGAAGTTGGCGAGTCCCGTAGCATGCACGTATGGTAAAAGTTGTGTGACAAATTTGTAGCATGGGGTGCTCTTTGATTGCCTTCCTTATGTGTGGAGGTCGGAATTTCGCGATGGTTAACTCCTACCAACCCTTCCCCTAGGAGCATGCGTAGTAGTACTTTGCTTCGAGGGCTAATAAAACTTTTCAATAAGTATATGAGTTCTTTATGACTAATGTGAGTCCATGGATTATACGCACTTTTACCCTTCCATCATTGCTAGCCTCTACGGTACCGCGCATTGCCCTTTCTCACCTTGAGAGTTGGTGCAAACTTCGCCGGTGCATCCAAACCCCGTGATATGATACGCTCTATCACACATAAACCTCCTTATATCTTCTTCAAAACAGCCACCATACCTACCTATTATGGCATTTCCATAGCCATTCCAAGATATATTGTCATGCAACTTTCCATCGTTCCATTTATTATGACACGCTCCATCATTGTCATATTGCTTTTGCATGATCGTATTTGTGGCAAAGCCACCATTGTAATTATTCCATACATGTCGCTCTTGATTCATTGCATATCCCGGTACACCGTCGGAGGCATTCACATAGAGTCATATGTTTCTTCTAAGTATTGAGTTGTAATCCTTGAGTTATAAATAAAAAAAAGTGTGATGATCTTCATTATTAGAGCATTGTCCCAAGTGAGGAAAGGGTGATGGAGTCTATGATTCCCCCACAAGTCAGGGTCATACTTCGAACTTTATGAAAAATAAAAGAGGCCAAAGAAGCCCAAATAAAAAAAGAGGCCAAAGAAGCCCACCAAGATAAAAGTTAAAAAAATGAGAGAAAAAGAGAGAAGGGACCATGTTACTATCCTTTTTCCACACTTGTGCTTCAAAGTAGCACCATTATATTCATGATAGAGAGTCTCCAATGTTGTCAATTTCATATACTGGTGGGAATTTTTCATTATAGAACTTGGCTTGTATATTCCAATGATGAGCTTCCTCAAAATGCCCTAGGTCTTCGTGAGCAAGCAAGTTGGATGCACACCCACTTATTTTCTTTTGTTGAGCTTTCATACATTTATAGATCTAGTGCATCCGTTGCATGGCAATCCCTACTCCTCGCATTGACATCACTTGATGGTCATCTCCATAGCTCGTTGATTAGCCTCATCAATGTGAGACTTTCTCCTTTTTTTGTCTTCTCCACACAACCTCCACCATCATATTTTATTCCACCCATAGTGCTATATCCATGGCTTACACTCATGTATTGTGTGATAGTTGAAAAAAGCTGAAGCGCGTTAAAAAGTATGAACCAATTGCTTGGCTGAAACCGGGGTTGTGCATGATGGGAGTATTTTGTGTGTTGAAAATGAAGCATGGCCTAACTATATGATGTTGTAGGGATAAGCTTTCTTTGGCTATGTTATTTTGATAAGACATGATTACTTGTTAGTATGCTTGAAGTATTACTATTTTTATGTTAATATGAACTTTTATCTTGAATCATTTGGATCTGAACATTCATGCCACAATAAAGAAAATTACAATTGAGAAATATGCTAGGTAGCATTCCACATCAAAAATTCTGTTTTTATCATCTACCTACTCGAGGACGAGCAGGAATTAAGCTTGGGGATGCTTGATACGTCACCAACGTATCTATAGTTTTTTATTGTTCCATGCTATTATATTACCTGTTTTGGATGTTTAATGGGCTTTACTATACACTTTTATATCATTTTTGGGACTAACCTATTAACCGGAGGCCCAACCCAAATTGTTGTTTTCTTTCCTATTTCAGTGTTTCGCAGAAAAGGAATATCAAACGGAGTCCAAACGGAATGAAACCTTCGGGAGAATTATTTTTGGAACAAACACAATCCAGGAGACTTGGAGTGGATGTCAAGAAACACACGAGGCGGGGAGGCACGCCCTAGGGGGGTGGGCACGCCCCCCACCCTCGTGGGCCCCTCGTGGCTCCCCTGACCGACTTCCTTCGCCTATATATATCTACATACCCTGAAAACATCCAGGAGCACGACGAAACTCTATTTCCACCGCCGCAACCTTATGTACCCGTGACATCCCATCTTGGGGCCTTTTTCGATGCTCCGCCGGAGGGGGAATCGATCACGGGGCTTCTACATCAACATCATAGCCTCTCCGTGAAGTGTGAGTAGTTTCCCACAGACCTTCGGGTCCATAGTTATTAGCTAGATGGCTTCTTCTCTCTCTCTGAATCTCAATACAGAGTTCTCCTCGATCTTCTTGGAGATCTATTCGATGTAACTCTTTTTGTTGTGTGTTTGTCGAGATCTGATGAATTGTGGGTTTATGATCAAGTTTATCTATGAGAAATATTTGAATCTCCTCTGAATTCTTTTATGTATGATTTGTTATCTTTGACAGTCTCTTCGAATTATCAATTTGGTTTGGCCTACTAGATTGATCTTTCTTGCAATGGGAGAAGTGCTTAGCTTTGGGTTCAATCTTGCGGTGTCCTTTCCTAGTGACAGCAGGGGCAGCAAGGCACGTATTGTATTGTTGCCATCGAGGATAAAAAGATGGGGTTTATATCATATTGCTTGAGTTTATCCCTCTACATCATGTCATCTTGCCTAATGTGTTACTCTGTTCTTATGAACTTAATACTCTAGATGCATGCTGGATACCGGTCGATGTGTGGAGTAATAAGTAGATGCAGAATCGTTTCGATCTACTTGTCGCGGACGTGATGCCTATATACATGATCATGCCTAGATATTCTCATAACTATGCACTTTTCTATCAATTGCTCGACAGTAATTTGTTCACCCACCATAATACTTATGCTATCTTGAGAGAAGCCATTAGTGAAACCTATTGCCCCCGAGTCTATTTTCCATCATATAAGTTTCCGATCTACTTTATTTTGCAATCTTTACTTTCCAATCTACATCATAAAAATACCAAAAACATTTATCTTATTATTATCTCTATCAGATCTCACTTTTGCAAGTGGTCGTGAAGGGATTGACAACCCCTTTTTCGCGTTGGTTGCGAGGTTCTTATTTTTTTTGTAGGTACGAAGGACTTGCATGTAGCCTCCTACTGGATTGATACCTTGGTTCTCAAAAACTGAGGGAAATACTTTACGCTACTTTGCTGCATCACCCTTTCCTCTTCAAGGGAAAACCAACGCAGTGCTCAAGAGGTAGCACATGATTAACATGGGCGTTTGATTACAATCTAGAAACATGTAGCCTTCTTCGCAAGAGGTTGGATTGGATGAAAAATTCCCTAAGAAAACTAGTACATATGAATCCAAAGGAGAAATGCTTATGGATTGTAACCATATGAATCAAGCAACCAATATGGGGTGGGGGTGTATGTCCTGAAATCCTCCGAAATTCCTTCAGAAATCGTAGTACATTGTCATTGTAAACTTGGGAAAAGGTGCAAAAAATTGAACTCCCTTATGGTTAACATTTAACAGGAAAGGAACATCACCTCGATATACAACTTCTTCAGGCACGGAAAGCATCTCAGGCAACTGACAACTTGGTCCAGGTTGGGGCCTGCAGATTCTAGTGCCAAGACCATCACTATGCCCAGAATCTGGGTGAAGCTTTGCTGGATGATAGATGAACATACATCTTCAAAACTAGAAATAATGTTGATATCAAGAAGGAGAGGTATAAGGCGACTGTTGTACCTGGAAGTAGTAGTATTTGACAGACGAGAAGCCCACCAGTGTCAATTTTGGTGCTGAAATGACATTGATTCTTGTTGGACCTCGTTGATCAATTACAAGTAATCTCTTAGGTGAAGTGTGTCCTCAATGACCATATTGTCGTCCACTTTTGTGATCTCTTGTTGCAGCACTAGCAACACACATAAATAGTCCGGAGAGTGTTGGAGGTGATGTGGAAGGTACTCGACCAATTCATCGCCTGAAGACGAAGGAACTCGAGTGCAGTACAGCCGTGGAGCAGGCGCTCCATATCATCCTTTGGATGCAGACGGCGACGAGCTCGAGGTGCTTCAGTCGTGGTAGAAAAAGAGTGGGCGCGTCATTAAGGGGGGATGGATGGTAGTTCATGAACTTGGCGAGGCACGGCATGGGGGCGAAGCGGAGCGCGGATGTTGGCAGCGAGCGCATATGCCCATCATTAAAACTGAGCTCCTCGAGCTGACCTATGGCAGGGGATCGGAACCACTCATCAAGCTTAGCTCGGTCCTTGCCATTGGAACGGAACTTGCCCGTGATAAGGCCTCTGATTGGGCCATGGTGACTGCCGAGGATCTGGGAGAACGCATCCAAGGTTTTGCGAGCCATGGCAGAGCTCGTGGGTGTCGAGGAGGTCGATAGGGGTGAGGAGCCATAGGGGGCACCACTGACAGGAAAGGGCGGTTGTACGTCCTCGCCCCATATTTGATTGGGATGAGGGATATGATGGCTCTTAACATATCATCGGGGAGGTTGGCACTACAACAAATATGTCAACTTGTGACCTTCGTGACCCTAGAAGAATTGGTCATAAATCTACGACCATTTGAGGCCAATTGGTTAAAAGTTGTTCGGGGGGCTCCAAACTCTAAAGCATAGCGACCATTTTGGTCAGAAAGGTCATAATTTCCTTACACAAAATGGTCGTAAAGCAAACAACACTGGTCCGCTACCTTATTTCTAGCTGATAACGACCACTATAGATGGTCATAGCCTTGTAAATTGTGGTGCATTGCTATGACTAGGCGCCACCTCATCAGCTTTGCCTATGTGTCATGTCTACGTGCCAATTTTTTTCCTAGGTTGCGAAGCAGCCTATATTTCTGTCATTCCCAAAATTCCCAAAAATGGCATTCTTTACTATCCAAATCATTGCCTCATGACAATATTCAACTCCATTTGCCTGGTAAATCTCCCTTGGCAAATTTCCAAAGTTTTTGTTTAGCTCAAACTGTTGTGAAGGAAGTACTAGCTAGGCATATCCTAATGAGCTGAATTTTTGCCACATCTTCTATATTCCCAAATCATAGCTCTCCACAAAATTTGAGCCCCATCTAACAATCCATGTGAGCTCGCCATCCAATCTTTGTTTCTGGTGATATTTTCAGTTTGTAAAGCAACTATATTTTATGTTAATTTATAATTGCTGAAAATTTACTACGACATGACCCTACCCATAGAACCTCCCTCCACCAAATTTTAGCTCATTTATTCTAGCCAATTTCCCTCGGTATTTTTCCAAATTTTCTCTTCAATGGAGAGCACTATCAAGGAAGTACCATTTTCATTTATCCAAATGGTATGAAATTTTTAAAGTGCCTTCATATGCCCAAATTACCATCCTCCTCCAAATTTCAGATCAATCCATTCATTCATTTGAGTCTAGCTTCAACATTCGAATTTTTTGTCCAGTGTGGTACGTTGCAAAGAAAGTGACACCTAGGCTCCTCCATTCGAGCTGCAAATTTTCCAAGACAGTGTCCTTAGTAGATGATCATCCTCGGCCAAAACTCAACCCCATTGGCCATGTGCATTTTCCCCACAACTAATCAAACACTTGGGTGCTAATTCATGTTTGAGCTCAGTTCAGTCTCCTCGTGAGATTCTTCTATTGCCTTCTTCTTCCTGACACCTATCGGGGGAGTGCCCAACCCACTAGACATGCCTAGGCCACCTAGAACGCGTGACAGCGCCACGGTCATGCGATGACCATGCGGCGGGCATGTGAGTTTACGCGCTCTGGAGTTGGGGCCCTCGGCCACCATCCAAACCTCATCGTATTGCCACCAAACCATGTATTTCTGATTAAGTAGATACTTATGTACCTATAAATGATTTTTGGAAAAAAATAAAGAGCAAACTATGATGCACACTATTGGAATCAGGATCTTTGCCGACAGCCAGCTCTTTGTCGTCAGCCAACTGACGGCAAAGAAGATCTTTGCCATCTGCTTACAGAAAACTGACGGCAAAGAAAGAGCTGACGACAAAGATCATGTTTGCCGTCTGCTAGCGGACGACATAGAAGCTTTGCCGTTAGCTAGAAGATGGTAAAGAGGGAGGATGGCCCACTAACGAGTACCACCTAACGACCACTTTCTTTTCCATCTGCTAGCGGATGGCAAAGATTCTTTGCCATCCGCTAGCAGACAGCAAAGAGAATGGTAGCTAATGGCTACATATGGCCCACCGCACCTCCCACTCTCCATCTCTCTTTCTCTCTCACTCCACCGTGCCGACCCCGACCCCAACCATTGCCGCTGCTCCTGACCCTCACCGCCCTTGCCGCCCCTGACCCCCATGTCGCCCTGCCGCGTCGATCCAGCACCCACCACCCAGCGGTCTGTTGCGCCCCCACGGCCCCTGCAACCACCGCCCCAATGCCCTCACTGCCCCGATGCCCTGGCCACCCTCGCCATCCCGCGGTCTCTCACTCCACCGCCCCGATGCCCTCGCTGCCCCGCCGCCCCGACAACAAGGTGCCCCGCCGCCCTCACCGCCCCGCTGCCCCCGCCGGCCCGGTGCCCCACCGCCTCGACAACAAGGCACCCCGCCGTCCCGATGCCCTAGCCGCCCCGACACCCCGCCACCCCGGTGCCCCGCCGACCCACTCTGGTTTGCTCCCCCACTTTTTTTATTTTTTTTCTACTGCTAGTAATTAGGTTAGTTAGTACTGTTAGTTTCTTTTTTTCTGCTGCTAGTAATTAAGTTAGTTCGTACTGTTAGTTAGGTTAGTTTGATTTTCTAGGTTAGTTAGGTTAGTTCTAGGTTAGTTAGGTTAGTTTATAGGTTAGTTAGGTTAGTTCTTGAAAAAAATTATTAGGAGAAGAAAGGAAGAAGAATAAAAAGAAGAGGAGGGGGAGGAGAAGAAGAAAAAGGGGAGGAGAAGAAGAAGAAGAAGAAGAGGAGGAGGAGAAGAAGAAAAGGGGCAGAAGAAGAAGAAGAGGAAGAAGAAGAAGAAGAAGAAGAAGAAGAAGAAGAAGAAGAAGAAGAAGAAGAAGAAGAAGAAGAAGAAGAGGAGGAGGAGGAGGAGGAGGAGAAGAAGATCGCCGGTCCCCTACACCAACGACACCCCGACCCCCGACACGACACCCTGAGACTGCCTCGACACCCTGACACGACACCACCGATCGATACCCTGACCCCCGACACCACCGACACCCCGACCCCCGACACGACACGCCGAGACCGCCTCGACACCCTGACATGGCACGCCCGACCCCCAACCCCTGACACGACACCGCGACCCCGCCTCGACACCCCCACACCGCGACCCCGAAAACCCCATCTTTTTATCCTTGATGGCAATAATACAATACATGCCTTGCTACCCCTACTATGTCACTGGGTGAGGACACTTCAAGATTGAACTCAAAACTAAGAACCTCTCCCATTGCAAGAAAAAACAATCTAGTTGGCCAAACCAAACCGATAATTCGAAGAGAAATACAAAGATAGTTAATCATGCATAAAAAGTTTAGAAAATACTAAAATAATATTCATAGATAATCTCATCATAAATCCACGATTCATCAGATCTCGACAAACACACCGCAAAAGAATATTACATCAGATAGAACTCCAAGAACATCAAGGAGAACATTGTATTAAAGATCATAGAGAGAAGATGCCATCTAGCTACTAGCTATGGACCCTTAGGTCCGTGGTAAACTACTCACACTTCATCGGAAGGGTAGTACGGTTTATGTAGATGCCCTTCATGATCGAATCCCCCCTCTGACACTATGCCGGAAAAGTCCCCAAGATGGAATCTCATGGGAACAGAGGCTTGCGGCGGCGGAAAAGTATTTTGGTGGATGCCTCTGATGGTTTGGGAATTTGGGAATTTATAGTGCAAAGATTAGGGTTGGGGGACTCCCGAGGTGTCACAAGCCAGGGGGCACACCCTAAGGGCTTGTGGGCCCCTCGGGACTCCCCTGACCCCCTCTCCAAGTCCTACGGGTGCCTTCTGGTCCAAGAAAAATCATCGGGAAAGTTTTATTCCGTTTGGACTCCGTTTGATATTCCTTTTCTGTAAAACTCAAAAACAGAAAAAAAAAACTAGCACTAGGCTCTAGGTTAATAGGTTAGTCCCAAAAATAATATAAAATAGCATATTAATGCATAAAAGACATCCAAAACAGATAATATAATAGCATGGAACAATAAACAATTATAGATACATTGGAGACGTATCAGAGCCTGATGTGCCTCGTGTTTGTCCAGGGTGTTCAGGATTCCCGAGGGCCTTTGACATCTCGTCCTTCTCTCTGTCGGGATGGAACCTCCCTTCTTGCACTTCCTGGATTGCTTCCTGAATCTTTTTTACAAGTGTTTCAAGTTGAGCTTTCGTGTAAACACACTTCCCTGTTTCTGTGTCCAAAGTTCCCCCATGCCCGAAGAACCAAGTCCTTACCCGTTTGGGCTAGTTCAATGTCACTGGGTGGACCCATTTAGCAAGAAGGACGTTCTCAGCTTTGTCCCATGTAGGTCGGGCAGCTGTAGCCACCTGACGTCGTAACATGGTGATACTTCTTCTTTGTAGAATTTCCTTATTTATATGTGACCTTTTCTTAGCTTTCTCCGATTTCTTGTACTCCACGAATATGGGTCAGTGATATTTTATCTTTGCATATTGACCGGTGAATTCTGGAGTCTCGTCTTTCTTGACAAACTATTCATTCAATCTTTTCTTCCAGTTCTTGAATAGTTCTTCCATCTTCTTAAGAGCCCAAGACTTGACTTTTCGTTGTATAACTGGGTTATTTGGATCCTCCTTTGGTGGTAGGCTGAAATTTGTCATGAGCGAGTTCCAAAGCTCATCTTTCTGTCTGTCGTCGACATAAGAAACTTCATCGTCCTTCTTCTTATTCCATTATTGGATGCTGATCGGGATGTTGTCCCTAACAACAACTCCGCACTGATGTACAAATTGGTCTTTCGTCCGCTTGGGAGCAATCCGTTGGCCATCTAGAGCGACTTCTTCGATCGTGAACCTTTCATGCTCGCCCAACCTTTTCTTTGGGCCTCGTCCCTTTATAGAAGTTTTGCTCGATCAGGAGGGCTAAAAGAAGAAAGAAGCGTTAATATATGTACATACAAAAAATTAATGCATCTAGTTAGCAGAGGCTTAATTAATATATATACCTCGCCGAACTTTGCAATATTTAAGGCTCCAACACTGGCGGAGCCGTCATCTCCTCCCTCCTCCATTCGATCATCGGAGCTGTCATCCTCTCTTCCCTCACCATAGGTGTCGCCGAGAAAGGACAAGGTGATATCATCACCTTCGTCGCGGATTATATCCCCCAACAACTCTTCTTGGTCTAAGTGTCTGTCGTGTTCCATAGTTTCTACAAATATTACAAGATGACAACATACAACCATGAGAGATGGATTAGTCGCAAACATAGACCTAATCACAACAAGGAATCATATGCATACGAGCAATGGATTAGTGGAAAACATCATGAAGTTGACAAGTTTTATAACAGTCAGCTTCAGACGATCGTCGAGGACTCCTCCCCCTCATGTCTGATCAGTCGTCCTATCTTTCGGTAGAGGATACTTTGCGGACCGCCTCTCTCATGCCTGTCCAACGTGCCAAACATGTTTTCATATGCCTCAAAATCGAAGTTATCAGGGTTATGCTTTAACGACCCCCCTCATGTCGAAGTTACGACGATATTTGTACAACATGAATACAAGATTTGTACACAAGATGAATACAAAATGAATACCAGATTAATACACAAGATGAATACACAATTCAACAAATGAACCAACCATCATCCTATGAACAAAACTCAATATACAACAAATGGACACCTTTTGTCGAACATCGGAGGGACGAACAGGGACCAACTCCACGGACATGCAACACCACAACCTGTAATTCCATCGAGTGAAAAAAATTAGGCAAACCCAAGTATGCCACTAGACCTAAAGATCATGGTAAGATTGTAGCTAGATACCAATTTGAAAGCAAGTTTCAGACTTAGAGGAAAATAGCATGGCATTGTAGCTAGATACCAATTTGAAAAGATTTGAACATGCTACAAAATTTCTACATGGCAACAAATGGCATGACATGAATGTGCATGTAACACATGGAAAAACATGCTTACTTAACTAATTCAAATGACCCCTAGATCAATGGCAATCATCATGATCAAGTTCACAAGTATTAACAGATTTTCAGACTTAGTGATATTTGCATAGAGTGGCAGAAAATAGATTCATGATGCAACTTTTGAGGCAAGTAAAATATATGCTACAACAGTTTTTCATGAAAACAAATAGCATGGCAAGCAAGTAGTAATTACCCTCAACAAAACACCCTTACTGATCGTGATCCAAAGATGTACAGATTTGTTGCATACCTCAAGGCAAAATTCAATGTATTAATACTGCCAGTTTCAGACTTGGAGGAAAATAGCATGGCATGGCAGAAATGAATAGATAGCAAGTTTACAAGCTTGTAGCACTCACTACAGGTCCTAACATGGCATGAACTATAATCTACTAGCAAGATGACATCAAAATGCCCCTACTTCATGTCCAAAAATTGCCCAAAAGATGCTTGCATTAAAACATTCAAAAAAGACAAAATGAACTCTAATGCAAAAAATGTTCTTTGATTTGAAAAGGAGCTATATTCTCCCCAATTCTTTTGCATCCACAAAAATTACTCCATCTATTTGACAGTACCCACAACCCATTCCACCAAAAACATTTGGTTCCATAGTTCAATTCTTTTCAAATTTCATCTAGTTCAAATTAGGACCAGATTCAAACTCCATGGTCAAAGCCCAATTTAAATTGCTCCAAAAATTCTGACACTTTGCCAGACTCTCTTTTGTGCATCAACACCTCACCACAAAAATTATCAAAAAATCCTAAGATTCGTAGAACCCTCTGGCATTTCATCATACACTTGATATGCACTGTCAAAAAATTCAAAAGCTTGCCACAACAGTACTAAATTTCATACGTTGCCACAACTTGACATTACTAAAACTTGCCATATTACTTCTACAGAAACTTGTTCTCCCTAAGCCAAAAATTTGACAGAAACTTGGCAGAAATAGAGGGGGAAAAGAGTGCTCACCGAGGAGCACATGAAGGCTCATTGAGGGACTAGTAGCAGCAGACGACAGCGGGATCATTGAGGAGGGCCGGCGAGGAGGTACGGCCAGCGACGAGGATGGGCGGCTCTCGGGGGCGCGGCGATGCTCCGGGAGGTCCGGCATGCATGGGACAATGAGCGAGTGGGCTTGGGGACAACGTCGGGGCAGGGATCGGGGATGGCATCGTGGGCATTGACGAGGAGCGTGCTCGGGGAGGTGACGGCGAGGTCCGGCAGCCTAGCGGCGGCGTTGTGGTCTTTGGCACAGTCAGGGGAAACTGCAGATGACTTTTGGAAATTTTCCTTAGTCCTGATTATATGCCCCACCCTTTAGTCTCGGTTGGTGGATCCAACCGGGACTAAAGGCCCCCCTTTAGTCCCGGTTTCTAGTCGTATGCAGGTCGTGCTATGTGAATTCTCCTGCTAGTAGGCGTTTTTTTTTTGCATATGTTATGTCAATTTTTTGACCTTCTTCAATTTTTTGGTTTTAATTATAAAGTTTCTTTTAAGCAGATGCATACATTCCTAGTTTTCAGTTAATTCTTTTTGCTATTGAAATTTTGAACAAAAAAGACTTTATGAAAATTTTAGTTGAATAAATTTTATATAATTTTAAGTTAATACTATTTTAATCATAACTAGAGGGCATGTCCTCTTGGATAGACAATATTTAATTTTCCAATAATTCCCATGCTACCTTCTCATTAGGTAGTACCTCCTTGGTTGTCCCCCCAACAACCATTTTTATGTATTTTGATACCCTTATTTATTATTGAAAAAATGACTCACAGTAGGGGGTTTACCCTACTGTTCTTTGGTCACAAGAATATTATAAAATAATTTTTGTTAACCTAATAATGTTATATTTTATTTTCTATTAAGTTATTAGTTTAACCTAATAATTTTTGTTAACCTAATTTATTTTGATGCATAGACAATTTTTTGGTTTAATTCTAAAGTTTTCTTTTAAACAGATGCATACATGCGTAGTTTTCATTGAATTCTTTTTGCTATTAAAGTTTTAACCAAAAATACTTTATGAAAATTTTAGTTGGATAAAATTTATATATTATTTTGATCATAACTAGAGTTTTATAAAATCTTTTTAGTTGATTCTTTTTGGTATTAGAGTTTTATAAAAGCCGGTACAAATGTTCTATATTAAGGAGATAGACCCGTACTATGAATCTTCTAGAAGATTCGTAGTAAGAGTCCATGTCCTTTACAAAGGATGCATTGATGTCAGAAGCTTATCCCTTATGGACGACCTAGATATTTAAGGTGGTTGACTAGCTTGTCAACTGGCGAGGTGGGACTAAATACGGGTGTGAAAATGTGTCGTAGGCCTTTAGTCCCGGTTGGTGCCGCCAAAGGGACTAAAGCTAGGTTTTAGTTTAGTATTTTCTGTTAACCTAATAATGTTATATTTTTCTTTTCTGTTAAGTTATTAGTTTAATATTTTTCTTTTCTGTTAAGTTATTAGTTTAATATTTTTCTTTTCTGTTAAGTTATTAATTTAGTATTTTTATTTTTTGTTAACCTAATATGCACCATTCAAAGCCACATCATCAATTTTCAACCCTTTTCTGACTTCATTTGCTATTTTCATGAATTTGATGATTTATTTTGAGCTAAATGACCCTGAAATTGAAAAGCACTACAAATGAACTCTGAAAAGATTGACACTTGGCATGGTATCATAATTTCACCCACATAGCATGTGCTAAAAAGTTTAGACAGTTACGACAAAACCGGATGCACTTCGTGTACAAACTGGACAATCTCTTCCGAAGTATCAAGGTTTCAGACGAAAACTCATCTATTAAAAAGGGATTTCATTTTTTTGACATGTAACTAAAGTGATATTCTAGATCAAAGCCATCATCAGAATAGTTGTGGAGCATAACTATGGCTTTCAACCCATAATCAAAGGTGCAAAATATTCGGTTATGTTGTAGATGTCGAACAGTTATTTGAACAATCGTACCATCTGATATGTTGTCTTCACTAGAGAGAAAGTCTTCACTTTTTCTTCGCATGTGTACCTTGCTTATTGCACCGTAACAGTGGATAATCTTCATCATTTAACATGATGCTTGGGTCAGTCTTCACTTTGAAGGGAGGAATTTCATGAAACTTTTCATAATCTTCAGACATGTCTGTCTTGTCCACCACTCCCATGATGTTTCTTTTCCCTGAAAGAACTATGTGGTGAATTGGCTCATTGTATGATGTATTCGCTTCCTTATCTTTTCTTTTCCTTGGTTTGGTAGACATGTCCTTCACATAGAAAACCCGCGCCACATCATTGGCTAGGACGAATGGTTCATGTGTGTACCCAAGATTGTTGAGATCCACTGTTGTCATTCTGTAATGCGGGTCTACCTGTACCCCGTCTCCTGTTAGATTGACCCATTTGCACTGAAACAAAGGGACCTTAAATTCACGTCCATAGTCAAGTTCCCATATCTCCTCTATATAACCATAATATGTGTCCTTTGCCCTATTGGTGTTTGTTGCATCAAAGCAGACACCATTGTTTTGGTTGGTGGTCTTTTTATCTTGGGCAATCGTGTAAAATGTATTCCCATTTATCCCGTACCCTTGGTAATTCAATACAGTCGAAGATGGTGTCCTGTCCAACAAGTACAACTCATCTCCAACAATGTTGTTACCCAAGAGATGTGTTTGCAACCAACCGCCAAAAGTCCCGATGTGTTCACGTGTAATCCAGGCGTCAGACTGTTCCAGGTGTTTGGAGCGTAGAATATTCTTGTGTTCATTGATATATGGGGCCACCAAGGTAGAATTCTATAGAACTGTGTAGTGTGCTTGCGCCCAAGAATGCCCGTCCCTACATTTTATTGAATCTGCTCCTAGCGTGCCTTTTCCACTCAGTCTCCCCTCATGCCACGATTGGAGAACACCAATCGACTTAAGGTAAAGAACAAAGTCAACAAAAACGCAATGACCTCCTTTGTTTCATGGCCCTTGGAGATGCTTCCTTCTGGCCTAGCACAGTTACAAACATATTTCTTTAAGACTCCCATGAACCTCTCAAAGGGAAACATATTGTGTAGAAATACACCGAGAATGACAATCTCGTCGACTAGGTGAACTAGGACATGCTTTATAATATTAAAGAAGGATGGTGGGAACACCAACTCGAAATTGAGATGACATTGGACCAAATCATTCTGTAACTTTGGTAGGATTTATGAATCGATTACCTTCTGAGAAATTGCATTGAGAAATGCACATAGCTTCACAATGGCTAATCGAACATTTTCTAGTATAAGCCCCCTCAATGCAACTGAAAGCAGTTGCGTCATAATCATGTGGTAGTCATGAGACTTTCGGTTCTAGAATTTTTTTTCTCTTGGATATTTATTATTCCCTTTATATTTGACGAGAAGCCAGACGAGACCTTGATACTGAGCATGCATTCAAAAAATATTTCCTTCTCTGCTTTGCTAAGAGCGTAGCTGGCAGGACCTTGATACTGCTTTGGATGCATGCCGTCTTTTTTGTTCATACGTTGCTGGTCCTCTCGTGCCTCTGGTGTATCTTTTGTCTTCCCATACACGCCCAAGAAGCCTAGTAGGTTTACACAAAGATTCTTCGTCACGTGCATCACATCGATTGCAGAGTGGACCTCTAGGTCTTTCCAATAGGGTAGGTCCCAAAATATAGATTTCTTCTTCCACATGGGTGCTTGTCCCTCAGCGTCATTCAGAATAGATTGTCCGTCGGGACCCTTTCCAAAGATTACTTGTAAATCCTTGACCATATCAAGTATATCATCACCAGTACGGAGGACAAGCTTCTTCCGGTGATCTGCCTCACCTTTGAAATGCTTGCCTTTCTTTCTTAAGGCATGCTTGGTCGGAAGAAATCGACGATGTCCCAAGTACACATTCTTCTTGCATTTGCGCAAATATATACTTTCAGTCTCATCTAAATAGTGTGTGCATGCGTGGTACCCCTTTTTTGTCTGTCCTGAAAGGTTACTAAGAGCAGGACAATCATTGATGGTTACAAACAGCAATGCTCGTAGGTCAAATCGTGCTGCTTGTGCTCATCCCACACACGTACACCTTTTTAGCACATAATTGTAAAAGTTCTTCAAATAATGCTCTTAGGTAAACATCACTGACGTTGCTAGGTTTGTTAGCGCCTTGGAGAGCACTGGCATCATAATGAACTTTTGCTTCATGCACAACCAATGAGGAAGGTTATAGATACATACAGTCACAGGCTAGGTGCTATGATTGCTGCTCTACTCCCCAAAAGGATTAATGACATGTGCACTTAAACCAAACCATACGTTCCTTGCGTCACCTGCAAAGTCCGGCCACTTTCTCTTGATTTTTCTCCACTGCGACCCATCAACGGGTGCTCTCAACTTTCCGTCTTTCTTACGATCTTTTTTGTGCCATCGCAACAACTTGGCATGCACTTTGTTTCTGAACAGACATTTCAACCGTGGTATTATAGGAGCATACCATATCACCTTGGCAGGAACCCTCTTCTTGGAATGATCGCCCTCAACATCACCAGGGTCATCTCGTCTGATCTTATACCGAATGCACCGCATACCGGGCATGCATTCAAATTCTCATACTCCTCACCGCGGTAGAGGATGCAGTCATTAGGGCATGCATGTATCTTCTGCACCTCTAATCCTAGAGGGCAGAGAACCTTCTTTGCTTTATATGTACTGTCAGGAAATTTGTTATCCTTTGGAAGCTTCTTATTCATTATTTTCAGCAGCGAACCAAATCCCTTGACAAATACACCATTCTCTGCCTTCCATTGCAGCAATTCCAGTGTGGTACTGAGCTTTGTGTTGCCATCTTCGCAATTTGGGTACAACCCTTTTTTGTGATCCTCTAACATGCGCTCGAACTTCAACTTCTCCCTTTCAGTTTCGCATCCTCTCTATGCATCAACAATGACCCGACGAAGATCATCATCGGGCCATCTGGTGTCTCTTGATCTTCAGCTTCCCCCTCTTCTTCAGTAGTATCACCGTATTCAGGGAACATAGGATAGATGTCATCATCCTCTTCTTCTTCGTTGTCTTCCATCATAACGCCTCTTTCTCTGTGCTTGGTCCAAACATTATAGTGTGGCATGAAATCCTTCTCAAGCAGGTGGAAGTGAAGGGTTTTCGACGAAGAGTGATCCTTCATATTCCCACAGACAGTACATGCACAATACATAAAACCATTCTACTTGTTTGCCTCAGCAATCTCGAGAAAATGATGCAGGCCGATAATGTACTCGGAGGTGCGTCGATCACCGTACATCCATTGTCGGTTCATCTGTGTGCATTATATAATTAAGTGTATTGAAAACCATTACAGAACATCATGAATAGAGAAATGACCAAATTAATACAAGTTCATCATCACATTAAAACCAAACTACAGTAGTGATCAAATGTTATTACTGAAAAAATAAATACATAAAGTTCATACATAGTTCTCATAGAACAACATAAAACTCTCTAGAGCATCTAATTAAAACATACATTGAAACTAACATACAACTATGTAAGACATTTAAATGCAAAAACAAATGCGCGCGATCAAAATCGCAACTAAGGTAACAATTGATCCAACAGCCTAATTATACCTAGCCTCATTATCAGTGGCAGATTTTCTAATCTTTCTAATCTTCAAGCGCATTGCATCCATCTGGATCTTGTGATCATCGACGACAACAACAACATGCAACTCCAATTTCATCTTCTCCTCTTCAATTATTTTCAATTTTTCTTTCAAATAATTGTTTTCTTTTCCAACTAAATTTAACCTCTCGACAAGAGGGTCGGTTGGAATTTTTGGTTCACATACCTCGTAGATAAAAACATCTATGTCACGTTGGTCGGCATAATTGTCATAAATACTAAATGAAACAAATAGTTATAAAAGATACTATACCACATTCGAATCATAGGCCGAACAAGAGCCGACGGGGGCGGATACCAAAACCATGGTACTATATAATAACAAACAGTAATAAAAGCAAGAAAATTATACAAGTAGCTATCTAAATCATACAAGTAAGAATTTTTTTTTCTTTTAAAAAGAAGATAAGAACAAGAGGCTTACCATGGTGGTGCCGGCGACGAGATCGCCGCGGGCGAGCGACGGTAGTGAGGACGGCGATAGGGACGGGACGACACCCTACACATGTGCAAACTGTAAAAAGTTAATTTGAGCTCAAATTATGCATCTAAATCAAAACAACTCCCACATAGACACCTCCACTAAAATCTCCAAACCACTCTACTTCTAAAGCACTTGAAATGAGCTAAACTAGAACTGAGAGATGAAAGGATGAAGTTGCTAACCTCTTAGAACACTTGGATAGTTGGTGCACCGCCAAACCTAGACAAATCTTGGGGAAAATGTAGCTTGGAGGTCGAGCTTGGAGAGGAATAAACTTAAGTGTGGCTCGGGCATTTCATCAAACACCTCATGTGCATAGGAGGTGAGAACAGAGTAGCACAGATTTCCTACACGCCGGCCGGCCAAAAACAGAGGAGTGAGCGTGCAAGGGTGAGCATATATATATATATATATATATATATATATATATATATATATATATATATATATATATATATATTTATTCATGTCTAGAACGGGGACTGAAGACTAACCTTTAGTCCCGGTTCCAGACACCAACTGGGACTAAAGGGATTGTGTCAGGAGCGAGGCCCTTTAGTCCCGGTTGATGGCTAGCCCTTTAGTCCCGGTTGATGGCTAGAACCAGGACTAAATGTCCCAGCCGAATCGGGACTGGTGCTTGCCAAGGCCCGACCGGCGTCCTAACCGCTGGGACCGGGGTTGATGCTCCCATTAGTCCCGGTTCGTAACACGACCGGGACTGTTGCTTTGATCGGGCAAAAACCAATGCTCGGTTTTCTACTAGTGTACAGTACTGGACACAGTGCAATTTGGGAGGAATTGGGATATCATTTGGCGGTGACGGACCTGGGGGATTAAGGTAATGGATGTGTCACTGAGACCCAAAGAAAGATCACCACCATTCAAGCAACCAAGTAATGCCGATGTGACATCTTCCTTCAACAAATTCTAGTGCCTAAGAAGCCTGCCGTGAACCCATCAACCCCCTGGAGCCTTGGATGGTGACATTTGGAATAGAGCACCATGGATCTCCTATGCTTCGAATGGCTTGTCTAAAAAAAATATTCACCTCCGGTGAAAACTTCACTGGAACCTAATTCAACAGCTCGCTCATATCATGGCCACCTTGGGAGGTGTATAAATTTTGATAGAACGACTGTATTTCAGCTTTGTCCTCCTCGTTGTTTGCACAAACTGAACCACCAGCCCTTTTGAGGCCACTTATTTTATTCATACGTTGTCGCTGCTTAGCTTATGCCTAGAAATACCTGGTATTGCGGTCACCCTCACGAAGCAAGCTAACTCTGGAATGCTGACGCGCTCGCGCTGCCTCCACGGGGCGGCTCAGGCGAACCCTAGCCATCGCCGCCCCCGACCCATCCTTCCCAGCCGCCGTCCGAGGAAGCCGGCGAGCAAAGCTCGTCCGGCGGATGGCGGTGGCAGGCTCGCCCTTCATCCTGGGGGCGAACTCAGTCTGCGCGTGATGG
Source organism: Triticum timopheevii (assembly GCA_963921465.1). Lineage (NCBI taxonomy): Eukaryota > Viridiplantae > Streptophyta > Magnoliopsida > Poales > Poaceae > Triticum > Triticum timopheevii. The sequence goes on from OY997271.1 coordinate 106,238,634, forward strand.
TGATCCTGGGTGCCAGGCGTGCCGGCGGAGATAGGAAGCTGGAGCGGCGGCTCCAGGGCTTCTCGGCGGGGCTGCGCCTCCATGGCTACCGGGGCAGCGTGGTGGCCAACCATGGCGCGCGGTGGCGGCGGATCTGGGCGACCCCTGCCTAAATTCGTCCTGCTGTGGGTGGCGGCCCGAGGTGTCGCTGACGTATGGCTACGCGTCCGGGGCGGTTCTCCACTCCGACGAGTGGAGATGGTCATCGGCGCGGCAGGCGCGTCGGGTCTGGGTGCGGCCAGATCTATGGCCGGCGTTGTCGGGATCGGCTTGTTAGGCTGTCGATGCGCGCAGACGGTGGGAGCTGGGTGGGTTCTAGTGCCAAATCTAGCCGCAGTCATCCGACCCTGATCGGTGGGCTTCTCTCCCGCGGGTTCCTGACGGTGTCGGCCTGGTTGCCGGGACCCTGGCCGCGGGTGAAGCTGGCGGAGGAGATCCAGATTCCGGGAAACGCCTTGGTCGGCCCTGGCCGGCCGCGCCGACGACGTCGCTCAAGGGCGCCGCTTTTCTTCTTGGAGACGTCGGTCTATGTCTGCTCCTTCATTTCCCCGCTCTCTGCCTCTCGGGTGAATACCCTAACTCTGTTGGGCGGCGGCGGCGGCCTTGACGCCGTGACCTTCCTGAAGGCGTCGCCTTGAGGGCTAAGTGGCGGTGGGCACTATGTGGGTCCTTGACGGTTGCTGGTGATGGGCACTGCTTCAGGGGAAACCTTAGGATATGGTTTTTTAGATCAGACGATGGCGGTATTATGGTGCAATTTCTCTCCTGGGAGCATCGTTTGTGGAGCAGCGCTGGAAGATACAGGCAGAAGGTGAAGCTGGTCCGTCTTGCACGGAGCTTCGGTGAAGCTGTCAAGTCATGCCTGGCCGACAGGTGCTACTCTGAGTCATGCCTGGTTGGTAGGTGCTACGCACGATAGATCTTCCATAGTCTTTGCATCTGGACGGACGAGCGCAGGGCGATGGCGCCGTTAGGCGCCGTGGTGGCGTAGACAGATGTCCGGACTGGCAAGGATGATGTGGATCTCTCTCCTGAAGATGGGCCAGTGGTCCGAAGAAGATGTCAGCTTCTAAAACGTGTGCATGTGATGTGCGCTTTAGGTCTACTGCACCGACTGTTAGTCCCGATACGTTATGTGGATGGGTCGGCGATGACACTGGTTTTAGATATGGGAAGTGAGAGCACTCCTCATTATCGAATTTGTAGGTGTGAGTGGTGGCTTCGGGTGATTTGATGTATGTTTTTGTCAGACCTTTAAGAAATAATTAATAAAGATGGCTGCATGCATCGACGGGTGCAGAGGCCGAGGGTTTAACCTCCTTTTCAAAAAAAAAAGATATCCTCCTGCTTAAGAGCCACATGGTTTAGCTGTTGTTATATTTTCTTCCTCTGAAGGACCACGCCCTATGGAAGCACTCCGAAGCTTGTGTAACTTCTGCTGTAACAGACGTACTATATGTATACCGTATCATGGATTCTCTTGGGGCTCTTCAACGCACTGTTGTTACTGCTAGCTAGAACTCATTAGCTTCTAAAGATATACTATATGTATACCGTATTAGTTTTTATACGCTATTAATTTCTCAATATATACACGATTAATTTCTCAAGATTTCATATATATATATATGGAGATTTCTTATTATTACATGCATTTATCTCAGGATACAAATTGTGTGTGTGTATATAAACTAAAGAATACGGTTGTCTTCGATATTACAACATGTATTAACTTGTCAAGATTATCTATACAAAATTCGCATCTATAAGATACAAATCTATCGCTAGTTGGCATTAGTTAGTGATTAGTTTCTAAAGATACAAATCTATATTTGACGAAAGAGCAGTAATATTAGAATGCATTAGTTAGTTTCCAAAGATACAAAATAGCATGTGGAGAGATATACACTAGCTAGTACGCATTAGTTTCTTAAGATGGGTATGCATTAGTTTCTTATAAGCTGGGTACTAATCAGCAGTAATGCATGCAACCAAGCCTGTAGCAAAGGCCACGTTTTTGGATGGTGGCGTAGGACTGGAACGTTAATCTGGAGCCAAGCCTAGCCTCCAGTGACTAAGATCAAAAAAGTGATGAACATGAAACGGGCTAATGGAGGTTGGAGTGTGATAAATAATGAGCTTCTCTTGACCCGATGCCTCAATATGAACCGTCCGATCCAGGTTCCTGTGCATGGATGTGTGCTTTTCGCGCCGCGTGCAATTGGGATTTTTCTCATTTCTTTCACCTTCATTTATTTTGGTATAAGGGAAACGTGCAATGCCCACGACCCTGACAGGTTTGTGACATCCCACGGACGGATTGACCGCGCCACGAAAATCGAGGTTGGAGTGATAAATAATGAGCTCCTCTTGACCCGATGCCTCGATATGAACCGTCCGTTCCACGTTCCTGTGCATGGATGCGTGCTTTTCGCGCCGCGTGCAATTGCGATTTTTCTCATTTATTTCACCTCATTTTATTCTGGTACAAGGGAAACGTGCAATGCCCATGACCCCGGCAGATTTGTGACATCTCACGGATGGATCGGCCGCGCCATGAAAATCGCTCAAAGTAGTTGAGCCTACCAGCAAAATACGCTAACATAAAAAGGCTTTTCATGGCAGCCGAAAAACATCCCACAGTAGCATAACAGATAAATGCTTCCATGGCAGCCGAATGTTGCCATGGCAGAGAAAACTAGACACATACAAGATTTATTCTAACACCGGTGGTGTGATGGTGGTGGGGGAAGACGGAGACGGGACGGTCCGACAGTAGATGAGGTTGCGGCGGAGGCATTGTGGCCGCTGGGGGGCTTGCGCTTCTTGTTGTTCATCCAGTTCCTGAAGACTTTCTTGCTGACGCCGATGTCGTGGCATCTTGTTTCGATGAAGTCCTTGTCACGCTTCTGCAGGCGCCACCCCAGGTGCTCCGACAGCTCCTCCATCCGTAGCTTCTGGTCGGTGGTGAACGTGGTGCGGGACCGCTTCCTCTCCGACGTAACCCCATGGGGCGGTGGCGCCGTCGCCGGTGAGAGCTGGGCGGGGAGCCTCTGGATCTGCAGTGCCCTCGGCAGGAAGTTATGTTGCCCAGAAGAGATGTACGCGGGAGGCTGCTGCGTCACCTGCACTGGATGGTACACGGGTGGAGGTTGCAGTGGTTGGGGCATAGAGCGCTCGTCGTCGTACTCTGTGGCTTCCGAATCGTACTCCGTGGCATCCGAGTCGTACTCCGTGCCATCTGAGTTGGTATCAGAGTCGACACCCGGGAGCCGGTCCTCCGGCGTCTCCTCCTTCCTGCGCTGCGGCAGGCCATGGAGCACGGTCTCCACCATGGGCGCCAACGGCGGTGACCTCTCCGTCATCACCTTGCGGTGGAAGCTGCGGTGGCAGCCGCAGGCTGCACACTTGTACGACGACGCGTCGGCGGGGTTGAGGTCCCCCAGCGGCATCCACTCCCCGCAGCCATCCACGACACGCCCACCGCTAGCCAGAGCGTGGTTCCTGCCGCACTCGTTGTACTTCACCTCTTGCACCATGGGCGCCACGGCCGCCTGCCTCTTGACAGAGCCGCTGGGGTACTTGACGTCCATGGCCTCCGCAGTGTCACTTGCTTGACAAAGATTACACAGTAGGGAGAAAAAACAAAATTAGTACTCTGAGAATGCTATTTTTGAAGCATTTTTTGAGTGCCTATATTTTTTTACCCAAAGAATTGTGAATGTCATCTCTTCACAAAAACTTATGTGTAAGGAGAAGTGGAGAACACTTAAGAATGTTTCTCTCCAAAAAACTTCAACTTTTTTTTGCTATTGTTCAGAATTTACTACGCGTGTCCATCTACGAGCAGAATGACACTTTCACATCTCCTCTTGCATCACTATGGGCTAATGTTAACTACGCGTTAACTTGCAAGTAAAATATCCTTGCAAAAAAAATTGCAAGTAAAATACATAGGTGGACTGTCAAAGAGAGCAAGAATATTTTTTAGAGATAGACTAACAACGCCAGATTACTTTGAAACTCTTATGGCTGTAATCATTCCCCGTGTAGTTGGTGAGTGGAGGGAATTATTTTTCAAAGAATTCTTAGAGATAGATCACTAGAACTCACACCCTACCTGAACTCACACCCACCCTTTCGTAGATGGACACACAGCCTCGAACCCGCCGTTGGTTGTGTCACGTCCAGTGGTCCAGATGTATGGCTCAAGCTAGAACTCTTTTTTTTTCGGGGAATGCTAGCTAGAACTCGTTGGTCTAAAGATATACAATATGTGTATATATATACACACCATATTAATTTATATATGTATACTATTAATTTGTCAATATATACATGATTAATTTCTCAAGATTTACCAGAAATATATACGTGTTTATTTGGAGATTTCTCATTATGACATGCATTTATCTTAAGATAGAAATCGTATATACATAGATATATATCCAATATAAATTAATACGGTTGCATTTATCTCTAATTTATCTATATACAATTGTCATCTATATTATGGCATGCATTAATTTCTCTAGATTATATATACAAAAATCGCATATGTAAGCAGTGATGGGAGATGAGACAAAAGAGATATGCACTATCGCTAGGACGCATTAGTTCGTTATTAGTTTCTAAAGATACAAAACTATATTTGATGAAAGAGGAGTAATATTAGGATGCATTACTTAGTTTCTAAAGATACAAAATAGCGTGTGGAGAGATAAACACTAGCTAGTACGCATTAGTTTCTTAAGATGGGTACACATTATAGTAGTTTCTTACAAGATGGGTGCTAATCAGCAGTACTGTATTTCGCAAAAAAAAAAAATCAGCAGTAATACATGCAGCCAAGCCTATAGAAAAGGGCACATTTTTGGATGGTGGTGAAGGGCTGGACGTTAATCTGGAGCCAAGCCCTAGCCTCCCTCTAGTGACCAAGATCAGAAAGGTGATGACATGAAACAGGCTAATGGAGGATGCGGTGTGATAAATAATGAGCTCCTCTTGCGTGGATGCACGTTTTACACAATAAAAAGTGATCGGTGTAAATGTACTCCAATGTTAAACACGTACTGAGGTAGTGGACTATGATTGATCATCTATGTATGGATTGGACTTGCACCTGATGGCTGGTACGAGTGAAGAATACTTGCAGTGCAAAGATGTGTTGAGGTCCAATATGAACAGTACTTGTATTATCCAAACAGGCGCCATATGGAAGGTCAGCTGTAAGAAGAGGCATTCTGTGAATGGACTTAAAAAAAATGGAAGGAAAACTCTTAGTCCCTCTGTTCTATAAACGAATCTTTTTGTCTTTTAACATGAAAGCCAGCATTAAGCATGTTGTTTAAAATCACATTAGTTCCATGGATTTGTTAAAAACATGTGAACACCAATTTATTTCAGAAGAAACGCCCGAACACCAAAAAGAGATGATAGACATAAGACGAGTTAACTAACCACCAGATTGGGTGAAGCGGGAAATTTTCTAGGTGATGGTGCTCTCCATTCCCTCCCCTTACACGTGGTGCTTTCCATGTATAATTTGTATTTTTCGAAAGCCAAATCCGAAGATCTTCCCCTCTAGGGCATCTGGAGTTCAAAAGGGTGCATAGTTATGTATTAGATCGGTTGTCTTACAAAAAAACTTTAGAGTAATTGATGATAGATTGTAGATAATTTAACTAACCAATAGAAGGGCGAAGGGAGAGCTTTCCAAACCGATGGTGATCTCCGTCCCCTCCCCTTACTCGTCGCGCCCTTCCATATATAGTTTTGTGTTTGTCGAATTCCAGATCTGAAGATCTACCACTCCAAGGCATCCAGAGTTTAGTGGGGGCGCGGTTATGTATTAGATCAGTGTCTTACCAAAAGAATAAGAGTAATTGATGATAGACATGAGATGAGTGAACTAACCTCTGGATCGGGGTGCAGGGAGAACCTTTTGAATCGATGATGATGTCCATCCCCTCCCCTTACTCTTCACGCCATTCTTGTTTTCTCTTTGTCAAAAATCAGTTGGAGATCTTTCCTCCAAGGCATCCAAAATTTAGTGGGGGCATACTTATGTATTATATTAGTTATTGAAGGAATATACATAGAGGCGATGGTAGCGATAGTGAGCATGGTCGATGGGCTATAGTATTGGAGACGCTACGAAGGAGAATATCTGGTGTTGGTACCGACGATGCAAGATTATCCCCGTACTAGGTGGTGAGTTTAGTTGTGTTGCCTTTTATGCTAAGACGGCGTGAGGGGAGGGGGAAATGTAGTGGCTATAAATCGGAAGGTAGCATTGAGATTGGTAGTAACGGTAGGACGCGGTTGACTCGGGAGTATGCCAAGCGGGACTTTCTCCATGCCTCTATCTGATTTGTCACCATCACCACAGGCACATCCCTACAACGCGGGTACATGGGATGTGTTAGGGCACATGGTACACTTTGCTAGCACAAACACATTCTACCGCACAACCAAGAACGTACTGCAGGGGATACATCACGGGATCAAGTTTTACCATAGACGTTCAGTCACGGCAGTGGAAGGAGAGTTGGCGATGTGTGTCCCTGCCTCCTCCTCGGGGATCCCTCGTGTAGTTACTCGAGGTTCCCTCAAACTGTTTGTGAGAGCATCACATTTGCAATGCCTCCAAGGTATCTGCACGTGCAGGGAGGAACATCCATCGATGGAACTACTAGCACTACAAAAAAGCACTTTCGTGATGATACGTGTTTGTCACAGTAGGTCACGTTTTCTGTCATGCATGTGCACTCGTGACGATTTTATGACAAAATCAAGATAGTCATACTTGTGTTCTCATAGAAGTGTTCCATGACAATATTCAAATTATCATCAAGGAAGTATCCACTCCAATGATGATAAATTTCGTGTCATGGAAGTGCTTTGGTCAAGGGTAACCAACACGTGGCATCCATCATAACGGGTCGCCGTTAAGCTATTGGGTTCCGGTTTGGACCCGATAACCCGTTAACAGCCCAGACCAATGGGGATTCTCCACGTGTAAAATTTTCATTGTCCAAAGGAACCATGTGTTAGCTCGGCGTCGTGATAGATGTCATTCATCCAATGCATGAGACGGGCCTATGAAAAAGTGACATGTGGCACGACCCAACAATGGCCCATTTAGGTTAAAAAGGTCGGCCCATTTGACTTTGTCAAAAGTTATCGAGCTGGCCCATTGAAAGCCTATTAACGACATGTTCGCATATAGCCCATTTACGGCCCGGGTACTCACGACCCATTATGTCCTTTCCGAATTTGGCCCAGTAGTGTCATGAATGGACCACCGGAACCTTCTGTTCACGTGAGATCCCATCTTGGGCCCTTTTTCGGCATCCTACCGGAGGGGGATTCGATGACGGAGGGCATCTACATCAACCCTATTGCCCTTCTGATGAAGCATGAGTAGTTTATCTCAAATCTACGGGTCCATAGCTTGTAGCTAGATGGCTTCTTCTCTCCCTTTGATTCTCAATACCATGTTCTCCTCGAGGTTCTTGGAGATCTATCTGATGTAATCTTCTTTTGCGGTGTGTTTGTCGAGATCTAATGAATTTTGGATTTACAATCAGCTTACCTATGAATAGTATTTGAATCTTCTTTGAATTCTTATATGCATGATTTGATATCTTTGTATTTCTCTTCTAATTATTGGTTTGGTTTGGCCAACTAGATTGGTTTTTCTTGCAATGGGAGAGGTGCTTAGCTTTGGGTTCAATCTTGCGTGATTTCACTTAGTGACAAAGTAGGGGTAGCGAGACAGGTATTGAATTGTAGCCATCAAGAATAAAAAGATGGGGTTTACATCATATTGCATGAGTTTATTCGTCTACATCATTTCATCTTACTTAAGGCGTTATTCCATTCTTTATGAACTTAACACTCTAGATGCATGCTATATAGCGGTCGATGTGTGGAGTAATAGTAGTAGATACAGGCAGGAGTCGGTCTACTTGACACGGATGTGATGCCTATATTTCATAATCATTGCTTTGGGTATTGTCATAACTTTGCGCTTTTCTATCAATTGCTCGACAGTAATTTGTTCACCTATCGTATTATTTGCCTTCAAGAGAGAAACCTCTAGTGAAACCTATGGCCCCCACATCTATTTTCAATCATATTAGTTTCCGATCTACTATTTTGCAATCTTTTACCTTCAGATCTATAAACCAAAAAACCCCAAAATATTGTATCTTTTGTTTAGTTTTATTTATCTATCTCTATCAGATCTCACCTTTGCAAGTGACCGTGAAGGGATTGACAACCCCTTTATCGCGTTGTGTGTAAGTGTTTGATTGTTTGGGCAGGTACTAGTGATTTGCGCGTTCTTCTTCTACTGGATTGATATCTTGGTTCTTAACTGAAGGAAATACTTATCTCTACTTTATGCATCACCCTTTCCTCTTCAAAGGAAAAAACAACAAAAGCTCAAGAAGTAGCAGGAAGAATTTCTGGCGCCGTTGCCAGGGAGATCTACGCCAAGTCAAGATCTACATCAAGCCTACCAAGTGTTGGGGAACGTAGTAATTTCAAAAAAAAATCCTACACACATGCAAGATCATGGTGATGCATAGCAACGGGAGGGGAGAGTGCCGTCCACGTACCCTCGTAGACCGTAAGCGGAAGCGTTATGACAACGCGGTTGATATAGTCGTACGTCTTCATGATTGACCGATCCAAGTACCGAACGTACAACACCTCCGCGATCTGCACACGTTCAGCTTGGTGACGTCCCACGAACTCACGATCCAGTAGAGCTTTGAGGGAGAGTTCCGTCAGCACGATGGCGTGATGACGGTGTTGATAAAGCTACCGACGTAGGGCTTCGCCTAAGCACCGCTACGATATGACCGAGGTGAATTATGGTGGAGGGGGGCACCGCACACGGCTAAAGATCAATGATCAACTTGTGTGTCCTTGGGGTGCCCCCCCCCCCGCCCCCGTATATGAAGGAGCTAGGGAGGGAGGAGGCTGACCAGGTGGAGGGCACGCTAAGGGGGGGAGTCCTACTCCCACCGGGAGTAGAACTCCTTCTTTCCTAGTAGGAGTAGGAGAAGGGGGAAGGAGGAAAGAGGGGGGGAGGAAAGGGGGGCGCTGCCCCCCCTCCTTGTCCAATTCAGACTAGAGGGGGAGGGGGCGCGCGGCCCTGCCTTGGCCGCCCCTCCTCTTCTCCACTAAGTCCCATATGGCCCATTATACTCCCCGAGGGGTTCCAGTAACCCCCCGGTACTCCGGTATATGCCCAAACTAACACTTCCAAAGTCCAAACATAGTCATCCAATATATCGATCTTTATGTCTCGACCATTTTGAGACTCCTCGTCATGTCCGTGATCATATCCGGGACTCCGAACTACCTTCGTTACATCAAAACACATAAACTCATAATACCGATCGTCACCGAACGTTAATCGTGCGGACCCTACGGGTTCGAGAACTATGTAGACATGACCGAGACATGTCTCCAGTCAATAACCAATAGCGGAACATGGATGCTCATATTGGATCCTACATATTCTACGAAGATCTTTATCGGTCAAACCGCATAACAACATACGTTGTTCCCTTTGTCATCGGTATGTTACTTGCCCGAGATTCGATCGTCGGTATCTCAATACCTAGCTCAATCTCATTACCAGCAAGTCTCTTTACTCGTTCCGTAATGCATCATCCCGCAATTAACTCATTAGTCACATTGATTTCAAGGCTTATAGTGATGTGCATTATCGAGAGGGCCCAGAGATGCATTACCGAGAGGGCCCAGAGATACCTCTCCGACAATCGGAGTGACAAATCCTAATCTTGATCTATGCCAACTCAACAAACACCATCGGAGACACCTGTAGAGCACCTTTATAATCACCCAGTTACGTTGTGACGTTTGGTAGCACACAAAGTGTTCCTCCGGTATTCGGGAGTTGTATAATCTCATAGTCACAGGAACATGTATAAGTCATGAAGAAAGCAATAGCAATAAACTAAAATGATCAAGTGCTAAGCTAACGGAATGGGTCAAGTCAATCACATCATTCTTCTAATGATGTGATCCCATTTATCAAATGACAACTCATGTCTATGGTTAGGAAACCATAACCATCTTTGATCAACGAGCTAGTCAAGTAGAGGCATACTAGTGACACTATATTGTCTATGTATTCACACATGTATTATGTTTCCAGTTAATACAATTCTAGCATGAATAATAAACATTTATCATGAAATAAGGAAATAAATAATAACTTTATTATTGCCTCTGGGGCATATTTCCTTCAGTCTCCCACTTGCACTAGAGTCAATAATCTAGATTACATAGTAATGATTCTAACACCCATGGAGTCTTGGTGTTGATCATGTTTTGCTCGTGAGAGAGGCTTAGTCAACGGGTCTGCAACATTCAGATCCGTATGTATCTTGCAAATCTCTATGTCTCCCACCTGGACTTGGTTACGGATGGAATTGAAGTGTCTCTTGATGTGCTTGGTTCTCTTGTGAAACCTGGATTTTTTTGCCAAGGCAATTGCACCAGTATTGTCACAAAAGATTTTCGTTGGACCCGATGCACTAGGTATGACACCTAGATCAGATATGAACTCCTTCATCTAGACTCTTTCATTAGCTGCTTCCGAAGCAGCTATGTACTCCGCTTCACACGTAGATCCCGCCATGACGCTTTGTTTAGAACTGCACCAACTGACAGCTCCACCGTTAAATATAAACACGTATCCGGTTTGCGATTTGGAATCGTCCGGATCAGTGTCAAAGCTTGCATCGACGTAACCACTTACGACGAGCTCTTTGTCACCTCCATAAATGAGAAACATATCCTTAGTCCTTTTCAGGTATTTCAGGATGTTCTTGACCGCTGTCCAGTGATCCACTCCTGGATTACTTTGGTACCTCCCTGCTAAACTAATAGCAAGGCACACATCAGGTCTGGTACACAGCATTGCATACATGATAGAGCCTATGGCTGAAGCATAGGGAACATTTTTAATTTTCTCTCTATCTTCTGCAGTGGTCGGGCATTGAGTCTGACTCAACTTCACATCTTGTAACACAGGCAAGAACCCTTTCTTTGCTTGATCCATTTTGAACTTATTCAAAACTTTATCAAGGTATGTGCTTTGTGAAAGTCCAGTTAAGCGTCTTGATCTATCTCTATAGATCTTGATTCCCAATATTAAGCAGCTTCACCGAGGTCTTTCATTGAAAAACTCTTATTCAAGTATCCTTTTATGCTATCCAGAAATTCTATATCATTTGCAATCAACAATATGTCATCCACATATAATATTAGAAATTCTACAGAGCTCCCACTCACTTTCTTGTAAATACAGGCTTCTCCAAAAGTCTGTATAAAACCATATGCTTTGATCACACTATCAAAACATTTATTCCAACTCCGAGAGGCTTGCACCAGTCCATAAATGGATCGCTGGAGCTTGCACACTTTGTTAGCACCTTTCGGATCGACAAAACCTTCTGGTTGCATCATATACAACTCTTCTTCCAGAAATCCATTCAGGAATGCAGTTTTGACATCCATTTGCCAAAACCCCAAGAAGGCGAAGATCTTGACGAGTTCACTAGAGCATCCCATTGATGTTGTTCCTCTCGCAAGCATGCCATCTAAGGAACTTGTTCCTCATGGCGAAGAATATCAAATTCCTGAAGAATCTGCAGAAGAAGATCCCTCTGCTGCTTCCACAGAGCAGATGGATGAAGAAATTGAGGTTGAAGCTTTCACCTCAACCCCTCAGGTATCATCGCTTACGCCTCAGTTTACAGCTGAAGAGGCCGGCGTTGAAGAAATGGAAAAGGATGTGGACATTGGCTGCACCACTCCCGTGCTGAATGATGATTTCTGGGACAGACAACACCCCAACTCGCCTCTGTTCACACCGATCCAACAAATTTCTCAGTCCCGGGCTCCAACTGAAGTTCTCATGGGTTCTGAAGAAATTCATGCCACCCCTTCCATTCCTGAAGAGATTCTAGCCACTAGTGCTGATGAACATGTTGCTGAAGAAATGGAGGCCCAGGCTGCCACTGAACCAGAAGCTGAAATTCCTCAGCCTGCGGCTCCTGAAATTGAAGTTCCGGAATTTATTTATCAGATCACTAACACTCCTCAGCCACAGCCGAAGAATCCATTCTCCAAGACTCCCAAGTTCAAGGCAGATGCCTTCTTCAATGAGCATGTATTCTTCATCGAATATAATCCATATGATTTTGCTCGTCTGAGGAGGAAGCGATTCTGGACTGCCAGCCAGGCAAACTTCTATTCTTCAGTGCTATTCAACAAAGACAAGGTCTTCGATCATGAGCATATTCCTCACCTGGATATAGAATCACTGCCTTGCTTTGCGCCAGTCCTCACTGCCATTCATGATGCTGGCCTGCTCAATTTCTGCATTGACATATGCGATTGGAATGAAGAACTCATTCTTCAATTCTACGCGACGCTGCACATCACAGGCAATTCTAAAGATGTGAATTCATGGGTGTTGGACTAGATGACTGAGAACATACATTACAAGGCACTTTAACTGAATTGCTTCGTGACATGCTAGTCAGTCCTTCCCCAAAAGGTGTGCGTCTGATATATTTTGAAACTGAGCTGTCCGATCATTTCATGCCTGTGCTGATGAAGCCACTGAAGCCTGGACAAGCATCAAAGACCAAATTCCTCGTGAAGGAATTGCAGTATGTGTCGAGGACAGTCTATCGTATTCTGATGAAGACTTTGAGTCCAATCAAAGGCCACGACTCAAATGATGAGGAAGTCGTTGGCATCATGAAGAATCTGCTGTTCAACATCATGCACGATATTCCCGTGAATTATCATGATTTATTCATGAGGATTCTAGCAAATGTCGCTATGTCCCCGTTTGAGCTGAAGCCTTACGCACCCTAGATCATGAGATTCCTCAGAACAAGGTCTTCACTCAACTACAAAGTTGATACGCTCAACCATGGCAGCTTCTTGCCCCCGATTGAAGTCCTCAAACGTACATTTTCCTCGGCTGATGAGAAGGGCAAGGCCACTGCTGTCATTGATGAGGGCATTCTTCCATTAGATAGACAGTTCCGCAAAGCTGCTTCATACTCCACCAATGATGATTCTGCCACTCATGATACTGCCGCAAATGCTTCAAAGCAAAGTCCTCAGGCAACAGCTCCAAGGGTAATGACTGATCGTGACCTTCTCCTCAGTCTTCATCAGAAGGTGGATCGCAATCACAAATGGGTGAAATGCCAGTTTGGTTCCATTCTTCACAATATGACTACCATTTATAATTCAGTGAAGAAGAACCATTACTACCTCAATGAAATGTTCGATCGCACCTGGGTTGTATTGTCTCACCTTTACAGTGAAGAGGATCTCAAGCAGATGGGTTTCAAGCAGGACTTCGACTGGGCTAAGCCTCCACCGAATAAATTCAAGAAGGTCGAAGTTCCTCCCTTGGTGCCCAGTTCATATTCCTCGTCCCGCGACACTGATGAAAATGAAGATCTGGACGACACTGTGGCAGGCCCTACTCCAACCGACGACCCCAACAACGCCGGCGCTCCTCCATCGACTTCATGAAGAAATTCTTCAGTGGCGTTAGTCCTCACTTTTCGTCCCTTACGGTCATTTGATGACAAAGGGGGAGAAATTTGAGTTAGTCTTCAAGCGGGTCTCTATATATATGGGCATTTTTTTAAGTTGCAACTCTCGCTCTTTTGAAGCTTTTGTTGATCGAGTTGTAAACTTAAGTCCGATGGTGACCTGATACTTTTGCTCTGTTTTTCTGCATGCTATTTCCTCCTTAATCCTATGCACGCATGCTGAATTACATCAGTCACCATATTTCATCATGCATTTCAAATTCTTCATTTTGTATATTTAATGCATGTATGAATTACAAGATATAGGGGGAGATCTCCATGATTCTACTCTTCAAGTGTGCATTGCTTCAAAAGCAAAATCCTCACTATGCACATCTTCAGGGGGAATTCTTCTATATCTTGGAAGCAAATTCCTCAATTTTGAGTACTTTCAATTCATATGTCTATCCCCGTTGAAAACTTAACCTATATTGTCATCAATCACCAAAAAGGGGGAGATTGTAAGTGCATCTAGTGCCCCTTAGTGATTTTGGTGTATTGAAGACTTATAGGTTAAGGGACTAATATGTTTGTGAGTGAACACAGGCTCTATAAGTCAATGAGGAGTTTGATATTTACAGTGAAAGTCAACCCCTAAAAATGAATGTCTTCGGTTGAAGACTTTGGTTCTCCTGAAGACTTTGAAAGTGAAGAAATTGGTGTGACCATGAAGACTCGATATTCATGCGAGGAATCTGAAGCGTGAAGACTTTTGTTTTCGTAGTTTCATTTTCTCTTTCTTGAGTCATAGGAAACACCGTACTGTTAAAGGGGGTTGAGGTAATACTAAGGAAACAGATTTCCAAGTGATGCTCATCTCAAAATCCTACACCTACCCAATCCTTCGAGTGAAGCCATTGGAAATCTCATATCAATTCAGTCAATTTCTTCAGTGACAGAGACGAAGATCTTCTGGTCTCTGAGGAATTTGTTCTGATTGAGGAGTTAGGAATTCGCTAGTGCAGATTGCCTACACAGTGAGGAACATGATAGCCCTGAGGAATTCGAACCTCAAAATATCCGACCGTTGTTGCGCGCCAGCTGTTCCAAAATATCCTACCATCTAACGGTCATATCAGCTAAGGGCATTTATGTCTTATCATCTCGGGCTGCTCCCTAAGCTATAAATAGCCGCCCCCTACAACCACTAGCTGGTTGGCTGCTCCGAGAGAAACTCACACTTGTCATTTGAGAGCATCCCATCCTCCGAGGACTTTGAGCGAAAATCATCGAGTGAGGAAAACCCAAATCCCAAACCCAAACCTACAAACCCCAAAGTGATTGAGCATCACTGAAGAGATTGTTCCTGTGTGGAACCGACGCTTGTTACCTTTGAGGACTGTGTATCCTCCAATCGGTTAGGCGTCATGGTCTAAGCATCCAAGAGGAATTGTGGATTGCCGAGTGACCGAGTCTGTGAAGGTTTGGAAGTCACCTGTGAAGACTTACCACTACTGTTAGGCGAGATTTGCATGATCTTAGCTCAAGGAGAATACAGTGAGGACTGTGTGTCCTCGAGTTTAAATACTCAGCCGCTCCAACCAGACGTACAACTGTCACAGCAGTTGGAACTGGTCGAACAAATCATTGTCTTCACCAAGCCTACCGGTTCTATTTCCTCAGTTATGTGTTGATGTACCTGATCATTACTGTTTGAAGACATTGACTGAAGACTTTCTCTAATTCCTCAATCCTATTTCTTCAGTCTGTTTGTCTTCATCCTGCTTATCCAGTGTTTACGCTTTCTGTACTCAGTGCTTGTCTTTCATTTCATCATGATGACTATGTTGTTACTCTATTTTTCTTATACCTGAGTACTTAGTCCACTGCAAGTAATTCTTCGCTTAGGAATTTCCTCACCTTGAAATTCCTCAGTGAAGATTTCTTAAAAATCGCCTATTCACCCCCCCCCCTCTAGTCGACGTAACGCACTTTCAAAAGTGAATGCAGCCATCTCTAAAGCATAACCCCAAAACGATAGCGGTAAATCAGTAAGATACATCATAGATCGCACCATATCCAATAAAGTACGGTTAAGACGTTCGGACACACCATTTCACTGTGGTGTTCCAAGTGGTGTTAGTTGTGAAACTATCCCATGTTGTTTCAAATGAAGACCAAACTCGTAACTCAAATATTCTCCTCCACGATCAGATCGTAGAAACTTTATTTTCTTGTTACGATGATTTTCCACTTCACTCTGAAATTCTTTGAACTTTTCAAATGTTTCAGACTTATGTTTCATCAAGTAGATATAACCATATCTGCTCAAATCATCTGTGAAGGTAAGAAAATAACGATACCTGCCACTAGCCTCAACACTCATTGGACCGCATACATCGGTATGTGTTATTTTCAATACGTCAGTAGCTCGCTCCATTGTTCCGGAGAACGGAGTTTTAGTCATCTTGCCCATGAGGCACGGTTTGCAAGCACCAAGTGATTCATAATCGAGTGATTCCAAAAGTCCATCAACATGGAGTTTCTTCATGCGTTTTACACCCATATGACCCAAATGGCAGTGCCACAAATAAGTTGCACTATCATTATCAACTTTGCATCTTTTGGCTTCAAAATTATGAACATGTGTATCATCACGATCGAGATTCAACAAAAATAGACTACTCGGCAAGGGTGCATGACCATAAAAGATATTACTCATATAAATAGAACAACCATTATTCTCTGATTTAAATGAATAGCCGTCTCGCATCAAACAAGATCCAGATATAATGTTCATGCTCAATGCTGGCACCAAATAACAATTATTCAGGTCTAAAACTAATCCCAAAGGTAGATGTAGAGGTAGCGTGCCGACGGCGATCACATAGACCTTGGAACCATTTCCCATGCGCATCGTCACCTCGTCCTTAGCCAACCTTCGTTTAATCCGTAGCCCCTGTTTCGAGTTGCAAATATGAGCAACAGAACTAGTATCAAATACCCAGGCGCTACTACGAGCATTAGTAAGGTACACATCAGTAACATGTATATCAAATATACCTTTCACTTTGCCATCCTTCTTTTCCGCCAAATACTTGGGGCAGTTCCGCTTCCAGTAACTAGTCCCTTTGCAGTAGAAGCACTCAATTTCAGGCTTAGGTCCAGACTTGGGTTTCTTCTCTTGAGAAGCAACCTTTTTTTCGTTCTTCTTGAAGTTCCCCTTCTTCCCTTTACCCTTTTTCTTGAAACTAGTGGTCTTATTGACCATCAACACTTGATGCTCCTTCTTGATTTCTACCTCCGCAGCTTTTAGCATCGCGAAGAGCTCGGGAATAGTTTTGTTCATCCCTTGCATATTATAGTTCATCATGAAGCCTTTATAGCTTGGTGGCAGCGATTGAAGAACTCTGTCAATGACACTATCATCAGGAAGATTAACTCCCAGCTAAGTCAAGTGGTTATGGTACCCAGACATTCTGAGTATGTGTTCACTGACAGAACTATTCTCCTCCATTTTGCAGATGTAGAACTTGTTGGAGACTTCATATCTCTCAACTCAGGCATTTGCTTGAAATATTAACTTCAACTCTTGGAACATCTCATATGCTCCATGACGTTCAAAACGTCTTTGAAGTCCCGATTCTAAGCCGTAAAGCATGGCACGCTGAACCATCGAGTAGTCATCAGCTTTGCTCTGCCAGACGTTCTTAACGTCATTAGTAGCATCTGCAGCAGGCCTGGCACCCAGCGGTGCTTCCAGGATGTAATTATTCTGTGCAACAATGAGGATAATTCTCAAGTTACGGACCCAGTCCGTGTAGTTGCCGCCATCATCTTTCAACTTAGCTTTCTCTAGGAATGCATTAAAATTCAAAGGAACGGTAGCACGGGCCATTGATCTACAATAACATAGACATGCAAAATAACTATCAGGACTAAGTTCATGATGAACTAAAGTTCAATTAATCATATTACTTAAGAACTCCCACTTAGATAGACACCCCTCTAGTCATCTAAATGATCACGTGATCCAAATCAACTAAACCATGTCCGATCATCACGTGAGATGGAGTAGTTTTCAATGGTGAACATCACTATGTTGATCATATCTACTATATGATTCACGTTTGACCTTTCGGTCTCAGTGTTCCGAGGCCATATCTGCATATGCTAGGCTCGTCAAGTTTAACCTAAGTATTTTGCGTGTGCAAAACTGGCTCGCACCCGTTTTATGTGAACGTAGAGCTTATCACACCTGATCATCACGTGGTGTCTCGGCACGACGAACTGTAGCAACGGTGCATACTCAGTGAGAAAACTTATAACTTGAAATTTAGTAAGGGGTCATCTTATAATGCTACTGCCGTACTAAGCAAAATAAGATGCATAAAAGATAAACATCACATGCAATCAAAATATGTGGCATGATATGGCCATCATCGTATTGTGCTCATGATCTCCATCACCGAAGCATCATCATGATCTCCATCGTCACCAGCGCGACACCTTGATCTCCATCATAGCATCGTTGTCGTCTTGCCAACTATTCTTACTACGACTATTGCTACCGCTTAGTGATAAAGTAAAACAATTACATGGTGATTGCATTGCATACAATAAAGCGACAACCATATGGCTCCTGCCTGATGCCGATAACTTTGTTACAAAACATGATCATCTCATACAACAATTTATATCACATCATGTCTTGACCATATCACATCACAACAATCCCTGCAAAAACAAGTTAGACGTCCTCTACTTTGTTGTTGCAAGTTTTACGTGGCTGCTACGGGCTTCTAGCAAGAACCGTTCTTACCTACGCATCAAAACCACAACGATTTTTCGTCAAGTGCGTTGTTTTAACCTTCAACAAGGACGACCATAGTCAAACTCGATTCAACTAGAGTTGGAGAAACAGACACCCGCCAGCCCCTTTGTGCAAAAGCACGTCGGTAGAACCAGTCTCATGAATGCGGTCATGTAATGTCGGTTCGGGCCGCTTCATCCAACAATACCGCCGAATCAAAGTAAGACGTTGGTGTAAGCAGTATGACTATTATCGCCCATAACTCTTTGTGTTCTACTCGTGCATATAACATCTACGCATGGACCTGGCTCTGATGCCACTATTGGGGAACGCAGTATTTTCAAAAAAAATCCTACGATCACGCAAGTTCTATCTAGGTGATGCATGGCAACGAGAGGGGAGAGTGTGTCCACGTACCCTCGTAGACCGTAAGCGGAAGCGTTCGTTAACGCGATTGATGTAGTCGAACGTCTTCACGATCCAACCAATCCAAGCACCGAACATACGGCACCTCCGCGTTCAGCACACGTTCAGCTCGATGACGCCCCTTGTACTCTTGATCCAGTTGAGGCCGAGGGAGAATTTCGTCAGCACGACGGCGTGGCAACGGTGATGATGAAGTTACTGGCACAGGGCTTCGCCTAAGCACTACAACGATATGACCGAGGTGTGTAACTGTGGAGGGGGGCACCGCACACGGCTAAAAGATCAACTTGTGTGTCTATGGGGTGCCCCTTGGCCACGTATATAAAGGAGGGGAGGAAAGAGGTGGCCATCCTAAGGGGGGCGCACCAGGTGTGGGGAATCCTACTAGGACTCCCCAGTCCAAGTAGGATTCCCCTCCTCTTTCCTATTCCTAGTAGGAGAAGGAGGAAAGGAGGAGGAGGAGAGAAGGAAAGGCCCCCCCCCCCAACCCTAGTCCAATTTGGTTTGTGCTAGGGGGGCGCATACCACTCCTTGGCCTGCCTCCTCTCTTCCACCAGAAGGCCCATGAGGCCCAATAACTACCCGGGGAGGGTTCCGGTAACCCCCGGTACTCCGAAACTTATCCGAAACGACCCCAACCATTCCGGTGTTCGAATGTAGCCTTCTAATATATGAATCTTTATGTCTCGAGCATTTAGAGACTCCTCGTCATGTCTGTGATCTCATCCGGGACTCCGAATGAACTTCGGTCATCAAAACACATAATTCTTAATACAAATCGTCATCGAACGTTAAGCGTGCAGACCCTACGGGTTCGAGAACTATGTAACATGACCAAGACACATCTCCGGTCAATAACCAATAGCGGAACCTAGATGCTCATATTGGCTCCTACATATTCTACAAAGATCTTTATCGGTCAAACCGCATAACAACATACGTTGTTCCCTTTGTCATCGGTATGTTACTTGCCCGAGATTCGATCGCCGGTATCATCATACCTAGTTCAATCTCGTTACCGGAAAGTCTCTTTACTCGTTACGTAATACTTTTTTTAAATTTGTTCCGTAATACTTCATCCCGCAACTAACTCATTAGTCATAATGCTTGCAAGGCTTATAGTGATGAGTATTACCGAGAGGGCCCAGAGATATCTCTCTGAAACACGGAGTGACAAATCCTAATCTCGATCTATGCCAACCCAACAAACACCTTCGGAGACACCTGTAGAGCACCTTTATAATCGCCCATTTACGTTGTGACGTTTGGTAGCACACATAGTGTTCCTCCGGTATTCGGGAGTTGCATAATCTCATAGTCTGAGGAACATGTATAAGTCATGAAGAAAGCAGTAACAATAAAACTGTAACGATCATAATGCTAAGCTAACGGATGGGTCATGTCCATCACATCATTCTCCTAATGACGCGACCCCGTTCATCAAATGACAACACGTGTCTATGGTTAGGAAACATAATCATCTTTGATTAACGAGCTAGTCAAGTAGAGGCATACTAGGGACAATATGTTTTGTCTATGTATTCACACATGTACTAAGTTTCCGGTTAATACAATTATAGCATGAATAATAAACATTTATCATGAAATAAGTAAATAAATAATAACTTTATTATTGCCTCTAGGGCATATTTCCTTCAAGGGGTGCCAATGGTGACGGGTGCACCCGTGGCGGCGAGAGGGGTCGCGGCGGCGGCGGGACCGACCGAGCCGGCGGCGGAAGGGGCGACGAGCGAGGAGGACGTCGAGCCCATCGCAGGGGTGGCATTGCCAGCCGAGATGGCGGGCGGGGTGCCCACCAGCTCAACCTCGAAGGCCCTGTCAGACTTGACCTCGGGGGAGGGAGTCAAGAAACCGGGTGGTGGCAGTAGAAGCGCCGTGCCGGGGGGGCCGCTGGTGGTGGCCGTCGCGCATCGCTCCAGGAAGGGGGCGCGGGGGCCGGCGCCGAAGGAGCCGAAGTCGGAGGAACCTAAAAAAAAGGGAACACCATCTCGACAAAGTACACGTGCCTCGAGGTATACACATGATGAGTGACTGAATCATAGCACCGGTAACCTTTGGTAGGCGGGTAGCCAAGGAAGATGCACGGGACGGAACGTGGTGCGAGTTTGTGTGGCGTGGTGGACGTGGTGCTAGGATAACACGAGACACCCAAATATGCGAAGACTGTCCTAGGATGGTGGTGTACCAAAGAGAAGGTGGTGAGGAGCGTAGTTCCACCGAGGACGACACGAACGAATGTTAACTAAAAGAGTGGCGGTGGCGAGAGCATTGGGCCAAAACCGAGCGGGCACATCGGAGTGAAAGAGGAACGTGTGAATGTAGTCATTAAGAGTGCAAAGAATGCGCTTGGCATGGTCGTTCTGCTGTGAATTGTAAGGGCAAGTTAGACGAAAGATGGTGTCGTGAGAGGCGAGAAGTGTGCGGAGAGCGACGTTGTCAAACTCTCTTCCGTTATCAGTTTGGAGTGCAAGCATGGGGCGACCGAACTGGGTGGTGACATAGGAATAAAAGACTGTGAGTGTGGCTAAAGCATCGGATTTACGACGAAGAGGAAAAGTCCACACATAGTGAGAATAATCATCTAAAATCACCAAGTAGTATAGATAGCCTGTGTTACTCGCAACAGGAGACGTCCAAACATCACTTTGAAGCAACTGAAATGTAAAAGTGGAAACTTAAGTAGACGCACTAAAGGGAAGACGCACGTGCTTGCCCAAATGACAAGCCTCACAAGTATGCTCGTCGAGCTTATTACATGAGAAAGAAAAACTCCTAAGAATCTGACGCAAAACAGCGGGGTTGGGGTGGCCCAAGTGAGCATGCCAAAGGTCGACACCGGCGGCAAGAGCGACGGGTGTGGAAGTGGAGGCGTCAGCGTGCACGGGATAAAGCTCATCAGGGCTATCACATCGGTGAAGCACCATCTGGGTACGGGCGTCCTTCACAGAAAACCCAACACCGTCAATTCAACAGTAAGAGGATTCTCACGAGTAAGACGACGAACGGAGACTAAACTAGTGACTAAGTCAGGTGAAATAAGGACATTAAACATAGTGATATGTGCGGAACTAGAAGGAAAACTAGTGCTACCGACATGTGTGATAGGTAAAGAAGAATCCTTGCCAACGGTGATACGAGTGGGAGTGTTAACTGGAGTAGAAGAGGATAGGCTATCGGGATGAGCTGTCATGTGCGCAGTAGCACCCGAGTCCATGTACCAGTCGCCTCCACCTCCACAGTGACTCGGCGACGGCGCCGAGTGTAGGGCGGCCGGGAGGGCGGCGTCCCACGGTGTAGGAACCGGCGACGCCGACTGGCCTCCATAGGGTGGCGCCTGAGCGGGCGCGCCGTAGCCACCGAGAGGTGGCGGAGCGAGCGGAGCACGTAGGGCTGGTAGGGGGCGCCAAGGAGCGCCTGGTGGCCCGCGGGACGAGGACCAAGGAGACCCGATGCGGGGGGCGCGGGGAAATAGCCGGCCGGCGCGGGCGACACGGGCTGACGAGGCGCAGCTGGGCCGGCGAACGGGTTCGACGAGCGGGTGGAGGAGGATCCCGGGGAAGACATGGCGGCGCGGCTAGGGGGTCTTTTTTTGTAGTGGAGAAAGGAGACGGGGAGCCGCGGCAGGAGAAGGTGCGGCTGGCGGTGGCTGGCGCGAGGGAAGGGGCGCGAGCGGCGACGGCGGCTGGCGCGAGGGGAACGGCGCGAGCAGGGGCTAGCGCGAGGGAAGGAGCGCGAGCTGCGGCAGCGGGAGATGAGGAGCGGTGGCGGCGCGCGCAACGGGAGGCGCAGGCAGCGGCGGCTGGCGCGAGGGGAGGGGTGCGAGCGGCGGCGGCGGGAGATGGCATGGAGCGGCGGCGGCTGGCGCGAGGGAAGGGGCGCGGACGGCGGCAGCGGCGCCCGCGACGGGAGGCGCGGGCGGCGGCGGCTTGAAGCGGCCGCAGCGGTGGCGCGAGGAGAGGCGCGGCGGCGCCGGCGGCGGAGCGGAAGCGAGGAAAGTAACCTAAAAAACCGATACCATGTAGATGGAGAGATTTGCAATACAATGAAGGTTGTATTGATGGGGTGCTGGTGCACGTATATATAATACAGGGAACGCATCTACCTCAACTATACAAGATTAGGAGATGTGCCACAACTCCAATACACATGCAATACAAAATACATACTCAACCCGTTCGATGGGTCTTGCTCACACAAAAGTCTCATCTGCTGCGCATGTCAGGTGAAAAAAATGTGCGGCTATACTGAATGATCTACGTGGGCCTGAAATCATTATACGGCTCATACGTATTCAAGTTGCACGAAACACGCGAGGACATGCTGTGTGGATTCCAGCCGCGCATGGCCGCATGTCCACTCGCGATTATTCAAGACGACTAGGAGGTGAGCTTAACACGAGTTACAGAGAAACTCTAGCCCTACCCCCTAAAATTTAACTCCCTAGTAACCTAAAAAACCGATACCATGTAGATGGAGAGATTTGCAATACAATGAAGGTTGTATTGATAGGGTGCTGGTGCACGTATATATAATAAAGGGAACGCATCTATCTCAACTATACAAGATTAGAAGATGTGCCACAACTCCAATACACATGCAATACAAAATACATACTCAACCCGTTCGATGGGTCTTGCTCACACAAAAGTCTCATCTGCTGTGCATGTCAGGTGAAAAAAATGTGCGGCTATACTGAATGATCTACATGGGCCTGAAATCATTATACGGCTCATACATATTCAAGTTGCACGAAACAAGCGAGGACATGCTGTATGGATTCCAGCCGCACATGGCCGTATGTCCACTCGCGATTATTCAAGACGACTAGGAGGTGAGCTTAACGCGAGTTACAGAGAAACTCTAGCCCTACCCCCTAAAATTTAACTCCCTATTTCATCTTCCCAAATAAGTCCTCCAATTTTGAAGTCAAATTTTTGTGCACCTCCTTTCCGTAAATTTAACTCCCTAAATCCTCATATACACAATGACAACTGGCCCAAATCTTTCGCCTCCTTGGTTCAACTTTCTCTCCAACCACGACCTTGGCGGCTTGATTTGGAGTTTCCTATCAGAATTGCCAACAAGCGCGACGAGAAATCACATGTATGTGCTACAAAGGCTGCGCTAGACATGCTAGCACAACACAAGGGGCAGCAATTATTTAACACGCCCCTACTTTCTTTTAGAACTAATTAACATACCTCTACCCTCATGACATGAGGAACATTGTTTCTATTTAAGCATCAAACATATCAGGAAACATTCTGAGTTCTGGTGGAGATACAGTTTAATACCAACTAATTCATAAAATACTGCACCAGTCCTAAAGTTGATGAGCTTAGATGCACTTCTGAAGAAACTGTATTAGTTTCTCTACCGGAGCACTTTTCCTCGCAAGAAAGCAGACATGCATCTAAATGGCACTCCTATCAGATGGGCATTAAAATGCCGAGCGCCCTTTAGGGTCTGACGACGGATTAGTGGAGTGGCTTGACCTTTTCCTCCTGAGGGTATTCCAGGTGAAGCTACCACCCTGCTGCAAACCACTGGCGGTGACTTCATCTTCGTCATTGTCGTCTTCGTTCTCATCCTTGCTGTAGGAAGAAACTCCAGGTCTTCCTTTCTCTGGTGTCCAGGTTGAGTTGCCTGCGCCATCGGCGCTTTCAGAATATTTGAGCCTTTTTGCCCTATCATGTAAATCAACCTCCTGTATATCGGATAAATAAGCACTCCGTTTTGCTCTTGGAGTCATCTTTGGGATGTCTTCGTATACCTCGTCAGATTTCATCCATTGATCAACATAAGAGTCCGAATAGACAACCTCCTTTCTTCGCCTCTTTGTGTTTATCACAGGATTTTTGGCTTCTTCCGCAAGGAACTTCTCAGCTAAGGTTTCACTGATATCAAAAACCCATTCTGGAACCTCAGGTCCCTGCATCAGCCTGGATTTATAGTTTTCTCGTCGTCGCCTCTCTTCATCCATCTTCTCAAATAACCAGAACTCCTCCTCAGTTCGAGCAGCCAAACGATTTATTTCACGCTCACTAGGGATGTCAGTTCCAAGTGTACTAGTTCCTCTCTTCAAGATCTCCTGCAGCAACGCTTTTCTATCCTGAGCTGCACGAGAGATCAATACAATATTTTTGTGAGTTCCAAATTTGAATACATCACGGAGAAAAGAGATACAGGAACAGGACAGCCAGCAATGGCATACAAACCTGTGGAGGTGTTGTTGAACAACCCAGCCTGGATAACTTTTGCATCAATACCCATCTTCTGTTTTGCACGATCCAAGATCTCTTCTTCAATTGATCCAACACTAACAAGAACAAATACACGCACTTCATTTTTCTGTCCTATACGATGAGCACGGTCTTCAGCTTGCTGATCCATCTGAGGATTCCAATCACTATCAAAAATAATAACTGTATCTGCAGTCTGCAAGTTCAATCCAAGGCCTCCAGCTCGTGTGCTGAGAAGAAAAATGAAGTACTCTGAGTCCTTCTTATTAAAATCTGCCAATAATTTCCCTCGTTCTTCAGTTTTCGTTGATCCATCAAGCCTCATATACTTGAAATTGTACATCTGCAAATATACTTCCAAAATATTAAGCAATCTTGTCATCTGAGAAAAAAGCAGAACCCTGTGACCAGCCCTATGCAGTTTTGGAAGTAGCCGATCGAGCAATTCAAACTTCCCTGATGCTCTAACAATCTCCTCGCGCTGATACATGTTATATTGCTCTACAAATAAGTAAGGATGATTGCAGCACTTCCTAAGCTGCATCGATAGGTTTGCCACAGCCTTTGGTTTGAGTCCTGCACATGCACATATTTGACAATAAAGAAGTGCTTCTATTCAAGAAAGATACAAGGACAATTTAAATGCAAATATGCAATACAGGCAGGAATCCCTTGCTGGCTCTCAATGGTGGGCACGCATGGCTGTGTCACCAAGCACCTGATTAGGCTCCCACCTTCCACTTAAGAATATATCATCGGTCGGTTTATTATTATTTTCAAGATGCAGTGCAGGCACAAGGACAATACTATGCATTATATATGCCATCAATACAAAAGAAGACCAAGTTTGCATTGACACTATAGCATGAGTTTGAAATTTTATGCACAGCTTTCTCCAAGGATCGATCAAACATTACAAATTTATTCAGTCAGAAGTACTTCCTCGAGGGAAGAAAGAATTGGAAGTAAAACGTACCAGATCCTAGGGCAACCTTTCCCTTGCTTGCGACTTGCTCGTAGTATGCTTTTTGCCAAGCTGAAAAGTCACACTTCAGTATTACTTGTGTTTTTGAAGGGAGATACTTTTCCACTTCATCTTTTTTCCTACGGAGCAAAAATGGACGCAAAACCTGGGCAAATAGCAAGAGCAAATGAATAAATATAAAAATCCCGAATATCAGAAGTAATCTTAATTTCATGTGTCACACGTGCTTACACACCGGTTGGTTCCATTGAACCGAAAAGGTGTGAATGCCAGAGAAGTGGAGGTACAAATATCATTATATCAACATGTAAGCTTGTTAAAATCACTGAGTGACTGAGGGTGGATTGGGCAAGCATTACTCACTTGATGCAAACGATGTATGATCAATAGCTCTTCCTCATCATTAATGCTAACATCACATGCAAACGGTGCATTAAACCATTCCTCAAAATTCCCAGATGAATTAAAAATATTTGGCAGAATAAAGTTGAGCAATGACCACAGCTCCTGTAGGCTATTTTGGATTGGAGTGCCAGTCAAAAGTAGTCTGCGGCGGATCAAATATCTAAAAGAAAGTATCAGCAATCTATAAGTCAGATTCACAAAAGGTCGAGATAAAACTTAACACTTCAGCCAATAAGGACGAACAAAAAGGTTAAATCACAGAAAAGATGAAGGAAAATGAGGCTTCAACAGAAAATTGGGAAGTGGGAATAAGCAAGTAGCCATGAAGCAAAGAGACACTGAAATGTAATGGAAGTTATTCATCTTGATCAAGATATTCTCAAGAAAAACATATTTTTCATACAGAAAGATAAATATTTACTGGCCTACCTGGATAAACAATATGGTGACTACTTTATCAATTATCAGTTGGGACCATACTGTTGATACAGATAACAGAGCTGTTAAGAAAAATAGACACTGGTTTTCATTTGGTGGGGTTCGGGGGGGGGGGGGGGGGGGGGGGGATCTAGATGTCTGCCCACAAGCCATCAGATTTTCTTGTACAGTTGGATGCACTCCCATTCAATGTTATTTTCAGCCTTTGACTCACTTTGCTTAAAATATAAGGATAAATGCTTGTACCTTAAGTTTAAAAGTCGGGTGCGTTTGGTTTGAGCCCAAGCTGCCCTACCAAAATTTGGCTAGCCAATATTGGTCAAGGAAGTTGCCCATGCTTTGATCAATGTTGGCAAGAAAAATGAACTAGAATTAGCTAGAGGGGATAGGCATGCCAAACTATTGGTACGGTTGGTTTTGGTGATCATCCAAACATACCCTTATACCCAAAGGAAATATGCCTGGTTTTTATGCGAACACGGAGAGAAGACATAATGCTTGTGTACAAAGTAACCTTTTATATTCTGTAAAGAACACGGTCACAATTTCCTTAATTGTACTGTTAGCTACTCACGTAAGACTAATAAAACACATGTTTCGGTTGTGTGCACAGGTCTAACCTGCTAAATAGCCTGTCTGAAGACCACAAACTCCAGTATGTAAGTTCCACGAACTATGATATGAACTTATTTCTAAAATATGTACATTTCAAAAAGGCATGCCTATTAACTTCTGTTCTATACACATGATTATACTTTTTCACAAATTTGTGCACACGTACAACATGATTTTGTGAGAAACCTTTGAATAAGTTCAGGTCGTGTCCTAGTCATACTAAGTTTTAACTTTGCTCTTTCTTGCTAATGAAGGGAGAGATCCGTACTTATTTTAACAAACCAATTTATTGTTTGAAGAGTGTAATAACTGACAGGATAAGGTGCTTTTGAGGCTCAATTTGCCAATGCCACCTTATCGGAAGAGGAATGGAAGCTTCATACTGGTCAGCAGCACCAGCCTTGGTTTCTGAGACCTAATACTATAAACAAAGCTGAAAGGTTGGACTTTTTCAACGGCTGTGACTGATACAAACGTGAACTGAACAGAAGACAGGTTGAATAGAATGTATCGGTTGACTGGGGGAGGTTGTGGAAACAAAGTTGGGGCATGATCGGCAAAGAAGGAAAAAAAAAAGAGGAATACTGGAGGTTTATTGCTTGCATCCCTCAATAGAGTACAGGCCCTGCCTTTAATACGGCAGACTGAACATGCTGCACGAGTTCTATGTCTAATTCTATCTTGGGACTCTTTTAACCAGTTACTTTCCTAAACTAATCTAATCTTTCTTCTGGACTACAATATTATTCTTATTCAGACAATAATTCATCTTTTTTTTTTTGAGGGACGGACAATAATTCATCTTTAATGAACTCAAATTCTATCATCTTTCCGCTGTGGCTGTTCCGCAACAGATATTTTCAAGTTTTCTACTCCCTCTGTACCGAAATACATGTCGCTGGAGTAGCTAAACTTCAGCTACTCCAGCGACATGTATTTCGGTACAGAGGGAGTATATGACAATGAGTTATGGAGTCACTAGCGCACAGAGCCATCCTCCGACAGAGGTGCAAGTGATCACATAGAAGAAGCTTCACCAGAGTAAAGAAAAAAAAAGTAACTTATGACCAAAGTGTGTACCCGGAAACTAGTGTGCGAGCAAGAGCACATTCATGATTTTTCAAGCGATGTCCTTCATCAACTATCAAATAGTGCCAGTGAACCTTCTTCAGGAACTTCTTATCTTTCAGTATCAAATCATAGTGTGTGAGCAGAACATTAAATTGTCCTCCAAAATTTGTTTCCCTGAGAGATTTCCTCTCATCTGGACGACCATCATACAGAATTGTACCAATACTGCAAACGACAAGCATATCAGAGTTAGGTTACTTCAATTTATAGCAGGACAACATAGAAATACTGATCAAGCAAATTCCAGTGAAACAATACCTGGGAGCCCATGTTTTGAACTCATTAGACCAGTTTGGTAGTACTGCTTTGGGAGCTACTATTAAGTGAGGTCCTGTGACCTCCTTCTTTTCCAAAAGATAAGCGATCAAAGCTATGGTCTGAATTGTTTTCCCCAAACCCATTTCATCAGCCAGAATGCCATTCAAATTGTTGTTGAATAAAGAAAGCATCCATTGGAGACCCTCTAACTGATATGGTCTCAACTCCCCACCTACAAGGGCTGACGGTTGTTCTGTTACCTGTAAATCCAAAACAGTAGAAAGAAACATTAGTTGCCCCAGAAGTGGAAACATAACAAATTGTATTGTAAGAACAAAATGGCAAAAACAAATTAACAGAACACCATAATACTGAAAAATTTCATTCATGGACCACTGAGCAGCAAAATTAGATCCAAATAAACTGGGACCATCAGTTATTGCAAACAGGCAATAAATTCTTCTGCAGAAAAATCCCCACATTACATGATTATAACACACTAATTATGAGCAGATGATCTCGCAGAATCAAGAATTCACATAATTTATTTAAGCCAGTAGGCACCTAGTAGCAGTAGGGCGCTACCCACTGTATAGCAGTAGGGCTCTACCCACTGTATTATGGACAATAATATTATCTACCATCATCACGAATCCCAGGGGGGCATAACATGAGTGCAGCCAAAAGGTTAATTCGTATTTGATCACACAATCTTACTTGCCATGCTACCAGATTATACGGCACTAGTTGCATAGCATATAGAAATCGATTAAAACTGTGAGACCGAGACAACATCTCAAGCATCAAGTTACTAAATACTCCCTCCGTCCCAAATTACTTGTCGCAGAAATGGATAGATATTGATGTATTTAGAACTTTAAATACGTCTAGATACATCCATTTCTCCGACAGGTAATTCCGGACGGAGGGAGTATATGGCTAAAAGTCGAGCTTCAATCTACCTTCTCTTCGATGGAATGGACAGTAGAATCAAGCCTACGGCCAGCAGCATTAAATTTACTAGTATTTGCAGAACCGTGTGTATCTGCATCATCATCTGAAGGAGACTCCTCAGGGGATTCATCAGATTCTGAGTCTTCAGACCCTTCAGGACGACTAACATGCTCAGCATCTTTTTGTCGCTGTACAGCTTTCCCAATTCCTTCTAGAAGCTCATTTGTCTTATCAAGGAGCATCGTCAGCCGTTCATTCTTGCTCTCCTCAACCATCCGCATATACGCTTCTTGATCACCTGCTTTCAAAACTTGTAACCTACTTTTTTCAAGTCGATTGATACGCTGGCGCGCCCGGACATGCCATGCCTACATTTAACAAGTAAAGAAAAAGAAGTTCACGCATCCTTAGATTAGCAAATCAAGGAAATATAATGGGCAGAATAAACACAATGGCGTTCTAATAAAAAAAACTTAAAGGGCGGAAGGGGGCGATAAACATCTTATCTTAAGGCTTGACCATAAACATCCACAAAAAGCATGATATCTCTTGGGCATTACAACATGCACAACACATTTCATCAGATATCTTTTTTATCTGTTGTAAATTCTAATGATTTCATGTATGCTACTACGATGTCCATCTTTCATGTTGCAACCAGCATAAAAAATATCATTCAAAATCATGGCATGGCTAACTGAAGCAAGACAATTGCAGATAGACCAATAGATACAGCATAAAAGAAATTGTAGAGTGATGCTAGAAAAAGCATTTATCCCTATGGGAGGCTCATCACTCATGAAATGGTGTTGCAGACATATCAATGAATATTGGAGAAAATAGCTAAATTAAGAAAGCCCTCTAAATATAACAACTAGAAACTTTTGATACATTGTTCACACCTACCAGAAACTGACAATATCAGGTTATTGCTATCAGCAAATAAGGCGTGTTTCAAATAAACATCACGAGATAAAAGAGAATCATCAGCAGAGCCGAGTTTGTAAACAAATAGGATGAGCTAATAAATCCAGTGAAGACACAAAATTAGGTGATACATTGACCATCTTGTTTGCTAATTCTGAAATAAGGAAACAAATCAAACCATACCTGAACTCCATCATTACGTTGCTTTCTTCGTTTGTAAGTAGCCGATGTTTGCACTTGATATTCCCTAGCAGCATTAAGAATTTCTGTAAAAAATCTTCTCTTCCTGGTCTCAGCCTGGTTCTTTTCCTCCTCTTCAAGCTTTGAGATCCTCTGAAGTTTGTGAACACAAAAAATGAAAATCAAGATTTCAGTTGTATAAAAATTGTCAAAACTGAATATCAAATATGTGAGAAAAAACCTCGGTGAATCTCTTTTTGCGATGGATATCATCAGTATCCATTGAAAAACCATCCCCTATTCCATACATGGTAAAAGGATATCGTATCCTCATCATCCCCCAGTCAAACAATTGCCTCTCAGGATGCGCACATTTCTTGTGTAGCCAGTATTCAGCATTGACATCAGACCGTACTTTCTTCTGCAAGTCTAGTAACTGCAAGTATACAATTAAGTTAATCAATGGTCATCAATACAATAACTCAGCGCCACTATTATACTTCTATATATAGATCTATAGATGCCATGCACATGTTATACTTCACTTCACTTCATAATCACAATGATGCATTATGAAATATATATATAAACAACATAATACACAGTTGATTGTTCATACTACTATTTAGCAAACAAGATATGGTGCACAACAACTTGCCATATTACACTACTCATTCCTATAACTGGAATAGGTATTGAAAGTTATAGATGTCCTTTGTGCCAAACAACTCAAATATTGTTCATGTGCCCCGATCAATGAGGAAATAGACAATAAAAGATCACATCTGTAATTATCTTTCTCTGTGTTGGAGCATTATCATATTAGAACAACAATAGCTACCAGCCTCCCACAGTAATGAGTACATCAATCAAATGTTCCATTCAGAAGCATGAATACATTTACATTACCACCTGGGAAACACGGATACAGTTGGGAACCAGTGTGTCAGGGGTTGGATACGTCCTGATACCCCGAGATACATATCCTCATACATATCAGCCACTTCTCTATTTTTCAAATAATAAAAATAACCCAAACGCTAGAAAGCGAGCGAGCGCGATGGAGCGCCCGCCGTCCATCATTTCGTGAGATCGCGCCACGTGGGGAGGGGTGGGCGAAGCGGTGGCTTCTTTTGCCGTTTCCGTTTCTTCTTTTTTTTGTGAGACGCACCGCTCACTGTTTTCTTTCCAGGTCACGCACTCGCCGGCGATTCCCCTTTCTCTTCCCTACTGAAATTCTAGGGTTGCCGGCACCTAGTCCCTGGCGCGACCCTGCGCAGCAGAGCGACACAGCCGCACCGTCCACCAGACGCGGCACTGCACAGTGGACCGACATCGAGCATGGTGGATCAGGGAGCGGAGGGATGAGCCCGCGAGCGTGCATGAAGAAATTGGATGGCAGCCGGCTCCTGGGGGACCTGCGATTCATGCAGTACATCGCCATCCCAAGGTTAGTTTCGTTCTGTACCCTCCTTCTAATCGCAGTAGAAGATGAGTTCGTCGACTCGCGGTGCGGGAGTGACTACTCACACGGGGCATGAGGAAGGGTGTGGGGAGGGAGGGAGGTACCAGGCTCAGGGTAGGTGCTGCAAGGGGGATGGGGGGAGGCGAACAATGAGAACTCTCACAGTTTTTTGGATGATTCCGGGGGGATTGATTCGAGGTGCTGCTAGGGAAACTGCTGGGGACCACGTACTGGTGCGAGGTACAGGAGAGGTAGTGAATCCTCACGCACTGCTAGGAACTTTTGTCAACAATTTTTTTGCGAAGTTGCCACTACATAGATTTCTCACGTGCTGCTAGGAATTTTTCTGTCCATCATCTTGTTGTTAAGTTGCCTGCAACAAAGATTTATCACGCATTGCTAGGAATTTTTCGCAAATTTTTTGTATTAAATTGCCTGCAAATTTATACATGCAAAGAAGCTAAATTTAGGAACACTGGGTGCCAGAACGTACGAACTTGTGAGAGCTTTCTCCAAGTATTGCCTAGTTCGGGTTCTATGGTGCCTAACAGCACTCCTAATTCGCCCACGGATGCTCCTCCAAGTTGCCTAAAAATATGTAGTTTGTGAATCTGCATCGGTGCATCCCCTGGTGCCTGACAGCTGTACTTTTTGAGCCTTTTAGAAAAGTTTGAAGTAGAAAATCAGCAGTCATTATTCAGTGCCAAGTTAGAATCAACAACTTAAATCAATCCAAAATCTAGTTGTTTCTTTTTTCTTAGGAATCATTGATGAAGTAATTTAAAGTGAGCAGGGAATGGCTAATATGATGCCAGCATTTTGGGGTCATACCAGCATGTGGCACATTATTTTGTCATGTCGATTTTGGACTGAAAATCGATGAGCACAAACACCTGTAACCATTTTTGCGCACATGTTTGTTTTTTGAAGCAAAAAGAAGTGGACCTGGGCAAGGTTTCTGAACCATGGCTGGGCTCCCGTTTCCGGACCAGGACAGTCTACTGTGTTAATTTCTCAGTTTATATTATTCTACCCCCCCCCCCCCCCCCCAAAAAAAAAACTGACATAGCTATTGGTTTGTCCCCTGCCGGACACGGTTACAACCCCAGCAAACCAGTAATCGCCAAGCCCTCCAACTGAAGTCGCTAAATCAATGAACAGAGTTCCCTAACTCTACGTTCCCAAGCTGCTAACCCCCCTCACTAATTTGCCCACCACACGTACTAAGTTGCCTAAAACCAGCCAGCATATATAACTAAGTTGCCCGAACTCGGTTCGACTTAGCAGCTAACTTAGTCATGCCCTCACACACACACAAGTCGTCTAAACCTGTGCAATAAGTCATGCTACCCTGCCAACCTAGCCGTTAGCCTTAGTCGCATCAGCATGCAAACTAAGTCGCCAAAACAGAAAACTAAAAGTCGGCTAACCTGCCAACCTAGCTACTTAGTCACGCTGCAATGCACACTAAGTAGCCAAAACTTAGAATCCTCACTCCTAATCAGCCTAACAATTTTGTGTTAAGTTGCCTGCCCATATTAATTCGCCTACCTACGCCCCTAATTCGCCTGCAACATAGAGTCCTCACTCCTAGTTCGCCTACTGAACGCTCCTAAATTCGCCTATCGACGCTCCTAATTTGCCTGCAACATGGAGTCATCACTCCTAGTTCGCCTACTGAAAGCTCCTAATTCACCTGCAACATAGAGTCCTCACTCCTAATTCACCTACTGAACGCTCCTAATTCACCTACTGAACACTTCTTATTTGCCTACTGATCGCTCTTAAATTTGCCTACTGATCGCTCCTAATTTGCCTATTGAACGCTCTTAAATTGGCCTACTGATCGCTCCTAATTCGTCTACTGAACGCCCCTAATTCGCGTACTGAACGCTACTAAATTCACCTACCCAACTCTCATAATTTGCCTGCAACAGAGTCCTCACTCCTAATTCACCTACCGAATGTTCCTAATTTGCCTACAACACAGCTCACCCCCAATTCGCCTACCGAACATTACTAATTTGCCTGCAACATAGAGTCCTCACTCCTACTTCGCCTGCCAAACGCTCCCCAAGTTGCCTACATACTTTTTAGAATGCATCAACACATATTGAGTTGCCTACAAATATGCACCAACACATATTAATTTGCCTACCAACACCGCTAACTTGGGAACTCTCACATATTCAACGGGGAAGGGAACTTAGATCCCGTAGATATGAAGCAACCACACTAACACTTAATGACAATTTTTTTGCCCATGGGAACACGTTTAAATTGCTTTTTCAAATCCTGATCTTGTGCGTGCGACTTCTTTGAGTTTTTGCTTCACCATCTACTTTTTTTTGTAGGGACTAGGTGCAAGACATTAAGGGCATCTCCAACAGTTTGTATGTTAGCTTCTTGGTAAAATATGCCATGTCATCAACCAACACCTTAACATACAACATCTCCAATGGGTTGTATCTAGTTTGCCCAATAGGATGTGAGATAATAAATAAAGTGCTCTCTCATTCTACATTGGAGCTTGTGCAAGGGGTGTTGGTTCATGTACATACAACCTTCCTCTCTTTCCTCATTTATTGCATGACACATCATCAAAAATCCTATGTGGCAAAGTCTACCAACAACTATCTTACAACCATTGAAGATGCCCATAGACAACAAGAATGGTCAGCAAGCTTTTGATTTTGTAGGAACTTGACGAAAATGTACAGCAAAACATTAGGTTTTACAGGGACAGGAACATGAAAAAAAATTACCATATTCAAAGCAAGTTTTCTGTAGTCCGGATCATGTGACAAGTTAAGAGACAGCAACCGAATTGTTTTACCCGTCTATTTTGCCTGCTCCTTCCCCCTGGTGTATAATATTGTTGCCCAGTTCTCTTTTTTGCTTTATGTATTCTTGGATAGAATAGGTCAAGGCGACCAGGGTGGGCGAAAGTGGGTTTTTCCTGTAATGAGGCAGGGACCAGTTTGTTTTTTCTTTTGCGGCAGCTTGTAAGTGCTATAGGCAAATAACTTCCCTTTTCTGGATCTGGGAGGAGGTCACACGTGCACTTACCCAAAATAGATAGGCCGCTCCATCGCGCTAGGCAGCAAGCAATTGCTGTCTAGCAGCGTCCCAAAAATAATTCTGATACAGCTGCGATGCACCCCGATACCCGTCTGATACAGGAAAACCCAACCGCTCGATTCATACCACAAACGCACCCTGCCCATTCTCGACTCGTTCTCACACTCCCATGCCTCCATCTGACCTTAGTGCCACATGGCTAGTTAGACGTGCTAATCCCATACGTGCACAGTCGACAGAAAATCTAGGGTTCCTCCTCACGCCGCCTTTCTCCCTCTTCCTCTGTCCCTTGCTGCACTGATGGGAACCAGCCAGTGAAGCTCGATTTCTCGCGAGAGAAGCTCGATCCGTCGCCGAAATCAGTCAATTTATCGTTGGAGGTTGAGTCCTCATCGGGGAGGATGAATCTTCACTGGGGAGGTTAAATCCTCGCCAGGGAGGTTGATTTCTCGCCTGCGAAACGGGATTCCTCACCGGAGAAGGCTGATTTCTCACCACAGCTCCCTCCAATGGTCGGAGGGCCGCCGCACTGGAGAAGAAGGATGGCTGCTGTCAGCCTCTCACCGCCAGATCCAAACCACCGCCGTAGATCCCTTCGCTGTCCGGAGCTGATCTGTCTCCGTCCAAGCCGCAGGTCAGTTTCCCCTTCTCCCTTCTCCCTCTCGAGTTGTTGTGTGCCGATTACTTCTTACCCCCCTTTTAAGGTCAGAAATGGCTATTCATTAAGCACTGGTAGCGGCTGGTGGTTCTGGAGTTGGAAGCTCAAACTCAAATGCAGGCAGTGGAAGAGCCAATGCAGTCCACGGGTTGAATGCTGCTTGTGCGATTTCTCTAAATGACGATGACACCAGTGGGAGGAAGAGAAGGGGTTCATTGGCTATTGAAGCAAGCTTCAATCAGGAAACTCACAGCAAGCTTTGCTTCTCTGATTGCTAGGATGTTCTATACTGCAGGTGGGTAATTTACAATGCAAAGTATTTAGTTACCATTTTTGCTAGGATGCTTTTAATAGCTTTCTATTTCATTTGTAGGCATGCCTTTTTAATCTTGGGGCGTTTGGACACTGGAGTTGGAGAACCAATAGACTTCTAGTATAAAAATCAGTAAATCACTAATCTCTCTATATATACGGTGGCGCTAAACCAAGCGAGCGCGCAAAGCTCTTATTCTACGCGTCGGTCGCTAATCACCGTGCCACCAAACCAGTGCAGTCTCACTCGGCTAATTGTGTGAGAGTAAAAGGAAGTAGAAAATATAGTAATTTATTTAATTTCGGTTACCATTCCACACGCCCCACCTCCGTCCCGTGGCTCCGTACCAACCCGCTAATCATGATGGTAAAACCGCATGCAAGAAAAAGTAACGGAATTAAATTGGTTACTGCTAGTCACACACAACACTCTGCTCCGCAAACCAGTCGTTCTTCTAATCCCAGTAAAATAGCCAGCAAAAATAGTAGTAGGGTTAAATATATTACTATGAGCCATGCACAACCCTCCGTCTCGCAAACAAGACATTCTTCTAACCCTGGTAAAATAGCTGGCAAATATGGTAATGGAATTACCACAAGTTGCAAATATAGTAATGGAATTACCACAAGATCCAACTAAAACTAAGATGGATACTGCTAGTCACACACAACACTCTGCTCCGCAAACCATCCCGGTAAAATAGCAAGCAAAAATAGTACTCCCTCCGTTCGGAATTACTTGTCGCGAAAATGGATGTATCTAGACGTATTTTAGTTCTAGATACATCCATTTTTGAGACAAGTAATTCCGAACGGAGGGAGTAATAGAGTTACATCTATTACTATGTGCCATGCACAACTCTCTGTCTTGCAAACCAGCCATTCTTCTAACCCTGGTAAAATAGCTGGTAAATATGGTAATGGAATCACCACAAGTTACAAATATAGTAATGGAATCACCACAAGATGCAACTAAAACTAAGATGCAAATCAAAACCACACGATTATTTAGATGGTAATGTATTAAAGTTGTAGGTGCTAATTAATGTGTAGTGGAGCATCTAGTAAATATAGAAGATTTGTAGTAAATGACGTTGTGATGTACAAGGCTCTAGTTTTGCAAGATGGTAAATGGAACTAGTTTATATCATAATACAAGTTCTTGTCCTCATTATTACTGGCGTTACTACCATATGTATGCATGATTACTGTTTACATGCAAAACTGTACGCTCGAACATGTTCATTTTAGGTTACTATATATGGGCTAGGTGTGACGATCAGTTGTGACATGCGGTGGGGTACACTACAGGTTGGTTTGATCTTAACCAAACTGAGGGCGCCCGCATGATGGATCTGCACGCAGAATAAGTCAGTGTACGCGCTCACACAGTTTATATATGTTTTTTGGTATTAAGTATATATATACACACACACAAACATAGCACATATCTGTGTTTTTTATAAGGTGCTGTAGCATGGTATCGGTATTTGTATTTGTATGTTGGAGACCAATAGACTTCCTAGTATAAACATGACTAACTTCTATAATAATATAGAGAGAGACACACATACACACAAACATAACCCATATGTGTTTTTTAAAAGGTGCCAGAGCATAGTATCGGCATTCGTATCTGTATCGCTGTAACTTGGTACAGATTTTCCCTGCATGCTTACTCGTCAAGTGTATCACTAAACCAAACACTACAGCTAGTTTACAGGTATTTACAGGTATATTCCATGAAGACGTGAGGCCTGATTCACTCAAATAAGACACCAGGCCTGCTTGGCTAGCTGCCAGTTTTTGGCTTGCCAATATGTTGGCATACCCAGAAAGTAGTCATCCAAATGGTTTGCTTCCAAAAGAATTGGGAAATTGGCAGCCACCTTGTCTTTGCAAAATTTTGGCATTGCCAAACATATGGACCAAGCAATTGACAGCAAACCAATCACTACAATTTTGCACCAAAATTTGGCAGCAGGCAGTGCCAAAATATCGACTTACCAACATAAATGCCTTGGCAAAGTCGTTCCTATCGACCAAACATGCCAATATTTTATGAATAATGAAGTTGTTCGGAAAAAAAAAGGGACAGCAGTGTATTATAAAACCAGCATACTTCAGCTTATAACATTTATCAATAACCATCAAGCAATTATCTACACAAATATTAGATGGTCGGGAGAAAAGAGAAACTATCACAAATAAGAAAACCATGTAGTGGGAAGTGTAAGCATGTAAAGCAGAAAAATGAAATGCCTGGAAAATCATTGGTCCCAATAGACATTGCATTTACCTTGAGCCCATATAATTCGAGTAAACACTTCATTTGCAAATCTTCACCCCTAGTAGATGGTAACCCTGGCACATAACAAGACGAAACTGGCATTGGTGTACATAACTTATTAAATAACTAAATAAGTTTAGAAAAGTTGAGAAGTACTCTAAAAAGCAGCTGCAAAAAAATGCAAGTACAGGAAAATCGTGTTGTGGACATGCCCAATAGTAAGCATCCACTAGAAATCATGTTTGAGACGTGCAATTACAAGAGTGTGAACACAGAAATGGACATACAAGATTCTAAAAAAACCAAAAACATCAATCCTACCCTTTTGCACCATCTTAGCCATTTTCAGAAGGTCAATTGCAGAACCAAATTTTTATATGCAAATTAAGATAAGCAAAGATACAGAACAGAAGATAAAACATAAAGATAAGTACTAAACCAAAATAACCAAGGACCTTCGTAATACAGAAAGACAAGGTGAAAGCAGGATAAGTACTAATGCTAAAAGCCTAATACAGTACTCCCTCCGTCCCAAAATAAGTGACTCAAAAATGACTCAACTTTGTACTAAAGTAGTACAAAGTTGAGTCATTTTTGAGTCACTTATTTTGGGACGGAGGGAGTATTGATTTACTACAGAAAATGGAACTCAGAAAACTAATCAGGTAACAAGACACTGAAGGAGTTAATATCTGACCTTCGAGTTCAGATAACCGATGCTGGATGCAGGTATTGAAGCGTTCTTCTTTTAGAGCAGTCAACTTTGAGGACGACATGTGCGTCATTTGGTTTCTATATATAGAATCTTCAAGCTCTTGAATCAAGGTGGCTTCCTAAGAGGTAGAGGAAAAGGCCAGTTAAAGAATATTAACAAACCCTAAACCTCTAATAATAATAGAACAAAAGAGATAATATTTATGCCACTCGTTGTGTTCCTCCTTCTAGCATTACGTGTTTCTCTAGCCATTGTCATGTGGTCCAAGCCAAACAACCATCAACAGAAAGAATAAAAGAAAATTCAGAAGTGTATCAAGAAAATGCCAGATAATCAAGAAAAAAATCGTGGATTGATCTGGACTGGAACTTCAGAAGAAGAAGATCAGTCTTAAACTTGTGTAGAAAAGTGACTCCAGAATTCTCCAGGTCATCCTGTATTTTTGTTTCTTATGAACTTCATGTGATTTTGTGGTGCTTTCCTTCCTGGTAATTTCTTGTCAGGACAACAGAAAACTGGCATGGCTTTTTCCTAACCCAAGGTCGGGATCACAAACAGTGGCAGAAGGAGAAGTTTCTCGAAACAAGGGGGTGGGGCCAGAAGTATCTCAGATTAGTTATGACGGCAAACAACTTAACATATAAAGGAAGACAAGCAATTTATCCCATTTTCCATCTAACTCCCCTCATTAATGAAAATCAGTCTGATGGCAAGACAAAGTTCTCAAGGAAGTCCTAGATAAATATAGTGCATTTTGGAAATGAAGCTACGTGTTTCTGATTCCATCGCGACATCAGAAGACCCTATCACCCAAACAAACAACATGATACCCAATCATCAAATGTCACTCAAGTTGTCCCAGCTGAGTGGCCAGCTAAATATATCTAGCACCAATCTTGTAGCCCCGGGATAATACAAGTTGATATGCCATAATCATGCGTTCATCTTAAAGAGAATCAAGAAGGTGTCAGACAGAGAAATTTACTAACGCACACGCATTACAAAGCGCCAAAAGCTAACGCTCCCAATTGCACAAAGATGCAGCCCAAGTCGAACCCAAAATCCGTAGCACGAAGCCACGAACCACAGTAATTAATTATTTGGGACCACAGCTAAATCTCGCCAATTCCACAAACCCTAGCCAAACCACGCACCAGACCAAACCCCGGCACCAGAGTCCCCATCGAGCTACACGACGCCAGAGCATCCAACCGAAACGCGCCGCATAGTGGAGAAGCACCGGCACGCACCTCGGCCGCATCGACGGCGTCAGCGGGATCCCCCTCTCCGCCTTCATCCCCGACCAGCGACGGCCCCTCGGCCCCTTCCTCCTCCTCCTGGTCCGCGTCTTCGCCGCCATGGTAGATGGACGAGACCGCGCGCAGGACGGCGGGTGGAAGCGGGAGGTTGCGCGACAGAAGGTTGAGCGCCCCGATGAGGATCCTGGCCTGCTCCGCGTCGCCCCCGCCGGCCTCCTCGGGCGCGGCGACGGGCGGCGGGGGAGCTGGCGCGGCCACGGCCGCGGCCGCGTCCACGGACGCCGCCATCGCTAGGGTTTCCGCCTCCAGCCCGCGCGGAGCGGCGGAGGCGAGGCGGTGAGGCGGGGGCCTTCGTCCCCCGCTTCCCGGTTCAAATCGGAGCGCGGCAACGGCCGCTCCAAGCCTTTGCGGGGGCTGCCTTTACGACTGGAGAGGGGGGGCTGTGTTATGTTTTCGCGCGGTGTTGTCAGAGGGGAGGGGGAGCTTCTTCGGCTTCGATGGATCGATCGGGGTCGGGGAGGCAGGCGGGCGGGCGCCGGGGCGGGGTGGGGTGGCTCTGCGCTCCGGATGGGGAATTTAGGTTTTCCTTTTCTCTTTCGCTTTTTTTTTTTGAGGAAATAGACGCCCAGATCGGGTCGGTTCGGGCCGGGTTGGATTTGCGGGACCGAACTGCGGGGCTAAGCCCAGGTCCACACCAGCTTTGCCATTTTTTGCGTGTGCGCTAAGGAGAACGCACGTTACACTCAGAAAAACAGAATGGAGAGCGCACGTGCTCGGCCGCGTGGTGAACGCCAAATGTACCGATTAAGTTCTTATTTATGTGATATCAAAAAAAAAGTTCTTATTTATGTGTGAACCAACCAGGGCTGTGGTATTTTCAATCCAACAGGGTTCAAATTCTGGTGCTCGCATTTATTTCAGAATTTCCGGCGATGCGCATTCAGTGGGAGGAGATGTTCCCGTCGACGACGAGGCGCCTACGGCAACTTCGTAAATCTCAAGATGATATGCCGGCTCAGTCTTTCGGAGGTGCTCATAGGGGTAGGCTGTGCGTTTGTGCGTTCATAGGGGTGAGTGTATGCGCGTGTATATGAGCGCTCGTGTCTGTACTGATGTTAAAAAAAGTTCTTATTTCTGTTTACATAAAAATATAATCAAATAAAAAATGCTAGTATTGTAAAGTTATAAAGTTATAGAACTTGAGTGAAAATGGAGATAATCAGTGGCAGGTGGGTTTTTTGTGTTGGTCATTTTTAGGGAGTTTTTTGTGTTGGGCGAATGGCGGGTTTTATTTATAACTTGATGATACAAAAATCAAATGCAACCAAGAAGTTAGGTGAACTTTTTGAAGGGCTTTTTTGCAGAACTATATGCAAAGTCGGGTAGAGAAACTATTTATTATTATCTTCATTGCTCATAAATAGGATTGAATTGAATGTGATTGTATGGCAAAATGTTAATCGTTCTATCTAACTCTTAAAGAAGGTGTGTCAAGTGCACTTGATCGGGTTCGATAGACTTGGCATCTGGTCGGCACAGAATTGCCCTCATGAACCTAAAGTTGTCCTCGGACTTGAGGCCGAATAATGGCCCAGCCGGCCTTTCCTAAGGAGTCGGTGCCGAGAAGGCGCAGCAGAATGCAGTTTCACGTGTCAGTAAACTTGTACTCCTTGGGAAGCGTGGGTGGCACGGCGTATCACCCTTGTTAATTCCCTGCTACACTCCCTTGCTGCCAAAACCCACATTATGTATCACGGTCCCTTCCTTGCCACATATGGCAGCCGATGCTCCACCACCCTAGTGCCCAATCTCATGCCCTCCCAGCAGTAGTTTCGCCATCGTTGGCTCGCTATCGTTACGACTGGGGATCATGACCTCTAGGAGACGCAAAAGATGCTCAAGGTTCCTTCTCGATTTGCTTCCAGCGATACTCGGCCTGTAACGAACCATCATTGTTGTCGGGACGTCAACTGCACTAGCGGGGGCTTCAGCTGCTCACACGGCGGGGCCTTTGGCTACGTTTGGCCGCCCACCGTCGTAGCTGCATCGAGGATTTTTAATGCTCACCCCATTTTTTTTCCTTTGCTCCGGCGGTATCCATTCTAGCCTCGGCGACATCCCTTCCACATCCGTCAGCAGCAGTCCAACCTTGACAGAACGATGTAAGTACAACTAACCTCAGCTTTGCTCCGCACATGTAAACCGATGGACGACTCGTCTATCATAAGGGTATTTTGGGGTGGTTCATGGCTGCTGTGCCCCGGCGAAATGTTGTGTTTTTGGCTAGGGCACGATTGATGCGAGGAAGCGTGACCACATTGTTTGTTGAGTCGTAGATTAGATCGATTCGCCAATTGGATTGGATAGCATACATTTCAAATGTGCATTTTTTGGATCATAGCAATTTGCATGTCTGCCCACATTGGTAGACCGTGCACAAATAATATTATTTATAACACACACACCGTGCTTTGTTGTGTTGTTATTGTGCATCCGTAGAATCAACAATGTCTTCATAGGTATGTTGCAATGTGCATGTGTACGGCAACGCACACCGCCAATGCTTATGTCTCAATTATTCATTCCCTTGGGCTTTCATGTCCATGATCATATATTGTCAGTTGATGGCTCTGTATTTACGCATTTTAGAGCTCATTTGCTGCATGTTCTCCCCATATATCATGTCACATTGAGCCAGTTACATGTCCATATGCATGATTTCTTATATTTACTCTTTTCACCACAAGCATTGCATAATCTTTATTCTTTGTTAGTTTTTATTAATTTCTTTGTCTTTGTGTGTTTTGTAGGTGATGTGGAACTCCCATGCACTTAGCACCGTGAAAGGACTTCCAGGCACCATACTTAGGCATTTCAAATAGTGAAGAAATCCATTTTCCCAAAGTGCTCTGTTGGGGATGTTCCCCATGATGAAGACCCGGCCAAAATTATGACCCGACCAGGACCATGGATGCTCTATGGGTCACTCTATTTTATGGGTCATGGAAGGGAAACAAGAAAGGTCCAAAGGCCCAGTGTGAGACCCGGCAGGAGGCCGGCTCAAGAAAGGCCCAGAAGGAAAATTGTCCAAACTTAGAGGACACGCCTAATGAAAGTTAGAGTAGGATACGGGTTAGCATTGCGACCCGAAATAAACCTAGGGACTCAACCTGTTATATAAAGGGGAGCCCCTAGGACGAAAAGACTAAGTTGCAATTTCTCAAAAGTTAGGTTAGTGAATCTGCATCCTTGTAATCAAGATCATCGTTAATATCAATCAAGCAAGAGTAGGCTTTTAGCTCCACCGTGAGGGGCCAAACCTGGGTAAACCCTTGTCTTTCAATCTCGGTTAACCCTGTTCAAGCAACCACCTAGTTGTGATGGTCTCAAGACTTGGTCCTTTCACGAGGACATCTTTTGTGACAAAAATAGCGACAGTTGGCGCCCACCATGGGGCCACCG
Organism: Triticum timopheevii; assembly: GCA_963921465.1. NCBI lineage: Eukaryota > Viridiplantae > Streptophyta > Magnoliopsida > Poales > Poaceae > Triticum > Triticum timopheevii. The sequence goes on from OY997271.1 coordinate 106,282,926, forward strand.
CACGATGGTGTTGAGTTCTTGGAGGGAGCTCTCCCAGGGATCGAGAGAAACATGATCGGCCGGATAACGAAGAGTCATTGTGGCAAGTTCTACATCGACGACTCAGGTTGGGGTCCCAAGGCCAACTCGATCGAGTACGGGTACCTGGTCCCCTTTGGCAAGATCCACATCTTCATCGGCACAATTGGCGAGTCTAGTCCCGAGTCGAACATCATCTCCAACCCCGTGGAGTTGCCTCGTCGAAACAGACCCAGCCAGGTAAGACCTGTACGGATACACACTTTCGTTGGTTTCACTCATGGAGTCGAGCCGTCAGGCGATTCTCCAGTTGGGGATACCGAGTCAATTCTTCCGCTTTTCGATGACAGGCTGGGGGGCTACTCTGATGACGAAACCGATCCAGAGGTTTCTGAGCCGCCCTGCCGCACGGCTGTCTACTTGGCAGAGAATCAGAACCCGGTCGATACTGGGCCGGGTCAACTCCATAGCAGTTAGGGTCATAGTGGCGGCTTCTGTTGCGGACGGCTCAAGCTAGATGTCCTGGCTCAGGCGTTGGCAGAGTTGATGACTACTCTTGGCATGCTCTTAACAGATCCAGTAACCACAAAGAACGTGGCCGAGTGCAACGCGGAAGTTACAAGGGATTTTTACATCTTTGCCCCTGCACTACAAAAAAAGACATATCCGTGACATTTTGGGCCGAACGAAAAAAAATTCTATCATGCTTATGACACTTCTATGACGATAATTGTGACAAAACCCGGTATCATCATAGATGTGGTGGGCTCCTACTTCTATGATAAAAAATCATGATAGAAAATGGGCTTTTCGTCCTAGGCGGGTCGGAGACGCACCTACATGACATTCTTTGGGTCGTCCATGATGGGAAAAACCATGATAGAAGCGAGGGCGAGGAAAATATCGGGGAGTTCCCGGTTACGGTGGGTGGTCGAGGGCCGAGCAATGCGCGTTTCTCTCGTACATGTACGCGCGTGGGTGCGAGGCGTTGGGCTCTAACTGAACCCGAGCGAGGCGTTCGCCTACTGAACCCGAGCGATTGCACTACAGGCTACGTGTTACTGAACCCGAGCGAGCGATCGATCTGGCTGTTAACTGAAACCGACCGAGCGATTCCTTCGCTACTGCTACTAACTGAAGCCGATCGAACCTGTTGCCTCCTTCCCTTGATGAACAGTGAGCTTTTGTTGGGGGTGGATGAACAGTTCCCGGTGGGGGGTTGGATGAACAAGACCCCGTGGTAGTAGAGGTCGTCCGCTGGATGAACAGGACCCCGATCGAGCCAGCTGGGGGTGGATGAACAGGTACCCGTGGAGGGCTGGATGAACAGGACCCCGTGGAGGGCTGGTTGAACATTAGTCGGTGGAGGGCTAGATGAACAGTAGCCCGTGGAGGGGTGGTTGAACAGGACCCCGTGGAGAGGGCTGGTTGAACAGTAGCCGGTGGAGGAGCGGTGGAGGCTGGATGAACGAGAGCCCGTGGATGAATAGTCGCAGGTGGAGGCTGGAGGAGGTCGATGATGGATGAACAATAGCCTGTGAAGGCTAGAGGAGGTCGACGGTGGAGATGAACGGTAGCCCGTGGAGTCCCATTTTGCGGTACGCCACACCCCTCCCGATGAACATGACCCTCGTTTCGATCGTAGCGCTCCAACACAAGTTCGTTTCCTCCATTTTGCGGTATGCCACACCCCTCCCGATCAACAGGACCCCGTTTTGACCGTAGGCACTCAAAGACAAGTCTGTTTCCTCTGTTTTGCCGTACGCCAGACCCCTCCCGATGAACAGGATCCTGTTTTGACCGTGGTCGGTCAAACAGAAGGCTGTTTCCTCCATTCTGTGGTACGCCATGCCTCGTTTTGATCGGCTATTCCATCCAAGCCGGTTGGCTCCCGATGAACATGACGATGCAGTTTCTCTGTTCCGACCCAGCTGGTTGGCTGCCGATGAACAGGACGTCGTCGCTGCCTCTCCATGTACATGAGTCCTGGCCGTACGTATGTGCGAGTAGACGTTTGAGACCCCGCCCGTATGTACGTATGTGACCATATTTACTTTCTTGCACCCTGGCTATACGTACGTGTACATGCTATGTGCGCGCCCCTGCTATGATACGTGCCCTTCCTTACTCGGCCACGGTTCATCGCTGCAGCCTGCAGACAGACCGATCGACCAGTATGTACATACACGTTCGTGACCAGAATGACAACGCTACTCATTTGATATTATTTTTATAATTTTTACTCATTTGCTATTTCATATGGAATTTATTGCAGCCCATTTTCCATTTTTAGAGTCGCTGCCCATTTCCTGGTTAGTGCCAGGGTTAAAAAATGTGCAAACTTTTAAATATTCGCATTTTTGGGGGGGAACAAAATATTCTTAATCCAAAAATTAGTAGCCATACTAAAACAAATTTAAAAATAAATTAGTACTATGTCATGTTAAAATCCAATGAAATATAAAATTTTAGTGAAGAACAAAAATAAAAAAGAAACTAATTTCCCATTTGCTATAATTTTTGGAATTTGCAACCCCTTTGATATTACATTCAAAGTATACTAACCATACACTTCGGCCAGGCCGAAATGCATCCCTCCTCGTCTTGAAAGATTTGCAGCCCAGTAAGTCGGAGAAAACAAATAGGCCTTGCTTGGGAATTCTTCAAAGTCGGAGAAAACAAATTTTCTGGAAAGCATAAAGGAGTGTTTGAAAGGAGTTTTTCAAAGAAAGACTTCGGTGAAGCTGCTTACACATTGAGCATCAAGATCTATATAGATAGATCAAGACGCTTGATAAGTTTTTCAATGAGTACATACCTTGATAAATTTTTTGAAGTAGTTCAAAATGGAACAGTCAAAGAAAGAGTTCTTGCCTGTGTTGCAAGGTGTGAAGTTGAGTAAGACTCAAAACCCGACTATGGTAGAAAATAGAAAAGAGAATGAAAGTCATTCCCTATGCCTCAGTCATAGGTTCTATAAAGTATGCTATGCTATGTACCAGACCTATTGTATACCTTGCTCTGAATTTGGCAAGGGAGTACAATAGTGATCTAGGAGTAGATCACTGGACATTGGTCAAGAATATCCTTAGTAAGGACTAAGGAAATATTTCTCGATTATGGAGGTGATAAAAGAGCCCGTCGTAAAGAGTTACATCGGTGCAAGCTTTTACACCGATCCAGATGACTTTAAGTCTCAATCTGGATACATATTGAAAGTGGGAGCAATTAGCTAGAGTAGCTCCGTGCAGAGCATTGTAGACATAGAATATTTGCAAAATACATACGGCTCTGAATGTGACAGACCATTGACTAAATTTCTCTCACAAGCAAGACATGATCATACCTTAGTACTCTTTGGGTGTTAATCACATAGCGATGTGAACTAGATTAGTGACTCTAGCAAAACCCTTTGGGTGTTGATCACATGACAATGTGAACTATTGGTATTAATACATACAGATGTGAATATTGGTGTTAAATCACATGGTGATGTGAACTAGATTATTGACTCTAGTGCAAGTGGGAGACTGAAGGAAACATGCCCTAGAGGCAATAATAAAGTTATTATTTATTTCCTTATTTCATTATAAATGTTTATTATTCATGCTAGAATTGTATTAACCGTAAACATAATACATGTGTGAATACATAGACAAACATAGTGTCACTAGTATGCCTCTACTTGACTAGCTCGTTAATCAAAGATGGTTAAGTTTCCTAACCATAGACATGAGTTGTCATTTGATTAACGGGATCACATCATTAGGAGAATGATGTGATTGACTTGACCCATTCCGTTAACTTAGCACTTGATCGTTTAGTATGTTGCTATTGCTTTCTTCATGACTTATACATGTTCCTATGACTATGAGATTATGCAACTCCCGTCTACCGGAGGAACACTTTGTGTGCTATCAAACGTCACAACGTAACTGGGTGATTATAAAGGAGCTCTACAAGTGTCTCCGAAGGTACATGTTGGGTTGGCGTATTTCGAGATTGGGATTTGTCACTCCGATTGTCGGAGAGGTATCTCTGGGCCCACTCAGTAAAGCACATCACTATAAGCCTTGCAAGCATTGTAACTAATGAGTTAGTTGCGGGATGATGTATTACAGAACGAGTAAAGAGACTTGCCGGTAACGAGATTGAACTAGGTATTGAGATACCGACGATCGAATCTCGGGCAAGTAACATAACGATGGCAAAGGGAATAACGTATGTTGTTATGCGGTTTGACCGATAAAGATCTTCGTAGAATATGTAGGAGCCAATATGAGCATCCAGGTTCCGCTATTGGTTATTGACCGGAAACGTGTCTCGGTCATGTCTACATAGTTCTCGAACCCGTAGGGTCCGCACGCTTAAGGTTTCGGTGACAGTTTTATTATGAGTTTATGAGTTTTGATGTATCGAAGGAGTTCGGAGTCCCGTATGAGATCGGGGACATGACGAGGAGTCTCGAAATGGTCGAGATGTAAAGATCGATATATTGGACGACTATATTCGGACATCGGAAAGGTTCCGAGTGATTCGGGTATTTTTCGGAGTACCGGAGAGTTACGGGAATACGTATTGGGCCTTATTGGGCCGTACGGGAAAGAAGGAAAAGGGCCTCAAGGGTGGCCGCACCCCTCCCCTTGGTCTGGTCCGAATTGGACTAGGGAAGGGGGGCGCCCCCTTCCTTCCTTCTCCTTTTCCCTTCCTCTTTTCCTATTCCATATGGGAGGTGGAATCCTACTAGGACTAGGGAGTCCTAGTAGGACTCCACACTTGGTGCGCCCCCTCCTAGGGCCGGCCTCCTCCTCCCTTGCTCCTTTATATACGGGGGCAAGGGGACACCCCATGACACACAAGTTGATCTTCGTGATTGTTCCTTAGCCGTGTGCGGTGCCCCCCTCCACCATATTCCACCTCGGTCATATCGTTGCGGTGCTTAGGCGAAGCCCTGCGTCGGTAGAACATCATCATCGTCACCACGCCGTCGTGCTGACAGAACTCATCCCCAACACCCTGCTGGATCGGAGTCTGGGGATCGTCATCGAGCTGAACGTGTGCTGAACTCGGAGGTGCTGTATGTTCGGTACTTGGATCGGTCGGATCGTGAAGACGTACGACTACATCAACCGCGTTGTCATAACGCTTCCGCTTTCGGTCTAGGAGGGTACGTGGACAATACTCTCCCCTCTCAGTGGCATCCGAGCCAGGTTTTATGCGTAGATGTTATATGCACGAGTAGAACACAAGTGAGTTGTGGGCGATACAAGTCATACTGCTTACCAGCATGTCATACTTTGGTTCAACGGTATTGTTGGATGAAGCGGCCCGGACCGACATTACGCGTACGCTTACGCGAGACTGGTTTTACCGCCGTGCTTTGCACACATGTGACTAGCGGGTGTCTGTTTCTCGAACTTTAGTTGAACCGAGTGTGGCTACGTCCGGTCCTTGCGAAGGTTAAAACAACACTAACTTGATGAACTATCGTTGTGGTTTTGATGCGTAGGTAAGAACGGTTCTTGCTCAGCCCGTAGCAGCCACGTAAAATTTGCAACAACAAAATAGAGGACGTCTAACTTGTTTTTGCAGGGCATGTTGTGATGTGATATGGTCAAGACGTGATGCTATATTTTATTGTATGAGATGATCATGTTTTGTAACCAAAGTTATCGGCAACTGGCAGGAGCCATATGGTTGTCGCTTTATTGTATGAAATGCAAGCACCCTGTAGTTGCTTTACTTTATCACTAAGTGGTAGCGATAGTCGTAGAAGCATAAGATTGGCGAGACGACAACGATGCTACGATGGAGATCAAGGTGTCGCGCCGGTGACGATGGTGATCATGACGGTGCTTCGAAGATGGAGATCACAAGCACAAGATGATGATGGCCATATCATATCACTTATATTGATTGCATATGATGTTTATCTTTTATACATCTTATTTTGCTTAGTTTGAGGGTAGCATTTTAAGATGATCTCTCACTAATTATCAAGAAGTGTTCTCCCTGAGTATGCACCGTTGCGAAAGTTCTTCGTGCTGAGACACCACGTGATGATCGGGTGTGATAGGCTCTACGTTCAAATACAACGGGTGCAAAACAGTTGCACACGCGGAATACTCAGGTTAAACTTGACGAGCCTAGCATATAACAGATATGGCCTCGGAACACGGAGACCGAAAGGTCGAGCGTGAATCATATAGTAGATATGATCAACATATTGATGTTCACCGTTGAAACTACTCCATCTCACGTGATGATCGGACATGGTGTAGTTGATATGGATCACGTAATCACTTAGAGGATTAGAGGGATGTCTATCTAAGTGGGAGTTCTTTAGTAATATGATTAATTGAACTTAAATTTATCATGAACTTAGTCCTAGTAGTATTTTGCAAATTATGTTGTAGATCAATAGCTTGCATTGTTGCTTTCATATGTTTATTTTGATATGTTCCTAGAGAAAATTGTGTTGAAAGATGTTAGTAGCAATGATGCGGATTGGATCCGTAATCTGAGGTTTTTCCTCATTGCTGCACAGAAGAATTATGTCCTTAATGCACCGCTAGGTGACAGACCTATTGCAGGAGCAGATGCAGACGTTACGAATGTTTGGCTAGCTCAATATGATGACTACTTGATAGTTTAGTGCACCATGCTTAACGGCTTAGAATCGGGACTTCAAAGACGTTTTGAATGTCATGGACCATATGAGATGTTCCAGGAGTTGAGGTTAATATTTCCAGCAAATACCCGAGTTGAGAGATATGAAGTCTCCAACAAGTTCTATAGCTAAAAGATGGAGGAGAATCGCTCAACTAGTGAGCATGTGCTCAGATTGTCTGGGTACTACAATCGCTTGAATCAAGTGGGAGTTAATCTTCCAGATAAGATAGTGATTGACAGAATTCTCTAGTCACCACCACTAAGTTACTAGAACTTCGTGATGAACTATAATATGCAAGGGATGACGAAAACGATTCCCGAGCTCTTCGTGATGTTGAAATTGACGAAGGTAGAAATCAAGAAAGAGCATCAAGTGTTGATGATTGACAAGACCACTAGTTTCAAGAAAAGGGCAAAGGGAAAGAAAGGGAAACTTCAAGTAGAATGGTCACTGGAAAGCTGGACGAAAGCCTGAAACAAGCTGGACCAAAGCCTGAAACTGAGTGCTTACACTGCAAAGGAAATGGTCACTGGAAGCGGAAATGCCATGAATATTTGGTGGATAAGAAGGATGGCAAAGTGAACAAGGGTATATTTGATATACAGATTATTGATGTGTGCCTTACTAGTGTTTATAGTAGCCCCTTAGTATTTGATACTTGTTCGGTTGCTAAGATTAGTAACTCGAAACAGGAGTTACAGAATAAACTGAGACTAGTTGAAGGGGAAGTGACGATGAGTGTTGGAAGTAGTTCCAAAACTGATATTATCATCATCGCAGACTCCCTATACTTTTGGGATTAGTGTTAAACCTAAATAAATGTTATTTGGCGTTTGTGTTGAGCATAAATATGATTTGATCATGTTTATTGCAATACAGTTATTCATTTAAAATCAGAGAATAATTGTTGTTCTGTTTACATGAATAAAACCTTCAATGGTCATACACCCAATGAAAATAGTTTGTTGGATCTCGATTGTAGTGATACACATATTCATAATATTGATGCCAAAAGATGCAAAGTTAATAATGATAGTGCAACTTATTTGTGGCACTGCTGTTTGGGTCATATCGGTGTAAAGCGCATGAAGAAACTCCATAAATATGGATTTTTGGAATCACTTGGTTATGAATCATTTGATGCTTGCGAACCGTGCCTTTTGGGCAAGATGACTAAAACTCCGTTCTTCGGAACAATGGAACGAGCTACTAACTTGTTGGAAATAATACATACTGATGTATGCAGACCAATGAGTATGAAGGCTCGTGGCAAGTATCGTTATTTTCTAACCTTCACAGATGATTTGAGCAGATATACGTATATCTACTTGATGAAACATAAGTCTGAAATAGTTGAAAAGTTCAAAGAATTTCAGAGTGAAGTGGAGAATCATCGTAACAAGAAAATAAAGTTTCTACGATCTGATCATGGAGGAGAATATTTGAGTTATGAGTTTGGCCTTCATATAAAACAATGTGGAATAGTTTCATAGCTCACCCAACCTGGAACACCACAACGTTATGGTGTGTCCGAACGTCATAACCGCACTTTATTAGATATGGTGCGATCTATGATGTATCTTACCGATTTACCACTATCGTTTTGGGGTTATGCATTAGAGACAGTTGCATTCACTTTAAATAGGGCACCATCAAAATCCATTGAGACGACGCCTTATGAACTGTGGTTTGGCAAGTGCCGGTGTCAAAACCGGCGGATCTCGGGTAGGGGGTCCCGAACTGTGCGTCTAGGCAGATGGTAATAGGAGACAAGGGACACGATGTTTTTACCCAGGTTCGAGCCCTCTTGATGGAGGTAAAACCCTACTCCTGCTTGATTGATATTGATGATATGGGTAGTACAAGAGTGGATCTACCACGAGATCAAGGAGGCTAAACCCTAGAATCTAGCCTATGGTATGATTGTTGTTCTGTCCTATGGACTAAAACCCTCCGGTTTATATAGACACCGGAGAGGGCTAGGGTTACACAGAGTCGGTTACAATGGTAGGAGATCTACATATCCGTATCGCCAAGCTTGCCTTCCACGCCAAGGAAAGTCCCATCCGGACACGGGACGAAGTCTTCAATCTTGTATCTTCATAGTCTTGGAGTCCGGTCGATGATGATAGTTCGGCTATCTGGACACCCCCTAGTCTAGGACTCCCTCAGTAGCCCCTGAACCAGGCTTCAATGACGATGAGTCTGGCGCGCATATTGTCTTCGGCATTGCAAGGCGGGTTCCTCCTCCGAATAATTTATAGAAGATTGTGAACACCAGGATAGTGTCCGGCTCTGCAAAATAAATTCCACATACCACCGTAGAGAGAATAATATTTACACAAGTTCAATCTGCTGACGTATTTTGTGGCGTGACGTCACACACAACCAAGCCTTTACTCGAATTGTTTTTATTGTACCACCTCAGCGTGTTTTAGCGAAGCGGTTTCCTTGGCACGTCTTGTCGAAGCAGAGATCCTGTTCCCCTTATTCTGGGATTCCCATCAATACGGACGTGGGTAACCCAACCGCACCATTGATTGCGGAGCTTGGGAGATAAGCGAGTTTTACCAGGCCGGTGGGGACGCATAGTTTCGTCCACCCATATATAAGGGGATAAGGATCCACCCTTTTACCTGCGCCTTCTTCCTCCTTTGCTTATCCATCTTCGCGCACTCGAGCTCCAGCGCCCAAGTCCGCACATCTCACCTCGACCTTCTCCAGCCATGTCCGGAGCGGGAGGCAAGTGGATGGCCTCCTCCGTTACGGAGGGGCACATCAAGAAGCTGTGCAGCGCCGGATATCTGTCCAGCGACATCGTGCACCGGCTCCCCGACGAGGGGCAGCTCATCCCCACCCCCGGGCCCCATGAGAGGGTGGTATTCCTTCCCCATTTCCTCCGCGGACTGGGCTTCCCACTCCACCCCTTTGTCCGGGGGCTCATGTTCTACTACGGCCTGGATTTCCCTGATCTGGCCCCGAATTTCATCCTCAACATCTCGGCATTTATCGTCGTGTGCGAGGCCTTCCTCTGCATCCAGCCCCACTTCGGCTTGTGGCTCAAGACCTTTAACGTCAAGCCAAAGATTGTGAAGGGCAGCCAAGCGGAGTGCGGAGGCGCCATGGTGGGCAAGATGCCCAACGTCACTTGGCTCGAGGGCGCCTTCATGGAAACCATCGAAGGGGGGCAATCGGGGTGGTTCTACATCACCGAACCGCGTGACCCTAAATGGGTAGCGGTCCCCGAATTCAGATCTGGCGTCCCCATGCGGCTCACTTCCTGGAAGGAGAAGGGCCTGCTGTGGGGTAGTTCGGAAGAGCTGACTGGACTTCAATCTTGTCTCCAAACCCTGGTGAACAAGAAGCTTAAACTTGTCAATGTAATCCAGGTCATGCTCATCCGTCGGATTCTCCCATGCTAGCAACGGGACTTCAATTTGTGGGAGTTTAATCCGGCACAGTACCGGACCTTGAGCGGGCTCTTCGACACTACGTACGAAGATGCCTGGAGGGTGCTGTTCAAGGGTGCCGAAGCTCCCGCATCCGCTACCGAAGATCGCGGATTCAGCTCACAGCGTCCGGCTGACGAGGTAAGCCATGTTATCCTTTATGGGGCACTTGCTTTTCATGTTTTGACTTTATGTGGGATCTAAACTCCCAATACCTTTGACAGGCTTGGCAGGCGACGTCCGGACAGGTTAGCTGTTCGGCTCCCCTTCTAGAAGACCCAGCGGATGCCCGTTTGACAGGGCTACTGGTCCCGGCACTTTACGTAGTGCCGGAGAAGAAGGCCAAGAAGAAGGCCATAGGAACCCGAAGGAGTTCCCGGCGTCAGGTGGTATCGGACTCATCGTCCGATGACTCCGAGGCGGACTCCTCCCACGAGGACGAGGAGGAGAAGAAAGAGACCTCTCCCCCAGAGGGGGGAGAGAAGAAGAGGAAGGCCTCCCCAACGAGGGAGGCTGAAGGGTCCAAGAAGGGAAGGACCCTTCCCCCGGGCTGTTCCGCCAAACGTTGGTGACGGCGACAAGGAGTGGCCCTCAAGGGCCAAGTCCCTGGCAAGATCGTAAGTATCCGGACTCCCGAATAACTTCATGATTTTTCTTTTCGCCACACAGTGTCTTTCTAATGCCGCATACAACCCTTCAGTCCGCCTAAGGACGATCTTCCCGCTTCGTCGAGCGGGTCCTTGGGTACGTCGGATGTGGATAGTACATCGCTTCCGACTGCCTCCACCCCCCGTGACGCCGATGACGCCGAGGTGGGATCCCAGAGAGGGACCCACCCGGAGGTGGAGGCCCCGGAGGTGCCATAGGGCAACCTCCCGGACTTCATACCGGACTCCGCACCGGAACCTGCAGTGGTTCTGGAGTCCGGCGGGCGGCCCCTTTGTAAGAAGGGCAAGACTGTGACACCAGCGGCCTCTGTCCAACCGGAGGCGCCGGATAGCTTGCTGGAGGCGCTCAACAGCACTTCCATCAAAGAGGAACACCGCACTGTCATGAGTGCGGTGATTCAGAAGGTTCAGCTCGCCAAAAGCGGGCTGACTGAGGCCTGCAGCAGCCTTCTAATAGGCTTTGAGGTAAGAATTTTAATATATGTAGAATAGTACCGCATAGACAGTAGCCCCTGATGCTCGGTTCGGTGTTCGGAAAGAAAAGCCGGACTGAGGATCTAAAAAGATATACGCAGGAGTCTTAAAAAATATGTCAATATGGGATTGCAGGCTGCGCTGCTGACCTCTGCCGCACTGACTGCGGAGGTCAATGCTTTGAAGCAAAGCCTCGAGCGGTCCGAGAACGAGCTCGGCCGTGCCAAGAAGCAGCTTGAGGACAAGGAAGGTGAGTAACACCTTATTAAAGTTGTACCTTACAGAAAAGGATTTGGTTGCAAAAGGAATGACAAGGATAACGTGGGTACTTTAGGGGCCACGAACGAGGTGGCGACCCTGAAGGAGGCGGTGTCCGCGGCCGAACGTAATGCGGCCGCGGAGCGTGCTGGGCGAGAGAAGCAGGAGGCGTGGGTGGCGGAGGTACAGCAAGAGCTCCAGGTTCTCGTGGAAAAACATGAGAGTTTGGAGCGCGACTCGAAGACTTGAGAGTCCGAGCTTGCATCGGCTCTTGAGAGTGCCAAAGCCGCTAAGGCCGAAGCCCACAAGGCCCTCCAGGAAATCGAGGCGTTGAAGAAAATAGCGGCGGGTAAGGCATTTTTCATGCAAAGCAAGCATGTGAATGTGAATTACCTATTACTTACCTGAATTCGGAGCGCTCCAGGAGCGTTCGCAGATCTGCCCCGCAGCATGTCCGATGCTGCCGCTTTCTATAGGGCCGAGGAGGGGAGCTCGACGGAGAAGGTCTTTTGGTCTCAGTATGCTGAGGCCGGACATCCGGTGCCCCTTAGCGACTAGCTGAAGCAGCTGGTCGAGCTCCACAAGGTGGCCGAACAGGCCATGAAGGGCCTCATAGTTCGGCTGTGGCCCAAGGAGGCCATGCCTAGGAGCTACTTCGGCCTGGTGCGGCGGCTGGTGGACGCTTGTCCATGGGTTGAAGTCATCAAGCACTCTGCCTGTATTGAAGGTGCCCGTCGGGCCCTTGCCCGTGCTAAGGTGCACTGGGGCAAGATGGACGCTGAGAATCTTGTGATGGACGCGCCACCGCCGGGCAAGGAGTATCGCATGCCCGAGATGTACTATAAGGGTGTCCTGAAGGGTGCCCGCATTATTGCGGGTGAGTGCTCCAAAGATGTAATATTTGAGTAGACTCGCATTTTGTTATCCTGTGCGCTGAAAACTTTGTTCATTTGCACTAAGCAACGCTTGTTAATTTAAAATATTACCTTCTGTGCGGCCGTTTATCAAATCTGAGAGATGGCAAGTCGTCGGCTTCAGCCCCCATGCCACGAGTGCTGGGGTGTTCGGGATAAATTTGAGCACTCTTGTTCCCATTTTTGGGTCCATCTAGGGAGGCGCTCAACGCAACGAACGAGGCAACCAGACTTATAATGCTTGAACACTCTCACTTAGCCATAGAATTCTATAATTTTAAATTTCGGCGAAGCCCCTAGTGTTCGGAAGGGCGTATTCGGGGCGCTATCCACGCCTGGGCCGGACAAAGCTGGTTCCTCGCTCTAAGCGGCATAAGTCTTTAGGGACTCGAAAAAACCTCTCGAACAGCGACCGGCTCTCGCCTCATCATGACGATCAGTTTTAGCTTTCTCCACTGAGGCGCTCGCCCAGCTCAACTGGGGCGCAATCGCAGTGGTTCTCCCAGTGCTACCTTAGCCGATACAACAGAACGTAAGGTACCAAAACATGGGAGCCGGGCAAACCCAACTATTGACCCAAGACATGATTCGGAGCCGATGCATATAATGCTATAAGTTCGGGGTGCCGCACTTGTGAAAGTGTTCGGACTTATCACACCATAATGTGGGGAACTTAAGCCCCTGGTGTATTTAGCCGTACCAAAGTGTACGGATGCAACATGTCATAAATGAACATATGTATAAGAAAGGAATGCAATTATAAGCAAAAAAGTGATGCATTGTTTATTCAAGAAATACTGCCATGAATGCAGAACGATACAAATAGTGCGGTAAGCAAGGGATGAGACTATTAAACATGTCCCCCTCCAGGGGTAGGCTGCGGAATGGTGTATAAAACAGATTTAATGCTCGTAATGGAGACCACCTGGATACTCGTCGTAGCCTTTCTCCTTCCCTGGCTGTTGCATCGTGAGTTCGGCAGGTCTACTGCTGGACAAGGCCTCTGGTGAACGGAGTCCCGTGGGTAAGAAAAAACAAGAAAAAGGAAAAAAAGGAATGACACACTTGGGAGCCCCTGGTGTGGTTAAGCCGCATTCTGGGCCTGTCGTGGTCGTGCCCCTCCCCCTATGCCCATGGTATCTCCAGAGCGTAATGATGTACGCGAAGGACCAGTCTTGCAATTTTGCAAGGGCTGGGGTTGGGGCCGCATTGCTACGCGTGCTCGGAACATGCCAGGTGGTCTTGTTGTGGGTTACTCCGGGTGCGTTTAGCCGTGTCTGGTTGTTTAATGGCCGGACTCGAGAATTGCCTTAAGAGGCTGCACTGTACTTCTGCCGCGAGAGCCGCTGTATGTTCCTCCGCTCGGAGAGAGCATTCAGTGTTTCCGTTGACCGTGATGACTCCTCGAGGGCCTGGCATCTTGAGCTTGAGGTATGCGTAGTGCGGAACCGCGTTGAACTTTGCAAACGCGGTCCGTCCGAGCAGAGCATAATAGCCGCTGCGGAACGGAACTATGTCGAAGATTAACTCCTCGCTTCGGAAGTTATCCGGGGATCCAAAGATCACTTCCAGTGTAACTGAGCCTGTACAATTGGCCTCTACACCTGGTATGACGCCTTTGAAGGTCGTCTTTGTGGGTTTAATCCTTGAGGGGTCTATGCCCATCTTGTGCACTGTGTCCTGATAAAGCAGGCTTAGGCTGCTGCCGCCGTCCATGAGGACTCTGGTGAGGTGAAATTCATCGACGATTGGGTCTAAAACCAATGCGGCGAATCCGCCGTGGCGGATGCTGGTGGGGTGGTCCCTTCGATCAAAAGTGATCGGGTAGGAGGACCATGGGTTGAACTTCGGGGCGACTGGCTCCATCGCGTATACGTCCCTGAGTGCACGCTTCCGCTCCCTCTTGGGTATGTGGGTTGCGTATATCATGTTCACCGTCCGCACTTGTGGGGGGAAACCCTTCTGTCCTCTATTGTTCGGCGGTCGGGTCTCTTCCTCGTCGTCGCTATGCAGCCCCTTGTCATTGTTTTTGGCAATTAGCTTGCCTGCCTGCTTGAATACCCAACAGTCCCTGTTGGTGTGGTTAGCTGGCTTTTCGGGTGTGCCCTGTATCTGGCACAAGCGATCGAGTATTCGGTCCAAATTGGACGGACCCGGAGTAGTTCTTTTGAATGGCTTTTTCCGCTGACCAGGTTTGGAGCCTCTGAATCCGGCATTGACTGCCGTATCCTCATTATTGTCGCCGTTAATGCGGCGTTTGTTCTTGTTGCGACGCGACCTGCTGTTGCGGTCCTTGGTATCCGGACTGCCAGAATTTTTGCTGAGGTTGTTGCTGCTGGCTAGCCAGCTGTCCTCTCCCACGCAGAAGCGGGTCATGAGTGATGTGAGGGCTGCCATGGATTTCGGCTTTTCCTGTCCCAGGTGCCGGGGAAGCCACTCGTCGCGAATGTTATGTTTGAAGGCCGCGAGGGCCTCCGCATCCGGACAGTCGACGATTTGATTTTTCTTAGTTAAGAACCGTGTCCAGAATTGTCTGGCTGATTCGTCTGGCTGCTTAATTATATGGCTTAGGTCGTCAGCGTCTGGTGGTCGCACATACGTGCCCTGGAAGTTATCAAGGAATGCGGCTTCCAGGTCCTCCCAACACCCAATTGATTCTGCCGGCAAGCTGTTAAGCCAATGCCAAGCTGGCCCTTTAAGCTTGAGTGGGAGGTATTTGATGGCGTGAAGATCATCACCGCGGGCCATGTGGATATGAAGGAGATAGTCTTCGATCCAAACCGCGGGGTCTGTTGTGCCGTCATAGGATTCAATATTCACGGGTTTAAACCCTTCGGGGATTTGATGATCCATTACTTCATCTGTGAAGCATAGTGGGTGTGCGGCGCCTCTGTATTGGGCTATATCACGACGTAGCTCAAATGAGCTTTGTCTACTGTGTTTGGCCCAGCCGGACTTGCTGTGTCCGGCACGACGGCTGTCGTTGCGTATCATGGGGCGCCCACGCGATCCGTAGATCGATCTTGATTGTCTTGCCTTATCCTCCAATATATCTCGCAAGTCCGGAGCGTTCCCCTGTGGCTTTGTGCTTTTCGAGCGATGCCGGGGTACAGTTCTAGTGGAGGGCCTAGAGGCCTCTCTGGCGCGTCCACGAGGTGGTCGATCAGCCGTATTGTGCGCTGGTGATGCAGGTTTATATGCCTCCTCCTCTAATCGGGGGAGCAGCTTGTGTTTGGGATAGCTTTTGGAGGGTCGTTCGAGTTCATGCTCTTCGGCCGCAAGGACTTCAGTCCATCTGTCGGCTAGCAGATCTTGATCAGCTCTAAGCTGTTGCTGCTTTTTCTTGAGGTTGTCTGCCGTGGCCATAAGCCTGCGTTTAAAATGCTCTTGTTCGACAGGATCCTCAGGCATGATGGATTCGTTGTCGTCGAGGCTTGCCTCGTCTCCAGAGGGAGGCATATAATTATCATCCTCTACCTCTTCGTCTGCCGCTCTCTCATGAGGGCTGGCTTCTCCGTCCTCCTGTGCTGAATCTTGCTGGAGGGGATTGTCTTCGGCACTGTCTGGGGTATTATTATCTCCGGTGCCGGAATCTCCATTCTTGCTGTGGCGGGATTTAGAGTGGCGCCGCTGACGCCGGCGCTTGGCCTGTTTCTTGGAGGGGCCTTCCTCCGCTGTTCCCTCGCCATTCCCATCCTTTGGGATATCCACCATGTATATGTCATATGACGAGGTGGCTTTCCAGTGCCCAGTAGGCGCTGGTTCTGGGTCGTCTCCGGCATCGTCGTCCATACCGTCGATGTCTTCGGAGTCAAAATCTAGCATGTCGGTTAGATCGTCGACAGTGGCTACTAAGTGGGTGGTGGGTGGGCTTTGAATTTCTTCGTCGTCCGCATCCCAACCGTCCTTCACCATGTTTATGTCATATGACGAGGTGGCTTTCCAGTGCCCAGTAGGCGCTGGTTCTGGGTCGTCTCCGGCATCGTCGTCCATACCGTCGATGTCTTCGGAGTCGAAATCTAGCATGTCGGTTAGATCGTCGACAGTGGCTACTAAGTGGGTGGTGGGTTGGCTTTGAATTTCTTCATCATCCGCATCCCAACCGTCCTGACCGCAGTCCGACCAGGGCTCTCCTGATAACGAGAGATATTTTAGCGAATTCAGGATGTCGCCGAAAGGTGAGTGTTGAAAAAAGTCCGCAGCGGTGAACTCCATGATCGGCGCCTAATCGGATTTGATTGGAGGGGGCGCGGGAGGTTCGCAGTCCGGCGAGGAGTCCGGCACCTCGGAGTCATGAGCTTCACAAGGGACAAGGTCAGTATTCGGCTCCATCGTCGTAGAGGTTGCGGCCCCCGAGGCGGTGTCTAGCCTCTCGTCCTCGATCTGCACAGCCGGCTCTGAATTGAGGGTCGGAGCGGACTCGTGTGCGGCCTCCAGGGCACTGTCCGGCAGCAGAGCTAGATCGTGCCCATCGTGACAGTGCGGCGCGCTCGGCTGTGGCTCGAATCCATCGAAGATCAAGTCTCCGCGGAGGTCATCCGTGAAGTTCAGACTTCCAAATCTGACCTGACGGCCAGGGGCGTAGCTTTCGATCTGCTCCAGATGGCCAAGCGAATTGGCCCGCAGTGCAAAGCCGCCGAATACGAAGATCTGTACGGGGAGAAAAGTCTCACCCTGGTCTGCGTCGTTGTTGTTGATGATCGAAGGAGCCATCGAGCCTATCGGTGACGACACAGAGGAACTCTCAATGAAAGCACCAATGTCGGTGTCAAAACCGGCGGATCTCGGGTAGGGGGTCCCGAACTGTGCATCTAGGCGGATGGTAACAGGAGACAAGGAACACGATGTTTTTACCCAGGTTCGGGCCCTCTCGATGGAGGTAAAACCCTACTCCTGCTTGATTGATATTGATGATATGGGTAGTACAAGAGTGGATCTAGCACGAGATCAAGGAGGCTAAACCCTAGAAGCTAGCCTATGGTATGATTGTTGTTCTGTCCTATGGACTAAAACCCTCCGGTTTATATAGACACCGGATAGGGCTAGGGTTACACAGAGTCGGTTACAATGGTAGGAGATCTACATATCCGTATCGCCAAGCTTGCCTTCCACGCCAAGGAAAGTCCCATCCGGACATGGGACGAAGTCTTCAATCTTGTATCTTCATAGTCTTGGAGTCCGGCCGATGATGATAGTTCGGCTATCCGGACACCCCCTAGTCCAGGACTCCCTCAGCAAGAAACCAAAGTTGTCGTTTCTTAAAGTTTGGGGCTGCGATGCTTATGTGAAAAAGTTTTAACCTGATAAGCTCAAACCCAAATCGGAGAAGTGCGTCTTCATAGAATACCCAAAGGTAACTATTGGGTACACCTTCTATCACAGATCCAAAGGCAAGTTATTCATTGCTAAGATGGATCCTTTCTAGAGAAGGAGTTTCTCTCGAAAGAAGTGAGTGGGTGGAAAGTAGAACTTGATAAGGTAATTGTACCTTCTCCTGAATTGGAAAATAGTTCATCGCTGAAATTAGTTCCAGTGATTCCTACACCAATTAGTGAGGAAGCTAATGATGATGATCATGAAACTTCAGATCAAGTTATTACAGAACCTCGTAGGTCTTCCAGAATACGGTCCGCACCAGAGTGGTATGGTAATCCTGTTCTGGAAGTCATGTTACTAGACCATGATGAAGCTACGAACTATGAGGAAGCGATGATGAGCCCAGATTCCGCAAAATGGCTGGAGGCCATGAAATCTGAGATAGGATCCATGTATGAGAACAAAGTGTGGACTTTGGTGGACTTGCCCGATGATCGGCAAGCCATAGAAAATAAATGGATCTTCAAGAGGAAGACGGACGTTGATAGTAGTGTTACTATCTACAAAGCTCGACTTGTCGCAAAAAGGTTTTTCGACAAGTTCAAGGTGTTGAATACAATGAGATTTTCTCACTCGTATCGATGCTTAAGTCTGTTTGGATCATGTTAGCAATTGCCACAATTTATGAAATCTGGCAAATGGATGTCAAAACTGCATTCCTTAATGGCTTTCTTAAAGAAGAGTTGTATATGATGCAACCAGAAGGTTTTGTCAATCCTCAAGGTGCTAACAAAATATGCAAGCTCCAGCAATCCATCAATGGACTGGTGCAAGCATCTCGGAGTTGGAATATACGCTTTGATGAGTTGATCAAAGCATATGGTTTTATACAGACTTTTGGAAAGGCCTGTATTTACAAGAAAGTGAGTGGGAGCACTACAGCCTTTCTCATAAGTATATGTGAATGACATATTATTAATTGGAAATGATGTAGAATTTTCTAGAAAGCATAAAGGAGTGTTTGAAAGGAGTTTTTCAAAGAAAGACTTCGGTGAAGCTGCTTACACATTGAGCATCAAGATCTATATAGATAGATCAAGACGCTTGATAAGTTTTTCAATGAGTACATACCTTGATAATTTTTTTGAAGTAGTTCAAAATGGAATAGTCAAAGAAAGAGTTCTTGCCTGTGTTGCAAGGTGTGAAGTTGAGTAAGACTCAAAACCCGACTATGGTAGAAAATAGAAAAGAGAATGAAAGTCATTCCTTATGCCTCAGTCATAGGTTCTATAAAGTATGCTATGCTATGTACCAGACCTATTGTATACCTTGCTCTGAATTTGGCAAGGGAGTACAATAGTGATCTAGGAGTAGATCACTGGACATTGGTCAAGAATATCCTTAGTAAGGACTAAGGAAATATTTCTCAATTATGGAGGTGATAAAATAGCCCGTCGCAGAGAGTTACATCGGTGCAAGCTTTTACACTGATCCAGATGACTCTAAGTCTCAATCTGGATACATATTGAAAGTGGGAGCAATTAGCTAGAGTAGCTCCGTGCAGAGCATTGTAGACATAGAATATTTGCAAAATACATACGACTCTGAATGTGACAGACCCGTTGACTAAATTTCTCTCACAAGCAAAACATGATCATACCTTAGTACTCTTTGGGTGTTAATCACATAGCGATGTGAACTAGATTATTGACTCTAGCAAAACCCTTTGGGTGTTGATCACATGACAATGTGAACTATTGGTATTAATACATACAGATGTGAATATTGGTGTTAAATCACATGGTGATGTGAACTAGATTATTGACTCTAGTGCAAGTGGGAGACTGAAGGAAACATGCCCTAGAGGCAATAATAAAGTTATTATTTATTTCCTTATTTCATTATAAATGTTTATTATTCATGCTAGAATTGTATTAACCGGAAACATAATACATGTGTGAATACATAGACAAACATAGTGTCACTAGTATGCCTCTACTTGACTAGCTCGTTAATCAAAGATGGTTAAGTTTCCTAACCATAGACATGAGTTGTCATTTGATTAACGGGATCGCATCATTAGGAGAATGATGTGATTGACTTGACCCATTCCGTTAACTTAGCACTTGATCATTTAGTCTGTTGCTATTGCTTTCTTCATGACTTATACATGTTCCTATGACTATGAGATTATGCAACTCCCGTTTACCGGAGGAACACTTTGTGTGCTACCAAACGTCACAACGTAACTGGGTGATTATAAAGGAGCTCTACAGGTGTCTCCGAAGGTACATGTTGGGTTGGCGTATTTCGAGATTAGGATTTGTCACTCTGATTGTCGGAGAGGTATCTCTGGGCCCACTCAGTAAAGCACATCACTATAAGCCTTGCAAGCATTGTAAGTAATGAGTTAGTTGCGGGATGATGTATTACGGAACGAGTAAAGAGACTTGCCGGTAACGAGATTGAACTAGGTATTGAGATACCGACGATCGAATCTCGGGCAAGTAACATACCGATGGCAAAGGGAACAACGTATGTTGTTATGCGGTTTGACCGATAAAGATCTTCGTAGAATATGTAGGAGCCAATATGAGCATCCAGGTTCCGCTATTGGTTATTGACCGGAAACGTGTCTCGGTCATGTCTACATAGTTCTCGAACCTGTAGGGTCCGCACGCTTAAGGTTTCGATGACAGTTTTATTATGAGTTTATGAGTTTTGATGTATCGAAGGAGTTCGGAGTCCCGGATGAGGGTCATAATGCTTCCGCTTTCGGTCTACGAGGGTACGTGGACAATACTCTCCCCTCTCGTTGCTATGCATCACCATGATCTTGCGTGTGCGTAGGAATTTTTTTGAAATTACTATGTTCCCCAACAGTCATGTTGTTAGGTGGGCCACAGAGACCGCACAACCCAGTTTACAGCATGCTCCTCCGAACAAATCCTCAGAAAGAAAAGTTGTGCAATTCTGTTGTTAATTGACTATACATTGACAATGATGTGGGTCCCAGATATCAGCACGGTGGATTAGAGTAAAAATGAGTGGTACATCAGAGTAGTAAAAAAGGCGCTTGCTTGTGTTCGAGAGTGGACCTTTTTATGGTGGGTCTGTACTGTCATACTCACAACTACAGTCCTCTCCCGATTCACTATGTTGACAGGGCCGGACGGCGGCACCGCGGCGAGCGCACCAAGGCAGATGATAAAGTGTTGGCGCCAATGTGTTGGGCTGGGTTGGACGTTCTTATCGAAAAATAAAAGTGGACCGAAACTATTTACGACGTTGACTACGATTTGCATGGGTCCACTGGTTGCAGGAAGAAAATGGTGGAAGAAAGAAGAATGGTCCTATCTTTGCCTAAGAATAATATCGACTGAATGTAACAACACTATCATAGGAAATAATATCCTCCTGTTAAAATTTGACTTTTCAAATCATGAATTTAAAAAACTGGTGCATGAGCATTTAGCTTTATTTATTTATTTACTTATTTATGTTTAGGGGACCATGAGCATGTACCTGGGCCAGATTCATGTGAGAGCCTCCCTTTGAGTTAATTATGGGCTCCTCTATCGGGCCTTCATTAGTGGGCTATAAGAGTAAAGATGCGACTCTCTCTTCCAAACCAAACATCAACCATCATTACAAAATGGCTACCAAAAAAGAACAAGTGTATGCATCAAACTAAATAAAGATCGTACTACACCAAGTGTACGCTGATGTCTGCTAGAACTACGTCGGTATTTCCCCAAAGCGGAAGGGATGATGTAGTATAGCGACGGTAGGTATTTCCTTCAGTGATGAGGCCAAGATTATCGAACCAGTAGGAGAACCTCCTCACACCACGTAAACAACACCTGCACACAAATAACAAATACTCGTAACCTGACGTGTTAAAGGGGTTGTCAATCCCTTTCGGGTACGACGCATCAAGTAGGCAAATAACGTGAGGTAAAAAGTGGTAGATAGGATAAACAGATCGCCGAACAAATAAATTGCAGCAAGGTATTTTTGTATTTTTGATTTAATATATCTGAAAATAAATGCAAGAGAAAATAGGTCACAAAAGCAAATATGATGAAAAGAGACCCGGGGGCCGTAGGTTTCACTAGTGGCTTCTCTCGAGAAAAATAGCAAACGGTGGGAAAACAATTACTGTTGGGCAATTGATAGAACTTCAAATAATCATGACGATATCCAGGCAATGATCATTATATCGGCATCACGTCCAAGATTAGTAGACCGACTCCTGCATGCATCTACTACTATTACTCCACACATCGACCATTATCCAACATGCATCTAGTGTATTAATTTAATGGAAAAACAGAGTAATGCAATAAGAATGATGACATGATGTAGATAGGATTCGTTTATCTATTGCGGAGATATAGATCCCATCTTGTTATCCTTAGTGGCAACGATACATACGTGTCGGTTCCCCTCACTACAAAAAAAAGACACATCCGTGACATTTTGGGCCATACGAAAAAAAATTCTGTCATACTTATGACACTTCTATGACATAATTGTGACAAAACCCGGTATCATCATAGATGTGGTGAGCTCCTACTTTTATGACAAAAAATCATGACAGAAAATGGGCTTTTCATCCTGGGCGGGTCGGAGACGCAGCTGCATGACATTCTTTGGGCCGTCCATGATGGAAAAAACCGTGGTAGAAGTGAGGGCGAGGAAAATTTCGGGGAGTTCCCGGTTACGGTGAGTGGTCGGGGGCCGAGCGATGCGCCTTTCTCTCATACACATACGCGCGTGGGTGCGAGGCGTTGGGCTCTAACTGAACCCAAGCAAGGCATTCGCCTAACTGAACCCGAGCGATTGCACTGCAGGCTACGCGTTACTGAACCCGAGCGATCGAGCGATTCCTTCGCTACTGCTGCTAATTGAAGCCGATCGATGCTGCCTCTGGATGAATAGCGAGCGTTGCTGGGGGGGGGGGGGGGTTAGATGAACAGTTCCCAGTGGGGGTGGATGAACAGGACCCCGTGGTGTTGCCTCTGGTTGAACAAGACCCCGATCGAGCTGGTTGGCGCTGGATGAATAGGACTCAGTGGAGGGCTGGATGAACAGGACAACCCCATGGAGGGCTGGTTGAACAGTAGCCGGTGGAGGGCTGGATGAACAGTAACCCGTGGAGGGGTGGTTGAATAGGACCCCGTGGAGAGGGTTGGTTGAACAGTAGCCGGTGGAGTAGCGCGCGGTGGAGGCTGGATGAACATGAGCCCGTGGATGAACAGTGGCAGGTGGAGGTTGGAGGAGGTTGACGGTGGATGAATAGTAGCCCGTGGAGGCTGGAGGAGGTCGACAGTTGAGATGAACAGTATATCATGGAGTCCCGTTTTGCGGTACGCCACACCTCTCCCGATGAACAGGACCCCTGATACATCTCCAACGTATCTATAATTTTTGATTGTTCCATGCTATTATATTACCCATTTTGCATGTTTATGGGCTTTACTTTACACTTTTATATCATTTTTGGGACTAACCTACTAACCGGAGGCCCAGCCCGTATTGCTGTTTTTTTTGCCTATTTTAGTGTTTCGAAGAAAAGGAATACCAAACAGAGTCCAAACGGAATGAAACCTTCGGGAGCGATCTTTTTGGAACAAACGTGATCTAGAAGACTTGTAGTGCAAGTCAAGAAGCAATCGAGGAAGCCACGAGGGTGGAGGGCGCCCCCCCTGCTGGGCGCGCCCCCTATCTTGTGGGCCCCTCGGACGTCCACCGACCTACTTCTTCCTCCTATATATACCCACGTACCCCGAGAACATCAGAGGCGACCACGAAAAACTATTTCCACCACCGTAACCTTCTGTATCCGCGAGATCCCATCTTGGAGCCTTCGCCGGCGCTCCGCCGGAGGGGTATCGATCACGGAGGGCCTCTACATCATCTCCAAGGCCTCTCCGATGAGTTGTGAGTAGTTTACCACAGACCTTCGGGTCCATAGTTATTAGCTAGATGGCTTCTTCTCTCTCTCTTTGGATCTCAATACCATGTTCTCCTTCATCTTCTTGGAGTTCTATTCGATGTAACTCTTTTTGCGGTGTGTTTGTCGAGATCCGATAAATTGTGGGTTTATGATCAAGTTTATCTATGAGAAATATTTGAATCTCCTCTGAATTCTTTTATGTGTGATTAAGTTATCTTTGCAAGTCTCTTCGAATTATCAGTTTGGTTTGGGCTACTAGATTGATCTTTCTTGCAATGGGAGAAGGGCTTAGCTTTGGGTTCAATCTTGCGGTGTCCTTTCCCAGTGACAGTAGGAGCAACAAGGCACATATTGTATTGTTGCCATCGAGGATAAAAAGATGGGGTTATATCATATTGCACGAGTTTATCCGTCTACATCATGTCATCTTTCTTAATGCGTTACTCTGTTTTTTATGAACTTAATACTCTAGATGCATGCTGGAGAGCGGTCGATGTGTGGAGTAATAGTAGTAGATGCAGGCAGGAGTCAGTCTACTTGTCACAGACGTGATGCCTATATACATGATCATGCCTAGATAATCTCGTAATTATTCGCTTTTCTATCAATTGCTCGACAGTAATTTGTTCACCCACCGTAATACTTATGTTATCTTGAGAGAAGCCACTAGTGAAACCTATGGCCCCCGGGTCTATCTTTTATGTTATAAGCTTTCAATCTACTTTTATTTGCATCTTTACTTTTCCAATCTATATCATAAAGTACCAAAAATATATTTATCTTATCATATTATCTCTATCAGATCTCACTTTCGCAAGTGGCCGTGAAGGGATTGACAACCCCTTTATTGCGTTGGTTGCGAGTTCTTGTTTGTTTGTGTAGGTGTGTGGGACTTTTGAGGAGCCTCCTACTGGATTGATACCTTGGTTCTCAAAAACCAAGGGAAATACTTAAGCTACTATTGCTGCATCACCCTTTCCTCTTCAAGGAAAACCAATGCAAGCTCAAGACGTAGCAAGAAGAATTTCTAGCGCCGTTGCCAGGGAGGTCTTCGCTCAAGTCAAGACATACCAATTATTGATAGAGGCAAAGGTGTCCCGTCTTTCGATGAGATGATGGATTTCTCTTTGGTGGAAGTCAACTTTGACGATCCAACTACGAACGTGCGAGGACGTCGTGCCTTAGCAATCGCTAAACCAACTCCGAGAGGTTATTGACCACGCCGGAGCACGATCAACCTGACCACGAGGGTCTGTTTCCTGCGAGCAAACGAAGAACAAGCAAGAAACTGAGATTGCAATCTAGATATTGCGAATATAAGATGAAAGCTTTATTGATCAAGGTGGGGTTCTGTGACGCCTTTGTCTGGTCGTTGAACACAAACGAAGTACGCGAAGTTGCAGCTATGGCAAACTTTTAATCTAAACAAAACTCAAGGTCTAAACGACGCCCTAAGGGCTGTATATATGGAGGAAGAGGGGGGAATTTCGTGGCCCTTGGGGAAGGGGTCCGAAACCAACCCTATCTCTTGTTTCCCCACACATACGGACTCTAAAAACAGCCTATACTCAAGTATTTCGAAAATACATGGGCCTGGCCCAATAATAAGGTGACGCAGCACCTAGAATAGCCTCGGGGCAAAATTTATGAAGTGGCATCTTGTATATTTCGTCCAAGACTTCATGCACCTATTATGGTGGCTTCAAAGTCTTGAAATCATCACTTGTAACTCCGTTCTTGTTCCCCTTGCGCATGCCATCATCTCCATGCTTGTTCTTGCTCCAATGTTCATCCTTCTCCAAGCTAGGCCCTTCATTTGTAAGCAAAACAAATTTATCCAATTTAGGCAGCATCATATTCTCATGAACATTAAATTCATTACCAAGAAATGAAAGTACCTGATAATTTAATTGGCGTGCGCGAACTCTAGTAATTGGTCCAGTATATGTAGCAGTAGGGGCTGTGGGTGTAACAATAGTATTGATGTCCTCATCATCCTCCCCTTCTTGAAATGAAGTCATCCTCGACGGAAGCTCATGTTCCTCACCCAAATAAGGCTTCAAATCTGCAATGTTAAAAGTGGTACTAACCCCAAAATCTGCAGGCAGCTCAAGTTTATATGCATTATCATTTAGTTTCTCCAACACCTTAAAAGGACCATCAGCACGAGGCATTAGCTTTGATTTGCGCAAATCAGGAAATCTATCCTTACGCAAATGTAACCAAACAAGATCTCCAGGTGCAAACACAACATGTTTTCTACCCTTATCTCCCGCAAGTTTATAGTTAGCATTCATACGCTCAATGTTTTCCTTAGTTAACTCATGCATTTTAAAAATCAATTCAGCATGTTGTCTAGCATCAAAATTAACCTTCTCCGAAGATGGAAGAGGCAACAAATCAATAGGTGCACGAGGTAGGAAACCATACACAATTTCAAAAGGGCACATCTTAGTAGTAGAATGCAATGAACAATTATAAGCAAATTCAATATGAGGCAAGCATTCTTCCCACATTTTCTTATTATTCTTCAAAACAGCCCTAAGCATAGTAGACAATGTTCTACTGACTACTTCAGTTTGTCCATCAGTTTGGGGGTGACAAGTAGTACTAAAAAGCAGTTTAGTCCCCAACTTAGCCCATAAACATCTCCAAAAGTGGCTAAGAAATTTAGTATCACAATCTGAAACAATAGTATTGGGCACACCATGCAAGCGAATAATTTCACGAAAGAACAAATCAGCAGCATTAACAGCATCATCGCTTTTATGACATGGTATAAAGTGTGCCATTTTCGAGAATCTACCCATGACAACAAATATGCTATCCCTCCCCTTCTTTGTTCGAGGTAAACCTAAAACAAAGTCCATAGATATATCCTCCCAAGGAACACTAGGTATAGGCAAAGGCATATATAAACCATGAGGATTGAGTCATGACTTAGCTTTTTGACATGTAGTGCAGCGAGCAATAAAACGCTCAACATCCCGTCTCATCTTTGGCCAAAAGAAATGTGTAGCAAGTACGTCCTCGGTCTTCTTCACGCCAAAGTGTCCCATTAATCCTCCTCCATGCGCCTCCTGCAACAACAAAAGACGAATAGAGCTAGCTGGAATGCATAGCTTGTTAGCACGGAACACAAATCCATCATTAACAACGAACTTGTTCTATGTTCTCCCTTCTTTACAATTCTGCAATACATCTTTAAAATCAGCATCATGCACATATTGATCTTTGATGGTCTCCAAACCAAATATTTTGAAGTCAAGTTGTGAAAGCATAGTATAGCGACGAGACAATGCATCAGCAATAACATTTTCTTTACCCTTCTTGTGTTTAATGACATAAGGGAAAGTCTCAATGAATTCAACCCATTTAGCATGTCTACGATTCAGTTTAGCTTGACTTTTAATATGTTTCAAAGATTCATGATCAAAGTGTATAACAAATTCTTTGGGCCATAAATAATGTTGCCATGTTTCTAAAGTCCGAACAAGAGCACATAATTCTTTATCATAAGTAGAATAATTCAGACTAGGCCCACTCAATTTTTCAGAAAAGTATGCAATAGGTTTGCCATCTTGTAATAACACACCTCCTAATCCAATTCCACTAGCATTACATTCAAGCTCAAAAGTCTTATTAAAATCAGGAAGTTGGAGTAAAGGAGCATGTGTCAACTTATCTTCCAATACCGTGAAGGCTTCTTCCTGTGCGGTACCCCAAACAAATGTCACATCTTTCTTTGTAATCTCATTGAGAGGTGCAGCAATGGTGCTGAAATCTCTCACAAAACGCCTATAGAATCCAGCGAGGCCAAGAAAACTCCTCACTTGTGTGACCGTTTTGGGCTGCGGCCAACTCTCAATAGCTTCAATCTTGGCTTTTGAAAGTGCAACTATCCCTAGGTGGTTTTGGTAATTCATAACAACATATAGCTCATTGAGCTAATGCTATTCCAAGACTATTATTTCAGGAAAGCTCAATGAATGGCATGGCATGGATGATGAAAGTGGATCCCTCAAAATACTAAGGACAAAGGATTGGCTCAAGCTCAAAAGCTCAAGACTCTTCATTTTATATTTTAGTGATCCAAGATCACATTGAGTCTATAGGAAAAGCCAATACTATCAAGGAGGAATGAGGTGTTGCTTAATGAGCCTCTTGCTTCATGTGCTTTGTGATATGCTCCAAAACCCTCAACTACTTTCCCACATCCACAAATGACCTAATACTAAAGCCAAAATCGGTCACACCGATTCTTCCTATCCGGCGTCACCGATTCCAAAAGTCATAGCCACTGCCACAAACCCTAAGCAAATCGGTCTTACCGATAGGGATCTCGGTCTCACCGAGATGGGGTTGTAATCTCTCTGTTTCCCTTCGTAACGTTTCGGTCTAATCAAAGTGAGCGATCGATCCCACCGAGATTGCAATGTAAACTCTCTGTTTCCCTTTTGTAACATTTCGGTCTCACCGAAAAGAGCAAATCGGTCCCACCGAGTTTATCTGACCAACTCTCTGGAAAGCTTATTACCAAATCGGTCTTACCGAGTTTGTGTAATCGGTCTTACCGAGATTACGTTATGCCCTAACCCTAACCGAATCGGTCTCACCGAGATGCATGTCAGTCCCACCGAAAATCACTATCGATCACTAGGTTTACTAAATCGGTCCGACTGAGTTTAATGATTCGGTCCAACCGAGTTTGGTAAATTGTGTGTAACGGTTAGATTTTGTGTGGAGGCTATATATACCACTCCACCTCCTCTTCATTCGTGGAGAGAGCCATCAGAACGAACCTACACTTCCAACTTACCATTTCTGAGAGAGAACTACCTACTCATGTGTTGAGACCAAGATTTCCCATTCCTACCATATGAATCTTGATCTCTAGCCTTCCCAAGTTGCTTTCCACTCAAATCTTCTTTCCACCAGATCCAAAACCTATGAGAGAGAGTTGAGTGTTGGGGAGACTATCATTTGAAGCACAAGAGCAAGGAGTTCATCATCAACGCACCATTTTTTACTTCTTGGAGAGTGGTGTCTCCTAGATTGGCTAGGTGTCACTTGGGAGCCTCCGACAAGACTGTGGAGTTGAACCAAGGAGTTTGTAAGGGCAAGGAGATCGCCTACTTCGTGAAGATCTACCGCTAGTGAGGCAAGTCCTTCGTGGGCGACGGACATGGTGGGATAGACAAGGTTGCTACTTCGTGGACCCTTCTTGGGTGGAGCCCTCCGTGGACTCGCGCAGCCGTTACCCTTCGTGGGTTGAAGTCTCCATCAACATGGACGTACGATAGCACCACCTATCAGAACCACGCCAAAAACATCCGTGTCTCCAATTGCGTTTGAATCCTCCAAACCCTTCCCTTTACTTTCTTGCAAGTTGCATGCTTTAATTTCCGCTGCCTATATACTCTTTGCATGCTTTCTTGAATTGTGTGATGATTGCTTTACTTGTCCTAAAGTAGCTAAAATCTGCCAAACTCTAAAATTGGGAAAAGGTTAAGTTTTTATTGGTCAAGTAGTCTAATCACCCCCCCTCTAGACATACTTCAAGGTCCTACAAGTGGTATCAGAGCTTTGGTCTCCATTTGCTTTGATTTCCATAGCTTTTGGTGGTCATAGCCTTGGTTTCACAACCTAGGAGAGTATGGCGTCTAGTGAGGGAAATTATCACCGTAGAGGTCCTTACTTTGATGGTACTAATTTTGCTAGTTGGAAGTATAAGATGAAAATGCATATTCTCGGACATAACCCTGCCGTTTGGGCAATTATTTGTATTGGCTTGCAAGGTGAATTTTTCGATGGGAGAGAACCGAACCATGAAGCTAATGCAGAAGAATTGAAGATGCTACAATACAACGCTCAAGCATGCGATATCATCTTCAACGGATTGTGCCCCGAAGAATTCAACAAAATCAGCCGTCTTGAGAATGCAAAGGAAATTTGGGATACTTTGATTGATATGCATGAAGGTACCGAGTCCGTCAAGGAATCCAAGTTAAATGTGCTCCAAAGTCAGCTTGACAAGTTCAAAATGAAGGATGGTGAAGGTGTCGCTGAAATGTACTCTAGGCTTGCTCTTATCACAAATGAGATTGCCTACTAAGGGAGTGAAGAGATGACCGACAAATTCATCATCAAGAAAATCCTAAGAGCATTGGATGGAAAGTATGATACCGTGTGCACGTTGATTCAAATGATGCCAAACTACAAAGATCTCAAGCCAACGGAAGTCATTGGAAGAATTGTTGCTCATGAGATGTCACTCAAGGATAAGGAGGAACTTCACAACAAGTCAAGTGGTGCTTACAAAGCCTCAAGTGAAGCCCCCACATCATCAAGTGAGAAACAAACCTTCGATGAAGAATTGAGCTTAATGGTGAAGAACTTCAACAAATTCTACAAGAGTAGAAGCAAAGAAAGAAGCTCTAAGTCAAGGTCTTACAATGACAAGAGATCTTCTAGTCGTGAGTGCAATTGCTACAATTGTGGGAGACCCGGACACTATTCAAATGATAGTACGACACCCTATAAAAGAAGAGAAGATTCTCCAAGAAGAAGAAGCAAAAGAGAAGAATCACCACCAACAGAGAGGAGGAGTAGAGATGATCGTTATGAACGAAGACCCTCACAGAGAAGCAAGGATTCGGAAAGGAAGGACAAGTCATCAAGGAGCTACACAAAACGAAGACATCAAGCTCATGTTGGTGAATGGGTTTCCGGCTCTGACTCCGACAATCACTCCGAGAGAAGCTATCACTCCGACTCCGAATATACTCAAGATGAAGGTGTTGCCGGTCTAGCACTTGTGTCAAGCAACTCCTATGACATATTTGATTCACCAAATGAAGGTGTTGGAAGATGCTTCATGGCCAAAGGTCCAAAGGTAACTGTCGGTGTCAAAACCGGCGGATCTCGGGTAGGGGGTCCCGAACTGTGCGTCTAGGTGGATGGTAACAGGAGACAAGGGACACGGTGTTTTACCCAGGTTCGGGCCCTCTTGATGGAGGTAAAACCCTACGTCCTGCTTGATTGATATTGATAATGTGGGTATTACAAGAGTAGATCTACCACGAGATCAAGGAGGCTAAACCATAAAAGCTAGCCTATGGTATGATTGTTGTAATGGTTGTTGTGTCCTACGGACTAAAGCCATCCGGTTTATATAGACACCGGAGAGGGCTAGGGTTACATAGAGTCGGTTACAATGGTAGGAGATCTACATATCCGTATCGCCAAGCTTGCCTTCCACGCCAAGGAAAGTCCCATCCGGACACGGGACGAAGTCTTCAATCTTGTATCTTCATAGTCTTGGAGTCCAGCTGACGATGATAGTCCGGCTGTCCGGACACCCCCTAGTCCAGGACTCCCTCAGTAGCCCCCGAACCAGGCTTCAATGACGATAAGTCCAGCACGTGTGTAGTCTTCGGCGTTGCAAGGCGGGTTCTCCTTTAAGTTCCATGTACCTGCCGAACAGTGTCCGGCTTCCTTATCAATGTCGCGCTTCTTGGCTTCCACGCCCAATAATGGCCTTCTTCCACGCGTCGCATGAATGCGAAAAGCCGGGGTATCTTTTATGTTTTACCCCCCAGCTGCGCAAATAACCTGCCTATAAGAGAGGAAGGAATCCAGATCCAAATCACACCATCTTTCTCCCGCAAGTACTCATCGGAGCGCTTCTTGACCAAAAATCCATTCCATCATGGACCGTCGACGCGGCTCCTCTTCTCGCGCTCCTAGTCCCTCGCCAGGAGATTGGAGGAGATGTTCTGTTCCGCACAGCGGGCTGGTGACACTCCAAGCGGAGGGATATCTTCCTCCGGCCTTTATGGTTCCGGTTCGAGCCGGGCTGGCCACCTACAAAGGTGGGAAGCAAGCGGAGGCCACCCCTAGTCCCTCTAAAGGGGAGCGGGTATGCTTCATCCCTTATCTAATAAGGGGGTTTGGATTTCCTGTACATCCGTTCCTCCGCGGGCTCCTGGAGTTCTACGGACTCCAGCTCCATCACCTAACGCCTGCCTCTATTCTGCATATCGCGGGTTTCGTAGCTCTTTGCGAGCTATTCCTGGGCATCGAGCCCCATTTCGCGCTGTGGAAGAGGCTATTCTGCCTCGTACCCCACTCTCATGAGGGGTCAATATATCAAGTGGGCGGTGCCGAAATATGGCGCATCGCCGGGACCGGATATCTATCCGGAACCCCTAAGAAGGCGTCCGAAGACTGGCCTTCATAATGGTTTTATATAGAAGACGCTCCACTGCCGGACCTAGTTCGGATCGGCCGCCCTGAGTTTAGCAACGCTCCTCTGAAGAAACGCCTAAGTTGGCACCCGCGGAGCCCTCAGCTGGAGGAAGACAAGAGCGTCCATTATTTGATGGGCCGGATAAGGTTGCTGGCCCATTCCGGATTGATCATGATCGGAATCATGGCCACATGCATTATGCGGGGGGTGCAGTCGCTGCAATACAGGGGCCACCCCATGTGGGATTTCAACGGGGAGGACGATGCCACCCGTCATGGCCGTAAGTGGCCGGGATCAGCCGAGGATCTGGTGAAGATTCTGTCCGGCCTATACAAGGGGGAGAAGGAGGACTTCCTCCGTACGAGCCCATTGAATGGGTTCTCCATGAATAACCCTCGGAGCTGGGTAAGTGGACGTTTATTCATCCGACCCGTGCTTTCAAAGCCGAGTACCTTACTCTGTGATTTTGATGCAGGAACTGCGCCGGGATGTGGAGGACATTCACAGTCCGGATCCACAACCCGGGGATCCGGGAAGATCCCTTGATCCGACCTCCGAAGAGGATCCGGATATAAAGGTGGAGCTAATTGACGGGGTGTTCCACCAGCTCAGCATGGACAATGCTCTACTCGCCATTACGGCCGACTACCCCAGCTTGTCACCGGCTTCCCAGGTACTTATGACCGAATTCCTAACACCATTACTCCATCTTCGCGCATTTCTAACCACCGTACACAACGGTGTCCTGCAGGCGGTGCCTTCAAGGCGGGAAGCCGAACCCGCAGCGGCTGACCAACAAGGGTCAGTCCCGCGCAGCAGGTGGAAGAGGAGCGCGACGCGGATTGAAACGTCGCCGCAAAGGTATAGCTCACGGTTCGTTATTTAGAACAACGTTCCTAGGAAGCGTTTGAGTGCTTATAACTTTTGTAGGAGAAAAAGCGCCCGCCGGACTGCGGGCGTAGAGGTTGCCAACCCAGACTCTACCAGCCAAGCTCCAGCGCTTGGTCTGGAGGGGGAGGCGAGCGCAAGGCGCGAGCCGGATACTCCTCCAACGGAGGATGCCGACGGACTGTCCGCCACCAAGTCTGAGGTGGAGAGCGCCATGAACCACAGGCACCGCCGGACAATTTTTCGTGACGCGTGCTTCTCCCCTGAGGCGTTGAATGCCTTTAACGTGGGGGACGCGCACCTCCGTGCCTCTCAAGATGGTTTGACCAGAGCCACGGAGCAGTATGTAAAAGACATACGGGTAAGAGATTTTAATAGTTGTATATGCCAGTAGCCCCCGAGACTTAAAGTAGTTATATTAACTGATTTAAGGATCATTTGAACTGTAGGATCTTACAAAGAAGAATACCCAACTGTCTCAGGAGCTGCAAGAGTGTAAGGCCCAACTTGAGGCCGCACTCACTGCCGCAGGAGGAAACACAGGGACCCCTCCTGGTAACACATTATTTAAAAAGATAAGTGGTGTGCGGCCTGCGTGCAAGTCTAATAATGATGTTGTAGGTGCTGCCGGACAAGATCCGGACAGGCAAGAACTACTGCGCCAGCTGAAGGCCGGCGAGAGGGTGCTGCATAAGGTGCAGCAAGAAAGGAACAAGCTCCAGGATGCCCACGCCCAGCTTGGAGAAGAGCTGAAAGGTGTTCGGGCCGAGCTGTCTGGCTCCATTAAGGAGAATCAGCGGCTTCGTCGCGGCATCTATAGTAAGTGCTTGAGCGAACTCCTTTGAAAAGAAGAGTTCGGCGAGGAAGTCAATTGACAAAATATGTCTGTAGGTATACTCACAGGTCGCCCTGCGGAGGAGATGCCCGTATCAATGGGTGATCAACTTTCCGAGCTGTTGCAACTGCTCGAACGAGTTCGGAAGGCAATGAGCGGCGTCGTCCAGGCTTTATGGACAGCCCTCTCCCTATCCAGAGGCCTTGGGGAGCTTGCGGAGAAGCTTCAGGGAGTGCGGCAGCGCTTCCGTTTATGGAAGATTTCAGCCTGCCGCCAAGGTGCCAGGGAGGCCCGGGCTATGGTGAAGACGCGATACAAGAAGGCGGATCCCAACCACATGGCCGAGGTCGGACCTGTGGGGCCCGATGGGAAGGAGATCCCTATGAGTTTAGTATATGGCCAAGTAGAGTTGGCCGCTAAATTTTCCCTACGAGACTGTAAATTAGACAGCCTGTTAGACGGGAGTGAGGAGGAATACAGTCAGTCGATTTGACAATGTATTTTAAAATGACATGTAAAATGTCTTCTAGCCGGATTGTAGATCGTTTGTCTTTGCCGACCTTTTCGCTTCAACCTCGGGACCCTAGAGTCCGGAGTGTGTCATAATACCTTCTCGGTTAAGAAACAACCGGGGCATGCATGGAGACCAGGCGTAGGGGTCATTAGTGCTTTATCAGACAAGTGCCCAACTAGTTATGTTATATTACATGGTTAGTAAGAAACATCTTCCAGGGAGAATAGTTTCGTTAAGGGTTCCTTTCCTCTGGGGAGGCATGCCCTAAAGTGCATGTCCGGACTGCGAAAAGAGCAGGATAACATCTGGGGGCAGATAAATAAATTGGTAAAAATCATCTTTCAAATCACCGACCGAATATTCCCTTAAGAACACTAGCTTTCGGCTTCACCCAGTCTGAGGTACACATCCGGCTGACCCGGTAGTAACAATCGCAGAGGTGCTCCCTTTACCTCCTAGCCGAACAATCGGGAACGTAGGGGTAAGCACAGGAGCCAGGCAACCCAGCTTGGCCAAAACTTAAGTCATATCGATGCATATATTGGTGAATAAAAGGTACATGTGGAAGTTTGACACGCGTGCTGGGCATGAAGCCCTTATAATCAAGCTTCTGGTAAGGAAGCCCCCAGGTAGAATGAGTGCGGATAGCACATCAATTGCGTGCGAACGATGCGCAAGTAAGCCTTTTAAGGCTTTGATGAATAAGGGTGAGAGAAAAAAGATAAACAAAAGACAGATGAAGTGTAAAAAATTTGGACGGGGGAAAGGGACGAACTCTTAGTCCGGCGCTAGGCATAGAATCTTCGGAGGCGGGCTACGTTCCATGGGTTTGGCTCGAGTCGGTTGTCCGACGCATTTTGTAGACGGTACGCTCCGCTCGTCAAGACTTGATCGATGATGAAGGGGCCTTCCCATTTGGGCTTGAGCATGTCCTTTTTCTTGTCCGGCAGGCGTAGAACTAGTTCGCCAACGTTGTAAGTCTTGGCCCGTACTTCTCTGCTTTGATATCTTCGAGCCTGCTGCTGATAGAATGCAGAATGAGCCTTGGCGACGTCGCGTTCTTCCTCCAATGCGTCCAAGCTGTCCTGCCGATCCGGCTCGGCTTCTATTTCTTCGTACATGCGCACTCGAGGTGAGTCATGAATGATGTCGCAGGGCAGAACTGCTTCTGCGCCGTATACCATAAAAAATGGTGTGAATCCGGTAGTACGGTTGGGCGTTGTGCGCAGCCCCCAGAGTACGGAGTCGAGCTCCTCTACCCAGTGCGTGTCAGATTTCGTAAGGGACCGCACTAGTCTGGGTTTGATGCCGCTCATTATTAGACCATTCGCTCGTTCCACTTGACCGTTGGTTTGAGGATGATAGACTGAAGCGTAATCGAGCTTAATGCCCGTATTTTTGCACCATGATTTAATCTCGTCGGTCGTGAAGTTCGTGCCGTTATCGGTGATGATGCTGTGGGGGACACCATAACGGTGTACTACCCCGGATATGAAGTCTATCACTGGTCCGGACTCTGCCGTTTTAACTGGCTTGGCCTCTATCCATTTGGTGAATTTATCCACCATGACCAATAGGTACCTTTGCTTGTGGGTTCCCCCTTTAAGTGGTCCAACCATGTCAAGCCCCCAGACCGTGAACGGCCAGGTAATGGGTATAGTTTTGAGGGCGGTGGGTGGCATATGGCTCTGATTAGCAAAGAGCTGACAACTGACGCATCTTTGGACTAAGTCCTGAGCATCTGCCCGGGCCGTCGGCCAATAAAATCCTGTACGGAATGCCTTTCCTACAAGGGCCCGGGCTGCGGCGTGGTGTCCGCCTAGTCCGGCGTGAATTTCAGCCAGAAGGTCTCGCCCTTCCTCTTCGGAGATACACCTTTGAAGGACTCCGGTTGTGCTTTTCTTATAGAGTTCTCCCTCATGGACCTTGTAGGCTTTAGATCGCCGAACTATGCAGCGGGCCTCATTTTGGTCTTCGGGAAGTTCCTTCCTAAGCAAGTAGGCTAGGAATGGCTCTGTCCACGGGGCGATTACTGCCATTATGTCGTGGGCTGAAGGTGTTATTTCATCGGCTGAATCACCGATTATGTCAGATTGCTCTGTGTCGGTTGGTGCGGCTGCTTCCGGTTTGTTATTTCCGGACTCCTCTTCCCATAGTATGGATGGCTTAAACAGCCGTTCCAGGAAGATGTTTGGAGGGACAGCGTCACGTTTTGCGCCGATGCGTGCCAATACGTCAGCCGCTTGGTTATTATCCCTGGCTACGTGGTGGAATTCAAGTTCTTCGAACCGAGCTGACATTTTAAGGACAGTGTTACGATAGGCTCCATTTTCGGATCCTTGGCATCAAAGTCTCCATTTACTTGGGATATTGCGAGGTTTGAGTCCCCGCGCACCTCTAGGCATTGAATTCCCATGGAGATTGCCATCCGGAGGCCATGTAAGAGGGCCTCGTATTTGGCTGCGTTGTTGGAGTCCGTGTACATTATCTGTAGTACGTATTGGACTGTGTCCCCGGTTGGGGACGTCAATATGACGCCAGCCCCCAATCCGGCCAACATTTTGGAGCCATCGAAGTGCATAATTCAATTGGAGTATGCGCCGTACTCTTTAGGGAGATCGGCTTCAGTCCACTCAGCGACAAAGTCAGCCAAAACTTGCGACTTTATAGCTCGCCGGGGTTTGTAAGTTATATTGAATGATAAGAGCTCAATGGCCCATTTTGCAATCCTGCCCGTCGCGTCGCGGTTGTTTATAATGTCATGTAGGGGTACTTCGGAGGCCACTGTTATCGAACACTCTTGAAAGTAGTGTCGGAGCTTCCGAGATGCCATGAACACCGCATACGCTATTTTTTGATAGTGTGGGTAACGGGACTTGCAGGGAGTTAAAACAGTGGATACATAGTACACTGGTTTTTGAAGAGGGAATTTATGCCCTTCTATCTCTCGTTCTACGACGAGTACCGCGCTTACAACTTGATGTGTTGCCGCGATGTATAACAACATTGGTTCGCCCAGGTTAGGCGCAGCCAGGACCGGATTTGTTGCCGATATAGCCTTTATTTCTTCGAGTCCGGCAGAGGCAGCATCCGTCCACTCGAAGTGTTCGGTGCGTCTGAGGAGGCGATAGAGGGGTAATGCCTTTTCTCCCAAACGGGAGATAAAGCGGCTGAGAGCCGCCACGCATCCAGTCAATTTTTGGATCTGTTTGAGGTCTTTTGGAATATCCAGCTGTGACAGAGATCGGATCTTGGCCGAGTTTGCTTCAATTCCTATACCGGATACAATGAAGCCCAGGAGCTTTCCGGCTGGTACGCCGAAAACGCATTTTTCCGGATTCAGCTTGATGTCATATGCTCGGAGGTTGTCGAATGTGACCCTCAAATCGTCTACTAGAGTTTCGACGTGTTTGGTTTTGACGACTACGTCGTCTACGTATGCCTCTACTGTTTTGCCGATCTGGGTAGCCAGACATGTCTGAATCATGCGCTGATATGTTACGCCGGCGTTTTTAAGTCCGAAGGGCATCATGTTGAAGCAGAATGGTCCATATGGAGTAATGAATGCCGTTGCGGCTTGGTCTGCTTCCGCCATCTTGATTTGATGATAGCCGGAGTATGCGTCCAGGAAGCACAATGAATCGTGCCCTGCGGTAGCATCAATTATTTGGTCGATGCAGGGGAGGGGGAAGGGATCCTTTGGGCAAGCCTTGTTGAGGTCCTTAAAATCGACACATAGGCGCCAGGATTTGTCCTTCTTTGGTACCATTACCAGGTTTGCTAGCCAATCCGGATGTTTGATGTCTCTGATGAATCCGGCTTCCAATAGTTTGGCTAGTTCTTCTCCCATTGCCTGTCTTTTGGGTTCGGAAAATCGTCGAAGAGCCTGTTTGACTGGCTTGAATCCTTTTAGGATATTTAGGCTATGCTCTGCCAATCTGCGTGGGATTCCCGGCATATCTGAAGGGTGCCAGGCGAAAATGTCCGAATTTTCCCAAAGGAATTCTCGCAGTGCGGCGTCTACATCAGGGTTCAGCTGTGCCCCGATGGAGGCCGTCTTCGTCGGGTCTGTTGGATGGACCTGGAATTTTACTATTTCGTCCGCTGGTTTAAAGGAGGTGGACTTGGATCTCTTATCGAGTATCACATCATCCCTATGCACTGTAGAGCGCAGTGCCATGAGTTCCTCTGCCGCTAGGGCTTCGGATAGTGCCTCCAGGGCTAATGCGGCTGTCTTGTTTTCGGCGCGGAGTGCTATGTCCGGATCACTAACGAGAGTGATTATTCCACCGGGCCCAGGCATTTTGAGCTTCATGTACCCGTAATGGGGTACGGCTTGAAAAATTGTGAATGCCTCTCGTCCTAATATAGCGTGATATCTGCTGCTAAACGGGGCCACTTGGAACGTGACTTCTTCGCACCTGTAATTGTCCGGCGAGCCGAACACCACATCAAGTGTGATTTTTCCGGTGCAGCGCGCTTCCCGGCTAGGGATTATTCCTTGGAAGGTTGTGCTGCTTCGCTCAATGCGGCTCCAGTCTATTTCCATTTTTCGAAGAGTTTCCTCGTAGATGAGGTTTAATCCGCTGCCGCCATCCATGAGTACTGTGGTAAGTCGAAAGCCATCCACTATTGGACTAAGGACCAATGCGGCTGGTGCTCGGGCTGTTCGGAATTTAGGTTCGTCGTTGGCGTTGAAGGTGATGGCCGCGTTGCTCCAAGGATTTGTTGTTGCTACTTGGTAGACTTCGGCTAGGCTGCAGATTGTTCATTTCCGCATATTGTTTGATGCGAAAGTTTCGAAGACTATTGATACCGTACCGGTACTGTTGGTGTGGTTTTCCGGGGCTAGAAGCTCCTCGCCACTTTTGGCCACCTGCCGTAATATCCAACATGCTCGAAGGCTATGTGTTGGGGTGGCGCCCTCTGTACTGTGAATTGTACAGGGTCTGCTAAGCCATCCCTCCAGTACGGTTCCGTTCCCTTTATGGGGTTTCTGCTTTTTGGTTTTTGTACCTGGTGCCTGAGTGTAATGCACCCTTTTGTTGCGGACTAGGGCTGTATTCGGGGCCGGATTGTCCCAAAACCTATTTTCGGTTTTCCGGAAACTCTCTATCGCACAGTACTTTCGTACTATGGATGCCAGGTCGGCGAAGCGTGTGATTTCACGACGGCTAACGGCGTTCAAGATTCCCTTGTCCGTGCAATTATTGCAAAAAATTGAGATTGCGTTTTCCTCTCGGTAGTCCTTTATCCTGTCCATAACCAGGAGGAATCTGGCCCAGTAATGATGTACTGTTTCAGTAGGCTCTTGCCAGATTAGAGATAGATCGCGTATGTCTGGGCGGGGTGGTCTAATTGAGTCCGGAACCCTACCCATCTCAAGGCTCAAGGGCCGAGAAGTTTCCGAATTCGGAAACCTGGAAAGTGGAACGTGGTCCAACGAGTCCGGTCCGATGCCTGACTTTAGGTTCAGCGCTTGATCGAAGTCCGTCCCTCCGCAGGAATCCAGCATGGAGGGTTCGGAAGCCCGGACATGACTAGTTTTCAATATAGGAGAAGAGTCGCCGCGATGTTCCTCTACCACCGTGACGTGGTGGGTAACCTGGGGAGAGTTAATCTCTCTCAGATCGGTTTTAAGCCCGATCCGATTGTAGTCTGTAGCGACTCCCAGGGCGGCGATGCGATCCAAGAGTTTGTTTACGGATGAGAGCTCTATTGGATCTAGCTGCTCGGCGAATTCCGAGTTGACGCGAAGATTGCTTTTGATGACCCGAGAGGTCATTGTCGAAGCGGTGGCCGGACAGGCGGTCATGAGAAAACCGCCTAGCCGGATAGTTTGGCCGGCGGCCAAGGCTCCTTTGGCGAAGATACCGTCCTTGAAGACGGGAAGAGGCATCCTTCCTATCGGTGATGGTACAGAGGAACTCTCAATGAAAGCACCAATGTCGGTGTCAAAACCGGCGGATCTCGGGTAGGGGGTCCCGAACTGTGCGTCTAGGCGGATGGTAACAGGAGACAAGGGACACGATGTTTTACCCAGGTTCGGGCCCTCTTGATGGAGGTAAAACCCTACGTCCTGCTTGATTGATATTGATAATGTGGGTATTACAAGAGTAGATCTACCACGAGATCAAGGAGGCTAAACCCTAAAAGCTAGCCTATGGTATGATTGTTGTAATGGTTGTTGTGTCCTACGGACTAAAGCCATTTGGTTTATATAGACACCGGAGAGGGCTAGGGTTACATAGAGTCGGTTACAATGGTAGGAGATCTACATATCCGTATCGCCAAGCTTGCCTTCCACGCCAAGGAAAGTCCCATCCGGACACGGGACGAAGTCTTCAATCTTGTATCTTCATAGTCTTGGAGTCCGGCTGACGATGATAGTCCGGCTGTCCGGACACCCCCTAGTCTAGGACTCCCTCAGTAACACATCCTGAGTATGTTGATTTCAATAGTGATGAAGATGACTTGCTTGTGGATGATGATTTACTTGTTGACAACTCTAGTGATGAATACTATGATGAAACGTCAATTAATCAAGATAAAACGAATGACAATGATAAGGAGAAGATTGAGCTTCTAACTAAAGAACTAAACACTCTTAAGTTGGCTCATGAAACTATCTTCGAAGATCATCGAGAACTTTTAAGGGCTCATGAGAAGTTACGCTTTTAAAAGCTCAATGTTGAGCAAGAGCATGAGTTCTTAAAAGCAATCAATGATGATCTCCGCAATAAAAGTTCTTCTTAAATTGCCAAGCGTTTACTCTTATCTACTTACATGCCCCAAGTCAAGTCTAGTAACAAGTACGAGAAAGATACTTCCTCTAGTAGTAACAATAATAATAATGTCAAATCCAATATTGTTGCTTCTAGTAGTTCTATTGATTCCACTAATGATTCTCTTAGCCAAGTTACACTTGAGCAAGAAAATAGCTTATTGAAGGGAATTATAGAGAAGGGTGTCTACAAGAGCCTTGCCGGGAGTAAGTAATTCGAGGAAATTGTACGCAAGCAAGGAAGGCACCGGAAGAATCAAGGTGTTGGTTTTGAACGGAAGTTCAATGCCAATGGAGTTGAGTGGGAAGAAGATCAATACCCCAAGACAAAGTTTGTTCCTCAACAAGAGAAGTATGATCCTACTTCCTTCAAGGGAACACAAGCTCAAGATGATCTTCCACCACAAGACCACATGAACAAAGGCAAGGACAAGCTTCAAGAAGAGATTGATGCATTTGAAGAAGCACCTAAAGCCTCGTTGAAGTTGGTTCCCAAGACTACATCAAGTTCTACTTCATCAAGTACAACTACAACTCCAAGGATTCCCATCAAGATGATGTGGATCCCGAAGAAGAAGAACTAGAGGGTTCTTGAGGGTGACTCCGCCAACATTCTTCACTCATATCATTATGGCAAGAACAAGTGCAATCAACTTCCACATCTTGCATTAGTTCAAGGAGTCACAAACCCTCATGTTGGTAAGGCAAGGGACAAGGTAACCTAATGATTTCATGGACATCATCTTGTGTGTGCATCACTCTATGTCTATGGATATTCTTGTTTGTTCCTTGTGGGACTAACCCATGTAGGTAAGTTGAAAGTGCAACTCACTCCAAAGGATTGCTCCAAATGATCTACATCAACATTGAGCATCTACATCTTCAACACCTACATGAAGTCATCATCGACAAAACCCAAGGTTAGTTCATCCCTCTAAGGGGGGATCTCACCTCTAGGGGGAGCTTAACTCTAAGAATTGAGTCAAAGCAACCCTAATGGTGTGAACATATCAATGCATTATGTAAAAGTGGTAACCCCACTTGAGCTTAAACGATGAGTATGACCTATGATCAAATGTTCTCATTTGACTCCTAAGTCAATATACTCATATATAGATGACCTAGTCATCGCCAATTGTTTGATAGATGCTAGAATTGGTTGTGCATGCTTTGCCACATATTTCATTTACCATCTTATTGTGTGAGCATGTTGGTGCATATTTTACTCATTCAAGGACATCCACTTGTTGTTTTGATTGTGTGGTTTCTTTTCTTTTTGCCAAGTGGATGGACAAGAATGCCTAAGAACCTTCTTTAGCTATTTATGATTTTCTCATCTCAAACTCTATTCATTCTACATCACAAAATTTGATCAAGTCAGATTCGAACCACTCTGTGTGAGGAGCACTCGGAGTCCCCGATTCGTCATAGACTTAAACTTCCAAAACCTCTTTGTGACTCTCGGTCTGACCGATTCCTCCATTTCGGTCCTACCAAGATCATTAAGTTGATCTGAGTTTTCAATCTCGATGCAACCGATTTGAACTTTTCGGTCACACCGATTTGCTGTAACTGTACACAGTTATGCATCTTGGTGCCACCGAGTTGTTCCACTTGGTCACACCGACAGGGTCGGGCTATATATAGCCACGGGCAAAATTTTGGAAATTTCTCCGAAACCCTTCACCCGCGCAATAGCTTGCTCTGCCATCGGAGGTCTCCGGATCGTCTCCTCGTCGCCAGCAGCCTCCTGTCGCTGGTCTCCGCCGCCGTCAGCAGATTTCGTCCCCACCGTTGCCGCCGTAGCGAGTCCACCGCCAAGTTAGGGTATGGACTCAATCTTTGTGCTATCCACATCTGATTCCTAGCACATTGAATTCTTATTGATTCTTGCCACGATTGAGACTCTTCTATCCAGCCAAAGTAATCCATAGATTAGATGAGATTCAAATTTTTAGGGTTAGGTTTCCGCCGAAACCATCTCGGACCCACCGAGTTGAAAAACTCGGTCTCACTGATTTGGCTTATGCCATTGCACTAGTGACTCTCGGTCTGACCGAGAATTACTAATCGGTGCGACCGATTTGAGGATTCTGTGAAACCCTAGCAGTCTCGGTGCCACCGAACTAAGACTCGGTCCAACCGAGATCATCAGTTTAGGTTCCAAAACTGCTTCGGTATCACCGAGTTTGAGAATCGGTTGATCCAAAATGCTTTCTGTGGAAAACTAAAACTGAACTTTTGAATCATTCTTTTGC
Organism: Triticum timopheevii; assembly: GCA_963921465.1. NCBI lineage: Eukaryota > Viridiplantae > Streptophyta > Magnoliopsida > Poales > Poaceae > Triticum > Triticum timopheevii. The sequence continues at coordinate 106,326,188 of OY997271.1, forward strand.
AAAAATCTCTGCATTTTGTGATGCTCATCTATTTTATCTCATCTATAACTCTTCACAGGGTCGGCAATCAGCTTTTGCAGTATGTCAGATCAGAGTGACAGCCAGAATAGGTCAGAAGAGCAGATGGACTTGAGTGAGGGCACTAGTCCCTCAACTACAGATGAAGGGAGCAGAAGTACTCCTAGCAATTTGCCTAAGGCTTCTACTAGGGAAAGGAGGAAAAGAACTTCAGATTCAGAGGATGAAGATTACAAAGCTGAGGAAGATGAGGCTACTTCCAAGAAAGTGGTGCTCAAGAAAGAATATGGCTCTGCACAGAGCACTAAACCAGGTCTGAAGAAGAAAGTTCCTACTGGAGAGACTATGAAATTCACAATTGAGTCAGAGGATGATGGGGCTCAAGACAAGCAAAAGAAGAGAGCAAGAACCACAACTGCCAAGGTCCTTGGAAAGCCCTCAATGAGAAGAGATTCTGAAGGAGAGGAAGAGGATGCTGCACCAGCACCCAAGGCACCTAAGCTTATGGGTGATGCAATCAGATCAGGGGCTGCAACATCTAAGCCCAAGGATGCACCCAAAGATGCTTCCAAGGCCAAGCAAGTTCCAAAGAGGAATACTAGGAGTATTCCAGCTGCTGAGAAGAACAAAGCCCCAATGCCCAATGTTGCTGAAGAAGAAGATGAAGAAGGTCAAGTCTTAAGAAAGCTCAAGCCCAAGACACCAAACCATAATGATGCCCATCCTGTGGCTGAGGATATGAGAATCAGGAAGGATTCAGGGCTGATACTGTGGAGGATGGAAGATCCATATGCTTCAAGAAGAAGAACTGCTATTGACTACAGCTTCCATACAAAGGAACAACATGACTTTTATGAAACAATTCTGTTGGACAAGAAGCCCATAGTTTGTGACATGAGGTGGGTTGACTGGACCTACATCAAGGACAATGAGCAGCACTATCCTGGAGTGCAAGAAAGCTTTGTTGCTTGTGGAGTTGCTGATTATGTTGGACAGAAGTTCACCCACTAGAATGATGAGCTTATCATGCAGTTCTACTCCACAGCACATTTTTACCCAGATGGTAGAATTGTTTGGATGTATGAAGGTACAAGGTACCAATCCACTGTTGAAGAATGGGCAAGTCTGATAAATGCCCCCAAGGAAAATGAGGATGACCTGGACATTTATGCAAAGAAGAAGATGGGCCATAATTCAATGGCTCACATGTACAAGGAAATCCCAGACAAGGCAGTAGAGACTCACAAGTTTGGATCAGTTCACTTTCTGCTGTCAGGGTTGCCAACCATCAATTGGATCCTGAGGCACACTTTGTTGCCCAAGTCTGGCGACCATAACATGATCAGAGGGCATGCCATCAACATGCTGCATGTGTTTTATGTGCCACAGAAGTTCAAAGTCATGAGCCTGATGATTGAAACAATCAAGAGGACTGCAGCAGATCAGAAGAGGAGCTGTGGATATGCACCTCAGATTCAGGAATTGATCAACTCAAAAATGGGCACAAGGAGATATCAATTGGATAAGGAACATTTTCCACTTTATCCAGACTTTGAGGACAATGAGGTTGTCATGAATGAAAATGATCCACAATCAGTTCAAGCTCAGGAGAAGAAGGAGAAGGCAAAGAAGGAGAAGGCTGCCAAGATGCCAACTCAAGAGGAGGCATCTGAATATTTCTTGAAGACCAAACAGGAGTAGCTTGGTTACTTGATAGCATCTACACTGAGGATTGAGAAGGGACTGGCCACCCTCACTCAGAATCAAGAGAGCCTTGAGAGAATCATGGAACTCAAGTTTCATGACCTTGATGTTAAAGTAATTGAGATTCAGTCAGTTGTAGAACAGATGCAGGATGATATGCAGGAGAGGCAGGGCAAGACTACCACAAATGTGTTTGCCAGAGTGCCCAGAGCCCAGAGGTCAGTTGCAGTGCCAGTGACAGACACTAGAGCAACAACTTCAGCACCAGCCACAACACCCTCTACTTCAACTGAAGCCTTCATCCTTGGAGTTATCAGGACACCACCACTAGAAGATCAAGCCTAAGAGACGATCCAGCACTATGCATTTTCTATGAACTTTTTGGTAACTTGTTGCCAAAGGGGGAGAAAAATGTATAGATCATAGGCTTCGAGAGAGAGAGTGTTGCTTTTATTCTCTCTTGCTTTATTTGGTGGTCTTTCAAACTTTGTTTTGCTTTTGGTTGAGATACTATGCTTGTGAGACATTGATGATCATGTGTTTGATCATAAGCTACACTTATGCATGATTGATGATATTATCCTATCTATCTTATGTGATCATTCACTATGCTTGGTGATGAGTGCATGTATTCAATGTTTATTATTTTGAGCGCTCCACCAAGATGTATGTGACATGGAAGAGTAACCCATGAGCCTAATTCATTGTGCATTTGCAGTCCAAAGCAAATCTTAAACTATGCACAAATTTAGGGGGAGCTCTTGCTTATCACATACTTCTCAAAGCGACGATGTTATTCAATCTTATTATCATTTGTCGAAGCTTTGATCTATATGTTGTCATCAATTATCAAAAAGGGGGAGATTGAAAGTGCAACTATCCCTAGGTGGTTTTGGTAATTCATAACAACATATAGCTCATTGAGCTAATGCTATTCCAAGACTATTATTTCAGGAAAGCTCAATGAATGGCATGGCATGGATGATGAAAGTGGATCCCTCAAAATACTAAGGACAAAGGATTGGCTCAAGCTCAAAAGCTCAAGACTCTTCATTTTATATTTTAGTGATCCAAGATCACATTGAGTCTATAGGAAAAGCCAATACTATCAAGGAGGGATGAGGTGTTGCTTAATGAGCCTCTTGCTTCATGTGCTTTGTGATATGCTCCAAAACCCTCAACTACTTTCCCACATCCACAAATGACCTAAACCCAAAGCCAAAATCGGTCACACCGATTCTTCCTATCCGGCATCACCGATTCCAAAAGTCATAGCCACTGCCACAAACCCTAAGCAAATCGGTCTTACCGATAGGGATCTCGGTCTCACCGAGATGGGGTTGTAATCTCTCTGTTTCCCTTCGTAACGTTTTGGTCTAACCGAAGTGAGCGATCGGTCCCACCGAGATTGCAATGTAAACTCTCTGTTTCCCTTTTATAACATTTCGGTCTCACCGAAAAGAGCAAATTGGTCCCACCGAGTTTACCTGACCAACTCTCTGGAAAGCTTATTACCAAATCGGTCTTACCGAGTTTGTGTAATCGGTCTTACCGAGATTACTTTATGCCCTAACCCTAACCGAATCGGTCTCACCGAGATGCATGTCAGTCCCACCGAAAATCACTAACAGTCACTAGGTTTACTAAATCAGTCCGACCGAGTTTAATGATTCGGTCCCACCGAGTTTGGTAAATTGTGTGTAACGGTTAGATTTTGTGTGGAGGCTATATATACCCCTCCACCTCCTCTTCATTCATGGAGAGAGCCATCAGAACGAACCTACACTTCCAACTTACCATTTCTGAGAGAGAACTACCTACTCATGTGTTGAGACCAAGATTTCCCATTCCTACCATATGAATCTTGATCTCTAGCCTTCCCAAGTTGCTTTCCACTCAAATCTTCTTTCCACCAGATCCAAAACCTATGAGAGAGAGTTGAGTGTTGGGGAGACTATCATTTGAAGCACAAGAGCAAGGAGTTCATCATCAACGCACCATTTGTTACTTCTTGGAGAGTGTAGTCTCCTAGATTGGCTAGGTGTCACTTGGGAGCCTCCGACAAGATTGTGGAGTTGAACCAAGGAGTTTGTAAGGGCAAGGAGATCACCTACTTCGTGAAGATCTACCGCTAGTGAGGCAAGTCCTTCGTGGGTGACGGCCATGGTGGGATAGACAAGGTTGCTACTTCGTGGACCCTTCTTGGGTGGAGCCCTCCGTGGAATCGCACAGCCGTTACCCTTCGTGGGTTGAAGTCTCCATCAACGTGGATGTACGATAGCACCACCTATCGGAACCACGCCAAAAAATCCGCGTCTCCAATTGCGTTTGAATCCTCCAAACCCTTCCCTTTACTTTCTTGCAAGTTGCATGCTTTAATTTCCGCTGCCTATATACTCTTTGCATGCTTGCTTGAATTGTGTGATGATTGCTTGACTTGTCCTAAAGTAGCTAAAATCTGCCAAACTCTAAAATTGGGAAAAGGTTAAGTTTTTATTGGTCAAGTAGTCTAATCACCCCCCTCTAGACATACTTCAAGGTCCTACAGCTTTATCAACTTCAATTCCCTGTGGAGTAACAACATAGCCAAGAAAAGACACTCGGTCGATGCAAAAGGTGCGCTTCCCAAGGTTACCAAACAAACATGCATCACGTAGAGCAATAAAAACAGCACGTAAATGTTCCAAATGTTCCTCCAAAGATCTGCTATAAATCAATATGTCATCAAAATAGACTACCACAAATCGTCCAATGAAAGCACGTAAAACTTCATTCATTAATCTCACGAAAGTACTAGGTGTATTAGTTAACTCAAAAGGCATGACTAACCACTCATATAATCCAAACTTAGTTTTAAATGCTATTTTCCATTCATCCCCCAATTTCATACGAATTTGATGGTATCCACTACGCAAATCAACTTTGGAGAATATTGTAGAGCCACTTAATTCATCAAGCATATCATCTAGCCTAGGAATAGGATGACGATAATGAATAGTAATATTATTAATGCCTCTACAATCAACACACATACGCGATGTACCATCCTTTTTGGCACTAGAATAATAGGAATGACACAAGGACTAAGATATTTGCGTATATAACCTTTGTCGAGAAGCTCCTGTACTTGACGCATAATCTCCTTCGTCTCCTCTGGATTGGTACGGCATGGCGCATGGTTTGGCAGTGAAGCACTGGGAATTAAGTCAGTCTGATGCTCAATCCCTCGAATAGGTGGTAATCCCGGTGGCACGTCTTGTGGAAAGACGTCAGCGAACTCCTGCAAAATGTTAGTGACAGCAGGAGGCAAAGAGGAAGGCACGTCCTCAAATGAAAATAATGCCTCTTTGCACACAAAAGCATAGCAAACATATTTGATGAAATCTAGCTCATCAATATTAGATTTAGTGGCAAGTAAACATGCACTTTTCAATTTAATTTCAGAAGCAACACTAGATGGTTTACTATTAGGCTTCATTTGTTGCTCAAATTCTTGTGCCACAATCTGATTTTCACTCTTATTTTTCTCCTGTTTTGCTTTATTAGCTCTATTAATATCATCTTTCAAAATGGAATCAGGAGTCATAGGAAGCAAAGTAATATTTTTATCCTTATGAACAAGAGTATACTGATTGTTTCTACCATGGTGTACAGAATTTTTATCAAATTGCCATGGTCGACCAAGTAATAAGGAACATGCTTGCATAGGTACCACATCACAATCAACATAATCAGCATATGTAGATATACTAAAATACACACGAACAGTATGTGTTACCTTAACCTTGCCGCTGTTGTTGAACAATTGGATGTAGTAAGGATGTGGATGTGGTCTTGTGGTGAGAGATAGCTTCTCCACCATCTCCATGCCAGCCAAGTTGTTGCAGCTCCCTCCATCTATGATGACACGCACAGAACGTTCCTTCACAACTCCCTTTGTATGGAACAAATTATGCCTCTGATTTTGCTCAGCTTGTGTGACCTGCACACTCAAACCATGTTGAGAAACTAAACATTCATACCTGTCAGCGTCTTCAGGAGCCATGTATTGGGTCTCATGATCAGAATCATCTCCACCATGTTCTTCACGTGTAATAAGAGCCAACGTCTCCTCATCATAGTCACTAGCGGACTCATACCCACCATCCTCAGTAGCAATCATCACACGCTGAGATTTGCATTCTCTCGCATAATGACCTCTTCCCTTACAACGACGACAAATAATATCACTTGTGTGCCCAGTTGATGCCATGGAAGAAGAAGAGCTCTGTGTAGGCCCGGCAGGTGTGCTCTTGGCAGATAGTGGTGGTTGTGCCTGCTTTCTTGTATCACGGCTGGAGGTGGCACCTAATGGAGGTGCTGGTGCAGTGGAAGTAGAAGATGCACACGGTGTCCATGATGAAGGTCGACCTGCAGAAAAGTTAGTTCGCGCCAATGCTTGTCGATCCTGCACTTCATGTTCAGCTTTACAAGCAAGATGGAATAAACGAGTGATATTAGTATACTCCTTATACTCTAGAATGGTCTGAATCTCTCTATTTAATCCACCCATAAAATGTGTAAGCATAGGTTCCTTCTCCTCAACGATACCACATCTAATCATGCCAATTTGTAATTCCTAATAATATTCTTCTACAGAATTTTTTCCTTGTCTCAAACGCTGCAATTTTTGAAGCAATTCACATTGATAATATGGTGGAACCCAACGAGTATGCATAGCAGTTTTCAAAGTAGCCCAAGTAGTTGGAATAGGATATAATCTACAATGTTCAGACCACCAAACACATGTAAAGCTAGTGAAAGCACAAACAACAGTAGGAACACGTCTCTCCTCAGGATATTGTAAACATGTAAATCGTTGTTCAGTTTCTAACTCCCAAGTAAGATATATATTGATACGTCTCCGTCGTATCTACTTTTCCAAACACTTTTGCCCTTGTTTTGGACTCTAACTTGTATGATTTGAATGGAACTAACCCGGACTGACGTTGTTTTCAGCAGAACTGCCATGGTGTTGTTTTTTGTGCAGAAAATAAAAATTCTTGGAATGTCCTGAAACTCCACGGAACACCTTAGAAAAAATAAAGAAAAATTCTCGCAAAAGATGAAGACTAGGGGGCCCCCCTACCTTATGGGCCCCCTGGTGGCCCTCCGACGCCAACTCCAACTCCATATATTGGCTTTCGGGGAGAAAAAAATCAGAGGGAAGAAATCATCGCGTTTTACGATATGGAGCCACCACCAAGCCCTAATCTCTCTCAGGAGGGCTGATCTGGAGTCCGTTCGGGGCTCTGGAGAGGGGGATTCATCGCCATCGTCATCATCAACAATCCTCCATCACCAATTTCATGATGCTCACCGCCGTGCATGAGTAATTGCATCGTAGGCTTGCTGGACGATGATGGGTTGGACGAGATTTATCATGTAATCGAGTTAGTTTTGTTAGGGTTTGATCCCTAGTATCCATTATGTTTTGAGATTGATGTTGCTATGACTTTGCTATGATTAATGCTTGTCACTAGGGCCCGAGTGCCATGATTTCAGATTTGAACCTATTATGTTTTCATGAATATATGTGTGTTCTAGATCCTATCTTGCAAGTCTATAGTCACCTACTATGTGTTATGATCCGGCAACCCCGAAGTGACAATAATCGGGACCACTCCCGGTGATGACCATAGTTTGAGGAGTTCATGTATTCACTATGTGCTAATGCTTTGTTCCGGTTCTCTATTAAAAGGAGGCCTTAATATCCCTTAGTTTCCAATAGGACCCCGCTGCCACGGGAGGGTAGGACAAAAGATGTCATGCAAGTTCTTTTGCATAAGCACGTATGACTATATACGGAATACATGCCTACATTACATTGATGAACTGGAGCTAGTTCTGTGTCACCCTATGTTATGACTGCTACATGATGAACCACATCCGGCATAATTATCCATCGCTAATCCGGTGCCTATGAGTTTTCCATATACTGGTTTACACTTATTTACTTTTCCGTTGCTATTGTTACAATCACTACAAAATACCAAAAACATTACTTTTTTCTGTCTTTACTTTTGTTACCATTACCACCACCATCATATTACTTTGCTACTAAACAATTTGCTGCAGATACTAAGTTTCCAGGTGTGGTTGAATTGACAACTCAGCTGCTAATACTTGAGAATATTCTTTGGCTCCCCTTGTGTCGAATCAATAAATTTGGGTTGAATACTCTACCCTCAAAAACTGTTGCGATCCCCTATACTTGTGGGTTATCATATATCAGGAACATATCTACCCTCAAATGGTGGAATATTCAATTTTAGTTTAGGAAGATGGTCATGATCTCGTACCTGAGGGAGAGCCCTACCATTGTGATTATTTGCATGTGGGCAACCTGGTGGTTGTGGTGCTGGTGGTTGGACGTAGTTCTGATTTTGATCTACCTCATACGCATTATCTCCCACATAATCAGCCTCCGCATCAGCAGCAGGAGCCACAGAAGTATCAACAACAACACCAACAGTTTGGCTAGGCTTAAGAAGGACACGGCTCGCTCGGCGGAGGGCTGTTTCGCGACGTGGAGAGGTAGTAGTTGTTATTGTTGCAGAGGTGCGGCAGGTGCAGTCGGAGGAAGACGCGCAAGCAGTTCATTAAATCTGTTATCGAGCTTTGTTTCGAACGTCTTCTCAAGGCCAGTGATCTTCTCCATGGCCTCTTCAAAATTGTTCAGTACATCTTGCACCTGTTCAGTCATCATTTGCTGGAACTTATCATGAAGCTCCTTGTTCGTTAAGTTCTCCCAGTCAATCTCGCCGGCTTGTGATCCTGGCATGGTTAGCAGCAATAGAAACACACAAGAATATGATCCTACAGACTACTAACAAGTGGTCCTGGTGGGTGTCACAAATCCGTCAAGCCAAACTCAAATTCTTACCAGTTCTTACCCAGCAGCAGGCGGTGATCAGCAACCCTTGTAGTCAAAACTCTCAAAGCTTGGATAGAGCGATTACCAGGGAGAGTCAAACACATGACGTAGATGTATGTGGAGCTGGGAAGGCTTATAATATGGTAGCAAAAAGGATCAGCAATAATCAATTCAGAGATGCAAAGCTGAATAAACACTCAACGACGGTACTATGCTGGTCCTAGGCTAGACTGTGCTAGAGATGCGAGCCTAGAACACTAACAAAATCATGGCGCTACACGTAAACAAGGGAGAAGCACACTCTGGAATTTTTTTCGCTCTGCTTTTTTTTTGCGCTCCTCTTTTTTTGTGAAAAATCACTATAATGGAGAGTGTCTCAAAACTCTTCCCAGGTCAAACTGACAGGATGGGCACGAAATTTTTTTGACAATTTTTTTCTTTGGAAATCAGGGCAGCGACGACGAAAAAGTGCGACAAAAAATCACTATGATGGTGAGTGTCTCAAAACACTCCCTGGGACCTAAAAATAGGATAGGGAAAAACTATTTTCGGTCGCCAAAATTTTGGCCTAAAAACTGCCCGGGGGTCTCCAGACTCTTTTTTCAAAACCTACTGACGCAAGGAAACACGAATCGGAAATTAGATGGATCTCGAAAACAAACCTAATATGCAAGGAAATCGGATTGGTGGTGGATATATGGTGGTGGTATATGGCAGCGGTGGTGGTATATGGCAGCGGTGGTGGTAGCAGTGGTAGTATATGGATATAGATCGGTGGTGGTATATGGATACAGATTGGTGGTGGTATATGGATACGGATTCAGAGCGGTGGTGGTAGGTGGCAGGGGCGATGATGATGGTGCGGTGGCGGCGTGACAACTTATGACCAGAACTCGAAACTCTAAAAGACTAGACGCTAAGACCAACAACTTGACGCGACGATGCAACCGCAAATTCAACAAAGCAAAATACTGAAAAGACTATGCAAAGGCTCAGACTGGTTCGGATAGGATGAACTAACCCTAATTTTTTTTGGCTTTTTCGTGGACTATAGGTATGAAGAACGGACTCGATCTAAACTACGAAAAACTGTAAAATCTCACCGAGCAACCTAGAAATCTGATACCACTTGATAGAGGCAAAGGTGTCCCATCTTTCAATGAGATGATGGATTTCGCTTTGGTGGAAGTCGACTTTGACGATCCGACTACGAACGTGCGAGGACGTCGTGCCTTAGCAATCGCTAAACCAACTCCAAGAGGTTATTGACCACGCCGGAGCACGATCAACCTAACCACGAGGGTCTGTTTCCTGCGAGCAAACGAAGAACAAGCAAGAAACTAAGATTGCAATCTAGATATTGCGAATATAAGATGAAAGCTTTATTGATCAAGGTGGGGTTCTATGACGCCTTTGTCTGGTCGTTGAACACAAACGAAGTACGCGAAGTTGCAGCTATGGCAAACTTTTAATCTAAACAAAACCCAAAGTCTAAACGATGCCCTAAGGGCTGTATATATGGAGGAAGAGGGGGAATTTTGTGGCCCTTGGGGAAGGGGTCCGAAACCAACCCTATCTCTTGTTTCCCCACACATACGGACTCTAAAAACAGCCTATACTCAAGTATTTCAAAAATACATGGGCCTGGCCCAATAATAAGGTTACACAGCACCTAGAATAGCCTCGGGACGAAATTTATGAAGTGGCATCTTGTATATTTCGTCCAAGGCTTCATGCACCTATTATGGTGGCTTCAAAGTCCCGAAATCATCACTTGTAACTCCGTTCTTGTCCCCCTTGCGCATGCCATCATCTCCATGCTTGTTCTTGCTCCAATGTTCATCCTTCTCCAAGCTAGGCCCTTCATTTGTAAGCAAAACAAATGTATTCAATTTAGGCAGCATCATATTCTCATGAACATTAGAATCATTACCAAGAAACGAAAGTACCTGATAATTTAATTGGCGTGCGCGAGCTCTAGTAATTGGTCCAGTATATGTAGCAGTAGGGGCTGTGGGTGTAACAATAGTATTGATGTCCTCATCAAGTACCCACACAAACTCATGTCCCTCGCATTTACATTATTTGCCATTTGCCTCTCGTTTTCCTCTCCCCCACTTTACCCTTGCCGTTTTATTTGCCATTCTTCTATTCGTCTTTTTGTTTACCTTAATGTCTTACTTGGCTCGTTTGCTCATTTGGTTGGAATAATTGTGTATTTATTACTAAACAAAGAAGCTAAGATCCATGGATCCTCATCCGCTTGCTAATCTCTTTAAGAGATCCAATTATGATGAACCAATTGCTAGTGAGTTTTGTGCACTAGATTATCTTTATGAAGTTTTGCTTGAAATCCGTGAATCTAAAAATTGTGATGAAATGCTTTATGAAGTGATTCACGATAGATCTTTGAATAAAAAGCATGATTACAATGATTTTACTATAAGTTCTCTTGATGTCAATTGTGCTAATAATATGCAAAACCCTAAGCTTGGGGATGCTAGTTTTGCTATGTCTACTACTTGTTGCAATGATCATGATTGGGGTGATTCTTCTTAAGATCTTGAAAGTTTATTTAAGCCCCATGATGAATATGAGATTGATAATAGTGTTTACAATAATATTGGAAGTGGGTTTGGAAGAGTGTCAACTTTAGATCCCACATATTTGGAGAATGTTCAATCTTATGGTGTTTTTGATAAAAGTGGGTTTGGAGAGGTCATGACTTTAGTTAATGATAATCCCACTATTTTGGAAGAGTGTCAACTTTGCATGCATGTGGATTGTGTTGAGAATATTTTATGTGATAGCTATTTTGTTGAATTTGCACATGATCCTACATGTAATCATTATGAGAGAGGAAAATATGGTCGTAGAAATTTTTATCTTACTAATTTACCTCTCGTCATGTTGAGATTGCTATCGTCTCTTTCTTCTTCCTTGTATATGCTAGTTTTTACTTGCCTTGCAAATTTCTATGCTTATAATATGCCTATGCATAGGAAGTATGTTAGACTTAGATGTGTTTGTCACGTGTTTCATAATGCTCTCTTAGTGCTCCAATTCTTGTCTTTCATGTGAGCATCATTAAAATTATCAATGCCTAGCTAAAAGGCTTTAAAGAAAAGCGTTTGTTGGGAGACAACCCAATATTTTTCCTTGATGTTATTCAATAAATTTTGCATCTACCTTCTGTTTATATGTGTTTTTATGTTTTAATTAGTGTTTGTGCCAAGTAGAACCTATAGGATAACCTATGGTGATAGTTAATTTGATTCTGCTGAAAAACAGAAACTTTGCGCGCACGAAAATAATTTTAGTAATTCACAGAAACGTGCGTTTGCGTTGATTATTTTAGCTGTATATCAATAGAAAATTTCCCAGGACTTCCTATTTTGGTAGGATTTTTAGAGTTCCATAAGTATTCAAGAGTTACAGATTGCTACAGACTATTATGTTTTTGACAGATTCTGTTTTTCATGTGATGTTTGCTTATTTTGATGCATCTATGGCTAGTATTAAGTGGTATGAACCATAGAGAACTTGAAATACAGTAGGTTTAACACCAATATAAATAAAGAATGAGTTCATTACAGTATCTTATGTGGTGGGTTTTCTTTCTTTCACTAACGGAGCTTATGAGATTTCCTGTTGAGTTTTGTGTTGTGAAGTTTTCAAGTTTTGGGTAAAGATTTGATGGACTATGGAATAAGGACTGGCAAGAGCCTAAGCTTGGGGATGCCCAAGGCACCCAAACATATTCAAGAATAGCCAAAAGCCTAATCTTGGGGATGCCCCCGGAAGGTAACCCCTCTTTCGTCTTCGTTTATCGGTAACTTTACTTGCAACTATATTTTTATTCGCCACATGATATGTGTTTTGCTTGGAGCGTCTTGTATGATATTAGTATTTGATTTTTAGTTTTCCACAATCATCCTTGCTGTACACACCTTTTGGGATAAGCCCACTTGATTAGAATTTATTAGAATACTCTATGCACTTCACTTATATCTTTTGAGCTAGATAGTTTTTGCTCTAGTGCTTCACTTATATCTTTTAGAGCACGGCGGTGGCTTAATTTTGAAGAAATTGTTGATCTCTAATTCTTCACTTATATTATTTTGAGAGTCTTTTAGAACAGCATGGTATTTTCTTTGGTTATAAATTTGGTCCTAGAATGATGAGCATCCAAGTTGGGTATAATAAAAACTATCATAGAAAGTGCATAAAACACTAGGATCAATTTGATGCTTGATAATTGTTTTGAGATATAGAGGTGGTAATGTTACAGTCATGCTAGTGGGTAATTATGAAATTGAGAAATACTTGTGTTGAAGTCGGCAAGTCCGGTAGCATGCACGTATGGTAAAAGTTATGTGACAAATTTGTTGCATGAGGTGCTCTTTAATTGTCTTCCTTATGAGTGGAGGTCGGGATCGCGCGATGGTTAACTCCTACCAACCCTTCCCCTAGGAGCATGCATAGTAGTACTTTGCTTCGAGGGCAAGTAGACTTTTGCAATAAGTATATGAGTTCTTTATGACTAATGTGAGTCCATGGATATACGCACACTCACCCTTCCACTTTGCTAGCCTCTGTTGTGTCGCGCAACTTTCGCCGATATCATGCACCCATTATTTACCTTCCTCAAAATAGCCACCATACCTACCTATTATGGCATTTCCATAGCTATTCCGAGATATATTGCCATGCAACTTTCCACCATTCCGTTATTATGATACGCTCCATCATTGTCATATTGCTTTTTGCATGATCATGTAGTTGACATTGTATTTGTGGCAAGGCCACCCTCATAATTTTCATACATGTCACTCTTGATTCATTGCATATCCCGGTACACCGCCGGAGGCATTCATATAGAGTCATATTTTGTTTTGAGTGTTGAGTTGTAATTCTCGAGTTGTAAATTAATAAAAGTGTGATGATCTTCATTATTAGAGCATTGTTCCAAGTGAGGAAAGGATGATGAAGACTATGATTCCCCCATAAGTCGGGATGAGACTTCGGACTTTAAATGAAAAACAAAAAAAGAGGCCAAAGAGCCCACCAAAAATAGGCCAAATAAAAAAGGCCAAAATAAATAAATAAATGAGAGAAAAAGAGAGAAGGGACAATGCTACTATCTCTTTTCCACACTTGTGCTTCGGAATAGCACCATGATCTTCATGATAGAGAGTATCTTGTGTTGTCACTTTCTTATACTAGTGGGAATTTTTCATTATAGAACTTGGCTTGTATATTCCAATGATGGGCTTCCTCAAAATTCCCTAGGTCTTCGTGAGCAAGCGAGTTGGATGCACACCCACTTAGTTTCTTTTGTTGAGCTTTCATACATTTATGGCTCTAGTGCATCCATTGCATGGCGATCCCTACTCACTCACATTGATATCTATTGATGGGCATCTCCATAGCCCGTTGATACGCCTAGTTGATGTGAGACTATCTTCTCCCATTTTTGTCCTCACAACCACCACCATATACCACATATAGTGCTATGTCCATGGCTTACGCTCATGTATTGAGTAAGAGTTGAAAAAACTGAAGCACGTTAAAAGTATGAACCAATTGCTTGGCTGAAACCGGGGTTGTGCATGATGGTAGTATTTTGTGTAATGAAAATGAAGCATGGCTTAACTATATGATTTTGTAGGGATAAGCTTTCTTTGGCTAGGCTATTTTGATAGGACATGATTATTTGTTAGTATGCTTCAAACTATTACTATTTTTTATGATTTATAAGCTTTTATCTTGAATCATTTGGATCTGAACAATCATGCCACAATAAAGAAAATTACATTGAGAATTAGGTAGCATTCCACATCAAAAAATCTGTTTTTATCATTTACCTACTCGAGGACGAGCAAGAATTAAGCTTGGGGATGCTTGATATGTCTCCAATGTATCTATAATTTTTTATTGTTCCATGGTATTATATTACCCGTTTTGGATGTTTATGGGCTTTACTTTACACTTTTATATCATTTTTGGGACTAACCTACTAACCGGAGGCCCAACCCATATTGCTGTTTTTTTTGCCTATTTTAGTGTTTCGAAGAAAAGGAATACCAAACGGAGTCCAAACGGAATGAAACCTTCGGGAGCAATCTTTTTGGAACAAACGTGATCCATAGGACTTGGAGTGCAAGTCAAGAAGCAATCGAGGAAGCCACGAGGGTGGAGGGCGCCCCCCTGCTGGGCGCCCCCTATATCGTGGGCCCCTCGGGTGTCCACCAACCTACTTCTTCCTCCTATATATACCCACGTACCTCGAGAACATCAGAGGTGACCATGAAAAACTATTTCCATCACCATAACCTTCTGTATCCGTGAGATCCCATCTCGGAGCCTTCGCCGGCGCTCCGCCGGAGGGGGAATCAATCATGGAGGGCCTCTACATCATCTCCAAGGCCTCTCCGATGAGTTGTGAGTAGTTTACCACAGACATTCGGGTCGATAGTTATTAGCTAGATGGCTTCTTCTCTCTCTTTGGATCTCAATACCATGTTCTCCCTGATCTTCTTGGAGATCTATTCGATGTAACTATTTTTGCGGTGTGTTTGTCGAGATCCGATGAATTGTGGGTTTATGATCAAGTTTATCTATGAGAAATATTTGAATCTCCTCTGAATTCTTTTATGTGTGATTAAGTTATCTTTGCAAGTCTCTTCGAATTATCAGTTTGGTTTGGCCTACTAGATTGATCTTTCTTGCAATGGGAGAAGGGCTTAGCTTTGGGTTCAATCTTGCGGTGTCCTTTCCTAGTGACAGCAGGGGCAGCAAGGCACGTATTGTATTGTTGCCATAAAGGATAAAAAGATGGGGTTTATATCATATTGCATGAGTTTATCCCTCTACATCATGTCATCTTTCTTAATGCGTTACTCTGTTCTTTATGAACTTAATACTCTAGATGCATGCTGGATAGCGGTCGATGTGTGGAGTGATAGTAGTAGATGCAGGCAGGAGTCGGTATACTTGTCACGGACGTGATGCCTATATACATGATCATGCCTAGATAATCTCATAATTATTAGCTTTTCTATCAATTGCTCGACAGTAATTTGTTCACCCACCGTAATACTTATGCTATCTTGAGAGCACCACTAGTGAAACCTATGGCCCCCCGGTCTATCTTTTATCTTATAAGCTTTCAATCTACTTTTATTTGCATCTTTACTTTTCCAGTCTATATCACAAAGTACCAAAAATATATTTATCTTATCATATTTTCTCTATCAGATCTCACTTTCGCAAGTGGCCGTGAAGGGATTGACAACCCCTTTATTGCGTTGGTTGCGAGTTCTTGTTTGTTTGTGTAGGTGTGTGGAACTTTTGAGGAGCCTCCTACTGGATTGATACCTCGGTTCTCAAAAACTAAGGGAAATACTTACGCTACTATTGCTGCATCACCCTTTCCTCTTCAAGGAAAACCAATGCAAGCTCAAGACGTAGCAACCCCCGTTTTGACCGTACCGCTCCAGCACAAGTCCGTTTCCTCCGTTTTGCGGTATGCCACACCCCTCCCGATCAACAGGACCCCGTTTCGACCGTAGGAGGTCCAACATAAGTCCGTTTCCTCCGTTTTGCGGTATACCAGACCCCTCCCGATGAACATGATCCTGTTTCGACCATGGCCGGTCGAACACAAGGTCGTTTCCTCCGTTCTGCGGTACGCTAGGCCTCGTTTCCATCGGTTGTTCCGTCCAAGCCGGTTGGCTCCCACTCATTCTGTTGCCTCCCGATGAACACGACACATTCTGTTGCCTCCCCATGAACACGACAACGACGCAGTTTCTCCGTTCTGACCCAGCCATGTACACGAGCCCTGGCTGTATGTATGCGCGAGTAGGCGTTCGAGACCCTGCCCATATGTACGTATGTGGTCGTATTTACTTTCTTGCACCCTGGCTGTTGTACGTATGTTTACATGCTGCGTGCGCGCCTATCCTACGACACGTGCGCACCTCTACATCGACCAGTATGTACGTACACATTCGCGACCAGAATGACAATGCTACGTACGCTTCAACCAGGTGGGTCCCGATTGTACTGTCAGGCACTTCCTTGCGTGCGAAGGTGTAGCTGGTGGGTCCCAACAGTCAGGGGGCAAATTGTTTTTTCCCGTAATATGGACGCACTTCCTTGCGTGCGAAGATGTAGCTAGTGGGTCCCAGCAGTCAGGGGGGAAATGTTTTTTTCGTGAAATACGGTGGCCCGTCCGGTGGGTCCCTGCTGTCAGGTGGAGGAATAATTATTTGCACATAATAAGGAGGCACTTCCTTGTGGCTGCCGTGGACCCAGCTGTCAGCCTCTCCACGTACAGTACTCTTCCGATGGAAGTCGTTCCTTAACCACGTTGACCATGCCGTGCTGAGAGCACCAGGGCAGTGGACAACGACGAGGCCTAGGAAGGGGATGACGCGGAGCCGGGGAAGACGCGGCAGTGGAAGCCCGTGTGGAGAGGAGTACGAGGGTTCACTGGTTCGGCTGCGGTGTGAGGCTGTCATCGCCGCGGAATAACAGGGGGTGTGGGTGAGTAGAGGGATGGCATCGCTAGCGTTGGGAGTAGTAGGGGGCGATGAGGCCTCTGCGGCATCACAGCCGGCCACGGGAGGCAGGAGCATGCGACACGACCGGCGCTGCTTTGTGCGGCTGGAGCAAGAAGACCAGAGGTTGAAAAAGCACTATGACCGTTGGATGGACATCGTACGGTCACTGCAGCTAGAATCATTTATATTGACTAAGTTTATAAAGCCCTTGGTACGCGTCAACTTAGTAGGCCCACAGGTCAGCCTCCGAAACGATGCACCCCAGATGTTAGGGGGAGGAATCATTTTTTGGGCGGCTGAAGTAAGAATATCCGAGATTGAAGAAGAAGCACAAGGACATCCAACGGCCACAGCTGCTAGAACCGTGTGTTGTTGACAAAGCCTTACATACGCATCAACTTAGTTTTTTTAAGGGACGCGTCAACTTAGAAGGCCCACAAGTGTGTGGCAGAGAACATATAGCCCATTTGCGATTTGTAAGAATGTACAACCCATATTTTAATTCTAATGGAATTTACTATAGCCCACTTACAGTTGGTTAAAAGTACTACCCATTTTCTAGCTAAGACAACGATTAATAATTTCAACCAACCACTCGAAACAGAATTCAAAAAAAATTCCCATATTGTGAAGGGATCCAAAATATTTGTATCTGAAATTTCTAGTCAGATTAAATAAAATTTCAAAATAAAGTTGTATTACGTTAAAATCCAACGAAATATTGCACGCACAACAAGTAATGAAATTAAAATTTTCAAATTCCAAAAATAATATATTTTTTAAACTAATTACAGGTTTGGTGCATTTTTTATAGTTACTGCCCACTTATTATAATCACATCCCATTTATTATTTCTTAAAGTCCATTTTCTTGTTAAGACTAATGCATACCTCCTAGGAAAGTTTGCAACCCAGCGAGGCGGAGAATAACAAGTTGACCCGGGCATTGTGTACAACTATCGGCCCAGTTGCATTGCTGATGTTGAAAAAAAGGCATGTGTAGTACAGTACAACCTAACATGGCTACTCATCCCACATTCAGCGACGCGGGAAAGGCCCAAACAAGGCTTCTGTACAACTTTTTGAAGTCACTGAGCTTAATTAATAACTTAAGAAAAAAGTTAGATTACAGCGGAACCTAATTAAAAGCTGTTACAAGCAAAGAAATAATTCAACGGGTCCCACTTGTGCGTGTGTGTGCGTGTGTGTGTGTGTGTGTGTGCGTGTGTGTGTGTGTGTGAGAGAGAGAGCCATCGGTTGATGCTCGTAAATACATCTTTCAGCCATATGCATTGCTGATGCTCAGTAAAAACTTATATAGTTGACACAATCATGTAGAACATCATAGCGCACTAAACTTGCATACAAAAATTCACGCAGGCGGCACAATCAGGATGGAAGTAGTGGATCGCTATGGGTAGGGCTATGTTGAAACCAACGAACTCGTACATAACGGTTCATCGTCTTTATCAATGACGGGGAAATATCTTTAATGATGTGCAAAGAAAACAGATAGACAACACAATAAGTTCTGCTAGCACATTATGTTGACGTACAATCCTTTCTAAAAAAAGTTCAGGTACAAAATTAGAACATGTCACAATCAAATGTACTGGCACATCAGTGCTTCACACCCATTGCTCGGATTTAACTAGTATCTGACAAGATTCAGTTGTTACCTCAAATCAGAGCACATCCAGGCAGCCAGCCCTGCCTCTTCTCCCAAAGAAGTAGTGGCCTCCGCCGCGCGATGGAGTAGGCCCTGTGCCATCCATCGTTCCAAGCAACACGGGGAAAGTTTGACGTTGACTCCTGTAATGGACGTCGTCGACGGACCCTAGCACCAGCGGCGGCGGCAGGACTTCGATTGATAGATTGACCACTTCTTCGACATGCACAAACACTCGATACAGGTACATCCCTAACGTGGTCCGCGGCGGCCTTGGTGGTGACGAATAATACAACCCCGGTTCCTGCACCGGTATCTCAACACCAATCACCTTCGGTATGGTGGACGGCTGATATGTCCATTTTGCATCATGCTTTTATGTCAATATTTGTTGCATTATGGGCTGTTATTACACATTATATCTCAATACTTATGGCTATTCTTGTAACATCCCAAAATTCTAAATTTTGGAATGTTATAAACAAATAGCTAGTTTTTGTTGATTGTTTGATTGATTGACTGAAATTGAGTGAAATTCGAAACTTTTTTGAAAGTTAAATGAGAGGGAATAAAAGGACTTTCCCAAACTTTCATTCTGCATTCGTTATCTCCGTGAATTCAAATTCTTTTCACCACAAAAACCCCGGAGAGAAGATGACATGACTTCTTCCATTTATCTAAATGACAAGGGGTGTTGAAAATATTTGAATTTCATTTGGAAAATATTTCCAACCCAGGAACTTTATGCAACACAATGATTTTCACGAGCGAAGATAAAATGACTTCTTCAAAACATATGAAATATGAGTTGGGAGTTTCAAAGAATTAAATTCAAAGTTCTTTTGAATTTATTTTCAATTTGGAGTTATTTGAGTTTTATTCAAATTATTTTTCTCCAAAAATTAAATATATGGAAAATAGGGTAACATGATTCCCTACATCAGAAAATTGGAGAGAAATAAATTTGAGTTAATTTTGGTATTTTCAAAATGTTTTTTATTGGATTTTATTAGAGCAGTAACATTGTTTGATTTATTTGAATTTTTTAGATTTTATTTGAAGATAGAATAATGTTCATCTTGTAGGAAATCTTTTTCTGAAAATTTTGATATATTATATGCCTATAGTATATTTAGTTTATTTAGTTTTATTTCTTCTTCTGTAGAAATAAATGTTTTAAAAAAAATAAGTTCCCTCCGCCGAACTGGGCCGACCCAGCTCCTGTCAGGCCAAGGCCCAGCCCAGCGAGCCGCTCGCTCCCGTCCCCGACTGGAATTCGTCCCGAGTCCGCCGCCGCGCCGCCATGGACACCGTGCCGCCTCCGGCCTCCTCTGCCCCCTCCTCCACGCCACCTCCTCCCCTCCCCTATAAATCCCGCAGCCCCGACCCTCTCTCTCTCTCTCTCTCTCTCTCTTTTTCGCCGCGCCGCCGCACTTCTCACCGCAGTCACCGAAGCCGCCACTCCGGCGAGATCCACCGCCGCCGCCTCACTCCGCCCCGTCACCGTGGACCACCGCGGACGCCGCCATCCTCTTCGCCTTGCCGCCCCGCCCCTCCCCGACCGCTCCGTTGCCCTCCTCAACGACCAGAGCCACCGCCCCGACCGAAGCAGAGCCGCCGCCGCCGTCCCGCCCGCCGAACTTCGCCGCCGCCGCCGCGGTAACCGCCGTCCCCTCCCTCGCTGTTGGATCTGGATCCAACGATCCAGATCATTTTAGTTTTTTCCCCCGAAACGTTTTGTTTTTATTTTGAGAATGTCCACTGTTTAGATCTTATAAATGAACGTTCGTTAATTAGTTCTTTTCTTTTTCTGTTATTTCGGCCAGGGACCCATCCAAATTTTCAAACGCTCACAACTTTTTGCTCGTTTATCCAAATCCAACGAAACCAACACCCACTTCTTCGTTATGATCTCCTCTATCCACTAAAACAACTCAAACATGTTTTTGAAAGTTTAAAATTTGAATTAGATCAGATTTGAATTTGAACTTCATTTGATCATAACTTGAGTTTCGTAACTCCGATTTAGTTGATTCCTTTTGCAAATCGAAGCTCTTGACCTAAACTTTCTGATAAGGACAAATTCACATAATTTTGGTACTGTTAGAAATTGCTTTATGTTGCAAGAGTTATTCGCTTGGTTTTAATGTTTTCCGAATCGTACTCTTCGTTCTTTCCGATCTTTTGAGTAATTGCTTATGTGTGGTTACTATTGCTTGCTCACGATAGATTGATCGGAGTGTGACAAGTAGAACTATCAAGAGTTTTGAGTGCGAATCATCTTCATCAACATTGCAAGCAAGTTCACACTTTGATCATATCCCTTTTCATACCCAGTTTTTATGCATTAGTTTCAACCCTCAAACATTGCATGAGTAGGATTGATAACATGTGGGTATTGGGAAGTAGTTGATGAGGTAGGAACCTATTGCCTTGTTTATTACCAAACCCTTGGGAGTTACTTCTATGTTTGCTTATTATGCCATGCTATGCTCGTAGACGTGGATTGGGTTTGAGTGTATCCATGACAGATGTGAGATTGTTAATTAATGGTCTATTTAAGGTGGCAACATTAATACACATCTGGGTGGATTGAGGTACCTGGTTATTCCAGGATTGCCTGTCTAGGCACCTGGGTAGACTAGGATTGCCTGTTTTTTTATGGATCGCCACCCAGGCTCAAAGGGATCATAAGATTATTCATGCTAGAAACTTCCGTGTGCAGCCACATGCTATTATGGGCTCTAGCATAGTTGATTAAGTCATGCGAACTCTTACAGTGGTAGACTAGCAGATGTAGGGGAAAGTAGGTGTACCGGTCTACCCATCGTAAGGTGTTAGCGCTTCTGAAAGGCTATGTCTCGGTCATTCGTTTCCCAAACACCATGTAGTGCGAGAAAACCAACGAAGGAGATCGAGTCATGTGGGGAAAAGTGCGCAAACCTCTGCAGAGTGTATAAACTAATCATGATTAGCCGTTTCCCCGGTTATGGACAATCTTGAGTATCTAGTACTTGGATTATCATGTGAATCTCATCATGTTACTTTAATTAAATTTTGTTGGGTTTAATGATGTTACTTAATTGGGATTGAGAATGCTGTCAACCATTCTCAATGTTTAACAACCACCATGATAGTTAAATAAAATTTATTCCTTTACAGTAGGGAAAAATTGGCTTTTCGCAAAAACATTGTAAACATAGAGCCTCCACTAGCCAAATATGCATGTAGTGATAGCCTTTATTCATCATTGCTCTATGGTGTGAATTTGCCAGTACATTCAATGTACTGACCCTTTGTGGCTGCAACGTCTCATGTTGCAGGATCTTACGACGAGTAAGTGATACGTTAGGGTTACGATCTCTACACTCAACTTTGCCGTTGGTGTTGATGGGAATCCACAACCTTGTTACTTTCGCTATTTGGATTGAGGTAATAGTATTTACGTTACTTTATACATGTGATTTACCTCTGTTATAAATCCTCGAGTAGTGTGTGTGTCAGCATACCGATCCAGGGATGACACTTAAGCACAGATACTTGATCCATTTGGGTCGGGTCACTACAAGATGGTATCAGAGCACATGTTGACTGTAGGACGTGACCCTAGAAACTGGCAAGCCTATAGGAAAGATTTTTCTCTACAACTTTATTTTCAAAAGAATCTTTTACCTCTCTTCTCTGATGAGCTTATTCAAATATTTCCTTTTAGAAAGACCATACCCCTCTTCCCTTTTGACCACTCAAAGATTCGACTGATGAGACCACTCCAAGAAGGACAAGATATCAGACAACTAAGACCACTTCGGAATGAAGAGGATTTTACCGAGCATTATAATGATGGAAACTACGACGGATAAAGACTCCGAAGACTAGGAGAATATGAAGAATTTCCAAATTTGGTATGACCAAGGAAGGCTACACTTATGGAACTTGACATACTATGGAAGCTGTCAATACCCGAGATCAAGGTGTGCTAGAGAAAGACCAGAACATGGAGCATTAGAACTCAAAGTTTTGTCAAGAAAACCCTAAGGCAGGAGATATCAGCTATGGAATAAAAGTTCATGTCAATGACTAGGGCAGAAATATGGATATCCAAGATGTTATCGCTCTCTTATGCTATTATTACTGTGTTGAGTTAAACATGCCTTACTTTGGAAGTATTGGATGGTAGAAAGCTGATGGAACACCCATCAGCAAAGGATGCAGTTTTAACCTTAGCTGGTGTATCGCCAGGATCTGGAGTATTACATCAAGGATTTTAAGATGGACTTTAGGAAGTCATATTTGACAAGGAGGCAATTCGTGAAGAACTCAGGAACCAGAAGCTGAAGTAGCCAAACTGCAGGAACAAAACCTCGAGATACCAGAGATTTGTCAGGAGCTGAAGAATAGGAGGACATGGTTCATGCCAAGGATGTTGAAACTCGGAAGTTTGGAACGCAACTCCAAAAATGTTAAAGGACGTCATGATAGACTTTGCGTCAACAGAGATGATTTGGCAAAAGAACTTGAGAAGCACAAACACGACCGGAAGAAGCCATCGGAGACATAAGCAAGACTTGAAGAGTTTGGCGACTTTGAAGATTTATTGACCTTTAGCAGACCAAACCCCGTTGTACCTGCGTTAGATGCGACGATTGTGAGCTGTCATTTGTTTTTTTGATAGCCACAGTAAAATCTGCCATTTTAAAACTTTTGTTTGTATTGTGTGCGCCCCTCTCGATCTCTCTTATCCCACCCCAAACCCATGGACCCAATAGAGGATGAATGGAGATGAGCTTATATTTTCTGGACCGATGAGTTAATTGGAGATGGACCAATGGATTTAGAACATGGATGATCATATGGAGAATAACCCTATAGCCGGAAAGGATATGGCCCAACATGCTCTTCAATGCTTTGAAAGAGGTGCTGCTACTTGGTGGAGGATGTACCAAACCATCAATGGATGGCAAGGAGTAACCACTTGGAAAGAATTTAAGCTGACTCTGCAAAAATCTTGGTTTGTGTCCCAGAGGTTGAAGCCTTATGGAAATGATATGAAGAAACCCTGTGCATACAAGCTTTGTGGAGAAATGGGACTAAAGAACACCAGGATGAATACCCTCATAAGTGGTGATTTACCAAAGGAGTTAGCCGAGGATCTCAGGGAACTTCGGTTGGAGATTGTTCCCAAAGGTTTTGTTGCAGCAATGGAAGTTCAGTCTACCTTGTTGGGAAAGATCCGTGAAGCTCAGAAGGATGACAAAGAGATTTCTGAGTTAAAAGAGAGGATGAGCAGAGTAAAGACCAAAGGTTTTCTTAAGGATGAGCATGACATCTTATGGTTCGAGGACCGTGTATACATTCCCAATAATGCAAGGATCAGGAAGTAAATACTTCAAGAGGCTCATGACTCACCATACTCGATTCGCCCTGGAAACACCAAGATGTATTTGGATTTGAAGGAGTGTTTCTGGTGGACTGGTATGAAGAAGGATATTACGGAGTATGTAGTCATAGGTGATGTATGTTAGAGAGAGTAAAAGCAGAGCATCATAAGCCAGCAGGATTACTACAGCCTATGCCGATACCCGAATGGAAGTGGGATAAGCTTGGCATGGATTTCATTACCGAATTTCCCAGAACCTGAACGGGATATGATTCTATCTGGGTAGTAGTTGATTCGCTTGACCAAAGTGGCTCACTTTATCCCAGTGAAAAACGACCTATACAAGTGCGAAGTTGGCCAAGATATATTTGACCAGGATCGTATGTCTGCATGGAGTTCCGAGGACCATTGTATCAGACAGAGGAACACGGTTTACCTCAAAGTTTTGGAAATCAGCTGCGCCACACTTTGGGTACTAGGCTAGAGTTCAGCACAACCTTTCATCCACAGACAGATTGATAGACCGAGAGAGTAAATCAGATTCTGGAGGACATGTTGACAGTGTGTGCGCTAGATTATGGATCTAGTAGGGATGATAATCCACCTTACGCGGAGTTCTCATACAACAACTGAGGGAGTCCTGGACTAGGGGGTGTCCGGACAGCCGGACTATCATCGTCAGCCGGACTCCAAGACTATGAAGATACAAGATTGAAGACTTCGTCCCGTGTCCGGATGGGACTTTCCTTGGCGTGGAAGGCAAGCTTGGCGATACGGATATGTAGATCTCCTACCATTGTAACCGACTCTATGTAACCCTAGCCCTCTCCGGTGTCTATATAAACCGGATGGCTTTAGTCCGTAGGACACAACAACCATTACAACAATCATACCATAGGCTAGCTTTTAGGGTTTAGCCTCCTTGATCTCGTGGTAGATCTACTCTTGTAATACCCACATTATCAATATCAATGAAGCAGGACGTAGGGTTTTACCTCCATCAAGAGGGCCCGAACCTTGGTAAAACATCGTGTCCCTTGTCTCCTGTTACCATCCGCCTAGACGCACAGTTCGGGACCCCCTACCCGAGATCCGCCGGTTTTGACACCGACATTGGTGCTTTCATTGAGAGTTCCTCTGTGCCGTCACTGATAGGAAGGATGCCTCTTCCCGTCTTCAAGGACGGTATCTTTGCCAAAGGAGCCTTGGCCGCCGGCCAAACTATCCGGCTAGGCGGTTTTCTCATGACTGCCTGTCCGGCCACCGCTTCGACAATGACCTCTCGGGTCGTCAAAAGCAATCTTCGCGTCAACTCAGAATTCGCCGAGCAGCTAGATCCAATAGAGCTCTCATCCGTAAACGAACTCTTGGATCGCATCGCCGCCTTGGGAGTCGCTACAGACTACAATCGAATCGGGCTTAAAACCGATCTGAGAGAGATTAACTCTCCACAGGTTACCCACCACGTCACGGTGGTAGAGGAACATCACGGCGACTCTTCTCCTATATTG
Source organism: Triticum timopheevii (assembly GCA_963921465.1). Lineage (NCBI taxonomy): Eukaryota > Viridiplantae > Streptophyta > Magnoliopsida > Poales > Poaceae > Triticum > Triticum timopheevii. Next base: position 106,351,952 of record OY997271.1, read on the forward strand.
AAAACTAGTCGTGTCTGGGCTTCCGAACCCTCCATGCCGGATTCCCACGGAGGGACAGACTTCGATCAAGCGCTGAACCTAAAGTCAGGCATCGGACCGGACTCATTGGACCATGTTCCACTTTCCAGGTTTCCGAATTCGGAAACTTCTCGGCCCTTGAGCCTTGAGATGGGTAGGGTTCCGGACTCAATTAGACCACCCCGCCCAGACATACGCGATCTATCTCTAATCCGGCAAGAGCCTGCTGAAATAGTACATCATTACTGGGCTAGATTCCTCCTGGTTATGGACAGGATAAAGGACTACCGAGAGGAAAACACAATCTCAATTTTTTGCAATAATTGCACGGACAAGGGAATCTTGAACGCCGTCAGCCGTCGTGAAATCACACGCTTCGCCGACCTGGCATCCATAGTATGAAAGTACCGTGCGATAGAGAGTTTCCGGAAAACCAAAAATAGGTTTTGGGACAATCCGGCCCCGAATACAGCCCTAGTCCGCAACAAAAGGGTGCATTACACTCAGGCACCAGGTACAAAAACGAAAAAGCAGAAACCCCATAAAGGGAACATAACTGTACTGGAGGGATGGCTTAGCAGACCCTGTACAATTCACAGTACAGAGGGCGCCACCCCAACACATAGCCTTCGAGCATGTTGGATATTACGGCAGGTGGCCAAAAGTGGCGAGGAGCTTCTAGCCTCGGAAAACCACACCAACAGTACCGGTACGGTATCAACAGTCTACGAAACTTTCGCATCAAACAATATGCGGAAACGAACAATCCGCAGCCTAGCCGAAGTCTACCAAGTAGCAACAACAAATCCTTGGAGCAACGCGGCCATCACCTTCAACGCCAACGACGAACCTAAATTCCGAACAACCCGAGCACTAGCCGCATTGGTCCTCAGTCCAATAGTGGACGGCTTTCGACTTACCAAGGTACTCATGGATGGCGGCAGCGGATTAAACCTCATCTACGAGGAAACTCTTCAAAAAATGGAAATAGACTGGAGCCGCATTGAGCGAAGCAGCACAACCTTCCGAGGAATAATCCCTAGCCGGGAAGCGCGCTGCACCGGAAAAATCACACTTGATGTGGTGTTCGGCTCGCCGGACAATTACAGGTCTGAAGAAGTCATGTTCCAAGTGGCCTCATTTAGCAGCGGATATCACGCTATATTAGGACGAGAGGCATTCACAATTTTTCAAGCCGTACCCCATTACGGGTACATGAAGCTCAAAACGCCTGGGCCCGGTGGAATAATCACTCTCGTTAGTGATCCAGACATAGCACTCCACGCCGAAAACAAGACAGCCGCATTAGCCCTGGAGGCACTATCCGAAGCCCTAGCGGCAGAGAAACTCACCGCGCTGCGCTCTACGGTGCATAGGGACGATGTGATACTCGATAAGAGATCCAAGTCCACCTCCTTTAAACCAGAGGACGAAATAGTAAAATTCCTGGTCCATCCAACGGACCCGACGAAGACGGCCTCCATCGGAGCACAGCTGAACCCTGATGTAGACGCCGCACTGCGAGAATTCCTTCGGGAAAATTGTGACATTTTCGCCTGGCATCCTTCAGATATGCCGGGAATCCCACGCAGATTGGCAGAGCATAGCCTAAATATCCTAAAAGGATTCAAGCCAGTCAAACAGGCTCTTCGACGATTTTCCGAACCCAAAAGACAGGCAATGGGAGAAGAACTAGCCAAACTATTGGAAGCCGGATTCATCAGAGACATCAAACATCCGGATTGGCTAGCAAACCTGGTAATGGTACCAAAGAAGGACAAATCCTGGTGCCTATGTGTCGTTTTTAAGGAGCTCAACAAGGCCTGCCCAAAGGATCCCTTCCCCCTCCCCCGCATCGACCAAATAATCGATGCTACCGCAGGGCACGATTCATTGTGCTTCCTGGACGCATACTCCGGCTATCATCAAATCAAGATGGCGGAAGCAGACCAAGCCGCAACGGCATTCATTACTCCATATGGACCATTCTGCTTCAACACGATGCCCTTCAGACTTAAAAACGCCAGTGCAACATATCAGCGCATGATTCAGACATGTCTGGCTACCCAGATCGGCAAAACAATAGAGGCATACGTAGACGACGTAGTCGTCAAAACCAAACACGTCGAAACTCTAGTAGACGATTTGAGGGTCACATTCGACAACCTCCGAGCATATGACATCAAGCTGAATCCGGAAAAATGCGTTTTCGGTGTACCAGCCGGAAAGCTCCTGGGCTTCATTGTATCCGGTAGAGGAATTGAAGCAAACCCGGCCAAGATCTGAGCTCTGTCACAGCTGGATATTCCAAAAGACCTCAAACAGATCCAAAAATTGACTGGATGCATGGCGGCTCTCAGCCGCTTTATCTCCCGTTTGGGAGAAAAGGCATTACCCCTCTATCGCCTCCTCAGACGCACCGAACACTTCGACTGGACGTATGCTGCCTCTGCCGGACTCGAAGAAATAAAGGCCATATTGGCAACAAATCTGGTCCTGGCTGCGCCTAACCTGGGCGAACCAATGTTGTTATACATCGCGACAACACATCAAGTTGTAAGCGCGGTACTCGTCGTAGAACAAGAGACAGAAGGGCATAAATTCCGTCTTCAAAAACCAGTATACTACGTATCCACTGTTTTAACTCCCTGCAAGTCCCGTTACCCACACTATCAAAAAATAGCATATGCGATGTTCGTGGCATCCTGGAAGCTCCGACACTACTTTCAAGAGTGTTCGATAACAGTGGCCTCTGAAGTACCCCTACATGATATTATAAACAACCGCGACGCGACGGGCAGGATTGCAAAATGGGCCATTGAGCTCTTACCATTCGATATAACTTACAAACCCCGGCGAGCTATAAAGTCGCAAGTTTTGGCTGACTTTGTCGCTGAGTGGACTGAAGCCGAACTCCCTAAAGAGTACGGCGCATACCCAATTGGATTATGCACTTCGATGGCTCCAAAATGTTGGCCGGATTAGGGGCTGGCGCCGTATTGACGTCCCCAACCGGGGACACAGTCCAATACATACTTCAGATAATGTACACAGACTCCAACAACGCAGCCGAATATGAGGCCCTCTTACATGGCCTCCGGATGGCAATCTCCATGGGCATTCAACACCTAGAGGTGCGCGGGGACTCAAACCTCGCAATATCCCAAGTAAATGGAGACTTTGACGCCAAGGATTCGAAAATGGCAGCCTATCGTAACGCTGTCCTTAAAATGTCAGCTCGGTTCGAAGGACTTGAATTCCACCACGTAGCCAGGGATAATAACCAAGCGGCCGACGTATTGGCACGCATCGGCGCAAAACGTGACGCTGTCCCTCCAAACATCTTCCTGGAACGGCTGTTTAAGCCATCCGTACTATGGGAAGAGGAGTCCAGAAATAACAAACCGGAAGCAGCCGCACCAACCGACATAGAGCAATCTGATATAATCAGCGATTCAGCCGATGAAATAACACCTGGCAGTAATCGCCCCGTGGACAGAGCCATTCCTAGCCTACTTGCTTAGGCAGGAACTTCCCGAAGACCAAAATGAGGCCCGTTGCATAGTTCGGCGATCTAAAGCCTACAAGGTCCATGAGGGAGAACTCTATAAGAAAGCACAACCGGAGTCCTTCAAAGGTGTATCTCCGAAGAGGAAGGGCGAGACCTTCTGGCTGAAATTCACGCCGGACTAGGCGGACACCACGCCGCAGCCCGGGCCCTTGTAGGAAAGGCATTCCGTACAGGATTTTATTGGCCGACGGTCCGGGCAGATGCTCAGGACTTAGTCCAAAGATGCGTCGGTTGTCAGCTCTTTGCTAATCAGAGCCATATGCCACCCACCGCCATCAAAACTATACCCATTACCTGGCCGTTCACGGTCTGGGGGCTTGACATGGTTGGACCACTTAAAGGGGGAACCCACAAGCAAAGGTACCTATTGGTCATGGTGGATAAATTCACCAAATGGATAGAGGCCAAGCCAGTTAAAACGGCAGAGTCCGGACCAGTGATAGACTTCATATCCGGGGTAGTACACCTTTATGGTGTCCCCCACAGCATCATCACCAATAAGGGCACGAACTTCACGGCCGACGAGGTTAAATCATGGTGCAAAAATACGGGCATTAAGCTCGATTACGCTTCAGTCTATCATCCTCAAACCAACGGTCAAGTGGAACGAGCGAATGGTCTAATAATGAGCGGCATCAAATCTAGACTAGTGCGGTCCCTTACGGAATCTGACACACACGGGGTAGAGGAGCTCGACTCCGTACTCTGGGGGCTGCGGACAACGCCCAACCGTACTACCGGATTCACACCATTTTTTATGGTATACGGCACAGAAGCAGTTCTGCCCTGCTACATCATTCATGACTCACCTCGAGTGCGCATGTACGAAGAAAGAGAAGCCGAGCTGGATCGGCAGGACAGCTTGGACGCATTGGAGGAAGAATGCGACGTCGCCAAGGCTCGTTCCGCATTCTATCAGCAGCAGGCTCGAAGATATCAAAGCAGATAAGTACGGGCCAAGACTTACAACATTGGTGAACTAGTTCTACGCCTGCCGGACAAGAAAAAGGACAAGCTCAAGCCCAAATGGGAAGGCCCCTTCATCATCGATCAAGTCTTGACCGTCGGAGCGTACCGTCTACGAAATGCATCGGAAAACCGACTCAAGCCGAACCCATGGAACGTAGCCCGCCTCCGAAGATTCTATGCCTAGCGCCGGACTAAGAGTTCGTCCCTTTCCCCCGTCCAAATTTTTTACACTTCAGCTGTCTTTTGTTTATCTTTTTTCTCTCACCATTATTCATCAAAGCCTTAAAAGGCTTACTTGCGCATCATTCGCACGCAATTGATGTGCTATCCGCACTCATTATACCTGGGGGCTTCCTTACTAGAAGCTTAAATATAAGGGCTTCATGCCCAGCACGCGTGTCAAACTTCCACGTGTACCTTTTATTCACCAATATATGCATCGACATGACTTAAGTTTTGGCCAAGCTTGGTTGCCTGGCTCCTGTGATTACCCCTACGTTCCCGATTGTTCGGCTAGGAGGTAAAGGGAGCACCTCTGCGATTGTTACTGCCGGGTCAGCCGGATGTGTACCTCAGACTGGGTGAAGCCGAAAGCTAGCGTTCTTAAGGGAATATTCGGTCGATGATTTGAAAGATGATTTTTTACCAATTTATTTATCTGCCCCAGATGTTATCCTGCTCTTTTCGCAGTCCGGACATGCACTTTAGGGCATGCCTCCCCAGACGAAAGGAACCCTTAACGGAACTATTCTCCCTGGAAGATGTTTCTTACTAACCATGTAATATAACATAACTAGTTGGGCACTTGTCTGATAAAGCACTAATGACCCCTACGCCTGGTCTCCATGCATGCCCCGGTTGTTTCTTAACCGAGAAGGTATTCGGACACACTCCGGACTCTAGGGTCCCGAGGTTGTAGCGAAATGGTCGGCAAAGACAAACGATCTACAATCCGGCTAGACGACATTTTACATGTCATTTTAAAATACATTGTCAAATCGACTGACTGTATTCCTCCTCAATCCCGTCTAATAGGCTGTCTAATTTACAGTCCCGTTGGGAAAATTTAGCGGCCAACTCTACTTGGCTGTATACTAAACTCACAAGGATCTCCTTCCCATCGGGCCCCATAGGTCCGACCTCGGCCATGTGGTTGGGATCCACCTTCTTGTACCGCGTCTTCACCATAGCCCAGGCCTCCCTGGCACCTTGGCGGCAGGCTGAAATCTTCCATAAATGGAAGCGCTGCCGCACTCCTTGAAGCTTCTCCGCAAGCTCCCCAAGGCCTCCGGATAGGGAGAGGGCTGGCCATAAAGCCTGGACGACACCGCTCATTGCCTGCCGAACTCGTTCGAGCAGTTGCAACAGCTCAGGAAGTTGATCACCCGTTGATACGGGCATCTCCTCCGCAGGGCGACCTGTGAGTATACCTACAGACATATTTTGTCAATTGACTTCCTCGCCGAACTCTTGTTTTCAAAGGAGTTCGCTCAAGCACTCACTATAGATGCCGCAACGAAGCCGCTGATTCTCCTTAACGGAGCCAGACAGCTCGGCCCGAACACCTTTCAGCTCTTCTCCAAGCTGGGTATGGGCATCCTGGAGCTTGTTCCTTTCTTGCTGCACCTTATGCAGCACCCTCTCACTGGCCTTCAGCTGGCGCAGTAGTTCTTGCCTGTCCGGATCTTGTCCGGCAGCACCTGCAACATCATTATTAGACTTGCGCGCAGGCCGCACACCACTTATCTTTTTAAATAATGTGTTACCAGGAGGGGTCCCTGTGTTTCCTCCTGCGGTAGCGAGTGCGGCCTCAAGTTGGGCCTTACACTCTTGCAGCTCCTGAGACAGTTGGGTATTCTTCTTTGTAAGATCCTACAGTTCAAATGATCCTTAAATCAGTTAATATAACTACTTTAAGTCTCGGGGGCTACTGGCATATACAACTATTAAAATCTCTTACCCGTATGTCTTTTACATACTGCTCCGTGGCTCTGGTCAAACCATCTTGAGCGGCACGGAGGTGCGCGTCCCCCGCGTTAAAGGCATTCAACGCCTCAGGGGAGAAGCACCGTCATGAAAAACTGTCCGGCGACGCCTATGGTTCATGGCGCTCTCCACCTCAGACTTGGTGGCGGACAGTCTGTCGGCATCCTTCGTTGGAGGAGTATCCGGCTCGCGCCTTGCGCTCGCCTCCCCCTCCAGACCAGGCGCTGGAGCTTGGCTGGTAGAGGCTGGGTTGGTAACCTCTATGCCCGCAGTCCGGCGGGCGCTTTTTCTCCTACAAAAGTTATAAGCACTCAAACGCTTCCTAGGAACGTTGTTCTAAATAACGAACCGTGAGCTATACCTTTGCGGCGACGTTTCAATCCGCGCCGCGCTCCTCTTCCGCCTGCTGGGCCGGACTGACCCTTGTTGGTCAGCCGCCGCGGGTTCGGCTTCCCGCCTTGAAGGCACCGCCTGTAGGACACCGTTGTGTACGGTGGTTAGAAATGCGCGAAGATGGAGTAATGGTGTTAGGAATTCGGTCATAAGTACCTGGGAAGCCGGTGACAAGCCGGGGTAGTCGGCCGTAATGGCGACTAGAGCATTGTCCATGCTGAGATGGTGGAACACCCCGTCAATTAGCTCCACCTTTATATCCAGATCCTCTTCGGAGGTTGGATCAAGGGATCTTCCCGGATCCTCGGGTTGTGGAGCCGGACTGTGAATGTCCTCCACATCCCGGCGCAGTTCCTGCGTCAAAATCACAGAGTAAGGTACTCGGCTTTGAAAGCACGGGTTGGATGAATAAACGTCCACTTACCCAGCTCTGAGGGTTATTCATGGAGAACCCATTCAATGGGCTCGTACGGAGGAAGTCCTCCTTCTCCCCCTTGTATAGGCCGGACAGAATCTTCACCAGATCCTCGGCCGATCCCGGCCACTTACGGCCATGACGGGTGGCATCTTCCACCCCGTTGAAATCCCACATGGGGTGGCCCCTATATTGCAGCGGCTGCACCCCCCGCATAATGCATGTGGCCATGATTCCGATCATGGTCAATCCGGAATGGGCCAACAACCTTATCCGGCCCATCAAATAATGGACGCTCTTGTCTTCCTCCAGCTGAGGGCTCCGCGGGCGCCAACTTAGGCGTTTCTTTAGAGGAGCGTTGCTAAACTCAGGGAGGCCTATCCAAACTGGGTCCGGTAGTGGAGCGTCTTCTATATAAAACCATTCCGAAGGCCAGTCTTCAAACGCCTTCTTAGGGGTTTCGGATAGATATTCGGTCCCAGCGATGCGCCATATTTCGGCACCCCCCACTTGATATATTGACCCCTCGTGAGAGCGGGGTACGAGGCAGAATAGCCTCTTCCACAGCGTGAAATGGGGCTGGATGCCCAGGAATAGCTCGCAAAGAGCTATGAAACCCGCGATATGCAGAATAGAGGCGGGCGTTAGGTGATGGAGCTGGAGTCCGTAGAACCCCAGGAGCCCGCGGAGGAACGGATGTACAGGAAATCCAAGCCCCCTTATTAGATAAGGGATGAAGCATACCCGCTCCCCTTTAGAGGGACTAGGGGTGGCCTCCGCTTGCTTCCCACCTTTGTAGGTGGCCAGCCCGGCTCGAACCGGAACCATAAAGGCCGGAGGAAGATATCCCTCCGCTTGGAGCGTCACCAGCTCGCTGTGCGGAATAGAACATCTCCTCCAATCTCCTGGCGAGGGACTGGGAGCGCGAGAAGAGGAGCCGCGTCGACGGTCCATGATGGAATGGATTTTTGGTCAAGAAGCACTCCGATGAGTACTCGCGGGAGGAAGATGGTGTGATTTGGATCTGGATTCCTGCCTCTCTTATAGGCAGGTTATTTGCGCAGCTAGGGGGTAAAACATAAAAGATACCCTGGCTTTTCGCATTCATGCGACGCGTGGAAGAAGGCCATTATTGGGCGTGGAAGCCAAGAAGCGCGACATTGATAAGGAAGCCGTACACTGTTCGGCAGGTACATGGAACTTAAAGGAGAACCCGCCTTGCAACACCGAAGACTACACACGTGCTGGACTTATCATCATTGAAGCCTGGTTCGGGGGCTACTGAGGGAGTCCTAGACTAGGGGGTGTCCAGACAGCCGGACTATCATCGTCAGCCGGACTCCAAGACTATGAAGATACAAGATTGAAGACTTCGTCCCGTGTTCGGATGGGACTTTCCTTGGCGTGGAAGGCAAGCTTGGCGATACGGATATGTAGATCTCCTACCATTGTAACCAACTCTATGTAACCCTAGCCCTCTCCGGTGTCTATATAAACCGGATGGCTTTAGTCCGTAGGACACAACAACCATTACAACAATCATACCATAGGCTAGCTTTTAGGGTTTAGCCTCCTTGATCTCGTGGTAGATCTACTCTTGTAATACCCACATTATCAATATCAATCAAGCAGGACGTAGGGTTCTACCTCCATCAAGAGGGCCCGAACCTGGGTAAAACATCGTGTCCCTTGTCTCGTGTTACCATCCGCCTAGACGCACAGTTCGGGACCCCCTACCCGAGATCCACCGGTTTTGACACCGACAACAACCGTTACCAAGCCAGTTTGAAGATGGCCCCTTTTGAAGCTTTGTATGGGAGAAGGAGCCAGACACCATTGATGTGGGATGAAGTTGGAGACCTTCAGTTGTTTGGATCAAATGTGATCAAGGAGTCAGAAGAGAATGTTAAGTGGATTCGAGATAGACTGAAGGTAGCTCAGTCCAGGCAGAAGAGTTATGCAGACTCAAAAACGCAAGGAGGTAGTCCATGAAATTGGAGATAGAGCATGTCTTCGTGTGTCCCCTCTGCGAGGAGTTAAACTATTTGGAGTTAAGATAAAGTTAGCCCCGAGATTTGTAGGACCATACCGAGTTTTGGAGCGTATGGGAGAAGTGGCCAACAAATTGGAGTCACCCGAAGGACTATCAGAAGTTCATGTGTGTTTCACGTTTCCCAGTTGAAGAAGTGCCATGCAGAGATGGCCAATATTCCCCTGTAAGGATGCTTGACCCTGGAAAGGATAATGATGTTCCATGAAGTGGAGTATGGACTTCATAGGTATAAGTTTTTATCTCGGTATGTGGGATATCCCACGAGGATGAAGAGATAAATTACTATTGGATATAAAGGAGGTATGATGTTGGAAATATGGATCAATGGAAATTCCATGACGAGTCTGAGTAATCACGTCTTAGTTTGGTACAAATAGAAGGAAGAAATACATTACAATTGGATGGATTTTAAGTATGCTAGGAAGCTGGAAGTTGAATGTTGGAATAATGATCTGTTGCCCAGAGGATGAGTTCATGATTTACAAGTGATGAGGTGGGCCATAACCCACAGGCCCCAGGACCTGGCAAGAAGCAAGCACACTCTTGCTGAAGGAAAAACCCTCGAAGAGGATATACCTTTATCAACCGACGATTTTATAGGAGCAACGCAAAAGCCTGAGAGTTGTGAAGGACCAATAGATGTTTGTTTGGCTTGCAGAATAAATGGATTCATCCGAACTTGGTTTGGCGACAAGAGAAATTCTGCAATGTTTGTGAGGATGACCGAGTGTTAGACTGCGAGATTTGCTAAACCGTATACAAGGTAATGATTTGGGAGCGGGATGGATTGATCACCATACCGACTTACTCTTATTATTCGCCTTGCTATATGGGATGGTAAATCCGAGTGACTTACCTATAGTAGAGAGACGACGATATTAAACCTTGTTTGAACCTTAGAATGGTATAGGTATTTTCCCTTGTACACGACAGTTGTTGCCAATCGTAGGATATACGGTGAGGTTCAACCCAGACCCATTTCCTGCAGGAGCAACCATAAATTGTTGACCACCAGGAGATATCGATAGTTGTTTAGTATTGGCGCCAGACCCGTCAGCTAAGAAGACCCAGTCTCGGAATAAGCTTACCAAGATGAAAGGACCGAAGAATTGAGGAAAAAGGTTATGCCGCTACCGGAAGAGCCAGAGAAGGAATTATACTGAAGATTCTGGGAAGACTGACACTGTCAACAATAAGGATGGAGTATATGAGTTTTGATGGAACCGTAACCATGCTTCTAAGGGTGGTAGCACCCGAGACCCCGGAGACGATCGATGGATTTTTGAGAAGACCCCAAACCTAACCTATTTCTCTCTAGCCTCTCCGAATCTCGAGGACGAGGTTCATTTTAAGGGTGGTAGGTTTGTAACATCCCAAAATTCTAAATTTTGGAATGTTATAAACAAATAGATAGTTTTTGTTGATTGTTTGATTGATTGACTGAAATTGAGTGAAATTCGAAACTTTTTTGAAAGTTAAATGAGAGGGAATAAAAGGACTTTCCCAAACTTTCATTCTGCATTCGTGATCTCCGTGAATTCAAATTCTTTTCACAACAAAAACCCTGGATAGAAGATGACATGACTTCTTCCATTTATCTAAATGACAAGGGGTGTTGAAAATATTTGAATTTCATTTGGAAAATATTTCCAACCCAGGAACTTTATGCAACTCAATGATTTTCACGAGCGAAGATAAAATGACTTCTTCAAAACATATGAAATATGAGTTGGGAGTTTCAAAGAATTAAATTCAAAGTTCTTTTGAATTTATTTTCAATTTGGAGTTATTTGAGTTTTATTCAAATTATTTTTCTCCAAAAATTAAATATATGGAAAATAGGGTAACATGATTCCCTACATCAGAAAATTGGAGAGAAATAAATTTGAGTTAATTTTGGTATTTTCAAAATGTTTTTATTGGATTTTATTAGAGCAGTAACATTGTTTGATTTATTTGAATTTTTTTAGATTTTATTTGAAGATAGAATAATGTACATCTTGTAGGAATTCTTTTTCTGAAAATTTTGATATATTATATGCCTATAGTATATTTTAGTTTATTTAGTTTTATTTCTTCTTCTGTAGAAATAAATGTTTTAAAAAAAAGTTCCCTCCGCCGAACTGGCCGACCGAGCTCCTGTCAGGCCAAGGCCCAGCCCAGCGAGCCACTTGCTCCCGTCCCCAACCGGAACTCGTCCCGAGTCCGTCGCCGCGTCGCCATGGATGACGTGCCGCCTCCGGCCTCCTCTGCCCCCTCCTCCACGCCACCTCCTCCCCTCCTCTATAAATCTCGCAGCCCCGACCCTCTCTCTCTCTCTTTTTCGTCGCGCCGCCACACTTCTCGCCGCCCCACTCCATCCCGTCACCGTGGACCACCGCAGACGCCGCCATCCTCTTCGCCTTGCCGCACCGCCCCTCCCCGACCCCTCTGTTGCCCTCCTCAACGACCGGAGCCACCGCCCCGACCGGAGCAGAGCCGCCGCCGCCGTCCCGCCCGCCGGACTTCGCCGCCGCCGCCGCGTAACCGCCGCCCCCTCCCTCGCCGTCGGATCTGGATCCAACGATCCAGATCGTTTTAGTTTTTTTTCCCCGAAACGTTTTGTTTTTATTTAGAGAACGTCCACTATTTAGATCTTATAAATGAATGTCCGTTAATTAGTTCTTTTCTTTTTCTGTTATTTCAGCCAGGGACCCATCCGTGAATATTTTATTCACAAATTATTCCCTAATTTTCAAATGCTCACAACTTTTTGCTCGTTTATCCAAATCCAACGAAACCAACGCCCACTTCTTCGTTATGATCTCATATATCCAGTAAAACAACTCAAACATGTTTTTGAAAGTTTAAAATTTGAATTAGATCAGATTTGAATTTGAACTTCGTTTGATCATAACTTGAGTTTCGTAACTCCGATTTAGTTGATTCCTTTTGCAAATCGAAGCTCTTGACCTAAACATTCTGGTAAGGACAAATTCACATAATTTTGGTACTGTTAGGAATTGTTTTATGTTGCAAGAGTTATTCGCTTGGTTTTGATGTTTTCCGAATCGTACTCTTTGTTCTTTCCGATCTTTTGAGTGATTGCTTATGTGTGGTTACTATTGCTTGCTCACGATAGATTGACCAGAGTGTGACGAGTAGAACTATCAAGAGTTTTGAGTGCGAATCATCTTCATCAACATTGCAGGCAAGTTCACACTTTCATCATATCCCTTTTCATACCCAGTTTTTATGCATTAGTTTCAACCCTCAAACATTGCATGAGTAGGATTGATAACATGTGGGTATTGGGAAGTAGTTGATGAGGTAGGAACCTATTGCCCTGTTTATTACCAAACCCTTGGGAGTTACTTCTACATTTGCTTATTATGCCATGCTATGCTCGTAGACGTGGATTGGGTTTGAGTGTATCCATGACAGATGTGAGATTGTTAATTAATGGTTTATTTAAGGTGGCAACATTAATACACATTTGGGTGGATTGAGGTACCTGGTTATTCCAGGATTGCCTGTCTAGGCAACTGGGTAGACCAGGAATGCCTGTTTTTTGATGGACCTCCACCCAGGCTCAAAGGGATCATAAGATTAGTCATGCTAGAAACTTCCGTGTGCAGCCACATGCTATTATGGGCTCTAGCATAGTTGATTAAGTCATGCGAACTCTTACAGTGGTAGACTAGTAGATGTAGGGGAAAGTAGGTGTACCGGTCTACCCATCGTAAGGTGCTAGCGCTTCTGAAAGGCTATGTCTCGGTCATTCGTTTCTCAAACACCATGTAGTGCGAGAAAACCAATGGAGGAGATCGAGTCATGCGGGGAAAAGTGCGCAAACCTCTGCAGAGTGTATAAACTAATCATGATTAGCCGTGTCCCCGGTTATGGACAATCTTGAGTATCTAGTACTTGGATTATCATGTGAATCTCATCATGTTACTTTAATTAAATTTTGTTGGGTTTAATGATGTTACTTAATTGGGATTGAGAATGCTGTCAACCATTCTCAATGTTTAACAACCACCATGATAGTTAAATAAAATTTATTCCTTTGCAGTAGGGAAATATTGGCTTTTCGCAAAAACATTATAAATATAGAGCCTCCACCAGCCAAATATGCATGTAGTGATAGCCTTTATTCATCATTGCTCTATGGTGTGAATTTGCCAGTACATTCAATGTACTGACCCTTTGTGGCTGCAATGTCTCATGTTACAGGATCTTACGACGAGTAAGTGATACGTTAGGGTTACGATTTCTACACTCAACTTTGCCGTTGGTGTTGATGGGAATCCACAACCTTGTTACTTCCGCTATTTGGATTGAGGTAATAGTATTTACGTTACTTTATACATGTGATTTACCTCTGTTATAAATCCTCGAGTACTGTGTGTGTCAGCATACCAATCCAGGGATGACAGTTAAGCACAGAGACTTGATCCATTTGGGTCGGGTCGCTACAATTCTCTCTTATTTTACAAGGTTTATCATGAAGAGGGGGAATGCGGCAGCTGGAATTCTGGCTGGAAAGGGAGCAAACATTGGAAACCTATTCTGCACTGCTCCAAAAATCTTGAAACTCCACGAAACATGTTTTTGGAATTTATAAGAATTATTGAGCGAAAGAAATACACCAGGGGGCCCACACCCTGTCCAGGAGAGATGAGGGCGCCCCCCTACTGGGCGCGCCCCCTATCTCCTGGGCCCCCTGGTGGGCCTCCGCTGTCCATCTTCTGCTATATTAGAGCTTTTACCCTGGAAAAAATCGTGGGCAAGCTTACGGGACGAAACTCCGCCGCCACGAGGCGGAACCTTGGTAGAATCAATCTTGGGCTCCGGCGAAGCTGTTTTGCCGGGGACACTTCCCTCCGGGAGGGGAAAATCATCACCAACGTCATCACCAACAATCCTCTCATCGGGAGGGGGTCAATCTCCATCAACATCTTCAGCAGCACCATCTCCTCTCGAAACCCTAGTTCATCTCTTGTATCCAATCTTGTATCAAAACCACAAACTGGTACCTGTGGGTTGCTATAGTGTTGATTACTCCTTGTAGTTGATGTTAATTGGTTTACTTGGTGGAATATCATATGTTCTGATCCTTTATGCATATTATTACTCCTCTGATTATGAACATGAATATGCTTTGTGAGTAGTTATGTTTGTTCCTAAGGACATGGGTGAAGTCTTGCTATTAGTAGTCATGTGAATTTGGTATTTGTTCGATATTTTGATGAGATGTATGTTGTCTTTTCCTCTAGTGGTGTTATGTGAACATCGACTACATGACACTTCACCATTATTTGGGCCTAGAGGAAGGCATGGGGAAGTAATAAGTAGATTGTCGGTGTCAAAACCGGCGGATCTCGGGTAGGGGGTCCCGAACTGTGCGTCTAGGCGGATGATAACAGGAGACAAGGGACACGATGTTTTACCCAGGTTCGGGCCCTCTTGATGGAGGTAAAACCCTACGTCCTGCTTCATTGATATTGATAATGTGGGTATTACAAGAGTAGATCTACCACGAGATCAAGGAGGCTAAACCCTAAAAGCTAGCCTATGGTATGATTGTTGTAATGGTTGTTGTGTCCTACGGACTAAAGCCATCCGGTTTATATAGACACCGGAGAGGGCTAGGGTTACATAGAGTCGGTTACAATGGTAGGAGATCTACATATCCGTATCGCCAAGCTTGCCTTCCACGCCAAGGAAAGTCCAATCCGGACACGGGACGAAGTCTTCAATCTTGTATCTTCATAGTCTTGGAGTCCGGCTGACGATGATAGTTCGGCTGTCCGGATACCCCCTAGTCCAGGACTCCCTCAGTAGCCCCCGAACCAGGCTTCAATGACGATAAGTCCAGCACTTGTGTAGTCTTCGACGTTGCAAGGCGGGTTCTCCTTTAAGTTCCATGTACCTGCCGAACAGTGTCCGACTTCCTTATCAATGTCGCGCTTCTTGGCTTCCACGCCCAATAATGGCCTTCTTCCATGCGTCGCATGAATGCGAAAAGCCAGGGTATCTTTTATGTTTTACCCCCTAGCTGCGCAAATAACCTGCCTATAAGAGAGGCAGGAATCCAGATCCAAATCACACCATCTTCCTCCCGCGAGTACTCATCGGAGCGCTTCTTGACCAAAAATCTATTCCATCATGGACCGTCGACGCGGCTCCTCTTCTCACGCTCCTAGTCCCTCGCCAGGAGATTGGAGGAGATGTTCTGTTCCGCACAGCGAGCTGGTGACGCTCCAAGCGGAGGGATATCTTCCTCCAGCCTTTATGGTTCTGGTTTGAGCCGAGCTGGCCACCTACAAAGGTGGGAAGCAAGCGGAGGCCACCCCTAGTCCCTCTAAAGGGGAGCGGGTATGCTTCATCCCTTATCTAATAAGGGGGTTTGGATTTCCTGTACATCCGTTCCTCCGCGGGCTCCTGGAGTTCTACGGACTCCAGCTCCATCACCTAACGCCCGCCTCTATTCTGCATATCGCGGGTTTCGTAGCTCTTTGAGAGCTATTCCTGGGCATCGAGCCCCATTTCGCGCTGTGGAAGAGGCTATTCTGCCTTGTACCCCGCTCTCACGAGGGGTCAATATATCAAGTGGGCGGTGCCGAAATATGGCGCATCGCCGGGACCGGATATCTATCCGGAACCCCTAAGAAGGCGTCCGAAGACTGGCCTTCGGAATGGTTTTATATAGAAGACGCTCCACTGCCGGACCCAGTTCGGATCGGCCTCCCTGAGTTTAACAACGCTCCTCTGAAGAAACGCCTAAGTTGGTGCCCGCGGAGCCCTCAGCTGGAGGAAGACAAGAGCGTCCATTATTTGATGGGACGGATAAGGTTGCTGGCCCGTTCCAGATTGACCATGATCGGAATCATGGCCACATGCATTATGCGGGGGGTGCAGCTGCTGCAATACAGGGGCCACCCCATGTGGGATTTCAACGGGGAGGACGATGCCACCCGTCATGGCCGTAAGTGGCCGGGATCGGCCGAGGATCTGGTGAAGATTCTGTCCGGCCTGTACAAGGGGGAGAAGGAGGACTTCCTCCGTACGAGCCCATTGAATGGGTTCTCCATGAATAACCCTCGGAGTTGGGTAAGTGGACGTTTATTCATCCGACCCGTGCTTTCAAAGCCGAGTACCTTACTCTGTGATTTTGACGCAGGAACTGCGCCGGGATGTGGAGGACATTCACAGTCCGGCTCCACAACCCGAGGATCCGGGAAGATCCCTTGATCCGACCTCCGAAGAGGATCCGGATATAAAGGTGGAGCTAATTGACGGGGTGTTCCACCAGCTCAGCATGGACAATGCTCTAGTCGCCATTACGGTCGACTACCCCGGCTTGTCACCGGCTTCCCAGGTACTTATGACCGAATTCCTAACACCATTACTCCATCTTCGCGCATTTCTAACCACCGTACACAACGGTGTCCTGCAAGCGGTGCCTTCAAGACGGGAAGCCGAACCCGCGGCGGCTGACCAACAAGGGTCAGTCCGGCCCAGCAGGCGGAAGAGGAGCGCGGCGCGGATTGAAACGTCGCCGCAAAGGTATAGCTCACGGTTCGTTATTTAGAACAACGTTCCTAGGAAGCGTTTGAGTGCTTATAACTTTTGTAGGAGAAAAAGCGCCCGCTGGACTGCGGGCATAGAGGTTGCCAACCCAGCCTCTACCAGCCAAGCTCCAGCGCCTAGTCTGGAGGGGGAGGCGAGCGCAAGGCGCGAGCCGGATACTCCTCCAACGGAGGATGCCGATAGACTGTCCGCCACCAAGTCTGAGGTGGAGAGCGTCGCCGGACAGTTTTTCGTGACGCGTGCTTCTCCCCTGAGGCGTTGAATGCCTTTAACGCGGGGGACGCGCACCTCCGTGCCGCTCAAGATGGTTTGACCAGAGCCACGGAGCAGTATGTAAAAGACATACGGGTAAGAGATTTTAATAGTTGTATATGCCAGTAGCCCCCGAGACTTAAAGTAGTTATATTAACTGATTTAAGGATCATTTGAACTGTAGGATCTTACAAAGAAGAATACCCAACTGTCTCAGGAGCTGCAAGAGTGTATGGCCCAACTTGAGGCCGCACTCGCTACCGCAGGAGGAAACACAGGGACCCCTCCTGGTAACACATTATTTAAAAAGATAAGTGGTGTGTGGCCTGCGCGCAAGTCTAATAATGATGTTGCAGGTGCTGCCGGACAAGATCCGGACAGGCAAGAACTACTGCGCCAGCTGAAGGCCAGCGAGAGGGTGCTGCATAAGGTGCAGCAAGAAAGGAACAAGCTCCAGGATGCCCACGCCCAGCTTGGAGAAGAGCTGAAGGGTGTTCGGGCCGAGCTGTCTGGCTCCGTTAAGGAGAATCAGCGGCTTCGTCGCGACATCTATAGTAAGTGCTTGAGCGAACTCCTTTGAAAAGAAGAGTTCAGCGAGGAAGTCAATTGACAAAATATGTCTGTAGGTATACTCACAGGTCGCCCTGCGGAGGAGATGCCCGTATCAATGGGTGATCAACTTCCCGAGCTGTTGCAACTGCTTGAACGAGTTCGGCAGGCAATGAGCGGCGTCGTCCAGGCTTTATGGCCAAGCCTCTCCCTATCCGGAGGCCTTGGGGAGCTTGCGGAGAAGCTTCAGGGAGTGCGGCAGCACTTCCGTTTATGGAAGATCTCAGCCTGCCGCCAAGGTGCCAGGGAGGCCTGGGCTATGGTGAAGACGCGGTACAAGAAGGCGGATCCCAACCACATGGCCGAGGTCAGACCTGTGGGGCCCGATGGGAAGGAGATCCCTATGAGTTTAGTATACGGCCAAGTAGAGTTGGCCGCTAAATTTTCCCAATGAGACTGTAAATTAGACAGCCTGTTAGACGGGATTGAGGAGGAATACAGTCAGTTGATTTGAAAATGTATTTTAAAATGACATGTAAAATGTCTTCTAGCCGGATTGTAGATCGTTTGTCTTTGCCGACCTTTTCGCTTCAACCTCGGGACCCTAGAGTCCGGAGTGTGTCCGAATACCTTCTCGGTTAAGAAACAACCGGGGCATGCATGGAGACCAGGCGTAGGGGTCATTAGTGCTTTATCAGACAAGTGCCCAACTAGTTATGTTATATTACATGGTTAGTAAGAAACATCTTCCAGGGAGAATAGTTCCGTTAAGGGTTCCTTTCCTCTGGGGAGGCATGCCCTAAAGTGCATGTCCGGACTGCGAAAAGAGCAGGATAACATCTGGGGGCAGATAAATAAATTGGTAAAAAATTTTCTTTCAAATCACCGACCGAATATTCCCTTAAGAACGCTAGCTTTCGGCTTCACCCAGTCTGAGGTACACATCCGGCTGACCCGGCAGTAACAATCGTAGAGGTGCTCCCTTTACCTCCTAGCCGAACAATCGGGAACGTAGGGGTAAGCACATGAGCCAGGCAACCCAGCTTGGCCAAAACTTAAGTCATATCGATGCATATATTGGTGAATAAAAGGTACACGTGGAAGTTTGACACGCGTGCTGGGCATGAAGCCCTTATAATTAAGCTTCTGGTAAGGAAGCCCCCAGGTATAATGAGTGCGGATAGCACATCAATTGCGTGCGAACGATGCGCAAGTAAGCCTTTTAAGGCTTTGATGAATAAGGGTGAGAGAAAAAAGATAAACAAAAGACAGCTGAAGTGTAAAAAATTTGGACGGGGGAAAGGGACGAACTCTTAGTCCGGCGCTAGGCATAGAATCTTCGGAGGCGGGCTGCGTTCCATGGGTTCGGCTCGAGTCGGTTGTCCGACGCATTTCGTAGACGGTACGCTCCGCCGGTCAAGACTTGATCGATGATGAAGGGGCCTTCCCATTTGGGCTTGAGCTTGTCCTTTTTATTGTCCGGCAGGCGCAGAACTAGTTCGCCAACGTTGTAAGTCTTGGCCCGTACTTCTCAGCTTTGATATCTTCGAGCCTACTGCTGATAGAATGCGGAACGAGCCTTGGCGACGTCACGTTCTTCCTCCAATGCGTCCAAGCTGTCCTGCCGATCCAGCTCGGCTTCTCTTTCTTCGTACATGAGCACTGGAGGTGAGTCATGAATGATGTCGCAGGGCAGAACTACTTCTGCGCCGTATACCATAAAAAATGGGGTGAATCCGGTAGTACGGTTGGGCGTTGTCCGTAGCCCCCAGAGTATGGAGTCGAGCTCCTCTACCCCGTGTGTGTCAGATTTCGTAAGGGACCGCACTAGTCTGGGTTTGATGCCGCTCATTATTAGACCATTCGCTCGTTCCACTTGACCGTTGGTTTGAGGATGATAGCCTGAAGCGTAATCGAGCTTAATGCCCGTATTTTTGCACCATGATTTAACCTCGTCGGCCGTGAAGTTCGTGCCCTTGTCGGTGATGATGCTGTGGGGGACACCATAACGGTGTACTACCCCGGATATGAAGTCTATCACTGGTCCGGACTCTGCCGTTTTAACTGGCTTGGCCTCTATCCATTTGGTGAATTTATCCACCATGACCAATAGGTACCTTTGCTTGTGGGTTCCCCCTTTAAGTGGTCCAACCATGTCAAGCCCCCAGACCGCAAACGGCCAGGTAATGGGTATAGTTTTGAGGGCGGTGGGTGGCATATGGCTCTGATTAGCAAAGAGCTGACAACCGATGCATCTTTGGACTAAGTCCTGAGCATCTGCCCGGGCCGTCGGCCAATAAAATCCTATACGGAATGCCTTTCCTACAAGGGCCCCGGGCTGCGGCGTGGTGTCCGCCTAGTCCGGCGTGAATTTCAGCCAGAAGGTCTCGCCCTTCCTCTTCGGAGATACACCTTTGAAGGACTCCGGTTGTGCTTTTCTTATAGAGTTCTCCCTCATGGACCTTGTAGGCTTTAGATTGCCGAACTATGCAGCGGGCCTCATTTTGGTCTTCGGAAGTTCCTGCCTAAGCAAGTAGGCTAGGAATGGCTCTGTCCACGGGGCGATTACTGCCATTATGTCGTGGGCTGAAGGTGTTATTTCATCGGCTGAATCGCCGATTATGTCAGATTGCTTTGTGTCGGTTGGTGCGGCTGCTTCTGGTTTGTTATTTCCGAACTCCTCTTCCCATAGTACGGATGGCTTAAACAGCCGTTCCAGGAAGATGTTTGGAGGGACAGCGTCATGTTTTGCGCCGATGCGTGCCAATACGTCGGCCGCTTGGTTATTATCCCTGGCTACATGGTGGAATTCAAGTCCTTCGAACCGAGCTGACATTTTAAGGACAACGTTATGATAGGCTGCCATTTTCGGATCGTTGGCGTCAAAGTCTCCATTTACTTCGGATATTGCGAGGTTTGAGTCCCCGCGCACCTCTAGGTGTTGAATGCCCATGGAGATTGCCATCCGGAGGCCATGTAAGAGGGCCTCATATTAGGCTGCGTTGTTGGAGTCCGTGTACATTATCTGAAGTACGTATTGGACTGTATCCCCGGTTGGGGACGTCAATACGACGCCAGCCCCCAATCCGGCCAACATTTTGGAGCCATCGAAGTGCATAATTCAATTGGAATATGCGACGTACTCTTTAGGGAGTTCGGCTTCAGTCCACTCAGCGACAAAGTCAGCCAAAACTTGCGACTTTATAGCTCGCCGGGGTTTGTAAGTTATATCGAATGGTAAGAGCTCAATGGCCCATTTTGCAATCCTGCCCGTCGCATCGCGGTTGTTTATAATGTCATGTAGGGGTACTTCGGAGGCCACTGTTATCGAACACTCTTGAAAGTAGTGTCGGAGCTTCCGGGATACCATGAACACCGCATACGCTATTTTTTGATAGTGTGGGTAACGGGACTTGCAGGGAGTTGAAATAGTGGATACGTAGTACACTGGTTTTTGAAGAGGGAATTTATGCCCTTCTGTCTCTCGTTCTACGACGAGTACCGCGCTTACAACTTGATGTGTTGCCGCGATGTATAACAACATTGGTTCGCCCAGGTTAGGCGCAGCCAGGACCGGATTTGTTGCCAATATGGCCTTTATTTCTTTGAGTTCGGCAGAGGCAGCATCCGTCCACTCGAAGTGTTCGGTGCGTCTGAGGAGGCGATAGAGGGGCAATGCCTTTTCTCCCAAACTGGAGATAAAGCGGCTGAGAGCCGCCATGCATCCAGTCAATTTTTGGATCTGTTTAAGGTCTTTTGGAATATCCAGCTGTGACAGAGCTCGGATCTTGGCTGGGTTTGCTTCAATTTCTGTACCGGATACAATGAAGCCCAGGAGCTTTCCGGCTGGTACGCCGAAAACGCATTTTTCCGGATTCAGCTTGATGTCATATGCTCGGAGGTTGTCGAATGTGACCCTCAAATCGTCTACTAGAGTTTCGACATGTTTGGTTTTGACGACTACGTCGTCTACGTATGCCTCTACTGTTTTGTCGATCTGGGTAGCCAGACATGTCTGAATCATGCACTGATATGTTGCGCCGACGTTTTTAAGTCCGAAGGGCATCGTGTTGAAGCAGAATGGTCCATATGGAGTAATGAATGCTGTTGCGGCTTGGTCTGCTTCCGCCATCTTGATTTGATGATAGCCGGAGTATGCGTCCAGGAAGCACAATGAATCATGCCCTGCGGTAGCATCGATTATTTGGTCGATGCGGGGGAGGGGGAAGGGATCCTTTGGGCAGGCCTTGTTGAGGTCCTTAAAATCGACACATAGGCGCCAAGATTTGTCCTTCTTTGGTACCATTACCAGGTTTCCTAGCTAATCCGGATGTTTGATGTCTCTGATGAATCCGGCTTCCAATAGTTTGGCTAGTTCTTCTCCCATTGCCTGTCTTTTGGGTTCAGAAAATCATCGAAGAACCTGTTTGACTGGCTTGAATCCTTTTAGGATATTTAGGCTATGCTCTGCCAATCTGCGTGGGATTCCCGGCATATCTGAAGGGTGCCAGGCGAAAATGTCCCAATTTTCCCGAAGGAATTCTCGCAGTGCGGCGTCTACATCAGGGTTCAGCTATGCCCCGATGGAGGCCGTCTTTGTCGGGTTCATTGGATGGACCTGGAATTTTACTATTTCGTCCGCTGGTTTAAAGGAGGTGGACTTGGATCTCTTATCGAGTATCACATCGTCCCTATGCACCGTAGAGCGCAGCGTGGTGAGTTCCTCTGCCGCTAGGGCTTCGGATAGTGCCTCCAGGGCTAATGCGGTTGTCTTGTTTTCGGCGCGGAGTGCTATGTCTGGATCACTAACGAGAGTGATTATTCTGCCGTGCCCAGGCATTTTGAGCTTCATGTACCCGTAATGGGGTATGGCTTGAAAAATTGTGAATGCCTCTCGTCCTAATATAGCGTGATATCCGCTGCTAAACGGGGCCACTTGGAACGTGACTTCTTCGGACCTGTAATTGTCCGGCGAGCCGAACACCACATCAAGTGTGATTTTTCCGGTGCAGCGCGCTTCCCGGCTAGGGATTATTCCTCGGAAGGTTGTGCTGCTTCGCTCAATGTGGCTCCAGTCTATTTCTATTTTTTGAAGAGTTTCCTCGTAGATGAGGTTTAATCCGCTGCCGCCATCCATGAGTACCTTTGTAAGTCGAAAGCCGTCCACTATTGGACTGAGGACCAATGTGGCTGGTGCTTGGGCTGTTCGGAATTTAGGTTCGTCGTTGGCGTTGAAGGTGATGGCCGCGTTGCTCCAAGGATTTGTTGTTGCTACTTGGTAGACTTTGGCTAGGCTGCGGATTGTTCGTTTCCGCATATTGTTTGATGCGAAAGTTTCGAAGACTGTTGATACCGTACCGGTACTGTTGGTGTGGTTTTCCGGGGCTAGAAGCTCCTCGCCACTTTTGGCCACCTGCCGTAATATCCAACATGCTCGAAGGCTATGTGTTGGGGTGGCGCCCTCTGTACTGTGAATTGTACAGGGTCTACTAAGCCATCCCTCCAGTACGGTTCCGTTCCCTTTATGGGGTTTCTGCTTTTTGGTTTTTGTACCTGGTGCCTGAGTGTAATGCACCCTTTTGTTGCGGACTAGGGCTGTATTCGGCGCCGGATTGTCCCAAAACCTATTTTCAGTTTTCCGGAAACTCTCTATCGCACAATACTTTTGTACTATGGATGCCAGGTCGGCGAAGCGTGTGATTTCACGACGGCTGACGGCGTTCAAGATTCCCTTGTCCGTACAATTATTGCAAAAAATTGAGATTGCGTTTTCCTCTCGGCAGTCCTTTATCCTGTCCATAACTAGGAGGAATCTGGCCTAGTAATGATGTACTGTTTCAGCAGGCTCTTGCCGGATTAGAGATAGATCGCGTATGTCTGGGCGGGGTGGTCTAATTGAGTCCGGAACCCTACCCATCTCAAGGCTCAAGGGCCGAGAAGTTTGCGAATTCGGAAACCTGGAAAGTGGAACGTGGTCCAACGAGTCCGGTCTGATGCCTGACTTTAGGTTCAGCACTTGATCGAAGTCCGTCCCTCCGCGGGAATCCGGCATGGAGGGTTCGGAAGCCTGGACATGACTAGTTTTCAATATAGGAGAAGAGTCGCCGCGATGTTCCTCTACCACCGTGACGTGGTGGGTAACCTGGGGAGAGTTAATCTCTCTCAGATCGGTTTTAAGCCCGATCCGATTGTAGTCTATAGCGACTCCCAGGGCGGCGATGCGATCCAAGAGTTCGTTTATGGATGAGAGCTCTGTTGGATCTAGCTGCTCGGCGAATTCTGAGTTGACGCGAAGATTGCTTTTGATGACCCGAGAGGTCATTGTCGAAGCGGTGGCCGGACAGGCGGTCATGAGAAATCCGCCTAGCCGGATAGTTTGGCCGGCGGCCAAGGCTCCTTTGGTGAAAATACCGTCCTTGAAGACGGGAAGAGGCATCCTTCCTATCGGTGATGGTACAGAGGAACTCTCAATGAAAGCACCAATGTCGGTGTCAAAACCGGCGGATCTTGGGTAGGGGGTCCCGAACTGTGCGTCTAGGCGGATGGTAACAGGAGACAAGGGACACGATGTTTTACCCAGGTTCGGGCCCTCTTGATGGAGGTAAAACCCTACGTCCTGCTTGATTGATATTGATAATGTGGGTATTACAAGAGTAGATCTACCACGAGATCAAGGAGGCTAAACCCTAAAAGCTAGCCTATGGTATGATTGTTGTAATGGTTGTTGTGTCCTACGGACTAAAGCCATCTGGTTTATATAGACACCGGAGAGGGCTAGGGTTACATAGAGTCGGTTACAATGGTAGGAGATCTACATATCCGTATCGCCAAGCTTGCCTTCCACGCCAAGGAAAGTCCCATCCGGACACGGGACGAAGTCTTCAATCTTGTATCTTCGTAGTCTTGGAGTCCGGCTGATGATGATAGTCCGGCTGTCCGGACACCCCCTAGTCCAGGACTCCCTCATAGATGATGGGTTGCTAGAGTGATAGAAGCTTAAACCCTAGTTTATGCGTTGCTTCGTTAGGGGTTGATATGGATCCATATGTTTAATGTTGTGGTTAGGTTTACCTTAATACTTCTTTTGTAGTTGCGGACGCTTGCAATAGGGGTTAATCATAAGTGGGATGCTTGTCCAAGTAAGGGCAGTACCCAAGTGCCGGTCCAAGCACATATCAAATTATCAAAGTACCGAACGCGAATCATATGAACGTGATGAAAACTAGCTTGACGATAATTCTCATGTGTCCTCGGGAGCTCCTTTCTCATTATTAGAAATTGTCCAGGCTTATCCTTTGCTACATAAAGGATTGGGCCACCTTGCTGCACTTTATTTACTTTATTTTCTTGTTACTCATTACTATTTTATCTTATCACAAAACTATCTATCACCTACAATTTCAGTGCTTGCAGAGAAAACCTTACCGAAAACCGCTTATCATTTCCTTCTGCTCCTCGTTGGGTTCGACACTCTTACTTATCGAAAGGACTACGATAGATCCCCTACACTTGTGGGTCACCTTATCTTTGTGGATGAAGTTTGTGGATTATTTAAGCTTGCAGGTATTCCCGATGATGTTGTCAAAAGGAAGGTCTTCCCTTTATCTTTGAAGGGATATGCATTGACATGGTATAGGCTACGTGATGATACGAGATCTTGGAATTGTAAGCGATTGAAGTTGGAATTTCACCAGAAGTTCTATCCTATGCATCTTGTTCATCGTGATCGTAATTACATATATAATTTCTGGCCTCGCGAAGGAGAAAGCATCGCTCAAGCTTGGGGGAGGCTTAAGTCAATGTTATATTCATGCCCCAATCATGAGCTCTCCCGGGAAATGATTATTCAAAACTTTTATGCTCGGCTTTCTCTTGACAATCGCAACCTGCTCGATACTTCCTATGCTAGTTCTTATATGCTGAAGACTATTGATTTCAAATGGGACTTATTGGAAAGAATTAAACGCAACTCTGAAGATTGGGGTTCCGACGATGGTAAGGAGTCAGGTATGACATCTAAGTTCGATTGTGTTAAATCTTTTATGGATACCGATGCCTTCCGTGGATTTAGCGCTAAGTATGGATTTGACTCTGAGATAGTAGCTTCTTTCTGTGAATCTTTTGCTACTCACGTTGATCTCCCTAAAGAGAAGTGGTTTAAATATAATCCTCCTATTGAAGTGAAAGTAGTTGCACCTATTACAGTTGAATAAAAGACTATCACCTATAGTGATCCTATTGTTCCTACTACTTATGTTGAGAAACCTCCTTTTCCTGTTAGGATAAAGGATCATGCTAAAGCTTCGACTGTTGTTCGTAAGAGTAATACTAGGACTTATACACCTCTTGAGCAAATTAATGTTGAACCTAGTATTGCTATGGTTAAAGATCTCTTGGATGATGATTGAGATGGGCATGTTATTTATTTCTGTGGTGATACTGCTAATATTGCTACACCAGATACTAAGACACGTAGACCTGTCGTAGGCATGCCCATTATTTCTGTTAAAATAGGAGATCATTGTTATCATGGCTTATGTGATATGGGTGCTAGTGCTAGTGCAATACCTTATACCTTATATCAAGAAATTATGCATGACATTGCACCCATTGAATTAGAAGACATTGATGTAACTATTAAGCTTGCTAATAGGGATACCATTAAACCCTTTGGGATTGTTAGAGATGTTGAAGTTTTGTGTGGGAAGGTTAAATACCCTGCTGATTTTCTTGTTCTTGGTTCCCCACAAGATGATTTTTGTCCCATTATTTTCGGTAGACCCTTCTTGAATACAGCTAGTGCTAAGATTAATTGTGAAAAGAATATTGTCACCGTTGGCATAGATGGTATGTCTCATGAGTGTAATTTTGCTAAGTTTAGTAGACAACCTCGTGATAGGGAACCACCTAGTAAGGATGAGATTATTGGTCTTGCTTCCATTGTTGTTCCTCTAACTGATCCGTTAGAACAATATTTGCTAGACCATGAAAACGATATGTTTATGAAGGAAAGAAAGGAAATAGATGAACTGTTCCTTAAACAGGAACCTATGCTGAAATATAACCTTCCCATTGAAATTCTTGGGGATCCCCCTCCACCCAAGGGTGATCTCGTGTTTGAACTCAAACCATTACTTGATAATCTTAAGTATGCTTATTTTGATGAAAAGGAAGTATATCCTGTTATTATTAGTGCTAACCTTTCAGAGAAAGAAGAAGAAAGATTATTGAAAACTCTGAAGAAGCACCAAGCTGCTATTGGATATACTCTGGATGATCTTAAGGGCATTAGTCCCACATTATGCCAACAAAAAATTATAGTGGAGAAAGATTCCAAACCAGTTAGAGATCCTCAACGACGACTAAATCCCAAGATGAAAGAAGTGGTAAGAAAGGAGATACTAAAGCTCCTTGAGGCAGGTATTATTTATCCCGTTGCTGATAGTGAATGGGTAAGTCATGTCCATTGTGTTCCTAAAAAGGGAGGTATTACCGTTGTTCCTAATGATAAAGATGAATTGATCCCACAGAGAATTATTACAGGTTATAGGATGGTAATTGATTTCCGTAAGTTAAATAAATCTACTAAGAATGATCATTACCCTTTACCTTTTATTGATCAAATGCTAGAAAGACTATCCAAACACACTCATTTCTGCTTTCTAGATGGCTATTCTGGTTTCTCTCAGATACCTGTGTCAGCAAAGGATCAATCTAAAACTACTTTTTCTTGCCCTTTTGGTACTTTTGCTTATAGACATATGCCTTTTGGTTTATGTAATGCACCTGCTACCTTTCAAAGATGCATGATGGCTATATTCTCTGATTTTTGTGAAAAGATTTGTGAGGCATTCATGGATGATTTTTCCGTTTATGGATCCTCTTTTGATGATTGTTTGAGCAACCTTGATCGAGTTTTGCAGAGATGCGAAGACACTAGTCTCGTCCTGAATTGGGAAAAGTGTCACTTTATGGTTAATGAAGGCATTGTCTTGGGGCATAAGATCTCCGAGAGAGGTATTGAAGTTGACAAAGCCAAAGTTGATGCTATTGAAAAGATGCCATGTCCCAAGGACATAAAAGGTATAAGAAGTTTCCTTGGTCATGTCGGTTTTTATAGGAGGTTCATTAAGGACTTTTCTAAAATCTCTAGGCCTCTGACTAATTTATTGCAAAAAGATATTCCTTTTGTCTTTGATGATGATTGTGTAGAAGCATTTGAAATACTTAAGAAAGCTTTGATCATTGCATCTATTGTTCAGCCACCTGATTGGAATTTACCTTTTGAAATTATGTGCGATGCTAGTGATTATGCTGTAGGTGCTGTTCTAGGACAAAGAGTCGATAAGAAATTGAATGTTATCTAGTATGCTAGTAAGACTCTTGATACTGCCCAGAGAAATTATGCTACTACTAAAAAAGAGTTCTTAACAGTTGTGTTTGCATGTGATAAGTTTAGACCTTATATTGTTGATTCCAAAGTTACTATCCACACTGATCATGCTGCTATTAAATATCTTATGGAAAAGAAAGATGCTAAGCCTAGACTCATTAGATGGGTTCTCTTGCTCCAAGAATTTGACTTGCATATTATTGATAGAAAGGGAGCTGAGAACCCCGTTGCAGACAACTTGTCTAGGTTAGAGAATGTTCTTGGTGACCCACTGCCTATTGATGATAGCTTTCCTGATGAACAATTAGCGGTCATTAATGCTTCTCGTACTGCTCCTTGGTAGGATGATTATGCTAATTACATTGTTGCTAAATTTATACCGCCTAGTTTCACATACCAGCAAAAGAAAAAGTTCTTTTATGATTTAAGATATTACTTCTGGGATGACCCACAACTTTATAAAGAAGGAGTAGATGGTGTTATTAGACGTTGTGTGCCTGAGCATCAACAGGAACAGATCCTACGCAAGTGTCACTCTGAATCCTATGGGGGACACCACGCTGGAGATAGAACTGCACACAAGGTACTACAATCTGGTTTTTATTGGCCTACTCTCTTCAAAGATGCTCGTAAGTTTGTCTTATCTTGTGATGAATGTCAAAGAATAGGTAACATTAGTAGACGTCAAGAAATGCCTATGAATTACTCTCTTGTTATCGAACCGTTTGATGTTTGGGGCTTTGATTATATGGGTCCTTTTCCCGCCTCTAATGGTTATACACATATTTTAGTTGCTGTTGATTACGTTACTAAGTGGGTAGAAGCTATTCCAACTATTAGGGAACGTAGTAATTGCAAAAAAGTTTCTACGCACACGCAAGATCATGGTGATACATAGCAATGAGAGGGGGAGTGTATCTTCATACCATTAAAGATCGCTAAGCGGAAGCGTTTATCAACGCGGTTGATGTAGTCATACGTCTTCACGATCTGACCGATCCAAGTACCGAACGCACGGCACCTCTGAGTTCTGCACACGTTCAGCTCGATGACGTTCTCGCCTTCTCGATCCAGCAAGACGGGCGAAGTAGTAGATGAGTTCCGGCAGCATGACGGCGTGGTGATAGTGTTGGTGAAGAACAATCTCCGCAGGGCTTCGCCTAAGCACTACGGAAACTATGACGGAGGATAAACTAGAGGGGATGGGGTTGCCGGCACACGGCTTGGTGTTTCTTGATGTGTCTTTGGTGCTAGCCCTGCCCCTCTATTTATATGTTGAGTCTTGGGGTCGAAACTTGGAGCAAAATCCTCCACAAAGTCGGTTTCACCCGAAAGGCAAGAGTCCTTCTCGGACTCCAGGGCCAGACGCCAGGGTTCCCGGCGTCTGGACCCAGACGCCAGGGACCCTGGCGTCTGGCCCCTGGACTCCGCAAAACTTCCTTTTGCGCTTTCCAAAAACCTTGTGGGCTTCCCCTTTGGCCCAAATAACGTGTTCTCGTACCCAAACATTTCGGGAAACATCCGGAACCCCTTCCGGTGAATTCCGGAACCCTTCCGGAGATCAAACACTATTATCCCATATATGAAACTTTATCTCCGGACAATTCCGGAGTTCCTCGTCATGTCCATGATCTCATCCGGGACTCCGAACAACATTCGGTTACCAAAATACATAACTCATATAATACTATATCGTCAACAAAACGTTAAGCGTGCGGACCCTACGGGTTCGAGAACTATGTAGACATGACCGAGACACATTTTCGGTCAATAACCAATAGCGGGACCTGGATGCCCATATTGGCTCCCACATATTCTACAAAGATCTTTATCGGTCAAACCGCATAACAACATACGTTGTTCCCTTTGTCATTGGTATGTTACTTGCCCGAGATTCGATCGTCGGTATCTCAATACCTAGTTCAATCTCGTTACAGGCAAGTCTCTTTACTCGTTACGTAGTGCATCATTCCGTAACTAACTCATTAGCTACATTGCTTGCAAGGCTTATAGTGATGTGCATTACCGAGAGGGCCCAAAGATACCTCTCCGACAATCGGAGTGACAAATCCTAATCTCGAAGTACGCCAACCCAACATGTACCTTCGGAGACACCTGTAGAGCTCCTTTATAATCACCTAGTTATGTTGTGACGTTTGGTAGCACACAAAGTGTTCCTCCGGTAAACGGGAGTTGCATAATCTCATAGTCATAGGAACATGTATATGTCATGAAGAAAGCAATAGCAACATACTAAACGATCAAGTGCTAAGCTAACGGAATGGGTCAAGTGAATCACATCATTCTCCTAATGATGTGATCCCGTTAATCAAATGACAACTCTTTGTCCATGGCTAGGAAACATAACCATCTTTAGTAAACGAGCTAGTCAAGTAGAGGCATACTAGCGACACTTAGTTTGTCTATGTATTCACACATGTATCATGTTTCCGGTTAATACAATTCTAGCATGAATAATAAACATTCATCATGATATAAGGAAATAAATAATAACTTTATTATTGCCTCTAGGGCATATTTCCTTCAGTCTCCCACTTGCACTAGAGTCAATAATCTAGTCCACATCGCCATGTGACTTAACACGAATCTTCACATCTGTATGTGATTAATACCCAATAGTTCACATCGTCATGTGACCAACACCCGAAGGGTTTACTAGAGTCAATAATCTAGCTCACATCGCTATGTGATTAACACCCAAAGAGTACAAAGGTATGATCATGTTTTGTTCGTGAGAGAAATTTAGTCAACGGGTCTGTCACATACAAAGCCGTATGTATTTTGCGAATATTCTTTGTCTTCAATGCTCTGCATGGAGCTACTCTAGCTAATTGCTCCCACTTTGAATATGTATCCAGATTGAGACTTAGAGTCATCTGGATCAGTGTAAAAGTTTGCACCGATGTAACTTTTACAACGGGCTCTTTTATCACCCCCATAATCGAGAAATATTTCCGTAGTCCTCACTAAGGATATTCTTGACCAATGTCCAGTGATCTACTCCTAGATCACTATTGTACTCCCTTGCCAAATTCAGAGCAAGGTATACAATAGTTCTGGTACATAGCATAACATACTTTATAGAACCTATGACTGAGACATAGGGAATGACTTTCATTCCCTTTTCTATTTTCTGCCGTGGTCGGGATTTGAGTCTTACTCAATTTCACACCTTTACAACACAGGCAAGAACTCTTTCTTTGACTGTTCCATTTTGAACTACTTCAAAATCTTGTCAAAGTATGTATTCATTGAAAAACTTATCAAGCGTCTTGATCTATCTCTATTGATCTTGATGCTCAATATGTAAGCAGCTTCACCGAGGTCTTTCTTTGAAAAACTCCTTTCAAACACTCCTTTATGCTTTGCAGAATAATTCTACATTATTTCCGATCAACAATATGTCATTCACATATACTTATCAGAAAGGCTGTAGTGCTCCCACTCACTTTCTTATAAATACATGCCTTTCCAAAAGTCTGTATAAAACCATATGCTTTGATCAACTCATCAAAGCGTATATTCCAACTCCGAGATGCTTGCACCAGTCCATTGATGGATCGCTGGAGCTTGCACATTTTGTTATCACCTTTAGGATTGATAAAACCTTATGGTTGTATCATATACAACTCTTCTTTAATAAATCCATTAAGGAATGCAGTTTTTGACATCCTTTTGCCAGATTTCATAAAATGTGGCAATTGCTAACATGATTCGGACAAACTTAAGCATCGATACGAGTGAGAAAATCTCATTGTATTCAACACCTTGAACTTGTCGAAAACCTTTTTCGACAATTCGAGCTTTGTAGATAGTAACACTACTATCAATGTCCGTCTTCCTCTTGAAGATCCATTTATTTTCTATGGATTGCCAATCATCGGGCAATTCCACCAAAGTCCACACTTTGTTCTCATACATGGATCCTATCTCAGATTTTATGGCCTCCAGCCATTTCGTGGAATCTGGGCTCATCATTGCTTCCTCATAGTTTGTAGGTTCATCATGGTCTAGTAACATGACTTCGAGAACAGGATTACTGTACCACTCTGGTGCAGACCGTACTCTGGAAGACCTACGAGGTTCTGTAATAATTTGATTTGAAGTTTCATGATCATCATCATTAGCTTCCTCACTGACTGGTGTAGGAATCACTGGAACTGATTTATGTGATGAACTACATTCCAATTCGGGAGAAGGTACAAATTACCTTATCAAGCTCTACTTTCCTCCCACTCACTTCTTTCGAGAGAAACTTCTTCTCTAGAAAGGATCCATCTTAGCAACGAATAACTTGCCTTAGGATCTGTGATAGAAGGTGTACCCAATAATTACCTTTGGGTATTCTACGAAGACGCACTTCTCCGATTTGGGTTCGAGCTTATCAGGTTGAAATTTTTTCACATATGCATCGCATCCCCAAACTTTAAGAAACGACAACTTTGGTTTCTTGCCAAACCACAGTTCATAAGGCGTTGTCTCAAGGGATTTTGATGGTGCCCTATTTAAAGTGAATGCAGCTTTCTCTAATGCATAACCCCAAAACGATAATGGTAAATTGGTAAGAGACATCATAGATTGCACTATATCCAATAAAGTACTGTTATGACGTTCGGACACACCATTAAGCTATGGTGTTCCAGGTGGCATGAGTTTGTGAAACTATTCCACATTGCTTTAATTGAAGACCAAACTCGTAACTCAAATATTTGTCTCCACGATCAAATTGCAGAAACTTTATTTTCTTGTTACGATGATTCTCCACTTCACTCTGAAATTCTTTGAACTTTTCAAATGTTTCAGACTTGTGCTTCATTAAGTAGATATACTCATATCTGCTCAATTCATCTTGTGAAGGTCAGAAAATAATGATACCCACCACGAGCATCAACACTCATTGGACCGCATACATTGGTATGTATTATTTCCAATAAGTCACTAGCTCGTTCCATTGTTCCGAGAACGGAGTTTTAGTCATCTTGCCCAAAAGGCACGGTTCGCAAGCATCAAATGATTCATAACCAAGAGATTCCAGAAATCCATTTTTATGGAGTTTCTTCCTTCGCTTTACACCGATATGACCCAAACGGCAGTGCCACAAATAAGTTGCACTATCATTATCAACTTTGCATCTTTTGGCATCAATATTATGAATATGTGTATCACTACGACCGAGATCCAACAAACTATTTTAATTGGGTGTATGACCATCAAAAGTTTTATTCATTAAAACAGAACAACAATTATTCTCTGATTTTAAATGAATAATCGTATTGCAATAAACATGATCAAATCATATTCATGCTCAACGCAAACGCCAAATAACATTTATTTAGGTTCAATAATAATCTCGAAAGTATAGGGAGTGTGCGATGATGATCATATCAATCTTGGAACCACTTCTAACACACATCGTCACTTCACCCTCAACTAGTTTCTGTTTATTCTATAACTCCTGTTTCGAGTTACTAATCTTAGCAACCGAACAAGTATCAAATACTCAGGGGTTACTATAAACACTAGTAAGGTACACATCAATAACCTGTATATCAAATATACCATTGTTCAGTTTGCCATCCTTCTTATCCACCAAATATTCAGGGTATTTCCGTTTCCAGTGACCATTTCCTTTGCAGTGTGAGCACTCAGTTTCAGGCTTTGGTTCAGCTTTGGG
The DNA here is from genome assembly GCA_963921465.1 of Triticum timopheevii. Taxonomy (NCBI): domain Eukaryota; kingdom Viridiplantae; phylum Streptophyta; class Magnoliopsida; order Poales; family Poaceae; genus Triticum; species Triticum timopheevii. The sequence goes on from OY997271.1 coordinate 106,385,821, forward strand.
CTTCTTCATGGGAGTGACAACTTGCTTGTCATTCTAATTGAAGTTCCCTTTCTTTCCCTTTGCTCTTTTCTTGAAACTAGTGATCTTGTCAACCATCAACACTTGATGCTATTTCTTGATTTCTACCTTCGTCAATTTCAACATCACGAAGAGCTCGGGAATCGTTTTCGTCATCCCTTGCATACTATAGTTCATCACGAAGTTCTAGTAACTTAGTGATGGTGACTAGAGAATTCTGTCAATCACTATCTTATCTGGAAGATTAACTCCCACTTGATTCAAGCGATTGAAGTACCCACACAATCTGAGCACATGCTCACTAGTTGAGCGATTCTCCTCCATCTTTTAGCTATAGAACTTGTTGGAGACTTCATATCTCTCAACTCGGGTATTTGCTTGAAATATTAACTTCAACTCCTGGAACATCTCATATGGTCCATGACGTTCAAAACGTCTTTGAAGTCCCGATTCTAAGCCGTTAAGCATGGTGCACTAAACTATCAAGTAGTCATCATATTGAGCTAGCCAAACGTTCATAACGTTCGCATCTGCTCCTGCAATAGGTCTGTCACCTAGCGGTGCATCAAGGACATAATTCTTCTGTGCAGCAATGAGGATAAACCTCAGATCACGGATCCAATCCGCATCATTGCTACTAACATCTTTCAACACAATTTTCTCTAGGAACATATCAAAATAAACATATGAAAGCAACAACACAAGCTATTGATCTACAACATAATTTGCAAAATACTACCACGACTAAGTTCATGATAAATTTAAGTTCAATTAATCATATTACTTAAGAACTCCCACTTAGACAGACATCTCTCTAGTCATCTAAGTGATCACGTGATCCAAATCAACTAAACCATGTCCGATCATCACGTGAGATGGAGTAGTTTCAATGGTGAACATCACTATGTTGATCATATCTACTATATGATTCACGTTCGACCTTTCGGTCTCCGTGTTCCGAGGCCATATCTGTATATGCTAGGCTCGTCAAGTTTAACCTGAGTATTCCGCGTGTGCAACTGTTTTGCACCCGTTGTATTTGAACGTAGAGCCTATCACACCCGATCATCACTTGGTGTCTCAGCACGAAGAACTTTCGCAATGGTGCATACTCAGGGAGAACACTTCTTGATAATTTAGTGAGAGATCATCTTAAAATGCTACCGTCAATCAAAGCAATATAAGATGCATAAAGGATAAACATCACATGCAATCAATATAAGTGATATGATATGGCCATCATCATCTTGTGCTTGTGATCTCCATCTCCAAAGCACCATCATGATCACCATCGTCACCGACGCGACACCTTGATCTCCATCGTAGCATCGTTGTCGTTACGCCATCTATTGCTTCTACGACTATCGCTACCGCTTAGTGATAAAGTAAAGCAATTACAGGGCATTTGCATTTCATACAATAAAGTGACAACCATATGGCTCCTGCCAGTTGCCGATAACTTCGGTTACAAAACATGATCATCTCATACAATAAAATATAGCATCACGTCTTGACCATATCACATCACAACATGCCCTGCAAAAACAAGTTAGACGTCCTCTACTTTGTTGTTGCAAGTTTTACGTGGCTGCTACGGGCTGAGCAAGAACCGTTCTTACCTACGCATCAAAACCACAATGATAGTTTGTCAAGTTGGTGCTGTTTTAACCTTCGCAAGGACCGGGCGTAGCCACACTCGGTTCAACTAAAGTTGGGGAAACAGACACCCGCGAGCCACCTGTGTGCAAAGCACGTCGGTAGAACAAGTCTCGCGTAAGCGTACACGTAATGTTGGTCTGGGCCGCTTCATCCAACAATACCGCCGAACCAAAGTATGACAAGCTGGTAAGCAGTATGACTTGTATCGCCCACAACTCACTTGTGTTCTACTTGTGCATATAACATCTACGCATAAAACCAGGCTCTGATACCACTGTTGGGGAATGTAGTAATTTCAAAAAATTTCCTACGCACACGCAAGATCATGGTGATGCATAGCAATGAGAGGGGGAGTGTATCTTCATACCATTAAAGATCACTGAGCGGAAGCGTTTATCAATGCGGTTGATGTAGTCATACGTCTTCACGATCCGACCGATCCAAGTACCGAACGCACGGCACCTCCAAGTTCTGCACACGTTCAGCTCGATGACGTCCTCGCCTTCTCGATCCAGCAAGACAGGTGAAGTAGTAGATGAGTTCCGGCAGCATGACGGCATGGTGACGGTGTTGGTGAAGAACAATCTCCGCAGGGCTTCGCCTAAGCACTACGAAAACTATGACGGAGGATAAACTAGAGGGGACGGGGTTGCCGGCACACGGCTTGGTGTTTCTTGATGTGTCTTTGGTGCTAGCCCTGCCCCTCTATTTATATGTTGAGCCTTGGGGTTGAAACTTGGAGTAAAAGCCTCCACAAAGTCGGTTTCACCCTAAAGGCAAGAGCCCTTCTCGGACTCCAGGGCCAGACGCCAGGGTTCTCGGCGTCTGGCCCCAGACGCCAGGAACCCTGGCGTCTGGCCCCTGGACTCCACAAAACTTCCTTTTGCGCTTTCCAAAAACCTTGTGGGCTTTCCCCTTTGGCCCAAATAATGTGTTCTCGTACCCAAACATTTCGGGAAACATCCGGAACCCCTTTCGGTGAATTCCGGAACCCTTCCGGAGATCAAACACTATTATCCCATATATCAAACTTTATCTCCGGACCATTCCGGAGTTCCTCGTCATGTCCATGATCTCATCCGGGACTCCGAACAACATTCGGTTACCAACATACATAACTCATATAATACTATATCGTTAACAAAACGTTAAGCGTGCGGACCCTACGGGTTCGAGAACTATGTAGACATGACCGAGACACGTTTCCGGTCAATAACCAATAGCGGGACCTGGATACCCGTATTGGCTCCCACATATTCTACGAAGATCTTTATCGTGTCAAACCGCATAACAACATACGTTGTTCCCTTTGTCATTGGTATGTTACTTGCCTGAGATTTGATCGTCGGTATCTCAATACCTAGTTCAATCTCATTACTGGCAAGTCTCTTTACTCGTTACGTAATGCATCATTCCGTAACTAACTCATTAGCTACATTGCTTGCAAGGCTTATAGTGATGTGCATTACCAAGAGGGCCCAGAGATACCTCTCCGACAATCGGAGTGACAAATCCTAATCTCGAAATACGCTAACCCAACATGTACCTTCGGAGACACCTGTAGAGCTCCTTTATAATCACCCAGTTACGTTGTGATGTATGGTAGCACACAAAGTGTTCCTCCGGTAAACGGGAGTTGCATAATCTCATAGTCATAGGAACATGTATAAGTCATGAAGAAAGCAATAGCAACATACTAAACGATCAAGTGCTAAGCTAACGGAATGGGTCAAGTCAATCACATCATTCTCCTAATGATGTGATCCCGTTAATCAAGTGACAACTCTTTGTCCATGGCTAGGAAACATAACTATCTTTGATAAACGAGCTAGTCAAGTAGAGGCATACTTGTGACACTTAGTTTGTCTATGTATTCACACATGTATCATGTTTCCGGTTAATACAATTCTAGCATGAATAATAAACATTCATCATGATATAAGGAAATAAATAATAACTTTATTATTGCCTCTAGGGCATATTTCCTTCACCAACTAGTAGTGCTGATCATAACACTTCTATTAAAATGCTTAAAGAAGTTATTTTTTCGAGGTTTGGAGTCCCTAGATATCTTATGACTGATGGTGGTTCACATTTTATTCATGGTGCTTTCCTTAAGATGCTTGCTAAGTATGATGTTAATCATAGAATCGCATCTCCTTATCATCCGCAGTCTAGTGGTCAAGTAGAGTTAAGCAATAGAGAGCTCAAATTAATTTTGCAAAAGACTGTGAATAGATCTAGAAAGAATTGGTCCAAAAAACTTGATGATGCATTATGGGCCTATAGAACTGCATACAACAATCCTATGGGTATGTCTCCATATAAGATGGTTTATGGAAAAGCATGTCATTTACCTCTTGAACTTGAACATAAGGCATATTGGGCCATTAAAGAGCTCAACTATGACTTCAAACTTGCCAGTGAGAAGAGGTTGTTTGATATTATCTCACTTGATGAATGGAGAACTCAAGCCTATGAGAATGCCAAGCTATTCAAAGAAAAAGTCAAACGCTGTCATGATAAAAGGATACAAAAGCGTGAGTTTAACGTAGAAGATTATGTGTTATTATTCAACTCTCGTTTAAGATTTTTTGCAAGAAAACTTCTCTCAAAATGGGAAGGTCCTTATGTTATCGAGGAGGTCTATCATTCTGGTGCCATAAAAATCAACAACTTCGAAGGCACAAGTCCGAGGGTGGTAAACGGTCAAAGAATTAAACATTATATTTCAGGTAATCCTATCAATGTTGAAACTAATATTATTGAAACCGTAACCCCGGAGGAATACATAAGGGACACTTTTCAGAATGTTCCAGACTCCAAAAAGGAATAGGTATGTGGTACGGTAAGTAAACCGACTCCAAAACAACTCCAATGGCAATTTCATAAGTTTTGGAATATTTAATAATTTTAGGAAGAAAGAAGTAGTCCGAAAGGGACACGAGGCCCCCACGAGAGTGGAGGGCGTGCCCCCCTGTCTCGTGGACACCTCGTGTGCCTCCCAGACTCTGTTTTCTTGCATGTTACGTATTTTGGTCGGTAAAAATTCATTATATATACTCCCGAAGGTTTTGGCCACCGTATCACGCAAATATCCTCTATTTTCGTTTCGAGCTGTTTCTGTTTCAGATCTAAGAGCATCATGTCGTCTCCAAGCGCTCGCAAGGACAAGTTTTTCGAGAGGGTTATCAACCCCTATCTTGCGGAGGTGTTGCAACACCCTCAAACCATTGAGATGCGTGAGGGGGTGCTGCACATCCATGATGTGGAGGGACCAAGGCGTACTGGAAGCGTGGAGACAAAGCTCGAAGTCGTGGAGCAGCAAGTTTTCAAGTGCCAAGGGATGGTGGAGCGTGGACTCAACGCCAACCAGATGATGACCACGGAGTTCACCAACAACCACAAGTTAGATGCCAAAGTCATTGGGGAGACCATCTTCAAGCTTCAAGAGAAAATCGAGCACCTCCAAGCCCAGATCTATGACCTGCAAAACCAGAACTGTGAGTATGAATATAGATTGAAGAGGATGGGTTTGGCTGCAGATTTAAGGATCCCGGAGACTCGATCATCCTTCTATGATGGTGAGCCTATGCCTTGAAAGACGGACGACAAGCCTACATCATCAACAACTCCTACTTCACCACCTCCGAGGACATAATCACATGGGTTTGGGCACTCCCCTTGGCAACTGCCAAGCTTGGGGGAGGTGCCCCGGTATCATATCACCATCACACTCCTATATTTACTGTTTTATTTAGTTTGATCCTTTTAGTAATATCTTGATCTAGTAGATTGAAATTTTGATTTCAAGTAGTTTTGAGTTTTGCATTGTGATATCTTTTGTAATCGAGTCCATAAGCTATCTATAATAAAGATTAGTGTTGAGTCAAGGGCTTTGCTATGTGCTATGATCTTGAGAAAATAAAAAGAATAAAAGGGTTCATATTGATCTTATGGATAGTGATAACTTCACACATAGAAAGTATGAGGCATAAAAATTGTTGAGAGTTGATGAACGTAGTTTTGGTCATCGTTGCAATTAATAGGAAGTGATAAAGAAAGAGGGGTTCACATATAAATATATTATCATGGACACCTTTTATAATTGGGAGCACTCATTAAGTATGACATGCTAAAAGAGTTGACGCTGGACAAGGAAGACAACATAATGGTTTATGTTTTCCGACATCTCAGTTAAAGTATATTGTCATTGACCTTCCAAACACGCTGAGCTTGCCTTTCCCCCTCATGCTAGCCAAATTCCTTGCACCAAGTAGAGATACTACTTGTGCTTCCAAATACCCTCAAACCCAGTTTTGCCATGAGAGTCCACCATACCTACCTATGGATTGAGTAAGATCCTTCAAGTAAGTTGTCATGTTGCAAGCAATAAAAATTGCTATCTAAATATGTATGACTTATTAGTGCAGAGAAAATAAGCTTTGTACGATCTTGTGGTGGAAGTAATAAAAGTGACGGTCTGCATAATAAAGGTCCACACAAGGGGCAATATAAAGTGACGTTCTATTGCATTAAGATTTTGTGCATCAACCCTAAACGCACATGACAACCTCTGCTTCCCTCTGCGAAGGGCCTATATTTTACTTTATGTTTTTACTTTATGCTTGAGTCAAGGTGATTCTCACCTTTCCCTTTTTTATTTTATCCTTTGGCAAGCAACCTTGACGAGGATCCTTGAGTCAAGTTGCCATGGGCTATTATTGTTGACATCACCTAAAGGTGAATACGTTGGGAGGCAACACAATAAGCCCCTATCTTTCTCAGTGTCCGGCTGAAACTCCATAACCACAAGTATTGCGTGAGTGTTAGCAATTATAGAGGACTACAAGATAGTTGAGTATGTGCACCTGCTGAAAAGCTCTATTGTTGACTCTTTTTGATGTCATGATAAATTGCAGTTGTTTCAATGACTGATATTATATTTTATTAGTTCCCAATGAAGTTTTTGAACCATACTTGACATTGTGAATTGATTGTTACTTGAGAATAAGAAATCATATGATAAAATCTATATATGTTGCTGTTATAAGAATGATCATGATGCCCTCTTGTCCGTATTTTATTTTTATCGACACCTCTATCTCTAAACATGTGGACATATTTTTCGATGTCGGCTTCCGCTTGAGGACAAGCGAGGTCTCAGCTTGGGGGAGTTGATACGTTCATTTTGCATCATGCTTTTATGTCAATATTTATTGCATTATGGTCTGTTATTAAACAGTATATCTCAATACTTATGGCTATTCTATCTCTTATTTTACAAGGTTTATCATGAAGAGGGTGAATGCCGGTAGCTGGAATTCTGGATGGAAAGGGAGCAAACATTGGAAACCTATTCTGCACTGCTCCAAAAATCCTGAAACTCCACGAAACATGTTTTTGGAATTTATAAGAATTATTGAGCGAAAGAAATACACCAGGGGGCCCACACCCTGTCCAGGAGAGAGGAGGGCGCCCCCCCTACTGGGCGCGCCCCTATCTCCTGGGCCCCCTGGTGGGCCTCCGGTGTCCATCTTCTGCTATATTAGAGCTTTTACCTGGAAAAAATTGTGGGCAAGCTTACGGGACAAAACTCCGCCGCCACGAGGTGGAACCTTGGTGGAATCAATCTAGGGCTCCGGCAGAGCTGTTCTGCCGGGGACACATCCCTCCGGGAGGGGGAAATCATCACCAATGTCATCACCAACGATCCTCTCATCGGGAGGGGGTCAATCTCCATCAACATCTTCACCAGCACCATCTCCTCTCAAAACGCTAGTTTATCTCTTGTATCCAATCTTGTATCAAAACCACAAATTGGTACCTGTGGGTTGCTAGTAGTGTTGATTACTCCTTGTAGTTGATGCTAATTGGTTTACTTGGTGGAAGATCATATGTTCAGATACTTTATGCATATTATTACTCCTCTGATTATGAACATGAATATGCTTTGTGAGTAGTTACATTTTTTCCTGAGGACATGGGTGAAGTCTTACTATTAGTAGTCATGTGAATTTGGTATTCGTTCGATATTTTGATGAGATGCATGTTGTCTTTTCCTCTAGTGGTGTTATGTGAACATCGACTACATGACACTTCACCATTATTTGGGCCTAGAGGAAGGCATGGGGAAGTAATAAGTAGATGATGGGTTGCTAGAGTGACAGAAGCTTAAACCCTAGTTTATGCGTTGCTTCATTAGGGGCTGATATGGATCCATATGTTCAATGCTGTGGTTAGGTTTACCTTAATACTTCTTTTGTACTTGTGGACGCTTGCAATAGGGGTTAATCATAAGTGGGATGCTTGTCGAAGTAAGGGCAGTACCCAAGTGCCGGTCCACCCACATATCAAATTATCAAAGTACCGCGAATCATATGAACGTGATGAAAACTAGCTTGACGATAATTCCCATGTGTCCTCGGGAGCTCCTTTCTCATTATTCGAAATTGTCCAGGCTTATCCTTTGCTACATAAAGGATTGGGCCACCTTGCTGCACTTTATTTACTTTATTTTCTTGTTACTCGTTACTATTTATCTTATCACAAAACTATCTATCACCTACAATTTCAGTGCTTGCAGAGAAAACCTTACCGAAAACCGCTTATCATTTCCTTCTGCTCCTTGTTGGGTTCGACACTCTTACTTATCGAAAGGACTACGATAGATCCTCTACACTTGTGGGTCATCAACGGCTTCTTCATCCATGCCATAACCGTCAGAGCCCAGCTGTCTGGAGGAACAAACATACTTACAAGCTCACCTCCAAGGTCGTTGATAAGCTCATTCATGGACTCGCTGTTCCAAGCACGTCGAGGCATGCCGTGGAAGGTAAGCTTTGTTAAAAACTCAAGCTCAGAGGGCACCGAGCCCCATCCTGGGTGCCATCGATCAAAGCTCACCAGCGTGCCATCGCAAAACAAACGCCTGGAAGATTCGAACACATGACTGAGTTGAAAGTTGTCCAAAACCTGACGAAGAAATCAGCCGGTGGCCGACAGACTTTGACGAGCAAGTCACTTATTTGGATGCCGTGCGCAATGCCAAGAGCTTTGACAAGGTCGTCCGGCGAGATGGGAGGCCGGTCGCTGTTGATGGTTACTGAGGGAGTCCTGGACTAGGGGGTGTCCGGATAGCCGGACCACCATCATCGGCCGAACTATCATCGGCCGGACTATCATCATTGTCCGGACTCCAAGACTATGAAGATACAAGATTGAAGACTTCGTCCCGTGTCCGGATGGGACTTTCCTTGGCGTGGAAGGCAAGCTTGGCGATACGGATATGTAGATCTCCTACCATTGTAACCGACTCTATGTAACCCTAGCCCTCTCCGGTGTCTATATAAACCGGGTGGCTTTAGTCCGTAGGACACAACAACAACCATTACAACAATCATACCATAGGCTAGCTTCTAGGGTTTAGCCTCCTTGATCTCGTGGTAGATCTACTCTTGTAACATCCACATTATCAATATCAATCAAGCAGGACGTAGGGTTTTACCTCCATCAAGAGGGCCCGAACCTGGGTAAAACATCGTGTCCCTTGTCTCCTGTTACCATCCGCCTAGACGCACAGTTCGGGACCCCCTACCCGAGATCCGCCGGTTTTGACACCGACATTGGTGCTTTCATTAAGAGTTCCTCTGTGCCATCACTGATAGGAAGGATGCCTCTTCCCGTCTTCAAGGACGGTATCTTCGCCAAAGGAGCCCTGGCCGCCGGCCAAACTATCCGGCTAGGTGGCTTTCTCATGACCGCCTGTTCGGCCACCGCTTCGACGATGACCTCTCGGGTCATTAAAAGCAATCTTCACGTCAACTCGGAATTCACCGAGCAGTTAGATCCAACAGAGCCGTCGTCCGTAAATGAACTCTTGGATCGCATCGCCGCCCTGGGAGTCGCTACAGACTACAATCAGATCGGGCTTAAAACCGATCTGAGAGAGATTAACTCTCCCCGGGTAACGCACCATGTCACGGTGGTAGAGGAACATCGCGGCGACTCTACTCCTATACTGAAAACTAGTCGTGTCCGGACTTCCGAACCCTCCATGCTGGATTCCCGCGGAGGGACGGACCTCGATCGAGCGCTGAACTTAAAGTCAGGCATCGGACCGGACTCATTGGACAACGTTCCACTTTTCAAGCTTCCGAATTCGGAAACTTCTCGGCCCTTGAGCCTTGAGATGGGTAGGGTTCCGGACTCAATTAGACCCACCTACCCAGATATATGCGATCTGTCTCTAATCCGGCAAGAGCCCGCTGAAACAGTACATCATTACTGGGTCAGATTCCTCCTGGTTATGGACAGGATAAAGGACTGCCGAGAGGAAAACACAATCTTGATTTTTTGCAATAATTGCACGGACAAGGGAAACTTGAACGCCGTCAGCCGTCATGAAAGCACACGCTTCACCGACCTGGCATCTATAGTACGAAAGTACTGTGTGACGGAGAGTTTCCGGAAAACCGAAAATAAGTTTTGGGACAATCCGGCCCCGAATACAACTCCAGTCCGCAAAAAAATGGTGCATTACACTCAGGCACCAGGTAGGATATTACGGCAGGTGGTCAAAAGTGGCGAGGAGCTTCTAGCCCCGGAAAACCACACCAACAATACCGGTACGGTATCAACAGTCTTCGAGACTTTCGCATCAAACAATATGCGGAAACGAACGATCCGCAGCCTCGCCGAAGTCTACCAAGTAGCAACAACAAATCCTTGGAGCAACATGGCCATCACCTTCAACGCCAGCGACGAACCTAAATTTCGAACAGCCCGAGCACCAGCCGCATTGGTCCTCAGTCCAATAGTGGACGACTTTCGACTTACCAAGGTACTCATGGATGGCGGCAGCGGATTAAACCTCATCTACGAGGAAACTCTTCAAAAAATGGAAATAGACTGGAGCCGCATTGAGCGAAGCAGCACAACCTTCAGAGGAATAATCCCTAGCCGGGAAGCGTGCTGCACCGGAAAAATCACACTTGATGTGGTGTTCGGCTCACCAGACAATTACAGGTCCGAAGAAATCACGTTCCAAGTGGCCCCATTCAACAGCGGATATCACGCTATATTAGGACGAGAGGCATTCACAATTTTCCAAGCCGTACCCCATTACGGGTACATGAAGCTCAAAATTCCTGGGCCTGGCGGGATAATCACTCTCGTTAGTGATCCGGACATAGCACTCCGCGCCGAAAACAAAACAGCCGCCTTAGCCCTGGAGGCACTATCCAAAGCCCTAGCGGCAGAGGAACTCACCGTGCTACGCTCTACGGTGCATAGAGACGATGTGATACTCGATAAGAGATCCAAGTCCACCTCCTTTAAACCAGCGGACGAAATATTAAAATTCCAGGTCCATCCAACGGACCCGACAAAGACGGCCTCCATCGGGGCACAGTTCAACCCTGATGTAGACACCGCACTGCGAGAATTCCTTCGGGAAAATTGGGACATTTTCGCCTGGCATCCTTCAGATATGCCAGGAATCCCACGCAGATTGGCAGAGCATAACCTAAATATCCTAAAAGGGTTCAAGCCAGTCAAACAGGCTCTTCGATGACTTTCCGAACCCAAAAGACAGGCAACAGGAGAAGAACTAGCCAAACTATTGGAAGCCGGATTCATCAGAGACATCAAACATCCGGATAGGCTAGCAAACCTGGTAATGGTACCAAAGAAGGACAAATCCTGGCGCCTATGTGTCGATTTCAAAGACCTAAACAAGGCCTACCCAAAGGATCCCTTCCCCCTCCCCCGCATCGACCAAATCATTGATGCCACCGCAGGGCACGATTCATTGTGCTTCCTGGACGCATACTCCGGCTATCATCAAATCAAGATGGCAGAAGCGGATCAAGCCGCGACGACATTCATTACTCCATATGGACCATTCTGCTTCAACACGATGCCCTTCGGACTTAAAACGCCGGCGCAACATATCAGCGCATGATTCAGACATGTCTGGCTACCCAGATCGGCAAAACGGTAGAGGCATACGTAGACGACGTAGTCGTCAAAACCAATCACGTCGAAACTCTAGTAGACGATTTGAGGGTCACGTTCGACAACCTCCGAGCATATGACATCAAGCTGAATCCGGAAAAATGCGTTTTCGGCGTACCAGCCGGAAAGCTCTTGGGCTTCATTGTATCCGATAGAGGAATTGAAGCGAACCCGGCCAAGATCCGAGCTCTATCACAGCTGGATATTCCAAAAGACCTCAAACAGATCCAAAAATTGACTGGATGCGTGGCGGCTCTCAGCCTCTTTATCTCCCGCTTGGGAGAAAAGGAATTGCCCCTCTATCGCCTCCTCAGACGCACCGAACACTTCGAGTGGACGGATGCTGCCACCGCCGGACTCGAACAAATAAAAGCCATATGGGCAACGAGTCCGGTCCTGGCTGCGCCTAACCTGGGCGAACCAATGTTGTTATACATCACGGCAACACATCAAGTTGTAAGCGCGGTACTCGTTGTAGAACGAGAGACGGAAGGGAATAAATTCCCTCTTCAAAAACCAGTGTACTACGTATCCACTGTTTTAACTCCCTACAAGTCCCGTTACCCGCACTATCAAAAGATAGCGTATGCGGTGTTCATGGCATCCCGGAAGCTCCGACACTACTTTCAAGAGTGTTCGATAACAGTGGCCTCCGAAGTACCCCTAAATGACATTATAAATAACCGCGACGCAACGGGCAGGATTGCAAAATGGGCCATTGAGATCTTACCATTCGATATAACTTACAAACCCCGGCGAGCTATAAAGTCGCAAGTTTTGGCTGACTTTGTCGCTGAGTGGGCTGAAGCCGAACTCCCTAAAGAGTACGGCGCATACTCCAATTGGACTATGCATTTTGACGGCTCCAAAATGTTGGCCGGACTGGGGGCTGGCGTCGTACTGACGTCCCCAACTGGGGATACAGTCCAATACATACTTCAGATAATGTACACGGACTCCAACAACGCAGCCGAATACGAGGCCCTCTTACATGGCCTCCGGATGGCGATCTCCATGGGCATTCAACGCCTAGAGGTGCGCGGGGACTCAAACCTCGCAATATCCCAAGTAAATGGAGACTTTGACGCCAAGGATCCGAAAATGGCAGCCTATCGTAACGCTGTCCTTAAAATGTCAGCTCGGTTCGACGGACTCGAATTCGACCACGTAGCCAGGGATAATAACCAAGCGGCTGACGTATTGGCACACATCAGCGCAAAACGTGACGCTGTCCCTCCAAACATCTTTTTGGAACGGCTGTTCAAGCCATCCGTACTATGGGAAGAGGAGTCCGGAAATAACAAACCGGAAGCAGCCGCACCAACCAACACAGAGCAATTTGACATAATCGGCGACTCAGCCGATAAAATAACACCTTCAGCCCACGACATAATGGCTGTGATCGCCCCATGGACAGAGCCATGCCTAGCCTACTTACGTAGGCAGGAACTTCCCGAAGACCAAAATGAGGCCCGCTGCATAATTCGGCGATCTAAGGCCTACAAGGTCCATGAGGGAGAACTTTATAAGAAAAGCACAACCGGAGTCCTTCAAAGGTGCATCTCCGAAGAGGAAGGGCGAGACCTTCTGGCTGAAATTCACGCCGGACTAGGCGGACGCCACGCTGCAGCCCGGGCCCTTGTAGGAAAGGCATTGCGTACAGGATTTTATTGGCCGACGGCCCGGGCAGACGCTCAGGACTTAGTCCAGAGATGCGTCGGTTGTCAGCTCTTTGCTAATCAGAGCCATATGCCACCCACCGCCCTCAAAACTATACCCATTACCTGGCCGTTCGCGGTCTGGGGGCTTGACATGGTTGGACCACTTAAAGGGGGAACCCACAAGCAAAGGTACCTATTGGTCATGGTGGATAAATTCACCAAATGGATAGAGGCCAAGCCAGTTAAAACGGCAGAGTCCGGACCAGTGATAGACTTCATATCCGGGGTAGTACACTGTTATGGTGTCCCCCATAGCATCATCAACGATAAAGGCACGAACTTCACGGCCAATGAGGTTAAATCATGGTGCAAAAATATGGGCATTAAGCTCAATTACGCTTCAGTCTATCATCCTCAAACCAACGGTCAAGTGGAACAAGCAAATGGTCTAATAATGAGCGGCATCAAACCCAGACTAGTGCGGTCCCTTACGAAATCTGACACGCACTGGGTAGAAGAGCTCGACTCCGTACTCTGGGGGCTGCGGACAACGCCTAACCGTACTACCGGATTCACACCATTTTTTATGGTATACGGCGCAGAAGCAGTTTTGCCCTGCGACATCATTCATGACACCTAGAGTGCGCATGTACGAAGAAAGAGAAGCCGAGTTGGATCGGCAGGACAGCTTGGACGCATTGGAGGAAGAACGCAACATCGCCAAGGCTCGTTCCGCATTTTATCAACAGCAGGCTCGAAGATACCAAAGCAGAGAAGTACGGGCCAAGACTTACAATGTTGGCGAACTAGTTCTATGTCTGCCAGACAAGAAAAAGGACAAGCTCAAGCCCAAATGGGAAGGCCCCTTCATCATCGATCAAGTCTTGACCGGCGGAGCGTACCGTCTATGAAATGCATCGAATAACCGACTCGATCCGAACCCATGGAACGCAGCCCGCCTCTGAAGATTCTATGCCTAGCGCCGGACTAAGAGTTCGTCCCTTACGCCCGTCCAAATTTTTTATACTTTAGCTGTCTTTTGTTTATCTTTTTTCTCTCACCCATATTCATCAAAGCCGTAAAAGGCTTACTTGCGCATCGTTCGCATGCAATTGATGTGCTATCCGCACTCATTATACCTGGGGTTTCTTTAACAGAAGCTTATTTATAAGGGCTTCATGCCCAAAACATGTGTCACACTTCCGCATGTACCCTTTTATTCACCATTATATGCATCGATATGACTTAAGTTTTGGCCAAGCTGGGTTGCCTGGCTCCTGTGCTTACCCCTACATTCCCGATTGTTCGGCTAGGAGGTAAAGGGAGCGCCTCTGCGATTGTTACTGCCGGGTCAGCCGGATGTGTACCTCAGACTGGGTGAAGCCGAAAGCTAGCGTTCTTAAGGGAATATTTGGTCGGTGATTTGAAAGATGATTTTTTACCAATTTATTTATCTGCCCCCAGATGTTATCCTGCTCTTTTCGCAGTCTGGACATGCACTTTAGGGCATGCCTCCCCAGAGGAAAGGAACCCTTAACGGAACTATTCTCCCTGGAAGATGTTTCTTACTAACCATGTAATATAACATAACTAGTTGGGCACTTTTCTGATAAAGCACTAATGACCCCTACACCTGGTCTCCATGCATGCCCCGGTTGTTTCTTTACCGAGAAGGTATTCGGACACACTCCGGACTCTAGGGTCCCGAGGTTGAAGCGAAAAGGTCGGCAAAGACAAACGATCTACAATCCGGCTAGAAGGCATTTTACATGTCATTTTATAATAAATTGTCAAATCGACTGACTGTATTCCTCCTCAGTCCCGTCTAACAGGCTGTCTAATTTACAGTCTCGTTGGGAAAATTTAGTAGCCAACTCTACTTGGCCATATACTAAACTCACAGGGATCTCCTTCCCATCGGGCCCCACATGTCCGACCTCGGCCATGTGGTTGGGATCCGCCTTCTTGTACCGCGTCTTCACCATGGCCCAGGCCTCCCTGGCACCTTGGCGGCAGGCTGAAATCTTCCGTAAACGTAAGCGCTGCCGCACTCCCTGAAGCTTCTCCGAAAGCTCCCCAAGGCCCTCAGGTAGGGAGAAGGCTGGCCATAAAGCCTGGATGACGCCGCTCATTGCCTGCCGAACTCGTTCGACCAGTTGCAATAGCTAGGGAAGTTGATCACCCGTTGATACGGGCATCTCCTCTGCAGGGCGACCTGTGAGTATACCTACAGACATATTTTGTCAATTGACTTCCTCGCTGAACTCTTCTTTTCAAAGGAGTTCGCTCAAGCACTTACTATAGATGCCGCGACGAAGCCGCTGATTCTCCTTAACGGAGATAGACAGCTCGGCCCGAACGCCTTTCAGCTCTTCTCCAAGCTGGGCATGGGCATCTTGGTGCTTGTTCCTTTCGTGCTGCACCTTATGCAGCATCCTCTCACCGGCCTTCAGCTGGCGCATAAGTTCTTGCCTGTCCGGATCTTGTCCGGTAGCACCTGCAACATCATTATTAGACTTGCGCATAGGCCAAACACTACTTATATTTTAAATAATGTGTTACCAGGAGAGGTCCCTGTGTTTCCTCCTGTGGCAGCGAGTGCGGCCTCAAGTTGGGCCTTACACTCTTGCAGCTCCTGAGACAGTTGGGTATTCTTCTTTGTAAGATCCTATAGTTCAAATGATCCTTAAATCAGTTAATACAATTACTTTAAGTCTCGGGGGCTACTGGCATATACAACTATTAAAACCTCTTACCCGTATGTCTTTTACATACTGCTCCGTGGCTCTGGTCAAACCATCTTGAGCGGCACGGAGGTGTGCGTCCCCTGCATTAAAGGCATTCAACGCCTCAGGGGAGAAGCACGCGTCACGAAAAACTGTCCGGCGGCGCCTGTGGTTCATGGCGCTCTCCACCTCAGATTTGGTGGCGGACAGTCTGTCGGCATCCTCCGTTAGTGGAGTATCCGGCTCGCGCCTTGCGCTCGCCTCCCCCTCCGGACTAGGCGCTGGAGCTTGGCTGGTAGAGGCCGGATTGGCAACCTCTACGCCCGCAGTCCGACGGGCGCTTTTTCTCCTACAAAAGTCATAAGCACTCAAACACTTCCTAGGAACGTTGTTCTAAATAACGACCCATGAGCTATACCTTTGCAGCGGCGTTTAGATTCGCGCCACGCTCCTCTTCCGCCTGCTGGGCCGGACTGACCCTTGTTGGTCAGCCGCCGCGGGTTCGGCTTTCTGCCTTGAAGGCGCCGCCTGTACGACACCATTGTATATGGTGGTCAAAAACGCGCGAAGATGGAGTAATGGTGTTAAGAATTCGGTCATAAGTACCTGGGAAGCCGGTGACAAGCTGGGGTAGTCGGCCGTAATGGCGACTAATGCATTATCCATGCTGAGCTGGTGGAACACCCTGTCAATTAGCTCCACCTTTATATACAGATCCTCTTCGGAGGTCGGATCAAGGGATCTTCCCGGATCCTCGGGTTGTGGAGCCGGACTGTGAATGTCCTCCAAATCCCGGCGCAGTTCCTGCGTCAAAATCACAGAGTAAGGTACTCAGCTTTAAAAGCACGGGTCGGATGAATAAACGTCCGCTTACCCAGCTCCGAGGGTTATTCATGGAAAACCCATTCAATGGGTTCATACGGAGGAAGTCTTCTTTCTCCCCCTTTTACAGGCCGGACAGGATCTTCACCAGATCCTCGGCCGATCCCGGCCACTTGCGGCCGTGGCAGGTGGCGTCGTCCTCCCCGTTGAAATCCCACCTTGGGCGGCCCCTGTATTGCAGCGGCTGCACCCCTCGCATAATGCACGTGGCCATGACTCCGATCATGGTCAATCCGGAATGGGCCAACAACCTTATCCGGCCCATCAAGTAATGGACGCTCTTGTCTTCCTCCAGCTGAGGGCTCCGCAGGCGCCAACTTAGGCGTTTCTTCAGAGGAGCGTCGCTAAACTCAGGGAGGCCGATCCGAACTGGGTCCGGCAATGGAGTGTCTTCTATATAAAACCATTCTGAAGGCCAGTCTTCGGACGCCTTCCTAGGGGTTCCGGATAAGTATCCGGTCCCGGCGATGCGCCATATTTCGGCACCGCCCACTTGATATATTGACCCCTCGTAAGAGCGGGGTACAAGGCAGAATAGCCTCTTCCACAGCGCAAAATGGGGCTCGACGCCCAGGAATAGCTCGCAAAGGGCTACGAAACCCGCGATATGCAGAATGGAGGCGGGCGTTAGGTGATGGAGCTGGAGTCCGTAGAACTCCAGGAGCCCGTAGAGGAACGGATGTACAGGAAATCCAAGCCCCCTTATTAGATAAGGGATGAAGCATACCCGCTCCCCTTTAGAGGGACTAGGTATGGCCTCCGCTTGCTTCCCACCTTTGTAGGTGGCCAGCCTGGCTCGAACCGGAACCATAAAGGCCGGAGGAAGATATCCCTCCGCTTGGAGCGTCACCAGCTCGCTGTGCGGAACAGAGCATCTCCTCCAATCTCCTGGCGAAGGACTGGAAACGCGACAAGAGGAGCCGCGTCGACGGTCCATGATGGAATGGATTTTTGGTCGAGAAGCGCTCCGATGAGTACTCACGGGAGGAAGATGGTGTGATTTGGATCTGGATTCCTGCCTCTCTTATAGGCAGGTTATTTGCGCCACTAGGGGGTAAAACATAAAAGATACCCTGGGTTTTCGCATTCGTACGACGCGTGGAAGAAGGCCATTATTGGGCGTGGAAGCCAAGAAGTGCAACATTGATGAGGAAGCCGGACACTGTTCGGCAGGTACATGGAACTTGAAGGAGAACCCACCTTGCAATGCCGAAGACTACACACATGCTGGACTTATCGTCATTGAAGCCTGGTTCGGGGGCTACTGAGGGAGTCCTGGACTAGGGGTTGTCCGGATAGCCGGACCACCATCATCGGCCGAACTATCATCGGCCGGACTATCATCATCGGCCGGACTCCAAGACTACGAAGATACAAGATTGAAGACTTCGTCCCGTGTCCGGATGGGACTTTCCTTGGCGTGGAAGGCAAGCTTGGCGATACGGATATGTAGTTCTCCTACCATTGTAACCGACTCTATGTAACCCTAGCCCTCTCCGGTGTCTATATAAACCGGATGGCTTTAGTCCGTAGGACACAACAACAACCATTACAACAATCATACCATAGGCTAGCTTCTAGGGTTTAGCCTCCTTGATCTCGTGGTAGATCTACTCTTGTAACATCCACGTTATCAATATCAATCAAGCAGGACGTAGGGTTTTACCTCCATCAAGAGGGCCCGAACCTGGGTAAAACATTGTGTCCATTGTCTCCTGTTACCATCCGCCTAGACGCACAGTTCGGGACCCCCTACCCAAGATCCGCTGGTTTTGACACCGACAGTTACCATCAGCACTTTGCCGACAAACTGGTCGTCAAGCGCCGCCATGCCACTGTTGAGCGACAGTACGCAGCGACCAAAGGCAGGACGGACCTTAGGATCTCCGGCTCAGAGATCCACGTTGACCGGCGACATGATAGTGCACTTGAGTACAGGGAGTACAAGAGGGGGATTTGGGGGAACTGGAGTAGGAATCGAGATTCCAGAGGTGGGGGAGGGGCGGGAGATTGGGGATGAAAAGGTAGCATGAATTTCGAACATGCGCCAATATGTTCTCGGCGCGCAAGCCCACGAAAACACCAGTGGCGCCCACATGTCGGCCTAAGAGTCCTTATTCTTTCTTTTTGGAGAGCCCGACCTTTTTTTTAGGATCTTTTGAGAGCCTGACCTGAGAGTCATAATTGACCTGTTTGGCGTTGCGTTACTACTCGGCCAATATTCAACGACACCTCACTGGCCCAAACAAGTGTACATCATCGAAAAGACACTGAGCTCAAATTATATAACTTGAAAAAAGGAGATATACTCTGAACACTGGAGAATGGTGATGCCCTCATTTAGCCCACCAGTAGTTCGAGACAATAAGAAGTTCAAAACAACATTATATACAACATTCAAACACTGACTAGTGACTAATACTGACATAAATAGCAAGACATGATAGTTCATAAGAAGTCTTTCTACACCACCAAAATGCACCCATCTGCAGCGCTCAGACTCTCATGATCCAGACGAGAATGACATTCTAAACAGAGGAAACTATTACATAGTAAGAGGGACATAGAAGAAGATGACCAAATGACAAGGAATATGCATAACAAAAGAAAGAACTACCCATCCAGAACAAGCAGCAAAGACAACAAAGTCATTTTGAAGAGATGATCCAACACCATCATAATTTGCAGCCCCGCTTCAGCGACCAGTGATCCGGAGACACCAGTACTCCACCCTTTCGACGCAAAAGCCCAATTACCTATCAACCTGAAGGCTTGAACCACATCACTGCCTGTCGTAATTGAGACATCCAAGGATCAAAGTTAATCCGGATGCCTTTGTCATTCTCACCTTCTTTTGGCTGCAGGCTGTATCATTGACAATCAGGGGAGTTTGCTCCCGAACTCCTAGGGCTCGCCGTGTAGACACAGTTTTCCATAGCAAACAGAGCCTCTCTGCCATCAATGTCCTTGCCAACGGTGATCTCCTAGTTAATCGGATAATTGAGTCCGAGAAACAGAGAGTGTGAACCAAGGCTGTTTACCCGCCTCCAACTAAAAAATCCTGAAGGCCCCAACAAGCTGGTATCCTGCT
This sequence comes from Triticum timopheevii, assembly GCA_963921465.1. Classification (NCBI taxonomy): domain Eukaryota; kingdom Viridiplantae; phylum Streptophyta; class Magnoliopsida; order Poales; family Poaceae; genus Triticum; species Triticum timopheevii. Next base: position 106,405,875 of record OY997271.1, read on the forward strand.
CATAGACGTAACAGCCACTATCCGGATACTCACATATTTCACGGTGCTTGTATACAGTGGGTTTTTTGAAATATAACTTTTCCAACTCATGTGTTCGAATGATCATTAGTCTTTTGCCGTCATCTGATCAAGCCAGGAACCAGTTGTGCTTCCTTGTTTTTGGCAGAGGTGGTGTGATTACAAAGGGTAGTAACTGTAGGGACACTGCATCATATCAAAAAGGACATGCATTGTTAATGTAAGATCAACATTGTTCAAAGTATGAGTAGGATAATGCAAGAAACAACATTGATATGTCCCTGCTGGAACTGGAGGAAAATATAGGGAAATGTATACTAGGTTTGAAAATATAGAAGTGCCATGCATGGTTATACTCATGTTATCTCGCAATCGATTCTTCACAGGAAACTACCATGTCATGCATGTTATGTAATCATGTTCTGTCCTCACAAAAAAATTCTTCAAGGTAACTAACAGACCATGCATTGTTATATACTCATGCTCTGTGGGCAAATTTTTTGTGAGGATATTATTCTAGCCATTGATTGTTGAAAGGAGAATATAGGTATGTACACATGGTAAGCATTACAGGATTTCACTACTTCCAAATATAGAGTTCTCCACATGCACATTTACTTCCCTAATGTATGGTTAGATGAAACGAACAGCGTGGTGCATGTTCCTACATCATGAAAATGAGGAAACTAACATGGCCATTGATACACACTCATATTTAATAGTAGTATATAGATTACTGTAAAATAAGGAGAATATCCATATATTCCTAACTTTTTGATTATTCAGGGGTAAAAATTGGCTATAATGACATGGTCACAATCACATGAATTAACTCATTCCAAATATAGATGATTTACGACGTCTCTAATACATTGCCATAGTTCTACTCAAATTCTGCTCAAAGAGGGATATGCCAATCATCACAAAAATTTCAAACAGTGTCATGGCGTCATCATTAACATGAGACAGAAACAACTTACACGCGCTGTCCCAGCAATACGTGGTGCCATCTGCTTTGTCGATCGCGTAGATGATGCCATTGTGTTCAATAGCATCACAGAAGTGTGTATCAGCTTTGATGATGATCCACTGCGGGCTGAGTTGTCTCTAGCTAAAGAAGGCACCGACGTAGAGATAGGCGAGTCCGCGGTCGAACAAGGCAATTAACTTGAAGTCTGCGTAATTCGCATGTCGTGTGGGCACTTGGCAGATTACAATCTTCTGCAAAACAAGGTCCATCCAACTGACGTGGTAATCTAGATGACTTGGACCGTGATGGTAAAACTCTATATAATCCAACGGAGGAAGGATAATCTCATGGGAGGTCTGGAAGTTCATGAGCACCAACTTTTTACCGTCTTCTCTAAAGGCAGCCATCCAGTGGGAGTTCATGCCGACCCAGTACATACCTGCCAAGAAGTTTCGGGCGATGGTGATCGGATTGAAGTTGAGGGAAATGATGTACGGCGACCCACTACATACCTGCAAAGAAGTTTCGGCTAATGGAGATCGGATTGAAGTCGAGGGGCATCATGTACGCCTCCGTATCATGGTGAGAAAATCTCGCAAGACCAGATAGCAGCAAGCAGGGTGTCTTGAAAAGCTTAGGCCTCGCTTCGACGATGGTCGTGTGCATGTCACTCAAGCATGCAGCCAGCCGCAGGGCGCTCAACATATCCATACACGAACAAGAGAGGTCGAGGCTGTCACTGGGGATATTTCTCCAATCGCGGCTCATATGGATGTTGTGCGGTTCGCGTTTGGCCATGGTGGAGTTTGGAAGGTGGTTTTTTTGGGGGGCTTGATTTACAGGGCAGAAGGCTGTCGGTGCTGAAGCGGCTAGCGAGGGAATAGTGGTACTAGGGGAGGTGAGCGAGGCGACGGTACAATGGGGCACAGTGAGATGGAGACGGAGATGGAGATGGAGATGGAGTGGTTCTATGGGAGGGGAGAGGGAGACGAGGCGAGGCATGCTAATGTGCTGTACAGCAGCGGTGACAGACTGCACAGTGCACAGGGTGAGGCTAACTTTGGTAACCCGAACACGCCGCCTGTACTAGTGTGAGGCGCAGGGTGTTGTCACTTTACTGTGAGGGCTGGATGAATAGTATTTTGACCATCAAGTGTACCACAGCTGTACTACTACTAGTAGTAGTAGGAACATGAGTGCTCCAGTACTGTATAGCGGAAATAGGTCTCCCGTGCTAGCATGCCTGTTCACTTCATCCTCCAGGTATCATCCATATTGCGAGCAGAACCAAATTCTCATGCATGCGGAAGCACAAAGATGGGCCTTTTCTTTTTTGAGGATAACCGTGTATTCCTTAACCAGAGAATGTTGTGTCTCCCATGCACACGCTAATATCCATCTGAACCAGCTATGGCACATTTTTTTATCTGTTTGCATAGGTCGCACCTATCAGGAAGGATGGGCACGTACAAGAACAGGTACGACTCCTCAGTCTACCCGCATAGCCTTTTCGTTTAGTCTACCTAGCCATCTAATCAACTTCATGCATGCCACTTCTCCCATTTACTTCTCCATCGGGAACCGATTTTCCTCGGCTTCTTCACCTCCCCTTCGTCTTCATTTGCATCCAAACCCCACTGCGTTCACATTGTTTTGACCTCTTCACATACTCCTGGAGTAATTCCGAAGCCCCTTTAAATAATCATCTACTCGAGTTAGACTAGCATATAATCCTAATTCTCCAAACCATAGCCCTCCGTTCCAACGGCTCCAAATGGCAAAAGAGATCGAGATGCAGGTTTTTAGTGTCCAACATGTCCTCGTCGAAGGCTCGTTGAGCATAGTTGCCACCGTCACCGTCCACCCAAGGGTTGTTCGGAAGTGGATCAACAATGTATCCAACTCCCTCGAAAAGATAGAGATGAGGGTCATCGGTCTCGACGCAGAGTACACGGAGCATGCCACTGGGAAGATCCAACGCGCCGCCGTCCTTCAGCTGTGCTTCGAAGATGATGTTTTGGTGTACTACATCATACACACGCCCTCCATACCAGGTGAGCTTCACGATTTCTTGTCTCGGGAGGACATATACTTCTGTGGGGCATCCATCGAAGGGGACAAACAGAAGCTGGAGCCATACAACCTTGATTTGAAAAGCATCGCTGACCTACAAACCATAATCAAAATTCATGTAGAAGATTGTGATAAATAGACACCATCCCTATTCGACATAGCAAATTTTGTGCTCGGTACAAATCTTCAGAAGGGTGATGAGACGCTGGCATTAAGGTCGTCTGGATGGGAGAATTATCCCTTGACGTATGAGCAGATAAAATATGATGCCCTCGATGCCCGTGTGAGTTTCGAGATAGCTGCAAGGTCCAAAGAGCTTGTTGCGAAACCGTCTCCCATAGAAAATGAGAACAAGAAGAAGAAGAAGAAGAAGAAGAAGAATAAGAAGAAAAGGCTGCACCAGCAGCAGGGCATTATGGATGGATGAACTACTTCCTCTCTTGTAGAAAAAATTATTCCCTCTCGGTGTATATTGATATAGATGGACTATTTTGATGGTGTGCATGTCTTTGGAACAAGTAGTAGCGTGGGTCCGCTTGACTACAAGGAACTATTTATCCGCCTAGCTTTCTCTACTACTCCTTCCAGTAATCGGTATGCAATGCATGTGTCCGTAGACATGACAGCTTGTCCATGGAAGTTCAACTACGACGACCATCATGTTTCATCCACTGCCACTCATGATTCCCACGACGCTGCTCCAACCCACGGCACCACGTCCCCCGACATGTGCCTCACCCCTCTCGGCCGCACTGCCCCTCTGCCTTTGTGTGCATGACATGTGGGCCACCTTAATTGCGGTGAGCATCAAGTTTCTACCACCGCCACACGTGATTCCCACGATGCTGCTCGAACCCATGACACCACACGCCCCCCGACCTATGGCTCACCCCTCTTCCTCTTGGCCCCACTGCCCCTCTGCCTTCGGGAGCATTACATGTGGACCAGCCACCTATCGGGTCCACATGTTATTGACTCAAAGGCAGGTGTAGTAAGGCGCTGAAGCTCAGTCCCGAGGGCACTGAGAGGGAAATGTAACTCCTGCGCCAGGCCTTGTGGTGCTACCGCTGCATGAACTTGTGCCAAACTCAAGATTTGTTTCTTTACTATACATGCACGCAACGGTTTAATGGACATTGTAATCTCAACATGTGATGGGGAGCTCTAAATTTGAATTTGAAACTTATAAAATGAAAAGATTCAAAACAAATAAACTCGGAGAGAGGGAGTATATATCGTAGGATGTGTCCCATACGAAACAAGTCCCCTGGTTTGTCACCGCAAAGATGCGGTTAGAAAGGAGTACATCATCTTCATACTCGTATGACAACAAATCGGCCGCAGACAACATGGTCCACCTTTGACCGCCATGTGCAAGGTTCGTGCTATCTTCTTCAATATCACCGTGGTTCCACCGTACCAATTCATGCGGTGGCCCATTGCATGGCTAATCCCAATGTTGGACAAAGGTTCTACGGGAATGGTGTCACCGTTGTAAATGTTATGCAAATTGATGTTGGTACCCTCCCATACATATGCAAGCCAATCTCCACTCGCACCGCCTAACCTGTGAAATAGTGGGCAGGGGGAGAATTAGGAAATGGACACGGAAGTAGTCTTTAGAATGCATTTACTACGTGATCAGACTCGTCTTACCTGCTCATCGGAGGAAATTTGAGTGCCCCTCAACGTCGGCATCTCAAGGGGCATCAACTTGCAACTACGGCCACGCCGCGCTGGAGAGACCCCCAAGAAAACATCCTCGTGCGTTCCACGGAACATCAAGATGCATTTGTATGAGTAGTTTATCTTGTGAGAGAAAAGGATGAACGAGGGAAGGCCTCTAGAGATAGAGATAGGGACTACTACTACCAATGTGCTAGCCCGTGCGTTGAAATTGATCCAAAGTAGTAGAATAATACTTGTTCACGTGCTTGAAATATAAACACTCTAGTTTTGATATACATGTGTCAGCAGACATGACAGCTTGTCCATGGAAGTTGAACCACGACGACCATCATGTTTCTTGTTTCTACCACCCACAACCACACGTGATTCCCATGACGCCGCTCCAAACCACGACACGACATCCCACAACATGGACATGGATCCTCTGACGTGGCTATCACTGCCTTACCCTGCCTTTCCTTCGCTGACAGGTGGGACCCACGCTTGGGGGGACCCACATGTCAGTGACAGAATGGTAGGATAGTTCACGTCAGGGGATCCTCATCCCCCCGACATGCGCGTCATCCCTCTCGGCCCCACCGCTCCTCTGCCTTTGTGTGCATGACATGCGGGCCAGCTGAACTGCAGCGACCATCAACTTTCTACCATGCCCACACCCGATTGGACGCAGTTTGCCTGCTCCGATCCATACTCCCGCACCATCGAATTTTCATTAAGCGGCTGTCACACATTTCGTCCCGGGCATCAATCCTCAGCTGGAGTACTTTATTACTATAGGTAGTACTAGCTGGTGTGGCCATCTATGCCTCGTAACGCCCCGACGCCCAGCTGTAGCACCCTCGCCACGACCATGCCACCACCGGCCAGTTCATCTCGAACGAGTGAGTCGCGAACCACGCCACAACCATGAGAATGACATATGGGCCAGCCGCATTTCAGGTCCGCATGTCATTGACTCATAGGCCGGTGCAGTAAGCCACTGAAGCTCGGTCCCGTGGGCCCCGAGAGGGAAATGTAACTCATGCAGCAGGCCTTGTGGTGCTCCCGCAATACGAGCTCATGCCAAACCTGAAATTTGTTTCTTACTAATACCAACTAGTAAGGTACACGTGCATTGCACTTGCACGCATGAGATTCTGGTGGTTTGTGCATTATGCTTAAGGGTCTGTTTGGGTTGCAGCCTAAGGTTGCCACGCCTAAGCTTAGGCGTGCCACAATATCTTAGGCATGTGTTTGGTTCATTGCCACACTTGTGGCTTGCCACACTTTTCTAGCTACATGGTCCACATGTCATAGACTCAACTTCTTGCCAAAACTTGCCACACTTGGGGGCTATTTGGTTCTAGGCCTAGCATTTCCACACTTTGCCACACATTTTTTCCAAACTTGCCTAAGGTTAGTTCATCAAAATGAGAGCCACAATTTGGCAAGCATAAGGGAATCTTGCCACATTTTTTGTGTGTATGCCACGTGGGGTCTAAGTGTGGCTTGCCTAAGGTGTGGCTTGAACCAAACACTCACCTAAGTTAGTCAAAATTGCCTAACTTTATGTGTGGCAACCTTTGGCAAAGTTAGTTAGAAACCAAACAACCCCTTGGCCATTTTGTTAGCCACACTTTTTGTGGCAGACACACTTTGCCTAAGCTTAGTTGTGGCAAAGTTAGTCATGAACCAAACAGACCCTAAGTTCAACCATGGAGTCCTCTAGATTCTACATGTGGTAGAATCTGATGGAATGTAGATGATATCCAATGGCCAGTAGTGCTCGGATTTGCCATCTTTGTACTGTCAGATTGGCTTCATCCAATGACCAACTTTCAAAGTTATTCACACACTATATAGGGGTATAGATGTTTGGTTTGCAGCCTAAGGTTGCCACGCCTAAGCTTAGGCGTGCCACAATATCTTAGGCATGTGTTTGGTTCATTGCTACACTTGTGGCTTGCCACACTTTTCTAGCTACATGGTCCACATGTCATAGACTCAACTTCTTGCCAAATCTTGCCACACTTGTGGTGGCCATTTTTTTAGCCACATTTTCTGTGGCAGGCACACTTTGCCTAAGCTTAGTTGTGGAAAAGTTAGTCATGAACCAAAAAGACCCTAAGTTCAACCATGTAGTCTTCTAGATTCTACATGTGGCAGAATCTGGTGGATTCTACATGTGGCAGAATCTGGTGGAATGTAGATGATATCCAATGGCCAGTAGTGCTCGGATTTGCCATCTTTGTACCGTCGGATTGGCTTCATCCAACGACCAACTTTCAAAGTTATTCACACACTATATAGGGGGTATCGATATAGATGTGCTGGCCTGTTGCAATGGATCCAAAGTATATCTATTTAGTGGAGTGGACTCTAAACACATTATCTATTTATTTTTCTCTAACCTTTCATAGCCATGCAACCAAGCCACATAAGCTTCATGGGTGCCCCCCACATCATATTATTCATACTACATTGACTGAAAAAAAGATAAATCACCGTAAACAAGATCTTCCCTTTTTTGTTCCTACGATGTTGTGCCGTGGACGTACCTACTAGTTGTATAGTGGTAGTACTAGTTGTATAGTACAAAGTTGGTACTAGTAGGAGTAGTAGTACGGAATGCTCCTACTCTAGCAACGAGCCCCATCTGACATCAAGTTTCTTGGCTTCGGTTCTACAACTAGATCTTCCCCTCATTTCTGTTTTCCAACCCGGCGGCGGGCGGGGTGCGGTTTGCCAATAGTCGGTTTGCTCAACGGTGGTCCCACATGAATGTGAAAATGCTAGGCAACACATCTTCCCTAAGCTATGTGTCGTGCCGGATGGGCCGTGGAGTACTCCCGATTCCCGGGTGTGTGGGGGTGCGACGCGAACGCGGCAGGCCTTTTCCTTTTACTAGCAATGTGCCCGTGCGTTGCGATGGATCCAAAGTAGTAGAATAGTAGTACTTGTTCACAAACTTGAAAGAAAACACTCTTGTTTTGATATACTCCTAATATATTACTTTTCACTCAAAATATATTTCTTAGGCTGTTTTGATGAGGTGAGGGAGGGATGTGGTTGCTTTCAAGATAATAAGGGGTTTTCTGCAAATTGGAGCAGAGAAGTGGGCTATTGTTGCAAAAATGCCACAACTTACCTCACACCGTTAGATGCAGATCTAATGGTCAGAAACGATAGATGGCAGACACACCACCATCACCAACTAAGTCTTTTATGGGAGTAGGAGTAGAGAAACATGTATAAATTTTAACATTTGGTTCTGCTCCTTGGCATGATCGATAGATAGAAATAACAATTGGAAACACGAGGGCGGGGCTATTTCCGCCAGATAAGCAGGGTACGTAGTAGCTAGGTTGGCGCATCGTCGGTTTGTTCACATGCGGTCCGACATGTTCTAGTGTTTCTAGCAAGATGCCCGCGCGTTGCATGGAGTTGATGGAAAAGGTATGCACAACTTATGAATTGACGGATGGAGTACTAGTTACAGTGATGCATATAGTTAAGCAAAGGGATCGCACATGTCGGTATTGACTTGAACGAGAATGCAACATCACAATAAGAATTAAGGCCACAATGATGCGATCATAGTGGTGGTTACAGGAGGCAAGAAGAAAGATGCATCCATCAATGTACGACCTCCTCCTCCTCAACTTAGTGCGCTGGGCCACCGACTGGCGGCTAAGGAGTGCGGCTTTTGTGGCGAGGTCAAGGTGCTTCTCAGCAAAGGCATCCAAGGCTTCCGGCCGGTTGAGGAAGGCCAACATCATAGCGTCCTCACTGGCCTTGTAGATACCTATCTATGTACACGATTTGCTCATACACGTAGATGTGTAGGTCGATGAATTCTTGCAGGGCGAGGCGCCTCGCAGCGAGCGCGACCTCCAAGTGGACATTCTTCATGGCATCAGCGGGAAGTCGCAGGGCCACCAGAGCTTGAAAGAGGTTCCGGCCATGGAGGATAATTAGGGTGGCAGGCAATGAGGAGTACGTCGATGTCGTCCGTGAGCATCTTGAGGATGGTGAACTTGTTGGTGGTGGCAACGATCATCTGGTCCAACTGATAGTCGTAGTTGGCATCGACAGCGGCCATCCACCAGCCGGTCTCCAACACCGTCTGGAGACGATCCTCAGCGCCATGCCGTAGGCCGGTGTCGTGGACCATCTGGCACAGCCGTTGGCCGCTCGCGCGCATCGCTGCCATGGGTCTGGAGTAAGCACTTTTCCGCTTAGTGTAGGTGCTTAGGCAAATGCTTAGGTGCGTATGATGTGGTAGATGCATTGGAATGGAGGGGCGCCTTTATATGAGGGCAAACTATGTTGCATTCACATCGTGCAGCCTCTTTTCCCGGTCCTCCTCCCATTACTTCCCTCATACATTAATTGAAGGAGGATGCATTGGCCGTTCAACATTTCGAGAACCGCTACTCCCTCCCTCATCTGCATTAAAGCCGTATCGGGAACTGCACCACCCGCTGCACGCCTGGCTGAACACGCCTCCTCGCCTCCATAAAACCTCTCCGTTAAACCCGCATGCAAACGGATGAACCTACTCCGGCCACACGTCCATTCATGAGCGGGCCAGAATTAAACGCAACACTGACCGAGCTCCTCCCGTCCACCCTCAGTTTAAACAAGGCCAGACGCCGGCCAAGCTCCTACCATCCGCCCTCTATTTTAACGAGGCCAAACAGACAACAGGAAGAATCGCACCCCTCTGCCGCTCCCCCATCTCCTTCTTCACCATTTTCTCCACTCTTCCGATGGCTTCCAAGGAGCCGTTCTCTGGCATACTACCCGGCTGGGTGGCCCATCGAGCCCTCCGGATACGGGCGGGGACTCTCGGTGCTTCACCAACCTCGCTTGGCCTGACAGAGCTAGTTGCCGCCCCAAGCAGGCGCGTGCTTCAGCAGTTCGCCGCCCCAGTTCAGCTCGATGAGGAGTGGCGAGTTGCTCCATGTCGGCACGGCGGCGAGCACGCCAGTACGGGCGTCGTCGCTGCTGTGTCATACAGCGCCACCAGTGCCTGCGGTGGCCGCGCTTCCCGTGTCTGTGGGCACGCCTCCCGTGCCTGCGACAGAGCCATGCAGGCAGAGACAGAAGCCAGGTGCGTGGAGAGCGACGAGTCGGTGGCCAGCTTCTCCGTGTCCGCCGCCATCATCGAGGATAAGTAGAACATTGGAGGTCGCCGCCACTTGGGTCCCATGAAGGCCACCGCCGAGTCGACGACTGCACATTCAGGTGGTTTCTTTGCTGCTTCGTCTCTTCCGAGGACCTTCATCGACCCCGCAAGTGTCTGTCGGACATGCGGAAGACAAAGGGATCTGCGGGCGGCCATTTAGATTAAGTACTCCCTCTCCAGCTGGCGGGAAATATTTGTTCTAAGAATGGATAATTGTATGTATCTATAACTAAAATAAGTCTAGATACATCCATTTCTAGGACAAGTATTTCCGGACGGAGGGAGTATTAATTATACCAAGAGAGCCGGATTAGCACCGCTTAGCTCATGTAAATGTAATGAAATCCATCATGTTTATATGAAGATCCGGCTTTTTTTATATGAAATCCTTCATTCTTATATGAAAACAGTCCGTGTTTGCACGAATTTCATCTGGTTGGTTAGAGTTGTGAAAATGTATGCCGCTGGCGTTGGATGTCGTCCTCCGCAGAAGGAAGCGGGGGGAAATTTGTCGGCTGCCGTTGGAGATGCTCTTATGCTGGAAATAATAGAGTGACATCCAATCCATTTGAGTTAATTGCGTGTATGATTGTCCCTCTATAAAAAGTTAATTGCATACAGTGTACATGTGACTTGCAGGGTGGCTACAGAAGAAACTAGTCCATCCTTAATCTTGTATTCTAAGTACTCTGTGGGTTCCATCATCAGTACAGTAGCGAAAGAAGTATATATTAAATAAGTAATATATAATATAAAAATCTAAAGTTAAAGACAGAATTCGAACTCATGTCATCGCGTTGCGAGCATCCTGCGCTAACCAGTCAAGCACATTTTTATTGTAGACCATGCTAGGGATATATCTCCGTGTCTACTCTTATACTCCATCCGTTCCTAAATATTTGTCTTTTACAGATTTCAAATGGACTACCACATACGGATGTGTATGTAGACATATTTTAGAGTGTAGATTAACTCATATTGCTCCGTATGTAGTCACTTGTTGAAATCTCTAAAAAGACAAATATTTAGGAATGGAGGGAGTAGAAAACAGAGTTGGTGATGATGGTGTGCGTGCCATCCTGCAATATAGGCTGTTGGATTTATATCTAACGGATAGGAAGGAAACTATGGCAATTTTGCAAAAATATACCCACTCCCCTCTCCACGTTTGCAAATAAGGCCTTCCCTCGTTCATACTTTTCCCTCACAAGATAAACTACTCATACAAATGCATCTTGATGTTCCGTGCAAAGCACGGGCATCTAGCTAGTTTCTTTTAAAATAGTTACTGCGATAATTGGGTTGAAGTGATATATTTTATGTCTGCCCCGAGTGATTTCGGATTCACTAGTAGTAAAAAAAATGTTGCCTTGTTAATTAACAGAAAACAGGGTGAAAACTATCACATGAGGCCGGTAAAAGAGGCACACTGGGTTCAGCGTCATCATCACTACAGTTGTGCGCGCGCGAGAAGTCTACATATCGAGGGGGCTACTGAGCGAGGCCCAGAGACACAATGTTTGAGAGAGAAACCAATTGACAAATTAGGATCAGACCAAGTTGTCACCCTTCTGCTGTCATTGTTGGGGCGGGGGGGGGGGGGGAGGGGGAGGGAGAGAAAGACGTATTGAGAGTGTGCGCGGTAGGCACAGAGGCACAACTAGTGAGTGTGTGTGTATGTGTGTGTGTTTGAAAGAGGAGTAGATAGATTACTATCAAGATCGAGGTGCCACCCTACTCCTTCGGTATCGGGTAGTGTGTGTGTGTGTGTATGTGTGTGTGTGTGTGAGAGAGAGAGAGAGAAAGAGAGAGAGAGAGATAGAGATAGAGAGAGAGAGATAGAGAAGCCAGTCGATAGATTAGTATCAAGATCGAGGTGTCACCCTACTCCTTCGGTGTTGGGAAGTGTGTGGGTGTGGGTGTGTGGGTATGTGTGGGGGGGGGAGCTGTGACACTTACATATCTCTAGTTTTATAAAAACAGAGTTAGTGATGATGGTGTTCCTGCCATCCTGCAATATAGGCCATCTGTAGGATTGAAAGTATGCCTATAGGGGGGGTGTGATTAGACTACTTGACCAAATAAAAACCTATACTTTTCCCAATTTTAGTCTTTCGCAGATTTTAACTAACTTAGCACAAGTCAAGCAATCTTAATACAATTCAAGCAAGCATGCAAAGAGTATATGAGCAGCGGAAAGTAAAGCATGCAACTTGCAAGAATGTAAAGGGAAGGGTTTGGAGAATTCAAACGCAATTGGAGACACGGATGTTTTTGTCGTGGTTCCGATAGGTGGTGCTATCGTACATCCACGTTGATGGAGACTTCAACCCACGAAGGGTAATGGTTGCGCGAGTCCACGGAGGGCTCCACCCATGAAGGGTCCACGAAGAAGCAACCTTGTCTATCCCACCATGGCCGTCGCCCACGAAGGACTTGCCTCACTAGTGGTAGATCTTCACGAAGTAGGCGATCTCCTTGACCTTACAAAATCCTTGGTTCAACTCCACAATCTTGTCGGAGGCTCCCAAGTGACACCTAGCCAATCTAGGAGACACCACTCTCCAAGAATTAACAAATGGTGTGTTGATGATGAACTCCTTGCTCTTGTGCTTCAAATGATAGTCTCCCCAACACTCAACTCTCTCTCACTGGATTTGGATTTGGTGGAAAGAAGATTTGAGTGGAAAGCAACTTGGGGAAGGCTAGAGATCAAGATTCATATGGTAGGAATGGAATATCGTGGCCTCAACACAAGTGTAGGTGGTTCTCTCTCAGAAAATGTATGCTGGAAGTGTAGGTTCGTTCTGATGGCTCTCTCCAGGAATGAAGAGGAGGTGGAGGGGTATATATAGCCTCCACACAAAATCTAACCGTTACACACAACTTACCAAACTCGGTGGGACCGAATTGAGAAACTCGGTCGGACCGATTCAGCAAATCTAGTGACCATTAGGATTTTTGGTGGGACCGACATGCAACTTGGTAGGACCAATATGATTAGGGTTAGGGAATAATGTAATCTCGGTGAGACCGATTACACAAACTCGGTGGGACTGATTCTGGTAATAGGCTAACCAGAGACTTGGTCAGGTAAACTCGGTGGGACCGGTTCGCTCATTTCGGTAAGACCGAAATGTTACGAAAAGGAAACAGAGAGTTTACATTGCAATCTCGGTGGGACCGATCGTTCATCTCGGTGGTACCGAAATGTTACGAAGGGAAACAAAGAGATTACAATCCCATCTCGGTGAGACCGAGATCCCTATCAGTGAGACCGATTTGCCTAGGGTTTGTGGCAGTGGTTATGACATCTGAACTCGGTGGCGCCGGATAGAAAGAAATGGTAAGGCCGAGTTTGACATTTGGTTTAGGTCATATGTGGATGTGAGAAAGTAGTTGAGGGCTTTGGAGCATATCACTAAGCACTTGAGCAAGTAAGCCGTTAAGCAACACCTCATCCCTCCTTGATAGTATTGGCTTTTCCTATAGACTCAATGTTATCTTGGATCACTAAAATATAAAATGTAGAGTCTTGAGCTTTGATATTGAGCCAATCCTTTTGTCCTTAGCATTTTGAGGGATCCACTTTTCTCATCCATGCCATGCCAATCATTGAGCTTTCCTAAAATATTTATCTCGAAACAGCATTAGCTCAATGAGCTATATGTTGTTAGGAATTACCAAAACCACCTAGGGATAGTTGCACTTTCAATCTCCCCCTTTTTGGTAATTGATGACAACATATAGATCAAAGCTTCGACAAATGATAATAAGAGTGAAAAACATTGTCGCTTTGAGAAGTATGTGATAAGCAACAACTCCCCCTAAATTTGTGCATAGTTTAAGATTTGCTTTGGACTGCAAATGCACAAAGAGTTAGGCTCATGGGTTACTCTTCCATGTCACATACATCTTGGTGGAGTGCTCAAAATGATAATAGTTAAATACGTGCACTTATCACCAAGCAAAGTGAATGATCATATAGGGATAAAAGTATAATGTCATCCAACAAGCATTAAGGTAGCATATGATCAACACATGATCATCCAAGTATCTCACAAACGCATAAAGTATTTGAAACAAGCAAATAAAGTTCAACCACCAAAACAAGAGAGAATAAAATGTAACGCTCTCTCTCGAAGCCTATGATCTATACATTTTTCTCCCCCTTTGGCAGCAAGTTACCAAAAAGTTCATAGAAAATGCATAGCACTAAATCGTCTCTCAGGCTTGATCTTCAGGTGGTGGTGTAGATATGGCTCTTTGAACGAAGACTTCAGTAGATGTGGATGGAGCTGGAGGAGTAGGTGCTGGAGCTGGTTGCACAGAAGCTATAGCTGGTGTAGATGAAGTGGCTCTGGTGTCTGGAACAGGCACTGCAGCTGATCTCTGGCTCCTGGGCACTTTGGCAAAAGCATCAGTAGTAGTCTTGCCCTTCCTCTCCTGCTTGTCATCCTGAAGTTGCTCAACAACTGAATGTATCTCAGTAACCTTCACATCCAAGTCACAGAACTTTTGCTCCATGATTCTCACCAGGCTCTCCTGGTTTTGAGTCAGGGTGGCCAGTCCCTTCTCAATCCTTAGAGTGGAGGCAATCAAGTAGCCAAGCTAATCCTGCTTGCTCTTCAAGAAGTACTGAGATGCCTCATCAATGGTTGGCATCTTGGTAGCCTTTTCAGTTCTAGCCTTCTCCCTCTTTGCTTGTGCTTGTACAGAAGATGGTTCATCTTCATCCATGACCACTGTGTTGTCCTCAAAATCTGGAAATATAGGCATGTGATCCTTGTCCAAGAGGTATGTGCCTGTGCCCATCTTGGACTTGATGAGCTCCTGGATCTGTGGGGCATATCCACAACTTCTCTTCTGATCTGCAGCAGTCCTCTTGATAGTTTCCACTATGAGGCTCATCACCTTGAACTTTTGAGGCACATCAAATATGTGAAGTAGGTTGATGGAATGGCCTCTGATCATCTTGTGATCTCCAGATTTAGGAAAAAGAGTGTGCCTGAGGATCCAGTTGATTGTTGGTAGTCCTGATAGAAGGTAATGTACTGAGCCAAACTTGTGTGTCTCAATAGCAGCCTCTCGGATCTCTATGTACATGTGTGCCATGGAGTTATGATCCTTCTTCTTCTTGGCATAGACATCCAAGTCATCCTCATTTTCCTTAGGTGCATTAATCAACTTTGCCCATTCTTCAACTGATGATTGGTACCTTGTACCTTCAGACATCCAGATGATCCTTCCATCTGGGTAGAAGTGAGCTATGGTGTAGAACTGCATAATAAGCTCATCGTTCCACTTTGTAAGCTTCTGCCCAACAAAGTCATCTAGTCCACAAGCATGGAAACTATCATAGACTCCTGGATAATGTTCTTCATTGGCCCTGATGTATTTCCAGTCCACCCATCTCATGTCACAAACAATTGGCTTCTTGTCAAGCAGCACTATCTCATAGAAGTCCTGCTGTTCCTTTGTATGGAACCTGTAGTCCAC
Organism: Triticum timopheevii; assembly: GCA_963921465.1. Lineage (NCBI taxonomy): Eukaryota > Viridiplantae > Streptophyta > Magnoliopsida > Poales > Poaceae > Triticum > Triticum timopheevii. Next base: position 106,421,294 of record OY997271.1, read on the forward strand.
AGCAGTTCTCCTCCTGACTACATAGGGATCAGTCATCCTCGACTGCCTAAGACCTGCATCCTTCCTCAGCTTCATATCCTCAGCTACAGGATGAACATCATTGTGATATGGAATTATGGGCTTCAGCTTTCTCAAGACATGTTCCTCATCATCTTTTTCTTCAACAGCAGCTTCAGTCATTGGGGCCTTGTTTTTATCTGCAGCAGGAATGCTCTTGGTGTTCCTCTTGGGTGCAGATTTGGGCTTTGGAGCTGCTGCTTTGGGAGCTTCTTTGGGCTTTGATGAAGCAGCCCCTGACCTGATGGCATCACCCATAAGCTTTTGAGCTTTGGGTGCTGCTGCAGCAATCTCTTCCTCTTCTGAGTCTCTCCTCATAGAGGGCTTGCCAAGAACCTTGGCAGTAGTGGTTCTAACTCTCTTCTTCTTCTTGTCTTGGCCAACAACTTCATCTTTTGACTCAAGGGTGAATTTCATGGTTTCTCCAGTGGCAACCTTTCTGGGTTTGGGAGTGGGAATCCTTCTTGCAGGTGCCTTCTTCTGCATTCCTGGCTTAGTGGCAGCAGCTGTGCCATACTCTTTATTGAGCACCTTCTTCTTGGAAGTGGCCTCATCCTCAACAGCCACATAGTCTTCATTCTTAGAGTCTGAGGTTTTCTTCTTTCTTGCTCTGGTGGTTGCCTTGGGTAAGTTGCTGGGTGTGCTCCTGCTACCCTCATCATAGCTGCTAGAGGGACTAGTGCCCTCACTCACCTGAACCCGCTCCTCTGACTTGTTCTGACTGTCACTCTGATTAGACATATTGCAAACACTGACAGCAGACCCTGTGAATAGATATGGATGAGGTAGAATAGATGAGCATCACAAAACACAGAGGTTTTTGCAAAAGAATGAGTCAAAAACTTAGTTTTAGTTTTCCATAGAAAGCATTTTGGATCTACCGATTTGTAAACTCGGTGATACCGAAGCATCTTTTGGAACCTAAACTAGTGAACTCGGTCAGACCGAGTCACAGTTCGGTGGCACCGAGACTGCTAGGGTTTCACAAAGTCCTGAACTCGGTCACACCGATTTCAATTCTTGGTCAGACCGAGAATCACATGTGCAATGGCCTTAGCCGAATCGGTGGTACCGAGTTCTACAACTCGGTTGGTCCGGGATGGTTTCGGCAGAAACCTAACCCTAAATTTTCAATTCATCTCTAATCTACGGAGTGTTTTCGGTGGATAAGATGATCTCAATCGTGGCAAGATTAATGACAACACAATGTGCTAGAGATTTGGAGTTCGGAGTAGCACAAAGATCAAGTCCATACCCTAGTTCGGCGATGGACTTGCTACGGCGGCAATGGCGGAGTCGAATTCCGTTGACGGCGGTGGAGACGAGCGGCGGGAGGTAGCTGGCGATGAGGAGGACGATCCGGAGACCCAGGGGAGTCAAAGCAGGCTGAGCGCGAGCGAAAGAGTTCGGAGAAATTTCCAAAATTTGGCCCGTGGATATATATAGCCTGACCCTATCGGTGTGACCGAGTGGAACAACTCGGTGGCACCGAGATGCATAACTGCAAGCAGTTACTGCAACTCGGTGTGACCGAAAAGTTCAAATCGGTTGCACCGAGATTGAAAACCTAGATCGACTTAGTGTCTCGGTATGACCGAAATGGGGAAATCAGTCAGACCGAAACACACAAAGAGGTTAGTTTAAGTCTATGACAAATCGGGGACTCTGAGTGCTCCTCACGCAGAGTGGTTCGAATCTGACTTGATCAAATTTTGTGATGTAGCATGAATAGAGTTTGAGACAAGAAAAGCATTGATAGCGAGAGAAGATTCTTAGGCATTCTTGTCCATCCACTTAGCAAAAGAAAAGAGACCATTCAATCAAAACAACAAGTAGATGTCCTCGAATGAGTAGAATATGCAACCAACATGCTCACACAATAAAATGGCAAATGAAATATGTGGCAAAGCATGCACAACCAATTCTAGCATCTATCAAGCAATTGGCGATGACTAGGTCATCTATATATGAGTATATTGACTTAGGAGTCAAATGAGAACATTTGATCATAGGTCATACTCATTGTTTAAGCTCAAGTGGGGTTACCACTTTTACATAATGCATTGATGTGTTCACACCATTAGAGTTGCTTTGACTCAATTCTTAGAGTAAAACTCCCCCTAGATGTGATATCCCCCCTTAAGAGGGATGAACTAACCTTGGGTTTTGTCGATGATGACTTCATGTAGATGTTGAAGATGTGGATGCTCAACGTTGATGTAGATCATTTGGAGCAATCCTTTGGAGTGAGTTACACTTTCAATACCTACACGGGTTAGTCCCACAAGGAACAAACAAGGATATCCATAGACATAGAGTGATGCACACACAAGATGATGTCTATGAAAGCATTAGGTTACCTTGTCCCTTGTCTTACCAACAAGAGGGTTTGTGACTCCTTGAACTAGTGCAAGATGTGGAAGTTGATTGCACTTGTTATTGCCAAAATGATATGAGTGAAATATGTTGGCGGAGTCTTCCTCAAGAACTCTCTAGTTCTTCTTCTTCGGGATCCACATCATCTTGATGAGAATGCTTGGAGTTGTAGTTGTACTTGATGAAGTAGAACTTGATGTAGTCTTGGGAACCCACTTGACCAAGGCCTTAGGAGCTTCTTCAAATACATCAATCTCCTCTTGAAGCTTGTCTTTGCCTTTTTGCTTGTGGTCTTGTGGTGGAAGATCATCTTGGGCTTGTGTCCCTTTCAAGGAAGTAGGATCATACTTCTCTTGTTGAGGAACAAACTTCGTCTTGGGGTATTGATCTTCTTCCCACTCAACTCCATTGGCATTGAACTTTCATTCAAAACTAACACCTTGGTTCTTCCGGTGCCTTCCTTGCTTGCGTACAATTTCCTCGAATTGCTTACTCCCGGCAAGGCTCTTGTAAACACCTTTCTCTATAATTCCCTTCAATAAGCTATTTTCTTGCTCAAGTGTAACTTGGCTAAGAGAATCATTAGTGGAATTAAGAGAACTACTAGAAGCAACAACATTGGATTTAGCATGATTATTGTTACTACTAGAGGAAGAATCCTTCTTGTTCTTGTTACTAGATTTGACTTGAGGCATGTAAGTAGATAAGAGTAAACGCTTGGCAATGTAAGAAGAACTTTTCGTACGAAGATCATCATTGATTGCCTTTAAGAACTCATGTTCTTGCTCAAGGTTGAGCTTTTCAAAGCGTAACTTCTCATGAGTCCTTAAAAGTTCTCTATGATCTTCTAAGATAGTTTCATGAGCTAACTTAAGAGTGTTTAGTTCTTTAGTTAGTAGCTCAATATTCTCCTTATCATTGTCATTAGTTTTATCTTGATTAGCATGATTAATTAACGTTTCATCATAGTATTCATCACTAGAGTTGTCAACAGGTAAATCATCATCACCTAACAAGTCATCTTCATCACTATTGAAATCAACATACTCGGGGTGTGATACCTTTGGGCCTTTAGCCATGAAGCATCTTCCAAGTCCTTCATTTGGTGAATCAAATATGTTGTAGGAGTTGGTTGACACAAGTGATATACTGGCAACACCTTCATCTTGAGTATATTCGGAGTCGGAGTGATAGCTTCTCTCGGAGTGATTGTCGGAGTCGGAGCCGGATACCCATTCACCAACATGAGCTTGATGTGTTCGTTTTGTGTAGCTCCTTGATGACTTGTCCTTCCTTTCCGAATCCTTGCTTCTTCGGGATGTTCTTCATTCATAACGATCATCTCTACTCCTCCTCTCTCCTTGTGGTGATTCTTCTCTTCTACTTCTCCTCTTAGGTGATTCTTCTCTTCTTTTGTAGGGTGCCGTACACTCATTGGAATAGTGTCTGGGTCTTCCACAATTGTAGCAATTACGCTCTCGACTAGAAGATCTTTTGTCATTGTAGGACCTTGACTTGGAGCTTCTTTCTTTGCTTCTACTCTTGTAGAATTTGTTGAAGTTCTTCACCATTAGGCTCAATTCTTCATTGAAGGTTTGTTTCTCACTTGATGATGTGGGAGCTTCACATGAGGCTTTGTAAGCGCCACTTGACTTGTTGTGGAGCTCCTCCTTATCCTTGAGTGACATCTCATGAGCAACAATTCTTCCAATGACTTCCGTTGGCTTGAGATCTTTGTAATTGGGCATCATTTGGATCAATGTGCACACGGTATCATATTTTCCATCCAAAGCTCTTAGGATCTTCTTGATGATGAACTTGTCGGTCATCTCTTCACTTCCTAAGCCGGCAATCTCATTTGTGATAAGAGGAAGCCTAGAGTACATTTCAGCGACACCTTCACCATCCTTCATTTTGAACTTGTCAAGCTGACTTTGAAGCACATCCAACTTGGATTCCTTGACGGAGTCGGTACCTTCGTGCATATCAATCAAAGTATCCCAAATTTCCTTTGCATTCTCAAGACGGCTGATATTGTTGAATTCTTCGGGGCACAATCCGTTGAAGAGGATATCACAAGCTTGAGCGTTGTATTGCAGCATCTTCAACTCTTCCATGCTAGCTTCACGGTTCGGTTCTTTCCCATCAAAGAATTCACCTTGCAAGCCAATAAACACAATAGCCCAAACGGCGGGGTTATGCCCAAGAATATGCATTTTCATCTTATGCTTCCAACTAGCAAAATTAGTACCATCAAAGTAAGGACCTCTACGGTGATAATTTCCCTTGCTAGATGCCATACTCTCCTAGGTTGTGAAACCAAGGCTATGACCACCAAAATCTATTGAAATCAAATCAAATGGAGACCAAAGCTCTCATACCACTTGTAGGATCGGAAGTATGTCTAGAGGGGGGGTGATTAGACTACTTGAGCAAATAAAAACTTATCCTTTTCCCAATTTTAGTCTTTGGCAGATTTTAACTAACTTAGCACAAGTCAAGCAATCTTAATACAATTCAAGCAAGCATGCAAAGAGTATATGAGCAGCGGAAAGTAAAGCATGCAACTTGCAAGAATGTAAAGGGAAGGGTTTGGAGAATTCAAACGCAATTGGAGACACGGATGTTTTTGTCGTGGTTCCGATAGGTGGTGCTATCGTACATCCACGTTGATGGAGACTTCAACCCACAAAGGGTAACAGTTGCGCGAGTCCACGGAGGGCTCCACCCACGAAGGGTCCATGAAGAAGCAACCTTGTCTATCCCACCATGGCCGTCGCCCACGAAGGACTTGCCTCACTAGCGGTAGATCTTCATGAAGTAGGCGATCTCCTTGCCCTTACAAACTCCTTGGTTCAACTCCACAATCTTGTCGGAGGCTCCCAAGTGACACCTAGCCAATCTAGGAGACACCACTCTCCAAGAAGTAACAAATGGTGTGTTGATGATGAACTCCTTGCTCTTGTGCTGCTTCAAATGATAGTCTCCCCAACAATCAACTCTCTCTCACAGGATTTGGATTTGGTGGAAAGAAGATTTGAGTGGAAAGCAACTTGGGGAAGGCTAGAGATCAAGATTCATATGGTAGGAATGGAATATCTTGGCCTCAACACAAGTATAGGTGGTTCTCTCTCAGAAAATGTATGCTGGAAGTGTAGGTTCGTTCTGATGGCTCTCTCCACGAATGAAGAGGAGGTGGAAGGGTATATATAGCCTCCACACAAAATCTAACCGTTACACACAACTTACCAAACTCGGTGGGACCGAATTAAGAAACTCGGTCGGACCGATTCAGCAAATCTAGTGACCGTTAGGATTTTTGGTGGGACCGACATGCAAATCGGTAGGACCGATATGATTAGGTTAGAGCATAATGTAATCTCGGTGAGACCGATTACACAAACTCGGTGGGACCGATTCTGGTAATAGGCTAACCAGAGAGTTGGTCAGGTAAACTCGGTGGGACGGTTCGCTCATTTCGGTAAGACCAAAATATTATGAATAGGAAACAGAGAGTTTACATTGCAATCTCGGTGGGACCGATCGCTCATCTCGGTGGTACCGAAACATTACGAAGGGAAACAGAGAGATTACAATCCCATCTCGGTGAGACCGACATCCCTATCTGTGAGACCGATTTGCCTAGGGTTTGTGGCAGTGGCTATAACATTTGACCTCGGTGGCGCTGAGGGAGTCCTGCATTAGGGGGTGTCGGTGTCAAAACCGGCGGATCTCGGGTAGGGGGTCCCGAACTGTGCGTCTAGGCGGATGGTAACAGGAGACAAGGGACACGATGTTTTACTCAGGTTCGGGCCCTCTCGATGGAGGTAAAACCCTACGTCCTGCTTGATTGATATTGATGATGTGGGTATTACAAGAGTAGATCTACCACGAGATCAAGGAGGCTAAACCCTAGAAGCTAGCCTATGGTATGATTGTTGTAATTGTTGTTATCCTACGGACTAAAGCCATCCGGTTTATATAGACACCGGAGAGGGCTAGGGTTACATAGAGTCGGTTACAATGGTAGGAGATCTACATATCCGTATCGCCAAGCTTGCCTTCCACGGCAAGGAAAGTCCCATCCGGACACGGGACGAAGTCTTCAATCTTGTATCTTCATAGTCTTGGAGTCCGGCCGATGATGATAGTTCGGCTATCCGGACACCCCCTAGTCCAGGACTCCCTCAGTAGCCCCTGAACCAGGCTTCAATGACGATGAGTCCGGCGCGCATATTGTCTTCGGCATTGCAAGGCGGGTTCGTTCTCCGAATAGTTTGTAGAAGATTGTGAACACTAGGATAGTGTCCGGCTCTGAAAAATAAATTCCACATTCCAGCGTAGAGAGAATAATATTTACACAAGTTCAATCTGCTGACGTATTTCGTGGTGTGATGTCACACCACAACCAAGCCTTTACTTGAATCGTTTTTATTATACTGCCTTAGCACGTTTAGCGAAGCGGTTTCCTTGGCACGTCTTGTCGAAGCAGAGATCGTGTTCCCTTTATTCCGGGATTCTCATCAATAGGGACGTGGGTAACCCAACCGCGCCCGTTGCCATGCCCCCTCCATCGAAGGCGAGTTCTAAACGGTCACGGTGACGGCTCTTGGTATTCTCCCCCTTTATAATGAGACCAAGGCTCGTTTCTTTTCTTCAATCCTCAATCGAATCCGCCCCTCGCCCCGAGTTCCAACACCCAGGGCTCCAGATTCGGGCACTTCGGACCTTCGACAATGTCCGGCTCCGACCTTCAGGGCCAGTGGATGCCCTCCTCCGTCACGGAAGAGGACGTGCTAAAGCTTAGGGATGCTAGGTATTTAACCTACGAGATTTCGCATAGGTTGCCTGCTCAAGGGAAAGTCATTCCTACCCCGGAGCCTGGCGAGAGCATCATGTTCGTGGCTCACCTCCGTCGGGGTTTAGGCTTCCCGATAGATCCCTTCGTGAGGGGGCTCCTGTTTTACTATGGGCTGGAATTCCACGACCTGGCTCCGGAGTCTATCCTCCATATCTCATCGTTTATTATCGTCTGCGAAGCCTTCCTCCGCACTACCCCTCACTTTGGTTTGTGGCTCAAAACCTTGAATGTGGAGCTGAAGATGATTGAGGGGCATCAAGCAGAGTGCGATGGGGCGGTTATAAGCAAGAGGGCCGATGCTCCATGGCCCGAGGGCTTTTTTCAGGAGGAGCTCGGTTTGTGGCAACAGGAGTGGTTCTATATCACCGCTCCCAGGGGCAGCAAGCAGAGGCCGCTGCCCGCCTTTCGCCTGGGCCCTCCACCACGACTAACATCGTGGGTCAACAAAGGGTTCGACTGGGGGCCGTCCAAGGACGTACCTTTATTGCAGGGCCGGATTCGAGATCTCCAAGAGAGGGAGATCAATCTGGTCGTAGTGACACAGGTTATGCTGATTCGGCGTCTTCTGCCCTGCAAACGTCACCCCCTCCGCCTGTGGGAAATCAATCCGGAGGGACCATGGGCTCTCCAACACTTTATGGGTACAAAACCCGCGGAGATGTACAAACTGTTTTTTGGATCACAAGAAGTGTGTCCGGACTTGACCGAGGACGCATGCCTAAGCTGCAATCGCCCGGATACTCAAGTAAGTAGCCCTGTGACCGAACATATCATCCGTTTATATATCATGGATTTTCCTCTTAACCAGCTATCCCTTGAACAGGAGTGGATAGCGCAAGCAAAACTGATACGGTGTCCGGCCCCCCTCCCCGAGACCGCGCCGGATCCCGTGTTAATCAAAATGTTGGAGGTTGCGCCTCCGGAGGAAGGCGAAGGGGGGAAAGGGAAACTACCACCTCTGTTAAGGAGGCTCTTAGTAAGGGGGGAATCAAGAATCCCTCCCTCCAAGGGGGGAAGAGGACCGCTTCCGAAAACCCGGAGGCCAAAGCCTCGAAGCGGGGAAAGAAATCTGCATCGGAAGGTCCTGTGCCGGGAGGAGTCCCGGCCGTACAGTCTCCCCAAAGGAATCAGCCCTCCAGCGGGCCGTAAGTAGAAGAAAGGGAAGTTTTATAATAAGGGACATCCCTATTTTGTTTCTAAGGGTAACCGAAGTTTTTACCTTGTAGTTCGGATCTCAGCCCTTCCCAGCAGAGCTCATCTTCGGGGGACCTTCGTCTGGAGATGATGGAGAGCGAAACGCCTCCATTTGTTGTCCCATCAGGTGGGGCGGACGACCCTGAGGTGTCGTCACGGAGAGTCTCCCCGAGTCCGGCGGGGCCTGGGAGTTCGGCACCCATTGGAGTGCAGCCGGTGGAGCTGCAGGGTTTGCTTGAGAGGGCGTCTCTCTCAGAAGATCACCGTGCATTAATGAGTGCGGTGATTAAAAGGATCTCATCCACCGAAAGCGGGTTACATGAGGCCGTCGGAAGTTTACTGATGCGTTTTGAGGTATGCAAAAAAAATGACATACCTTTTGACAGTTTTGCACATAGGGTGCGCCCTGTATAGATAGTAGTCCCTGAGACTCGGTATGTTGTCGAAAGCGACAACGTGCCGAGGATCATAATCTCAGTTATAAAATGTCGCCTTTCCTATGCAGGTGGCGGAGCGTTCGGTGGCCAGCCGGACTGATGGAGGTGCCGAACTGAAGCGGCAACTTGACATTGCGGATGCGGACATCACGCTCGTCAATAAACCACTTGATGAGTCGCAAGGTAAGTGGTTTTTCCGCGGTCACCTGGTAAGGGAGCTGACGCCCGCTCCTTACAACATGTATGCTTGATGCAGATGGCGCCGCTGCTGTGGAAGACCTTCGGGCGGAGCTGGCTCGAGCCAAGGATCAAGCCAGGAAGAGTGATGCGGCTGCCTTGAAGGCAGCGGAGGAGCTAAAAGCTGAGAAGGCTGCTCATTGCCGAAGTAGGGAGGAAATGGCCGTAATGGCCGTGAAATTAAAAGATGCTACCGACCGCTATGAGGTTCTTGAAGAAGAACGCCAAGCGGAGCAAGAGGGCCTGAAGAAGGCCATCGCCGAAGCCAAGGATGCTCGTTTTGCAATGCGGGCTATAAAGGAGGAACTGCGTCAGGCCGGAGATATTGTGGCTGGAAAGCCCTTTCTGTTGCGTAGGAAATTCATGGATCCGAAGTATGCTTAGTTCGGCCAGCTGTGGAGTGCGGAGGATCCTTATCTGGATTTGGCGGCGAGTGCGGCGGACGCGGTTCGGCACTTCCGAAGTCAAAAGGATCATGAAATGGAAGAGCTGTTTTGGTCTCAATTCCAAAGTCCGGAACCTCCACTGCCGTTGACCGATCAGTTAGCTGAGTGGGCTGAGCTGAATAGATTGTCCGGACTAGCCATGACGGATGTGGTGGCTCATCTGTGGCCGGAAAGGCCCAAGCCAAAGAGTTATTTTGGTTTATTGCAGCAATTCCTTGGGGCGGTGCCGCATATCAAGGCGATGAAGCGGTCGGCCTGCATAGAGGTTGCACGGATGGCTCTTGCCCGTGTTAAGACATACTGGGCGGAGATGAATGCCACCGATGTTGCGTCCTGGGGTTCGGAAGAGAGTCGATTACCCACCGAGCACTATTTTGAGGAAGTCCTTCAGGGCACTCGTGTAATAGAGTCGGAGTGCTCGAAAAATGTCATGTTCAAATGACGTGTATGATTTGTGAGATCATATGTATAATACAACGACTTTTTATACTTGTTCGTTCAAGTATTGAAATATCTCCTGTGCGGCCGTTTGTGTACATATATTTGTAACCTGAAAGATGGCAGTCTTTGGCTTCAGCCCCCACGCACATAGTGCGGGGGTGTTTGCGAAAAAAGTGCATTTTCACACTTAATCCAACGTCTTGGTCCTTTGAAGGAGGTGATAGCATAGCAAACTAGGCAACTGGACTATAATGCTTTATCACTTTTACTTAGCCATAGGAGCTCGATGGTGGGACTACGATATAGCCCCTAGAGGCACCGCAATCTCCGAACTCGGGGCACGTGTGTGCCTGACCGGGAAGCGGTCCTTCGTCAAAGCGGAGGAATTCTAAACATTCCGATAGTCGATCGATTGGTTGACCAGTCTCCCGCTATATCATGATAGTCAGTTTTCGGCTTTCTCTACTGAGGTGCTCGCCCGGCCGAACCGGGGCACAATCGCAGTAGTTCTCCTGGTGCCGCGTTAGCCGACGATGCGGAACGTAAGGCAGCAAAACACAGGAGCCGGGAAAACCCAACATTTGACCGAAGACATGATTCGGAGCTGATGCATATAAGGCCTAACTCGAGACGCCAAACACTCCCTAAGGTATTCGGACTTTATGATAATGGGCAGAACAATGCCCTAAGCCCCTAGTGTCTAGGTGCAAGCGAGAACTTCTGACGCGGCCGATGCCAAAACGCCAACCTCCTCCTCGGTTATGGTGGGAAACCAGGGGATGAGTATCAACAAGAGACAGTAAGAAAGGTTTACACAGGGTCTTAATCTGAAAAGAATCCTTGCAATGGGTCCCTGCTGCACGTCTGCGCCTGTATCTCCGTTGTGCTGTATCCTGGACGGGTGTAGCATGTGGTTCATCTGTCAAAGAGAAGAACTTAGTTTGGAAAAAATATCGTGCGAAAAATGTATTTAAAACAGAGTATAATTTGGGAGATGGATAAAACTGAGTTTTATTGGCTCTCATTGTTTATATGTGCAACCCCTTGTAAAGAGGTATGCGGCTGGGAAGCCCCTTGTTTATCTAAGCCAGACTCGTCTAACCGTGTCCGAGGTCTAAATGACCTGTTTTTAGGGGCTTTGATCGGCAAGGTTGGATTGATGTCTGGCTGTTAAGGCAGTCTCACGTCTTCCGTGGTCAAGGGACACTTGGAGTTTCCATTTGATAAGATTATGCCTCGTGGACCGGGCGTTTTTAGTGTAAGAGACGCGTAATGCGGTTTTGCGTTAAAGAGGGCGAAAGCTTCGCGTCCCAGTAGTGCTTGATGGCCACTTTTGAATGGAGCGATATGGAAGGTTAGCTTTTCGCAATGGAAGTTGTCGGGTGAACCAAACAAAACTTTTAGTAGTATAGAGTCTGTACACTTGGCATAAGGGCCTGGCGTCACTCCCTTGAAGGAAGTGTTGCTATGGCGGATTTTTGTAGGGTCTATCCTCATTCTGCGGATGGTGTCCTGGTATAACAAGTTTATATCGCTTCCGCACAATTTATCACATGAAGTGTGTTCACTGTTTTGACCTCTAGAGGGAAATTCTTCTGTACTCCGGTCTGCTGCTTGTGGGATTCGTCATCGTCTTCGCTTGGTGTGTCGAGCCCCTTGTGTTCAGCGTTGAGTCGGCCAGACTGCTTGAAGACCCAACAATCTCTGTGGGTATGGTTTGCAGGCTTCCCGGGGGTACTGTGGATTTGACATATCCTATCCAAGATTTTGTTTAGGTTGGATAGCTCGTCACTATTGTCCTTAAGGGGCAATGTTTTGTTATTCGGCCGAGAGCTTTTGAATCCGGCATTGACCGCCGTGCTATTTGGGCCGTTTTCCTTATTCCTGTGTTGATCTTTTCTGTGTTTTGATTTCCCATTTCCATCCCTGACCTCGGATGTACTCGGGTCGCTGGTGCTGCATCTTGCTAGCCAGCTATCTTCCCCTGCGCAAAAGCGGGTCATGAGGCTTGTTAGTGCGGCCATTGTTCTTGGTTTTTCCTGGCCGAGGTGTCTGGCGAGCCATTCATCCCGGACGTTGTGTTTGAAGGCTGCTAAGGCTTCGGCGTCCGGACAGTCGACTATTTGGTTCTTTTTGGTGAGGAACCTGTTCCAGAATTTGTGTGCTGACTCTCCGGGCTGTTGAGTTATGTGACTTAAATCGTCGGCGTGCGGAGGGCGGACATAAGTTCCTTGAAAATTTGCTCGAAACGCATCCTCAAGCTCTTCCCAACTTCCAATGGTATTTTCTGGGAGGCTTTTGAGCCAATGCCGAGCTGGCCCTTTGAGCTTGAGGGGTAGGTATTTTATGGCGTGGAGATCGTGTCCTGTAGCCATATGTATGTGTAAGATATAATCCTCAATCCAGACTCCGGGGTCTGTTGTTCCGTCGTATGCCTCTATGTTTACGGGCTTGAATCCTGCTGGAAATTCATGATCCAGTACTTCGTTGGTGAAGCATAGTGGGTGTGCGGCGCCCTTGTATTTAGGTGTGCCGTTCTCTTCGAACATTCGGCGGGTTGTATTGCTTCCTGGGGCCTTCTTTTTTGGCCCATAGATGGACCTGACTGGGCCATCCTTTTTGCTAGGATCCTTATTTGGGAAGTGTGCCGGATTATGTGCGGCGCCGCTTGCCGCTCTTAGCCCATTGTCTGGTCGTCTATCCAGCCAGATGGCCTCTTTCTTTTTTGGCTGTGGGGGCTCTACGGCCTCCTCGTCAAATTCGGGCAACAGTTGGCGCTTCAGGTAGCTCTTTGCGTGGTGACTATCGCCGTATTTACCTGCGGTCTTGAGTACTTTCCTCCATCTCATTCTAAGTACGTCTTCCGCCGTTTTGAGCTTCCGCTTTTGCTTCTTCAAGCTCCTTGCAGTGGCGACGAGCCTTTTGTGAAGGTTCTTATGCTCCGGTGATGTGTCCGGCGTGAGATCATCTAGACTATTGTTTTCGCCGGGAATGGGTGCTCGTCCACTGGTTCGCCCTGCTCTATGGCTGGGTCCGTATGGGTGCCGTTGTTATCGAGGCGGGACTTCGGGCGGCGCTTGCATCGTCGTTTTTGCTGTTTTTCGGGGGAATTGTCCTTCGCCGCGTCCCGTTTTTCCTCTTTATCGCTTCCTTTTGGTGTATCCACCATGTATACCTCGTGAGTTGAGGTGGCTTTCCAGTGCCCAGTAGGCGCTGGCTCTTGGTCGTCTCCGGCATCGTCGTCCATACCATTGATGTCTTCGGAGTCGAAGTCTAGCATGTCGGTTAGATCGTCGACAGCGGCTACTAAGTGGGTGGTGGGTGGGTCTTGAATTTCTTTGTTGTCCGCATCCCAACTGTCCTGACCGCAGTCCGGCCAGGGTTCTCCTGATAACGAGAGATATTTTAGCGAACTCAGAATGTCACCAAAAGGTGAGTGTTGAAAGACGTCCGCGGCCGTGAACTCCATGATCGGCGCCCAATCGGATTCGATTGGAGGAGGTGCGAGAGGTTCAGAGTCCGGAAAGGAGTCCGACACCTTGGAGTCACGAGCTTTAGAAGGGACAAAGTCAGTATTCGGCTCTATCGCCGTAGAAGTTGCAGCCCCCAAGGCGGTGTCTAACCATCCGTCCTCGATCTGCGCAGCCGGCTCCGAATCGAGGGTCGGAGCGGGTTCGTGTGCAGCCTCCAGGGCACTGTCCGGCAGCAGAGCTAAATCATGCCCATCGTGATAGTGCGGCACGCTAGGCTGTGCCTCGAATCCGTTGAAGATCAAGTCTCCGCGGATGTCAGCCGTGAAGTTAAGACTTCCAAATTTGACCTGACGGCCAGGGGCGTAGCTTTCGATCTGCTCCAGATGGCCAACCGAATTGGCCCGCAGTACAAAGCCGCCGAATACGAAGATCTGTCCGGGGAGAAAAGTCTCACCCTGGACCGCGTCGTTGTTGATGATCGAAGGAGCCATCGAGCCTATCGATGACGGCACAGAGGAACTCTCAGTGAAAGCACCAATGTCGGTGTCAAAATCGGCGGATCTCGGGTAGGGGGTCCCGAACTGTGCGTCTAGGCGGATGGTAACAGGAGACAAGGGACACGATGTTTTACCCAGGTTCGGGCCCTCTCGATGGAGGTAAAACCCTACGTCCTGCTTGATTGATATTGATGATGTGGGTATTACAAGAGTAGATCTACCACGAGATCAAGGAGGCTAAACCCTAGAAGCTAGCCTATGGTATGATTGTTGTAATTGTTGTTATCCTACGGACTAAAGCCATCCGGTTTATATAGACACCAGAGAGGGCTAGGGTTACATAGAGTCGGTTACAATGGTAGGAGATCTACATATCCGTATCGCCAGGCTTGCCTTCCACGCCAAGGAAAGTCCCATCCGGACACGGGACGAAGTCTTCAATCTTGTATCTTCATAGTCTTGGAGTCCGGCTGATGATGATAGTTCGGCTATCCGGACACCCCCTAGTCCAGGACTCCCTCAGGGGGTATCCGGACAGCCGGACTGTGTACAACGTCCGGACTATTGAAGCGTGAAGATACAAGACTCAAGACTTTGGCCCGTGTCCGGATGGGACTCTCCTTTGCGTGGAAGGCAAGCTCGGCGATCCAGATATTATATTTCCTTCCTTGTAACCAACTCCATGTAAACGCTAGCCCTCTCCGGTGTCTATATAAACTGGAGAGGTTGGTCCTTAGAAGGTCGATCACAATTACAATCATACCATCATAGGCTAGCTTTTAGGGTTTAGCCTCTACGATCTCGTGGTAGATCTACTCTTGTACTACCCATATCTTCAATATTAATCAAACAGAAAGTAGGGTTTTACCTCCATCGAGAGGGCCCGAACCTGGGTAAACATCTGTGTCCCTTGCTTCCTGTTACCATCAGCCTTGACGCACAGATCGGGATCCCCTGCCCGAGATCCACTGGTTTTGACACCGACATTGGTGCTTTCATTGAGAGTTCCTCTGTGTCTTCGTGGTCAGGCTCGATGGCTCCTTCAATCATCATCAACGACGCGGTCCAGGGTGAGACTTTCCTCCGCGGAAAGATCTTCGTGTTCGGCGGCTTCGCACTGCGGGCCAATTCGCTTGGCCATCTGGAGCAGATCGACAGCTACGCCCCTGGCCACAAATCAGGTTCGGAAACCTGAACTACACGGCAGATATCCGTGGAGACTTGATCTTCGACGGATTGAGGCCAGTGCCATGAGCACCGGACAGTCATGACGAGCATGGCCTGAACCTGCTGTCGGACAACACTCGGGATATCACCCCTGCAGTAGCCCTAGACTCAAATCCGGAGCAGACTGCGCTGCCTGGGGACAGAGGGATGGACCCCGCCCCGCAGGCCATACCCTCGTCGGTGGTAGAGCCGAACACAGGCCTCCCTTCTGAGCAAGCCCGTGACTCCGGACCCCCGAATTCATATCCGAATGTAGGTTCCAGTCCGCGCGTTCCCGAGCCCACCGAGCCTGGTTGGGCTCAAGTAATGAAGTTCACCGTGACGGACGTCTTTCAGCACTCGCCCTTTGGTGACATGTTGAACTTATTGAAGTCTCTCTCTTTGTCAGGAGACTCTGGGCCGAACTATGTCCGGCTTGAGTGGGAAGCAGACGACAACGGAATTCGTTGCCCACCCACCACCCACTTCATTGCCACGGTCGATGATTTAACCGACGTGCTCGACTTCAACTCCGAAGACATCGACGGTATGGATGACGATGCAGGAGAATTACAGGAACCGCCGCTCACAGGGCGATGGACGGCCACCTCCTCATACGATATATATGGTGGACACTCCGAAGGAAACCAGTGGTGACAAGGCAACGGAGGATAACCCCTCGGGAAGAAGAGCAAAGCATGGGCGTCGTCGGCGCCGCTCCAAGCCCCACCACAGCAATACCGACCCCAGAGACAAAAGTAATCGGGATGGCGCCGAAGAGGAATATAACCCTGACCAGCCCGCCTTCGAGCAGGCCGAACAGGAGGATGAGCAGGTCAGCCCAGAAGAACAGGCGACGGACGGATACCCGGAGGAGGACAACTACATGCCTCCTTCCTAAGACGAGATTAGCCTCGGCAATGACGAGTTCGGCGTACCTGAGGATCCCGTGGAGTAGGAGCGCTTCAAGCGTCGGCTTATAGCCACTCCGCGGAGCCTGAAGAAGAAGAAGCAGCAACTCCAAGCTGATCAAGACCTGCTCACAGACAGATGGACTGAAGTCCTGGCAGCCGAGGAATATGGACTCGAGCGCCAAACGGCTGACCAGCCACCCCGTGGCCGGGATAAAACGGGGTATCAGCCCGAATACCAAACCGCACCCCCACGCTGACACACTACAACCCAGGGCAACAGGTAAAACCTGCAAGATATTCTGGAAAACAAAGCAGGACAACCAAGATAGATCTACGAATCGCGGGGGCGTGCACCGGATACATTATCAACAAGTCCGGCCAGGCCAAACACATCAACCCAGACCAATTTGAACTGCGTAGCCATATAGCCCGGCACAGAGGCGCCGTGCACCCCCTCTGCTCCACCGACAAAGTGATGGATCATGAATTCCTAGAAGGGTTCAAACCTGTAAACATCGAACCATATGATAGCACAACATACCCTGCAGTATGGATCGAAGATTTCCTTCTCCACATTCACATGGCCCGCGGAGATGATCTACACGCCATCAAGTATCTTCCCCTTAAGCTCAAAGGACCAGCCCGACACTGGTTGAACAGCCTGCCAGCAAATTCCATTGGCAGTTGGGAAAACCTGGAAGACGCATTCCTCAATAACTTCCAGGGCACATATGTGCGACCACCAGACGCTGATGACCTGAGCCACATTACTCAACAGCCCGGAGAGTCAGCCCGGAAATTCTGGACTCGGTTCCTAACTAAAATGAACCAAATAGTCGACTGTCCAGACGCCGAAGCCCTGGCGGCTTTCAAGCATAATATCCGTGATGAGTGGCTCGCTCGACACCTCAGCCAGGAAAAACCCAAGTCCATGGCAGCTCTCACAACCCTAATGACCCGCTTTTGTGCGGGTGAGGAAAGCTGGTTGGCTCGTAGCGGCACCACGCCACATTCCGGCACTTCGGACGGACGCGATGCCAACGGCAAGCCACGGCGTAACAGACATAAGAGACAGAACAACAGTGACAGCACTGAAGACACGACAGTCAACGCTAGATTTAGCGGATCTAAGTCCGGTCAGTGGAAAAAGCCGTTCAAAAGAAATAATCAGGGACCGTCCAGCCTGGACCGCATACTGGAGCGCTCGTGCCAAATTCATGGCCCCCCGAACAAGCCAGCCAACCACACCAATAGAGACTACTGGGTGTTCAAACAGGCCGGCAAAATAAACGCCGAAAACAAGGACAAGGGGCCGCATAACGACGATGACGAAGAGCCCCAGCGTCCGAATATGGGGGGACAAAAGAAATTCCCCCCCAGGTGAAAATGGTAAACATGATCTATGCCACTCACATCCCCAACCGGGAATGGAAGCGAGCACTATGGGACATCTATGCAATGGAGCCAGTCACCCCCAAATTCAACCCATGGTCAGCTTGTCCGATCACCTTTGATCGTAGGGATCATCCTACTAGCATCCGTCATGGCGGCTCATCCGCATTGGTCTTAGACCCAATCATCGACGGATTCCACCTCACGCGAGTCCTTATGGACGGCGGCAGCAGCCTGAACCTGCTATATTAGGACAGAGTGCACAAAATGGGCATTGACCCTTCAAGGATCAAGCCCACCAAAACCACCTTTAAAGGTGTAATTCCCGGAGTAGAGGCCCGCTGTACGGGCTCTATAACAATGGAAGTGGTCTTCGGATCCCCGAACAACTTCCGAAGCAAAGAGTTAATCTTCGATATCGTCCCTTTCCGTAGCGGTTACCACGCACTGCTCGGACGAACCGCATTCGCTAGATTCAATGCGGTACCACATTATGCATACCTCAAGATCAAGATGCCAGGACCGTGCGGGGTCATCACTATCAATGGAAATATGGACCGCTCCCTTTGAGCAGAAGAGCATACAGCAGCCCTCGCGGCAGAAGTACAATGCGGCCTACTCCGACAAACCAATCCGGCAACAACTTCGAGCATTGTCAAGCGAGTCCGGAGCACCCCGCAACAGGATCATCAGGAATGCCAAGAGCATGATTAGCAGTCCGGCCTCCGCTCAAGCCCCATCAAAGCAGCATTCACGCCACGCGTACACAATTACGCACTCAAGATACCATGGGCACGGGCAGAGGCACATCAACGACTCAGTCAGTAGTGCGGGTAACCGCCAATTACCTTCATAATCTCTCCCTCTTACCTTTCAGGACATCGCTTTAGTGGAGCATCCTCAGAAGAGCCGAATTACCAGACTTACATGGGAGAGACATCGGAGGAGGCAACAGACGTTGTGCATAGAAGGAAAAACCCAGGTGGAATCTATTTACGATCATTATACCTGCTTTATCTATTTGTACACAGCCTGCCCCTGGATAGGACATGTCAAATAGTCCTATTTATCTCCGCTTAATGCACTCATTGTAAACATACGCTTAAACGTACTATTCGTCAATGGGAGATCACATATAGCGTCAGCTTATTATTCTTATTTGAGCATTTTTTTCTCTTATAAATGTTCATTTTATATTGCATCCGTACACCTTGGTACGGTCAGTTCGCCAGGGGCTTCTTATGGTGCCCCGTAATATGGCAAATAAAGTCCGAACACTTTCAACAGTGCGGCACCCCGAACTTATAGCACTATATGCATCAGCCCCGAATCATGTCTTGGGTCTAAAGGTGGGATAGCCTGGCTCCCTTGTTTTGGTGCCTTACATTCCGTTATATCGGCTAAGGTAGCGTATGGAGAACTACTGCGATTGTGTCCCGGTTCTTCCAGACGAGCACCTCAGCAGAGAAAGCCGAAAACTGACCGGCATGATGTGGCGAGAGCTGGTCGCTGTTCGAGAGGTCTTAAAATCCTTAAAGATTTTCCGCTTTAGGCGATAAATCGACTTCGTCCGATCTAGGCGTGTATAGCGCCCCAATTCGGCCCTCCGGATTCTAGGGGCTTCGCCGAAATTTAAAATTGTAGACTTCCATTGCTAAGTGAAAGTTATAAAGCCGCATAGTCCGATTAACTTGTTCGCTGCACCGGACACCTCCTTAAGGGACCAAACATTTGGATAAAGAGTGTTCGGTTTTTCCACGAACACCCCAGTACTAGTTACGTGGGGGAGGAAGCCGACGACTGGCCTACTTTCAGAATTTTATAAACAGCCGCATAGAAGGTAATATTTTAAATAACAAAAGCGCTACATAGCGCAAGTAACTTCGTCTTTAAATTACAAACATGACAGAAGTGAATTCATTCTAAAATGGTGTCCTTGGTACATTCATCGGCCACGAGACGAGCACCCTTCATAACACCATCACAGTACATCTCGGGATGGCGATGCGCCTTGCCCTCCGGCGGCCCGCCCTTGACTAGCTTCTCCGCATCCAGCTTGCCCCAATGCACCTTGACGCGGGCAAAGGCCCGGCGGGCACCCTCAACGCAAATGGATCACTTGATCACTTCAAGCCGCGGACAGGCATCCACCATCCGCTTGATCAGGCCAAAGTAGCTAGTGGGCAGGAGCTCACCAGGCCACATCCGGACTATGAAATCTTTCATAGCCAGTTTGGCCGCCCTGTGGAGTTCGACCAACTGCTTCAGTTGGTCAGTCAGAGGCATTGGGTGTTCGGCCCCAACATACTGGGACCAGAACAGCTTCTCCGTTGAGCTCCCCTCCTGGGCACGGTAGAACTCCGCAGCATCTGATATGCTGCGTGGCAGATCTGCGAATGCCCCTGGAGAGCTCCGAATTCGAGTAAGTAAAAGAAACGCCTCCTCCACATGTTTGCTTTGCATAAAGAACTTCTTACCCGCTGCTATCTTCTTGGCCTCCTGAATTTCCTGCTGTGCCTTCTCGGCTGCGGCCTTGGCGTTTTTTATACTCACAAGGGCCTTCGCAATCTCGGCCTCTTTCATCTTCAGATCATGCTCCACGGACTCGTACTTCTTGCTGAGGTCTCGGAGCTCTTGTTGTTCCTCACCCACTCTAGCACTTTGCTTCTCGCGCTCCTTACATTCCGAGGCCGCCTTGTCTTCAGCCTCAGACAGCGCTTTCTTCAGGGACGCCACTTCGGCGGTGGCCCCTGTTACCCAGTCATGATGCTTTGGCGTTAGACTGACCAATCTTGCCTATCTTTAAATACATAAGAGCGGGGAATCGTTTACCTTTATTCTCCTCGAGCTTCCTCTTCGTAAGGACGAGCTCTACTTGCGCCTGCTCCAGGTCCCGCTTTAGTTCGGCAACCTTGGCGGTGCGGGCAGCAGTGGCAAGCAGCACAGCCTACTTATCCACAAAAATACTTGTTATTAGACTCCCGTGGATTACAATTGACCCTTCGTTTGGCTTTTCCTTCCGAACACCAAACACAGTATCAGGGGCTACTACCTATGGGGTGGTAATTTTGCACATATTTATTACTTACCTCAAAGCCTGTTAGAAGGCTGGTGCAAGCTTCGGTTAGTCCGCTTTTGGCAGACGAAACCTTCCAAATCATCGTACTCATAAGAGTACGGCGTTCTTCATCCATGAAAGCGCCGCGAAGCGCTTCCAGCGGACAATCCGGCGCCTCGGGCGCAACGGAGGTCCTCGATGCAGACGGCTCGCCCTCCCTAACGAGGGGCTGTCCGCCTGAGTTCGGAACCATTGAAGGTTCCGAGATAGTGTTCGGTTGAGAGCCCGGCCTATTGTGGCTCTCATCAACACGATCCGCGGGGATCTTGAACCCCGCGTGTCCGACGTCTAGGACCCCGCCTCGGGGCGTCTCCAGAGTCACCTCCCCCTGCTCTGGGAGCCTTCGGGACAACACCTCCGTGTCATCCGCGGGCTGAGGAGTAGTGGCTGTCAGAAGCGAATTCATCTCCGAATTGCTCAGGGACCCAGAGGAAGATACCTTGGGGTGAGCCCTGGCCGGACTGCATATATGTTCAGCATTATAAATACAAAAACTATAAAGTGAAATCATGATAGAATGCGGACACTTACGATCGCACTCGGGGCTTCCCCCTGGGCAACCATCCCTCCTCGCTGTGAGCGGCCGTGGCGGAACAGTCCAGAAGGGATACCTTTCCCTTCTTGGACGCCCCAGCCTCCCCCTCTAGGGTGGCTTTTCTCTTTCTCTCCTCCACAGGCGGGGAGGTAGAGTTTCTTCTTGGTTCCTCCCGCCTCCGCGGGATGAATCTGTCTTGTCGTCATCAGACGACAGGGGTATGATGGCCTTGCGCCGAGGGCCTTTTCTGGTCCGCTTCCCCGGGCCCCTCATCCTTTTTGGATGGGGTGTCTTCTTCTTCTTCCTCCTCCCCTTCATGGGAGGAGTGTGCCTCGTCGTCTTCGGACGAGGCTTCTGGCATAACCTTACGCCGGAGACCCTTTCGGGTCCCTGGGGCCTTCTTTTCGGCCTTCTTCTCCGGCACCTTGTACAGTGCCAGAACCAGCATCTCCGTCAGGAGAGCGTCAGCTGGGCCTTCTGGCAGCGGAGCCGGACAGTAGACCTACTCCGCTGTCTCCACATAATCCTGAAGCAAATATGCATAACTGCTTAAGGCTCGCCCATGATTAAATTGGGAAGAACCGGGTCCGGTGATAGTCTGAGAACTCACCTGACTAGGAGCCCGCGCGGCGTGAAGCCCGCGATCCTCGGATGTGGGTGGAGGCACTTCAGAGGCCTTGAACAACACCTTCCATGCGCCTTTGTGCATCATGTCATAGAGCTTCCGGAGTGTCTGGTGTTCGGCCAGGACGAACTCCCACAGATTGAATGCCCGCCTTTGGCAGGGCAGGATCCGGTGAACGAGCATGACCTGGATCACGTTGACAAGCTTGATGTTCTTGCCCTTCATGCCTTTTATGCATGTTTGGAGTCCGGTCAGCTCCGTAGAATCGCCCCAGGACAGGCCCTTCTTTTCCCAGGAGGTGAGCCGCATGGGGGATCCGGATCGGAACTCGGGGGCCGCTGTCCAGTTGGCGCCGCGCGGGTCGGTGATGTAGAACCACCCCGATTACCACCCTTTTACGGTCTCCATAAAGGAACCGTCTAGCTAGGTGACGTTAGGCGTCTTCCCCACCATGGCTCCTCCGTACTCCGCTTGTTGGCCGCTTACAACCTTCGGCTTCACGCAGAAGGTTTGCAGCCATAGGCCAAAGTGAGGCCGGATGCGGAGGAAGGCCTCGCATACGACGATGAACGCCGAGATGTTGAGGACAAAATTCGGGGCTAGATCATGGAAATCTAGCCTGTAGTAGAACATGAGCCCGCGGAAAAAGGGATGGAGTGGAAACCCCAGTCCACGGACAAAGTGGGCGACGAGTACGACCCTCTCATGGGGTCCTGGGGTCCGAATGACCTTCCCAGCGTCCGGTAACCGGTGCGCTACGTTCGCAGCCAAGTATCCGGCCGCCCGAAGATTCGTGATGTGCTTCTCCTTGACGGTGGAAGCCACCCACTTGCCTCCTGCTCCGGACATGTTTAGCTGTGCGGAGAAGACTTGGGCTTGGGCGCTGGAGCTCGAGGGGGCAAGAGTGGGCAAAGGAGGAAGAATGCGTGGGCGAAAATGGGGAAATCTTATCCCTCTATAGAGGCGCCGAAAGCAGTACACCTCCCCACTTGCCCGTTGGGAATCGCTTGCTTCCCAAGCACCACGATTGATGGCGTGGTGGGATTACCCATACCCGTATTGATGAGAATCCCATGATAAGGGGACACGATCTCTGCTTTGACAAGACGTGTCACAAAAACCGCCTTGTAATATGCGCTATAGCAGGTTGTGGGAAAACGGTTCGAGTAATGATCCGACCGTAATAACATGTCACGTCATTAGAAAAAGTCATCAGCAGATTGCATTTGTGAAATATCATTCTCTCTACAGCGGTGTGTAAAGATCATTTTGTGGATCCGGACACAATTCAAGTGTTCGATAACTACTTTGGAGTATTCGGAGAAGGAACCCACCTTGCAATGCCGAAGACAATACTGCATGCCGGACTCATCATCATTGAATCCTAGTTCGGGGGCTACTGAGGGAGTCCTGGATTAGGGGGTATCTGGACAGCCGGACTATGTACAACATCCGGACTATTGAAACGTGAAGATACAAGACTCAAGACTTCGGTCCGTGTCCGGATGGGACTCTCCTTTGCGTGGAAAGCAAGCTTGGCGATCCGGATATTATATTTCCTTCCTTGTAACCGACTCCATGTAAACGCTAGCCCTCTCCGTGTCTATATAAATCGGAGAGGTTGGTCCTTAGAAGGCCGATCACAATTACAATCATACCATCATAGGCTAGCTCTTAGGGTTTAGCCTCTACGATCTCGTGGTAGATCTACTCTTGTACTACCCATATCTTCAATATTAATCAAGCAGGAAGTAGGGTTTTACCTCCATCGAGAGGGCCCCAACCTGGGTAAACATCTGTGTCCCTTGCTTCCTGTTACCATAAGCCTTGACGCACAGATCGGGACCCCCTACCCGAGATCCGCCGGTTTTGACACCAACAGGCGCCGGATAGAAAGAATCGGTAAGGCCGAGTTTGACATTTGGTTTAGGTCATATGTGGATGTGAGAAAGTAGTTGCGGGCTTTGGAGCATATCACTAAGCACTTTGAGCAAGTAAGCCATTAAGCAACACCTCATCCCTCCTTGATAGTATTGGCTTTTCCTGTAGACTCAATGTGATCTTGGATCACTAAAATATAAAATGTAGAGTCTTGAGCTTTGAGCTTGAGCCAATCCTTTTGTCCTTAGCATTTTGAGGGATCAACTTTTCTCATCCATGACATGCCAATCATTGAGCTTTCCTGAAATATTTATCTTGAAATAGCATTAGCTCAATGAGCTATATGTTGTTAGGAATTACCAAAACCACCTAGGGATAGTTGCACTTTCACCATCCGATTTATATCCGACGGATAGGATGGAAACTATGGCAATTTTGCAAAAAGATACCCACACCCCTCTCCACATTTGCAAATAAGGAATTCCCTCATTCATCCTTTTCTCCCACAAGATAAACTACTCATAAAAATGCATCTTGATGTTCCATGCAACGCATGGGCATCTTGCTAGTAGGGAGGAGTTTGTGTGACACATATCTAGCTATATTAAAGGATAGGTAGATAGCATGTGCGCGAGGCATACTTAAAGCATCACGAAGATAAACAAACGGCGTGCATGCAAGTGCCGGAAAAATGAAGCGAGAAACAATGTGTACGCACGCGCATGTTTGTGTGTGTGTGTGTGTGTGTGTGTGTGTGTGTGTGAGAGAGAGAGAGAGAGAGAGCGAAATCTCAAAACAAAAGGTGCTCTGCTAGAATCCCATTGTATGTATTCATATGGTTCCGGAACTCGAGTTAACCTTAGCCATATGTGTGAGAGACATAATTATACTTTGAGACATTAGCGGCTGTGGATGGGCGGAATTAAAGGGGTGGGCGTGTTCGACAGAGAGAGCGTGTGTGTTTTTGTGTGAGAGACATGTACGACGGGGTAGAAAGACAAATTCTAACCTTGATGGAGGGAGAGAAATACATGAAGTGCGCGTGTGTGATTTCGATGCCCATAGGGAAATGAGATATGTATGCGTGTGAGAGAGATTGCAAAATTCATTCACGTATCACTATCTAGCAATCGTGGACGTGCATCGCTTGAACATAAATCAATATCTACTTCGTATCATGGCCAAAGGTACAATATCGATTCAACGCTATAAAGATTGGACACTCACATATCACATTTTTTTCTATCTAAATAAACCTTTTCAGTTGTGCATGCCAAAGTTACAGTGATGTTTCTTCGAACAACCAATGTAGCTATCATGTACATGCACCATTGTTACTCTTGCATTCAAATTCATTAGTCTTGGATGATTTAATGTTCTATTATGAAGTAATATATGTAATATTCATATATGAATTCAACAGGTACGCAATTTATGAAATGGAGGCTATGTAATCATATGAGGTAACACTTTTAAGTAGCGGACTACAATATCAATTTCTTTTTGTGCGCCTCTACACTAACACGTCAATGCATTATGTTTAAAGTGAATAACCAATGACACTAAATTATCTATTTACATGAGAAATACATAGGCTGAGCGTTTGATCCCTTTTTTTTGTGAACGCGCCTCTACACCCGTACGATTGGCCGCGGCCGTGTGCGTCCTAGTTATCGGCGCATCATCAGTTATTGTCTTTTTTTCTGGGGTGGACTTCACACCAGTTATTAACTGATGACACGTGCCCCGTGTACATAGTCTCGCATGACCTTCCTGATAGCACGGTCCAAAATTAGTTGAAACTGGATATAAATGATCCCGCGGGCGGCAAAATCTCCCGCCTCCTTCTAAAATGTCCGCCACCTAGTCTTTAGCATGCGAAGTTCCCCTTTTGTCCTTGGTGCACGGAGACCAACAGTTACAATACCGCCCTCATCTACATAATAGGTCAGGGCTTCTTTGGTAACTTCCGGTTCCACCCACTACACGGCACCCCCATTTCCTCTCCCCCTCCCGCAAAAACGACTAACTCCACAGCACCAAAGCATCTTACATCACGCCGTCCGTACTTCATCGACCTTTCTTCCCTCCCCTCTCAAAACCCTAGACTGCTCATCCACCGGCGTACCAGAGCCCATTCACTGCCAGCGGTGTCCACCTCGTCAGATCTGCTTCTGCGGCCGCATCTACCCCTCCCACCTCCCCTAGAAAAAAGTAGACTGCTCATCCACCACTGTACCACAACCCATTCAGTGCCGGCCTTGTCCACAGTGCCAGATCTGCTTTGCCGGTACTCTTGTCAACCGTAGCGCATCTACAGCGGCTCATTCGTACTCCCCACCGGAGACGCTTCGTCCACAGACACCCGGAACCGCCCCACTGATGCCCCCGTCGATGGCCTCTTATCCTCTTTGCCGACATCTTCCTCAACCCTACTAGAGCCGCTTCGCCGACACCATCGTCAACCCTACCGGAGTAGCTTTGCCTATACCATTATCAACCCTACCGGGTCCGCTTTACCAACTCACAAGTCCACGGCCTTAGATCCGCTTCCTCACACCCTCATCCAACCTACTGGAGCAGCTTCTGACGCCCCGTCCACGGCCGCAGATCCGCATCATCGACACCATCCTTAACCCAACCACCGGAGCAGCTTCACCTACGGCCTCGTCCACGGCCACAAATCCGCTTCGCCCGCACCGTAGTCCACCCTACCGGAGCCGCTCCACAAACACCCTACTCGACGGTCCTAGATCTCCTTACCGGACCCCGACAGCCAGCGCAACGTCATCACCCTTAACGTTTCTAACCTGATTCCCACCGTCTGGCAAGATGCCAAGCACCCTCCACAGCCTAGGTACTTGTCACCTTTAAAACCGTACATCATCACCTGCCCGATGTACTTCAAATATACTAACAGGTCGTTGTTACCTGTTATGCAGCTGGCAAAAACTACATGGACGATGTTTCTCCTGGATCTAACAGCTTGGCCAACCAAGATCCTGGACTGAGGCATTGCTATGATCTTGTAAGTGCGTCTCTCTTTGGTATATTGTTCTGTGCCTGCCAGCGTGCTTTGCTAGGATTTTTGACCAGTAATCGCTTTGTGCAGACAATGATTTCTAATACTGGCTGCTAAATTAGATATGTAGATGTCATACATGATACTACCTCGTACCTCCGTTCATAAATATAAGTCTTTCTGGAGATTCCACTATAGGCTACATACAAAGCAAAATGAGTGAATCTACACTCGAAAATGCATCTATATACATCTGTATGTGGTCCATACTAGAATCTCTACAAAGACATATATTTAGGAACAGAGGCAGTACATTACACAAAATCATAGGTGGCATGTAGGAATTCCAGTGCACAACATTAGGCTCCTTAGAGTGTCTGCTAGTCCAGCACACAGAGTCATGGCTAGTTTATGCTACACACAATCATTAATTGGTGGTTTAAATATGCGCAAGGGATATGCAATGTATTATCATGTAGAGATGTCTGAAATTAGCCGTGTCAACTTGCATATAGGGTTACACAATGAAAAAGTACAAGATGTATATGGCAATTTCATGGAACATCGCAAAAAAAGGAGAGGCAGCGGTGAGTGCTACCTCTTGAGCACTGCGTTGGTCCCTTGAAGTGGAAAGGGTGATGCAGCAAAGTAGCGTAAGTATTTCCCTCAGTTTTTGAGAACCAAGGTATCAATCCAGTGGGAGGCTCCTCAAAAGTCCCACACACCTACACAAACAAACAAGAACCTCGCAACCAACATGATAAAGGGGTTGTCAATCCCTTCACGGTAACTTGCGGAAGTGAGATCTGATAGAGATAATAAGATAAGATAAATATTTTTGGTATTTTTATGATATAGATTGGAAAGTAAAAGATGCAAATAAAAGTAGATGGGAAACTTATAAGATAAAAGATAGACCCGGGGGCCATAGGTTTCACTAGTGGCTTCTCTCAACATAGCATAAGTATTACGGTGGGTGAACAAATTACTGTCGAGCAATTGATAGAAAAGTGCATAGTTATGAGAATATCTAGGCATCATCATGTATATAGGCATCACGTCCGCAACAAGTAGATCAAAACGATTCTGCATCTACTACTATTACTCCACACGTCGACCGACTCCTTCCTTTATCTAGAGTATTAAGTTCATGAAGAACAGAGTAACACATTAAGAAAGATGACATGATGTAGAGGGATAAACTCAAGCAATATGATATAAACCCCATCTTTTATCCTTGATGGCAACAATACAATATGTGCCTTGATGCCCCTGCTGTCACTGGGAAAGGACACCGCAAGATTGAACCCAAGCTAAGCACTTCTCCCATTGCAAGAAAGATCAATCTAGTAGGCCAAACCAAACTGATAATTCAAAGAGACTTGCAAAGATAACCAATCATACATAAAAGAATTCAAAGGAGATTCAAATATTTCTCATAGATAAACTTGATCATAAACCCACAATTCATCGGATCTCGACAAACACACCGCAAAAAGAGTTACATTGAATAGATCTCCAAGAAGATCGAGGAGAACTTTGCATTGAGATTCAAAGAGAGAGAAGAAGCCATCTAGCTAATAACTATGGACCCAAATGTCTCTGGTAACTCATCGGAGAGGCCTTGGAGATGATGTAGAGGCCCTCCATGGTCGATTCCCCCTCCGGCGGAGCGCCGGCGAAGGCTCCAAGATGGGATCTCGCGAATACAGAAGGTTGCGGCGGTGGAATTAGATTTTCGTGGTGCCCTCCGATGTTTTCAGGGTACGGGAGTATATATAGGCGAAGGAAGTACGTCGGTGGAGCCACGAGGGGCCCACGAGAGTGGGGGGCACGCCCACCCCCTTAGGCGCACCTGGCACCCTCGTGGCCGCCTCGTTTGCAGCTTGATGTCAACTCCAAGTCTCCTGGATTGCGTTTGTTCTGAAATGATCGCTCCCGAAGGTTTCATTCCGTTTGGACTCCATTTGATATTCCTTTTCTTCGAAACACTGAAATAGGCAAAAAAAACAGCAATTCGGGCTGGGCCTCCGGTTAGTAGGTTAGTCCCAAAAATGATATAAAAGTGTAAAGTAAAGGCCATAAACATCCAAAACGGGTAATATAATAGCATGGAACAATAAACAATTATAGATACATTGGAGACGTATCAAGCATCCCCAAGCTTAATTCCTGCTCGTCCTCGAGTAGGTAAATGATAAAAATAGAACTTTTGATGTGGAATGCTACCTAGTATAATTCTCAACGTAATTTTCTTTATTGTGCCATGAATGTTCAGATCCAAATGATTCAAGGCAAAAGCTCATATTGACAAAAGAAATAGTAATACTTCAAGCATACTAACAAAGCAATCATGTCATCTCAAAATATCATGGCATTAGAAGGTTCATCCCTACAAAATCATATAGTTAGGCCATGTTTCATTTTCATCACCCAAAATACTCCCATCAAGAACAACCCCGGTTTCAGTCAAGCAATTGGTTCATACTTTTTAACGCGCTTCAACTTTTTCAACTCTCACACAATACATGAGCGTGAGCCATGGATATAGCACTATGGGTGGAATCGAATATGATGATGGAGGTTGTGTGGAGAAGACAAAAAAGGAGAAAGTCTCACATTGACAAGGATAATCAACGGGCTATGGAGATGCCTATCAATTGATGTCAACATGAGGACTAGGGATTGCCATGCAACGGATGCACTAGAGCTATAAATGTATGAAAGCTCAACAAAAGAAACTAGTGGGTGTGCATCCAACTTGCTTGCTCATGAAGACCTAGGGCATTTTGAGGAAGCCCATCATTGGAATATACAAGCCAAGTTCTATAATGAAAAATTCCCACTAGTATATGAAACTGCCAACATATGAGACTCTCTATATGAAGAACCTGGTGCTACTTTGAAGCACAAGTGTGGAAAAAGATAGTAAAATTGTCCCCCTTTTTTATTTCTTTTATTTTTTGGGGCCTTTCTTTTTTTAGCCTTTCTTTTTTCTTTGGCCTTTCCTTTTTTTGGCCTTTCTTTTTTTTCCTTTTTTTATAAGGGACAATGCTCTAATAATGATGATTATCACACTTCTATTTATTTACAACTCATGAATTACAACTCAAAACTAGAACAAGATATGACTCTATATGAAAGCCTCCGGCGGTGTACCAGGATGGGCAATGAATCAAGAGTGACATGTATGAAAAATTATGAAGGTGGCTTTTCCACAAATACGATGTCAACTACATGATCATGCAAGGCAATATGACAATGATGATATGTGTCATGATAAACGAAACAGTGGAAAGTTGCATGGCAGTATATCTCGGAATGGCTATGGAAATGCCATAATAGGTAGGTATGGTGGCTGTTTTGAGGAAGATATAAGGAGGTTTATGTGTGATAGAGCGTATCGCATCACGGGGTTTGGATGCACCAGCGAAGTTTGCACCAACTCTCAAGGTGAGAAAGGGCAATGCACGGTACCGAAGAGGCTAGCAATGATGGAAGGGTAAAAGTGCATGTAATCCATGGACTCACATTAGTCATAAAGAACTCATATATTTATTGCAAAAGTTTTATTAGCCCTCAAAGCAAAGTACTACTACGCATGCTCCTAGGGGAAGGGTTGGTAGGAGTTAACCATCACGTGATCCCGACCTCCACACATAAGGAAGGCAATCAGAAGAGCATCCTATGCAACAAATTTGTTACACAACTTTTACCATACATGCATGCTATGGGACATGCCAAGTTCAACACAAGTATTCTTTAAATTCACAATTACCCAACTAGCATGACTCTAATATCACCACCTCTATATCTCAAAACAATTATCAAGTATCAAATTGATCATAGCATCCAATTCACTTCCTATGATCGTTTTTATTATACCCAACTTGGATGCCCATCATTCTAGGACCAATTTTTTAACCACAGCAAATACCATGCTGTTATAAAAGACTCTCAAAATAATATAATTTAAGCATGAGAGATCAACAATTTCTACAAAATTAAACCACCGCTGTGCTCTAAAAGATATAAGTGAAGTACTAGAGCAAAACTATCTAGCTCAAAAGATATAAGTGAAGCACATAGAGTATTCTAATAAATTCCAAATCATGTGGGTTTCTCCCAAAAGGTGTGTACAGCAAGGATGATTGTGGAAATATAAAAATCAAGGACTCATATCATACAAGACGCTCAAAGCAAAAAATATATCATGTGGCGAATAAAAATATAGCTCCAAGTAAAGTTACCGATAAACGAAGACGAAAGAGGGGATGCCTTCAGGGGCATCCCCAAGCTTAGGCTTTTGGTTATCCTTGAATATCTTGGGGTGCCATGGGCATCCCCAAGCTTAGGCTCTTGCCACTCTTTATTCCATAGTCCATCAAATCTTTACTCAAAACTTGAAAACTTCACAACACAAAACTCAACAGGAAATCTCATAAGCTCCGTTAGTGCAAGAAAGAAAAACCACCACATAAGATACTGCAATGAACTCATTCTTTATTTATATTGGTGTTAAAACTACTGTATTCCAGCTTCTCTATGGTTCATACCCTCCGATACTAGCCATAGATGCATCAAAATAGGCAAACAACACACGAAAAATAGAATCTGTCAAAAACAGAACAGTCTGTAGCAATCTGTAACTTTCGAATACTTATGGAATTCTAAAAACCCTACGAAAATAGGAAGTCCTGGGAAATTTGTCTATTGATCTAATGAAAAAGTAATCAACGCAAAATCAAGTTTCTGTGATTTACTAAAATTATTTTCGTATGGGCAAAAGTTTCTGTTTTTCAGCAGAATCAAATTAACTATCACCGTAGGTTATCCTATAGGTTCTACTTGGCACAAACACTAATTAAAACATAAAAACACATCTAAACAGAGGCTAGATGAATTATTTATTACTAAACAGAAGCAAAAAGCAAGAAACAAAAATAAAATTGGGCTGCCTCCCAACTAGCGCTATCGTTTAACGCCCCTAGCTAGGCATAAAAGCGAGAATAGATCTAAGTAGTGCCATCTTAGTCATTCAATTCATAAGTGGATTGCATGATAGATTAATAAGGTAATTTGACTTTCTTTATTGGAAAGTGTTTCATGCCTTTCCTTAATGGAAATTGGAATCTAATATTCCCTTTCTTCATATCAATAATTGCACCAATCATTCTAAGGAAAGGTCTACCAAGAATAATAGGACATGAAAGATAGCAATTTATATCAAGAACGATAAAATATACGGGAACATAATAACTATTTGCAACAATAAGAACATCATTGATCCTTCCCATAGGTTTCTTAATGGTGGAATCTGCAAGGTGCAAGTTTAAAGAGCAATCATCAAAATCATGGAAACCTAGCACATCACATAAAGTTTTCGGAATCGTGGAAACACTAGCACCCAAATCACACAAAGCATAGCACTCATGATCTTTAATTTTAATTTTTATAGTAGGTTCCCACTCATCATAAAGTTTTCTAGGTATAGAAACTTCCAATTCAAGTTTTTCCTCATAAGTTTGCATCAAGGCATCAACAATATGTTTGGTAAAAGCTTTATTTTGACTATAAGCATGAAGAGAATTCAACACGGATTGTAAAAAGGAAATACAATCTACTAAAGAACAATTATCATAATTAAATTCCTTGAAATCCATAATAGTAGCATCAAGATCTAAAAACTCCGAATTATTGGGACGCCTTTTAACTAAAGTTGACTCATCTCCAGTCCCATCATTATCAAGATTCATATTGCAAAACAAAGACTTAATAGGGTACACATCAATAACTTTTAGATCTTCATCATTATTTTCATGGAAACTAGAAGAACACGCTTTTATAAAGCAATCTTTCTTAGCACGCATCCTTGCGGTTCTTTCTTTGCCCTCATCAATGGAAATTCTCATGGCTTTGAGAGACTCATTGATATCATGCTTAGGTGGAATAGATCTAAGTTTCAAGGAATCAACATCAAGCGAAAGTCTATCAACATTCCTAGCCAAATCATCAACTTTAAGCAATTTTTCTTCAATCAAAGCATTAAAATTCTTTTGAGAGATCATAAATTCTTTAACGCTATTCTCAAAATCAGAGGGAATCTTATTAAAATTTCCATAAGAGTTGTTGTAGGAATTACCATAATTATTAGAGGAATTACTAGGAAACGGTCTAGAATTAAAGTTTCCTCTATAAGCATTGTTACCAAAATTATTCCTACCAACAAAATTCACATCCATAGATTCATTATTATTCTCAATCAAAGTGGACAAAGGCATATCATTAGGATCAATAGGAGCACTCTTAGTAGCAAACAATTTCATAAGTTCATCCATCTTTTCACTCAAAACATTAATCTCTTCTATAGCATGCACTTTTTTACTAGTAGATCTTTCGGTGTGCCATTGAGAATAATTAGCCATAATGTTATCAAGGAGTTTAGTAGCTTCTCCTAAGGTGATTTCCATAAAAGTGCCTCCCGCGGCCGAATCTAAAAGATTTCTAGAAGCAAAAATCAATCCGACATAAAAAATTTGTACGATCATCCATAAGTTCAAACCATGAGTAGGGCAATTGCGAATCATTAATTTCATTCTGTCCCAAGATTGGGCAGCATGCTCATGATCGAGTTGTTTAAAATTCATAATATTGTTCCTAAGAGAGATGATCTTAGCAGGAGGAAAATACTTAGAGATAAAAACATCTTTGCACTTATTCCATGAATCAATACTATTTTTAGGCAAAGACAAAAACCAAGTTTTAGCACGATCTCTAAGTGAAAACGGAAATAACTTCAATTTAACAATATCATTATCCGTATCTTTCTTCTTTTGCATATTACAAAAATCAACAAAATTGTTTAGATGAGTAGCGACATCTTCATTAGGAAGGCCAGAGAATTGATCTTTCATAACAAGATTCAACAAAGCAGCATTGATTTCACAAGATTCAACATCATTTAGAGGAGCAATCGGAGTGCTAAGGAAATCATTATTATTGGTATTGGAAAAGTCACACAATTTGGTATTATCTTGCGCCATCGTGACAAGCAATCCAACACACAAGCACACAAGCAGGCAAGCGAAAGAGAGAGAAGATTGGGAAAGAGAGGGCGAATAAAATGGCAACGGTGAAGTGGGGGAGAGGAAAACGAGAGGCAAATGGCAAATAATGTAAAGCGAGGGAGATGAGTTTGTGATGGGTACTTGGTATGTCTTGACTTGACCGAAGACCTCCCCGGCAACGGCACCAGAAATCCTTCTTGCTACCTCTTGAGCACTGCGTTGGTTTTCCCTTGAAGAGGAAAGGGTGATGCAGCAAAGTAGCATAAGTATTTCCCTCAGTTTTTGAGAACCAAGGTATCAATCTAGCAGGAGGCTCCTCAAAAGTTCCACGCACCTACACAAACAAACAAGAACCTCGCAACCAACACGATAAAGGGGTTGTCAATCCCTTCACGGTAACTTGCAAAAGTGAGATCTGATAGAGATAATAAGATAAGATAAATATTTTTGTTATTTTTATGATATAGATTGGAAAGTAAAAGATGCAAATAAAAGTAGATGGGAAACTTATATGATAAAAGATAGACCTGGGGGCCATAGCTTTCACTAGTGGCTTCTCTCAAGATAGCATACATATTATGGTGGGTGAACAAATTACTATCGAGCAATTGATAGAAAAGTGCATAGTTATGAGAATATCTAGGCATCATCATGTATATAGGCATCACGTCCACAACAAGTAGATCGAAATGATTCTGCATCTACTACTATTACTCCACACATCAACCGACTCCTGCCTGCATCTAGAGTATTAAGTTCATGAAGAACAGAGTAACGCATTAAGAAAGATGACATGATGTAGAGGGATAAACTCAAGCAATATGATATAAACCCCATCTTTTTATCCTCGATGGCAACAATACAATATGTGCCTTGCTGCCCCTGTTGTTACTGGGAAAGGACACCGCAAGATTGCACCCAAAGCTAAGCACTTCTCCCATTGCAAGAAAGATCAATCTAGTAGGCCAAACCAAACTGATAATTTGAAGAGACTTGCAAAGATAACCAATCATACATAAAAGAATTCAGAGGAGATTCAAATACTTCTTATAGATAAACTTGATCATAAACCCACAATTCATCGGATCTCGACAAACACACCGCAAAAAGAGTTACATCGAATAGACCTCCAAGAAGATCAAGGAGAACTTTGTATTGAGATTCAAGGATAGAGAAGAAGCAATCTAGCTAATAACTATGGACCCGAAGGTCTGTGGTAAACTACTCACAACTCATCAGAGAGGCCTTGGAGATGATGTAGAGGCCCTCCATGGTCGATTCCCCCTCCGGCGGAGCACCGACGAAGGCTCCAAGATGGGATCTCGCGGATACAGAAGGTTGCAGTGGTGGAATTAGGTTTTCATGGTGCCCTCCGATGTTTTCAGGGTACGGGAGTATATATAGGCAAAGGAAGTATGTCGGTGGAGCCACGAGGGGGCCACGAGGGTGGGGGGCGTCCCGGGCACCCTCGTGGCCGCCTCGTGTGCAGCTTGATGTCCACTCCAAGTCTCCTAGATTGCGTTTGTTTCAAAAAGATCGCTCCCGAAGGTTTCATTCCGTCTGGACTCCGTTTGATATCCCTTTTCTTCGAAACACTGAAATAGGCAAAAAAACAACAATTCGGGCTAGGCCTCCGGTTAGTAGGTTAGTCCCAAAAATGATATAAAA
This sequence comes from Triticum timopheevii, assembly GCA_963921465.1. Lineage (NCBI taxonomy): Eukaryota > Viridiplantae > Streptophyta > Magnoliopsida > Poales > Poaceae > Triticum > Triticum timopheevii. Next base: position 106,456,741 of record OY997271.1, read on the forward strand.
GTGTAAAGTAAAGCCCATAAACATCCAAAACAGGTAATATAATAGCATGGAACAAACAAAAATTATAGATACGTTAGAGACGTATCAGTGAGCCTATAAAGTGTGCTATGGTACGTCACTCCTCCATTGCAATCATCGTGACATGTTATTTGTATGTCAGTTCTATTGGCCAAGTTTCTTAGGGACAATTATTACGAGTTGTCCTAAGAAAATAAGCACCTGTGAATATAAGCTCCATGTAATAAGCCAACCAGTTCTTTTCATTGCCTTTTCAGCTTATCTTTGGTATGATCAGTGAAAAGTCTAGATTGCATTATATTTTTTCATTTTGCTGCCCATATGAAAATTAATTTGACTTGCAAACATCACAAATTTAACCCAGTGTAGTAATGAATATGATAGGAAAACAGACCAATACTATTTTCTCAAAATGCAAATACAAAGATACCATCTACTTGGCACGATCTACTTTGGTCAATGTTTTCCATAGAGATCCCATTGCCTAATTTAAATGAAGAACTCTTGACCCACATTTAAATGAAGAACAATTATTTATTGAAATTTGATGGTCCAAGTGGCTAGTTATTATCATATAGTAGTACCACCTGAAAGCATCATATAGCAGCAGCAGTAGCAGCTCATAGCAACTCATCATACAGCAGCAGCAGCAATGTGCAATTCATCATATACCAGCAGCAGCTCATAGCAATTCATCATATAGCAGCAGCAGGAGCAGCTCATAGCAATTCATCATACAGCAGCAGCAGGAGCAGCTCATAGCAATTCATCATATAGCATCAGCAAGAGCAGCTCATAGCAATTCAACATACAGCAGCAGCAGGAGGAGCAACTTATAGCAACTCATCATATAGCAGCACCAGTAGCTCATAGCAATTCATCATATAGCAGCAGCAGCTCATAGCAATTCATCATACAGCAGTAGCAGGAGCAGCTCATAGCAATGCATCATATAGCATCAGCAGAAGCAACTCATGGCAATTCATCGTATACTGTATCAGAATGAAAATTTGGCAAAAAATCAGAGGAGATCCTCACCTTGTTGGATGACCTCATCCTTTAACATCACCTCAAGGCCACAACCTCGGAGGAGGGGAGGGGGAATATGGTGCCTTCTACAACAGTGTGGCATCAGCCGTAGTTGTGCAGCGCCCGACGGAGTAGTGCGTTGGACGGACCATAATGGAGCAGCTGCTGGAGACCATGAGAATGAGGGGCAGCGCCAGATGGAGGAGTAGCCAAGGAGATTTGCCCCTACCCACCGGCCATGTAGCCTAGCTGGACAGAGCATCGTCGTGGACCAGGCCAGATGGGACCAGTGGCAATGGCTCGCTGGAGGAACCCTAGTGCTGCAGGCAGGGGATCGAGGTAGAGGGAAAGGGGAGAGGAGATGCAAGCAGGCAAGGCAATGAACGCTTGCATGTTTATTTTTACTTGAGGGTCAGGTGTGACGCGGGCGTCAGCAGTTGCATTTTGAGTGTAATATAGGCAGACAACAGAGTCATTTCACTATTCCCCTTCCCTTCAATTTTTAGTGAGGTTCTACCCGAAACACCCCCCTCCAAAGCGAAATATGTTAAGCCCAAGCCCATCACTCAAAAATGACTTCTTTACATCTTTTATGGCTTATTTTGGCAATAAACCCTGAAAAGGCGGAATCGAACTGGCCCTTAACCTACAATTCAATTGTGTGTGCAATGATGAATCATTCCTACCTGCTATAGTGTACATTTAGGCATCATCATACATGGCATAACCTAATACATGTGCATTCCATTGTAGAATCTGGAATATGCAATGTTTATGTTAGTTCATACGTTGCACATGATGTTTAAATGCCCCTTAAATCTGGTCAGTCAAGTGATGGTCTTTAAGCCTCCTTCGTTGCTTCTTTTCTTGATATGTAAGATTTGCTCACACATCTGTTCAATTGCTCGTTTGCATCAGCCAGCCATACTAGGACTGTTTGCTTTGATTACTTGTTGTTCTTGACCTAACACTCTAACAGAGCTTGCCAATGATTTAAACACTAAGGTCTGCTGTAGTGGGGCCTTGTCTAACTCATAGGTGACATAGAGGTTTGGCTGTACACTAAAGTAGGCTCTCCAAGAGTACCTGGAGATCCAGTTAGAAGGTATGCCTAGTTTTTACATAGTAAATGCTCATTTCATTGTGTGCAAGTGCAAGAGATGCGGCATGTTTCATTATGTGGTGTTGTTTTGTTATAATCTCATCCTTTTGTGTTCACAGACTTGAAAGTATGCATATTTATCATCCAAGGAGATGAGTAACTAGTTTGTGTCACCTTGTAGAGGGGGTGCAATGAAGATAAGATTGAGGATTTCCAAGTACAAGATGTTAGGAAGGAGCCTTGCAAGAGAAGTAGGAGCTGTGCTAAGCCTCTTCAACCAGTTAAGGTAAGTCACTATATCCAAATCAACAGTTCAATTCCTTGTTTGTTTCAGGCATAGTTAATTGGCTCTTTTCAATTGCTTTATTTGTCCTCAAATAATGAGATGCCCAAACAATGATGCCTGATGTTGGGTACTTGTATAACTATTAGTTGACATAATTAAAGGCCTTACCATTTAATTACTCTGCCGAAGTGTGCCTGAAGCTTTGAAGTCTATTAACCAACTATTATTGCATGAAGCTCACAATCTAGTTTATACTAGGCTAATGATTGCATAGTTTTGCTTGTTGTAGTATGTTTGTATGAATCCCTTTGCTGTTCATTATGCTCCCTAAGACATTAATTGAGCTACAAAATGGCCAACTGCTTGCTTACTTATACGCAACATGCTATCTAAATTTGTAACTTGTCTTTGTTTTGGATTGGGCCCCAAAATCATGTTCCTCTGGTGAGCTAAGAGAGATTTCTGTATGCAGGCTGCATAGACTATCTTTTTTATAATTTTTAAAATATCACCTGCTTATGCTTCATGAGGTGTAACATTATTGTTAGTCTTGTTTTGCCATGTACAAAATAGTCTGTCTTGCTCGCTTCACTGTTGTAACTATATTTTTGCCCTAGTCAGGTGTACTTACAGAAACATTTCAGGATGAAATGACATCAACACAATGATCTGCGAGCAGTGCGGCATGGCCGTTACCAAATGATTATGGACTGGAATTGGAATGTGCTGATGTTCTCGAGCATCAACTAGAGGTGGCAAGACAACGTGTACATGATTCTCAACATACAATCAACAAGTTGAGACTGGACATGCAGGTATTAGATGCAGGAGTAAAAAAAATGAAACAAGACACTGAGGTAACCACGCAGGAATTGGATATTTTGCAAAATGAAATTTGTGTTATCTAAATCTAGGCAATCCTATTTTTTAAGAGATTATAGTTCAAATGGTATGTTCTGTTGATGCGTGTCCATGATGTATGAGCTTTATTTGTCAAGTGTATGTAATTTGCTATTTGTGTATGCTATATTATCACTGGTGCCGAACTATAATGCCCAGTGGGTATATTCGGCTGTAATTTCTTTATTGTATAGTGTAGGATTATTCTACGTTTCTATGCCGTCTTTTTATTGTATAGTGTATGTTTTTTAGAGGCGATAGTCACTACAATAAAAAGACACATCCGTGACATTTTGGGCCGAACGAATTTTTTTCCTGTCATACTTATGACACATCTATGACGATAATTGTGACAAAAGCCGGTATCATCATAGATGTGGTGGGCTCCTACTTCTATGGAAAAAAATCATGACAGAAAATGGGCTTTTCGTCCTAGGAAGGCTGGAGACGCAGCTGCATGACATTCTTTGGGCCGTACATGACAGAAAAAACCGTGGTAGAAGTGGGGGCGAGGAAAATTTTGGCGAGTTCCCGGTTACGGTGGGTGGTCAGGGGCCAAGCGATGTGCGTTCCTCTCGTACACGTATGAGCGTGTGTGCGAGGAGTTGGCTCTAACTGAACCTGAGGGAGGCGTTGGGCTCTAACTGAACCCCAGCGATCGATCGATGGCTGTTAACTGAACCCGATTGAGCGGTTCCTTCGCTACTGCTGCTAACTGAAGCCGATCAATGCTGCCTCTGGATGAACAGTGAGTGTTGCGAGGGGGGGGTGGATGAACAGTGAGCGATGGGGGTGGATGAACAGGACCCCATGGCATTGCCTCTGGATGAACAGGACCCCGATCGATCGAGCCGGTTGGGGCTGGATGAACAGGACCCCGTGGAGGGCTGGATGAACACGACGACCCCGTGGAGGGCTGGATGAACAGGATGACTCCATGGAGGGCTGAATGAACAGTAGCCCGTGGAGGGTGGTTGAACAGGAGCCCGTGGAGAGGGGTGGTTCAACAGTAGCCGGTGGAGTAGCGCGTGGTGAAGGCTGGATGAACAGGAGCCCGTGGATGAACAGTCGCAGGTGGAGGCTGGAGGAGGTCGATAGTGGATGAACAGTAGCCCGTGGAGGCTGGAGGAGGTCAACGATGGAGATGAACAGTATCTCGTGGAGTCTCGTTTTGCGGTACGCCACACGCCTCCCGATGAACAGGACCCCCGTTTCGACCGTAGCGCTCCAACACAAGTCCGTTTCGTCCATTTTGCGGTACGCCACACTCCTCTCAATCAACAGGACCCCCGTTTCGATCGTAGGAGGTCCGTTTCCTCCATTTTGCGGTACGCCAGACCCCTCCCGACCCCGTTTCAAATGTGGCCGATCGAACACAAGGCCGTTTCCTCTGTTCTGCGCTACGCCAGGCCTCGTTTCCATCGCCTGTTCCGTCCAAGCCCTCCCGATGAACACGATGACGCATTCTGTTTCGACCCAGCCGGTTGGCTCCCCATGAACACGACGACAATGCTGTTTCTCCGTTCCAACCCAGCCGGTTGGCTCCCCATGAACACGACGACGATGTTGTTTCTCCGTTCCAACCCAGCCATGTACACGACCCAGATAATCCCCAAGTGCAGGGAATCATCGTAGCAATTCCCAAAGGTGGAAGTGATAAGTATGGAGTGTCGAACTCACAAGGAGTTGAAGGTAAGATCAATATTCTCTCAAACCCTATCTGCCACTGATACGACTCTACGTGCACCGAACGTTTGCTTCCAACTAGAAACAAGAAATAAAACAGTGTTGTGGGTATAAAGAGGATAACTTTGTATGATATCGGAGAGCTAAAATATAAAAGTAGGTGCTGTTATCATAAAGTGAGAATATAATACTAAATAATATAAATTGCGAGTGTGGAATAATGGTGGATCGGTGTGCGGAATTGTCCTAAGCAATTGTTAACAAGATCGATAGTCGTCATTGCAATTTCATATGAGGGAGAGGCATAAACTAACATACTTTTCCTACATGGATCGTATGCTCTTATGATTGGAACCCTAGCAAGCATCGGCAAATACTAAAGATTCATTAAGGTAAAACCCAACCATAGCATTAAAGCATCAAGTCCCCTTTTATCCCATACGCAACAACCCCCTTACTCGGGTTTAAGCTTCTGTCACTCTAGCAACCCACTATAAGTGAATCATGCACGTATTGCAACACCCTACTGCGGGAATCCCTCATGCTTGCGCGACACGGAGGGCACCATAGGACAGCACCAAAATAAATCATACAACTCGTACCAATCTAGATCACCAATCAACCCAAGGACAAAAGATGTCTACTCAAAACATCATAGGACACATCATTGGATAATAATATGTAGCATAAAGCACCATGTTCAAGTAGGGATTACAGCAGGGTGCGGGAGAGTGGACCGCGTAAAAGAGGTGAGGATGGTGATGATGATGGTGATGTTAATGAAGATGATCACCGCGGCGATGATTCCCCTCCCGATGGCACTCCGGTGCCACCAAGAGAGAGGAGGAGAGGTTCTCCCCCTTGTGCTTCCTCCTCCATGACTTTCCCCCTCTGGTCCTTGGCCTTCATGGCGATGATGGCCCCTCCGAGATCCTCCTCCATGGCCTCCGGTGATGATGGCCCCCTCCGGCAGGGTGCCAGAGAGGGCCTAGATTGATTTCTCGTGGCTACAGAGGCTTGCGGCGGTGGAACTTCCGATCTAGGTTAATTCCCAAAAGTTTCAGTATTTATAGGAATTTTTGGCGTTGGTTTCACGTCAAGGGGGCCTCCGGGCTGTCCACGAGATAGGGGGCCGCACCCTAGGGGGGGGCAGTCTCGTGGGCAGCCCGGGACTCCCCTGGCCCAACTCCGATGCTCAGTGGTCTTCTTTTGGTCCAGAAAAAATCCTCAAAAATTGGCACGTCAATTGGACTCCGTTTGGTATCCCTTTTCTGTAAAACACTAAAACAAGGAGAAAACTGAAACTAGCACTGGGCTCTAGGTTAATAGGTTAGTCCCAAAAATCAGATAAAATGACATATAAATGCTATAAAACATCATAGATGGATAATATAATAGCATGAATACTTCATAAATTATAGATACGTTGGAGAAGTATCAGCATCCCCAAGCTTAATTCCTGCTCGTCCTCGAGTAGGTAAATGATAAGAGAAATAATTTACGAAGTGTGAATGCGAGAAGGTGCACAAGTTTGATCGATGATAATTTCAATCACCTTTTCTAGCATCAATATGTGTCATAATAGTAGCTTATCCCATAAAACTTTTCATGATCAAGTAAAAATCTATTCACAATGTCAAGCATGGTTCAGAAACTTCATTGAGAACTAACAAACTATAATCTCAGTCATTGAAGCAATTGCAATTTATCATAACATCAGAAAGAGTCAAGAATAGAGCTTTTCAGCAAGTCCACATACTCAGCTATCATATAGTCTTCTACAATTGCTAACACTCACGCAATACTTGTGGTTATGGAGTTTCAGCCGGACACTGAGAAAGATAGGGGCTTATTGCGTTGCCTCCCAACGTATTCACCTTTAGGTGATGTCAACAATAATAGCCCATGCTAACTTACATCCAATTGGATTCAAACACAAGAAGCTTTCCAAAGGATAAAATGAAAAAGGGAAAGGTGAGGAACACCTTGACTCAAGCATAAAGTAAAAGCATAAAGTAAAAGATAGGCCCTTCGCTGAGGGAAGCAGAGGTTGTCATGCGCGTTTAGGGTTGATGCACAAAATCTTAATGCAAAAGAACGCCAATTTATATTGCCCCTTGTATGTGGACCTTTATTATGCAGTCCGTCGCTTTTACTACTTCCACAACAAGATTGTATAAAGCTTATTTTCTCTGCACTAATAAGTCATGCATATTTAGAGAGCAATTTTTATTGCTTGCACCGATGACAACTTACTTGAAGGATCTTACTCAATCCATAGGTAGGTATGGTGGACTCTCATGGCAAAACTAGGTTTAAGGGTAATTGGAAGCACAAGTAGTATCTCTACTTGGTGTAAGGAATTTGGCTAGCATGAGGGAGAAAGGCAAGCTCAACACATTTGGAATGTCAATGACAATATAATTTAACTAAGATGTCGGAAAACATAAACCATTATGTTGTCTTCCTTGTCCAACGTCAACTCTTTTAGCATGTCATACTTAATGAGTGCTTCACAATCATAAAATACGTCCAAGATAATATATTTGTATCTGAACCTCTCTTTCCTTATTACTTACTATTAATTGCAACGATGACCAAAACTACGTTTGCCAACTCTCAACAACTTTTATGCCTCATACTTTCTATGTGTGAAGTCATTACTAACCATGTTATAAGCATATGAAACCTATAAAAATTCAGATTTATGACATTCAATTCATTCCCCCATTTACTCATAGGATATACATGAAGCACAAGAGTAAATGACAAACTACTCCAAAAGATATGAGTGATGAACACTGAGTAGCCAAATAATTAACTAGCCATGGGAGGGTTCCTTTTCTATTCAAAATTTCAGATCCAATGATTTTATTCAAACAACAAGTAAAACAAAATAAAATGACATTGCAAGGATAGCACAACTCATATGAAGAAGCAAAAACTTAGGTTCAACCGATACCAACCGATAGTTGTTGAAGAAGAAAGGTGGGATGCCTAACGGGGCATCCCCAAGCTTAGATGTTTGAGACTTCTTGGAATATTATGTTGGGGTGCCTTGGGCATCCCCAATCTTGAACTTTTTGTGTCTCCTTAATTCTTCTCATATCATGGTTTCTCTTTTTATCAAAAGCTTCATCCACACCAAACTCAACAAGAACTCGTGAGATAGGTTAGTATAAACCAATGCAAAACATTATCATTTTCTACTGTAACAAATCACTATAATTATTATTAAACATTGCATACTAAATGCCTCTGCATATTTAATACTCCTATCCTCAAATAGAATCATTAAACAAGCAAACATATGCAAACAATGCAAACATAACAGCAATCTGTCAAAACAGTACATCCTATAAAGAATGCAAGAGTATAAATACTTCCCTAACTCAAAAAATTATGAGAGAAAATTCCCACTGTAGTATATTTATCAGAGCTCATTATGCAAAAAGTTTCAACGTTATATCATGCTCTGAATTTTCTAGGGATTTTTTGCAACAGCGGTAAACTTTCTGTTTTCAAACAGCAACATGTATACTAGCAAAATAAGCATGGTAAAGGCTATCCTTGACATTTTTATTGAAAATAAAGATGCAAAACACTATTCTAAATATCAGAAAGATAATACTAACAAAATAAAATGACGCTCCAAGTAAAACACATATCATGTGACGAATAAAAATATAGCTCCGAGTAAGATGTACCGATAGTTTTGAAGACGAAAGAGGGGATGCCTTCCAATGCATCCCCAAGCTTAGGCGTTTGAGTCTTCCTTTAATATCACCTTGGGGTGCCTTGGTAATCCCCAATATTAGGGTCTTTCCACTCCTTATTCTCCTCATATCGATATCTCACCCAAAATTTGAAAACTTCAATCACACAAAACTTAATGGAACTTCGTGAGATAGGTTAGTATGATAAAGAGTAAACCATGCACTTTGGTACTGTAAAAGACAAGGTTCATAATTGTTTTCACATAATGCTTACTGTACCATATCATTTCTACAATTTATATTGAGAAATATAAGCCATAGAAACTAGGAAACATGCAAACTATGCAATGAAAACAGAATCTGTCAGAAACAGAACAGTCTGTAATGATATGCACAATAACCGTACTTCTGCTACTCCAAAAATTATGAAACAAATTTTTGGACGTGAGTAATTTGTCTATTAATCTTCTGCAAAAAGAATCAACTCAAAATCACTCTTATGTAAAAAATGACAGCTAATCTTGTGAGCGCAAAGTTTCTGTTTTTTACAGCAAGATCACATTAACTTTCACCCAAGCCTTCCCAAAGGTCTTACTTGGCAATTTATTGAAACAAAAAGCATAAAACATGATTACTACAGTAGCTTAATCATGTGATCACAGAAAAACATTAACGATAAATATTGGGTTGTCTCCCAACAAGCGCTTTTCTTTAATGCCTTTTAGCTAGGCATGATGATTTCAATGATGCTCACACAAAAGATAAGAGTTGAAACACAAAGAGAGCATCATGAAGAATATGACTAGCACATTTAAATCCAACTCACTTCCTATGCCTAGGGATTTTGTGAGCACACAATTTATAGGAACAAAAGTCAACTAGCATAGGAAGGCAAAACATGTATAACTTCAAAACTTTAAGCACATAGAGAGGAAACTTGATATTATTGCAACTCCTACAAGGACATATTCCTCCCTCATAATAATTTCCAGTAGCATCATAGATAGAAACTTTGTTCTCATACTCAATTGGAACCTCTTCCGAAATAGTGGAATGCTAACTAAAGTTGACACTCTTCCAAATCCACTTTCATAAATTTCACACTAAGATTCAACACCCTCCAAGATAGTGGGATTACTAATTCCTAAAGTTGACACTCTTCCAAACCCACCTTAAATTATAGTATTATTCATACTCCAAAAGATGTAAGTGAAGTTCATGGAGCATTCTACAACCAATATCCAAGCTCAAAATATATAAGTGAAGCGTATGAAGCCTTCTATAAAACCATACTCAAATGATTTAACTGAAGCACAAAGAGCAATTCTATAAGACCATACTTAAAAGATATAAGTGAAGCACATGAAGTATTCTATAAATCAATGAATAGCTATCTCATACTAGCATGATTCTTAAAGAAAAGTAAAAACACAAAGGACACAAACAATGTGAACAAAACAAAAACCGAGGTATACCGATATTTGTTGAAGAAGAAAGATGGGATGCCAACCGGGGCATCTCCAAGCTTAGATGCTTGAGTATCCTTTGAAATATTAACTTGGGGTCCCTTGGGCATCCCCAAGCTTTAACTCTTGTCTCTCTTTATTCTTCTCACATCGGTAACTCCTCGTTCTTCAATTACTTCATTCACAAAAACTTAAACAAAAACTTGTGAGATCCGTTAGTGTAATAAAGCAAACTACCACTTTAAGGTACTGTAATTAACTCATTATTTGTTTATATTGCTGTTAAACCTACTGTATTCCAACTTCTCTATGGTTCATACCTCCACATACTAGCCATATATGCATCAAAATAAGCAAACAACACACGAAAAACAGAATCTGTTAAGAACAGGACAGTCTGTAGTAATCTGGAAGTTTAGTAAACTTCTGTAACTCCAAAAATTATGAAATAAATTTTAGAATTTGAAAAATTTGTACAGAAGTAATGTGCAAGAAGTTTCAGACCCATTTGACTTTCCAGTAGAAAATGTAAATTCATGCACTACAGCCAAAGTTTCTGTTTTTGTTCTGCACATAGTAAGCAAGCAATCTTATCAAACTAAAACCAAAGCTAGGCACAATATTTTTATAATACAATGAATATATACAAGGGGATAATTCTTTACATATAAAATTCCATGAAAAATTCTATTTCCGTGAGCATGAACACAAGTGCTCAAGGTCGACCCTCACTTCTTCAATGCATAACCTTCCAATCACTTCTCTTTTTGAAAAACTTTTTAGGCATGAGAGGCAAGTAAATATTTTTGGTATTTTCATTCTTTTTATTTTATTTTTGTATGTTTCACCCACAACTAAACAGAAACAAAAAGGAAAAACAAAATCTACTAAGTAAGAAAGCAAACAAGCACACACGAGAATATCAACCCTACGCTATTGCTCCCCGGCAACGGCGCCAGAAAAGAGCTTGATAATCCCCAAGTGGAGGGAATCATCATAGCAATTCCCAAAGGTGGAAGTGATAAGTATGGAGTGTCGAACCCACAAGGAGCAAAAGGTAAGATCAATATTCTCTCTAGCCCTATCTGCCACTGATACGACTCTACATGCACCGAACGTTTGCTTCCAACTAGAAACAAGAAATAAAACTGTGTTGTGGGTATAAAGAGGATAACTTTGTATGATATCGGAGAGCTAAAATATAAAAGTAGGTGCTGTTATCATAAATTTAGAATATAATACTAAATAATATAAATAGCGAGTGTGGAATAATGGTGGATCGGTGTGCGGAATTGTCCTAAGCAATTGTTAACAAGATCGATAGTCGTCATTGCAATTTCATATGAGGGAGAGGCATAAACTAACATACTTTTCCTACATGGATCGTATGCTCTTATGATTGGAACCCTAGCAAGCATCCACAAATACTAAAGATTCATTAAGGTAAAACCCAACCATAGCATTAAAGCATCAAGTCCCCTTTTATCCCATACGCAACAACCCCCTTACTCGGGTTTAATCTTCTGTCACTCTAGCAACCCACTATAAGTGAATCATGCACGTATTGCAACACCCTACAACGGGAATCCCTCACGCTTGCACGACACGGAGGGCACCATAGGACAGCACCAAAATAAATCATACAACTCGTACCAATCTAGATCACCAATCAACCCAAGGACAAAAGATATCTACTCAAAACATCATAAGATGGCAACACATCATTGGATCATAATATGTAGCATAAAGCACCATGTTCAAGTAGGGATTACAGCATGGTGCGGGAGAGTGGACCGCGTAAAAGTGGTGAGCATGGTGATGATGATGGTGATGTTGATGAAGACGATCACCGCGGCGACGATTCCCCTCCCGATGGCACTCCGGTGCCACCAAGAGAGAGGAGGAGAGGTTCTCCCCCTTGTGCTTCCTCCTCCATGGCTTTTCCCCTCTGGTCCTTGGCCTTCATGGCGATGATGGCCCATTCGAGATCCTCCTCCATGGCCTCCGGTGATGATGGCCCCCTCCGGCAGTGTGCCAGAGAGGGCCTAGATTGATTTCTCGTGGCTGCAGAGGCTTGCGGCGGCGGAACTTCTGATCTAGGTTAATTCCCGAAAGTTTCAGTATTTATAGGAATTTTTGGCGTTGGTTTCACATCAAGGGGGCCTCCGGGCTGTCCACGAGATAGGGGGCCGCGCCCTAGGGGGGGCACTCTCGTGGGCAGCCCGGGACTCCCCTGGCCCAACTCCGATGCTCCGTGGTCTTGTTTTGGTCCAGAAAAAATCCTCAAAAATTTGCACGTCAATTGGACTCCGTTTGGTATCCCTTTTCTGTAGAACACTAAAAGAAGGAGAAAACAGAAACTGGCACTAGGCTCTAGGTTAATAGGTTAGTCCCAAAAATCATATAAAATGACATATAAATGCTATAAAACATCATAGATGGATAATATAATAGCATGAATACTTCATAAATTATAGATACATTGGAGACGTATCAGAGCCCTGGCCGTATGTATGCACGAGTAGGCGTTCGAGACCCCGCCTGTATGTACACATACGTGGTTGTATTTTCTTTCTTGCACACTGGCCGTTGTACATACGTGTACATGCTATGTGCGCCCCTCTACTACGACACGTGCATGCCTCTACTACGACACGTGCGTGCCTCTACATCCACCAGTATGTACGTACATGTTCGTGACAAGAATGACAACGCTATGTACGCTTCCACCAGGTGGGTCCCGCCTGTCAAGCACTTCCTTGCGTGCGAAGATGTATCTGGTGGGTCCCAGTCAGGTGGGTGAATATTTTTTTCCCAAACGCACTTCCTTGCGTGCGAAGATGTAGCTGGTGGGTCCCAGCAGTCAGGGGGAAACGTTTTTTTCGTGAAATACAGTGGCCCGTCCGGTGGGTCCTAGCTGTCAGGTGGAGGAATCATTATTTTCCGCGTAATAAGGATGCACTTCCTTGTTGCGGCCGTGGACCCAACTGTCAGCCTCTCCACGTACAGTCCACGTCCGATGGAAGTTGTTCCTTGACCATGTTGAGCACGCCGCGCCGAGAGCACCACGGCAGTGGACGACGGCGAGGCCTAGGAAGGGGACGACGCGGAGCCGGGGAAGACGCGGCAGTGGATGCCCACGCGGAGAGGAGTACGAGGGTTCACTGGTTTAGCTGCGGTGTGAGGCTGCCATCGCCGTAGAATAACAGGGGGTGTGGGTGAGTGGAGGGATGGCCTGGCCAGCAGTGGGTGTAGTAGGGGGTGGTGAGGCCTCCGCGGCAGCACAACCGGCCATGGGAGGCAGGAGCAGGCGGCACGACCGGCGCTGCTTTGGGCGGCTGGAGCAAGAAGACCAGAGGTTGAAGAAGCACAACGGCCGTTGGATGGACATCGTACGGTCACTGCAGCTAGAATTGTTTATATTGACTAACTTGACAAAGCCCTTGGTACATCAACTTAGTAGGCCCACAGGCCAGCTTCCGAAACGGTGCGCCCCAGATGTCAGGGGAAGGAATCATTTTATGGACGGGTGAAGCTAGAATATCCAAGATTGAAGAAGAAGCACGGTATCCGTTGGATGGACATCCAACGGCAACTGCTGTTAGAACCGTATGTTGACTATAAGTTGACAAAGCCTTGCATACGTGTAAACTCTGTTTTTTTAGGGGACGCGTCAACTTAGTAAGGCCACAAGTGTGTGGCAGAGAACTTATAGACCATTTGAGATTTGTAAGAATGTGCAGTCCATTTTTGAATTCTAATGGAATTTACTACAGCCCATTTACAGTTTGTTACAAGTACAGCCCATTTCAATCAACCACTCAAAACAGAATTCAATAAAATTTCCCACATTTTGATGGGATCTGAAATATTTTTATCCCGAAATTTCAAGTCAGATTAAATACAATTTCAATATAAATTTATATTACGTAAAAATCCAATGAAACATTGCGCTCGCAACAATTAATGAAATTTAATTTTCAATATCCTAAATTAATATTTTATAAAGTAATTACGTGTTTGGTGCATTTTTTTATAGTTACTGCCTAGTTTTTATAATTACATCTCATTTATTATTTCTTAAAGCCCATTTTCTTGTTAAGCCTAATGCATCCCTCCTAGGAAAGATTTGCAGCCCAGCGGGGCGGAGAATAACAACTTGACCCTGCCTGGGTATTCCTAAAAAAAGTATAGCTGGGCTAGCCATTTTTAGCTTGAAAAAATTAATATGTGGCCTGGATGTTTTCGTTGTTGTTCAGAGGAGAAAAATTAATATCTGGGCTAAGCATCAAAAAACTTTGCAGTGCTCACACCTCAAAAACACAAAAATACTGCTCGAGCTGCTTGGTCCCAGCTGTCGGCCGCTTCTTGTGCAATTCTCTCATTTATTGACTACATAGGTTGACAATAGTGTGGGACCGTGATGTCAGGAAACCAGGAGGAAGCAAAAAAATTATAGTTATATATTTATAATAAGGAGGCACTTGCGTACGTGAGGCTATGGCCCTGGTGGGTCCCAATTGTCATCCTCTCCAAGAAAAGTCATCTCCTCGCCAGCGCGCGCTTTCCGCCAGAAACAGTCAGCGCCGCCCGCCCCGCTTCCCGGTGCAGGCGATTGCTGCGCCTTCCAAACGACACAAGTGCCATCCGTCCGTCCATCTGCCGCCCACATTAATGATACACGATTGCCGAGGCGGATACTCCGACGCCACATGTCCGTCACTCCGCCGCCCACCATTGCTATAGAAACTACTGCGCCGGCCATAGCCGCAGTCATCTGCATCGGTTCCCTTTCTCCTGTCCATACCACTACTGCCCACCATGGCTTCCTCGTGCTCCAGCGCTCTTTGGGACGGGTGGACGACGGACCACAAGGAGATGGCAGCCATTGCTGCTGACCGGCTGGCCGGCAGGCAGCCAGAGGACGACGACGTCCCAATGGAGAACATGGTAGTCGACGATCCGGCGCCAACCCCCTCCTCCGTGCCATCCTCGCCGGTGCATTGCACCATGAGCATCGAAGAGGCCCGTGCCCAATATATGGACACAGTGAGGCAGATACATGAGGAGCAGTTCTGGGAGGCACAGGCCGACGCCGCCTACAACCACCATCTCCTCCAGGAGCACCTGCAGGCGGAGGCGCAGATCACCGCGGAGCGGGCGGAGCAGGAGGCGCTGCTCGACTCATACTGCTCTGCCCGCGAGGGCCGCCTCGAGCGCTGGCGGTACCGCATGTGGGTGGCGGAGGCTGCGGCCGCCTACAAAGAGGGCGATGAAGCGGGCAAGGCGCTGTTTGGCGAGACCGAGGACGAGGCACAGGACAATGCCGGCTCTGACGAGTGCCCGCTCCGCTGGCATCGACGAGGCCCTGCTCTGCCGAGGCCCTGTGGCACCAACAACGAGGCAGAGGACACCACCGGCTCCGCCGAGGCCTCGCCCCGCCAACAACGAGGTAGAGGACATCGCCGGTTCAGCCAAGGCCCCACCCTACCGGCAAGGAGGGGGAGGATTTCCACCGCTCCGCTGAGGCGCCGCCCGCCGGCGACGAGACAGAGGACATCGCCAGCTCCACCGAGGCCCCGTCCCGCTGCCAACAAGGCCGTGCCACACAGAAAACGAGGAAGAGTATAACACGGTAAGTCACCGCCACTCGGGTCCAAGTAAGGCCACCGCTGCTACCCTCCGGTTGAAGCCAAGCTAGGCGGGTTGACCATTGACCGCTGGTTAGCTTCTTGGCGGCGACATGGAGTCGGAGAGCTGTATTGGAGAAGAACGCTGCTTCTACTTAACTTCTGGTGCAGTTGGCCGACTGACACATGGGCCCAACAGGCCACATGTCAGTTACGCAACTGCACCTACAGTTAAGTCACTGAAGCTTCTGTTCGGCTCAACGGGACACAGGTGGGTAGCTTCGGTTAATTAATTATACCTCTAGCGCACCCCTTTTTAGTTGAAGGATGTATGAAATGTAATGAAATCTGACATGTTTATATGAAATCCGACCATGTATGAATGAATTTATTTTGATTAGTTCGAATTCCTGTATCACTGGCATTGGATGAACATGCAAAACAATACATACTAGCATTATTCCCAGGGTGATCACCTCATTTGTAGCAGTTTCACATGTAGTCCCTCTGGTCCTTTCTAGTCTGCATACAAGTTTTGCCTGCAGTCAAAGTATCTCTACTTTGACCAATCTTATAGAAAAAAGTATGCACTTTCACAATGTGCGAAGTAAAAAGGAACAGAAGGAGTACAAAGAGTTTGAGCAGCTTTTTAGCGTTTCTGTACATTGCAATCAAACACACAGGGCTGGCAATTCATAGAGAACATTCAAAACAATCGATGATTATGGATCTCAGCGACTCACATGTCATAGGCAATATTTACTTCACAACTAAAGAATAAAGAAAAAAATGATCAACGCTGCTGACAGCAAAGGGCATCCCATTCGAAAATATCAAACGCATGTCTTGCTAAAATCAATGAGCAAAATTTGACAAGGTTGTCCCATCCCAAAATATCAAATGCCTACGATTGTTGAATGGGCAGGGTTTGCCATCAATTCAGACATTGACATGGCACCTCATGCTAAATAAACCAGCTGTTCTTTTTGTGCAGTTCCACCAAAATCAACCAAATTCACACGTAGCTTGTACGATTTCGCCCTTATATGTTGCAACGCCTTGAACTTATCGACACCTCCTTTCTTGTGGTGGAAATGAATGATTCGATGTATTCATGAACATTTTGTGCAGTTCCCATTGAAATCAAGCTGAGCACCCCTGTTTGCACAAATACAAAAAAAGTGATTAGTATAAAGCAAACTGTACTATGAATTGACAGTTTAAACAGGCACCTACATGGTCCTTGTAGAGCACACTTTTAGAAAAATGGAACTCACCAGAAAGAATCCTAGAACAACATTGTACTCGCGCATCACAGCAAAAAAATGGAGATTTGTCAGTCCTTCTGAGCTGGCATAATCGAAACTAGTCACTTCACGTAGTCCATATTCTTCTTCAGAGGAAGATGATCCTATTGTGCAAAGACAATAGGACAACTAAAAGCTAGCATCCCTGTTTGCTCAAAAAAAGGAAAGGAAATATTTAAAACAACACAGATGAAGAACTTCTCAAGGACAATACCACTTTTTCATGACAATATCTAAACAGTAGCACAACACCAATAGAGATGACAAAGCTCAATCATATGGATGAAATTAGTGGGCGAGTACCAACCTTTGTCAGGAGCCTTATTGTGTAGAGCATACAGATGAAGCACTTCTCAGGAACCATCTGTTGCTATCTACTGTGGTGGCCATGCTTACTATATACTCCTCGATTAGTTTAATGTTTCCAACATCTTCTTGTGCAATTCCACTAAAATATATGATATCTTCAAAGAAGATCCCTGTTTGCACAAGTAGAGATAATTACGTATTACATTAAGAGTGTCATCAAATCAGTGGCAAAACAATTGCTCGTTCCAGCCATAGCAATAAATTAAGATGCAAAACTATATCATTACTTGTGTCATCACAGTTCCAGTGCTTCATTATAGCACCGGGAGTTGATTTTTGTTTTTCTTCCGCTTGTTCTTCCCCTTCATCACTTGGTTCAATAACAGACAAGCTTCGCCTTCAATGTAAGATTTGGCATGTCAATTAGGGAGCACAAGTATAGCACTAAACAATGACATTAATTTTCTGATGAAAGTGGCAAAATACAGGCCAACAGTTGTGAAATATCCTTATCTTACCTCAATGGGATATTACAGTGCACATACCGATTGGAAGTCTTGTCTCCATTTGTGCAGTTCACTAAAATCAAGCAAAATTACCGTGCAAGTAGCACAACATATGAAAGCACACTGCAGAATCATGTGAAAGAAGGCTAGTACTAACCTCTCATGATGCGGAATTCAAACAACTCACAAGAAGAAGATCTGAACCAAATTTGCCAACACGGATAGGAAGTAAGATCTCCTCTTGTGCAGTTCCATTAAGATTAAGCAATCACGCAACATTGTCGGTGTGACATTATGGTTGAACTGCACAAAACACTTTTAAAACAAAAGTGTTTTGTGCAGTGCAACAAAAGGTCACAATGGCAACGAGGTGAAGTAGATAACCCTATTTACACAGAGGTGCAAAGGAAACAACTAGTGGTCAATAACGGTGGATGACACAGAAGCCAACAAAAAGAAGCATCTACCTTATCTAAATGGGAAAGAAATCAAGACAATAACATTTCTCAAACGGTGGCACTGATTAATATTAACATAGAGATTATATTAACAATAAAATTCATTAAACATGTAATTTGCTTTTAATTGTGGCATTGCATCCGGAATTATTAGGGGGTGTTTGTTTACAGGGACATTTTTGTGTAGGGACTAAAAAAACTCCGTGTTAGTCCCATCTAAACCAAACAGGAGGGACTTTTAGGGACTAAAAGTGGGCATTTGGGACTAAAGAAAGAAGACCCCGAGGGAGTCTTTTTGGGACTTTTTCCAACAGTTTCCCCTGCCACGCATCGCACCTTGTCTCTATTAGTTCATTACTAGGGGTAACATGGTCTTTTAGCATGTCATTTAATAACCTCTAGTCCATGTTTAGTCCCTGGAACCAAGAAGGTAGGGACTAGGGAGTTTTTAACCAAACGGGGCCTTAGATTAACAACAGCTAAAGAGTTGCACGGGATAGTGGATGCACCAGCACCATGTGCATCTACCGATGTATTGTGGTCATGCACAGTCTTTTGCAACAAAGAACAAACAACCAAGGAGCATATTTGTGTTGGTCCCAGTTTTGTTATCTTTAGACACCTTTCCCTAGGTGAGCGCAGCAAATCTAGTCCTGCTCAAACTCTACAGCCTTGTCCCCCAAAACAAAAGATCAGTTTGTTACAGATGTGCGTACTGCGTTTGTCATTGTTTTCCCTTTTAGACCAACGTAGGTTCTGGATAGCCAGTCTGTACTAGTACTTTCGCCCCTTCCTTTCCTCTTTGAACCACGTCCTAGATTTATGCGATACAACTTTCCCCACTACTTTCTCCCATTCCTTTCCTCTTTGAACCACGTCCTAGATTCATGCTATACAACTTTCCCTCTTCCTTTCCTCTTTGAACCACGTCCCAGATTCATGCTATACAACTTTTCCCACTACTTTCCCCCACTCCTTTCCTCTTTGAACCATGTCCTAGATTCATGGTATACATGCAGCTAGAGCAATGCATCTGGAATAAGTAAATTATACCTTAAGGTTCTTGGGGCGTGGTTCTGTGGGCGAAGGGATGTCGGCGAAGAAGAAGGGGTCGGAGGCCCCCCCGCGCCACCGCTGGGTGAAAGTGAACAACTATGCCGGTAGTGGATTCCCTTCCTCGCCAACGGCGACAGCGTTAAGCCTCCTTTCCTTCCCGGCGGACAGATCCTGCCGGCTCTTTGAGCAGCAGTGAGGGGAGAGAGAGGCCAACTGAGGGAGTCCTGGATTAGGGGGTGTCCGGATAGCCGGACTACCATCATCGTCCGAACTATCAGCGGCCGGACTATCATCATCGACCGGACTCCAAGACAATGAAGATACAAGATTGAAGACTTCGTCCCGTGTCCGGATGGGACTTTCCTTGGCGTGGAAGGCAAGCTTGGCGATACGGATATGTAGATCTCCTACCATTGTAACCGACTCTATGTAACCCTAGCCCTCTCCGGTGTCTATATAAACCGGATGGCTCTAGTCCGTAGGACACAACAACAACAACCATTACAATCATACCATAGGCTAGCTTCTAGGGTTTAGCCTCCTTGATCTCGTGGTAGATCCACTCTTGTAACATCCACAATATCAATATCAATCAAGCAGGACGGAGGGTTTTACCTCCATCAAGAGGGCCCGAACCTGGGTAAAACACCGTGTCCCTTGTCTCCTGTTACCATCCGCCTAGATGCACAGTTCGGGACCCCCTACCCGAGATCCGCCGGTTTTGACACCGACATTGGTGCTTTCATTGAGAGTTCCTCTGTGTCATCACTGATAGGCTTGATGGCCTCTTCAATCGATAACGACGCAGTCCTGGGCGAGACTTTTCTTCCCGGACAGATTTTCGTATTCGGCGGCTTCGCACTGCGCGCCAATTCATCTGGCCATCTGGAGCAGATCGAAGGCTACGCCCCTGGCCGTCAGGTCAGGTTTGGAAGCCTAAACTTCACGGCCGATATCCGCGGGGACTTGATCTTCGATGGATCAGAGCCACAATCGAGCGTGCCGCGCTGTCACGATGGGCACGACCTAACTCTGCCGCCGGACAGTACCTTGGAGGCCGCACACAAATCCGCTCCGACCCATGGTCCAGAGCCGATCGCGCAGATCGAGGACGGGTGGCTGGACACCGCCTCGGGAGCTGCAACTTCTACGGCGATGGAGCCGAACACTGACCTTGTCCCTTATAAAGCTCATGACTCCGAGGTACCGGACTCCCTGCCGGACTCCAAACCTCCTGCGCCCCTGCCAATCGAATCTGATTGGGCGCCGATCATGGAATTCACCGCTGTGGACATCTTTTAGTACTCACCCTTCGGCGACATCTTAAATTCGCTGAAGCATCTCTTGCTATCCGGAGAGCCCTGGCCGGACTACGGCCAGGATGGTTGGGACGCAGACGACGAAGAAATTCAGAGCCCACCCACCACCCACTTTGTAGACACTGTCGACGATCTAACCGACGTACTAGACTACGACTCCGAAGACATCGACGGTATGGACGACGATGCCGGAGACGATCAAGAACCAGCGCCTACAGGACACTGGAAGACCACCTCGTCATACGACATATACATGGTGGACACCCCAAAAGATGGGGACGGCGAAGAAGCAGCGGAGGCAGATTCCTTAAAGAAATAGCCCAAGCGCCGACGTCAGCGGCGCCGCTCTAAATCCCGCCACAGCAAGAATGGAGATTCCGGCACAGGAGATAATAACACCCCAGAAAGTGCCGAAGATAACCCCCTCTAGCAAGATTCAGCGTAGGAGGAGGCAGATGCAAGCCCTCACGAGAGGGCGGCAGACGAAGAGGTCGAGGATGATAATTACATACCTCCCTCCGGAGACGAGGCAAGCCTCGACGACGACGAATTCGTCGTGCCTGAGGATCCCGTCGAACCAGAGCATTTCAGACGCAGGCTAATGGCCACAGCAAATAGTCTAAAGAAAAAGAAGCAACAGCTTCAAGCTGATCAAGACCTGCTGGCCGGCAGATGGACGGAGGTCCTCGCGGCCGAAGAGTATGAACTCGAACGCCCCTCCAAAAGCTACCCAAAACGCAAGTTGCTCCCCCGACTAGAGGAGGAAGCATACAAACCTGCATCACCAGCGCACAATACGGCAGACCGACCACCTCATGGCCGCGACAGAGAGGCATGTTAGCCCTCCACCAAAACCGTACCCCGGCACCGCTCAAAAAGTACGAAGCCACGGGGGAACGCGCCGGGCTTGCGGGACATATTGGAGGACAAGGCAAGACAATCCAGATCTATCTATGGATCTCGTGGTCGGCCCAAGACCCACGACGAATACCGTCGCACCGGATACAACTACTCCGGCCGGGCCGAACACAGCAGACAACGCTCTTTTGAGCTACGTCGTGATATTGCTCAATACAGAGGCGCCGCACACCCACTATGCTTCACTGACGAAGTAATGGATCATCAAATCCCTGAAGAGCTTAAACCCGTTAACATCGAATCCTACGATGGCACAACAGACCCCGCAGTTTGGATTGAGGATTATCTCCTTCATATACATATGGCCTGCGGCAACGATCTTCACGCCATCAAATATCTCCCGCTCAAGCTTAAAGGACCAGCTCGGCATTGGCTTAACAGCCTGCCCGCAGAGTCAATTGGATGCTGGGAAGACCTGGAAGCCCCATTCCTCGATAGCTTCCAGGGCACGTATGTGCGACCACCGGACGTAGATGACCTAAGCCACATAATCCAGCAGCCAGACGAATCGGCCAGGCAATTCTGGACACGGTTCTTAACAAAGAAAAATCAAATCGTCGACTGTCCGGATGCAGAGGCCCTCGCTGCCTTCAAACATAATATCCGCGACGAGTGGCTGGCCCGGCACCTAGGACAGGAAAAGCCGAAATCCATGGCAGCCCTCACATCACTCATGACCCGCTTCTGTGCGGGAGAGAATAGCTAGCTAGCTCGCAGCAACAACCTCAGCAAAAATGCTGGCAGTCCGGATACCAAGGACCGCAATGGCAGGTCGCGTTGAAACAAAAACAAACGCCGCATTAACGGCGACAGCAATGAGGATACGGCAGTCAACGCCGGATTCCGAGGCTCCAAACCCGGTCAACGGAAGAAGCCATTTAAAAGAACCACTCCGGGCCCGTCCAATTTGGACCGAATACTCGACCGCTCTTGTCAAATACATGGACCCCCGAAAAGCCAGCTAACCACACCAACAGAGATTGTTGGGTATTCAAGCAGGCAGGCAGATTAATTGCCAAAAACAATGACAAGGGGCTACACAGCGACGACGAGGAAGAGACCCGACCGCCGAACAACAGAGGACAAAAGGGATTCCCCCCTCAAGTTCGGACGGTAAACATGATATACGCAACGCATATACCCAAGAGGGAGCGGAAGCGTGCACTAAGGGACGTATACACGATGGAGCCAGTCGCCCCAAAATTCAACCCATGGTCTTCTTGCCCGATCACTTTCGATCGAAGAGACCATCCGACCAGTATCCGCCATGGCGGATTCGCCGCATTGGTTTTAGACCCAATCGTCGATGGTTTTCACCTCACGAGAGTCCTGATGGACGGCGGCAGTAGCCTGAACCTGCTTTATCAGGACACAGTGTGCAAGATGGGCATAGACCCTTCAAGGATTAAACCTACAAAGACGACCTTCAAAGGCATCATACTAGGTGTTGAGGCCAATTGTACAGGCTCAGTCACACTGGAAGTGGTCTTCGGATCCTCGGATAATTTCCGAAGCGAGGAGTTAATCTTCGACATAGTCCCGTTCCGCAGTGGCTATCACGCTCTGCTCGGACGAACCGCATTCGCAAAATTCAACGCGGTGCCGCATTATGCATACCTTAAGATCAAGATGCCAGGCCCTCGTGGAGTCATCACATTCAATGGAAACACAGAACGCTCCCTCCGAACGGAGGAACATACAGCGGCTCTCGCGGCAGAAGTACAGAGCAGCCATTTAAGGCAATTTTCGAGTCCGGCCGTTAAACGACCGGACACGGCCAAATGCGCCCGTAGCAACATCAACCAAGACCACCTGGCACGTTCCGAGCACGCGTAGCAATGCGGCCCCAACCCCAGCCCTCGCACAATTGCAAGACAAACTCTCCGCGTACATAATTACGCCCTGGAGATACCATGGGCATAGGGGGAGAGGCACGACCACAACAGACCCAGAGTGCGGTTCGACCACACCAGGGGCTCCCAAGTGTGTCGCTCTTTTTATCTTTTATTTTTCTCTTTTTTTTATACAGGACTCTGTCCGGCGGCGAACCTGCCGAACTCATGATGCAACAGCCAGAGAGGGACAAAGGCTGCGACGAACACTCAGGTGGTCTCCATTACGAGCATTAAATTTGTTAAATACACCATTCCGCGGCCTACCCCTGGAGGGAGACGCCTTTAATTCGTCCAATCCCTTGCTTTCCGCACTATTTGTATCATTCCGCACTCATAGCAGATCTTCTCGAATAAATAATACAGCACTTTTTGCCCATAATTGCATTACTTTATATATATATGTTCATTTACGACATGTTGCATCCGTATATTTTGGTACGGCCGAATACACCAGGGGCTTATGTTCCCCGTATTATGGTGTGATAAGTCCGAACACTTCCATAAGTGCGGCACCCCGAACTTATAGCATTATATGAATCGGCTCCGAATCATGTCTTGGGTCAATAGTTGGGTTTGCCCGGCTCCCATGTTTGGCACCTTACGTTCCGTTCTATCGGCTAAGGTAGCACTGGGAGAACCACTGCGATTGCGCCCTAGTTGAGCCGGGTTAACGCCTCAGTGGAGAAAGCTAAAACTGACTGTCATGATAAGGCGAGAGACTGGTCGCTGTTCGAGAGGTCCCTTCGAGTCCCTAAAGACTTATGCCGCTTCGAGCGAAGAACCGGATAATGTCCGGCCAAGGCGTGGATAGCGCCCCGAACTCGGTCTTCCGAATACTAGGGGCTTCGCCGAAATTTAAAATTATAGAATTCTATAGCTAAGTGAGAGTGTTCAAGCATTATAAGTCCGGTTGCCTTGTTCGTTGTGTTGAGCGCCTCCCTAGATGGACCCAAAAATGGGAACAAGAGTGCTCAAGTTTATCCCGAACACCCCAGCACTCGCGGCATGGGGGCTGAAGCCGATGACTTGCCATCTCTCAGATTTAATAAACGGCCGCACAGAAGGTAATATTTTAAATTAACAAGCGTTGCTTAGCGCATATGAACAAAGTTTTCAGTGCACAGGATAACACATTGCGAATTTAATCAATAATTATATCCCGGGGGCACTCATCCGCAATCTTGCGGGCACCCTTCAGGACAGTCTTATAGTACATCTCGGGCGTACGATACTCCTTGTCCGTTGGCGGCGCGTCAGTGATAAGCTTCTCCGCATCCAGCTTGCCCCAATGCACCTTTGCGCGGGCAAGGGCTCGATGAGCACCTTCAATACAGGCGGAGCGCTTGATAACCTCCACCCAGGGGCATGCATCCACCAACCGCCGCACGAGGCCAAAGTAGCTCCCAGGCATGGCCTCTCCAGGCCACAGCCAGACTATGAGGCCCTTCATGGCCTGCTCGGCTACCTTGTGGAGCTCGACCAGCTGCTTCAGCTGGTCGCTAGGGGGCACCGGATGGCCGGCCTCAGCGTACTGAGACCAGAAGACCTTCTCTGTTGAGCTCCCCTCCTCGGCTCGGTAGAATGCGGCGGCATCAGACACGCTGCGAGGCAGATCTGCAAACGCCCCTGGAGAGCTCCGAATTCGGGTAAGTAACACGTAATTTACATTCACATGCTTGCTTTGCATGAAAAATGCCTTACCCACCGCTATCTTCTTCACCGACTCAATCTCCTGAAGGGAGTTATGGGCCTCGGCCTTGGCGGCTTTGGCACTTTCGAGAGCCGAGGCAAGCTCGGACTCTCGAGTCTTTGAGTCACGCTCCAAACTCTCATGCTTTTCCATGAGAGCCTGGAGCTCTTGCCAAACCACCGCCACCCGCGCCTCCTGCTTTTCTCGCGCTGCCTGTTCCGCGGCCGCATTGCGTTCGGCCGCGGACACGGCCTCCTTCAGGGTTGCCACCTCGTTCGTGGCCCCTGCAGCACCCACGTTATCCTTGTTATTTTTTGTCGCAACCTAAATCCTTTTCTGTATGGTACAAATTCAAAGTGGTGTTACTCACCTTCTTTGTCCTAGAGCTGCTTTTTGGCACGGCCGAGCTCTTGCTCGGACCGCTCGAGCTCCTGCTTCAAAGCACTAACCTCCGCAGTCAGTGCGGCAGAGGTCAGCAGCGCAGCCTGCAACCCATATTGACTTAATTTTTTAGCAACCCTGCGTTTATCTTTTTTAGATCCTCAGTCCGGATTTTCTTTCCGAACACCGAACCGAGCATCAGGGGCTACTGTCTATGCGGTATTACATTGCATATTTTTAACTTCTTACCTCAAAGCCTGATAGAAGGCTACTGCAGGCTTCGGTCAGCCCGCTCTTGGCGAGCTGTACCTTCTGAATCACCGCACTCATAATAGTGTGGTGTTATTCCTCGATGGAAGCGCTCTGGAGCGCCTCCAATAAATTGTCCGGCGCCTCCGGTTGGACGGAAGCCGCCGGCATCACGGTCTTGCCCTTCTTGCGAAGGGGCCGCCGGCCGGACTCCGGAACCACTGCGGGTTCCGACGTGGAGTCCGGCGCAAAGTCCGGGAGGCCGCCTTGTGGCGCCTCCGGAGCCTCCCCCTGATGGGTCCCTTCTTGGGATCCCACCTCGGCGTCCTCGGTGTCACGAGGGGTGGAGGTGGTCGGGATGGAGTCTACATCCGACGGAGCCAACGAACCGCTCGATGAAGTGGGGAGATCATCATTGGCTGGACTACAGGCAGCATGCGGCATTAGAATGACACTATGTGACACAAAAGAGAAATTATAAATCATTCAAGAATTCGGATACTTACGATCTCGCCGGAGGCCTGGCCCTTGAAGGCCATTCTTCGTCGCCAACGTTGATGTTGGCGGAGCTGTCCGGGGGAATAGTCCTTCCCCTCTTGGACCCTTCGGCCTCCCCTGCTGGGGAAGCCTTCCTCTTCCTCTCTCCCTCCTCTGGGAGAGAGTCCTCTTTCTCCTCCTCGTTTTCGGGGGAGGAGTCCGCCTCGGAGTCGTCGGACACCTGAAAACGGGAACTCTTTCGAGTACCCATGGCCTCCTTCTTGGCCTTCTTCTCCGGCACCACGTGCGGTGCCGGAACCAGCAGCCCCGCTAGACGGGCGTCTACTGGGTTTTCTGGCATAGGAGCCGGGCAGATGATCTGCTCCGCCTTCCTCATCCAGTCCTGTCAAAGGAAAAGGGGAATTTGAAACCCGCATAGAGTCAAACTATGAATAGCAAGTATCCCGTAAAGGGGTAAAATCACTTACCTCGTCGGCTTGGCGCTGCGAGCGAAATCCGCAATCTTCGGTGGCGGATGCGGGGGCTTTGGCGCCCTTAAAGAGCCTGCTCAAGGTCTGGTGCTGTGCCGGATTGAACTCCCACAATTTGAATGCCGGTTCTTGGCACGGGAGGATCCGGTGGATGAGCATGACCTGGACCATGTTGACAAGCTTGAGCTTCTTGTTCACCAGCCTCTGGATACAGGATTGGAGTCCGGTCAGCTCCTCCGAATCACCCCAGGTCAGGCCGCTCTCCTTCCAAGAGGAGAGCCGCATGGGGATCCCAGATCTAAATTCAGGGGCTGCTGCCCATCTAGGGTCACGCGGCTCGGTGATGTAGAAGCACCCCGATTGCCATCCCTTGATGGTTTCCACGAAGGCACCCTCGAGCCAGACGACGTTGGGTATCTTACCCAACATGGCGCCTCCGCACTCCGCCTGAGTGCCCTTCACCACCTTCGGCTTGACGTTGAAGGTCTTGAGCCACAAGCCGAAGTGAGGCTGGATGCAGAGGAAGGCCTCGCACACGACGATAAACGCCGAGATGTTGAGGATGAAGTTTGGCGCCA
Organism: Triticum timopheevii; assembly: GCA_963921465.1. Lineage (NCBI taxonomy): Eukaryota > Viridiplantae > Streptophyta > Magnoliopsida > Poales > Poaceae > Triticum > Triticum timopheevii. The sequence goes on from OY997271.1 coordinate 106,484,208, forward strand.
GATCATGGAAATCCAGGCCGTAAAAGTACATGAGCCCCCGGACAAAGGGATGCAATGGGAAGCCTAGTCTGCGGAGGAAGTGGGGAAGAAACACGACCCTCTCATGGGGCCTGGGGGTGGGGATGAGCTACCCCTCGTCGGGCAGCCGGTGCGCGATGTCGCCAGATAGATATCCGGCGCTGCGCAGTCTTTTGATGTGCTCCTCCGTAACGGAGGAGGCCATCCACTTGCCTCCCGCTCCAGACATGACTGGGGAAGGTTGAGACGAGGTGTGCGGGCTTGGGCACTGGAGCTCGAGTGCGCGGAGATGGATAAGCAAAGGAGGAAGAAGGCGGAGGTGAAAGGGTGGATCCTAATCCCCTTATATATGGGCGGACGAAGTTTATGCGTCCCCCACCTGCCTGGTAAAACTCGCTTATCTCCCAAGCGTCACCATCAATGGCGCAGTTGGGTTACCCACGTCTGTATTGATGAGAATCCCGGAATAAGGGGGAACACGATCTCTGCTTCGACAAGACGTGCCAAGGAAACCGCTTCGCTAAATGCGCTGAGGTGGTAAGGTAAAAAACGATTCAAGTAATGGCTTGGTAGTGGTGTGACGTCATGCCGCAAAAAACGTCAGCAGATTGAACTTGTGTATATATTATTCTCTCTACGGTGGAATGTGGAGTTTATTTTGCAGAGCCGGACACTATCCTGGTGTTCACAATCTTCTACGAATTATTCGGAGAAGGAACCCGCCTTGCAATGCCGAACAATATGCACGCCGGACTCATCGTCATTGAAGCTTGGTTCAGGGGCTACTGAGGGAGTCCTGGATTAGGGGGTGTCCGGATAGCCGGACTACCATCATCGGCCGAACTATCATCGGCCGGACTATCATCATCGACCGGACTCCAAGACTATGAAGATACAAGATTGAAGACTTCGTCTCGTGTCCGGATGGGACTTTCCTTGGCGTGGAAGGCAAGCTTGGTGATACGGATATGTAGATCCCCTACCATTGTAACCGACTCTATGTAACCCTAGCCCTCTCCGGTGTCTATATAAACCGGATGGCTCTAGTCCGTAGGACACAACAACAACAACCATTACAATCATACCATAGGCTCGCTTCTAGGGTTTAGCCTCCTTGATCTCGTGGTAGATCCACTCTTGTAACATCCACAATATCAATATCAATCAAGCAGGACATAGGGTTTTACCTCCATCAAGAGGGCCCGAACCTGGGTAAAACACCGTGTCCCTTGTCTCCTGTTACCATCCGCCTAGACGCACAGTTCGGGACCCCCTACCCGAGATCCGCCGGTTTTGACACCGACACCAACAAAGTCTTGTTTAGATCTGGAGAGGGTGAGAGAGTGTGAAGAGAGCAACTACAAGCGCTGAGGCTCCAGCGTGTATATATATACTGGAGAGAGTGTGTGAAGCGTGTAAACCTTAGAAAACAAGCACCGAGGCTGCAGCTTATACGTGATGATGTGATTATACGGTCACTATGAGATCGTATAGCTCCGTATCCATCCATTTTGACCAGTCAAAGAATCCTCCTAGCACAAATTATGCTCAAGTGTAGTTTTCGAACCCAAGACCTCAAGTTTGATGAGCGAAGAGGCTAACCAGCTACACAACCCTCCCGTTATGTTCAACGAGAGGAAGATAACCTTTTATACATTCCTGCATTCGTGTGACAAGCATGCCGTGTTTTTTTGTGTGTGGGAGTCATTGGGATTTAAATCATAATCGTGTCATGTGGCTTTGGTGGTAAGACTATCCACAGTGGTGCAGAAATAATGCAGCCTTAGTCACCTTACCTCTCTCCACGTAGTACGTTGGGTCCCACCAGTCAGAGGGTGAAACAAACAAATTAATAAGAAAAATTAAAAGCGCCAGCGGTGTATCTTACCACACACATCTCACTACTGCTCGGGAACACTGTCCAATTGATCCCTCTGTTCGCTCACGTACTATTTTAAGTGAATCCTTATTATAACATGCACACAATTTTGGGCACTTGTATTCGACCTAAGTCAGTGTGCCACCGTATCTCGTACTTACTACTCCCTCCGTCTAGGTGTAATAAGTCTAGAAGGTGCAGCGGGACCAAGGTGCGTGTGTGTGTGTGTGTGTTTAACAGCATGTGTGTGTTAGAGAGAGCAACAGATCGACCTACTCCTACAGAGAGATGGTGTGTAGTGTACAATTTTAGCCGTGAGAGTCGGTGCATCCTCTCATTTCCAGGCGTGTCTGGTAGGGACATGCGGACAGCTACCACGCCCGCTCCTGACGAGCCTGACCCACCACTACAAAAAAAAGACACATCTGTGACATTTTGGGCCGAACGGAACTTTTTCTGTCATACATATGACACTTCTATGACGATAATTGTGACAAAACCCGGTATCATCATAGATGTGGTGGGATCCTACTTCTATGACAAAAAATCATGACAGAAAATGGGCTTTTCATCCTGGGCGGGCCAGAGACGCAGCTGCATGACATTCTTTGGGTCGTCCATGATGGAAAAAACCGTGGTAGAAGCGAGGGTGAGGAAAATTTCGGGGAGTTCCCAGTTATGGTGGGTGGTCGGGGGCCGAGCGATGCGCGTTTCCCTCGTACACATACGCGCGTGTGTTCGAGGCGTTGGCTCTAACTGAACCCGAGCGAGGCGTTGGGCTCTAACTGAACCTGAGCGATTGCACTGCAGGCTACGCATTGCTGAACCCGATCAAGCGATTCCTTCGCTACTGCTGCTAACTGAAGCCGATCGATGCTGCCTCTCTGGATGAACAATGAGTGTTGCGGGGGGGGGGGGGGGGTTGGATGAATAGTGAGCGATGGGGGTGGATGAACAGGACCCCATGGCGTTGCCTCGATCGAGCCGACTGGGGCTGGATGAACAAGACCCCGTGGAGGGCTGGATGAACAGTAGATGGTGGAGGGGTGCTCGTGGAGGGGTGGTTGAACAATAGCCGGTGGAGTAGCGTATGGTGGAGGCTGGATGAACAGGAGCCTGTGGAGGCTGGAGGAGGTCGATGGTAGCCCGTGGAGGCTAGATGAGGTCGAGGTGGAGATGAACAATATCCCATGGAGTCCCGTTTTGTGGTACGCCACACCCCTCCCGTTGAACAGGACCCCTGTTTCGACCATAGCGCTCCAACACAAGTCCGTTTCGTCCGTTTTGCGGTACGCCACACCCCTCCCGATCAACAGGACCCCCGTTTCGACCGTAGGAGGTCCGTTTCCTCTGTTTTGCGGTATGCCAGACCCCTCCTGATGAACAGGATCCTGTTTCGAACATGGCTGGTCGAACACAAGGCCGTTTCCTCCGTTGTGCGGTATGCCAGGCCTCGTTTACATGGCCTGTTCCGTCCAAGCCCTCCCGATGAACACGACGACGCATTCTGTTCTGACCCAGCCGGTTGGCTCCCCATGAACACAACGATGATGCTGTTTCTCCGTTCTGACCCAGCCATGTGCACGAGCCCTGGCCGTACGTATGCGCGAGTAGGCGTTCTAGACCCTGCCCATATGTACACATACATGGCCGTATTTTCTTTCTTGCACACTGGCCGCTGTATGTACGTGTACATGCTACTTGCGCGCCTCTACTACGACACGTACGCGCCTCTACTACGACACATGCGCGCCTCTACATCGACTAGTATATATGTACGCACACATTCGTGGCTAGAATGACAATGCTACGTACGCTTTGACCAGGTGGGCCCCGACTGTCAGGCACTTCCTTGCGTGCGAAGATGTAGCTGGTGGGTCCGAGCAGTCAGGGGGCGAATCGTTTTGTTTTTTTGCCCGGACGCACTTCCTTGCGTGCGAAGGTGTAGCTTGTGGGTCCCAGCAGTCAAGGGGGAAACGTTTTTTTCGCGAAATACAGTGGCCCATCCGATGGGTCCCCGCTATCAGGTGGAGGAATAATTATTTTGCGCGTAATAAGGAGGCACTTCCTTGCGGCCGCCGTGGGCCCAGCTGTCAGCCTCTCCATGCACAGTACTCTTTCGATGGAAGTCGGTCATTGACCACATTGACCACGTCGCACTGAGAGCACCATGGCGGTGGACGACGGTGAGGCCTAGGAAGGGGACAACGTGGAGCCGGGGAAGACGTAGCAGTGGATGCCCATGCGAAGAGGAGTACGAGGGTTCACTGGTTCGGTTGCGGTGTGAGGCTGCCGTCGCCGCAGAATAATAGGGGTTGTGGATGAGTAGAGGGATGGCCTAGCTAGCAGTGGGAGTAGTAGGGGGCGGTGAGGCCTCCGCAGTTTCACAGCCGGCCACGGGAGGCAGGAGCATGCGGCATGACCGGCGCTGCTTTGGGCGGCTGGAGAACGAAGACCTGAGGTTGAAGAAGCACTACGGCCGTTCGATGGACATCGTACGGTTACTGGAGTATTGACTATGTTGACAAAGCCCTCCGTCCCCGTCAACTGAGTATGCCCACAAGTCAGCCTGCCACTATACTGGGTCCCAGCTAGCAGGGGGAGTATTCATTTTTTTGCGTAATAAGGAGGCACTTCCTTGCGTGCGAAGATATAGCTGGTGGGTCCAAGCTGTCAGCGGCAGTAACGTTTTTTTGCGAAATATAGAGGCCCTTTCGGTGGGTCCCAGATGTCAGGTGGAGGAATCATTATTTTGCTCGTAATAAGGAGGCATTTCCTTGTGTGCAACCGTGGACCCAACTGTCAGCCTCTCCACGTACAGTCCACTTCAGATGCATGTCGGTCGTTGACCACGTTGACCAGGCCGCGCCGAGCGCACCAGGGCGGTGGACGACGGCAAGGCCTAGGAAAGGAACGACACGGAGGCAGGGAAGACTCGGCAGTTGTTTCCCACGCGAAGTGGAGTATGACTGTACGAGGGTTTACTGGTTCGTCTGCCGTCGCCGGAGAATAACAGCATGCGTGGGTGAGTAGAGGGATGGCTAGGCCAGCGATGGGAGTATGATTTGGTGGTGAGGCCTGCGCAGCAGCATAACCGGCCACGGGGAGGAGGGAGCAGGCAGTCCCGCCGGCGCTTGTTTGAGTGGCTGGAGCAGGAACAGCAGAGATTGAAGAGGCACGACGGCCGTTGGATGGAAATCCAACAGTCACTACTTGTGCGTCAACCTTTTTTTAGGAAAGCCTCAAATCTGTGGAAAACAGCATACAACCCATCTACCATTATTTCTAATAATTTACAGCCCATTTGGTAATTCTTAAGGTTTTTTTGGTGCCCATATTCTTTTTGTTAGCATTACAACCCATATTGTGGCCACGGTTAAAAAATTATACGAAATTTTGCATATTTTGGTGCGGTCCGAACTGTTTTTAATCCCGAAATTTCGAGTCACATTCAAATTGATTTTAAAATAAATGTATATCAATATAAAATCCAACAAATTGTCCACGCATAAAAATAAATGCAATTTAAAATCTCGAAATGAAAAAAAGATATTTGAAACTAATTGTCGGTTTGATGTGTTTTAAAAATGTACAGCCCATTTCTCATTACTGATAGGCCATTTTCTCGGCCAGCCGAATGAAGCTCTCCTCATCTTGAAAGATTTGCAGCCCAACATGCCTGACAAAGCGACTTACTTGGCAAATCATAAAAAAACTGGGTTGTGGCCGTGGACCCAGCTGCGGCCGTGGACCCAACTGTCAGCCTCTCCACGTACAGTACTCTTCCAATGGAAGTCGGTCGTTGACCACATTGACCACGCCGTGCCGAGAGCACCAAGGCGGTGGACGACGACGAGGCCTAGGAATGGGACGACGCGCAGCCGGGGAAGATGCGGCAGTGGATGCCCACACGGAGAGGAGTACGAGGGTTCACTGGTTCGGTTGCGGTGTGAGGCTCCCGTTGCTGCAGAATAACAGGGGGTGTGGGTTAGTAGATGGATGCCCTGGGCCAGTGGTGGGAGTAGTAGGGGCGGTGAGGCCTCCGAGGCATCACAGCCGGCCACCAGAGGCAGGAGCACGCGGCACGACCGACGCTGCTTTGGGAGGCTGGAGTAAGAAGACCAGAGGTTGAAGAAGCACTATGGCCGTTGGATGGACATCATACGGTCACTAGAGCTAGAATCATTCATATTGACTAAGTTGACAAAGCCCTTTGTCCTCGTCAACTTAGTAGGCCCACAAGTCCGCCACCCACTATGGTGGATCCCAGCTAGCAGGGGGGTATTCATTTTCTTTGTGCGTAATAAGGAGGCACTTCCTTGCGTGCAAAGATATAGCTGGTGGGTCTGACCTGTCAGTGGGCGGAATGTTTTTTTCGCGAAATACAGAAGCCCTTCCCACGTACAGTGCGTAATAAGGAGGAACTTCCTTGCATGCGACCATGGACCTTGTGGGTCCCAGCCGTCAGGCTCTCCACGTACCGTCCTCTTCCGGTGATTCTCGTATGTTGACTACGCTGCGCCAAGCGCACCAAGGCGGTGGACGACGGCGAGGCCCCAAACTGGAACGACCCGGAGATGGGGAAGACGCGGCAGTGGAGTCGCAGACGGAGAGGAGTGGGAAACTTGACTGGTTCAGGTGCGGGGTGAGCCTACACTTGGCAGAGAATAACAGGAGGTGCGGAGTGGAAGGATGGCCTGGCTGTCGATGGGGTAGCGTTTCGCTGAGGAGCGCAAAACAATGCCGCTGGACGCCGAAGGCTGGAGCAGGCGGTTCCGGCAGCGCTGGGGGAAGAAGACGAGAGATTGAAGAAGAATGTCGGCCGTTGGATGTAAATGCAACGCCTTCTTAGGCTTCGACCTACTGGCCCACATGTCAACCAGTCCATTTGTTTTTTAGTCCATTTGGTGGGCTGGGTGAAACAATGATGTAGCATTTATGCAGCCCGTTTAAATCCCATTTGCATTTTTCTCGAAATCCGCGGACTTGCTGGGTTGGGTGAAAATATCATGTTGGGCTAGACGGAGAAATGTTATCATGTTGGGCCAGGCGGTTCAGGTCGTCTTCTTTCATGTTGGCGTATCAGGGGTCGATGATGGTCTCAGCGAGGTCAACCACAGAGTCCTTCTCCTGCCCGTTGATGATGATCTTGTATTGCTTCTGGATGTCGACAAGCTTGTTGCACCAGATGGCCGAATCGTCGTGTTCTTCCTTCTCTCCACCGTAGTGAAGGTGCAGTCGGCGCTGCCGATGAAATGGGCGAATGCTCCAGGACCTGGTGCAGCCATAGGACTGAGGCGAGGCAGAGCTTCACCGAGTCCATATCGTTGGTGTACATCACATTCAACTTGGTGCAGCCAAAGGACTAAACGGAGAACTCAAAGGGGAACTCCTTGCTGAAGCCCATATCCAGCAGGCTCACCCCTCGGATCGCCATTGGAGTCTCCTCGAGTGAACAGTGTGTAGGCGGCAGTAGCAGCTTGTTTTTCAGCTCTTGGGCAACTGGATTCAACAATAAGCTGAGTGTGTACAGGCGACAACAGTTACTACCCCTCCCTCGTCCGCTGCACTCCCGGCAGAAGATGCACCCTTGGCGCATTCAAACGCCTCCATTAAGAAACCTACTCCGGCCACACGTCGGTTCATGAGCGGGTCTGTATTGGTACTGTAATAACTGGAGTTAGTGGTCACTTTACTTAAATTTAATTAGCTTTAATAGAAATTTATACTTAAAACAAGCAATGCATTGGCTCGTTCTATCAGTGCCACAGGATCAACGTGCACAACAATTAGAATTATTATTCTCAGGACGCACATGATCAGCACATTTGTCGCACTTTCACAAAGATAATACTACCAAGTTTGAACTGTTTGTTAGGGTTGTTGTCCTCTGCATCATCATGCTGTGTTTCCCAGCTTGCAAGATTCAGAACCAACAAATAAGATCCAAATAATAAGTACAACAAAGATGCCTACACATCTCATTGATTCCCAGCTTGCAAGATTCAGAACCAACAAATAAGATCCAAATAATAAGTACAACAAAGATGCCTACACATCTCATTGATTCCCAGCTTGCAAGATTCAGAACCAACAAATAAGATTCAAATAATAAGTACAGCAAAGATGCCTACACATCTCATTGATTCCCAGCTTGCAAGATTCAGAACCAATCCATTAGAGCCTTTTGATAAAGTGAATATCGGGATTAAATCCATCTTGGCTAGCCATGTCATACAATCGAAGAACTTGGCGAATGCTCTTGACTGTCACAACATCTATAGTTGAGTATTCCTGTTTGCACATCACAAACAAGGAGACAGGAGAGCATGATTTCGCTTTAATAGTGGCCCCCTTAAACTCAACCTGCAGCTCCACTAGGATGAGGTCTGCCAGGAGTTCCATGATTCAATTCATGCGCCTTTTTCTGCAGTTCACCTGAAATGAAGCAAAGATTGCATCATCAGCTAGCAAGAAGTACTTGCTCTCGTGAGCTGGCAGGTTCTTCTTTAGTAGTTGCACTAAAATTGAGGAACATTAAGGTTGGCTGTCCGGCTCATGTAAGGTGCAACTATAATTTTCTTATCCTTTTGTGCAGTTCCACTAAAATAAAGTGACATTGTGGTGACAGTGACGGCTCCATCTTGGAAAGGCTAATAAAATGTTGCACGAGATTACCAGCAGAACTTGACGGCGATTTTGGAAACTCCAATCACCATTTTGTGCAGTTCCACCAAAATTGAGAGATGTTGCCCACGTGACATTTTAGTTGAACTGCACAAGACACTCATTCCAAAAAAAGTGTTTTGTGCAGTTCACCAAAAGGTCACAATAGCAACAAGGTGAAATGGATATCCCTATCTGCACAAAAAGATAGAAAGTAAACAGTTGCTGGTCAATAGGAATATATGAAACATATACAAAATGAAAAGAAGCATCTTAATTATGTTCATGGCAATCACGCAAGGACAGTAGAAATTTTAAAACGTCTGCGATGCTTCATGTTACCAGAAGCATTACGATCAACAATGAGATTCCTCAAATATGGGATTACTTTAATGGTGGCATTGCTTGTTTACCAGACACAGTAAATCAACAACAGCTAAAGAGTTGGTTTAAGGGCATGGGACCGTGGGGACACCAGGACACTCAGCAGCATAAAGGAGAAACTTACTTATCATACTAGGGAAAACAGAAGGAGTGCCATTTGTAACACAGTTTAATTGAATCTTATCACTGGAGGCATTAGATTAACAATAACACTGGTTAGACATGTCCCTAAGGTAACAGTATGATCGCTTCATTTTACATGCGCCCTTACATTAACAACAGCAAAAGGTAGGTATAAGGACATGTGACAGTGGACGCATAAGCACAATGTACCTACAAGGAGGCATAAAGTGGTGATGCGAGTTTGTTCATGCTATGTGAGGGCAGCAAACCTAATCCTGGAGACCTTGTACTGTGTGAGGTCAGCAAATCTAATCCTGGAGACCTTTTATTATGTGAGGGCAGCAAATCTAATCTTGGAGACCTTTTACTTTGTGAGGGCAGCAAATCTAATCCTGGAGACCTTTTACTATGTGAGGGCAGCAAATCTAATTCTGAGACCGTTTACTATGTGAGGGTAGCAAATCTAATCCTGGAGACCTTTTACTATGTGAGGATAGCAAATCTAATCCTGAGACCTTTTACTATGTGAGGGAAGCAAATCTAATCCTGGAGACCTTTTACTATGTGATGGCAGCAAATCTAATCCTGGACATACTCTATTGACTTGTCCACCAGCTGCCACTTTCTATCCTTTTGTCAACCAATAATAGATCTGTTCCTTATCCAGCTTGTACTGCGTTTTCCCATTATTTCCCTTTTCAACCAAGAGACCGGTTGGGTATCCAGTCTCTACTACTTTCACCATATTATTTCCTCTTTGAATCAAGTCCTAGAATCATGCTACAACTTTCCCCCTTTCTTCGTTGTTTGAACAAAGCCCTAGATTTAATTGCATGAAGTAGCTTTACCTCTAATAACACTAAAAATTTAGGTGGCTTTGGAAGAGTTGATGGGAGTAGAAAAAGATCAGTAGAGCATGGACGCTTTCAAAGAACTTATACGTTAGGGTCGCCGGGATGTCCGTGGCGGCAGGTCGGATATGCGGACAATACGAGAGGGAGGAAGAAGGGCCGGAGGACCTCCCGAGCCGGCGCTGTGTCGGAGAGAACGACACAGGCAGAGGATCGGGCCCCTCCAGCAGCTCTGGATTTCCTCCCTCGGCGGCGATGACCGCACGAATGATGCACCTTTTAGTCCCCTAGACACACCGGCCGAAGGGATCCGGCCGGATCTGTGACCATCGGTGAGCAGAGAGAGAATGTCGCCACCGCTGTCTTGTTTATATCTGGAGAGGATGAGAGAATGAAGAGAGCAACCCTAGTAAAGCAAGCGCTCAGGCCCCTGCATCCATATATAGTGGAGTGATTATCTTTTTTCTCTCCACAACAAGCGTTTCAATTTGTGTACGTGGCATTAAAGAAAATAAACTCTCTATTTAAGGTGACTACTGTACAACTCCTACTTACTACTAGCAGTACTACAGTATTGTTCACTTGTGCTCCCCGCCCTCCATTCATTGAACAGCCCCACGGGTGAATAAACATACAGTAAGTACTGTATTTATATAAAATGAACAAGCTCGAACTATTTTCGTGTAGTTAAAAGTTGAGGGCGGGGCTTTTCCTTGGCAGTACGCACGATAGTTTTCGGGTAGGCGGTTTGACAGAGAGGCGAGGAGGGTGAGCGAGTGGCGGATTCTCAAACATACTGCTGGAGAGGTCGGGCTGTGTGATTTGACGGCGTGTTACTTCTGGAAAGACTTGTGATATGACCACTCACTATAGTCATGAAGTACTGGCGCTTCGACCGAGGTGATGCCCCCGTTCTGTTCCGCGCTCTAATCTGGTGCATGACACGTCGACCCAGATGCTGGCTCCCCCACATGTTGGAGTAGTAAGAAGGAGCAAAGAATGATGTGGTATATACTAGTACTACTACTACTCAGGTCGGAGGCAGCCCAGTGAACCAGCAGTGCGAACCACGGTAGCCCAGTGAACCAGCAATAGAAAACAATGTGGTGATAGGGCCGTAAAAACAATGTGCTACGGTCCACACTGTAGCATGTACAGTAACACTCCAATTTGTTTGGATCCCTGAGTTAGAGCTAGTTTGGGTTGAAATAGCCTCAAATTATCGAAACAAGAGGGGTTAGTTTGAGCTAGTTTGCTCTAACCCAGCTAAAAAAACTAGCCCGGTGGAGAGGTTCTATGTAACACCCCGGATTCGATGCGCCATGTGTCTTCCAGTTATTCACAGTCCTTTCCTTGTCATTTGCTTGCGTGTTGCATTTTATCATGTCATCATGTGCATCTCATTTTGCATACATGTTCGTCTCACGCATCCGAGCATTTTTCCCCGTTGTCCGTTTTGCAATCCGGCACTCCTATGTCACCCGACGCCCCCTTTTGCCTCTTTTCGTGTGCGGGTGTTAAAAATTCTCGGAATGGACCGAGGTTTTCCAAGCGGCCTTGGTATAGCACCGGTAGACCGCCTGTCAAGTTTCGTGCCATTTGGAGTCCGTTTGATACTCCAACGGTTAACCGGGTAACCGCAAAGGCCTCTTTTGTGTGCAGCCCAACACCCCTTCCAAAGTGGCCCAAAACCCATCCTAACCCCCTCCATGCTCTCGGTCGTTTGATCACGATCGCGTGGCCGAAAACCGCTCTTCATTTGGACTCTCCTAGCTCTCTCTACCTATATATTTGTGCCTCCCCCCGAAAATCCCGATCTAACCCTAGCCATCTTCATCCTCGCGCCGCCGGACATGTCCGCCTAGCACCGGACACGTCCGCCCTGCTCCCTCCCGTCCGCTCCGCAGCTGCCACATGGCGCTCCCCGGCGCCAGCCGCCGCCGGCCCGCCCGGGCCCGCCTCCGGCCCTCCTGGCCCGCGCGCCGCCCGCCGCCGGGTCCCGTCCCCGCCGCCTCGCGCCTCGCCGCCTCCCCGCGCCCGAGGTCGCCGCGCCGCGCCGCGTCCTTCCCTGCCCGTCAATCTCCGCTGCCGGCGCCTCCCGGCAGCCACCCACCGCCTCCCGGCGCCACCTTCCGCGCCCCCGCGCCGGCGCCCCGCCGCCGCCGCCGGCCGGCCCCTCGCCGGAACCGAGCCGCTGGCCTCAGCGCCCTTCTCCTTCCCCCCCCCCCTCGTCGGCCTCTCCTTCCTCTCCGGCCACCGTCACGCGAGCTCCGGTGAGTTCTCAGGCCGTGCTCGGAGCCCGTGCCCGATCCAGATCTGGATCCAGGTTGACCTCGTATTCCCTGTCTCTGAAATATTTGCATTATGGTCCCCTGTTCATCGCATCATAACTTGTTGCATACTGCTCCGTTTCGTGCGTGTAATAAGTTAAATTGTTCGCCTCGACGATTACTTCATTTCATTCCATTGAATCATGTTCATTTGAGTCCATCTTGATAATTGAATCATCGTTGTAAGAGTGTTATGTGATGTTGACCTATTGAAACTGTTATAGCTTGATGATTTGTTATTTTTGTTGCATTTGATGTGTGCATCCTATGAGGTTGATGTCTACATGTGTTTTGATATATGTCATGCCATCTTTACAGAGGTTCTATCAATGTATTTTTGTGATTTGTGTAGTGAGTGCATCGAGCTTGTTAAGTAGGGTACTTGTTGTTGCTGTTTTGCTAGGCTGATTCTGTTACATTTTGTTGCTATGTAAACCTACTGCTACTAGTCATTCTATGCATAATCTGGAGATGTTCACTAAGGATGATTTGTTATACATGTCATGCTCTATCCATCCATGCCCCTGGTTGCATTTATAGCATGTAGTAGCTTGTTGTAATCTTGCTCTCAAGTTGCTAAATAATGTTGCTGTCAGCCTGTTAACATTAAGTTCCGTTTTGCCATGCGCTTCGCTATTGATCCATGCACCCTATGAACTTGTTCTTGCCATGCTTAGCTTCATAAACATGTCTTCTTACTGTTGGTTGACTTGACATGCCATGTATTGCCCTGTGGTGAGTCGCTCAAGCTCACCAACATGCCTACTTATTGTTGTTCCTTCCATGTTTGAATCTGTCATATAACTTGCCATGTTTACATGGGTGCCATCATATCTTCTGATCCTTTTTGTCTCATGTTCAGTAAAGGACTTTTGTTCTATGCATTTAGTAGTATCATTACGTGCCCTATGTTTCTATGATAAGTTCCTGTAACATGTTGTTTGATAGCTCTAAACATTGCAACCTGATGTTATTTCTGCCAAGTCTGTAAACTGTTATTACTTGCAATCTTGCCATGTCCTTTTGAGCATGTTCTAGTGATTTCTGTAGATAGCTCAGTGTTCATGTTTTGTTATGCTTTACCTGTACTTCATGCCCATGCCTTTTTTTCACATTGAGATGTCGTAGCATAGTGTTTTGATGCTTGCAATATTCCTAGTTGCTATTTCGGACAGATTGTTATGTCTTGTATTAGAGTGTGTGTTGAACCGTTGCTCCGTTTTGAGTATGCTCTATATGAAACTTGCTTGATTTTGCATCAATATTCATATTATCATGTTGCATCCTTGTTTTGAGGAGTTTGCTTGATGTTTGCATGCATTTTGCATCAATGCCATGTTTAACTTGTTTTGCTCATATCTTCTAGGTCGTAGCTCCGAATTAAATGAACTTTATATGTAACTTGACTAGAATTTCGTGTAGATCCTCTTGGTGCATCTTAACTTGCTGTTTAACTACTTGAACTTAATGTTTATTCAGTTCTGGACCAATTTCTAAATTTTCATATGAGGACTTACCGGAATTGTTATATGTTGCTTCCGGCCTCATTTAAACTTGTTTTGATGTGTTGCTCTTGTTTGCATCGTCTCTTGCCATGAGTAGCTTCGTGTAGCTTTGTCATGCATCATGCTTGTTGTGCATCATGTCTTGTCTGTGTGTGGTGTGTTTACCATGTTGTGTGCTTCTTCTCGATAGTCCCCGTTTTCGTGGCAATCGTGAGGATTCGTTCGTCTATGCTTGGTTCGTCTTCGTGGCTTCATCTTCTTCATGGACTCGTTCTTCTTCCTAGCGGGATTTCAGGCAAGATGACCGCTACCCTGGATCTCACTGCTATCATTGCTATGCTAGGTTCTTCGTTCTATCGCTATGCTGCGTTACCTATCTTTTGCTCATCGAGCCTCCCAAATTGCCATGTCAGCCTCTAACCTTTTCACCCTTCCTAGCAAACCATTGCTTGGCTGTGTTACCGCTTTGCTCAGCCCTCTTATAGCGTTGCTAGTTGCAGGTGAAGTTGAAGATTTCTCCATGGTGGACAAGATTATGTTGGGATATCACAATATCTCTTATTTAATTAATGCACCTATATATTTGGTAAAGGGTGGAAGGCTCGGCCTTATGCCTGGTGTTTTGTTCCACTCTTGCCGCCCTAGTTTCCATCATACCAGTGTTATGTTCCCGGATTTTGCGTTCCTTACGCGGTTGGGTGATTTATGGGACCCCCTTGACAGTTCGCTTTGAATAAAACTCCTCCAGCAAGGCCCAACATTGGATTTACCATTTGCCTCACCACCACCTACTTTTCCCTTGGGAGTAATTAACCCAAGGGTCATCTTTATTATAACCCCCCCGGGCCAATGCTTGTCTAAGTGTTGGTCCGAACCAGAGCCACTTGCAGCGCCACCTCCGGGAAACTTGAGGGTTGGTTTTAGTTGTATGTAGTGTTCATCCGGTGTTGTCCTGAGAACGAGATATGTGCAGCTCCTATCAGAATTGTCGGTGCATCGGGCGATCTTGCTGGTCTTGTTTTACCATTGTCGAAATGTCTTGTAAACCGGGATTCCGAGACTGATCGGGTCTTCCTGGGAGGAGGTATATCCTTCGTTGATCGCGAGAGCTTATCATGGGCTAAGTTGGGACACCCCTGCAGGGTATAATCTTTCGAAAGCCGTGCCCGTGGTTATGTGGCAGATGGGAATTTGTTAATGTCCGGTTGTAGATAACTTGACACCAGATCTGAATTAAAATGCATCAACCGCGTGTGTAGCCGTGATGGTCTCTCCTCGGCGGAGTCCGGGAAGTGAACACAGTTTTGGGTTATGTTTGACGTAAGTAGGAGTTCAGGATCACCTCTTGATCATTACTAGTTGACGACCGTTCCGGTTGCTCTCTTCTCGCTCTTATTTGCGTATGTTAGCCACCATATATGCTTAATCGCTGCTGCAACCTCACCATTTTACCCCTTCCTTTCCCATTAAGCTTTTCTAGTCTTGATACCCATGGTAATGGGATTGCTGAGTCCTCGTGGCTCACAGATTACTACAACAACAGTTGCAGGTACAGGTTTTGCGATGATCCTGACGTGAGAGCGATGTTTGCTTGTTTTGGAGTCCTTCTTCTGCTTCTTCTTCGATCAGGGGATAGGTCCCAGATCGGCAGCCTGGGATAGCAGGGTGGATGTCGTTTGAGCTTCTATTTGTGTTTCATCCGTACTCGGATGGTGCTCTTATGTAATATGATGTTGTATTTGTGTGGCATTGTATGCCTTTTGTATGTATCCCTACCTATTATGTAATGTTGATGTAATGATATCCACCTTGCAAAAGCGTTTCAATATGCGGGTCTATCCTTGGTGGGACCTTCGAGTTCCTTTTGGATAGGGTCGCATATTGGGCGTGACAAGTTGGTATCAGAGCCTCGACCGACCCTAGGGGCCCCCTTGATTAATCATGTAGTTTGGCCGTTGTCGAGTCTAGAAGAAAACTGTTTTCTGAGTCTAGTTATATCGGAGAGTACGACTTCTTTTTACTCCTCTGCCCCTTCGTCGCTCTGGTGAGGAATCTTGACGTAGGTGTTTTGAATTACTCCTCTTCCCTTTCAAATTTTCTGTAGGATCACGCAGTTGGTTTTCCGATCGTTGGTTCTTAGCTCTTTTCATCCGGTGCATTTCTCGTCAAGTTGACTCGAGCCTCTTCTTCTTTGCCATGTTCAATCCTCAGTTGTTTTCTTTTCCCACCCGCCCACCCTTCTTCCTCTCGGAACCTGAGTTCGTAATCGAGTATCCATCCTACTCGTGTGAAGCCTTTGCGTTCTTTCAACCGGTGTTTTCTCTTCAAGATATTGGTCGGTTTCCCCTTCCAAGTTGCCTTTGTTTCCAGCCCTCCCACCCTTTTCTTCCCGGAGTCCGAGTCTATTTCGAGCATCAATTTCATTCGTACGGAGCCTCTTCAGTCCTCCCTCAGTTATTTCAACCGGTGAATTCTCGTTTTGTTCGACATTCTTCATCTCTTTTTCTTTTCCGGTGGATTCAATTCAAGTTTTTCGGGTTGATCATATTCTTTCTCTCGGCTCAAGTGTTCTCCTTACTCATTTGCCTGTCGCCATTCAATCATTCTGGAGTTCGAAGACATCTCCGGAGATTCCTCTGTGTTCCAATTAACTCGAGGTTGTCATCTCATTAAAATATTTCAATTGTTCCGGTGCATCATCTATTTGTTCAACATTCCTTTCCAACGTTGTTTTTCTTTTAGTGGGCCCTAACCCACAGGTCTTTTTTCAGGATCTTACCTAACTCTTCTAATTTCCCCGGAGTTATTCTCAAATTCTTTTCAAAGTGCGACGTAAGAATGGATTTCATCAGTTAGATGCCTTTCCAAGATCGATTTCAAATCATTTCATTGTTGGCTCAACCTCTTCGCTTTTCATTCTCCCGGAGTACCTCAGTAATTTTGTTGGTGTTTCTCGTCGTCATTTGAAGACATAAGAAGAGTTTTTCCTCTAAATCTTGCCCGTTCTCTCGAAGTTTCATGGTTTTAGCTTCATGTTATCCTCTCATATTATTCCGTTTGTCAGATATTCTTTCTTACCCATCCGAAGTATGTCAGAAGTTGTTTTCCATTTCTTTTCACTGGAGGCCATCATTCCAGTTATCGTTCTCTATTTATCACATTGCTTCGTTCAAGTGTTCTTTAATCAGCTCGTTATCTCTTCGTTCATGTGCATCTAAATCGCCTCTTGCGCATTGGTTCTTCTAATTCTTCCCGGTGATTCATTATCTTTCGTCAGTCATTTCCGAATTCTAACGATGGTTCGTTCAACATTCTTTTTCCTTCAATATCATTTTAATTCATTCATTCTTTACAATTCTACTGGTGGTTCATGAAGACCTTCTCAAGTTTGCGATATGTTACCCGTCAATCCTTTTCCAATAAGAATAAGTAGTATGCGAAATCCATTGCTTGTCATCAATTTAATTTGATGAAGGATAAGCATACAATAAATCTTATTGTTATTTCATCCAAGTGAGTAATCCCTTCCTTCAGAGTTTGTTCTTGATGAATAAATTCTAGTTCCAAATGTTTTCATCTTTTCTTTTCCGGAGTTCAAATTTCCTCGGCCATCTCGTCGGAACCTTCATCTAAATCATCGCAAGGCTTGAATCTTTATTCTTTCATCCTTCATTTCTATCTCATCATCCTTTTGTTACCAGAGTTCTTCATGGTGGCTCATCATGATTTAACTCATTCTTCAAGAGTTCATCAAGATTTTGTTGGAGAAATTCAAGCATCTTTTCTTCTCGCGTCTCGAAGTGTAATTAATTCTCCATATTCTTTTGAAGTGGAGTTGTGCATTTCTTCGTTCTTCTCAGCTATCCAATCATTTCCGTTTGTGTCCGGTTATCACCTTATGATCTTGAGATGTTTCCATAAGACCACAACAAGCTTATTCTTTCGTTGTTGATTTTTCTCAACAACTCCGTTAAACCCTTCCTTCTAAGTTCTTTTCATTCAATTCTTTCGATTCTTCTAGAGGTGCTGTGTTGTCGCTCTCGTCAAGTATCGTTCCATCTTTGTCAAGCTCGTGCTCTATTCCACCATGTTTCAGCCGGAGTGCTGCCTAAATCCTTTTAGTCTTATTCGTTTCTTATCTCGTTTTACCCGGAGTGGTTTCATAGTCTATCTGATTCAGTGAGCCTTCAATTCTCGTCATTCTCATTGTTCCTCTCTTCTTCTCGAGTGCTCTCGATTCTTTTCTTCTTCTCTTAAGTTCCTGTTTCACCACACCCCTTTTCCCTTCTGTCTCGGTCCTAAGATCTCGGGACGAGATCTCTTGTTAGTGGAGGAGTGTTGTAACGCCCCGGATTCGATGCGCCAGGTGTCTTCCAGTTATTCGCAGTCCTTGCCTTGTCATTTGCTTGCGTGTTGCATTTTATCATGTCATCATGTGCATCTCATTTTGCATACATGTTCGTCTCATGCATCCGAGCATTTTCCCCGTTCTCCGTTTTGCAATCCGGCACTCCTATGTCACCCGACGCCCCCTTTTGCCTCTTTTCGTGTGCGGGTGTTAAACGTTCTCGGAATGGACCAAGGTTTGCCAAGCGGCCTTGGTATAGCACCGGTAGACCGCCTGTCAAGTTTCGTGCCATTTGGAGTCCGTTTGATACTCCAACAGCTAACCGGGTAACCGCAAAGGCCTCTTTTGTGTGTAGCCCAACACCCCTTCCAAAGTGGCCCAAAACCCATCCTAACCCCCTACATGATCTCGGTCGTTCGATCACGATCGCGTGGCCGAAAACCGCTCTTCATTTGGACTCTCCTAGCTCCCTCTACCTATATATTTGTGCCTCCCCCCGAAAATCCCGTTCTAACCCTAGCCATCTTCATCCTCGCGCCACCGGACACATCCGCCCCGCTCCCCCGTCCACTCCGCAGCTGCCACGTGGCACTCCCCGCCGCCAGCCGCCGCCGGCCCGCCCGGGCCCGCGCGCCGCCCGCCGCCGGGTCCCGTCCCCGCCGCCTCGCGCCTTGCCGCGGACCGCCGCCGCGGGCGCCGCGTCTTCCCGGCCAGGCCACCGCAGGCCCCGCGCCGCCGCCCCGCGCCGCGTCCTCCCCTGCCCGTCGATCTCCGCTGCCAGCGCCTCCCGGCCACCGCCCGCCGCCTCCCGGCGCCGCCTTCCGCACCCCCGGGCCGGCGCCCCACCGCCGCCGCCGGCCAGCCCCTCGCCGGAACCGAGCCGCTGGCCCCAGCGCCCTTCTCCTTCCCCCCCTCGTCGGCCTCCCCTTCCTCTTCGGCCACCATCGCGCGAGCTCTGGCGAGTTCTCAGGCCGTCCTCGGAGCCCGTGTCGGATCCAGATCTGGATCCAGGTTGACCCTGTTTTCCCTAAGTCTCTAAAATATTTGCATTATTGTCCCCTGTTCATTGCATCATAACTTGTTGCATACTGCTCCGTTTCGTGCGTGTAATATGTCAAATTGTTCGTCTCGACGAGTACTTAATTTGATTCCATTGCATCATGTTCATTTGAGTACATCTTGATACCCGAATCATCATTGTAAGAGTGCTATGTGATGTTGACCTGCTAAAACTGTTATAGCTTGATCATTTGTTATTTTTATTGCATTTGATGTGTGCATCCTATGAGGTTGATGTCTACATGTGTTTTGATATATGTCATGCCATCTTTACAGAGGTTCTATCCATGTATTTTTGTGAGTTGTGTAGTGAGTGCATCGAGCTTGTTAAGTAGGGTACTTGCTGTTGCTATTTTGCTAGGCTGATTCTGTTACATTTTGTTGCTATCTAAACCTGCTGCTACTAGTCATTCTATGCATAATCTGGAGATGTTCACTAAGGATGATTTGTTATACATGTCATGTTCTATCCATAAATGCCCCTGGTTGCATTTATAGCCTGCTGTAGCTTGTTGTAATCTTGCTTTCAAGTTGCCAAATAATGTTGCTGTCAGCCTGTTAACATTAAGTTCAGTTTTGCCATGCGCTTCGCTAGTGATCCATGTATCGTATGAACTTGTTCTTGCCATTCTTGGCTTCATAAACATGTCTTCTTACTGTTGGTTTCCTTTCCATGCCATGTATTGCCCTGTGGTGAGTGTCCCAAGCTCACCAACATGCCTACTTATTGTTGTTCCTGCCATGTTTGAATCTGTCATATAACTTGCCATGTTTACATGGGTGCCATCGTATCTTCTGATCCTTTTTGTCTCATGGTCAGTAAAGGACTTTTGTTCTATGCATTTAGTGGTATCATTCCATGCCTTATGTTTCTACAATAAGTTCCTGTAACATGTTGTTTGATAGCTCTAAACATTACAACCTGATGTTATTTCTGCCAAGTCTGTAAACTGTTATTATTTGCAATCTTGTCATGTCCTTTTGAGCATGTTCTAGGGATTTCTGTAGATATCTCAGTGTTCATGTTTTGTTATGCTTTACCTGTACTTCATGCCCATGCCTTTTGTTTTCACGTTGAGATGATGTAACATAGTGTTTTGATGCTTGCAATATGCCTAGTTGCTGTTTTGGACAGATTGTTATGTCTTGTATAGAGTGTGTTGAACCGTTGCTCCGTTTTGAGTGTGCTCTATATGAAACTTGCTTGATTTTGCATGAACATTCATATTATCATGTTGCATCCTTGTTTTTAGGAGTTTTCTTGATGTTTGCATGCATTTTGCATCAATGCCATGTTTAACTTGTTTTGCTCATATCTTCTAGGCCGTAGCTCCGAATTAAATGAACTTTATATGTAACTTGACTAGAATTTCGTGTAGATCCTCTTGGTGCATCTTAACTTGCTATTTAACTACTTGAAATTAATGTTTATTCAGTTCTGGACCAATTTCTAAATTTGCATATGAGGACTTACCGGAATTGTTATATGTTGCTTCCGGCCTCATTTAAACTTGCTTTGATGTGTTGCTCTTGTTTGCATCGTCTCTTGCCATGAGTAGCTTCATGTAGCTTTGTCATGCATCATGCTTGTTGTGCATCATGTCTTGTCTATGTGTGGTGTGTTTACTATGTTGTGTGCTTCTTCTCGATAGTTCCCATTTTCGTGGCGATCGTGAGGATTCGTTCGTCTACGCTTGGTTCGTCTTTGTGGCTTCATCTTCTTCATGGACTCGTTCTTCTTCCTAGCGGGATTTCAGGCAAGATGACCGCTACCCTGGATCTCACTACTATCATTGCTATGCTAGTTGCTTCGTTCAATCGCTATGCTGCGTTACCTATCTTTTGCTCATCAAGCCTCCCAAATTGCCATGTCAGCCTCTAACCTTTTCACCCTTCCTAGCAAACCATTGCTTGGCTGTGTTACCGCTTTGCTCAACCCTCTTATAGCGTTGCTAGTTGCAGGTGAAGTTGAATATTTCTCCATGGTGGACAGGATTATGTTGGGATATCACAATATCTCTTATTTAATTAATGCACCTATATATTTGGTAAAGGGTGGAAGGCTCGGCCTTATGCCTGGTGTTTTGTTCCACTCTTGCCGCCCTAGTTTCCGTCATACCGGTGTTATGTTCCCGGATTTTGCGTTCCTTACGCGGTTGGGTGATTTATGGGACCCCCTTGACAGTTCGCTTTGAATAAAACTCCTCCAGCAAGGCCCAACCTTGGTTTTACTATTTGCCTCACCACCACCTACTTTTCCTTTGGGAGTAATTAACCCAAGGGTCATCTTTATTATAGCCCCCCCGGGCTAATGCTTGTCTAAGTGTTGGTCCGAACCAGAGCCACTTGCAGCGCCACCTCCGGGAAACTTGAGGGTTGGTTTTAGTTGTACGTAGTGTTCATCCGGTGTTGCCCTGAGAACGAGATATGTGCAGCTCCTATCGGGATTGTCGGTGCATCGGGCGGTCTTGCTGGTCTTATTTTACCATTGTCAAAATGTCTTGTAAACCGGGATTCCGAGACTGATCGGGTCTTCCTGGGAGAAGGTATATCCTTCATTGATCGCGAGAGCTTATCATGGGCTAAGTTGGGACACCCCTGTAGGGTATAATCTTTCGAAAGCCGTGCCCGCGATTATGTGGCAGATGGGAATTTGTTAATGTCTGGTTGTAGAAAACTTGACACCAGATCCGAATTAAAACGCATCAACTGCGTGTGTAGCCGTGATTGTCTCTTCTCGGCGGAGTCCGGGAAGTGAACATGGTTTTGGGTTATGTTTAACGTAAGTAGGAGTTCAGGATCACCTCTTGATCATTACTAGTTGATGACCGTTCCGCTTGCTCTCTTCTCGCTCTTATTTGCGTATGTTAGCCACCATATATGCTTAGTCTCTGCTGCAACCTCACCATTTTACCCCTTCCTTTCCCATTAAGCTTTGCTAGTCTTGATACCCATGGTAATGGGATTGCTGAGTCCTCGTGGCTCACAGATTACTACAACAACAGTTGCAGGTACAGGTTTTGCGATGATCCTGACGTGAGAGCGATGTTTGCTTGTTTTGAGTCCTTCTTCTGCTTCTTCTTCGATCAGGGGATAGGTTCCAGGTCGGCAGCCTGGGATAGCAGGGTGGATGTCGTTTGAGCTTCTATTTGTGTTTCATCCGTAGTCGGATGGTGCTCTTATGTAATATGATGTTGTATTCGTGTGGCATTGTATGCCTTTTGTATGTATCCCTACCTATTATGTAATGTTGATGTAATGATATCCACCTTGCAAAAGCGTTTCAATATGCGGGTCTATCCTTGGTGGGCCCTTCGAGTTCCTTTTGGATAGGGTCGCATATTGGGCGTGACATTCTAATTGGGTTAGTTATCCTCGGGCCCACTAAAAGAGAACTAAAAAAATCTCCCCTCCTCGCACCAGATCGCTCCCCCCCCTCTCGCACGACTCCTCTCTGTTCCCCATAGGGCCGCCCGCCCAAGCGCCGCTCGCCCTCTCTCTCCTCCGGCCGCCCTCTCCTTCCGGCCACCACCGCCCTACTCCGGCCGCCCTCTCCCTCCGGCCTTCGAAGGTCGCCCCGCTCCCCCTTCACCAGTCATTTTTCTCCCTCTGTCATGCGCGGTGGCGGCGCATCTACCAGGGATGTCGCGGGAGGGGTGAGTTTGTTCGTTCCTTCTCTGTCTCACGGCCATATCATTGATCTTGCTTGCTCTAGCGCTAATTCTAATTTGGAAAAGTAGATCCTGATCAAACTTGGGATAGATTTGTGGTGCACACATGGAATTGTTTGATGCTGCTTGAGGAGATAATAAATCTTTCTAGAGGCCCAATTCAGTTCACCTTTCTAGGTATTTCAATTTCAGGCTTGCATTATTTCCAGAGGCCCAAAGATTAAGTTCTCAGTCGGTGGCAAGTGGCCCTACTACCCATGCCGGTGTCGACCTCAACTCGCAAGGGCCGGTGTCGGCGGGGTTCCCGGGGCTTGGGCTCTACAGAACCTTCCTCCAGAGCAATGATGGTGAGCTCCTCCCTCGGTGCGTGAGGGGCTCCGGGCTCTCTCCCTATCGTGAATGACTTCCGTGATGAGTTAGCTCATGCTTTGTTTCATGAAGTGTTTTTTTATTTTGTGAAGCTTGATTGACGACTTGTATGTTTAAGTGGGATATCTCATTTGTATGGACAAAGTAAAAATTATCATGTTTTGCATGCTTGATTTGTATAGATGGTTCATTTATGTCAATTGTGAGTGGGAGGAGGCCATAGAAGAGCCGACCATACCAAATCCGGCAGGAAATAGGGTCGAAAGTAGTCAAGTGATTGAGAAAGAGCATTTATTGTCAGTCTAACCATGTCATCCATACACCTCTTTGGTTTAGAGTTAGTTCAGGGTTAGAATCTAACTCTAACCTCTAACTGAGTTGAGTTCTACTCGTCTCGGTTCATCGCCATCATACTTTCCCCATTCCTGTGTTTTCAATATCCTGCGAATCAAAGAGGCCCTTTTTGCGAGAAAAATCAAAGAGGCCCTTAGACTGGTTTTGGTCCTGTCATTTTTTATAAACGTGTTCTGTCCAAAATTTAATGAACGTGCTCCGGTTTCTACCAAAATAATCCGGTTTCATGTAGTAATTCATTCATTTATTTATTCTTCTGCGGGGGGTTTGCATGTAATTCGTGAGGTCTGAAATGTAAAGTACCCCGGCATATGCTCTGAGTCGTGCATGCACTACGATCCAGATGCTCTATGTCCCACATGTCGACGAATGGGAGCACGTGGAAATAGCCTAGGAGTACATATCGGAGGATAAATGCGTGAAAAAATATGTACTGTGAAGCGTAGCTGCGGTTCGAAAAGGAGACCTAAAGTGATGACAGCTATAGGTCGCACACACCCAACTAGTGGTACTAGACATACGACTAATTTTCCCCTCAAAAAAAAAGAGGCACGAGTGCTCAGTACTCCTATTCTATAAACACGAGTCCCATCTGACAACAGCATCCGTGCTACAGCTAGCTCTCCTCCCTCGTTTCTCTCTTCTAATTCTGAACTCGGCCGACGCCCGGTGGGCGGGGTGGGTTTGCTCAACTGCGGCCCCACCTCACAGTGAAAACGTTACGACTGGAATAAAAATTGCCATATACTCCCTCTGTTCCTAAATATAAGCCGTTTTAGATACTATTTCAAATGGAATACAACATACAGATGTATGTAGACATAGTTTAGAGTGTAGATTCACTCATTTTGCTCCGTATGTAGTAGTCACTTGATGGAATCTTCAGAAAGACTTATATTTGGGAACAGAGGGAGTACTATACTAATAAAACATTAAAGCCACGAGGCGATGCAGTGCTGGTTACAGGAGGCAAGAAGAAGAGATGCATCCATCGACGATGTCCACCTCCTTGACTCAGGGCGTCGGCCCACCGAACGGCGCCTAAGTAGCAGCGACTTTCGTGGCCAGGTCGACGTGCTTCTGAACAATGGCATCCAAAGATTCCACCTGCTAGAAGAAGGCCAACATCTTTCTGTCCTTGCTTGCCTTGTAGTGGCCTATGTAGACGATTTCCTCGTAGACGTGGATGTGCAGGTCGACGATTTCTTGCATGGCGAGGTGCTGCGCGGCGAGCGCAGCCTCGAGGTGCACATTCTTCGTCGCGACCTCTGGCACCTGCAGGGCCACCAGGGCTTGAAAGAGTTCGTCACCATGGAGGCCGATGAGGGTGGCAGGCAATGAGGAGCCTGGGCGCGCGGGTGATAACCCACAAGTGTAGGGGATCACAAAAGTTTTCGATAAGTAAAAGTGTCGAACCCAATGAGGAGCTAAAGCTAGAATAAATATTCCCTCAAGTCTATCGACCACCGATACAACTCTATGCATGCTTGACGTTTGCTTTAGAAGAACAAGTATGAAACTAGAAATACTTTGTAGGTGTGATAGGGTAGGTTTGCAAGATAATAAAGAACACGTAAATAAAAAGTAGGGGCTGTTTAGATAAAGATGCAATAAAGTAAGTATTAGTAGAGAGCTTTTTGTTACGAGAAAGTTATTTGTCCAAGGCAATCGATAACTAGACCGGTAATCATTGTTGCAATTCTATTTGAGGGAGAGGCATAAGCTAACATACCTTCTCTACTTGGATCATATGCACTTATGATTGGAACTCTAGCAAGCGTCCGCAACTACTAAAGATTCATTAAGGTAAAACCCAACCATAGCATTAAAGTATCAAGTCCCCTTTTATCCCATACGCAAACAACCTACTTACTCGGGTTTGTGTTTCACTCACTCACGCATCCCACCATAAGAAAATCATAAACATATTGCAAACCCTACAGTGGGAATCCCTCACGCTTGCCTACACGGAGGGCACAATAGGGCAGCACCAATAATAAAACATGCAACTCAAACCAATCACGATCATCAATTAACCCATAGGACAAAATGGATCTACTCAAACATCATAAGATAGCCATACATCATTGGGAAATAATATATAGCGTTGAGCACCATGTTTAACTAGAGATTACAGCGGGTAAGAGAGAGGTTACACCGCTGCATAGAGGGGGGAAGAGTTGGTGATGAAGGCGGTGAAGTTGTTAGTGAAGATCGCGATGATGATGATGGCCCCCGGCAGCGCTCCGGCGCCACCGGAAGCAAGGGGGAGAGGTCCCCCCTTCTTCTTCTTCTTCCTTGACCTCCTCCCTAGATGGGAGAAGGGTTTCCCCTCTGCTCCTTGGCTCCCATGGCTTGGGAGGAGCGAGAGCCCCTCCGAGATTGGATCTATCTCTCTGTTTCTGTGTTCTCAGATTCTACCCTTTCACCGTTTCCTTTATATCTGGAGATCCGTAACTCCGGTTGGGGTGAATCTTTCACCCAGATCTTTCTCATAAAATTAGCTTTCTTGCACCAAAAGAAGACCGTCAACCGCCTTACGGGTGGCCCACGAGATCCCAGGCCGCGCCCAGGGGGGAGGGCGCGCCCCCTCTCTCGTGGCCACCCCGGACACCGTTTCGCGTTGATTTTACTTCCCAAAAATCATAAATATTCCAAAAAATCTCCGTCCATTTTTATCCCGTTTTGACTCCGTTTGATATTGGGTTTCTGCGAAACAAAAACATGCAACAGACAGGAACTAGCACTGGGCGCTAGATCAATATGTTAGTCCCAGAAAATAGTATAAAAAGTCGCCAAAAGTATATAAAAGTTGAATAATATTGGCATGGAACAATCAAAAATTATATATACGATGGAGACATATCAGCGGGCTGGAGCAGTACGGCAGGGTCGTCCGTGCGCTTCTTGATGGTGGTCAACTTGCGGATGGAGTTGACCATCATGTCGTCCATGCGAGAGGCAAAGCCGACGTTGGTGATGGCTATGATGCCGGCGGTCGCCAGCACCGTCTGGAAACGCTGCGCGGTGCGGGGCCGCAGGCCGGTGCCTTGGATGATTTGGCACAGTCGACTGCCGCTCGCGTCCATCACCTCCATAGGTGCTTGTGGCTTCTGGTCACTTGGTCTTGGATTGGAG
Source organism: Triticum timopheevii (assembly GCA_963921465.1). Taxonomy (NCBI): domain Eukaryota; kingdom Viridiplantae; phylum Streptophyta; class Magnoliopsida; order Poales; family Poaceae; genus Triticum; species Triticum timopheevii. The sequence continues at coordinate 106,510,903 of OY997271.1, forward strand.
TGAGCAGTGTCGCGCAGAGACTTGGGAGTAGATGGTTTGGAGTGGTGGGGCGCCTTTATTATATGAGAGTCCAAACTCTGTTGCATTCACATCGTGCTGGCTCTATTCTGATTCTCCAATTAATTCCCTCTGCATGTAATTGAGGATGCATCATTGACCGTTCAACGTCTCGGGAACCGCTACCCTCTCCCTCCTTGGCATTCAAGAACCTATGGACCCGTCGATGACGAGGTGCCTATGGTGACTTCATAAATTTCAAGATGATAGTGTCGTGCGTGTGTGCGTTCATAGGGGTGAGTGTATGCAGGTGCATATGAGCGCTTGCGTCTGTACTGTGTAAAAAAGCGTAAATGCGTGTCAAAAAGAGACTAGTCAGTATACTCAATATTGTGCACCTCAGAGAGGAAAACGATAGAACTAGTACGTATTTATTTACGGTGCAGATTCACTCATTTTGCTCCATATGTACTCCGTCTCGGTGTAGTCTAGTCACTTGTTGAAAGCTCTAGAAGGGCAAATACTCCTTTCTGGTTTACAGGGCTATACTAGCAAGTAGTTGTACGTACTAGTACAATAGTGGGCTCACATAGCAATTTTGTCTGATGCAAGATCCTGGCTATATGCGTGCTCCAATGTTCGCAACTGCAACGTTCGGTTTGCGCTTGGCTCTTCGCCTCTTCGAGAAGATGAACAATGATGTTACTACTACTGCTTTTACAGTGTCGAATCCACTGCTGCATGTCCGTCCACCGCGAGCGGGACGGATAACTTGTTGTAGAAGTACTACTAAGCAAAAGCCTATCCTCGTTTGCGAGGAACCGCGCGCATGGGCGAGGGAGAAGGTGTGTAGTAGTAAAATCAAGCTTCTCCTCGTTGTACGAGTTGACGTGACACATCATAGCACTGGCCCCACATGCTTGCCTCTTAACTTGGTTGAAAGACCCGCAATGTACAATATATTTACTGCAACCTCTAACATTTACCCACCACAAATTAAAATATATGTGGTTGTATGCACCGTTCTGCTGTAGAGGCTGGGGAGTCCCCCCTTTTCGAATAAAAAAACAAATTAAAATATATATTCCTGTCTTGACCAAATGAGCGTGCAAACTAAAATCACCAGGGTGACAGGTAGGGCCAGAAGACTATTTTTAGAAAAAAACTTCAAGACGGCCACATAGCATGGAGCCGACCCCAACGATTTTAAGCTTACAGGCACGGTACACGCTATCCTAGACTACTCTACACATGAAACTGCCACACGAGCGTCCGGGCTGCGCTTGGCTCTTCGCATATTTGGGAAGTCGAACAATGATGGAGTACTACTGCACTGGAGGAGTACTACAGTACGCTTCTGGCCATCTGACACCGATTGAACTGCTGCATGTCCACCGCGTGCGGGAGAGCATGTAGCGAAAGCTTCTCCTAGTCTTGCCAGCCACTACGCTCATGGGCGAGGGAGGGATGCTCCTGCCTTTGCGTGTATGATAGGTGGGCCCGACAGGTGTGTGCCCAACCTGTCATATAGCCAAAGGCAGGTGCAGTTAAGTCCACGAGGGAGAGGATAATCAAACTTCTCGTTGATGTACGATTTGACGCGACACATCAAAGCACTGCACTCAATATATTTCAATAATTTGCGTTTACCGATGCATTAATTACAACGCATGCATGCATGCCGTGACTCTCCTTTTGATACTTGCATGTGTTGATTTAATGCACCTTGAAGTAGTATAAAATATGTGACAGTAAATCTTTGTAATGCCCCGGCCCAAGTCGAGAGATGGTTGGACATGAGGAGGGCGAGATCATGCAGACTGAACAGGACCCGACGATGGAGCTCTCTAAGGTCTCCATGGACTTCACCATGCTCCACTGCCCCTTGTGCCTCCGCCCCTTGACGCCTCCAGTGTATGAGGTTCGAATACACCTCGTCCGCTCGTGCCCTGCAAATGCCCCGTGCCCGTCTGCCGCTATGAAGGCCCACCGCCGGCGCTCTACCACCACATCAGCATTGCGCATCCCATGCCCGTGCACAGGATCCAGTATGGCAAGGTGCTCCAGCTGCAAGTGCCACTGTCGGAGCCACGGCTCTTGCTGTTCGCGGAGGAGGATGTCCATGCGTTTTTCTTGGTCGGCGGCGTGCTCGACATCGGCGCGCCTATCGCCGTGTCGGTTGTCTACATTAGAGCGGGGGCGTCCCCACCACCGCACTACATGGCCAAGCTGGGGGCGAACGGCCTGCTGGGGGAGCCCAAAGGCACGACCGACGCCATCAAGGTGGAAATGGAGGTGACAAGCAGCAAGGATCCCGGCGACGTCGACGTGCAAGAGCTGACCTTCTTCACAGTTCCGCCCAAGCTGCTGGCCGGGGCTAAGCTGGTGTCCCTCCACACTCAGATTGACAAGCTCACGTCCTAAATGTTTCTACACTGCCTTCTGTTTATCTTAGTAATATGCTAATATAGGGATTACCTATATCTACTTTAGCTTAAGAAATGGTTGGTTTTGGTGGCGATGCAGCAATTACTTCGACATCAGATCAGTAATTTCCAACAGTCGAACGGATATTTTGTGTTTGTTGGATATAAAGTTCCTTTGGGTAAGAAGTACTACTTGTCATCAAAATGGATAAAAGGAGATGTATGTAGACGTATTTTAGTTCTAGATACGTCCCTTTTTTTCCTTTTTTGACAAGCACTCCCTCTGTTCCACAATACATGCCTTCCATTTGTCAAAATATAGATGTATCTAGACATGTTTTAGTATATAGGTACATCCATGATAGAGGCAATCGGATGGTTGAGAACACTACAATTCGTAGCTACAGATGCGTGCGTGACTCCGAGATGCAGAGGCCGGGGGTCATCATCCTCCTTTTCGAGAAAAAACAGACGCATGTGTGAGAGGACGAGTGCGTGCGTGGACCTCTTCTCTTCCTGTATAACGTATTAAACTTAGGGTACAAGTTTTTGTGGGTGGCACGATGGTGCATGCGAGAAGTCCCGAGAGATAGGTTTAATGCGTCTGAAAAAAAGACTAGCCTAGAGCTCGCCGCGCAGCTATTCCTGTCGAACGCCCCATTAACCGTAAGATATGTATACGACGGTGCCAGTTATTGCACGTACACAGCAGTACTCCCTCCTTTCCGTTTTATAGGGCTTAATTCAAAAATCTCACCAACCAAGATGGTGAGTGATGGAATATTTTTTGTAGTTTGCAAAAGCACCTAATTAATGCTCTTGTTTTTCTCAAAAAATTATGTTTATCAATGCATTAATTGCAATGGATGCATGCATAAAGTACATGCATTGGTCAATTTTCTCTTAATACTTACATGCAATAATTTAATGCACCGTGGAATCTGAACATGTGATGGGGAACAACCAAATTGAGCCTTATAAAATGGAAAAACTAAAATTTGAGATAAGCCCTATCAACCGGAAAGGAGGGAGTAGAAAAAGAACTACTCCATCCGGGAATAGTGATGCACTTCGAAACTAGAACCGTCAATAAATTTTGAGCTTGCGTCTCGTCACATTCCAAATTACTCCACGCTATATTGAATTGCAAACCTGTTCACACCGATCAGAACCTAAACGGTCCCACTTAGGAGGGTATTGGTACCATGCTATATTGAATTGCAAACATGTTCACACCGATCACAACCTAAACGGTTTCCCACTTAGGAGTGTATTAGTACTCGGTTATAAATACTAGTATGCCAAGATGACAACACATTCCTCCTCAACTCCTCATCCACAAAAAGAAACAAGTCATTTAGCATCCTTCCCTTGCGTCTGCCATGGCCAGCGTGAGTTCTGGGTTGAGAGATTGCCACCAGGGAGAGGCGAGCATGGAAGCGGAAGCACGAGAGATGCCCGCCTCGCTGCGAGAGCAGCCGACATGTCCCGCCACGCGGAAGTAGCAACACAGAGGTCCCGCCGCGCCGCTGAAGCAGCACGGAGGTCCCGCCATGCCGTCGATGCAGCAGGCTGGTCCGGCCATGCCACAAAAGCAGCAGAGATGTCCCACCGCGCTGCGAATGCAGCAGAGATGTCCCGCCGCGTCGCGGCGGCCTGGGAAAATTTCTCGCGGGCAGGCGACGACTGTTACACGCGCATGCATGTGATCGTCCATAGCTAGATGGATCAGATCTCCGGCTGGGTGAGGTTGCATGACGACATGAAAGCCTCATTTGAACAGGCTACCGGCATCATCCGACAGCTAAGGGAGGGCAATGAGAGGCTCCGGGCCGAGCACGACCTGCTGAGGGAGAAGATCGTCCGAAGTGCAGATCAGCAGGAGGAGACCAATGCCTTGTTGAAGAGGATCGGCGTCATCGTTGAGAAACTTATGGACGAGAATGACATGCTTCACAACAAGTGCCAAAGGCTAGTGGAGGAATCCGTGGATGTTCTCAAGCAGCGTCGTGAGGACATGAAAGAGCTCATCGCCGCTCGCCGCGGAGACTAGTTCCCACAGCCTGCAGCAACGCATCAAGAAAGTAGAGATCAGCGAGCCAGATCCTTGTCTTCCTTCTTCTTTTGCCCTTATGTATTTCGGGCATAGCCGCATGTGGCTTTTTTAATTATCTTTCTAATTATGTAAGACAATTAATCATCCTTATATATTCATCCGTCTTGCTATAAGTCGCAGTAGATGCTATATAGGTCCGTCAGATCTTACATCAAGATCCGTGCTTTCAGATTTTCATTTTTCTCTCTTAAATCTCAGTCGAGTGAGACATAGCCACGCCATTAAACAGAGGCTCAGGCGCCATTAATGGAGACCTTGGGAGAGAGGTGTACGGTAGATGGAGGTCAAAGGGCTCTCCTCCGATAAGCACGCGCAGGGGTCTGATCGCACGCCTCTCATACTCAAATAGCTACCCTGCACGGCGCCTCCTAGCTAATAAAAAATGGGGACGCGTGGCGGCACGTAAATGGTACTAGTAAGTAGAACACCCACTGTTTCAGTAATACTTTTGTTTCCGATTGTAACGTGACATCACTTGTTCCAAAATGACTTTGTTGATTGTTAATGTGTGTGCCTTCGCAAATCGGACTGCAAAATTACCATAGCATGTTGGTGCCATGTCATGGCACCAAGCCAAGTTTCATTATTTTCATGCGTGTTTTGGATTTACAGGAATTAAAAAACTAAGTTTCTCAATGTTTCCAACCCAGCCCCGACGCCCAGAATTTTGAATTTCATTCCCATTTCTTGCATGGAACCTAGAAATTTACTCAAGGACACACATGTGATTTTTCAACCAACTTTGGTGCACTGGAACATGTGCTTGTATTTAAAATTTGAATTATGCACACAAAGGTGACACGTTCCCTCCCAGAACCACGAGCCTTCTTGAGAGAAGCTCCGATTTGCAAGAAGCTTATATCAAAATTTGTTCCTATTCGGCCAATTTGTTTTACCACGGCATGGTACTACCATGACATGACAACATGCCAAGTTTCATGATTTTAAAACCAAGTTTCTCAATGTTCTCGACCGAGCCATGATGCCCAGATGTTTGAATTTTATTCTCATTTTTTACATGGGACCTAGAAATTCACCCGAGGACACAAATGTGATTTTTCAACCAACTTTGGTGCACGGGAGCATGTGCTTGTAGTTCAAATTTGAATTATTCACATTAAATGACCAAAAACTCAATTAATGTGTAAATAAGGCCAAACGAAGTCGGAATAATTCCAAAATTTAACAAGGCACTCATGTAGTTCTATGTTGCCTTTGTAAATAAAGTCAAGGGGGACAGCGTATATCATTTTGCACTCAAAGGTGGCACGTTCCCTCTTAGAACCACGAGCCTTCTTGAGAGAAGCTTCGGTTTGCAAGAAGCTTATACCAAAATCTGTTCCTATTCGGCCAATTTTTTTAGCACAGCATGATAGTACCATGACATGACACCCATGCCAACTTTCATGATTTTCATACGTGTTTTGGATTTACAAGAATTTTAAAACCAAGTTTCTCAATGTTCTTGGCCGAGCCACGATGCCCAGATGTTTTAATTTTATTCTCATTTCTTGCATGGGACCTAGAAATTCACCCGAGGACACAAATGTGATTTTTCAACCAACTTTGGTGCACGAGAGCATGTGCTTGTAGTTCAAATTTGACTTATGCACATTAAATGACCAAAAACTCAATTAATGTATAAAAAACAACAAACGATCCCGGAATAATTCCAAAATTTAACAGGGCACTCACGTAGTTCTATGTTGCCTTTGTTAAGAAACTCAAGGGAGGCAGCGTATATCGTTTCACAGTCAAAGGTGGCACATTCCCTCTTAGAACCACGAGCTTCCAAATCGGCCCAATTTTTTACCACAACATGTTAGTGCCATGACATGACACCATGCCAAGTTTCATGATTTCCAGGCAAGTTTTGGATTTACATGAATTTAAAATCTAAGTTTCTCGATGCTCTCGGCCGAGTCATGACGCCCAGATGTTTGAATTTCATTCTCATTTCTTCCATGGGACCTAGAAATTCAATCAAGGACACACATGTGATTTTTCAACCCACTTTGGTGCACCGGAACATGTGCATGCAATTCATATTTAGATTATGCACATTAGAAGTCCAGAAACTCAATTAATGTATAAAAAGGCCAAATGAACCTGAAATAATTACAAAATTTAACAGGGCACTCATATAGTTCTATGTTGCCTCTGTAAAAAAATCAGGGGGGAGGCAGCGTATATCATTTCACACACAAAGGTGACACGTTCCCTCTCGGAACCACGAGGCTTGTTGAGAGAATCTCCGGTTTTTGCAAGAAGCTTATACCAAAACTTGTCCCAATTCAGCCAAAAATTATACATATGAAAAAAGGGTTTAGATTATCCCGAATATCTCGCTACCTAGACCAATAATGTACTATGATTTGAATTCAACATAATATGGATACAAATATTTGAATTGGAGAGCGTATGGTACATGTAGTTCATAGTGAAATATGATTACTGCTATATGCATGTTTTTTGTTATCAAGATAATATTTAAATTATTGTATAACTTGACAACAATCATATTCAAATAAGGAAAATTGATTCAAATTTAGTCCATATGGTAGACGACAATATATATGTTCACATGGTGTAGTAAAATGTTCATATATGATGGAAGATCAAAATGTACGACTACATCAATTATAAACCGCAAGGTCACCGAACGATATATTCGAATTCAACATAACATGGATTCAAAAATTGAAATTTGATATCCTGGCATTTGTAATCATATAAAAAGGGACATCACTCTTTCTTTGGTAGGAATTGATTTGTTTTTTGTTGTTGTTGACGGAAGTGCGAATCGATTTGGTACTGTGGAGGGTAATCTTGTTCTCCCGATTTTTTTTACATTTTTCTTATAGTTTTTTCAATGGCATCTATAGCAATATAGTAAAAGGGGACATGACTCTCCTGTGTCTTGTATGAATTGTTTTTTTACATGTTAAGTTTGTTCTGCCAAACAAGGAATCCGCACCTTGTTATCCCGAAATTTTCAAGCTCGAGTATCTTTTGCGACACCTGCTTTGAAACTCCCGCCTCTTCAACCCGCGCCGCGCCTTGTTATCCCGAAATATGGACGCGCGTGAGAACTCCCTCCTCATCCGAAATCGGTCCCGCAGCCCAGACACGCGAAATCCTCCTTCTACCCCTCAGCCGGAAATGAAGCTCCACGTCGCGGTGTCAAAACCAGTGGGGGTAAGCTGGTAACTTACCCTACATTTCGGACAAGCGCGTCCCTAAGCTTGGCTCCCCCTCCCCCTTCACCCCCCCATTCGTATACCGAGGCCGCCAAAACCCGCGAAACCCCACGCTCCTCCGTCGGCCTCCCGACCGCCGCCCAGCCGGAGACTCTTCCCCGACTACGTCGTCCACCGCAACAGTTCGCCGTCCCTCATCCACCGCACCGGATGAGGATCAGTTGTCGATCTCGTCGTCCCGCCGGATCAGCCACCCAGTCCTCCACCTCCAAGGAGTTGCCCCAACGTTTGCCTCTTCTATCGCGCCACCTCAATCCCCATAGCACCGTCTTGACCTGCCCCACCAGAACCGCAGCACCCTCACCAATTCCTCCAATGAAGCCGAGCCAACTCGGCGCCACCAAGGAGGTTCTGCACTCACCGCTGCATTTTATCTTTTATTCGATCTCACAGGGCTGCCGGTGCTCGATACCGAGCAGACATGGCGGGTCTCCATCGACAGCGCCGTCACCGGCCACATCATCCACGGCGTCTCTCCCCCATGTTGTTGCTTCCTTGACGACAACTTCCACAATGCCACTAGATGCAGCTGCTCTAGCTCTCGCTCGTGTTGCGGCTCTGTTCTTGCTGTCGGTCACGCTGCTGCACTGCTCTTGCTTTAGTTCGTGCTGCTGCTCTACTCTTGCTATCGCTTGCGCTGATACTGCTGTTGCACGACCACCACCAGCTACATGAGTTGCAGCTTTAGCACTCGCTTGCGGTGCTACTGCACGACTTGCTCTCTGCTAATGCGTTCCCTGCTCGAGCGTCTGCTGATTTAGATCACTGCTTCTCTGCTACTAGTGCTCGAACGCCCTGAACATCTATTACAATGCTCTGTTACTAGTTCAATAAGTTTCGTCAGTAAAATTCAGTTTTGACTGTAAAGTTCATTTTCTTCAGTTAAGTTCAGAGCGAACAGTACTTACAGCATCTTTCAGAGCGGCCGTGGCATGGCTGATGCGTTTTACATCTAGCACTTTTTGGTGATGTATTTTACATCATCTATTGCAGATGATATTAGGGTCCCACTTTAGATTAATGTTGTCTGTCTTGTCCTGCTTCAGTCTCGTCGCCGTACACCTTAGCGGAGCTGCTCCAATGATGGAACCGTCCATCACAATGGAGCAGTACCCTAAGCGCCGTTTCCAGAGGCCTCGGATCTTCTTCCCTACCTCCGATAGTCACACCAGCATCATCACCATCCTCCATGTCCAACCCAATGAAGCTGAGGTCCACAAGGCTATGCCAAAGATGTTGTACACTCGTCGCATCACTTTGTTACTCTGCATTCATGTCGATCCCTCAAGGATCCTTTGCTATGGAACTACTATTCGTGCAAATCTGTTAGAAGGAGTGGAGCAAAGCAAAACTGGAGTTTTTTTCCTTTGGTGTCTCTTTCGAAGAAAAAACGTAGGAATTTTATTCACTTGGACATCCTTTTCAAATTAATATGCATGCAGAACAGAACTAATTGCATTACTGACATAATAAGATTCTTATTTTTTTTTCATTTTCACATGGTTTGACTTTAATTTGACCATGTTTCTCCATTATGTGTTCTTCCAATTCATGTGAACCAAACACCCAGGTTGACTGAAATCCTATGTTTCCAAATGCTCTGTTTTGCACGTGCATTCCTATCCTATTCCTATGTTTTTCCTGTCCCTGCGTTTATGGAATCCTCCAATTCTAAGGAGCCCTTACAGATTTACTTCATTTTTAGATAGGCGTCAAAGAAAACTCTGTGCTCCTGCTCCTGCCGTGCCGTCATCCGCTCCACTTGAGGTGCACCATCGACAAAAGCGTTCACTGCAGCAGAGATCCCCCCTGCGGACTTTCTTTCGCCGCCTCAGATCATCTTCCCCGTTGCCAGCAGCCACGCCAACTGCATTACCATCATCGACTGAGCAGATGAACCTGAGGACTACACAGTTCTGGAAGAGAGGTCGCAGTCTTTCGTGTTTGCTTACGTTATACATCGGTTATTATTACCTGCTACTTTATCATTCAAACTTGAGTTTTGAAATGCCGATGGGTCTCATATCGAGCCAGCAATGAATAGTATCTGTCTACTATCTGGTTCATCCAGGGTCTTCTATGTGGTTCATGTTGGGTGGGCAACAAACAATAGATGATCCATTGTCTATCTTTTTAAACTGAATCTATAATCTACCTGCTAACATTAGTTTTGGATCCATCCACTCGTTTGCTACCATCAGTCTTGATTTTTGCATGCACCCCTTAGGCCTTACAAAATTTAACTATTTTTTTATTATGCATGTCAGATATTGTACACAATCGTACTGAACATGTAGAGAAAAAGAGAAGACCGTTGCGTGGGAATATAATGTCATGCAGACGCCACTCCATGGTGGGCGAAGTGCCTCCCCCCTCCTGCATTTCCAGATTGTATTCTAGACGAAGATAACTGTTCAGATGGAGATTCAGAAGGAGCCAACCACGCATGTTTACCACCTGAGGTGTTTGCTCTAACCTGGCATGCTGATGTTGGTCATATCATGCATATGGCGCCTTGCATTGCTTACATAATACATCTTATATGTCATCAGCTTAGTGTAGATTTGCTTTATGTGAATGCCACCTGTTTGGTTTCTATATCATACTCCCACCATTCCTAAATATTTATCTTTTTAGAGATTTCAAAAAGTGACTACATACGGAACAAAATGAGTGAATCTACATCTAACATATGTCTATATACATCCGTATGTGGTATTCCATTTGAAATCACTAAAAAGACAAATATTTAGGAACAGAGGGAGTATATAGGAATTATGCAATGCCATCTTCTTTAGCCAGGCATCATATACGTGAATCATGCAATGCCATCCTGTTTAGCCAGTCATCGTATATGTGAATTGTATCGTGCCATATTTTTTTCCATAATGTATTCCATTTGTCAACAATGTTTATAAATTCATCTACTCTTCCTATGCATCAGCCATTTGAGTCGGTCATGGGAAAATCTGGAGTGAAAACAAGGTCTTCTGAGAAGTCAGTGCTACCTGTCGATGCAGATTTCTTGCTGGTTACAGATAGCTCCTTAGAGGAGGATTCAGAGACAGATGACCAGTCGTATCCCCCCCCCCCCCCCCGAGGTGCATGCTCTAACTTGGCTGGGTTATATTGCTCATATCATGCATATGGTGTCTTGCATTGCCATGCCATCTGCTTAGATTAGACATGCTTTGTGTGAATGCCTCCTGTTTGCTTTCTATATCAGATATGTGAATTATGCAATGCCATGTTTTTCAGCCAATTATCATATATGTGAATTATGCACTGCCATGGAGCCAGGCATCATATATGTGAATTATCTCATGCCATCTTTTTTTCATTACGTATTCCATTTGTCGACAATCTATGTGTATTAGACTACTCTTCATGTGTATCAGCCATTTGAGCCGGTTATGGAAAAATCTGGAGTGAAAACAAGGTCTTCAGAGCAGGCAAAGGTGCATGTTGAAGCATATATCTCGATGGTTATAGGGAGCTCCTTAGAGGATGATTCAGAGACAGATGACCAGTCCTATATCCCACCTAAGGTGTATGCTCTAAGTTGCAATGTTTATATTTCTCTTATGATGCATATGGTGTCTTGCATTGCTTAGTTTAGACATCATATGCACAATATTGAATTCCATCTGCTTAGTTTAGAGATCATACATGCGAGTGCCAGCTGCTTAGTATATGAATCAACTATGTCAATTATATCATGACATCCTGTATACTTAGACAACATGTATGTGAATTATTTCATCCCAACCTATTTTAGAAAGACATCAAATAGTTTTGTCATGTCATCATGTTTAGGTACTCATCATATGTAGAATTATGCCATTATATCCTATTAAGTTATCCATCATATATCTGAAACTGTGTCGTGCTATCCTGTTTAGTTAGGCATCATATATGTGAAATTGTGTGATGCTGTCCTGTTTGGTTAGACAACATATATGTGAATTACCACATCTGTCTATCATACAATGTTTGTACATTCAATTTCTTTTCTTGTTTATCAGTCATTTGAATTGGAGGGGGTGATGGCAGTATCTAAGGGAGCAAAAACCCGTTCTTCACAAAAGACAGTGCTACCCGTCGATGCAGATAGAACCATGGTTGTACTGGCCCACAAACTAGCCCCACCACACATAATCGAGCCTCTTCTAGATTGCACACTTACACCGTTGGGCAGAAAACAAGCTACAACCCATCTAACCGCAACCCCAGCGGATAGTAACCCACTTCTAGTTGACAAAGCACCATGTCCACCACAGAGTACCCCCACATGAGCAGTTTGTAAAGCTACTGAAGTGCCCAAAGCATGCAGACCACCACAGCTAACCCAAACTCCACGTTTAAAGCAGAAGAGCAATTGTTCTCAGGTCAGATTCCGTAGCTATGGTCCATACTCCTTTGCTGTTGCATCACTGTATTTACTCATACCAACTACTTTCGAATTTGAAAGATCCAATTGAAACTCCAATGGCACAACAGGTATGTTTTAAACCTATTTCTTTAACTGGATTGCTGTTCTAACTTCTTTCTCTATGTTGATTTTAGTTTAAGTTGTATAAACAGTTATGTTCTCATGTGATGCACATTACAAGTGCTGCCAATGCTGTGTAGTTTCTCACACTTATGTTCTGTCTATGCTGATGTGTCTTAAAAATATATGAGTTGAACTGTGTCTCTATCTTGATTAGGGAACATAAACTAGAATGATATGGACAATACAGTGACCATAGTACATAGATATATGTTTGTTTCATGATGTTATCCTGTCCACCTTACTACTGAAAGGTTTACCAAAATGAGTTTCATATACTACAAGCTAAACCTGTGATGTGTCTGCTTGTTTCTCTTGTAGTATGCAAACAGAATATTGGAGAAGAGCACCCCACTATGCAATGGTAGAGAAAGTAATGCAAATAAGGTTCAAGATAGTGAGACAACCCTGTTGGTCTCTAAGAAAGGTGATAAAAACAATCTTGTAGACAGTGGGAAAACCCCATAGTCCTACGTTGATGTAGTGTTCGAGTTAATGGCCAGTACCACTGGCACAAGCTCTTCGAACTCGCTGCCTGAATCACTTTGGCTTCTTCACTCTCAGCTACAACATGAAAGGCATTAGTCAGCTGTGCTGCGGCAAGAAGCCGAAGGACTGAGGAAGTCCCTATAGAATTCAGATGTGTACTTTCTTGTGCAACAACAAGTGCTGGAGGATTTAAGCGCCAAACAAGAGAAAGTTAATAAGCTTGCTAAGCATCTTGCCAGCATTATGGGTACCCAGGATATTGTTTCTTGAACTCTTCTGAAGTGGTTTCTGTTCTGGACTTGTTTTGCTGTGGCGTTTATATGCTGCTTTGTTCCCTATATTTGCACTGGTGGCGAACTTTGATGCCCAATGGATGTGATGTGTGTAATAGCTGTGATAGCCTAGCATAAGTTGCTTGCTTATTTATTTCCTTTTTGTCTTGTTTATTTTTTTGCTTGTATCCAGTGCAGTTCTTTTTCCGCGATTTGCTAGAGGCTGCAATAACCTATTTTTAAAACTAGGCCACAATAACCATGGGCTAATATTTACTGTAGTGACACTAGGCCTCCTACGGGCCGTAGAAACAGTGGGCCTTCTATGGGCCATAGAAATAGTGGGCCTTCTATGGGCCGTAGAAACAATGGGCCTTCTACGGGCCGTAGAAACAATGGGCCTTCTACGGGTCGTATCATCAATGGGCCGTATACGGGCCATATGATCGATTGGCCAAACATGGGCCAAACAGACCGCATTATGCCCGTAAACGGGCTAGAGTTGGAATCGTCCGTTCATGGGCCGACCATAACGGGCCATCGTTAATAGGCCGTATTTGATGACGCTATGAAAATGGCCCAACATATTAACGGACCACAAACGGGCCGACTATAACCACAGGCTGAATTTGGCCCACAAGCAGAAAATGACAGTAACGGGCCGTAAGTAAACGAATGCTGGAAATGAGCCCAAGAATAAATGGGCTCTGAGAAGGCCGAAAGATAACATGGGCTGGAAACGGCTGAACGGAATAATGGGCCATTAATGGGTATAAAGCGATAGACTGTTCATTACGAGCCAGTTTCACCACGGGCCATTAATGGGTGTAAAGTGATACACTTTTCATTACGGGGCAGTTTCACCACGGGCCGTTAATAGGCCAAGAGTTACATAGGGCCTCATATGGGCCGAAAGACGTCATGGGCCATACATGGGCCAGAAGTGAAAATGGGCTGGAATCATATTGGATGGCCCAGATGACGCTACTGGGCCTAATTCGGATAGGGCATAATGGGCCTTGGGTTAGCGGGCTATAAATGGGCTATATGCGAACAGGCCGTTAACAGCCTTTCCATGGGCCGGCCCACCACCTTTTGACCAAGTCAAACGGGCCGGCCTTTTCATGGGAATGGGCCTCTGTTGGGCCATGCCACATGTCGACGTATCATAGGTGCCTTCTGTCCAATGAGTGGATGACATTTGTCCCAACGATGAGCCGACACGTGTTTCCTCCAGCCAATGATGATTTTACACGTGGAAAATCCCCATTGGTCAAGGCTATTAACGGGTTATCGGATTCAACACCCAGCCTGATAGCTTAACAGCGTTCCGTTACGGTGGATGCCATGTGTCGGTTACCCTTGACGAAAGCACTTCTGTGACGCGCGATTTATCGTCATGGAAGTGGACACTTCCGTGATAATAATTTTGGTAAGGTCATGGAACACTTCTACGACAGCATAGGTATGACTATCTTGATTCTGTCATAAAATTGTCATGGATGTACATGCATGATAGAAAACGCGACCTACTGTGACAAACACGTATCATCACGGAAGTGTATTTTTTTGTAGTGCACCCAAAGCCCCTCCATCGCCCGCGCGCGCTTCCCGCCTGAAACGGTCAGCGCCGCTCCAAAGAATTAGTGTCGCATTCATGCCCGGGTAGAGCGGACACGACCTCTCACTGGCGCAAGAGTGATGGTTGCTTCGTCCGTCCAACTTACTGCTAGATTTGACGGCTCATTGGTCTTTATTACTAAGGTGGTAGGACTGCTGGATGTCCCACGCTTTGGGCGAAAGGAGGTACTACTAGATTACAATTTCATCCATTCTTACAGCAGAGGAGTGCAAGAGCAGTGAAAACATGCAGGCTCAGTGATTACATGGCCCACCTCACACTATCACCATATTTTCTGGACACCGTGCGACACCTAACACTTTACATAGTACTCCCTCCATTCCTAAATACTAGATGAGTCCCCGCGCGTTGCCGCGGAACAACCGTATATCTCTCTGCATAAAATTATCGATTTCATAGAACTAAAAAAACTCTATAACTGCATGACAAATGTGGTAGCCAAACTAAAAAAACTCCCATCATCATTTAGATCATCCCATGTAAGGAAAAAAGATCAGGCAACTCCTATTGCATAATGGGATTATATTTTTCTTTTTGACATGTTAATGGGACTTAAAAGCTCACTTACATGCATGCTACCGGTGCATGCTTGCGTGCAGACATGTTGATGTGATTTAAAACCCACTCACATGCATGCCACGGTATTTCTGCATGCTTGCATGTGGCTTAGTGCGGAGCCTCTCAACGTCTAGATCAGACGGGTATTATGGACTGATTTAGTTCATCTAATGGCTACATTAATCTTGATGATGTGGCTCAAGGAGAGGATAGAGAATTCCTAGTAGCGGGGGCTAGCTATTACTAGTAGATAAGTCTTTGTAGATATTCCACTAGGTGAACTACATACAGAACAAAATGAATGAACCTACACTTAAAATGCATCTATATACATCCGCATGTGGTTCATGGTGAAATCTCTACAAAGACCTATATTTAGGAACGGAGGAAGTACTAGTATAGTACGTACTGTAATTTATCAGCGAGATAAATTTGTACAATGCTATGAAGCTTCCAGCTTCTGTTACATGTATCTTGCGTCCAAGGTTGCCCGTTGCAACATTTCATCAAATACAAAGGAGACTAACATGCATGCTATTGCATCTCAATGATTGACAGATCATAGCAAATATGTACTCCCTCAGTTCCAAAATAAGTGTCTCAACTTTATGCAAACTTTAGTACAAAGTTGTACTACTACTAAAGTTGACACTTATTTTGGAACAGAGGCAGCTAAAGAAAAAAACGATCCATGCAGTCCCTAGCCCTTGAACCATGAACCCTAACCAGCCTTCAATTTGCTGGCAATGTTCGAGCTTCCTAAGAAATGAAGTTTGCAACCTTTTGACCATCGGATCATTTTGTGCAGTTTCACCAAAATCGAGATGAGCATCCCTGTGGCAAAGAAATTTGAAGAAGCGTGATTAGAATAAGATTACTGGGACTAGTTGATGAGACATAAACTCATCACAAATACAGTACGTAGAAGCCAGTACAGGTATGTGCGGGGCAAAGAAGTAGAGAAATATCCACATGGAGTGATGTGGGCAGCTGGAGCAGTTGTGCAAGCCGGCTGTAAAGGGAGTTGTACCTCAGGGACGAAGCTCAACCTTGAGGAGGGCGGCGGGAGGCGGCAACTGCCCACGTCGCGACAGTGAGCAAGGGACGAAGGCAACCTCACTGGCTTTGTGAGAGAGAACGACGGGGACCCCTGATTGGGACGTGCCGACAGTGGGTTTTCACCATCGGCGACGGCGAACGCATCTACACTAAGCATCCACCCCTTCTCCCGGCGGACGTGATCCGTCGGGATGTTAGAGATGTGGCCACAGTCATTTTGTGTGAGAGAGTGTGAAGAGAGCAACCCCAGCAAGCAACCGTGTTGGCTGGCCCGTCCTGACTATGTATATAGTGGAGCGGTTTCCTTTTCTCTCCATATGAACCTATCATATTGCGTACGTGCCACTGAAGAAAAAAACTTTATTTATAAATGACGCGGCACCTACTACTCGTTCTCCTATAACATTGCGCTTGGCATCTCCAAAATATTAACCTTGCAATTTCCTCTTCGCCTCTTCGGGAAGTCGAGCAATAATGGTAGTGCAGTATATATCGTTCTGGCTATATGAGACCGAATGAATTGTTGCACGTCCACCACGTGGGTGAGGGTCGAGGGGCGAGGGAGAGTGCTACATACGGAGAAAAATGAGTGAATCTACACTCTAAAATACGTCTATATACATCAGTGTTTGGAGTATGTACTTGTAGTTCATATTGAAATATACTAAAGGACATATATATTCCAAACAATATGATATAATCTCTATAACCAAGGCAGTAGGGACGAGGTGTAAACGGAGGGAGTAGTAAATTTTTCTCGTCATCCTGCGAGCCACCGCGCGCATGGGCGAGGGAGCGGGCGTAAGGCGGGCAGTACTAAGCAAGCTTCACCTCATCCTATGAGCCACCGCGCCCGTGGGCGGGGGAGACGGCGTACTAAGCAAGCTTCTACTCGTTCTGCGAGTTGACGGGACACATCAAAAGTACTCTAGTGTATAGAGCCTTGCCTCTATGGTATGCCCCACATGGTTTGCCTCTTTTTTTAACATAACGCATCAAGTCACAATTTGTTTGTTCACCCATGGTAGACGATCCTCCCTCCACCAAGTGGACAACCAGTACATGTGCCAAATTACCATGTGGGCTGCCTTTTTCGTACAGAAATGAGCTCCACCGCGTACCCGCGCGGGTATGGTTGGGAAAGAGACGGGAGTACGTGCGCTGTGCATGCACCTCTTCTCTTCGTGCATGTCCCCCACCTACGTGGGTGTGTGTGAGAGATACAAACCGCATTCATGAGTGTTTTTTGTATTGGGGTGGGGGTGGGGTGGGGGGTTGATTTCGTGAATCTATTTGTGGGAATATGTGTCGATGACATCTGATATTAAATTTTGCATGCAATGTGTGTGAAATGGAGGCCTATCCATATCATATATAGAGGGTCGGGCAATCCACGAGAAGAGAGGGAGGGGTCATAGATATTGATAGAGTCGAAGAGAGGATCAAGTGGGTGGGTGCGAGATCGATGAAGAGAGAAATCAAAATTGTGTGTGTGTGTGTGTGTGCAAGTCAAAGATATAGGGCGAGTGACCTACCGGAACATCAGAGGGCACATGTCAAGTTTGTGTGTGGCAGGGAGACATGACTAGAGCGCTCGATGTATCGGTGTGTGGGGGGGGAGGGTGGTGGGGGGAGGGGTAGGTAGAGGCCTAACTATAGAGGTAGAACGACTCGTATGTGTTGAGAAAGAGAGACCCAACTATGTCTTGAGGGAGATCGGTCGACATCCATACATAACTGAAGGACGGGAAATATGATGGGTCAGAGAGAGAGAGAGAGGAGAGAGAGAGAGGGAGGAAGAGGGGTAGAGTGCTGGATGGGTGATGGAGTTGCTTCTCGAAGATGGTGGGAGAGGCCTACTAGACAAACTGAGGGTGGAATTGCAATGTTATCAATAAGAGTGGGGATGTGTTTCTGTGTGTGCCTGTGCGTGATAGATTTTTCGGGACGCATCCATGGATGATGAAGGGGAACCATGTGTTTGGTAAGCAAACCTAACTAGATCGGTAGATCAATTGTTGTTTGTCGGAGGAAGGGAGAGACATAACTAATGAGGTAGATTGATTGACGCGTGGGTAAAAACGGGTTATAAGGACCTAGCTAGCTATATGTATAGCGAGAGATCGGTCGGTGTACGTCCATTTGTTAGAGGCAAATAAGGCCCAGCGAGACGGATAGACAGAGAGAATGGAGCTAGGAGGTGGTGCGAGAGGCCCAGCTACTAGCTAGATAGGGGGAGGAGTGTGCGGTTGTGAGATCGATGAAAAGAGGGGCGAGAGTTTACACGTGTGTGTGACCGTATGACAAACACGAGGCAAGGACTCATAAAGGAGGAGATTGAAGGTGCTTGTGTATGTTGTAGGCAGGCATCGCTGTAGAGGTTTATCGATCGGTGTGTGTCGGAAAGGAGTTCTGGAGACTCTGGGAGAACGACCTAAGGAAAAAAAATGAGTGTGCCCGGTGGATAGAATGCCGAGGGAGGGGGAGGGCGAGGAGGGCATGTGTATGCACGAGATAAAGTGAGTGGTAGCTACAAAGGTTAGAGGATTGTGTGGGTGTAAGAGACTAACAAAGATCATAATTTGATATGAAAGCGGATTCATATATTTGAATAGGAGATCATAGTGTTTTAAACATATGCATGCATGAATATAGCGGTGATACATGTGTTGTGCACATGTTGTACCATAATGTGATAATGCAAGGCATTTGCAACTCACAGCTAAATGTCGAACAATCTATACCATACTATACATCAAACAATCCCACATTTTATTGGAATTTGTGATAATGTGTGGCGTTTGCAGCTTACAACTAAATATCAAACAATCTAAACAATACTATATATCGAACATTCTCACATTTTATTTGAATTTGTGGTAATGTGTGGTGTTTGCAACTCATATATAAATACTTGTAGGCGTAGGGGGCGGGGCACCATACATAATGTGATAAACACATTATACATATGAGACATGGTTTAGATTATGAAGATCTAGCTAGAGCTAGAAATGTAATATGATTTGAAATCAACATAAAGTGGATTCAAAAAATCGGGTTTGAGTTCATATAGTACACATAGTTCATATGTAACTCGAGACTAATCATGTGGTGTGCTGTGAAGATAATACACAAACGATGGTTTAACTTGACAATAATGATGATTGTAGATCTTGTTAAAACAGAGAAACGAATTCAAATTCTTTGACTTCACAACAATCATTACTGTAGATCTTATTCAAATAGAGAAACGAATTCAAATTTAGTTCATATTGAAGCGGTAGTATATATGTTTGGAATGCACTAAAACATTCATTTAAGTAGTAGGTTGCATGCATTATACACGTAGCAAAATATTTTAGTTGAACATAACATGAATTCAAAGTTTTGAATGACATTTGTAGTGCACATTGATTTGGTAAAGTACACGTTAGGCTTGTCCGAAAATTTCAACCCGCGCCTTGTTAGCCCGAAATATTTAAGATATATCTTTGTCTCGTCGTGATCCGACAACTCCCTCCATCTCAACCCGCGCCTTGCTATTCCGAAATTACAACACGCACGAAAACTCCCACCTCCTGTGAAATCCCGACACACGAAATGCCCGTCGTACCCCTAAACCGAAAGAACCGCCTCAAATTGGTGGGGGTACTTTTGTAACTTACCCCACATTTCAGACAAGCGCGTCCCTAAGCCATGGTTCCCCACTGCCATCCCATCCGCCTACCCATTCGTACAATGAGGCCGCGAAAACCCGCGATGAAGCCCGACACCCAGCCGGAGCCTCTTCCTCGACGATGTCGTCCATAGCAACACCTCGACGTCCCTCATCCACCGTACCGGATGAGGATCCGTCGTCGATCTCGTCGTCCAGCCGGTTCAGCCACCCTGTCCTCCACCTCCAAGGAGCTGCCCCGACGTTCCCCTCGTCTTTCGCGCCACCTCCATTCCCACACCGCCGTCTTCACCTGCACCACCGGAAGAGCATCATCATCATCGTTGCCTCGGATGAAGTTGCGGCCTAATCGGCGCCACCAAAGAGGTTGTACACTAATCACCACATTTTCTTGTTGATTCGATCTCATGGTGCTGCCGACGCTCGGTCCCGGGCGGACATGGTGCGGCTCCATCCACGGTGGCGTCGCTGGCCACTTCCTCCATGGCATCGCTCCCTCGGCGACGACGTCCACATTAGTAGGAGCTGGTGCTGCTTTCGCTCTCGCTCGCGCTGCTGCTCTGCTCTTGCTCTCGGTCCCCTGCCTGGTCTGCTCTTGCTCTCGTTCCCCTGCCTGGTCTTCTCTTGTTACTGCTCTTGCTCACGCTGTTGCTCTTGCTCTTGCTCTTGCTTGCGATGCTCCTCCGATTTAGCTACACTTTAGTCGACTGAATCGACTTTTGGGTTAGTCGATTTTTAGGGGGGGGGGGCTCGCCGGGGTGAAGGAGGAACTAGCCGCAGCGGGGAGGGGGGCTCGCTGTAGAGGTACCCCACTATCTATCTTACGGTTCAGGGTGGGGGCAGTGGTCGCCGGTGGTGGCGGGGCGGTGGCGTGGGGATCGCTGGAGAAAAAGCTCGGCACGGGGGGCCAAGAGGGATGGCCGGGGCGGCGGTGGACCGGTGGTGGGGAGTGTTTTTGGGGTGGGCGGTTTGGCGCACCGCCGGCCATGGGCGGCAGGGGGCTGTTGTTTGGCTGGTGGTGGCTGGCGTTTCAGGGGGTGGAGGTTGAAGATGAACTGCAGGCCCTTGATTTCGCATCCAACGGCTACCAAATCGACTGACCAGAGATGAAAAAGTCAGTCAACCAATGTGTAGTGATGACCCACAAGTATAGGGGATCTATCATAGTCCTTTCGATAAGTAAGAGTGTCGAACCCAATGAGAAGCAGAAGGAAATGACAAGCGGTTTTCAGTAAGGTTTTCTCTGCGAGCACTGAAATTGTAGGTAACAGATAGTTTTGTGATAAGATAATTTGTAACGGGTAACAAACAATGAAAGTAAATAAAGTGCAGCAAGGTGGCCCAATCCTTTTTGTAACAAAGGACAAGCCTGGACATTTCTTATAATGAGGAAAGCGCTCCCGAGGACCCATGGGAATTATCGTTAAACTAGTTTTCATCACGCTCATATGATTTGTGTTCGGTACTTTGATAATTTGATATGTGGGTGGACCGGTGCTTGGGTACTGCCCTTACTTGGACAAGCATCCCACTTATGATCAACCCCTATTGCAAGCATCCGCAACTACAAAAGAAGTATTAAGGTAAACCTAACCACTGCATTAGACATATGGATCCAAATCAGCCCCTTACGAAGCAACGCATAAACTAGGGTTTAAGCTTCTGTCACTATAGCAACCCATCATCTACTTATTACTTCCCAATGCCTTCCTCTAGGCCCAAATAATGGTGAAGTGTCATGTAGTCGACGTTCACATAACACCACTAGAGGAGAGACAACATACATCTCATCAAAATATCAAACGAATACCAAATTCACATGACTACTAATAGCAAGACTTCCCCCATGTCCTCAGGAACAAACGTAACTACTCACAAAGCATATTCATGTTCATAATCAGAGGAGTATTAATATGCATTAAGGATCTGAACATATGATCTTCCACCAAGTAAACCAATTAGCATCAACTACAAGGAGTAATCAACACTACTAGCAACCCACAGGTACCAATTTGTGGTTTTGATACAAGATTGGATACAAGAGATGAACTAGGGTTTTGAGAGGAGATGGTGCTGGTGAAGATGTTGATGGAGATTGACCCCCTCCTGATGAGAGGATCATTGGTGATGACGATGGTGATGATTTCCCCCTCCTGGAGGGAAGTTTCCCCGGCAGAACAGCTTCGCCGGAGCCCTAGATTGGTTACGCCAAGGTTCCGCCTTGTGGCGGCGGAGTTTCGTCCCGTAAGCTTGCTTATGATTTTTTTTCCAGGGTAAAAGCCTTCATATAGCATAAGATGGGCACTGGAGGGCCACCAGGGGGCCTAGGAGACAAGGGCACGCCCAGTAGGGGTGGGCGCGCCCCCCACCCTCCTGGCCAGGGTGTGGGCCCCCTCTAGTGTTTTCTTTGCTCAATAATTCTTATTAATTCCAAAACCGACTTCCGTGGAGTTTCAGGATTTTTGGAGCTGTGCAGAATAGGTTTCCAATATTTTCTCCTTTTCCAGCCAGAATTCCAGCTGCCGGCATTCCCCCTCTTCATGGTAAACCTTGTAAAATAAGAGAGAATAGCCATAAGTATTGAGACATAATGTGTAATAATAGCCCATAATGCAATAAATATTGATATAAAAGCATGAAGAAAAATTGACGTATCATGTAGCCTCACCTTGCTAGTGCGTTCAGTTTCGACAGCAAAATTCAGTTTCGACAGCAAAATTCAGTTTCGACAGTGAAGTTCAGTTTCGATGGTTAAGTTCAGTTTCGACAGTTAAATTCAGTTTCGACAGTTAAGTTCAGAGATGAGTGGCTGATGTATTTTACATATAGCACTTTGTGGTTATGTATTTTACGTCATGTATTGGAGATGTTATTAGAATTCCACTCAGATTAACGTTGTCTCTCTTGTCCTGCTTCAGCCTCGGCGTCGTACAACTCACCGGAGCTGCTCCAACAACGAAACCCTCCATCACAGCGGAGCAGTACCTTGGGCTCCATCTCCAGACGCCTAAGATCTTCCCCTCCTCTAACAGCCAAGTCAGCCGGAGCATCCTCACCGGCCAACCCAATCACGCTGAGATCGACATGGCTTCGCCAAAGAGGTTGTACACTTGTTGCAACTCTTTTTTACTCTACATGTTATATATATATTGTCCACTGAGCACACGTAGTAATGGGAAATACGATTATTTTATCCTACTATATGACAAGCAATGAGGTACCAGGCAACTTAGCTTTCCGTGATGGACTCTCTTGAACGCCATCATTATTTATCTCTGCGCATTTGAGTTGTGCATTTGTCGATGGCCCTGGGAGTTGAGCTAGTAGGGCAGTGGCCTGGGTCCAAAGTAATAGAAGTAGCACAAAAACATTTTTTTAGTGTAGGCTTTTCCTTGCTCAAGCCTGCCTACTAGAATCGTCAGTGCTTGAAAGGAAAAGTGAATGAAAAACATAGGAATTGGAAAGTTTCCTATGGTACTACTATTCATGAATTTGGTTCAAAGGAATGGAGCAAAGGAAAACTGTAGGATTTGTTCCTTTAGTGTCTCCTTGAAATAAAAAAAGTAGGAATTTTAATTTTCACTTGTCCTCCTTTTCAAATTCCTATTCATGAAGCACAAGACTAAGAGATAGTAGCATAATAGCATTATAACCTACATTTTCTTGTGGTTTGACTTAATCTCACCATGCTTCTTTGCATCCTGTGATCTTCCAATTGTTGTGACTCAAACACCCAGATTGGCAGAAATCATGTGTTTTTAAATTCTATGTTTTGCACGTGCATTCCTATCCTATTCCTGTCTATTTCCTATCCCTGCACTGTTGGAATCCTCCAATTCAAACGAGCCCTTACAAAATTACTTCTCTTACAGATAGTAGTCAAAGAAAACCTTGCGTGGTTTGTCCCGCTCCTGCTGCACCGTCGTCCACCCCAGCTCAGCTGCTCCAACGACAGAAGGGTCTAGCACAGTAGGAATCCGGCCTCTAGACTGTCTTTCACCACCTCAGATCTTCTTCCCCGCCGCCGGCAGCCATGAAAACTGCATTACCATCATCAACCGAGCAGATGACCTCAAGGACTACACGGGTCCGCAAGAAAGGTCGCACTCTTTCGTGTCTGCTTACGTTATGCATTGCTTAATATTACATGCTACTTTATCATCTTGTTCACCGATTATACTCTGAGTCAGCTCCAAACTAATGGTCAAACTTGAGTTTTTAAATGGTTGTGGGGTACATATCGGGGCCGCAATCAATAGTATATATCTACTATCTGGTTAATCTCCGGTGTCTACTATGAGTTTCATGTTGGGTGGGAAACAAACAGTAAAGAAGCCATTATCTGTATTTTTTAACTGAAGCCATTGTCTGCGTGCTATTATTGGTTTTGGGTCCATCCACACGTTGCTACCATCACTCTGGCTTTATGCATGCACTCCTTACATAATCTCACTATGTTTTATCCCTATGCATGACAACTATTGTAAACAATGGAACTGAACATGTAGAGCAAAAGAGACGACCCTTGCGTGGAAATAAAATTGCATGCAGACGTCACTCCATGGTAGGCGCAAAGGCAGCCCCCCTCCACGCATTTCGGATTGTAATCGAGAGGAAGATATCTATTCTGAGGGGGATTCAGAAGGAGAAGACAACTCCTATTTACCCCCTGAGGTCTTCGCTCTAACTTGGCATGCTGATGTTGGTTATATCATTCATATGGTGCCTTGCATTGCTTACTTTATACATCAAATATGTCATCTACTTAGTTTAGACATCCTTTGTGCGAATGCCATCTGTTTAGTTTATTCATCGTTTATGTGAATTATGCAACACCATCTTGTTTAGCCAGGCATCATATATGTGAATTTTGCAATGCCATCGTGCTTAGCCAGTCATTTTATTTGTAAATTATATTATGCCATCCTTTTTTTCATTACATATTACATTTGTCAACAATGTTAGTACATTCAACTGCTCTTCATGTGCATCAGCCATTTGACACGGTGATGGCAAATTCTGGAGTGAAAACAAGGTCTTTAGAGCAGACGATGATATCTGACGAAGGGCATATCTTGCTGGTTACGAATAGCTCCTCAGAGGAGGATTCAGAGACAGATGACCAGTCCTATCCCCCCCCCGAGGTGTATGCTCTAACTTGGCAGGGTTAAGTTGCTCATATCATGCGTATGGTGTCTCGCATTGCTATGTCATTTGATTAGTTTAGACATGCTTTGTGTGAATGCCACCTGTTCAATGTCTAATTACCATATATGTGAATTGTGCATTGCCATCTTGTTGCAAGACATTATATATGTGAATTATACAATGCTATCTTGTTGCAAACGCATTATATATGTGAATTATGCAATACCATGCTGTTTAGCCAATCATCATGTATGTGAATTATATCATGCTATCATTTTTTTGTATTACGTGTTCCTTTTGTTGAGAACGTTTGTATATTCAACTACTCTTCCTGTGCATCGGCCATTTGAAGTGGTGATGGAAGTATCTGGAGTGAAAACAAGGTATTCATAGCAGACAATGCTACCTGCTGAAGGAGACATCTTGCTGGTTACAGAGAGCTCCTCAGAGAAGGATTCAGAGACTGATGACCAGTCCTATTTCCCCCTAAGGTCTATGCTCAAACTTGGCAGGGTTATATTACCCATGTCATGCATGTTGTCTTGCATTGCTTAGTTTTTACATCATATATGGATTGCCATCTGCTTACTTGCTTACTATATAAATCATATATTTGAATTATATCATTCCATCATGTTTACATAGTACATACACATCATCTATCTGAATTATGGCATGGCAACCCATTTAATAAAGACATCATATAGTTATATCGTCTCATCCTGTTTAGTGTTTACAGTCATCATATTTTGAATTATGGCATTCTATCCGTGAATGTATGTGAATTATGGCATGCCAACCTATTTAATAAACACA
Organism: Triticum timopheevii; assembly: GCA_963921465.1. Taxonomy (NCBI): domain Eukaryota; kingdom Viridiplantae; phylum Streptophyta; class Magnoliopsida; order Poales; family Poaceae; genus Triticum; species Triticum timopheevii. The sequence goes on from OY997271.1 coordinate 106,536,914, forward strand.
TTATAAAGTTATATCATGTCATCCTGTTTACATAGTCATCATATTTTGAACTAGGTCTTTCCATCTTTTTTAGTTAGCCATCATAATGTGAAATTGTGTCATGCTATCCTGTTTAGTTAGCCATTATATATGTGAAGTTGTGTCATGCTATCATGTTTGGTTAGACAACATAAATATGAATTATTTCATGCCCTCTTTTATTCCCCACTATCCATTGCACCTGTCTATCATACAATGTCTATACTTTCAATTACTTTACTTGTTTATCAGCCATTTGAATTGGAGAGGGTGATGGCAGTATCTAAGGGAGTAACAACACGGTCTTCAGAAAAGATAGTGCTACCAGTTGATGCTGATAGAACCACAGTTGTACTTGCCCAAGGACCAGATCCACCAACACAGAACCTAGACTCTCGCAGATTGTACCCCTACCCAGTTCGACAGAGAACTAGCTACACCCCTTCTAACCCCAACCCCGGCAGATAGTAACCCAGTTCCAGTTGACACAACACCGTCTCCACCACAGAGCACCCAAACACGAGCAGTTAGTAAGGGAACTGGAGTGCCCAAAGCATGAGGACCACCACTCTGAATCCCAACTCAACGCTTAAAGGAGAATAAGATTTGTTCTCAGGTCAGGTTCTGTAGCTATGGTTCATAATCCTTTGCTCTTGCATTACTGTATTTACTCATACCAACTATTTTCAAATTTGAAGGATGGAATTGAAACTCCAATGGTGCAACAGGTATGTTTTAAACCTGTTTCTTTTACTGGTTTGCTGTTGTAACCTGCTCTACGTTGATTTCAGTTTCAATTGAATAAATAGTTATGTTCTCATGTCATGCACATTACAAGTGTTGTTATTGCTCTATAGTTTCCCACACTTATATTCTATCTATTCTGGATTGTCTTGAACAAATATTATTTGAACTGTGTCTCTATCTTGATTTGGCAACAAAAACTAGAATGATATAGTGAAGGAAATATGCCCTAGAGGCAATAATAAAGTTATTATCTATTTCCTCATATCATGATAAATGTTTATTATTCATGCTAGAATTGTATTACCCGGAAACATAATATATGTGTGAATACATAGACAAACATAGTGTCACTAGTATGCCTCTACTTGACTAGCTCGTAAATCAAAGATGGTTAAGTTTCCTAACCATAGACATGAGTTGTCATTTGATTAACGAGATCACATCATTAGGAGAATGATGTGATTGACTTGACCCATTCCATTAGCTTAGCACTTGATCGTTTAGTATGTTGCTATTGCTTTCTTCATGACTTATACATGTTCCTATGACTATGAGATTATGTAACAACCGCTTACCGGAGGAACACTTTGTGTGCTACCAAACGTCACAACGTAACTGGGTGATTATAAAGGTGCTCTATAGGTGTCTCCAAAGGTACTTGTTGAGTTGACATATTTCGAGATTAGGATTTGTCACTTCGATTGTCGGAGAGGTATCTATGGGCCCTCTCGGTAATGCACATCACTGTAAGCCTTGCAAGCAATGTAGCTAATGAGTTAGTTACGAGATGATACATTACGTAACGAGTAAAGAGACTTGCCGGTAACGAGATTGAACTAGGTATTGAGATACCGACGATCGAATCTCGGGCAAGTAACATACCGATGACAAAGGGAACAACGTATGTTATTATGCAGTTTAACCGATAAAGATCTTCATAGAATATGTAGGAGCCAATATGAGCATCCAGGTTCCGCAATTTGTTATTGACCGGAGACGTGTCTCGGTCATGTCTACATAGTTCTCGAACCCGTAGGGTCCGCATTCTTAAAGTAAGATGACAGTTATATTATGAGTTTATGTGTTTTAATGTACCGAAGGTTTTTCGGAGTCCTGGATGTGATCACGGACATGACGAGGAGTCTCGAAATGGTCGAGACATGAATATCGATATATTGGACGACTATATTTGGACACCGGAAAGGTTCCGGGTGAGATTGGGACAATACCGGAGCTCCGGGAGGTTATCGGAACCCCCCGAGAGGTATATGGGCCTTAATGGGCCTTAGTGGAAAGGAGGGGAAGGAGCAAGGGAGGGCCCCCCCCCCAAGCCCAATCTGAATTGGGAGGGGGGCCGACCCCCCCTTTCCTTCCTCCCTCCTTCCTCTTCCTTCCCTCTCCCTCTCCTAATAGGAAAGGGGGGAGTCCTACTCCCGGTGGGAGTTGGACTCCCCCCTAGGGCACCCGCCTTGGCCGGCCCCCTCCTCCACTTCTTTATATACGGGGGATGGGGGCACCCCATAGACACAACAATTGATCATTGATCTCTTAGCCGTGTGCGGTGCCACCCTCCACCATAGTCCTCCTCGATAATATTGTAGCAGTGCTTAGGCGAAGCCCTGCGACGGTAGAACATCATCACCGTTCGGGTGGATCGGAGTTCGAGGGACGTCATCGAGCTGAATGTGTGCAAGAACTCAGAGGTGTCGTGCTTTCGGTGCTTGATCGGTCGGGCTGTGAAGACGTACGACTACATCAACCGTGTTGTGATAACGCTTCTGCTTTCGGTCTATGAGGGTACGTGGACACACTCTCCCCTCTCGTTGCTATGCATCACCATGATCTTGCGTGTGTGTAGGAAATTTTTTGAAATTACTATGTTCCCCAACATATAGACCATAAAGTGAATATGGTACATAGATATATGTTTGTTTCATGATGTTATCCTGTCCACTTTACTACTAAACTCATTTACCAAAATGAGTTCCATATACAACATGGTAAACCTGTGATGTGTCTACTTGTTTCTCTTTTAGAATGCGGACAAAATATTGGAGAACAGTACCGCGTTATGCAATGGTAAAGGAAGTAATGCAGATAAGGTTCAAGATAGTGAGACATCCCTGTTGGTCTCCAAGAAAGCTGATAAAAACTATCTTGACGACAGTGAGAGAAGCCAAAAGTCCTGTCTTGATGTAGTGTTCGAGTTATTGGCCACTACTGCTGGCACAAGCTCTTCGAACTCGCTGCCTGAATCAATTCGTCTTCTTGAGTCTCAACTTCAAGTTGAAAGACATCGATCAGATGTGCTGCGACAGTAAGCTGAAGGACTGAGGAAGTCCCTGCAGAATTCAAATGCATATTTCCTGGTGCAACAACGAGCACTGGAGGATTTAAGCGCCAAACAAGAGAAAGTTAATAAGCTTGCTAAGCATCTTGCCAGCATTATGGGTACCGAGGATATTATTTCTTGAGATCTTCTAAAGTGGTTTCAGCTCTGGATTTGTTTTGCTGCGGTGTTTATTTGTGCTGGTCGCCAACTTTGACAACCAGTGTATATGATATGCTGCTTTGTTCCCTATATTTGCACTGGTGGCGAACTGTGATGCCTAGTGGATGTAATATGTGTAATAGCCGTGATAGCCTAGCGTTAGTTGCTTGCTTATTTATTTCCTTATTGTCTTGTTTATTTGTTTGCTTGTAGTCATTGCAGTTCTTTTTCCGCGGTTTGCTAGTGGCGGCAATAACCTATTTTTTAAAACTAGGCCACAATAACCATGGGCTAATATTTACTGTAGTGACACTGGGCCTCCTACGGGCCGTAGAAATAATGGGCCTTCTACGGGCCGTAGAAACAATGGGCCTTCTACAGGCCGTAGAAACAATGGGCCTTCTACGGTCCGTAGAAACAATGGGCCTTCTACGGGCCGTATCATCAATGGGCCTTATACGGGCCGTATGATCGATTAGCCAAACATGGGCCAAACAGACCACATTATGGCCGTAAAGGGGCTAGAGTAGGAATCGTCCGTTCATGGGCTAACCATAACGGGCCATCATTAATAGGCCATATTTGATGACGCTATGAAAATGGCCCAACGTATTAACGAACCACAAACGGGCCGACTGTAACCATGGGCTGAATTTGGCCCACAAGCAGAAAATGACAATAACGGGCCGTAAGTAAACGAATGCTGGAAATGAGCCCAAGAATAAATGGGCTCTGAGAAGGTGGAAAGATAACATGGGCTGGAAATGGCCCAACAGAATAACGGGCCGTTAATGGGTATAAAGTGATACACTGTTCATTACGGGCCAGTTTCACCACGGGCCGTTAATGGGTGTAAAGTGATACACTGTTCATTACAGGTTTGTTTCACCACGGGCCATTAATGGGCCAAGAGTTACAAAGGGCCTCATATGGGCCGAAAGACGTCATGGGCCAGAAGTGAAAATGGGCTGGAATCATATTGGATGGCCCAGATGACGCTACTGGGCCTAATTTGGATAGGACGTAACGGGCCTTGGGTTAGCAGGCTGTAAATGGGCTATATGCAAACATGCCATTAACAAGCTTTCCATGGGCCGGCCCACCACCTTTTGACCAAGTCAAACGGGCCAGCATCTACACAAGAATGGGCCTCTGTTGGGCCGTGCCACATGTCGACGTATCATAGGCGCCTTCTGTACAATGAGTGGATGACATCTGTCCCAACGGTGAGCCAACACGTGTTTCCTCTAGCCAATGATGATTTTACACATGGAAAATCCCGATTGGTCGGGGCTGTTAACGGGTTATCGGATCCGAAACCTTACCCGATAGCTTAACAGCGTTCCGTTACGGTGGATGCCACGTGTCGGTCACCCTTGACGAAAGCACTTCTGTGACGCCTGATTTATCATCATGGAAGTGGACACTTCCGTGATGATAATTTTGGTAATGTCATGGAACACTTCTACGATAACACAGGTATGAGTATCTTGATTCTGTCATAAAATCGTCATGGATGTACATGCATGACAAAAAACGTGACCTACTGTGACAAACACGTATCATCACGGAAGTGTATTTTTTTGTAGTGAGTATAGAGTAGGATATTTCTTGAATATGTTGTATCGTTGAAACGGGGGTCAACACGCCCAAACATTTCCTGGACACCATACAAATGAACAAACAAGTGTACTCAAAGTGGACCTTAATTGGGCTGGTCAAAATAATATTAAGTGGATCCCAAAAGATGTGGCCCACCGTAACAACGGCTCTTAGCAGGCCATCAACAGGCATAAAGCTTGATAGGGCCGTATAAATGGAAGTGGCTCGCGGGCCTTTAGCAGGCCGAAATAAATGTCAATTGTGTCTCGGCCCTTTTACTTCATGGGCCAGTAAGAAGCCGAAAGTGTTATGGGCCAGAGGAGGCCCAATTTGCAAACTAGGATTTTAACATGCCAAAAGTCGCGTTGGGTTGAAATGATGCCCTACAGAACGTGGGCCCCTAATGGACCTTTGTCCTGCGGAATGTGGGCCCCTAATGGACCTAAAGTCAAAGGCCCAACTATTGTGCGGCTGTTAACAGGCCGAGGGACAAAATGGGCTAAGAGTTGACCCATTTACCGAATAGGCCGAGGACAGGCCTAAAGTCACAGCGGGCTAGAATTGGCCCAACTTTAGAATGGGCCGAGAAACGGCCAAAAGACGTTCCGGGCCGTTAACGAGCTGGAACTGACGATGGGCTGCTAACAGGCCAAAAGAAACTCGGGCCGCAATTGGGCCCAAAAACGTAGCGGGCCATTAACGGGCTTAAACTGACGATGGGCTGGAAATTGTAGAATCTAGAATGGGCCTTTGATGGGCTGATTCTGTGTAACTTGTATGGGCCATACTTGTAAATGGGCCTGACTCAAGTAGGCCGCTAATGGGCCGACCCACTTATTTTGACAGGTCCAGCCTTTTCACCTAAATGGGCCTCTGAGGGAGTCCTGGATTAAGGGGTCCTCGGACAGTCGGATTATATACTTTGGCATGACTGTTAGACTATGAAGATACAAGATAGAAGACTTCGTCCCATGTCCGGATGGGACTCTCCTTTGCGTGGAAGGCAAGCTTGGCAATTCGGATATGTAGATTCCCTTCTCTGTAACCGACTTTGTGTAACCCTAGACCCCTCTGGTGTCTATATAAACCGGAGGGTTTAGTCCATAGGACAACTATAACCTCATAGGCTAGACTTCTAGGGTTTAGCCATTACGATCTTGTGGTAGATCAACTCTTGTAATACACATATTCATCAAGATCAATCAAGCAGGAAGTAGGGTATTACCTCCATAGAGAGGGCCCGAACCTGGGTAAACATTGTGTCCCCCGCCACCTGTTACCATTAGCCTTTTACGCACAGTTCGGGACCCCCTACCCGAGATCCGCCGGTTTTGACACCGGCATTGATGCTTTCATTGAGAGTTCTGCTGCATCACCATCAGAAGGCTTGATGGCTCCGTCAATCATCTACAATAACACAGTCCAGGGGAAGATCATCCTCCCTAGTCAGATCTTCGTATTCGGCGGCTTCGCGCTGTGGGCCAACTCGCTTGGCCATCTAGAGCAGATCGATAGCTATGCCCTGGCCATCGGGTCAGATTCGGAAGCCTGAATTTTGTGGCCGATATCCGTGGAGACTTGATCTTCGATGGGTTCGAGCCCATGATGGCTATCCCGGGCCACCACGATGAACATGACCTAGATCTGTCATCTGGCCGCGCGCGGGAGATAGCGCATGTGGCCGCTCTGGTCCTAGATCCGGAGCAGACTGTGTCGTCTGAAGACAGGAAGCTTAATCCCACCACGGAGGCCGCAGACTTAGCGACGCTCGAGCCGCACGCGAACCCAACATCGAGCTGGGCTTGTTTCACCGGAACCTCGGACTCGTCTCCGGCCATGCGTTCCGGACAGTGCGCATCCGCGTCCATCGAACCTGATTGGGCGCCGGTCTTGGAGTTCAGCTCCGCGGACATCTTCCATCACTCGCCCTTTAGCGACGTGTTAAACTCATTGAAGTCCCTCTCCTTGTCAGGGGACTCTCGGCCAAACTATGTCCGGCTCGAATGGGAAGCGCACGAAGAACTTTGTTTTGCACCCACCACCCACTTCATTGCCACTATCGACGACTTAAACGACACGCTCGATTACGGCTATGAGGACATTGACGGTATGGACGACGATGCCGGAGAGGAGCAGGCACAAAAATCACCACCCTCAGGGTAGTGGATGGCTACATCCTCATATACATGGTGGACACACCTAAGGAGAAGGAGGCCAACGGCGATAACAGCATGCTTGTCGATGAACCTCCCAAATGTCGGTGTCTGAACCGCCGACCTTGATCTGGCAAACGGAAAAGCAGCAACATCGTCACGGACGACGATGATAATCTGAACCAAGCCGAGGACCCCGCAGACCCGGCGTTGGAGCAGGGCATGCCAGAGGACGGCGAGTGTTGGGGATATAACTATTGAGTATAAACCGCCCAGGCGGGGCCGGTTTATACTTGTAATGAGTCATTCATATTGAAGCCCATGTAGACAAGGAGTGTGGTGCTTTACTTATGAGGCTTTGAGGCCCAGGGCCCAAAGGCGGATTAGGGCCCGTAGACATAAACTGCCATATACTATGTAACTTGTGTTGTAAGATAGGAAAGGGTAGAAACCAAGCCGGAAACGTGTATGAGCCGGCCGGGATTCTGTAAACCGCCGGGCATCAACCTGTGTATATAAAGGGACGACCCGGCGGCAGTTCAAGGACAAGAAACAACAACTCGAGAGCTAGGTAAAGCAGATTCGCTCCCTGATCATTGAGACCCCATCAATTCCACCACAACTGGATCATAGGCTTTTACCTTCACCGCAAGGGGCCGAACCAGTATAAACTCCCCGTGTCCTTTGTCCAGTTTAACCCCTTTAAGCTAATCTCGTTGCGATGGCTCCACGACTAAGTCCTCACACTAGGACATCTGACGTGATAATTCCACGACAGTTGGCGCCCACCGTGGGGCTATCGCACGATGGTTTCGAGATCTTAAAGGGTAATTTTGAAGGACTCAAGGGATACGCAGTGGGCCGGATGACCAAGAGTCATCACGACAAGCTCTACATCGACAACGCAGGCTGGGGTCCCGATGCCGGCTCAATCGAGTACGGGTACCAGGTCCCCTTTGGAGGAATTCATGTCTTCATTGGCAAGATCGGTGAACCAGGCCCTGAGCCGGACATATGTGCCGACCTCGTTGAGACGGCTCAGCGTGCAAGCCCCGCCCGGGTTCAGCCCGCTATGAAGCATGCGTTCGTAGGATTCATCAATGGTGCGGAATCTGAACCGGCATCCAACGGTGAGACGGTTGTCTATTCAGATGGCGAATCATCCACCGGTGAGACCGAGTCACAATACCAACTGCTAGATGGCCGGTTTGGGGGCTGTTCTGATGGCGACAGTATTCCAGATCCCCTTGAACCGCCAAATTGGGTTGCGATCATCATGGCCAGTACGCAGCCCACGCAGCACTCCTCCGCTGCCATAGCGATGATTCCCAGATCGGCAGTCGGGGTAGGAGGCCCCGTGCGCCCGCCGGCTCAAGTCCTGTCCGTTTTATTGGACGCTTGGACGACATTGTTGACCGAAGAGGTTACCGTGGACAATCGAGACCAGCATAACGCGGAGGTCACAAAGCTGCGAGATCAGATAGCTCAGGCCAAGGAGGACTTGGCGGTTGAGGAAACCAGGATGGCTGAGGAGCGGGCCGCTTTGGATGCTTAGGCGCAGAAGATTCAAGCAGAAAATTTCCGGCTCATGTTGGATCAGAACGCTTCAAACGATGTGTTGAGGAGGAGGCATCGGTCTCGTCTGCCACTGGTTTATGAAGCAATGAATCTCTTCAACACGCCAGGAGTAGGAACCAGTAATCCGGCAGCGGTGAACCGGATTGAAGCACCTGGGACAGGAGCGCTGGATCAGCCAGGGGCGACGGACCCGCCTCGACAGAACCATGACCCGCCTCAGTACATGCCGACACCACCGGGTCACTTCTCCACCCCTTTGTATAACATGATCGCTACAGCATCGCAATTGGCAGCAATGGAAGGCGAGTCTCCAGCAGTAGTTGAGACGCGGCAGGCCAAAGATCTCCTTCAGATGGCTATGGTTCAGCAGTAGGCCTATTCGTCTAGTCGGGACAGAATTCATTCAACCCCTCACCCAAGTCGGAGTTACAGCAAGCATATTGATGAACCAGCTGTGTCGAGCAGTGTGCGGAACCGTAACACCCCTCGAGGGCCTAACCCGGCGGGCGTTTGTGCAAATGCTTAGGACGTGGTGGATAACGGTAGAGCACGTCAAGAAACCATCTCTACGCAATGTGCGGATGCCTAAGGATTTCAAGGGTCCGCATAAAGTGCCCAATTACACTGCTGACTTACCCCCCGAGTCATGGGTCGAAAGCTATGAGATAGCAATGGAGATGCTAGATGTAGATGAGGCGGCATGTGCTAAGTACTTCACCATGATGTTGGATGGAACGGCTCGTACTTGGCTGAAAAGTTTGCCAGCTAATTCCATTGGGTCATGGGCCGAGTTAAAGGCCCGGTTTATACTGAATTTCAAGGACACGTGCAAGCAACCCATGTCAATTGTGGATCTAGCCGCCTGTGTCCCAGAAGAAGGCGAATCGACAACCCATTGGGTGCACCGGGTTTCGGAGATCTTGCATTCGTCGGACCGCATCAATGCCGATTCAGCAGTCATAATGTTGGAGAGCAATTGCCGGTTTAAGCCTCTGAAGTTGAAGTTGGGACGGCTCAAGCGTCCCTGCAATGACATGGGAACACTTGTGGCAGCTCTGGTTAAGTATGCCAACTCTGATAGTACCAAGGACCTTGAGTCTAGCGATGAAAAGCCAGGGAAGGGAAAGAAGAACGGCAACACCAAGGGCCAGCAACATAACCCGACAGGCCATGGAAACAATGGTAAGCGTAAAGCGGATAATAGTTCAGATTTTGTGGCTAATACCAATGCGCAGGATAACGGCCAGCGTCGTAAGGGTAAACCGCCCCTGTGGAGTGGAGGGTCAGGTGTCAACCTTGAGCGCCTGTTAAATCAGCCCTGCCTGATGCACGGGACACGAGAAAAGCCAGCTACGCACCTCTGGAAGGATTGCTTTATTATGCGGGAGTTCGAAAACTCGGATCTTTTCCGATATGATCATGGACCGCCCGGCAGTTCAGGACCCGGGTCTCATGGGCCGGGTTATGGTGGAGGTAATTATGGCTCAGGATTCCAAGGTAATCAGGGCGGACATGGCAATCAAGGCAATCAGGGCAACCAGGGTGGTTATAATCAATAGGGGAATCAGCAGCAGCAATAGTAAGGTTATCAGAGCCACCCGAAGTAGTTGAATAGTGGGCAGTATCATGTCTTCACCACTAGCCTGTGCAAGCGCGATCAGAAGCTTCATAGAAGGATAGTGAACTCCATTGAACCGGCGGTGCCCCGTTACTTGTGTTGGTCTGAACAGCCTACTGTGTGGAGTCAAGAGGATCATCCGCCCCGGGTTGATAATCGGGGTTATCTGGCGTTGGTCGTAGCGCCTCAGGTTGGAGGTTATAAGTTCACCAAGGTGCTCATGGATGGAGGGAGCAGTATAAACATCTTGCATTATGAAACCTTCCGTCGCATGGGGTTAACAGATAAGAATCTTAAACCGTCAAACACCGTTTTCCATGGTGTGGTGCATGGTAAATCGGCTTATCCGGTCGGTAAAATAGCTCTAGAGGTTGCTTTTGGAGATGATCATGATTCAAGATCAGAGACATTGACTTTTGAAGTGGTGCAAATCTGGAGCCCGTACCATGCCCTGTTTGGACGGCCGGCTTATGCTAAGTTCATGGCAAGGCCCTGTTATGTTTATCTGCGGCTCAAGATGCCGGGTCATAAGGGGACCATCACAGTACATGGAAGCCGAAAGATCACTTTGGAATGTGAGGAAGGTGATGCAGCTTATGCTGAGTCGGTTTGTGCAATAGAGGAGTTGAAGTTCTATAAAGACAATGTTGATCCGGCGGATATGACTTCTTTGAAAAAACCAACTACAAAGCATGATCCGACTTTGAAGTTTAACTCGGCTGACGAGACTAAGCTGGTTGATTTTGTTCCTAGCGATTCATCCAGGCAGTTTAGCATCAGTGCTAACCTGGATCCAAAATAGGAAGGCGCGATCATCGAGTTCATCCGTGAGAACCGGGACATCTTTGCATGGAAACCTTCTGACAAGCCAGGTGTGCTGAGGGAACTCGCTGAGCACACTCTTAATATTGATCCCAAGTTTAAACCGGTCAAGCAGTTTCTCTGCCGTTTCAACGAAGAAAGACGTAAAGCCATCGGTGAGGAGGTAGCCCGGCTCTTGGCAGCAGGGTTTATTGTGGAGGTTTTTCACCCTGAGTGGTTAGCTAACCCGGTGCTGGTACTCAAGAAGAACGGCACTTGGCGTATGTGTGTGGATTACACAGACTTGAACAAGGCTTGTCCAGCTGATCCCTTTGCTCTCCCTCGTATTGATCAAATTATTGATGCTACAGCAGGTTGTGAGCGTTTGAGCTTTCTGGATGCTTATTCTGGTTATCATCAGATCAAAATGGCAGTTAAGGACCAGGAGAAGACAACCTTTATAACTCCCTTTGGAGCCTTCTGCTATGTGTCTATGCCTTTTGGGCTCAAGAGTGCCCAGGCGACTTATCAGCGATGTGTGCAGAATTGTCTTCATAATCAGATTGGGCGCAATGTTCATGCTTATGTGGATGATATCGTGGTGAAATCCAGGAAACCAGAGACGTTAATAGCTGATTTGAAGGAAACCTTTGATAATCTTCGAGTTTATAAGATGATGCTTGGCCAAGTGTGTTTTTGGTGTACCGGCAGGAAAGCTCTTGGGTTTTCTAGTGTCTAATAGGGGCATTGAAGCTAATCCGGAAAAGATCAAAGCTATCACGTCTCTGGCTAAACCGGCGTGTATCAACGATTTTCAACGTTTGGCAGCTCCTATTGCAGCATTAAGCCGGTTTATCAGCCGGTTGGGGGAGAAGGCCATCCCTCTATATCAGATGATGAAAAAGACGAACAACTTCGTCTGGAGTGATGCTGCTAATGCGGCGTTTGAGGACCTGAAGAAGCAGTTATCCAGAACGCCTATTCTTGCTGCCCCCATTAATAAAGAACCATTGCTGTTATATGTGGCTGCTAACGCTCGGGCTGTCAGCGTGGCTATTGTGGTAGAGCGCAAGGAGGTAGGAAAGGAGTATCTGGTTCAATGGCCGGTTTATTATATCAGTGAGGTGCTTATTGAATCGAAGCAGAGATATCCACATTGGCAGAAGCTTGTGTATGGAGTTTTTATGGCAAGCCGGAAGCTTAAGCAATATTTTCAGGGCCATCCCATCACTGTGGTCAGTTCCGCTCCTTTGGGAGATATCATCCAGAACAGGGAAGCAACTGGCCGGGTTGCTAAGTGGGCTATCGAGCTTGGGCCTCACGGGTTAAAATATGTGCCTTGTACGGCCATCAAGTCCCAAACGCTCGTGGATTTCATCAATGACTAGACAAAATTGCAGGCACCGGAGGATAAACCGGATAACACGTACTAGACTATTCACTTCGACGGGTCCAGACAATTGGAGGGCTCGGGGGCTGGAGTGGTTCTTACTTCCCCTCGAGGTGACAAGTTTTCTTATGTTCTCCGCTTGATGTTTCCTTGTACTAACAATGTAGCTGAGTATGAGGCCTTGCTCCACAGTCTTTGGATGGCTAAGGAGATGAACTTAATCTGGGTACATTGCTTTGGGGACTCTGATTTAGTGGCTCAGCAAGTATCTGGTACTTGGGATTCTAAGGATCCACTCATGGCGGCTTATCGGCGTGAGGTGGATGTCATTGCTTGTCACTTCAAGGGTTACCAGGTCGAGCACATTGATCAGCGCCAGAATGAAGCAGCGGACGCTCTAAGCCGGCTGGGGTCTCAGTGTAAACTGGTGCCGCCCAATGTCTTTCTTGATGTTTTGCATAACCCGTTGGTCAAACTACCGACGGAGGAGGATCTGGTTGTTCCCGACCCGGAGGCTCAATTGGTGGAGGTTCTTCATGCTATCCCTGATTGGATGGTGCCATACCTGGCGTATATGACCCGGGGAGAGTTACCCGAGGACGAAGTTTTGGCCAGACAGATAATCTGGCGGTCCAAGTCCATGACTATTGTCAATGGAGAGTTACATCAATGCAGTGTCTCGGGGCCGTTGCAGTGCTGCGTTTCTCCTGAAGAAGGCTGTGAGATTTCGCGAGAAATCCATGAAGGGGATTGTGGTCATCATGCCGGTTCAAAATCCCTTGTGGCTAAAGCTTTCCGACAAAGTTTTTACTGGCTAACGGCTCATGCTGATGTTGAGGATTTGGTCAGGAAGTGTGACGGTTGTCAGAAGTTTTCACGCCAAGCCCATGTTCCGGCTCAGGGTTGAGGATGATTCCAATCACCTGGCCGTTTGCAACTTGGGGGCTGGATATGGTTGGGCCTTTTAAGAGGTCTAAGGATAAGAAGACCCACCTTCTGATGGCGGTTGATAAATTCACTAAGTGGGTGGAGGCAGAGCCAGTCAGCAAGTGTGATGCAGCCACGGCGGTTCAATTCATGAAGAAGGTGATTTTCCGCTTTGGTTTTCCACACAACATCATAACAGATAATGGCACGAACCTCTCCAAGGGTGTTATGGAAGAGTTATGTCAATGTGAGCACATCCGGCTTGATGTGTCATCAGTGGCTCACCCCCAGTCTAATGGTCAAGCTGAGAGAGCTAATCAAGAAATCCTGAAAGGCATCAAGCCCCAGCTCATGGTGCCTTTGCAGAGGATGCCGAGTTGTTGGGTGGAAGAGTTGCCTTCCGTATTGTGGAGCATTAATACCACCCCCAATAGATCTACGGGTTATACACCCTTCTTCATGGTTTATGGAGCAGAAGTAGTTCTCCCAAGTGACATTCGCCATGACTCGCCTCGGGTGGCAGCTTATGTTGAAGCGGACAACAAACAAGCACGCCAAGATGCATTGGACCTGTTAGATGAAAACGGGATATAGCGGTAGCTCGTTCGGCGATTTATCAGCAAGACCTACAGTGTTACCACAGCCGCCGGGTTAAAACCAGAGCTTTTCAAGAAGGCAACTTAGTGCTCCGGCTTATCCAAGATCAGACCGATATGCACAAGTTATCCCCACCTTGGGAAGGGCCCTTTGTGGTCAGCAAGAATCTGAACAATGGGTCATACTACCTTATTGATGTTCGAGAGCACAAAGACTCACGCAAGTCAGAGGAGGAGACCCGCCGGTCGTGGAATATTGCTCATCTTCAGCCTTACTACACCTGAGCCATAGGCTCCTATTATGTACATATTCTTGACAATGTATATATTATGATCAATATAATAAACCGACATCCTTGCTAAAGTGGGCCCTCTGCCATTCTTCCTTAAAAAGTTTTCTTGGTTACATGGGGGCTTCTGCTTACAAAGCGGAGTTCTGATTGTCCATTAATCCGTCTTATAAAGCTACAAAAAAAGAGCTCGGGGGCTTCATACCCAATATCATAAGGCGCAAACAAGAGTTTTTTGCAAAGCACAACTCAAACATAGGCGCCCACTGAACACAACTCAAAATATTGCTTGGGGGCTCTTTGCTTCTACAAGAACAAAGAGTCTATAACTTTGCAATACGCTATAAAAGCCAGGCTTGGAAGCCAGGTGTATTCACCTAAAACCGCGGGTTATCCTGCCTTTTTAAGTAAGTCACTCCGTCCAGGTAATCCTGGTAAGACCCATCGAACGTTTGACAGTCAATCTTATAAAGACCCTGAACTTGTAGTTAAATTGACGATTGGTTAATGTGAGGTCCATCTTATAAGGCTTTGTCAAATGATTTAACACAGTGGCCTGGTAGCCCATGAAAAGCCTCGCCTTTTGCATATTTTCTTTGCAAATCTTTCTTTTTGATGTTTATTTTGATGAGGTTTATATTAAATCCGGTGCTTACTAACTCGGTCTGGCTTTTGAGTTGCCAAGTACAAACTTACAAGATGACCTGTGTCAATTCACCCGGCTTGTCTTTCAACTATAAGTTGTTAGTACACGATCAATTATAATCCGGTGTTTGTTGACCCGGTCTGGCTTTTACTATAAGTCGCCAGTATGATCATCTGGTGTTTATTATAACCCGGCATGGCTTCATTATAAACCAGCAAAGCATGGTGGGAGTTATCAGCACTCAAATTTGGGTTATCACCCTTACTACAATAAAGTTGGTAAATCAATGATGTAATTCAATGTCACAGGTATGATGTATTTCATATTTAATTATTCTTGAAAATATAGCCTTGGTTATAAACCCTGGCTTTATATTGGGTGTTATGACCCGTCTGGCGGTAAACCGCCAGGACAATTTAAGTTTATTGTATGCAGAAACAGGATTGCATAAAACTGCTAAGGATCATAAGCAGACATAGCATAATCATGAGGGATTAACAGTATTATGCAAAGTGAATATGCACGATGGCATAGCAGACCAAGTGTTTAAACTAGCCTATTACAAGGCGTTTTGATGCCCCAAAAGGATAATTGTTTATCACATAGATTGCAGTGTGCAGAAGCAAAACCAGCCGCCGGATCATGATTCTTCACCAGGCTGACTTGAAGGTTGTGGATCATTCTATGCCGGCTCACCCTCCTCCTCTCCACTCAGTGGCTGGAAGTCAATGGTTGCCCAGTCAATCCCAGTTAAGGCGTGGAAGACAGCTTCATCGCTTATAAGGGTCGACGGTTCAACATCAGGGGCGTAAGTATGCTTACAGATTGGCGGGATAAGATTTTGCACATCATAAGTTGGTGCGTTAACCTGTTTGTTGTTGGCATCATAAATCATCTGGTAAAATGACAAGTCAGCATCTTCAGCCAGTTTGCTGGCCAGTGGACACATTTCCCTCATTATGGCCCTTAGGTCGTCATTATCAAAATCTGACCCGTCCTCTTTTTGGCCTGGATAACCATTTCCAATATCTTCCAGATCAAGGTCAGATATCCAGGCCTTGGCCCGAGTCAATGCAGTCAGAGCACCGGCCCTAGCAGCTGATTTCTTCAAATCCTCAAGCTGAGCAGGCATCATGGATAACTTTTCCAATGTGTCCTTGATCAACGTTGGGGGCAGTTTATTATGGGAAGCTGTGCAGATGACCTGTTGAACGCTGGTATATAATTGCTCTATCAATGTATAAGCAACCTTTAGTTTTTTGCGCATGTCTGAGCCAAGATGAGTAACACGGCTACCTGCAATAGTCAAACATAACAGTAAACCGACAGTTTCATGGATGTCCGCTTTACCAGAGTTGTCTTTTCAGCATCCCATCCTGCCTGGTCGCTCTTAAAGTTGTCCTTCAGTTGTTCCATGGCTGTTAAAGCGCCGGTCAGCTCTTCTTTAGCCTTGGAAGTTTTTGCTTGCTGGGACTTGATATTTTCTTGGAGATCGGCGATTTGAGAGTCCTTTTTGTTCAGATCAGCCTGCAAGAGACATTCAATGAGTTCGCAGTACATATTTGAAGTCCCAAGCACATAACAAGTTGTACACTTGGCACTTGGGGGCTAATGCATATTGCTTCTTGTCAACTATCATTTTAAAGTCCCAAGCACATAACAAGTTATACATTTGGCACATGGGGGCTAATGCATATTTGCTCAAGTTCAAGTTATGGATTTTTTTCCTATTCAGGTGGATTACAACGATGATTATCAAGAGTTTTGGAAGCTGCATGAAAGAAATGTACCGGTTCATCCTAAAGGTATAAACCGGTCCCTGGGGGCTATGCAAGAAAAATTAAATATTGGTTCTACTACAAGTCCTAGTTCACATCAATATTATGAACCGACCCTTGGGGGCTACGGGAAGTGATAGTCTAAACCGGGCGTAAGGAAAGACAACTTATGCAAAAGTGAGTGATATTTACCTCATACCGATCCTTGATCAGGCCGACTAAACCGGCTTCATAGTCGCGGCTTGTGTACATGCGGTTTAAATATCCAGAATGAATGTCTTGAGCGCTGAGGTGGGCATAGCTTGATAAATCTATTTTCCACTTGCCCTTGTCCATAATAGAAAGTTCTTCCTTGGCACTGTGCTTTGATAAAGCGATAGGGTTGCCAGGGGAGGTAAACCCAGTGCCAGTAACGACAACATTATTGTCGGCAACTTTAGTCGGGCTCGGTGGATCATCAGCATGAGCAGACGGATCAATATCCATGTTCTTAGCTTCAGTTGTTTGATCCGGCAATGACGGGCCATCAGGAATGTTATCAGCATCTGGATGAGACGGTTCAGGAGCTTGTTCAATTTCATCTAGATTGGGGTCTTCAGCCGGTTTGGTTACTTTGGCTTTCTTGCTGGTTCTGGCTTTGGCCCTGCAATGTAATAAGTATGCATCAGAGTAGTGCAAAGGATCGGAAATATAAAGGAATGATGGATTAGCAAAATCTGCTCACCCAGTGTCGGGGAAACTGATGCACGAACACCTATGGGACCGGCGGACCGAGCCCCTTTCGGTTCGGCGGGGGGCGGAGATCGCACGAAGAGCAGATCGAGGCGAAGCACACGAGCAGTTTACCCAGCTTCGGAGCTCTCCGGAGAGATAATACTCCTACTGCTGCTTGTCTGGTTGTATATTGTGTTCTTGCTCGAGAGTGCTGATTGCTACAGTACACTCGAGAGTGAGCGTGGGTGTGTTCTGGCTCCGAACCCCTCCAACCCCTCTCTACGTTGCGCATGGGCCTCCTTTTATATGCTCAAAGGGGTCACCGACAGGTGGCAACGCATGCAAGGGTAAAAATGGAAAAAGAGCTGCGGTAGGTACAACTACCTATACAGTAGATACAGTGTATCATACCTAACCCTGACGGCAGGGGACAAAGGCATTAAATGCCCGTCTGTGTCGCCCAAACAGTGCAAACAGGGACCGTCAGGGGCGCCACCGCTCGCCACGATGGCTATCTTGTCAGCGCCGCTTGCCACCGTGCACCGCTGGCTGCACAGCCTCTCGCCACGCGCGCCTGGAAAGGCCCCAGGGCAACACGTCGGTGGATGTGCTGGAGCGCGGGTGCGGAGTGGCCGCTTGCCGCGGCAAGTGCCTTGCCGCGGTCGTTGTCTTGTCGCGCCCGGAAGCTTGTCGCTCACCGGGCCTTGCCGAGACGCGTGGCGTGACGCGGCAAGTTCCTTGAGATGCCTTGGTTGGCCTTCCCGGGAAGCTCCTCTTGCCGGGGCCTTGTCTCCTTGGCTTGAATGCCTCGGTTGGCCTTCCCGGCAAGCTCCTCTTGCTGGGGTCTTGTCTTGAATACTTTGTTCATGAACGGCTTCAAAGGAACTACGGAGGACCTTGGCGGTCACTCGGCAAGCCTTGCCGCGGGGTGCTATGACTGCCCGTGCACAAGTTCGGGATACTAGGGTACCCCTACTCTAGTACACCGACAGGAGCCCCCGGGCCTGGGCCACACACGGTGCCGAGCGCTGTTGGGCCAGGCCCAAAATAGGGCACGGGCACGCGCGGCCTGGCTTGTGCCGTTTCTTACTCCGTATCCACCGCGCCCTCCCGAACGGCACGTGTCGAATGCGGTGTCGTGGGAGAGATCGTGGGTGGTTTCTTTATTCGGAAAGGCGTAACGTTCGCCCCCTCCCTCTTTATAAGCAGAGGAAACAGGGGCAGTCGCCCATCTCGCCGGTTACTACTCCAAAATCTCCGCCGCTCCCCCCTTCTGAGAGAGAGCAGCGCTCCGCCCTCCATCGCCACTAGCACCACCAACGCCGTCGACCTCTCCCACCACCTCCGCCATGGCTCTGAAAGCCGACAAGGGGAAGGGCATGAAGTCGGCCGAGGCGCTGCGGCTTGCGGCGCTGCGGAAGGAGCGGGCGATCTCCCCCCCCCCCCCCCCAGCTCGCCACGAAGGAGCTGAGGGAGTACTACTACCTCTTCTGGTCGACGCAGACGCGAGCGCATCCGTGCACGAAGGTACTCTCAGCTGCCGCTTCGGAGCTAGCTCCAACTGGATACCCTTTCTTCGCGCTGTTCTTCTACTATAGGCTCTGCCTGCCTTTCTCCGAATTCTTCTGTGATATTATGAACACCTACGGGTTCCACCTCCTTGACTTCACCCCCAACGCCATTCTGACCATGGCAGTTTTTGCACATCTCTGCGAAAACTTTGTCGGAGTCTATCCCAATGTAGCCCTCTTCCGCCACTTCTTTATGCCTCGAGTTGAGAGAGGAGAGCCCTTATTTGGTGGAATCACCTGGATCTCGAGGACAGGCAAGAAGGAAGCCTACCTGGAAGGAGAGCTCCGCAGCAAGTGGGATGAGTGGAGAGCAGATTGGTGCTGGATCGTCGAGGAGAACCCGCAACCGTTTACCGCCCAGCGCCAAGCCCCAGTAGTGCGCGGCAACGATTGGAGCAGCATGGCCCCGGAAGACGCTAGGCTGAAGATTGCCGTCACCAGGATCCTACGCCTTAGGCTTGCCGGACTCACTGTAGGCGCCGTTGGCGCAGATTTTCTTCGCCGCCGCATCGCCCCCCTGCAGGAGAGGAGGAGACCCGCATGGGAGTTCCAAAATGCGGCGGACATCATGAGGCTGCGCCCGGGCCTCAACTTCAATTTCACCGTCTTGGAACTAGACGCCATGCTCTTGGAGCTGTTCAAGCACGACCCTGAGCATCCCGGAGCGTTCAGGTTGCCGAGAAGCGTCGTCCCCTTGTGCAACAACTCGTCGCTTGACCGCATCCGTGCAATGATGCCACTGTGCGACTCGCATGGAATCGTCCCCACTTGGAAAGAGCCTGCAGATGATGTCGTGCAGGAGTTCTTTGACGGGCTGGTGGAAGTGGCAGTCCGCCCCGACGAGCAGAAGAGCCTCACCCGCGACACCACTGATGACGAGATGCAGCGCATCGCCACCAGGCTAGAAGAGGCGGCAGCAGCTGCTGCCGCGGGCCAGTTTGGATTCACCATGGAGGAGGCAGAGGCAGCAGAGGTGGCAAGCCTTGCCGAGCGAGAGGAGCTTGCCAGCGAGGAAGAGCTTGTCTGGCCTGAAACTGAGTCGAGCGAGCCTGCTGAGGGCGCGAGCGACTCGTTGAAGATTGGCTCCACCTCTTCTCTACCTTCAGCCAGCTCGCCGCAAGCGGAGCCCCAAGCTCCACCAAGAAGGCGCCTCCGCAGGGCCAGGGACGTGGCGGGGCGGCAAACGAGTCAACAGCCGACGCGCCGCGCGACACGCTCTACCGCGGCAAGCACTGTTGCCGCGGGAGCGCCTCACGCCGCCGCAACAACTGGAGCGGGGTCCTCTCGCACCACCGCCACTGCCCCCGCCAAGCGGTCAAGGGAACCTACTCCTCCGCCTCGTCGCGCCGGAGGGGAGCCGGACTTCGATCTCTCCGCGCTCAGCTCCGACGAGGAAGAAGAAGAGTAAGATTCCTCTGCTGTACTTGTAGTTCTTCAGTTTTGTTGCTTTTTCTTGTGTCTGATTTGCTTCACTCTGAACTTATTCCTTTTCAGGACGTTGGCTCAGAGAGCGGCAAAGAGAGCCAAGGCCCAGGTGATTGTCATCGAGGATGAACCCATTGCGCCAACGGGGGACAAGCCTGAGACCACCTTGCCGGACCCGGCAGCTACTCCCCAAAGCAGCCCCCAGCGCAGCCCCCAGCATAAGTATATGGTTTACTTCCTGCTGTTAGGCGAGCATGAGTGCTCTTTCTTTGTTGATATCTGACTGTTGGTTTGTGTAGGAGCAGAGCAACCTCACCAGGAGCGTCCGGAAACCGCTCCCGAAGTGCCATCTGCTTCGACCACACCGTCAAGGGAGGATTCCCCGGCAACGGAGCATTCTCCGGCAAGGGAGAGTTCTCCGGCAAGGGACAGTTCTCCGGCAAGGGACAGCACCGGCGACCCTCCGGTGGTTAAGACCACGACCGCAGATCCTAGTACAGGTAACCCTCTTGCCTGAAAAACTTCCCTTGGGTTCTTCTTCTTCTGATTTTCTTTTTGAATATTTGCTTGACTTTTCTCCCTCTTCCGGTCGTCAGATCCTTCAGCCACGGAGCCAATGGAAACTGAGGTCGCCGGCGAGGAGAACGCGCGTGGCAACGCCGACGACGCCATGGCCACCGAAGAAGGAGCCGGCGCTGATGAGCCCGCCGGAGAGGAGGCCGCCAAAGCTGCCGCCGCAGAAGCTGGCGAGGGATCCGGCGATCGTACTGACAGCCCTGAGGCCGCAGGAGCGCCAGGCGTTGCGCCGACCGCCGATCCTTCCGCCGCTGCTGCAGCGCCAGGCTCCGAAGAGCCCTAGCCCGGCGCCTATCTGAAGGCCGGTCGAAGGAGAAGTCTTGGACGGAGAAGTGCTTGCCTCCATTGGGCTATCGTTGGTCGACGCGCCAAGCAGCAGCAGCGGCGAGCCTGAGGAGGAGCGGCTGCTGCGGAAGCTGCTGTCGCTCTACCGCGCCCGCCAAGCCAAGCTGGAATCGCGAGAAGCGCTTGTGGCGAAGGCGGGAGTGGACATCGAGAAGCGTGCGGAGGAGCTCCGGGGCAGGAGGCAGGAGGCTCTCCGGTCCCTGGCAGAGGAGCGGGAGCAACTCGCCGAGGAGCGAAAAGCCTTCCTCCTCGAGAAGGCGGAAGCTGAAGAGCAGCGGCGGCTTGCTGCCGAGAAGCTATTTGCGCAGGAGGGTGAGTTGGCGCAGCGCAAGGTTAACCTTGACAGCCAGGAGGAGGAGCTTGCCGTGCGTGAGCAATCAATTGGCGGGGCTCTAAAGGAAGCAAAGGATGTTGCCGCAGTTGCCGAGGCCGCCAAGAAGGAGCTGGAGACGAAGGTGGCGCTGCTGGAGGCCGATCTCAAGGCGAGCGGCGAGGAGCTTGCCGCGCTCAAGCTTGAGCGCGAGAAGGATGCCGCTGCTCATGGCGAGCTGCAGGGTCTTCTTGCTGAGAGGAGCAAAGAGCTAAGCGCCGCCAAGGACTCCAATGCTGATCTTGAGCTGAAGCTGGCCACCTTGAACCAGACGCTGGACGACGCCAGGGAGCGGGAGGCGGCCTTGACGGAGAAGGTCAAGGCCGACGAGGCGCTGCTGGCAAGTGCCGCTGCCACCCAGAACACCTTCAGGGAGAACGTGGAGCACTGGACGGAGGGTCTTGTGGATGTTGCCGCCACCATCGACGGGGAGCTGGCGCAGCTGGGGATGGAGGATCTCGGGTACTCCTCCGACGAGTGTCTCCAACCCAGCGCCAAACTCAGCTTGTTCTTCAAAGGCGTGGCGACGGCGCTCCAGCGACTCCGGGAGAGGATCCCAAAGCAGCTGGCCGACGAGTCGCGCAAGATCTGCGTGGGAGCTCTTCAGAAGGTGTTGGCGAAGGTGGCCTTCCGCAACCCAGGCCTCAACCTCACCAACGTCCTCAGGTCCTTGCCACCGGATGCTGATCTGGAAGCGCTCAAGGCCCTTGTCGCACCCATTGTGGACAAGGTGAGCGGGATCAAGAGGGTCGAGGGCGACCGCGTAGATTAGGCCGCCCGTTTTCTCTTTTCCTTGTCACCGCTGGTCATGTCATGAGAACACTCTGTTAGAGCTGCGACAAGCTATTTTGTAATATAACTCTATTTTGGATATCGATTGCTGTGTTATTTCCTTTACTTGATTCCTTCCTTTGTATGTTTTTGCCCTACGCTTTTTAGGGGACTTGTCGGCGCAGGCACCTTAGCCGCGAGCGCTGAGTGCGGAACATTAGCAGCCTGCTGGCGGTGCCGCTACCGACAAGAAACCTTGTCGCAACTAGTCGCAGCTCACTTAAGTTGTTGAGCGGACTCGAAACAAAGTAAGGGCGCAACTAGCTACGAGTTGGTTCCTCCGCGCACAGGTTTTCCATACAAAGCACGGTCGTTCGAGGAAGATAACTTAAAAAAAATTTAAAAACTGATTGCTCAAACTTTGGCAACTTAGCTTTTCTGTTGTTTGCTTCCCGGTAAGGCTAAACTTTCTTGAACGAGGCCTAGTCCACACCATTATCTTCTCCGTCCCCCCCGGCAAACTTGTGGGTGAGGGAACCTTCCTTCCTTTGAGAAAGAGAAAGAAGAGAAAATAAAGATATGGGGCCTTACGGCTCGTTATTGCTTACCCGTGGTAGGTGCTGCACAAAGTGTCAGATAACACATGCAAAAAAGGAGAAAGCATGAAATTGACAAGATGTGCGGAGCACATGAGCTTTATTCATGCACGGGGTCTGCGCCCGGCTTTGTACGAAAGATTACATGCAATAGCGGCAAGACTTGTACAAAAGGTGGTTGCCGGAACAGGTTCCGACAACCGCGCCCTACGGGTAAAACTTACGAAGATGCTCAATGTTCCAGGAGTTGCTCACCGGAATGCCATCTTCGGTCTCAAGGCGGACAGTGCCAGGCCTAGTGACTCGTTTCACCCGGTAAGGGCCTTCCCACTTCGGCGTCAACTTGTTGGAATTCTTGGCGGACTGAACACACCGAAGAACAAGGTCGCCTTCCTTGAAACTTCTGGCATTAACTTTGCGGCTATGGTAGCGGCGCAAAGCTTGCTGATATCGAGCAACTCGTACAGCAGCCTGAAGACGGTCTTCCTCAAGGAGCAGCGCGTCATCTTGTCGTAGCTGCTCTTGCTCAAGCTCATCATAAGCGAGCATTCGAGGTGACCCGTATACGAGTTCCGTGCGGAGAACTGCCTCTGCTCCATAGACTAGAGCGAAAGGTGTCTGGCCAGTGGTTCGATTTGGCGTCATCCTGATCGACCAAAGAACCACCGGCAGCTCCTCAATCCAGTTCTTTCCGCACTTGCGCAGCCTGTCGAAAGTCCTGGTCTTGAGCCCGCGCAGCACTTCAGCATTTTCCCTCTCCGCTTGACCGTTGCTTCTCGGATGAGCAACAGAAGCGAAGCAGACCTTGGCGCCAAGATCTTGGACGTACTGCATGAAGGTGCGGCTCGTGAATTGCGTGCCGTTGTCGGTGATTATCCTGTTAGGGATCCCGAAACGGCAAACAATCGACCTGAAGAACTTGACTGCTGACTGTGCTGTCACCTTCCTCACTGGTTCCACTTCCGGCCACTTTGTGAACTTGTCGATTGCAACGAACAAGTACTCAAAGCCCCCGACAGCTCGGGGGAAGGGGCCGAGGATGTCGAGCCCCCAGACCGAAAATGGCCAGGATAAAGGGATCGTCTGGAGAGCTTGAGCTGGCTGGTGTATCTGCTTGGAATGGAACTGGCACGCTTCACACTTGGTTACTTGTGCAGGTGCATCCTGGAGGGCTATTGGCCAAAAGAAACCTTGCCGGAACGCTTTGCCGGCAAGTGCTCTTGCGCCAATGTGATGACCACATATGCCTCCATGTATCTCTGCCAACAGCTGTTGTCGTCTTCCAGGTGAATACACTTCAATTTCACACTGTTGAGTCTTCTTCTGTACAGTATGTTGTCGACAAACTTGTACATACTTGACTGCCGGGCTACTCTTTCCGCTTCTTCTTGCTCTTCGGGAAGTTCTGCTGTCTGAAGGAAATGGATAATCTGCTGTGCCCATGCTGGAGCTTGCGGCTCGACAACAAGGACTAAAGGCACATCTGCTGCTGCGGGAACATCCGCTTCTACGGCAAGGGCCTGCGGCCCAGCCGGAGCTTGATGTTCCCCGGCAAGCTTGCCGGAGCAAAACTTGTCGGGAGCGTCTGCTTCAACGGAACAAACCCTAGGGCTTGCCGGAGCAGACTGCTCCTCAGCACTCTTGGTGTTGATCTTGGGGACCTTCTTGGCGGCGGCTTCGGGAAGCTCTGCCAGAAAATAGTCACCAGAAATCGACTTCCTCTTCTTGCTCTGTCTAGTTGATGGCGTTACAGACGGTTGACTCAGCTTGAGCACAAAGATGCCTGGTTCCACAGGTAACTTAAGTGCGGCGCACTTTGACAGGCCATCAGCAATGTCATTCTGAGCTCTTGGAACATGTTCCATCTGTAGGCCGTCAAAGTGCTCTTCTAGCTTTCTCACTTCATCAACATAAGCTTCCATCAATGGACTCTGATAATTCTTGTTCACTTGGCAGACGACAAGCTGTGAGTCACCCCTGACAATGAGCTTCTTGATCCCAAGGACTGCCGCGATCCTGAGACCGGCAAGCAAACCTTCATACTCTGCAGTATTGTTCGTTGCTTGTTCCTTGGGAAAGTGCATCTGGACTACGTACTTGAGGTGCTCTCCGGTGGGTGCAACAAGCAGCACGCCCGCACCGGCGCCTTGCAGCGAGAAGGCACCATCAAAGTACATCAGCCACTCTTTGCTTGCTTCCTTGACGAGGATGCTTGTTTCTGGAATTTCTTCATCTTGTGTTGGCGTCCACTCTGCTATGAACTCTGCCAATGCTCTGCTTTGGATAGTTGAAGTGCTCTCAAACTTGAGACCAAAGCTTGACAGTTCCAGTGCCCACTCGACAATCCTACCTGTTGCTTCTGGATTCTGCAGTATCCTCTTGAGCGGAAAACGAGTGAAAACTATGATCTCATGTGCTTGGAAGTAATGGCGCAGCTTTCTCGAGGCCATGAGAAGGCCGAAAAGCAATTTCTGCACACTAGAGTACCTTGACCTAGCCCCCTGCAGAAGGGAACTGACAAAGTAAACTGGGCGCTGCACCATCCTCTTCTGCACCCCTTCACATACCTGCGCAGATCCATCTTTGTCGGGACCAGAGCTCGCCGGAGAAGCCCCCTGCTTGTCGCTGGATGCATCTGCCGTGGTTGCTGGCTCATCATCTGCCTCCCTCTCCGCTACTAACGCAGCACTAACCACTTGATTGGTTGCCGCTAAATATAGCAGCAACTTCTCTCGTGGCTTAGGTGCGACAAGTGTTGGAGTGGAGGACAGGTATCTCTTCAAGTCCTGCAGCGCAGCCTCCGCTTCCGGAGTCCATTTCATTGGACCTGCCTTTTTCAATATTTTGAAAAATGGCAGGGCGCGCTCAACAAATCTAGAGATGAACCTGCTGAGAGCAGCCACGCAACCGGCAAGTCTTCGTACATCCTTGACGCGCTTTGGTGCTTCAATTTGCTCGATGGCCTTGATCTTGTCGGGATTGGCTTCAATTCCCCGCTGAGACACGAAGAACCCGGGAAGCTTGCTGGAGGGGACTCCAAACACACACTTCTCGGGGTTAAGCTTGAGGTTGATCTTGCGCAGATTTGCAAAGGTTTCGTCTAAATCTTGAATCAGGGTTGCCTTGTCCTTGCTCTTGACCACTATGTCATCCATGTAGGCTTCCACATTTCTGTGTATTTGTGGCTTAAAAGAGACATGGACTACCTTTGCAAATGTTGAACCAGCATTCTTTAAACCGAAAGGCTTCCGTACGAAACAGTATGTGCCACATGGGGTGATGAATGCGGTTTTCTCCTCGTCCTCTTCTGCCATGAAGATCTGATGGTATCCTGAGTACGCATCAAGAAATGAAAGCAAGTCACATCCAGCTGTGGAGTCGACAATCTGGTCAATGCGCGGCAAGGGGAATGGGTCTTTGGGACAAGCTTTATTGACATCGGTAAAGTCGATACAAAGCCTCCATTTCCCGTTAGCCTTGCGCACGACTACAGGATTGGCCAACCACGTAGGATGGAGCACTCCTCTAACAAGGCCTGCTGCTTCCAATTTCTTGATTTCTTCTGCAATGAATTCTTGGTGCTCCACTGCTTATTTCCTGACTTTCTGCTTGATGGGCCGCGCATGAAGACAGATGGCAAGGTGGTGCTCGATTACTTTCCTAGGAACACCGGGGATGTCAGACGGTTGCCACGCAAACACGTCGACGTTCGCCCGCAGGAAAGCAACGAGCGTGCTTTCCTATTTAGGGTCGAGAGTGGCACTGATGGTGAAGGTACCACCAGTGCCGTCCTCCTTTGCGGACACCTTCTTGGTCTCTGGCGGAGCTGCCATTGCCTTCTTACACATGCCGGTGGAGCTCGATGGTGCGTCCTCGATGATAGCGCAGCACTCCGAAGAGGTGCGCTTGCCGGAGTGGGCATCAGAGCTCTTGCCGGACTTGGTCTTCTTCTTCCCCCGGGAGCTTCAACGGCAAGTGACTTGCGATCAGTTGCGGCTGCTGCTTCCCGGTAGATCTTGTCAGCGCAGATAAGGGCATCCTTCTTGTCGCCAGGGACAGAGATGACACTTATCGGGCCTGGCATCTTCAGCATGTTGTATGCATAGTGAGAGGCTGCCATGAATTTGGCGAGTGCTGGACGGCCGAGTATCCCATTGTAAGGCAATGGAAAGTCAGCAACGTCAAAAGTGACCTTCTCAGTTCTGAAGTTCAACTCGCTGCCAAATGTCACTGGCAATGTGATCTTTCCCTTCGGCTTGCTCCTTCCCGGATTGATTCCTTGGAATGTGCCGGTCTCTTCGAGCTCGCTGTCAGGGATCTGGAGTTTCTGGAGTACCGCGGAGGAGATCAGTTTCAAGCCGGCCCCGCAGTCAACTAGCATCTTTGTGACCTTGAGGTTGTGGATAGTTGGTGAAACCAACATTGGCAAGCACCCGACCGCAGTTATGCGATCAGGGTGGTCCTCAATATCAAAGATGATAGGCGTGCTGGACCATTTCAAGGGCCTGCGCGACTCTACGGATGGTTCTGCTGCATTGACTTCCCGCATCCACTGCTTGAGCTGGCGGTGTGAAGTATGCAGAGAAGCACCGCCGTCAACGCACAGGACCTCTATGGCTTTCTGGAACTCGTGCTCATCGGCCTCGTCATCATCCATATCTTCATCATCGTCGTCATCTTCATCCTTGTCGCGGCCGCGGGGAGGTCTGTCTCCTTGCCGCTGCTTGGCCTTGCCGCGGCGTCCTCCCTGGCCGGGGCGTTTCTTGCCGGCTCCTCCAGCACCTTACTGGGCCTTCTCCTTGTCGCGTCGCTCGTACTCAGCCTTTTGCTGCTCGACAAGCTGCTCGACCTTCTTGCAGCTCTGGAGGTCATGGCCCTTAGTGCGGTGGATCTTGCAGTATTGCTTGTTGGTGCCATCTTGCTTGTCGGCGACCGCCACAGCCTGCTCGCCGGAGGTACCAGCTTTGGCTTTCTTGGCGCCACCTCCGTTGCCGGACTGCTCGATGACTAGCACATCCTTGCCTTTCTTCTTCATGTTGTTCCACCGCCGGTTTTTCTTTGCCGGGGCAGCATCCTCACTACCAGATCCTCCCGCTACTATATTCTCTCCGGGGAGTTTCCTCCCTTCCTCAGCACGTGCACACTTGTCGGCCAGGGCATACAGCTCACTGACGTCTCTGATCTTGCACATCGCCATCTCCTCCTGCATCCTGCGGTTTCGCACGTTCTGATGGAACGCCCTGATGACCGCGACAGGGTGGACGTCCGGGATATTGTGCTGTACACGGCTGAATCTCTGAATATACTTGCGCAGGGGCTCTCCTTCCTTCTGGGCGAGTAGATGAAGGTCGCTCTCTTGGCCATGGGGCTTGTGGCCGCCTGTAAAGGCGCCCAGGAGGATATGGAGTTATCCGGCAAGTGCATGAGCCAGGATCTGACATTGGGCTTGAGCACCAGCGGGAACTAGTTGGCAAGGATCTTGTCGTCTCGCCCCCCGGCAGCCTGCACCGCGATGGTGTAGATGCTGAGGAACTCCGATGGATGCGACTTGCCGTCGTACTTCTCTGGCACATCTGGCTTGAAATTTTTCTTGCTGGGCCACTGGACTTGCCGCAGCTCACAAGTGAACGCAGGGCAACCTACCGCATATGGCAAGTCTCCTGGTTCCCCTGGTGCATGCATGTCGACAGAGGGCCCAGCGCGCTGGTCAGATTGACGCCGCGCTTCTCTTCGGCTCTTGATGCGAGTACGAGCGTCTTCTTGCTGTCATTCGTGAAGAACTTGGCGCTGATCGCGACGAGCTCGTGGATCCGATGACGCGGTGGAGTCGCTGTCGAGGTGGATCCGACGAGTCGGCGATCTTGGCCTTCGGGGTGGAGAGTGCATGGAGGTTGCACCCCCACTGGTTTTGTCGCCATCGGTTCGCGCCCGGCAGTCTTGCCGCGGCAGCGATGGACTCGGCTACCGCGGAGCGTCGCCGTTGGCGAAGCCGATGAGACTCTGAATGGTGGCCCTCCATTCGTCGGTCTTGTCCGCCGTTGGAGGGTAATCCAGGAGCAGTTGAGCTCGCGCCAAAGCTTCTGCTGGAGTGGTGGGCGGCAGAGGCGAACGGTGCGAGGAGCGGGATATGCTCGGACTTCTAACTATGTTAGAAGGAGCAATATCCCGTCCAGGCGACCGTGCCTCGCTCGCGCCAGCATGTTGGCGTGCATGTTGGTCTTGAGCACCCTGAGATCCACCAGCTTGATCTTGGTCCAACGAACGCATGATACTGCGAATATCATGACGCTGTCTGCCCTGCGCCTCCTGAGATGGGCACGGTGGTCGTACGGACGCCGAGGTTTGCGCAGCCTTGTCCTTGGACCCGGCAGCACCGTGATCTCCCTCGTCGACGCCTGTCCTTCCGCCAGCGTCTACCCCACCACTCATTTGCTCCGGTGGCGGTGGGATCGACGCGGACGGCACAGCTGCCTCCGAAGCCTTCTTCTTCGCTGGCATGTTGATGAAGAAAATGAAGATCTAGCTCGTGTGAACGCCGGATCAGGTTCACACAATCTCGACGCCCCCTACCTGGCGCGCCAAAGATGTCGGGGAAACTGATCCACGAACACCTATAGGACCGGCGGACTGAGCCCCTTTCGGTTCGGCGGGGGGCGGAGATCGCACGAAGAGCAGATCGAGGCGAAGCACACGAGCAGTTTACCCAGCTTCGGAGCTCTCCGGAGAGATAATACTCCTACTGCTGCTTGTCTGGTTGTATATTGTGTTCTTGCTCGAGAGCGCTGATTGCTACAGTACACTCGAAAGTGAGCGTGGGTGTGTTCTGGCTCCGAACCCCTCCAACCCCTCTCTACATTGCGCATGGGCCTCCTTTTATATGCTCAAAGGGGTCACCGACAGGTGGCAACGCATGCAAGGGTAAAAATGGAAAAAGAGCTGCGGTAGGTACAACTACCTATACTGTAGATACAGTGTATCATACCTAAACCTGACGGCAGGGGACAAAGGCATTAAATGCCCGTCTGTGTCACCCAAACAGTGCAAACAGGGACCGTTAGGGCACCACCGCTCGCCACGATGGCTATCTTGTCAGCGCCGCTTGCCACCGTGCACCGCTGGCTGCACAGCCTCTCGCCACACGCGCCTGGAAAGGCCCCAGGGCAACACGTCGGTGGATGTGCTGGAGTGCGGGTGCGGAGTGGCCGCTTGCCGCGGCAAGTGCCTTGCCGCGGTCGTTGTCTTGTCGCGCCCGGAAGCTTGTCGCTCATCGGGCCTTGCCGGGACGCGTGGCGCGACGCGGCAAGTTCCTTGAGATGCCTTGGTTGGCCTTCCCGGCAAGCTCCTCTTGTCGGGGCCTTGTCTCCTTGGCTTGAATGCCTCGGTTGGCCTTCCCGGCAAGCTCCTCTTGCTGGGGTCTTGTCTTGAATACTTTGTTCTTGAACAGCTTCAAAGGAACTACGGAGGACCTTGGCGGTCACTCGGTAAGCCTTGCCGCGGGGTGCTGTGACTGCCCGTGCACAAGTTCGGGATACTAGGGTACCCCTACTCTAGTACACCGACACCCAGGAACCGTTTTAAGGGTGGGAAGCTTTGTTGATGTTGATTCGTCAGAAGATGAATGACAGGTCCCTTGGTAACTCGAGTTAGACGGATTAAGAGGATATCGGAAATAACCCGCCTTGGGATAAGATGTATCAGAAGTACAAGAGACCTCTTGGCGGCGTTTATGAACCGCACAGTTCGGTAAACCGGAGGAGGTCACCACTTGGCCGCTATACCGAGTTGTGCGGCGAGCTTCGTGCTGTTGTGTCTTCAAAAGAAAGTGCGGATCCGAATAAGAAAGAGGGTGTGAAATTTTACTTTCCGACTGCTTGACGGGTTTTTGGTGTTGGCACAGATCTGAGTCGGTAGAAAGAATAGTTAACTCTACATCAATAGAGCGGCAAGCTTCCGCGTCATCCTGATAATGATCATTGTCAATGAGGTGTATGAAAAAAGAACCAAGAGAGTCAAGTTCTACCTCTGATTCCAGATCATCAAGTTCTTCCTCATTGGGCAGGTCAGGGGACTCGGCAGTTTTCTTCTTCGCGGGTTTCTTTGTAACTTTGGTCTTGATGCGAGGCGCTTTCACCGGTTTATCCTGCGGCTTCACCGGTTTATCCTGTATTTTCCTTTTCCAGAATGGATCATCACCCTACACAGGTGGACAACAGTTATAAAGAAATATTTAAAAGGGGATGGATTAAGACAAGAATGGTGCAATTCTTACAGCTGGCGGTTTATTGGAAACGCAGAAAGGACTGAGCCCTGTCTTGTTGCACTCAGATACCGGTTCATCCAGCATCTTCTTGACAGATTCATTAATTTCCTCATCAGTTAGCTGAATATCAATATGTCATTGAGGATCTTTGAGGTCTCCTATGTACTCGCACATTAAACCGGGGTGATGGCTTAAGGGCAAGATATTCCAAGAGACCCAGCAGCAGATAAAGTCGATGCCAGTTAAACCATTTGCCATAAAGGCTCGGAGCTTTGCAAGCTGTGGAGCGTACTAGGCTTGTTCCTTTGAACTAAGTCGTTGGGGAACTGGATGATTATTGGTAAGCCGGTGAGCACGATAACCCAGCAGAGGATTTTCATCATCTGAAGCTGTGTTTCGGCAATAAAACCAAGTCTGATTCCAATCTTTAGGTTGGCTATGATGCTTGGCATGAGGGAAATTGACATCTTTCCTCTTCTGAATTTAAATGCCACCAAGTTCAGTGTTGGGCCCATCTGTAAATTCTGTACGGTGGTTTAAGTAAAAGAAATCTCGGAATAACTCAACAGTAGGTTCTTCTTGCAGATAAGCCTCGCAAAATACTTGAAAATTGCAAATATTGGACACGAAGTTCAGTCCAATATCTTGAGGGCGGATCTGGAAGCTCACAAGCACATCACGGAAGAATTTTGATCTGGGACTGGGAGGGCTAAACCCTCGACTCAGATGGTCAGCAAACACAATCACCTCTCCATCCTTGGGCTCAGGGGGATTTTCTGGACAGGGACCCGCTAGTGGATGGTCTCTTTACTCGCTAAAGCGCCAGTTGCAACACACCCGGCCAGTTGTTCTTTAGTTAGCCGGGAAGGGACCCAGTTGCAAGCATAAAATTGTTTGGCCATTTCAACAAAAAGCTGGAAAAAGATTAATGCCGGTTTCAGATTCATGGCTAACAAGTATAAAGCGATGCAAGGTCATAGGGAGAAGACATTGAGGTATATATACATATCAAATCGGATTCAGACATCGGCAGGGTTATAGAAATGATGAATTAGCAGTTTAAGAGAGGGATAATGCTACCAGGCGGGTTATAATCTTCTGAAGGTTAAACCGCCTACGTTGGTGTGGAAGGAACAGATCTGAAAAAACTGCTAAGTGTTGCACAAACAGGTTTCACAGATTGACATTATAATTTTGGATCTGCCGCAGTTTAAAAAAGGGAGAAAATTCGTAAACCCTAAGTTGTGATAGCGGAACAGTTAAAGTCCATATGGGATTTTTTCACTAAAAAAGAGATGCTGTGATGAGGAAAAATGGATTATGGCTACGGCCGCACAGGGAAAATGTCAAGTTTTTATCAAGTACTTATGTGACAGCGAAGCGCAAGTGAAGAGCACTTATGAACATCGAGGAACACAGAAACCCTAATGAACAGATCTGGGGTGGAAAGAGAGAAGGCTTACTGAGGCTGAGAAGAGCAGCGGAGAGGCGCCGCGTTTTTCTAGTGCGTTCAGGGTGATGCAGCGGCCGGAGGCGAGGTTGAAGACGAGGCTAGACGGAGGCCGCTGAGCTCGAAGCGCTAGGGCGGCGCGAGGAAGACAACGAGGTGAAGAGGCACGAAGGGGAAAAGTGAAAATGACCCTCGGTCCTATTTATAAAGTGAAGGGATAAGCGACAGGTGATACGTCTCCAATGTATCTATAATTTTTGATTGTTCCATGCTATTATATTACCCCTTTTGAATGTTTATGGGCTTTATTTTACACATTTATATCATTTTTGGGACTAACCTACTAACCGGTGGCCCAGCCCATATTGCTGTTTTTTTGCCTATTTCGGTATTTCGAAGAAAAGGAATATCAAACAGAGTCCAAACGGAATGAAACCTTCGGGAGCGTGATTTTTGGAACGAACGTGATCCAGAGGACTTGGAGTGCAAGTCAAGAAGCAGCCGAGGCAGCCACGAGATAGGAGCCCCCCCTGTACGGCGCACCCCCTGTCTCATGGGCCCCTCGAGCAGCCACCGACGTACTTCTTCCTCCTATATATACCTATGTACACCAAAAACATCCAGGAGCACCACAAAACACAATTTCCACCGCCGTAACCTTCTCTATCCGCGAGATCTCATCTTGGATCCTTCGCCGGCACTCTGCCGGAGGGGGAATCGACCACGGAGGGCTTCTACATCAACATCCTTGCCCCTCCGATGAGTTGTGAGTAGTTTACCACAGACCTACGGGTCCATAGTTATTAGCTAGATGGCTTCTTCTCTCTTTTTGGATCTCAATACAATGTTCTCCCCCTCTCTTGTGGAGATCTATTCGATGTAAACTCTTTTTGCGGTGTGTTTGTCGAGATCAGATGAATTGTGGGTTTATGATCAAGTTTATCTATGAATAATATTTGAATCTTCTCTGAATTCTTTTATGTGTGATTGAGTTATCTTTGCAAGTCTCTTCGAATTATTAGTTTGGTTTGGCCTACTAGATTGATCTTTCTTGCCATGAGAGAAGTGCTTAGCTTTGGGTTCAATCTTGCGGTGTCCTTACCTAGTGATAGAAAGGGTTGCAAGGCACGTATTGTATTGTTGCCATCGAGGATAACAAGATGGGGTTTATATCATATTGCATGAGTTTATCCCTCTACATCATGTCATCTTGCTTAATGCGTTACTCTATTCTTATGAACTTAATACTCTAGATGCAGGCAGGAGTCGGTCGATGTGTGGAGTAATAGTAGTAGATGCAGGAAGGAGCGGTCTACTTGTTATGGATGTGATGCCTATATACATGATCATGCCTAGATAATCTCATAGCTATGCACTTTTCTATCAATTGCTCGACAGTAATTTGTTCACCCACCGTAATACTTATGCTATCTTGAGAGAAGCCTCTAGTGAAACCTATGGTCCCCGGGTCTGTCTCTTATCATATTTGCTTTCAATCTACTTTTATTTGCATCTTTACTTTTTGCATCTATATTATAAAATACCAAAAATATATTTATCTTATCATACTATCTTTATTAGATCTCACTTTTGCAAGTGGCCGTGAAGGGATTGACAACCCCTTTATTGCGTTGGTTGTGAGTTCTCAGTTTGTTTCTGTAGGTGCGTGGGACTTTTGAGGAGCCTCCTATTGGATTGATACCTTATTCTCAAAAACTGAGGGAAATACTTACGCTACTATTGCTGCATCACCCTCTCCTCTTCGAGGAAAACCAACGCAAGCTCAAGACGTAGCAACAGGCGCAAGAATCGAGGAGCTCAAAGAATGGATAAGTGACAGAGTTGTCGCCTTGATTTTCGTAGGTTCATTAATAAAAGGGAGGTATGTATGGTTTTTAATAAGCAGGTGACGTCATGGCGGTTTATTACAATCTTGGAAGATGACATCATGGTGGATTACAAGGTTCGCATGAAGGTGTTCAAGAAGGAATTCTCTTAAGTACTGGAAGATTGACATGAACAAGTTCAAATCAATCTGGGGCCTAATATTGGGGATATAACTATTGAGTATAAACCGCCCAAGCAGGGCCGGGTTATACTTGTAACGAGTCATTCATATTGAAGCCCATGAAGACAAGGAGTGTGGCGCTTTACTTAACAGGCTTAGAGGCCTAGGGCCGAAAGGCGGATTAGGGCCCGTAGACATAAACCGCCATATACTATGTAACTTGTGATGTAAGATAGGAAAGCGTAGAAACCAAGCTGGACACGTGTATGAGCCGGCCGGGATTCTGTAAACCGCCGGGCGTCAACCTGTGTATATAAAGGGACGACCCGGCAGCGGTTCAAGGACAAGAACCAACAACTCGAGAGCCAGGTAAAGCGGATTCGCTCCCTGATCATCGAGACCCCATCAATTCCACCACAATTGGATCGTAGGCTTTTACCTTCACCGCAAGGGGCCGAACCAGTATAAACTCCCCATGTCCTTTGTCCGGTTTAACCCCTTTAAGCTAATCTCGTTGCGATGGCTCCACGACTAAGTCCTCACACTAGGATAGCTGACGTGATAATTCCACGACAGCAAGCACAGTCCGGAGATGTTGTCTGACCACAGCGATGCCAAAGATAGCAATTATCAACCTTTCTCTGAAGAGGAGATCAGCCTGGGTGATGACGAATTCGTCACCCCAGAAGAACCATTAGAACAAGAACGCCTCCATCAAAGGCTTATCGCCACTGCAAGGAGCCTGAAGAAGCAGAAGCAGCGGCTTAAAGCCGCACAGGATACGCTCAATGATAGATGGAACGAAGTGCTAGACACTGAAGAAAAATACAACGGTAATCGCCAAACAAAGAGCAATCCTAAACGTATGCTGCTGCCCAAATTCGACGACGAGGCTATTGCGCCTATACCACTGAAAAACAATACGGCCGACAGGCCGGACCGACCACCTCGTGGTCGTGACAGAGCGGCTAGCAATTCCATACACAAGCCCACACCCCCTCCCCATAAAGGAAGGAAGGTTGTGGCCCAGGACCAGAAACACGATCTACGTGAGGACCTGTACAAAAAAGCTGGCAAAACCAGATCCATCTATGGATCCAGGGAACGTGCTCCTACACGGGATCATGATTATCAAACGAAATATGCCGGCCATTTACCAGCTCGGAACCAATACCGAACATTACAACCGTCGGATCCAATCCACGACATAGCCAGATACAGGGGTGTTGCACACTCCTTATGCTTCACCGATGAGGTGCTGGAACACGATTTTCCAGAAGGGTTCAAACCCATAAACATCAAGGCATATGATGGAACGACAGACCCTGCGGTTTGGATAGAAGACTTTATTCTTCACATCCACATGGCTCACGGAGATGATCTCCATGACATCAAATATTTACGCCTCAAGCTAAAAGGACCAGCTTGGCACTGGCTAAAAAGCCTCCCTAAAAATTCCATCAGAAGCTGGGAAGAACTTGACGACGCTTTTCGGGCAAATTTCCAAGGGACCTATGTCCGGCCCCCGGATGCAGACGATCTAAGTCAAATAATCCAACAACCTGGAGAATGAGCCCATAAGCTTTGGAACCGGTTTCTCACTAAGAAGAACCAAATCATCAACTGTACAGACGCCGAAGCCTTAGAGGCCTTCAAACACAGTGTCCAGGATGAATGGCTAGCCAAACACCTTGGCCAGGAAAAGCCAAGGAAAATGGCCGCCTTAACTACACTCATGACCCGCTTTTGCGCGGGCGAAGACAGATGGTTAGCCCGTAGCAGCACCAGTGATCCCAACACATCTGACGTCGGGGATGGCAATGGAAAACCACGACGCAACAAAAAAATGTCGGAACAATGAAGAAAGCCCAGACAATACAGTGGTAAACGCCGAATTCAGGGGCTCCAGACCCGGTCAATGGAAGAAGCCATTTAAAGGCAACAAAGATAGTCCATCCAACCTGGATAAATTTCTAGACAGGCCCTGCCAGATCCATGACACTCTTGATAAACCAGCCAATCATACCAACAGAGAATGTTGGGTCTTCAAGCAGGCCGGCAAACTCAACACCGAACACAAAGGGAAGGGACCTCAGAGCGAAGACGAGGACGAACCTCGCCAGCAGAACACGGGGGGACAGAAGAAATTTCCACCGGAGATCAAAACAGTAAACATGGTCTATGTCACTCATATCCCAAAGAGGGAGTGCAAACATGCACTCCGAGACATCTATGCTGTCGAGCCCATCGCCCCCAAGTTCAACCCATGGTCGGCCTATCCGATCACCTTTGATCGCAGGGATCATCCAACTAGTATCCGTCACGGGGGTTTGGCTGCCCTAGTGCTCGACCCAATAATCGACGGATACCACCTCACTCCAGTCCTCATGGACAGCGGCAGCTATCTCAATCTGATATATCAGGACACTGTCTGCAAGATGGGGATAGACCCATCAAGAATCAAGCCAAGCAGCACTACCTTTAAAGGAGTTATACCGGGCGTGGAAGCCCGCTGCACGGGCTCTCTAACATTGGATGTTGTATTCGGCTCCCCCGACAATTTTAGAAGTGAAGAACTAATCTTCGACATTGCTCCGTTCCGAAGTGGCTATCATCCACTACTCGGAAGAATGGCCTTCGCCTGTTTAATGCAGTCCCGCATTATGCTTATCTAAAACTCAAAATGCCTGGACCACGCGGCGTCATTACGGTCAGCGGAAATATGGAGTGCTCTCTTCGTACAGAAGAATACACGGCGGCTCTACTAGTTGGAAGACAAAATGGCCTATTCAAGCTGAGCAGCTCATCAGTCGTTAAGACCGCAGGCAAAGCTAAACATGTCCAGCGCACACCTTAGTGTGGCAGCTCAGATAATCCCGAGCTAGATTAGCAGCTACGCCCCCATCGACCTCCCCACAAGGAGATACAATCAAAATTCCTTGGGCGGCGTCGGGGGCACTTTGCACGCAAAAAATCCATAGTTCGGCTCGACCCTATTTGGACTCCAGAAGTTATCTTTCACGGTTCATTAAAATGAACCAACTTTATGTAGCGACTAGACCTCAAACAGTCTATTCTCTGTGCATCAGTGTCATCCCTGGATCGGTAATGCTGACATGCACATTACTTGAGGATTTATAACAGAGTTTCAATCACACACTTATTACATCGAAAGTCTCAAAAGAGAACTTATTACAATAATATGGCTTAAGGCCATATTAATACGATAACAGCGGAAGGCTTGGAAGATAAAGTGAGTCCATCAAACTCCAACGGCATAGCTGAGTGAACGACAACGACCTATGGCACCTTACTCATCGTCTGAAAAGTCTGCAACATGGAACGTTGCAGCCCGAAACGGGTCAGCACATGGAATATGCTGGCAATGTAACACATAGAGTAATGAACAGAATGAATGCTATCACTACATGCATATATGGCTGGTGGAAAGCTCTATGGTTACAGTTTTTGCATAAAGCCAATTTTTTCCTACAACAAAGGAATACATTTTGTAACTATCATGGTGGTTGTTAAACATTGAGAAGGTTCCTCCAACTCAATCCCAATTAAACATCATCATTAAACCCAAAATATTAATTTAGAGTGATGAGATCAACATGATAATCCAAGAACCAGATACTCAAGATGTCCATAACCGGGGACACGGCTAACCATGATTAGTTTGTACACTCTACAGAAGTTTGCGCACTTTTCCCCACAAGACTCGAACACATCCATGATTGGAGGATCGAGACATAGTCTTTCTGAAGCATTAACTCTCTACTCTGGGTAGACAGTACCACCTACAACCCACTACATCTGCTAGTCTACCTCTTCAAGAGCTCATGCAACTTACTCAACTATGCCAGAGCCCATATTGGCTTGTGGCTGCACACGAAAGTTTCTAGCATGAATAATCTTATGATCCCTTTGAGCCTGCGTGGCAAACCGTAGGATGATCACACAGGTACTCCGAGATATCCTAGGACAACATTGGATTGTCCAGGTGCCCTGACAACCACTGGGTACCCAAGGGTGCCTCAACCAATCCACCCAGATGTGTATTTAAGTAGCCACCTTAAGTTAACCATTCATTTGCAATACTCACATCTGTCATGGATACACTCACCCAAACCACGTCTACGAGCATAGCATAGCAATCCTGAGCATACGTAGAAGTAACTCCCAAAGGTTTGATAATAAAAGGGCAATAGGTTCTACCTCATCATCTACTTCCCAAACCCACATGTTATTCAAATCCTAACCATGCAATGTTTGAGGGTTGTAACTAATGCATAAAAACTGGGTAATAAAGAGGTATGATCAAAGTGTTACTTGCCTTGTTGATGCTCCGCAAAACCTAGAGACTCGTAGTAGCACGGTTCGCACTCCGGGAATTCTATCGCAAACAAAACAATAACATACATAAGCAATCAACTAGAAGCACGGGTAAAACTCAAATAAGAAAAGATCTAACCAGAAAGTTCAACTAAAGAACTCCGGTTTGCAAAAAGAATCAAATCAAATGGAGCAACGAAACTCAAACTACGAAAGAAACAAGATCCATTTACTAATCTAGACTAAAGTCAAATTTTACAGTACCAAAATGTTGTTCAAGTTGGTTAAAAAGAAAGAGGGTTTCGAGATGAAGATCTAGGTGCTTGAATCGCCTGAAACGGATAAACGAGCGAAAAGATAAACTAAAACGAAGAACAGGGCAGAAATCCCGATCGAAAATAACCGCGGAAAAACCCTAGCAAAATAAAACATGACGAACAGGCTAACAAACAAACATCATTCATTAAAACGAACGTACGGACGAACATACGCTATTTAACTAAATCGGAAAAACCGAACCGATCTGAAAAAAACAGATCTAGGGTTCTAAAAAACCGAACGGTTCTTAAAAAAACATATGACGGCGGCGGTGGTTTATACCTCCGGCGAGGTCGAGATTGACGGCGGCGGGCGGCGGGACAGGCGGCTCCGGGGGCGGGGCTCCGGCGGCGGCGGGTCGACGGCGGGCGGTGCGGCGACAGGGCGCAGCGGCGCGGGCCGGCTCCGGCGGCGGTGGCGGCGCGGGCTAGCGGCGGCGGTGCGACGCACGGATCGAGGCGGGGCGAGGCTGGCGGCTAGGGTTTTGGCGGGGTCGGGCCCCCCGGCTTATGAGGGTCGGCCAGGCTAGTGTCCAGGTCGGACACGGCCCGGTTAGGTCGGTTAGCTTTTTTTTAAAATAATCCTGACGCAGAAAATCTAATAAAAGAAATACTAAACAGAGTCCAAAAATCCTGAAATAAATTTTCACGGTCCTCTAATAATATTGCGGACAAAGTGAATATTAATTTGGGCCTCTAACGAAATTTTGAAAAACACATTTTTTTTCCTAATTCAATTAAAATAGCAATAAAACTCCAAATAAAATTCTTATTTGATTTAATATTTTTCCTCCAATATTTCTTTATTTTCGGAGAAGTCATTTTAGCCCCTCTCTTTTATTTTCATATAAAAATATTCGAAGAGAAAAATAATTAAAACCAAAGGATCCCCTTTTCAAAATTTGAGAAAAACTCAAATATGAAAACAACGAAATCCCCAACTCTCTCCGTGGGTCCTTGAGTTGCTTAGAATTTCTAGGATCAACCAAAAATGCATTAAAATATGATATGCAATGATGTCCTAATGTATAACATTCCAAATTGGAAATTTGGGATGTTACAAACCTACCCCCCCCCCTTATGATGAATCTCGCCCTCGAGATTCGGGTTGGCTAATAAATAGGTGCAGGTGGTCCTTCAGTAGGTCTTGCTCTCGTTCCCAGGTGGCTTCATCCTTGGTGTGGTGGCTCTACTGAACTTTGCAGAACTTGATAACTTTACTGCGTGTGACTCGGCTGGCAAACTCGAGAATCTTCACTGTTTATCCTCATAAGTCAAATCGCTATCCAACTGAATCGCTTCCACTGGCATTGTATCTCTCGGAGGAATATCGGCCATCTCTGTGTGGCACTTATTCAATTGGGAAACGTGAAACACATCATGAACTCCTGAAAATCCTTCTGGCAATTCCAACTTGTAAGCAACTTCTCCCATACGCTCCAAAACTTTGTATGGTCCCACAAAATGTGGCGTTAGCTTTCCCTTTACTCCAAAACGCTTAACTCCTAGAAGTGGGGACACACGAAGATATACTTTGTCTCCGACCTCGTAAACTGTCTCCTTGCATTTAGAATCTGCATGGCTCTTCTGCCTGGACTGG
Source organism: Triticum timopheevii (assembly GCA_963921465.1). NCBI lineage: Eukaryota > Viridiplantae > Streptophyta > Magnoliopsida > Poales > Poaceae > Triticum > Triticum timopheevii. The sequence goes on from OY997271.1 coordinate 106,577,890, forward strand.
GCTACCTTGAGTCTATCACGAATCAGTTTAACTTTCTCTACGGACTCCTTAATCAAATCTGGTCCAAACAACCGACGATCTCCAACTTCATCCCACAACAACGGGGTCCTGCACCTCCTTCCGTACAAGGCTTCGAAAGGGGCCATCTTCAAACTGGCTTGATAACTGTTGTTGTAACAGAACTCTGCATACGGCAGATTTGTCGTCCCAACTAGATCCATAATCTAGCACACAAGCTCTCAACATGTCCTCCAAAATCTGATTGACTCTCTCGGTCTGTCCATCTGTCTATGGATGAAAGGCTGTACTGAACTATAGCCTGGTACCCAAAGTTTCGTGCAACCGATTCCAAAACTTTGAGGTAAACTGGATTCCTCTATCTGATACAATGGTCCTGTGAACTCCATGCAGACATACGATCCTGGTCATATATATCTTTGCCAACTTAGCACTGGTGTAAGTGGTCTTCGCTGGGATGAAATGAGCTACCTTCATCAACCGATCGACTACAACCCATATCGAGTCATAGCTTGAACGAGTTCTGGGCAATCCTGTGATAAAGTCCAAGCCTATCTTGTCCCACTTCCATTCGGGTATCGGCAATGGTTGTAGCAAACCCGCTGGCTTCTGATGCTCTGCCTTTACTCTCTGACATACATCACATACTGCTACATACTCCGCTATATCCTTCTTCATTCCGGTCCACCAGAAACTGTCCTTCAAATCTAGATACATCTTGGTATTTCCTGGGTGAATCGAATATGGCGAATACTAGGCCTCCTGCAGAATCAAATTCCTGATCTCGGGGTCATTAGGCACATATACGCGATCCTCAAACCATAAGGTATCGTGCTCATCCTCACGAAATCCTTTAGCTTTTCCTTTGCTCATCCTATCCTTTATCTCGGCAATCTCTTTGTCAGTCTTCTGAGCTTCCCTGATCTTATCCATCAAAGTAGATTGAATTTCCAATGCTGCTACATAACCTCTCGGAACTATTTCCAAACATAGCTCGCGAAGATCCTCTGTTAACTCCTTGGGTAATCCTCCGGTCATGAGTGTATTGACATGACTCTTGCGACTCAACGCATCGGCTACTATGTTAGCCTTTCCGGGATGATAGTGAAACTTCATATCATAATCCTTTATGAGCTTCAACCATCTCCTTTTCCTGAGATTCAACTCCTTCTGCGTGAAAATATACTTCAAACTCTTGTGATCCGTGTATACCTCACAGTGGTTTCCGATGAGAAAATGCCTCCCTGTCTTCAACTCATGCACTATGGCTGCTAACTCCAAATTGTGTGTAGCATAGTTTTGCTCATGAGTTAAGCTGTCGTGAGGCCTATGAAACAACTCTTCCCTCCTGCATAAGACTGCTCGAAGTCCTCGACGAGAAGCGTCGCAATGCACTTGATAATCCTTGTGTTGATCTGGAAGAATCAACACTGGGGCTGTAACTAACCGTTTCTTCAACTCCAGAAAACTGGCCTCACATTCCTCAGTCCAATTGAACTTGGTGTCCTTCTTCAACAACTCTTTCATGGGCTTTCAAATCTTGGAGAAATTCTCGATGAACCTCCTGTAGTATCCTGCGAGTCCAAGGAAACTCCGGATCCTCCAACCGACGTGGGTGCTACCCATTTAGTCACAGTGACAACCTGTAACACCCTGGATGTAGCTTTCCATAATTGTAACTCCAACTCTTGCCATTTCCGGCTATGTGATATGTTATTTCCTTCGAGGTTGGATTTTGTCTTTTGTTTTGCATTTTGTTCATGCCATGCATTTCATCTCATAGCATCATGCGCATTGCATCTGCATGTTTTCAAAAGCTTGCATCCGCTTGTAGTTGCCGCTCCTCGCTTCCCTCCGTTGCGTTCATTGACCCTTTCGACACCAACCGTGTTTTCGGTTCCCTCTTGTCAAACCACCTAACCTCTCTCAAACCCCCTCGCGTGTGCGTCCAAAACCTTTCCCGAAACCGACCCGAGCAGTCGTCGCTGTTGGATCCGGATCATCCCCAAACATCCCGAAAGTATCTTCGGTTCTTTGGTGGACTCTCCTAACCTATTTATCTGGGACCGTCCGATTACGATCGAAGGGACCAAATAGCCCCTACTCAAAAATCCACCGGCTATTTATACGCAGGCAAACCCTAGTCCGAGCCATCCCATCCATACCATTCGTCCCATCCGCCGCCTCCTTCCTCGTTTTCCTCTCCTGCCCAATCCACCACCGACCAACCCCCTTCTTCCTCGGGATCCCTCCCGATCCATTCCACCCAACCAGATCACAACGACTGCCTTCCTTGTTTTCAGCATCGAACCAACCCTAGGCCCCCTCGATCCACTCCTTGCCCGAGCCCCGAGCTCCTCCTCGTCCCCGTGCTCGCCTCGGAGCCCAGTAGGACGGCCGCCGCCGACCTCCTCGGTTCCATCCCGAGCCGCAGCTGCAGTTCTCCACCTCGACCAGTGCATCCCCGAGCGAGGAGCGCTTGATATGCTCGTGCTGGAGCACCTCCATGGAGCTGAGGAGCTCCTGTACCTCACCTCCTGCTGACGCCCCCGCCAACCAGATCTGGCGTTGCCCGCCGTCTTCGACCCTACCGCTGCCGCGCCCCAGCTTCACCCTGAACAGCTGCAGCTTCGTCCCGCTCCTATGCTTTGATAGCCAGGTGCCCAAGGCCACGCGCTCCTCCCCTCGCGCAACACCTCGTCGCCGTCTAGAGCATCCTCAAGCCAGAGCAAGCCAGCAGGCAGGCCCCCGTCGCTCCCTCTCCGTCATCTTTCCCCTCCTTCCTGTCTCTCTAACCTCCCCTGCTCTCCCTGTCTTCTCTATTGGACAGGAGCAACCAGAGCGTCCCGAAGCTCCAATCACCGCCAAGTCCAATCTCCGACCAGATCCGTCGAGTCCTGGCCTTCTCCGCTGTTCTGGGTCCTCCCCGCCACCCAAGTCCCTCGCCTTGCCGCCCCTTCGTCCCACTCGTCGGAGCTCTGCTCCCAGCCACCAGCGCCTCTGCTATGCCTTCCGCTCGAGAACGAGTGCATTGACCGCGCCCCCTCCACCTTGTTCAATCCCGCCTGCCAGCAGCCAGATCCACCAAGCCCAGCCGCCAGCTCGCCCGCTTCGGCCTGCCTCCTCCCCGCACCAACGGGCTCGGCCCATGGTGAGCATTCCAGCCACGCCCAGCAGATCCAGCCCGCATATGCTTTTTTCCTGTGCGCTGCGATTTTCCTAATTGTTCAGAAAAGTGCATATTTGCAGTTTGCCCCCTGTTGTTCATGCATATAATAACTCAACAACCATGCATCGGAATAAAATGATTTTAACATGTAAATTGCTTAGAATTTTGTGTAGATTAATAATTTGCAACTTTCACCCATGTTAAAATTGTTTAAACGTGTTGTTTGAATCAGTTTGCTTAAATGCCATGCTAAAACGATTTATATCATAACTAATTAACCGTACCCCCGAATTAAACAAACATTATATGTAAACTCTAGTTGACTAGCTCATTGATCAACTGATAGTCATGGTTTCCTGGCTATGAACATTGGATGTCGTTGATAACGGGATCACATCATTAGGAGAATGATGTGATGGACAAGACCCAATCATAAGCATAGCACAAGATCGTGTAGTTCGTTTGCTAGAGCTTTTTCAATGTCAAGTATCTCTTCCTTAGACCATGAGATCGTGTAACTCCCGGATACCGTAATAGTACTTTGGGTGTACCAAACGTCACAACGTAACTGGGTGATTATAAAGGTGCACTATAGGTATCTCCGAAAGTGTCTGTTGGGTTGACACGGATCGAGACTGGGATTTGCCACTCCGTATGACGGAGAGGTATCTCTGGGCCCACTCGGTAATGCATCATCATAATGAGCTCAAAGTGACCAAGTGGTTGGTGACGGGATCATGCATTACGGTACGAGTAAAGTGACTTGCCGGTAACAAGACTGAACAAGGTATTGGGATACCGACGATCGAGTCTCGGGCAAGTAACGTACCGATTGACAAAGGGAATTGTATACGGGGTTTGATCGAATCCTCGACATCGTGGTTCATCCAATGACATCGTCGAGGAGCAAGTGGGAGCCAACATGGGTATCCATATCCCGCTATTGGTTATTGACCGGAGAGCAATCTCGGTCATGTCTGCATGTCTCCCGAACCCGTAGGGTCTACACACTTAAGGTTCAGTGACGCTAGGGTTATTAGGAAGACTTGTATGTGATTACCAAAAGTTGTTCGGAGTCCCGGATGAGATCCTGGATGTCACAAGGAGTTCCGGAATGGTCCGGAGGTGAAGATTTATATATGGGAAGTTGTCTTACGGACACCGGAAGAATTCGGGGTCGTATCGGTATTGTACCGGGGCCACCGGAGGGGTTCCGGGGTCCACCGGGAGGGGCCACCCCTCTCGATGGGCCACATGGGCCGCAAGGGGCAGGGAGCCAGCCCCTGGAGGGCTGGGCGCGCCCCCCACCTTGGGCCCATGCGCCTAGGGTTGGGGGGGAAACCCTGAAGGGGGCGCCCCCCCTTGCTTGGGGGCCAAGTCCCCCCTCCCTGGCCGCCGCCCCCCCTCTAGATCCCATCTAGAGGGGCCGGCCCCCCTTGCCCCTTCCCCTATAAATAGAGGGGTGAGGGGAGGGATGCTGAACACAACTCAAGGCGCAGCCCCTCCCCTTCCCAACACCTCTCCTCCTCCGTACGTGCTTGGCGAAGCCCTGTCGGAGTACTGCTGCACCAACAATACCACGCCGTCGTGCTGTCGTTGGAGCTGCCTTCCTCAACCTCTCCTTCCTCCTTGCTGGATCAAGACGGAGGAGACGTCGTCCGTCTCGTACGTGTGTTGAACGCGGAGGTGCTGTCCGTTCAGCACTTGGTCATCGGTGATCCGAATCACGGCGAGTACGACTCCATCATCACCATCCCCTTGAACGCTTCCGCACTCGATCTACAAGTGGTATGTAGATGCACACTCACTCCCTTGACTCGTTGCTTAGATGAACTCATAGATGGATCTTGGTGAAACCGTAGGAAAAATTATAATTTTCTGCAACGTTCCCCAACAGTTTTACCATTGCTGAAATGTCTTGTAACTGGGATTTCGAGACTGATCGGGTCTTCCCGGGAGAAGGAATATCCTTCTTTGGTCGTGAGATCTTATAATGGGCTAATTTGGGATACCACTGCAGGGTATAAACTTTTGAGAGCCGTGCCCGCGGTTATGTGGCAGATGGGAATTTGTTAATATCCGCTTGTAGAGAACTTGACACTTGACTTAATTAAAATGCATCAACCGCGTGTGTAGCCGTGATGGTCTCTTTTCGGCGGAGTCCGGGAAGTGAACACAGTTTGGGTTATGTATGAACGTAAGTAGTTTCAGGATAACTTCTTGATCACTTCTAGCTTCTCGACCGTTGTGTTGCTTCTCTTCTCGCTCTTATTTGCGTATGTTAGCCACCATATATGCTTAGTGCTTGCAACATCTCCACCTCATTACAACTTCCTACCCATAAGCTTAATAGTCTTGATCTTGTGGGTCTTGAGATTGCTGAGTCCTCTGACTCACGGATACTACCAAAATAGTTGCAGGTGCTGATGATACCAGTGCAGGCGATGCTACTGAACTCAAGCGGGAGTACGACGAGGACCTTGGTCGTTACTAAGTTTCGTTTCTTGATGATCAGTAGTGGAGCCCGGTTGGGACGATCGGGGATCTAGCATTTCGGGTTGTCTTCTTTTCTTTTGGTTCCGTAGTCGGACCTATGTGTGTACTCTAAAGGATGTATGAATTATATGATCTTTGTGTGAAGTGGCGATTGTAAGCCAACTCTATTTATCCCTTTCTTGTTCATTACATGGGATTGTGTGAAGATGACCCTTCTTGCGACAAAACCACAATGCGGTTATGCCTCTAATTCGTGCCTCAACACGTGGGAGATATAGCCGCATCATGGGCGTTACACAATCTTGGTGGGGTCTACTGCTATTCCTTCTTCGGATATAACATGTCCGAGGAATCCAACTTCTTTCAACCAAAACTCACACTTGCTGAACTTGGCATATAAGTGATGTTCCCTGAGCTTCTCAAGAACCAAACGCAAATGCTCCTTATGCTCTTCTTCATTCTTTGAGTAGACCAACATATCATCAATGAACACTATGGCGAACTTATCCAAAAACTGCATAAACACCTTGTTCATCATGTTCACGAAATAGGCAGGCGCGTTAGTCAGACCAACGGACATAATGGTATACTCGTATAGCCCGTACCTTGTGGTAAAAGTTGTCTTAGGTATATCCCGCTCTCTAATCTTCAGCTGGTGGTATCCTGATCGCAGATCGATCTTGGAAACTACTTTAGCTCCTTGCAACTAGTCAAACAAATCATTGATCATCGGCAGTGGGTACTTGTTCTTGATCGTCACTTCATTCAGCGCACGATAATCAACAACCGTCCTTAATGATCCATCCTTCTTCTCCACTAGAAGCACTGGTGATCCCTAAGGTGATGAACTTGGGCGAATATAACCTTTATCCAGTAACTCCTTAATCTGCTTCTTAATTTCCTCCAAATCCTGGGCGGGCATCCGATACGGTCTCTTTGATATTGGCCCTGTGCCTGGCAAAAGCTCAATCAAAAACTCAATGTCTCTATCTGGTGGCATGCATGACAACTCCTCTGGAAATACATCAGGGAAATCCTTCACCACTGATACTTCCTCCTGTACAACTCCTGATAAGGAATTCACTTGAGTCCTCTTCGGCACATGCCGGGATACATACTTAATCATTCTTCCTTCGGGGGTGGTGAGCATAATCGACTTACTAGCGCAGTCAATGTTCCCTCCATACTTTGATAACCAATCCATGCCTAATATTACATCCAGTCCTTGTGACTCCAATACTATTAGGTCTGAGGGGAACACATAGTTACCAATCTTTAATGGTAACCGATCACACCATAGGCTAGCCATATATTCTGCTCCTGGCGAGGTTACTAACATGGGTGACCTAAGGGCTTGGGTTGGCAGGTTATAATTATCCACAAATCCCCTTGATATGTATGAATGCGATGCACCAGTATCAAAAAGAACGATTGCAGTAAATGACTTAACCAAAAACTTACCTATAACTGCATCGGGTTGCGCTTCAACCTCCTCCATGCTAACGTGGTTCACTTGTCCCCTGTTGAAAGGGTTGGGCTTCTTCCCAGAGCTTCCATTGCCATTTCTATTCTTTGCTTCAGAACACTTTGTGGCGTAATGTCCATTCTTCCCGCACTTGAAACAAGTAATGTGACTTAGATCCTTCTTGGCGGGCGTTGCTGGGTTGGAACGGTTCTGGCCGTTACTTCCTCCACTCCCATTCCCATTCTTGGGGCCACTATGGTTATGCGAACTTCCTCCATTGGAATTATGGCCTCCATGGTTATGGTGAAAGTGTCCTCCCGAATTTGGGGTAAAACGGGGCCTCTATTGAGCTCCTGAATTGTACTTCCCTTGTCCATACTTCCTCTTGCGGTTGTCTATCTGCTGCTGCTTCCCTTCAATCATGAGAGCTCTATCTACCAACTCCTGGTAGTTGATGAAGGTTGCCACCATCAACTGCATGCTTAGCTCGTCATTCAGTCCTTCCAGAAACTTCTCCTGATTAGCGGCATCTGTAGCAACATCATCCGAGGCATAACGTGCTAACTTACTAAAATCATCCACATACTAGCCCACTGTGCGTCCTCCTGGGCGCAGGTTGTGAAACTCGCGCTTCTTCATGGCCATAGCTCCTGCTGAAACATGGGCAGTGCGGAAAGCCTGCTGAAACTGGTCCCATGTAATAGTGTCAATGGGGTAAGTGGCTGTGAAATTCTCCCACCATGATGTTGCTGGTCCATCAAGCTGATGTGCGGCAAAACGCACTCTCTCCGCATATGTGCGTCCTGCAGTGGTCAGCTCCCTTCCAATCTTGCGGAGCCAATCATCTACAACAATCGGCTCGGTGCTACTAGAGAGCACTGGCGGATTCAGCCTTAGGAAATGGGCTAAGTGATCAACAGGTGGTGGTGGTGGTGGTGGGTTGTTGTTGTTCCCTTGGTTCTGATTCTAAACTAGTAGCTGCATCAGGGTATTCTGTTGCTGGATCAGCTGAGTGAGCTCTGGTGGGAAAGCAAATCAATTATCACGTCTCGGAGGCATCTAATGGGTTTAGAAAAGGTGAGAAAACAGAATAGAATAAGGTCTAGAGGGAGAACACTACCCATATGCACATGAGACAAACACAATCATATCACTTCAATCAATTCAAACAAGGGCATACAATCGGTCTAACTATCGTTACAAAAGTGCTCGGACTATACTATATACATCGGGGAATACTACTACTGATATGGTGGTCAACTAGAAGTCTTTAATCGGTGGAAGACTCCATGATATCTGCTCCAGCTTCATCAGGATATTCATCATCGCTATCGTCGGGATCTGAGTCGGTGTCGTCGATGATGATGTAGTCCTCCGAGCGAATGTCCTTGGAATCGTCGTCATCCCCTCCTGGCGCAGGGTTTCCCATCAATACTCCTAGCTTCCTTGTCAGGTCATCATTCTTCTCCACGAGTATCATCATTTCCTCCTCATATCTGTCGCGTGTAGACTTGAGTTCTTCCTCCAGCTCTGTGATCCTGATCATTGCCTTCTTCAAATCTATCATGCCTGCGCATATCTGGTTCTCTTGGCGACGAATGTGTTGGTTTAAATCCTGGATGAAAGCTGCAATGGACCTATCCCTCCTGGTGCTCATCATCTCCCATTGCTCATCTCGGCGCCCACAAATATGGTAGATAGTACCTTGAGATCCTTGTGGTAAACTTCTCCAATGCGTCCCATGGTGATGTGGGCTGCCATGCTCTTTCCTAGACTCCAGGTTGGTGCATCAAAGGAAAACTCTATGGGCTCAGTGACTGGCATGAACGTCCTTCCTGGAACTTGAACTCAAATCATCCAATGCTCCTCTTCTAGTAAAGTGGTGATGTAGGTCCCGGTGAAGCTTGGTATTCCAATGTTCAGGTACCTAGTAACTTCCTTCAAGCATCGTCCAAAAGGAGTGTCTTCATCCGGTTGTGTAAACTTGTTCCTTGAGTCCGCCATCCTATAGAGTAGAAAAGAGGAGAGTAGTCAGAAATGAGAAGAGAGGAGTGACCTATGGTTTTAGCTTAGTGGTCGTGTCCTACAGTCAGCGTGTGCTCTGATACCATCTTGTAGCAACTAGACCTCAAATAGTCTAGTCTTTGTGCATTAGTGTCATCCCTGGATCGGTAATGCTGACACGCACAGTACTTGAGGATTTATAACAGAGTTTCAATCACACACTTATTGCATCGAATGTCTCAAAAGAAAACTTATTACAATAATATGGCTTAAGGCCATATTAATACGATAACAATGGAAGGCTTGGAAGATAAAGTGAGTCCATCAAACTCCAACGGCATAGCTGAGTGAACGATAACGACCCGTGGCACCTTACTCGTCATCTGAAAAGTCTGCAACATGAAATGTTGCAGCCCGAAATGGGTCAGCACATGGAATATGCTGGCAATGTAACACATAGAGTAATGAACAGAATGAATGCTATCGCTACATGCATATATGGTTGGTGGAAAGTTCTATGGTTACAGTTGAAAGTACATGTAGTCCCCATGTATGGTTTTGTTAATTAAATGACAATACTAATGGATGAATGTTTGCATTGAGATATACATTTGAAGGAAAGTTCCATTTGCAATGCATGAAGAATATTGGATGAATTGGTGGATGAAATCCATCAACATAAATATATGCATTGAGACTTGATAATGAATGACAATTCCTATGAAGAAACAATGACATCAAGTTATATAGGAAGGTTTGTTCCATGGGTGATGCAAGAAGGATATTGAATGGATTCGGAATGAATGCCATGTACATATAGTTGTGCATCAAGATTAATCATGGAGCAAAGATAAAGGTTGACCTAGATGAAGATCGAAGATTGAATTCAAAGATGGTCAACACACAAGCGCAAATCATGTGCCACATGATATCTTGTGGTATGGTAAGAATTTGTCAATTGCGCTTTGTGTACTAACCCATACTATGTGTTGCCTATGTTTATGAGGGTTAGGAGATTCCCATGGGCTCGCATCGAGAGAGAGATTTCAAGTGTCTATGAGAGGATGATATCAAGTGTTGATGATCATGGTTGACAACGGCAAGTTCAAGATAACTATCCAGAAGGATTACATGCTTGAAGCTTGTGGATGATCACATGATGGACACGTGAAGATAAATACACAGCAAAGCTTCCCACATTGTGTATGGGGGAGCTACTTGAAGACTTCATCAATGTCTTGCCATTCAACTTGAGTCAAGAAAAACTTCAACTTCAAGCTCAAGTGAAAGGCTCGAGTCAAAGGTATTAGTTCCTTCGACGTTAGTGTTGTGGAGTGATGAACACCGAAGGAACACATACACTCAAGAATGGATTCTTGATAGCTATGTAGTGTAGCTCTTTTATGATTCTTGAGTTATAGGGATCCCGCACTATTAAGATGGGATCAAAGGGGTTTGTGATAGATTTGCTAAAGTCAACATCTTCTCTACAAAATTCCACTCCTATCCTATATACCAAAGAAAATCCAAAGCCGAATAGGTTACCCAAATATATGATAAAACCTTTGCATATTTGGCATCCTCCTTTTTGGTTTATCTTGGGTTGTTCTCTATGTGAGGACCTAGGATTTTTCAATAGCTTCAAAACGAGACCAAGATCATCAAAATCGGAGTCCGGATGTAAAAGTTGTGCCTGTTTCAGTTTCTGGGCTGCAGTAGAATGGTTTGGCCGGATCATCCGGGTTCCCTCCCAGATCATCCGGGCTTTGCCCTGATCATCCGGGTTCCAGGCCGAATCATCCGGGTTACTCGAAAAATTCATCACAGAAACTTATTCTGCTAGCCGGATCATCCAGCTACCCTCCCAGATCATCCGGGAATTGCCCGGATCATACGGCTATGTCCACGGACATCCGGGTATCTACTTCACCACATTGTATATTGACCTTCCCGGACCATCCGGGCATTGCCCGGATCATCCGGGCAGGTCAACAACCGCGGGAAACGGCTCTATTTTCTTGGGGGTATAAATATCCCTCTCCCACTCTGGGAGAGGGTTGACCACTCCATCCAAAATCGCCCCAAGAACACAAGTGGCTCCTTCTCACTTCTCCTACACAAAATCTTAGATCCCAGAGATTAGTGAGTGTTCTTCAGAGTTGTTCCAATCAGAAGATAGATCCTCTCCCTCTCCCTCTTGTGACCAAAGCAATTCGTGATTTGAGCAAGTCTTGGGCATTTCTCCCTTGATCTCGTTACTCTTGGAGCTTGGAGACTCCTAGGCGGTAGGAGTGCTCCGCTGAGGAATCAACTTGTGATTTGTCCCCGGGAAAGTTTGTGAAGGTTTGGAGGCCGCCTCAAGGTCTACCACTAGTGGTTGAGAATCGCCTTCGTGGTGATATCTCAAGGAGAATAGGGTGAGCCTTCATGGCGTTGGAGTGCCTTCGCGGTAACATCCCCTCTCTAACGGTGACTAGCTTCCCTCCAAGGAAGTGAACATCGCGATACATCCTGATCTCCATGTCTTCGGTTAATTCTAACCCTACCCACTACTTGTGGTTTACTTTGGTCTCTTGACCTTGCATTCACTATATCTTGTTGTCCTCATTATATTATGTTGGTTACCATATCGTAGAGATTATCTAGGCCAACAATTTATAGTCTGCAACTCATACTTGCTACTATTGTTCTATCGTGTGCTTAGTGTGAATTGCTAAGTTGTAACATTCATTTCCATATCTTGTGACATAACTTGTGTAAGCTTGTAGGGCTTACTTGAGTTTGATTGTATCATTCAATTCCATATATTGTGATACAATTTGCGTAAGCTTGTGTTGCTTACTTGTGGTTGTGTGTATTATTCATTTACATATCTTGTGATATACATTGAGTAAGTTTGTGTAACTTACTTGTGCTTACTCATATCCTCGTTGTTCTCATCTTGTTTATCCTAAGTTGTTGGTGCACTTAGTGAGCCTGGTATATTTAGGATTTGTGCTTGAAAAGTATCCGCTTAGTTTATTTCCGCATTAGTATATAGCCAAATCCGTTTAATATTTTAAAACGCCTATTCACCCCACCCCACCCCCCTCTAGGCGACATCGTGGTCCTTTCAATTGGTATTAGAGCCCGGTCTCTCCTTATTAGGCTTCACCGCCTAGAGAGTAACGATGTCGACTAGTGAACTAGTGCACAACAACACTTCTGATTTGGATGGCACAAATTATCACCTATGAAGAATCCGCATGCTTTGTCACTTTCGGGCCATGGGTCCAAATGCTTTGCGAATTGTTCTTATAGGAATTTCTATTGCTAAGGATGGACATTCTCCATCTATTGAGGATATGTATCTTGATTGTGATACTTCTCTTGTCATTCATCAAGCTTTAACCTTTGAAGTGTTTAAGGTAGTCACGACTTGCAAGTCGGCTCATGAGACTTGGACCAAACTTGAAGATATATATGGTGGGTCCAATCTTGATGAAGATAATATTCTATTTGGGGAGTTGATGGAGGAGTTCTCCACATTTTTAAATCATGAAGAGCTCTCTATTACTTCCACCTCCGATTACTTGCACACTTCAATATCTTGCACTTCACCAACATGTGGTGTGCCACAAGGTGATGACATGGTGAGTGAAGAAATATCTTGTGATGATGGTGTTAAGCTCATTTGTGATGATATGCTTGATCTCCCATGTTGCCATGATAGAAATGCCTTGGTTTCCTCTAGTTATTCTATGACTAACCATGTAGAGGAAATCAAGAAAGATGAGGCATGCTTGATTGATGAAGAACCCTCTTCTTCAAAAGAATCATCATCAACCCCCTTTGTTCACATGTGCCTCATCGCAAGAGGTAATGACGAGGTATCATCTTCTCTTAGTGATAATGATGATAGTTGTAATGAGCATGATGATGATGACTTGACTCAAAATCTCTATGAGATTGGGAAAACTCTTCATAGAGCTTAAAATAACACTTATAAAAGGTTCCAAGTTGTTATTGCTTGCTTTAAAAAACGTAATGACTTATTTCTTACTGAGCAAGCAAAAAGTGAACAACTTGAACTTGAACTTGCTAAGGCTCATCAATGTATTAGTGACTTGAGGTCTTTAAAAGAAGAGATTGAAGTTACTCATTGTAAACTTAAAGAGGATTTTGAGCACCTTGACCTTGGCTACAAGAATGTCAAAGTAGAGCTCACCAAACTCTCTAAGTCTCCTGAGGAACTTCAAGCTACTCATGCATAGTCTCTAGTTTATACATGCTCCTCTAATATTGATAATGATGCTTGTGCTACTAACTCTATCTTGTGTGAAGCACCGATGTTGACAGAAAATGTTGAGCTAAGGACTCAACTTGATTTGCTAACTAGCAATTATGGGAAATTGGAAGAAAGTTATGAAAAGCTCTCAGGCACTCATGAGGATCTTCTAATCTCTCATGATGGGCTAAAGTTAGCTCATGAGGCTATGTTCACCAAGATAAAATCGTGTGAGTCTCATGTGGATCTTAGCACATCTTCTACTCAAAATGCCTTATTGCCATGTGCTAGTCCTTGCAATTCCTCTCTACATGATATTGATACACCTCATGATGAATTGCTCACCTTGTCTTGTTGCTCTAACCATGAAGTTTCTACTTCCACTACTCCTCTTGTTTCTAGTCTTGAAACTAACCATGTAGAGGAAATTAATGAGCTCAAGGCCCGAGTCACTAGTTTGAAGAAAGACTTGGAGAAGTGCGATAATGAACATAGTTTTCACTCCAACAAGAAGAAATCCATGAACAAGAAAAGGGGGCAAGACCGAGCCAAGAATGAGCCTAACATTTCTTGCTTTAAGTGCAAAAAGGTTGGACATCACGTGAGATATTGTCCACTAAAGAAAAGGGCTTATAAAGGGAAGCTACATGGGAAGTGGCCTCAAGCTCAATCTCAAGTTCAACCTCAAGTTGAAGAACAGCCACTATCCATGATGAACCATGTTATTACTTCCCAAGTTGAGAAAGTAAAGAAGAAGAGAAGGGGGAGTACATGTTGGTATATTTGCCGTAAGAAGGGACACATAGCTTCATCATGTCCAAACGGTAACATCTCTAAGCCTCCAATTATCAATGATCATTATTCACTTAGGAAGGATATTGATGGTAATATGTTTGCCAAGTATGTTGGTGCCCAAAGTGGTTTGAAAGTGGATAAGACCATTTGGGTTGCCAAGACTATTGTTACTAACTTCTTAGGACCCAACGTGGTTGGGGACCATCGAGTTCAAAATTGATCAATATGTGTGGAGGGCATTGGAGAGTTGGCTAGTTCATGAAGAAAAATGATTCTCACCATTCATTATGGTTCAAACCAAGTCAAGTGAATTATCATCATATTTGTCATTCCAATGCTCCTCGTGGCGGTAACTTGTATTTATATTGTCTACATTGAAAGTTACTAGCCCCATGCATGTTTAGGTTTTGTTCCTAGCATGTGTTTGTATATGTCATGCCTCCTAATATGCTTGATTCGTGTTATCTAGCATGTGTAGGTTGCTATGCACATCATATAGTTGTATGTGTGGTTTCGAGCCTTTATTGCTTCATTAGTTGAATCTTCCTTGGCTCTTTTGAAATATTAATGGATCATAACATTATGGGGCAGTGCTATGTTTTACGCATATCACAGACCTTAAATGTGTATATATGTAGGATACCACCTAGTATTGTTAGTGAAATATTATCTAGTTACTATGTGGTATGTAAATTAGATTTGAAACTCATATCCTCATCCATTAATTATCCTTAGTTGGGTTTCATTTGCCTCTTGTGGATAATACATGCATTATCACATTATGGGGGAGTGATATACTTTGTGTATATCAGTTCTCGTGTGAACATTAACAATAGAGGTTTGCCAGTTTGCCACTTAGAATTTATATTTGAGATTATCTTGTATCTCTGTGGCATGCAATGCTTTATTTGAGTATGGTATTCTTGTGCGGTTTTACCCATAGTTATCTTAAAAATCGTATTTGGAAAATCATTTGAATAAAGCCATTCCAATTGTTATCTATCTAATTGGAATGTTAATAATATGTTATCCAAGCATTGTGTTTATTTCTAAACTCTCATGTTATGCTTGTGTTAGTATAGATGATCATGTACTTATTTGGTTTCTACACCGAATGACAACTCGAAACACCATTTTGTTCGAGTTCATCTTATTAGTTTGTATGGAGTTATGGTAGTTTGTTATCTCATTGTTTATAGTGTCCTATATCTACTTGAGCGAGATATTCCCATGAGTATGTGTGCAATGCATATCTTATATGCTCATTGGTTTTCCTTTGTTCATATGTTGAACTTTGCATGCTATCATATGTTGATTTGTCACTTTGAGTCATTTTGGGCAACATGAATGCCTAGTGATGTTATTGGAAGTATTAATGGTTAGGTGTTCATTTGTCCAACTTGTATCTCCCTGGATTTTGGTAGGCTTGTGCATGCCTATTTACTATGTGTAAATTTGATGCCTTGTTCGCTTTATTTGATCCCATATACATATGGTAAATCCATCAAATTCTTAATAGCTAAGATGTGCATGAAATTCAAATTCATATTGATATGCACATATTTAAGTGTTTTTACCCTATTTTTTATTGTTATGCTAACAACTTCGGACACAATAAGTTTGTGGACCATATTGTACTTAAATTATTATAGGTACATTTGAGGAGCATTGGGTGCTTGGCTTATTCATGAAGGTGGTGGCACTATGAGGAAATTAGAGCCAAGCTTGAACCATAACCTACTACATCATTCCAATGCTATCTCGGTTACAAGTATCTACTTCATGCATACATTTCTTGCATTCAACCTTGTGTAGGTTGCATCATGGCATGAATTTCTTGACTCATTCTTGTTATACTTGTTTCCTTTCTCAAAGCATCCCAACAATGATCTCCTGTTGCTAGTTGTGATGTCTTTTATGGTTGTGTGTTTGGAGTTCATTAATATATGATAAGATTATATTAAGCCATGTGCTATACTTTCAAGCAAATATCTCATTGGTATATTTTTTCTCTCTTGTTTGGATATCTTATTCTTTCCTTGTGTAACTATTTCATGTGTACATCCTTCTTTGCGGATATATATCATCATGATTGTCATCTACCTAGAATCTTATACACATGAGAGAAGTTACATCCCTAGTTGATATCCCCATTTTTTTCATGTCCACCATTTCATTCGCTTTTTATATCTTTGGTGGCTCTATGGAAGCATTTGTTTTATGAGTGCGTATCTTACCTCTTTGCATCTTAGTGCACTCATGTTCGGTGAAGATTGTTGTCATCTTGCTTGTCTTGACAAGCCTATTATTTCCTATCTTCATCATGGGTTGTCACAAGCTTTGATTTTTAATTTGCTATTAGTGAGAACCCATTTGCTTGATGTGTGGGTGACCTTCTTAACTTTGTGTGTGTGGGAAGGACATGTCTGGCACCTTGTATCTCAATTACTCAAGACTATGTTGATTCTTAATTCTCATCCTTATATTAGTCATCCTTATAATAGTCTTCTCAAGTTCTTTGACATGACTCACACACATCATTTTGGTTGTGCCTATTCTTAGGTTACCTCATTTACATGTTGCTCAACCATATGTTTGTTGCAAATGCTAGGCTTCTTTTCTTATCTATGCTTGCTTACAATTTTTTTGTGTTCCTATTGATTCTGGGAGAGTCATGATCCTATTTTGTGCACTTGTATCCAAATACAAAAATTCTAAATAATGCACAAATCATGGGGAGCTTCTCCATTTTCCTTAGAACACTCCTTTACTCAAATCGTAATATTCTTTTATCCTTTTGGCTCATCGGATTTTTTGATTACTTGCTTCACTTTGTGTTGTGCAAATGAGATCAATTTGTGCCATGTGCTTTGTGTCATGTGCCTTGCTATTATGACTAGGCTCAAGTTGTATAATAGTGGATTCACTTGTGGATATCATGTTCTTATCAATTGCAACCTTTCTTTTTGTGCATATGAGTTTCTTTGTCGATATATATCATGAATATTATTGGCCACTTCAAAAAATTACATGAAAAAGTTCATATCTTCGTATCGGATTGCATTCTATAGATTCCGAGCTCGTTTAATTGTTCATCATTTAAATATGTGCATTTGTTTTTAGTCACATTTTGTGATATGCACACATCAAGGAGGAACTCATACTATATTGGTCGGCTAGATGTTTTGTCTTCCATTCTAGCATTTGTTGCCAATAGGGGAGAAGTTTAGAGGGTTTAAGATAAATATCTTTTGTAGTTCTTGTTGTCACTCATGCGTATCTACCCTTGTTATATATTCCTATTGCATGGATGAGTATTGTATATAGAGAAATCTTCTCCTAGTTTATGTCAACCAATATATGTAATGACATTCAAAGTTCATTCACACATGCATATATTGTGGGGGAGTTTGCTCTATATACTATGGGTGTACTATCATGAAATGCTTGTGTAGTGTCCTGATGATAATACAACCATCCCATGTATATAATTTATCCTCGGATAAATTGCATCCTTGTTTAAAAATCATTATATAAACCCTCTTGTTGAGATTGTCATCAATTACCAAAATGGGGGAGATTGAAAGTACATGTAGTCCCCATGTGGGGTTTTGGTAATTAAATGACAATACTAATGGACGAATGTTTGCATTGAGATATATATTTAAAGGAAAGTTCCATTTGCAATGCATGAAGAATATTGGATAAATTGGTGGATGAAATCCATGAACATAAATACATGCATTGAGACTTGATAATGAATGACAATTCCTATGAAGAAACAATGACATCAAGTTATATAGGAAGGTTTGTTCCATGGGCGATGCAAGAAGGATATTGAATGAATTCGGAATGAATGCCATATACATATAGTTGTGCATCAAGATTAATCATGGAGGAAATATAAAGGTTGACCAAGATGAAGATCAAAGATTGAATTCAATGATGGTCAACACACAAGCGCAAATCATGTGCCACATGAGATCTTGTGGTATGGTAAGAATTTGTCAATTGCGCTTTGTGTACTAACCCATACTATGTGTTGCCTGTGTTTTTGAGGGTTAGGAGATTCTCATGGGCTCGCACCGAGAGAGAGAGATTTCAAGTGTCTGTGAAAGGATGACATCAAGTGTTGATGATCATGGTTGACAAGGGCAAGTTCAAGATAACTATCCCGAAGGACTACATGCTTGAAGCTTGTGGATGATCACATGATGGACACGTGAAGATAAATACAAAGCAAAGCTTCCCACATTGTGTATGGGGGAGCTACTTGAAGACTTCACCAATGTCTTGCCATTCAACTTGAGCCAACAAAAAACTTCAACTTCAAGCTCAAGTGAAAGGCTCGAGTCAAAGGTATTAGTTCCTTCGACGTTAGTGTTGTGGAGTGATGAACACCGAAGGAACACATACACTCAAGAACGGATTCTTGATAGCTATGTAGTGTAGCTCTTTTATGATTCTTGAGTTATAGGGATCCCGCACTATTGAGAGGGGATCAAAGGTGTTCGTGATAGATTTGCTCAAGTCAACATCTTCTCTACACAATTCCACTCCTATCCTATATACCAAAGAAAATCCAAAGCCGAATAGGTTACCCAAATATATGATAAAACCTTTGCATATTTGGCATCCTCCTCTTTAGTTGATCTCGGTGGTTCTCTATGTGAGGACCTGGGGTTTTTCCATAGCTTCAAAACGAGACCAAGATCATCAAAATCGGAGTCCGGATGTAAAAGTTGTGAGTGTTTCAGTTTCTGGGCTGCAGTAGTAAGGTTTGGCCGGATCATACGGGTTCCCTCCCAGATCATCCGGGCTTTGCCTGGATCATCTGGATTCCAGGCCGAATCATCCGGGTTACTCGAAAAATTCATCACAGAAACTTATTTTGCTAGCCGGATTATCCGGCTAACCACCCGGATCATCCGGCTATGTCCCTGGACATCCGGGTATCTACTTCACCACATTGTATATTGACCTTCCCGGATCATCCGGGCATTGCCCGGATCATCCGGGTATGCGTCCAGATCATCCGGGTAGGTCAACAACTACGTGAAACGGCTCTATTTTCTTGGGGGTATAAATATCCCTCTCCCACTCCAGGAGAGGGTTGACCACTCCATCCAAAATCGCCCCAAGAACACAAGTGGCTCCCTCTCACTTCTCCTACACCAATTCTTAGATCCCGGAGAGATTAGTGAGTGTTCTTGAGAGTTGTTCCAATCAAAATATAGATCCTCTCCCTCTTGTGACCAAAGCAATTCGTGATTTGAGCAAGTCTTGAGCATTTCCCCCTTGATCTTGTTACTCTTGGAGGTTGGAGACTCCTAGGCGGTAGGAGTGCTCCGGTGAGGAATCAACTTGTGATTTGTCCCTGGGAAAGTTTGTGAAGGTTTGGAGGCCGCCTCAAGGTCTACCACTAGTGGTTGAGAATCGCCTTCGTGGTGATATCTCAAGGAGAATAGGGTGAGCCTTCATGGCGTTGGTGTGCCTTCGTGGTAGCATCCACCTCTCTAACGGTGACTAGCTTCCCTCCAAGGAAGTAAACATCGGGATACATACTCGTCTCCGTGTCTTCGGTTAATTCTAAACCTAGCCACTACTTGTGGTTTACTTTGGTCTCTTGACCTTGCATTCACTATATCTTGTTGTCCTCATTATATTGTGTTGGTTACCATATCGTAGAGATTATCTAGGCCAACAATTTATAGTCTGCAATTCATACTTGCTACTATTGTTCTATCGTGTGCTTAGTGTGAATTGCTAGGTTGTAACATTCATTTCCATATCTTGTGACATAACTTGTGTAAGCTTGTAGGGCTTACTTGAGTTTGATTTTATCATTCAATTCCATATATTGTGATATAATTTGTGTAAGCTTGTGTTGCTTACTTGTGGTTGTGTGTATTATTCATTTACATATCTTGCGATATGCATTGAGTAAGTTTGTGTAACTTACTTGTGCTTACTCATATCCTCATTGTTCCCATCTTGTTTATCCTAAGTTGTTGGTGCACTTAGCGAGCCTAGTATATTTAGGATTTGTGCTTGAAAAGTATCCGCTTAGTTTATTTCCGCATTAGTATATAGCCAAATCTGTATAAGATTTTAAAACGCCTATTCACCCCCCTCTAGGCAACATCGTGGTCCTTTCAATTGGTATCAGAGTCCGGTCTCTCCTTATTAGGCTTCACCGCCTAGAGAGTAACGATGTCGACTAGTGAACTAGTGCACAACAACACTTCTGATTTGGACGGCACAAATTATCACCTATGGAGAATCCGCATGCTTTGTCACTTTCGGGCCATGGGTCCAAATGCTTTGCGAATTGTTCTTATAGGGATTTCTATTGCTAAGGATGGACATTCTCCATCTATTGAGGATATGTATCTTGATTGTGATACTTCTCTTGTCATTCATCAAGCTTTAACCTTTGAAGTGTTTAAGGTAGTCACGACTTGCAAGTCAGCTCATGAGACTTGGACCAAACTTGAAGATATATATGGTGGGTCCAATCTTGATGAAGATAATATTCTATTTGGGGAGTTGATGGAGGAGTTTTGCACATTTTTAAATCATGAAGAACCATCTATTACTTCCACCTCTGATTACTTTCACACTTCAATATCTTGCACTTCACCAACATGTGGCGTGCCACAAGGTAATGACATGGTGAGTGAAGAAATATCTTGTGGTGATGGTGTTAAGCTCATTTGTGATGATATGCTTGATCTCCCATGTTGCCATGATAGAAATGCCTTGGTTTCCTCTAGTTATTCTATGACTAACCATGTAGAGGAAATCAAGAAAGGTGAGGCATGCTTGATTGATGAAGAACCCTCTTCTTCAAAAGAATCATCATCAACCCCCTTTGTTCACATGTGCCTCATGGCAAGAGGTAATGACGAGGTATCATCTTCTCTTAGTGATAATAATGATAGTTGTAATGAGGATGATAATGATGATAGTCTACCTCTTCAAGAGCTCATGCAACTTACTCAACTATGCCAGAGCCCATATTGGCTTGTGGTTGCACACGGAAGTTTCTAGCATGACTAATCTAATGATCCCTTTGAGCCTGGGTGGCGAACCGTAGGATGATCACACGGGTAGTCCGGGATATCCTAGGATAACACTGGATTCTCCAGGTGCCCTAACAACCACTGGGTACTCCAGGGTGCCTCAACCAATCCACCTAGATGTGTATTTAAGTAGCCACCTTAAGTTAAGCATTAATTAGCAATACTCACATCTTTCATGGATACACTCACCCAAACCACGTCTATGAGCATAACATAGCAATCCTGAGCATACGTAGGAGTAACTCCCAAAGGTTTGATAATAAAAGGGCAGTAGGTTCTACCTCATCATCTACTTCCCAAACCCACATGTTATTCAAATCCTAACCATGCAATGTTTGAGGGTTGTAACAAATGCATAAAAACTGGGTAATAAAGAGGTATGATCAAAGTGTTACTTGCCTTGTTGATGATCTGCAAAACCTAGAGACTCGTTGTAGCACGCTTTGCACTCCGGGAATTCTATCGCAAGCAAACAATAACATACATAAGCACTCAACTAGAAGCACGGGTAAAACTCAAATAAGAAAAGATCTAACCAGAAAGTTCAACTGAAGAACTCCGGTTTGCAAAAAGAATCAAATCAAATGGAGCAACAAAACTCAAACTATGAAAGAAACAAGATCCATTTACTAATCTGGACTAAAGTCAAATTTTACAATACCAAAATCTTGTTCAAGTTGGTTAAACAGAAATAGGGTTTCGAGACGAAGATCTAGGTGCTTGAATCGCCTGAAACGGATAAACGAGCGAAAAGATAAACTAAAACGAAGAACAGGGCAGAAATCACGATCGAAAATAATCATGGAAAAACCCTGGAAAAATAAAACGCAACGAACAGGCTAACGAACAAATGTTCACTGTTTGTGGCTAACGGACGAACAGTGTTCGTTAAAACGAACGTACGGACAAACATCCGCTATTTAACTAAATTGAAAAAAACCGAACCGATCTGAAAAAACCCAGATCTAGGGTTCTAAAAAACCTAACAGTTCTTAAAAAACCGTACGACTGCGGCGGTGATATATACCTCCGGCGAGGTCGAGATCGGCGGCAGCGGGAAGCGGGACGGGCGGCTCCGGCAGCGGCGGGCGGTGCGGCGGCGGGGCTCCGGCGGCACGGGGCGGCTCCAGCGGTGGTGGCGGTGCAGGCAGGCGGCGGCGGCGCGGCGCACGGATCGAGGTGGGGCGGGGCTGGCGGCTAGGGTTTCGGCGGGTTTGGGCCCCCGGGCTTATAAGGCCCGGTCGGGCTAGTGTCCAGGTCGGATACGGCCCGGTTAGGTCAGTTAGCTTTTTTTAAAAATAATCCTGACACCGAAAAACTAATAAAAGAAAAACTAAACGGAGTCCAAAAATCCTGAAATAAATTTTCACGGTCCTCTAATAATATTGCGGACAAAGAGAACATTTATTTGGGCCTCTAATGAAATTTTTAAAAACGCATTTTTTTCCTAATTCAAATAAAATAGCAATAAAACTCCAAATAAAATTCTTATTTGATTTTAATATTTTCCTCCAATATTTCTTTATTTTCGGAGAAGTCATTTTATCCCCTCTCTTTTATTTTTCATATAAAAAATATTCGAAGAGAAAAATAATTAACACCAAATGATCCCCTTTTCAAAATTTGAGAAAAACTCAAATATGAAAACAACGAAATCCCCAACTCTCTCGTGGGTCCTTGAGTTGCTTAGAATTTCTAGGATCAACCAAAAATGCATTAAAATATGATATGCAATGATGTCCTAATGTATAATATTCCAAATTGGAAATTTGGGAGGTTACACTTTACTTATGGCCACACCAGATTCTTTTACCTGGTTTTTTCCTTTTTACAGATGGCCATCATACTATACCCTTCAAGGACACTTCACAACGGAGACAAAGGCGCAGACGTGCAGCAGGGCCCCGTATTAAGGTTTCTTCTTTAGTTTAAGACCCTGTGTAAACCTTTTTTTATCTCTTTTTGTTTTATACTTTCCTGGCATATAAAATGTCCAAGAAAGATATCAGCATTGTCTGTAAGTATACAGCTCGCCGTATTAAAGTGGACGTTATAGAAGCAGCTTGGTTCATATTGTGTTTTGAGATTTATGCTCTCACCACCTGCACTCTTTCCCCACGTCGGATTGCCATACGTGCCTTGATACCAGGGTCTATCACCAGGGGTTGTATTCAGCCCGGTGTATATTGAAAAGTCCGGACACCTGTAGGGAGTATTCGGCGTCGCAAGTTTGGCCTTATATGCATCAGCTTCGAATCATGTCTTTCGTCAATAGTTGGGTTGCCCATTTCTTGTGCTTACTACCTTACGTTCTGCTATATCGGCTAGGGTAGTAAAGGGAGAACTACTGCGATTGTGTCCTGGCTCGTCCGGATGAGCACCTTAGTAGAGAAAGCCGAAAACTGACTGTCATGATGCGACCAGAGCTGGTCAACCACTCGATGACTCATCAGAATCTTTGCGATTCCCCCCGTGTTAAATGAAGGACCATCCTTCTGGTCACGTATGTACACGCACCATACTCGGATAACCGCAGACATACCATGGGCTATGTAGTAGCCCCACCGTCAAACTTCTATGGCTAAGTGAAAGTGTTAAAGCTCTATAGTCCGATTGCCTAGTTCGCCGCACTAACACCTCCTTAATGGACCAAGATGTTGGGTAAAGTGTGATCAAGTGCTTTTCCGAACACCCCCGTATTATACGCGAGGGGGCTGAAGCCAACGACTACAAACTTTCAGATTATATATATATAAAAGACGGTCGCACAGGAGGCACCAAAACTTTTTGGGCAAAAAGTATAAAAACATAGCCTTAAATATATCATATTATTGTTATTTCAATTTTGATACACTTTACTCAAACATAATATTTTTCGAGCACTGACCCTCTATCAAGCGGGCACCCTCCAGGACATCTTCAAAGCAATGTTCTGGCATGTTAAGGTCCTTGCCTTTGGGTGGACTCTGCGCTGCAATATCGGTGGCCTTCCTCTTCGCCCAGTACATCTTGACACGGGCAAGGGCCATCCGTGCACCATCTATGCACGTTGACCGCTTCACAGCGTCAATACGCGGCACCGCATTAACAAGTTACCGCACCAAACCAAAATAACTATTTGGAATGGGGTCAGTTGGCCACAGCCGGGCTATGACGTCCTTCATGGCAGTACCAGACATCTTGTGGAGCTCGGCCCACTGGGCCATCTGTTCGTTCAATAGTGGACACTTTGGCGTGTCAAATTGCGACCAAAATAGCTTTTCCATCGCATGTCCTTCTTGCACATGGAAAAACTGATTCCCATCGGCAGCACTCTTCGACAGGTCCATAAAGGCGTCTGGAGAACTCCATAGTTGATTAAGTGGTGCATACTTCGGATCGCCAAACTTAGTTTGCAATAAAAAGGGCTTACCAGCCGCGATCTCCCCAGCTTGTCAGATCTCCTCCCGAGCTGCTCTAGACTCAGGCCGGGCTTCCTTCGCCTCTTGTAAGGCCTTGTCAAGATCGTCCGCTTTGGCTTTGTTATCTTTCTCAAGAACTTGGCATCAGCTAGTGGCATCCTTCAGCTCAAGTGCCATAGTAGATATTCTCTCCTCGCACTGACGCTGAGCAGTATGCTCGGCTCTTAATTCGGCGGCTATCTTTTCGGCAGCCGCATTACTCATCCTGGCCTGCTCCTTGGGCCGGGCAAGTTCCGTCGGAAGGGTTTCAACTACGGCGCCACTATCTGCAGTTATGCATATACAAATTCTCAGTATCACGCTCATTTTATAATACTAGCATGTACTCAATGCCCCAAAGACATACCCTGTGCCTCGTCGAGCCGCCTGTTAATAAGCGTGATGTCATCATTCGCCACATCAACTTTCTGCTTCAGATGTGCTACCACTGTAGCTTGGGCAGTCGCTACGGATGTAACAACCTGTTTTTCAATTAGTCAGATCATTTCCTGGGCATATATTTTTGATCCTCTGATCGCATCCCTTTGGATATCAACCAGAGTCTTAGGGGCTACTATCTATACACAGGTGCAATTTGCAATTATAATATAATTGAAATTACACTACATACCTCGAAGCCTCTTAGTAGGCTCATAAACACTTCATTCAATCTGCTTTTTGTGGACCGAACCCTTTCAACCACCGTACCCATTAAGGTACGATGTTCCTCTGAGACGGAGGCATGTTGCCATATGTCTATCAATGTATCCGGCGCCTCTGGATCTAGAACAGTTTGCATCATCCCTCGGACATTAGATAGTCCAGGACTTCTGTAGTTCCCTGTAGGGGCCGCGCACCCCGGACCCTGGGCGGCCAAAGTATTACCTTCGGCCCCAGTCTTGACTTCCCCTTGCGCCACTCGTTGATCGGAAAGATCCTCTGGGACGACACCTCAGCATCGTCTGCCTTATTAGGCAGGGAGATCTATGGAGGCGTCTCGCTCTCCATCATCTCCGGAAGAAGATCCCCCGAAGAGGAGGACCGCTGAGGAGGGCTGCCTGCCGGACTGCAAACATGTGTTTAAAATGTTACCCTTATAACAAGGAAAGAACAAGATATGTTTAAAACACCCTGGTTCACTTACGATCTGGCTAAGGGCCTATCTTCACGGAGTGACTGCATGTTAGCATCACCCCCTGACTGGGATACCTTCCCCCACTTAGAAGCTTCTCTTTTCGAGTCTTCGGAGGCGGTCCTCTTCTTCCCGTGAGGAGAAGGGATGTCAGTTCGCCCTTCCCTTTCGTCTTCGGAAGTGGAAGTTCCAATCTCCTCGGACAAGTTGCCTGGTGTGCCTCCAGAATGGAGGCCACCTTGGGCCACTTCGCTCTCCTCCTTATCTTCTCCCACCGGCACTTGATATGGTGCCGGAGCTAGCATCCTTGTTAACACCGGATCGGCAGACTCTTCAGGAAGTGGAGCCGAACACCTAATTCTCTCTGCCTTCTTTAGCTAGCTCTGGCCGAGTAGAGTTTTATCAGTTCATTGTTATGACTAATTTGACTAAACTGTGTTCGGGAGTCAAGTACTTACGGAGTATCCGGATGATTGCAGTCGAGGCCGAGGTCTTCTGTAGTATCCAGCCACTGTTTTCATGCGCTGAAGAATAAATTCCAGATCCCTCTGAGCATTAAGCCAGAGAAGTGTTGAAGGGTCCGTGGACCTTCCGGATTGAACTCCCAAATACGAAGAGGACATCGCTAGCACGGAAGGATCCGGCGGATTAGCATTACTTGGATTGCATTGGTGAGACCGGTGTCCCTTTTAATGAGACTCCGAATGCGACTTTGCAACATCTGCACTTCATCAGCAGATCCCTAGTCCAGCCCCTTGTTAATCCATGATGCGATCTATAAAGGAGGGCCAGATCGAAATGCGGGTGTAGTTGCCCACTTTTTACCACAGGGCTCGGTAATGTAAAACCACTCCCATTTACATAAGTCAGAAGATTCTGCGAAGGAGCCCTTTGGCCAATGAGAAGTGATAAGTTTGCTTATTGAAGCGCCTCTGCACTCTGCTTGTTTCTCGTCGATTACCTTCGGGTTCACGATAAAGGTTTTAAGCCATAAGCCGACGTGTGGGGAAATCCGGAGGAAGGCCTCGCACGTGATGATGAACGCTGATATATGAAGGAAGGAGTCTAGCGCTAGATCATGGAAGTCTAGCCCATAATAAAACATAAGCCCTCGAACAAAGGGATGGAGAGCAAACCCAAGCCCTCGGAGGAAGTGAGAGATGAACACAACCCTCACATTGCATCTGGGGGTGGGAATAACCTGCCCTTGAGCAGGAATCCTGTGGAGGATTTCTGCAGTCAGGTATCTTGCCTCCCTGAGCTTTGAGATATCCTCCTCTGCGACAGAAGAGGCCATCCACCAGCCTTGAAGGCTGGGTCCGGACATGGCTGAAGGCTCGAAGCGACTGGATTGACCCTTGAGTGTTGGAACTTGAGGTAGGAGGTGGAGGAAAGAACTAGCGTGGAAGAAAAAGGATAGGCCTTAGCCCCTTTATAAAGGCGACGAATATTAAACGTTCCCTCCGCGGCCTTAAAACATGCCTATTCCCAAGGAAACATGCCAACATAATTGTTGGGTTACCCATGCCCGTGTTGAGGAAAATCCCGCAATATGGGGACACGATCTCTGCTTTGATAAGACGTGCCAATAAAAACCGCCTCATGAAACATGGAGTGGCAGGCTAGAAAATGATTCAAAATAATGGTTGGGTGATGACATAATGTCGTGCTACCAAAATTGTCAGCGGATTGGACTCGTGAATTGTTATACTCTCAACGGTTGTGTGTGGAACTTGTTTTGCAGAGCCAGACACGATTCTTGTGTTCGAACTCTACTTTGAAGTATTCGGAGGAGGAACCCGCCTTGCAATCCCGAAGATAATCTGTGCGCCAACTCAACGTCATTGAAGCCTGGTTCAGGGGCTACTAAGGGAGTCCTGGATTAAGGGGTCCTCAGACAGCCGGATTATATACTTTGGCCGGACTGTTGGACTATGAAGATACAAGATAAAAGACTTCATCGCATGTCCGGATGGGACTCTCCTTTGCATGGAAGGCAAGCTTGGCAATTCGGATATGTAGATTCCCTTCTCTGTAAGGCAAGCTTGCATGGAAGGCAAACTGACTTTGTGTAACCCTAGCCCCCTCCGTTGTCTATATAAACCGGAGGGTTTAGTCCGTAGGACAACAATCATAACCTCATAGGCTAGAATTCTAGGGTTTAGCCATTATGATCTTGTGGTAGATCAACTCTTGTAATACTCATATTCATCAAGATCAATCAAGCAGGAAGTAGGGTATTACCTCCATAGAGAGGGCCCGAACCTGGGTAAACATTGTGTCCCCCGCCTCCTGTTACCATTAGCCCTAGCTAAAAGGCTTTAAAGAAAAGCTCTTGTTGGGAGACAACCCAATATTTTTCCTTTCTGTTATTCAATAACTATTTCATCTAGATTCTGTTTAGATATGTTTTCATGTTTTAATTAGTGTTTGTGCCAAGTAGAACCTATAGGATAACCTATGGTGATAGTTAATTTGATTCTACTGAAAAAC
Source organism: Triticum timopheevii (assembly GCA_963921465.1). Taxonomy (NCBI): domain Eukaryota; kingdom Viridiplantae; phylum Streptophyta; class Magnoliopsida; order Poales; family Poaceae; genus Triticum; species Triticum timopheevii. The sequence goes on from OY997271.1 coordinate 106,606,254, forward strand.
AGAAACTTTGCGCGCACGAAAATAATTTTAGTAATTCACAGAAACGTGATTTTGCGTTGATTCTTTTTTCTGTAGATCAATAGAAAATTTCCCAGGACTTCCTATTTTCGCAGGATTTTTAGAGTTCCAGAAGTATTCAAGAGTTACAGATTTCTACAGACTGTTCTATTTTTGACAGATTCTGTTTTTCGTGTGTTGTTTGCTTATTTTGATGCGTCTATGGCTAGTATCGATGGGTATGAACCATAGAGAAGTTGTAATACAGTAGGTTTAACACCAATATAAATAAATAATGAGTTCATTACAGTAGCTTATGTGGTGGTTTTTCTTTCTTGCACTAACGGAGCTTATGAGATTTCCTATTGAGTTTTGTGTTGTGAAGTTTTCAACTTTTGGGTAAAGATTGGATGGACTATGGAATAAGGAGTGGCAAGAGCCTAAGATTGGGGATGCCCATGGCAACCCAAGATATTCAAAGATAACCAAAAGCCTAAGCTTGGGGATGCCCCAGAAGGCATCCCCTCTTTCGTCTTCGTCTATCGGTAACTTTACTTGGAGTTATATTTTTATTCGCCACATGATATGTGTTTTGCTTGGAGCGTCTTGTATGATATTAGTCTTTGATTTTTAGTTTAACACAATCATCCTTGCTGTACACACCCTTTGGGAGAAACCCACTTGATTGAAATGTATTAGAATACTCTATGTGCTTCACTTATATCTTTTGAGCTAGATAGTTTTGCTCTAGTGTTTCACTTATATCTTTTAGAGCACAGTTGAGGCTTGATTTTGTAGAAATTTTTAATCTCTCATGATTCACTTATATTATTTTGAGAGTCTCTTAGAACAGCATGGTATTTGTTATGGTTATAAAATTGGTCCTAGAATGATGAGCATCCAAGTTGGCTATAAAAAAAACTATCATAGGAAGTGAATAGGATGCTATGATCAATTTTATACTTGATAATTGTTTTGATATATGGAAGTGGTGATATTAGAGTCATGCTAGTTGGGTGATTATGAATTTAAAGAATACTTGTGTTGAAGTTGGCAAGTCCCGTAGCATGCACGTATGGTAAAAGTTGTGTAACAAATTTATTGCATGGGGTGCTCTTTTGATTGCCTTCCCTTGAGTGGAGGTTGGGGGCGTGCGATGGTTAACTCCTACCAACCTCCCCCCTAGGAGCATGCGTAGTAGTACTTTGCTTTGAGGGCTAATAAAACTTTTGCAATAAGTGAGTTCTTTATGACTAATGTGAGTTCATGGATTATACACACTTTTACCTTTCCATCATTGCTAGCCTCTTCGGTACCGTGCATTGCCCTTTCTCACCTTGAGAGTTGGTGCAAACTTCGCCGGTGCATCCAAACCCCGTGATATGATACGCTCTATCACACATAATCCTCCTTTTATCTTCCTCAAAACAGCCACCATACCTACCTATTATGGCATTTTCATTGCCATTCCGAGATATATTGCCATGCAACTTTCCACCGTTCCGTTTATCATGACACGCATCATCATTGTCATATTGCCTTGCATGATCATTGTAGCGACCCGACCCGAATGGATCAAGTCTCTGTGCTTAAGTGTCATCCCTGGATTGGTATGCTGACACACACAGTACTCAAGGATTTATAACAGAGGTAAATCACATGTATAAAGTAACGTAAATACTATTACCTCAATCCAAATAGCGGAAGTAACAAGGTTTTGGATTCCCATCAACACCAACGGCAAAGTTGAGTGTAGAAATCGTAACCCTAACGTACCACTTACTCGTCGTAAGATCCTGCAACATGAGACGTTGCAGCCACAAAGGGTCAGTACATTGAATGTACTGGCAAATTCACACCATAGAGCAATGATTAATAAAAGCTATCACTACATGCATATTTGTCTGGTGGAGGCTCTATGGTTATAATGTTTTTGCGAAAAGCCAATTTTTCCCTACTGCAAAGGAATAAATTTATTTAACTATCATGGTGGTTGTTAAACATTGAGAATGGTTGATAGCATTCTCAATCCCAATTAAAAGTACTCATTAATATCCCAACAATATTTATTAGAAGTAACAATGATGAGATTCATATGATATCCAAGTACTAGATACTCAAGATGTCCATAACCGGGGACACGACTAACCATGATTAGTTTATACACTCTGCAGAGGTTTGTGCACTTTTCCCTACAAGACTTGATCGCCTCCTTTTGATTCCTCGCACTACATGATGTTTGAGAAATGGATGACCGAGACATAGTCTTTTGGAAGCGCTAGCACCTTACATAAAGGGTAGACCGGTACACCTACTTTCCCCTACATATGCTAATCCGCCCGTAAGAGTTCGCATGACTTAATCAACTATGCCAGAGCCCATAATGGCTTGTGGCTGCACACGTAAGTTTCTAGTTTGAATAATCTCATGATCCCTTTGAGCTTGGGTGGCAGTCCGAAGAAAAACAGGCAAGTCCTGGAAACCAGGTGCCTCAATCCACCCAGATGTGTGTTTAAGTTGCCACCTTAAATAAACCATTAATCAACAATCTCACATCTGTCATGGATACACTCACCCAATCCACGTCTACTAGCATAGCATGGCAAAATAAGCAAACGTAGAAGTAACTCCCAAAGGTTTAAAAATAAAACAGGTAATAGGTACTACCTCAACTACTTCCCAAAACCCACAATTAATTAGATCCTAATCACGCAATGTTTGAGGATTGATCTAATGCATAAAAACTGGGTATGAGAAGAGAATGATCAAAGTGTGAACTTGCCTGCAATGTTGATGAAGATGATTCGCACTCAAAACTCTTGATAGTTCTACTCGACACACTCCGGTCAATCTATCGTGAGCAAGCAATAGTAACCACACATAAGCAATCACTCAAAAGATCGGAAAGAACGAAGAGTACGATTTGAAAAACATCAAAACCAAGTGAATAAATCTTGCAACATAAAACAATTCCTAACAGTACCAAAATTATGTGAATTTGGCCTTATCAGAAAGTTTAGGTCAAGAGCTTCGATTTGCAAAAAGAATCACCAAATCGGTGTTATAAAACTCAAGTTACGATCAAATGAAGTTTAAATACAAAACTGTTTGAAATCCAAATTTTAAACTTTCAACAACACGTTTAAGTTGTTTTACTGGATAGAGGAGAACATAACGAAGAAGTGGGCGTTGGTTTCGTTGGATTTGGATAAACGGTTGAAAAGTTGTGAGTGTTTGAAGTCCAGGGGCTAATCTGTAAATAAAATATTCACGGACGGGTCCCTGGCCGAAATTAAAAAGAAAAGAAAAACTCTACCGAGCGAACGTTCGCTGCCGAACGCTAGCTAATGAAAACCGTTCGCTAACTAGTTCTAAACAGAGAAAGCTCTTTGAATAGCTCAAAAAAAACTAAACCGTTTTTTTTAAACGAGAAAGAACCAAATCGGACCAGGGCAACGGTTTATACCGGTTCAGGCGGTCCTTTGTCGAAAACCGGCGGCGGATATCCGGTGGCTTCCCGCGGCGGCGGGCGGCGGCGAGAAGCGGGGCGACGGCTGCGGGCGTTGGCGGCGACGGGCGAAGACGGCGTGGGGCGGCGCAGCGAGCGGCGGAGCCGGCGAGGTGGACTACGGTGGCGCGGGCAGAGTGCGGCGGCGGCGGCGGTTGCAGGCTCCAGCGAGATGCGGGAGAAGGCGGCGGCGTGAGCAGAGAGAAAAACGGGGCCGGGGCGGCGCATTTATAGGAGGGGAGGGGCGAAGTGGCGTGGAGGAGGGGCAAAGGCGGCGGGGAGAGTCCGGTCGTGGCACGGACGTCGAGGCGGCGGCGGAGTCGTGCGGGATCCGGCTTCCAGCGCGAGGTCGGGTACGGCGCGGCTGGGCTGGGCTTGGCCTAGCAGGAGCTGGGCCGGCCCAGTCGGGGAGAGGAGAATATTTTTTTATTAAAAAACATTTATTTCTACAGAAGAAGAAATAAAACTAAATAAACTAAAATATACTATAGGCATATAATATATGAAAATTTTCAGAAAAAGATTTTCTATAGCGTGGACATTTTTATAGCATCAAATAAAATTCACACTAATTTAAATAATTCAAACAGTGCTACTGCTCTAATAAAATCCAACAAAATCATTTTAAAAATACCAAAATTAATTCAAATTTATTTCTCTCCAATTTTCTGATGTAGGGAATCATGTTACCCTATTTTACATATAATTTATTTTTGGAGAAAAATTATTTGAATAAAACTCAAATAACTCCAAATTGTAAAATAAACTCAAAAGAACTTTGAATTTAATTCTTTGAAACTCCCAACTCATATTTCATATGTTTTGAAGAAGTCATTTTATCTTCGCTCGTGAAAATCATTGAGTTGCATAAAGTTACGGGGTTGGAAATATTTTCCAAATGAAATTCAAATATTTTCAACACCCCTTGTCATTTAAATAAATGGAAGAAGTCATGTCATCTTCTCTCCAGGGTTTTGTGGTGAAAAGAATTTGAATTCATGAAGATCAGAAAAGAAAATGAAAGTTTGGGGAAGTCCTTTTATTCCCTCTCATTTAAATTTCAAAAAGTTTCGAATTCACTCACTTTCAGTCAATCAATCAAAGAATCAATCAAAACTATCTATTTGTTTATAACATTCCAAAATTTAGAATTTTGGGATGTTACAAACCTACCACCCTTAAAATGAATCTCGTCCTCGATATTCGAAGAGGCTAGCAAGAAATAGGTTAGGGTTTTGGGTCTTCTCAAAAATCCATCGATCGTCTAGGGGGTCTCGGGTGCTACCACCCTTAGAAGCATGGTTACGGTTCCATCAAAACTCATATACTCCATCCTTATTGTTGACAGTGTCGGTCTTCTCAGATCTCGGGAAAAATTCCCTCTCTGGGTTCTTCCGGTGGTGGCATAACCTTTTTCTTAATTCCTGTATCCATTTCATCCTGGTAAGGTTATTCCATGACTGGGTCTTCTTAGCTGACGGGTCTGGCGCCAATACTAAATAGCTATCGATATCTCATGGTGGTCAACCATTTATGGTTTCTCCTGCAGGAAATGGGTCTGGGTTGAACCTCACCGTATATCCTACGATTGGCAATAGATGCCGTGTACAAGGGAAAATACCTATACCATTCTAATGTTCAAACAAGGTTTTGATCGTCGTCTCTCTACTATGGGTAAGTCACTCAGATTTACCATCCCACATAGCAAGGCGAATAATAAGAGTAATTCGGTATGGTGATCAATCCATCCCGCACCCAAATCATTATCTTGTATATGGTTTAGCGAATCTCGTATGCTAACACTTGGTCTTCCTCACAGGCATTGCAGAATTTCTCTTGTCGACGAACCAAATTCGGATAAATCCATTGATTCTGCAAGCCAAACAAACATCTATCGGTCCTTCACAACTCTCAGGTTTTGCGTTGCTCCTATAAAATCGTTAATAAAGTCGTAACTTCTTCTGGGGTTTTTCCTTCAGCAAGAGTGTGCTTGCTTCTTGGCAGGTCCTAGGGCCTGTGGGTTATGGCCCACTCGTTACTTGTAAACCTTGAACTTATCCTCTGGACAACTGATCGTTATTCCAACATTCAACATCCATCTTCCTAGCATACTCAAAATCCATCCAATTGTAATGTATTTCTTCCTTCTATTGGCACCAAACTAGGACATGATTACTCAGAATCATCATGGAATTTCCATTGATCATATTTCCAACATCATACCTCCTTTATATCCAATAGTAATTCATCTCTTCATCCTCGTGGGATGTCCCACATATCGAGATAAAACGTATACTTATGAGTCCATACTCCACTTCGTGGAACATCGTTGTCCTTTCCAGGGTCAAGCATCCTCACAGGGTACTATTGGCCACCTCTGCATGGCAATTCTTCAACTGGGAAATGTGAAACACATCATGAACTCCTGATAGTCCTTCGGGTGATTCCAACTTGTTGGCCACTTCTCCCATATTCTCCAAAACTCAGTATGGTCCTACAAATCTCGGGGCTAACTTTCCCTTAACTCCAAATCGTTTAACTCCTTGCAGAGGGGACACACGAAGACATGCTCTGTCTCCAATTTCATAGACTACCTCCTTGTGTTTTTGAGTCTGCATAACTCTTCTGCCAGGACAGAGCTACCTTTCAGTCTATCTCGAATCAACTTAACATTCTCTTCCGAATCCTTGATCACATTTGTCCAAGCAACTGACGGTCTCCAACTTTATCCCATACCAACGGTGTCTGGTTCCTTCTCCCATACAAAGTTTCAAAAGGGGCCATCTTCAAACTAGCTTGGTAACTGTTGTTGTATGAGAACTCAGCGTAAGGTAGATTATCATCCCTACAAGATCCATAATCTAGCGCACACGCTCTCAACATGTCCTCCGGAATATGATTGACTCTCTCAGTTATCCATCTGTCTGCGGATGAAAGGTTGTACTGAACTCTAGCCTAGTACCCAAAGTCTGGTGCAACTGATTCCAAAACTTTGAGGTAAACTGTGTTCCTCTATCTGATGCGATGGTCCTCAGAACTCCATGCAAACATACGATCTTGCTCAAATATATCTTGGCCAACTTTTCACTTGTATAGGTGGTTTTCACTGCGATAAAGTGAGCCACTTTGGTCAAGCGAATCAATTACTACCCAGATAGAGTCATATCCCATTCGGGTTCTGGGAAATCCGGTAATGAAATCCATGCCAAGCTTATCCCTCTTCCATTCGGGTATCGGCATAGGCTGTAGAATTCCTGTGGCTTCTGATGCTCTGCTTTTACTCTCTCTGGCATACATCACCTACGACTTCATACTCTGCAATATCCTTCTTCATGCCAGTCCACCAGAAACACTCCTTCAAATCCAAATACATCTTGGTGCTTCCAGGGCGAATCGAGTATGGTGAGTCGTGAGCCTCTTGAAGTATTTACTTCCTGGTCTTTGCATTATTGGGAACATATACACGGTCCTTGAACCATAAGGTGTCGTGCTCATCCTTACGAAAACCTTTGGCCTTTCCTTTGCTCATACTCTCTTTTACCTCAGCAATCTCTTTGTCATCCTTCTGAGCTTCACGAATCTTTCCCAACAATGCAGACTGAACTTCCATTGCTGCAATAAAACCTTTGGGAACAATCTCCAACCGAAGTTCCCTGAGATCCTTGGCTAACTCCTTTGGTAATCCCCCGCTTATGAGGGTATTCATCCTTGTTTTATTTATGGTTGTGTCCTATTTCTCCACAAAGCTTGTATGCACAAGGTTTCTTCATATCCTTTCCATAAGGCCTCAACTTCTGGGACACAAGACGAGACCTTTGCAGAGTCAACTTAAATTCTTATCAAGTGGTTACTCTTTGCCATCCTTTGATGGTTTGATATATCCTCCACCAAGTTGCAGCACCTCTTTCAAAGCATTCAAGAGCATGCTGGGTCATATCCTTTCCGACTACAGGGTTATTCTCCATGTGATCCTCCATGTTCTGAATCCATCGCTCTGTCTCCAATTGACTCATCGGTCCAGATAATATGAGCTCATCTCCATTCATCCTCTATTGGTTCCAGGGGTTTTGGGGTGAGAGAGAGAGATAGAGAGGGATGCACACAATGCAACAAAAGTTTTGAAAAGGTAGATTTTATTGTGGCTGTCAAAAAAACAACAAACAAATGACAGCTCACAATCGTCGCATCTAACGTAAGTATATAACAGGGGTTGGGTCTTCTAATGGTCTATAGATCTCAATGTCATCAAACTCTTCAAGTCTTGGTTATGTCTCCGATGGCTCCTTCTGATCATGCTTGTCCTTCTCAAGTTCTTCTGCCAAATCATCTCGGTTGACACGAAGTCTCTCATGACATCCTTTAATATTTCTGGGGTTGCATTCCAAACTTCTGGGTTTCAACATCCTTGGCATGAACCTTGCCTTACTGTCCTTCAGTTCCTGACGGATCTCCGGTATCTCGAGGTCTTACTCCTCCAGCTTGGCTACTTTCAGCTTCTAGGTCTTGAGTTCTTCACGAACAGCTTTCTTTTCAAATACGGCATTCCTGCAGATCCACCCTAAACTTATTGATGTAATACTCCAGATCCTGGTGATACACCAGCTACATTAAAACTTCATCCTTTGCTAACAGAGGCTCCATCAGCCTTCTACTATCCAATCCTTTCATGCATATGCATGCTTATCTCAGCTTGGTGACAATAGCATAAGCGGGCGATGACATCTTGGATATCCATATTTCTGCCCTAGTCATTGACATGAACTTTTATTCCATAATTGATATCTCCTGCCTTAGGGTTTTCTTAACAAAACTTTGAGTTTTTAAAAATCTCCATGCTACGGTCTTTCTCCGATACACCTTGATCTCAAGTATTGACAGCTCCCATAGTCTGCCAGGTTCCATAAGGGTAGCCTTCCTAGGTCACACAAATCTGGAAATTCTTCAGAGCCTCCAATTCTCCTAGTCTTCAGAGTCTTCAACAGTTGTAGTTTCCATTATCATAATGTATGGTAAAATCCTCTTCATTCCGAATGGTCTTAGCTGTCCGATATCTTATACTTCTTGGAGTGGTCTTATCAGTCGAATCTTCGAGTGGTCAAAAAAGGGGAAAGGGGTATGGTCTCACTAAATGGGAATATTTGAATAAGCGTAGAAGAGAAGAGAGGTAAAAGATTCTTTTGAAAAGAAAGTTGTAGAGAAAATCTTTCCTATGGGCTTGCCAGTTTCTAGGGTCACGTCCTACAGTCAACATGTGCTCTGATACCATCTTGTAGCGACCCGACCCGAATGGATCAAGTCTCTGTGCTTAAGTGTCATCCCTGGATCGGTATGCTGACATACACAGCACTCGAGGATTTATAATAGAGGTAAATCACATGTATAAAGTAACGTAAATACTATTACCTCAATCCAAATAGCGGAAGTAACAAGGTTGTGGATTCCCATCAACACCAATGGCAAAGTTGAGTGTAGAAATCGTAACCCTAACGTACCACTTACTCGTCGTAAGATCCTGCAACATGAGACGTTGCAGCCACAAAGGGTCAGTACATTGAATGTACTGGCAAATTCACACCATAGAGCAATGATGAATAAAAGCTATCACTACATGCATATTTGGCTAGTGGAGGCTCTATGGTTATAATGTTTTTGCGAAAAGCCAATTTTTCCCTACTGCAAAGGAATAAATTTATTTAACTATCATGGTGGTTGTTAAATATTGAGAATGGCTGGCAGCATTCTCAATCCCAATTAAAAGTACTCATTAATATCCCAACAATATTAATTAGAAGTAACAATGATGAGATTCATATGATATCCAAGTACTAGATACTCAAGATGTCCATAACCGGGGACACGGCTAACCATGATTAGTTTATACACTCTGCAGAGGTTTGCGCACTTTTCCCCACAAGACTCGATCGCCTCCATTTGATTCCTCGCACTACATGATGTTTGAGAAACGGATGACCGAGACATAGTCTTTCGGAAGCGCTAGCACCTTACATAAAGGGTAGACCGGTACACCTACTTTCCCCTACATCTACTAGTCCACCCGTAAGAGTTCGCACGACTTAATCAACTATGCCAGAGCCCATAATGGCTTGTGGCTGCACACGTAAGTTTCTAGTTTGAATAATCTCATGATCCCTTTGAGCCTGGGTGGCGGTCCGAAGAAAAACAGGCAAGTCCTGGAAACCAGGTGCCTCAATCCACCCAGATGTGTGTTTAAGTTGCCACCTTAAATAAACCATTAATCAACAATCTCACATCTGTGATGGATACACTCACCTAATCCACGTCTACTAGCATAGCATGGCAAAATAAGCAAACGTAGAAGTAACTCCCAAAGGTTTAAAAATAAAACAGGTAATAGGTACTACCTCAACTACTTCCCAAAACCCACAATTAATTAGATCCTAATCATGCAATGTTTGAGGATTGATCTAATGCATAAAAACTGGGTATGAGAAGAGAATGATCAAAGTGTGAACTTGCCTGCAATGTTGATGAAGATGATTCGCACTCAAAACTCTTGATAGTTCTACTCGACACACTCCGGTCAATCTATCGTGAGCAAGCAATAGTAACCACACATAAGCAATCACTCAAAAGATCGGAAAGAACAAAGAGTACGATTCGGAAAACATCAAAACCAAGCGAATAACTCTTGCAACATAAAACAATTCCTAACAGTACCAAAATTATGTGAATATGGCCTTATCAGAAAGTTTAGGTCAAGAGCTTCGATTTGCAAAAAGAACCAACCAAATCGGAGTTATAAAACTCAAGTTATGATCAAATGAAGTTTAAATACAAAACTGTTTGAAATCCAAATTTTAAACTTCCAAAAACACGTTTAAGTTGTTTTACTAGATAGAGGAGAACATAACGAAGAAGTGGGCGTTGGTTTCGTTGGATTTGGATAAACAGTTGAAAAGTTGTGAGTGTTTGAAGTCCAGGGGCTAATCTATAAATAAAATATTCACGGACGGTTGAAAAGTTGTGAGTGTTTGCATTTCTGCCCCTAACTCGAACCACCTACTCAGATTTGCCCCTAATTTCAAAGCACGCTCAAATTTGCCCCTCGGCCGTCAAGTCACTACTCAGAAATGCCCTTCCGTCCAGTCAAAGGCCTTTGACAGTCAAAGGCCCATGTGTACTGTAGCAGACGGAAAGTGCTACATTATTGGACAGAAAGTGCTACAGCACTATACGGAAGGGCATTTCTGAGTAGTGACTTAATGGCGGAGGGGCAATTTTGAGCATGCTTCAAAATTAGGGGCAAATCTGAGTAGTGGGTTCGAGTTAGGGGCACAGATGTAAATGTCCCAAATTAAAAAGAAAAGAAAAACTCTACCGAGCGAACGTTCGCTGCCGAACGCTAGCTAATGAAAACCATTCGCTAACTAGTTCTAAACAGAGAAAGCTCTTTGAATAGCTCAAAAAAAACTAAACCGGGTTTTTTTTAAAAAATGAGAAAGAACCAAATCGGACCGGGGCAACGGTTTATACCGGTTCAGGCGGTCCTTCGTCGACAACCGGCGGCGGATCTCCGGCGGCTTCCCGCGGCGGCGGGCGGCGGCGAGAAGCGGGGCGACGGCTGCGGGCGAAGACTGTGTGGGGCGGCGCAGCAAGCGGCGGAGGCGGCGAGGTGGACTACGGTGGCGCGGGAGGAGTGCGGCGGCGGCAGCGCTGGTGCAGAGCAGCAGCGGCGGCGGCAGTTGCAGGCTCCGGCGAGATGCGAGAGAAGGCGGCGGCGCGAGCAGAGAGCAAAACGGGGCCAGGGCGGTGCATTTATAGGACGGGAGGGGCGAGGTGGCGTGGAGGAGGGACAAAGGCGGCGGGAAGAGTCCGGCCGTGGCACGGACGTCGAGGCGGTGGCGGAGTCGTGCGGGATCCGGCCTCCAGCGCGAGGTCGGCGACGGTGCGGCTGGGCTGGGCTTGGCCTAGCAGGAGCTGGGCCGGCCCAGTCGGGGAGAGGAGAAAATATTTTCTTATTAAAAAAACATTTATTTCTACAGAAGAAGAAATAAAACTAAATAAACTAAAATATAATATAGGCATATAATATACGAAAATTTTCAGAAAAAGATTTTCTATAGCGTGGACATTTTTATAGTAATTTAAATAATTCAAACAGTGCTACTGCTCTAACAAAATCCAACAAAATCATTTTAAAAATACCAATCTTAATTCAAATTTATTTCTCTCCAATTTTCTAATGTAGGGAATCATGTTACCCTATTTTACATATAATTTACTTTTGGAGAAGAATTATTTGAATAAAACTCAAATAACTCCAAATTGTAAAATAAACTCAAAAGAACTTTGAATTTAATTCTTTGAAACTCCCAACTCATATTTCATATGTTTTGAAGAAGTCATTTTATCTTCGCTCGTGAAAATCATTGAGTTGCATAAAGTTCCTGGGTTGGAAATATTTTCCAAATGAAATTCAAATATTTTCAACACCCTTGTCATTTAAATAAATGGAAGAAGTCATGTCATCTTCTCTCCAGGGTTTTGTGGTGAAAAGAATTTGAATTCATGAAGATCAGAAAAGAAAATGAAAGTTTGGGAAAGTCCTTTTATTCCCTCTCATTTAACTTTCAAAAAGTTTCGAATTCGCTCACTTTCAGTCAATCAATCAAACAATCAATCAAAACTATCTATTTGTTTATAACATTCCAAAATTTAGAATTTTGGGATGTTACAATCATGTAGTTGACATCGTATTTGTGGCAAAGCCACCATGCATAATGTTTCATACATGTCACTCTTGATTCATTGCCCATCCCGGTACACCGCCGGAGGCATTCATATAGAGTCATATCTTGTTCTAGTTTTGAGTTGTAATTCATGAGTTGTAAATAAACAGAAGTGTGATGATTCTCATTGTTAGAGCATTGTCCCCAAATAAAAAAAGAAGAAAGGCCAAAGAAAAAAGGCCAAAAAAAAGAAAGGCCCAAAAAGAAAAAAAAAGGGGGCAATGTTACTATCCTTTTCCACACTTGTGCTTCAAAGTAGCACCATGTTCTTCATATAGAAAGTCTTTTATGTTGTCACTTTCATATACTAGTGGGAATTTTTCATTATAGAACTTGGCTTGTATATTCCTATGATGGGCTTCCTCAAAATGCCCTAGGTCTTCATGAGCAAGCAAGTTGGATGCACACCCACTTAGTTTCTTTTGTTGAGCTTTCATACATTTATAGCTCTAGTGCATCAATTGCATGGCAATCCCTAATCCTCATGTTGACAATTGATGGGCATCTCCATAGCCCGTTGATTAGCCTCGTCAATGTAAGACTTTCTCCTTTTTGTCTTCTCCACACAACCTCCATCATCATATTATATTCCACCCATAGTGCTATATCCATGGCTCACGCTCATGTATTGCGTGAGAGTTGAAAAAGGCTGAAGCGCGTTAAAAAGTATGAACCAATTGCTTGGCTGAAACCGAGGTTGTTCTTGATGGGAGTATTTTGTGTGATGAAAATGAAACATAGCCTAACTATATGATTTTGTAGGGATAAACCTTCCAATGCCATGTTATTTTGAGAAGATATGATTACTTAGTTAGTATGCTTGAAGTATAAATATTTCTTATGTCAATATGAACTTTTATTTTGAATCATTTGGATCTGAACATTCATGCCACAATAACGAAAATTACATTAAGAATTATGCTAGGTAGCATTCCACATCAAAAATTCTGTTTTTATCATTTACCTACTCGAGGACGAGCAAAAATTAAGCTTGGGGATGGTTGATACATCTCCAACGTATCTATAATTTTGATTGTTCCATGCTATTATATTACCCATTTTGGATGTTTATGGGCTTTACTTTACACTTTTATATCATTTTTGGGACTAACCTACTAACCGGAGGCCCGGCCCAAATTGCTGTTTCTTTTGCCTATTTCAGTGTTTCGGAGGAAAGGAATATCAAACGGATTCCAAACGGGATGAAACCTTCGGGCAGCGATATTTTTGGAACAAACGTGCTCCACGGGACTTGGAGTGGACGTCAAGCAACAGAGGAGGCGGCCACGAGGGTGCCCGGCGCGCCCCCTAGGGGTGGGCGCGTCCCCCACCCTCATGGGCCCCTCGCGCGTCCACCGACCTATTTCTTCCTCCTATGTATACCCATGTACCCCAAAAACATCCAGGAGCACCACGAAAACCTAATTCCACCTCCGCAACCTTCTGTATCCGCGAGATCCCATCTTGGAGCCTTCGTCGGTGCTCCGCCGGAGGGGGAATCGACCATGGAGGGCCTCTACATCATCTCCAAGGCCCTTCCGATGAGTTGTGAGTAGTTTACCACAGACCTTCGGGTCCATAGTTATTAGCTAGATGGCTTCTTTTCTCTCTTTGAATCTCAATACAAAGTTCTCCTCGATTTTCTTGGAGATCTATTCGATGTAACTCTTTTTGTAGTGTGTTTTGTCGAGATCCGATGAATTGTGGGTTTATGATCAAGTTTATCTATGAGAAATATTTGAATCACCTTTGAATTCTTTTATGTGTGATTAAGTTATCTTTGCAAGTCTCTTCGAATTATCAGTTTAGTTTGTCCGACTAGATTGATCTTTCCTACAATGGGAGAAGTGCTTAGCTTGGGGTTCAATCTTGCAGTGTCCTTTCCCAGTGATAGCAGGGGCAGCAAGGCACGTATTGTATTGTTGCCATCGAGGATAAAAATATGGGGTTTATATCATATTGCATGAGTTTATCCCTCTACATCATGACATCTTTCTTACTGCGTTACTCTGTTCTTTGTGAACTTAATACTCTAGATGCAGGCAGGAGTCGGTCGATGTGTGGAGTAATAGTAGTAGATGCAGGCAGGAGTCGGTCTACTTGTCATGGACGTGATGCCTGTATACATGATCATGCCTAGATAATCTCATAACTATGCACTTTTCTATCAATTGCTCGACAGTAATTTGTTCACCCATCGTAATACTTATGCTATCTTGAGAGAAGCCACTAGTGAAACATATGGCCCCCGGGTCTATCTTTTATCATATAAGTTTACCATCTACTTTTATTTGCATCTTTACATTTCCAATCTATATCATAAAAATACCAAAAATATTTATCTTATCATATTATCTCTATCAGATCTCACTTTTGCAAGTGGACGTGAAGGGATTGACAACCCCTTGTGTTGGTTGCGACGTTCTTGTTTGTTTGTGTAGGTGCGTGGGACTTTTGAGGAGCCTCCTACTGGATTGATACCTTGGTTCTCAAAAACTGAGGGAAATACTTACGCTACTTTGCTGCATCACCCTTTCCTCTTCAAGGAAAACCAACACAAGCTCAAGACGTAGCACCCCCCACCTAGCGACATCCCCGCGACCCTCGGGTATAAATTCCTTCGAAACCGGCCGTACTCTACTTCCCGATCTCCTGACTGTTGGGGAACGTAGCAGAAATTCAAAATTTTCCTACGAGTCACCAAGATCTATCTATGGAGAGACTAGCAACGAGGGGAAGGAGAGTGCATCTACATACCCTTCTAGATTGCTAAGCGGAAGCGTTCAAGAGAACGGGGTTGAAGGAGTCGTACTCATTGTGATCCAAATCACCAGAGATCCTAGTGCCGAACGGACGGCACCTCCGCGTTCAACACACGTAC
This sequence comes from Triticum timopheevii, assembly GCA_963921465.1. Lineage (NCBI taxonomy): Eukaryota > Viridiplantae > Streptophyta > Magnoliopsida > Poales > Poaceae > Triticum > Triticum timopheevii. The sequence goes on from OY997271.1 coordinate 106,621,411, forward strand.
AGCCCGGTGATGTCTCCCATGCCTTGATCCAGCAAGGAGAGAGGGAGAGGTTGAGGAAGACTCCATCCAGCAGCAGCACAACGGTGTGGTGGTGATGGAGGAGCGTGGCAATCCTGCAGGGCTTCGCCAAGCACCGCGGGAGAGGAGGAGGGAGAGAGGTAGGGCTGTGCCTTGAAGGAGAGGTTCCCGTGTCTCTGGCAACCCCAAAACCCCCACTATTTATAGGAGGAGGGGAGGTGGTTGCGCCCCCATCTAGGGTACCCACCCTAGGGGTGCGGCAACCCTAGATGGGACTTGGAGGGGGCGGCCAAGAGGGGGGAGAGAGGGGGCGCGCCCTAGGGTGGGCCTTTAGGCCCATCTGCGCCTAGGGTTTCCCCTCTCCCCTCCTAGCTGCGCCTTGGGCCTTGGTGGGAGGCGCACCAGCCCACTCTGGGGCTGGTCCCTTTCCACACTAGGCCCATGCAAGCTTCCGGGGCTGGTGGCCCCTCCCGGTGGACCCCGGAACCCTTCTGGTGGTCCCGATACATTACCGGTGACCCCCGAAACAGTTCCGGTGGCCAAAACCTCACTTCCTATATATTATTCTTTACCTCCGGACCATGCCGGAACTCCTCGTGACGTCCGGGATCTCATCCGGGACTCCGAACAACATTCGGTAACCACATACAAACTTCCTTTATAACCCTAGCGTCATCGAACCTTAAGTGTGTAGACCCTACGGGTTCGGGAACCATGCAGACATGACCGAGACGTTCTCCGGTCAATAACCAACAGCGGGATCTGGATACCCATGTTGGCTCCCACATGTTCCACGATGATCTCATCGGATGAACCACGATGTCAAGGACTCAATCGATCTCGTATACAATTCCCTTTGTCTAGCAGTATTGTACTTGCCCGAGATTCGATCGTCGGTATGTCAATACCTTGTTCAATCTCGTTACCGGCAAGTCTCTTTACTCGTTCCGTAACACATCATCCCGCGATCAACTCTTTGATCACATTGTGCACATTATGATGATGTCCTACCGAGTGGGCCCAGAGATACCTCTCCGTCACACGGAGTGACAAATCCCAGTCTCGATTCGTGCCAACCCAACAAACACTTTCAGAGATACCTCTAGTGCACCTTTATAGCCACCCAGTTATGTTGTGATGTTTGGTACACCCAAAGCATTCCTACGGTATCCGGGAGTTGCACAATCTCATGGTCTAAGGAAATGATACTTGACATTAGAAAAGCTTTAGCATACGAACTATGATCTTTGTGCTAGGCTTAGGATTGGGTCTTGTCCATCACATCATTCTCCTAATGATGTGATCCCGTTATCAACGACATCCAATGTCCATGGTCAGGAAACCGTAACCATCTATTGATCAACGAGCTAGTCAATTAGAGGCTTACTAGGGACATGGTGTTGTCTATGTATCCACACATGTATCTGAGTTTCCTATCAATACAATTATAGCATGGATAATAAACGATTATCATGAACAAGGAAATATAATAATAACTAATTTATTATTGCCTCTAGGGCATATTTCCAACAGTCTCCCACTTGCACTAGAGTCAATAATCTAGTTCACATCGCCATGTGATTAACACTCACAGGTCACATCGCCATGTGACCAACATCCAAAGAGTTTACTAGTGTCATTAAACTAGTTCACATCATCATGTGATTAAGACTCAATGAGTTTTGTGGTTTGTTCATGTTTTGCTTGTGAGAGAGGTTTTAGTCAACGGGTCTGCAACATTCAGATCCGTATGTACTTCACAAATCTCTAGGTCATATTGTAAATCCTTCTTCCACGCTCCACTTGGAGCTATTACAAATGGTCGCTCCACTATACGTATCCGGTTTGCTACTCAGAGTCACTCAAATAGGTGTTAAAACTTGCATCAACGTAACCCTTTACGCCGAACTCTTTATCACCTCCATAATCGAGACACATATCCTTATTCCTCTAAGGATAATTTTGACCGCTATCTAGTGATCCACTCCTTGATCACCTTTGTACCCTCTTGCCAGATATGTAGCAAGGCACACATCAGGTGCGGTACACAGCATAGCATACTGTAGAGCCTACGTCTAAAGCATAGGGGATGACCTTCGTCCTTTCTCTCTTTTCTGCTGTGGTCGAGCTTTAAGTCTTAACTTCATACCTTACATCTCAGGCAAGAACTCCTTCTTGGACTGATCCATCTTGAACACCTTCAAGATCATGTCAAGGTATATGCTCATTTGAAAGTACCATTTAACGTTTTTGATCTATCCTCATAGATCTTGATGCTCAATGTTCAAGCAGCTTATTCCAGGTTTTCTATTGAAAAACACCTTTCAAATAACCCTATATGCTTTCCAGAAATTCTACATCATTTCTGATCAACAATATGTCAACAACATATACTCATCAGAAATTCTATAGTGCTCCCACTCACTTCTTTGGAAATACAAGTTTCTCATAAACTTTGTATAAATCCAAAATCTTTGATCATCTTATCAAAGTGTATATTCCAACTCCGAGATGCTTACTCCAGTCCAAGGAAGGATAGCTGGAGCTAGCATACCTTTTAGCATCCTTAGGATTGACAAAACCTTTCTGATTGTATCACATACAACCTTTCCTTACGAAAACAGGTAAGGAAACTCGTTTTGACATCCATCTGCCAGATTTCATAAATGCAGCTAATGCTAACATGATTCCGACGGACTTAAGCATCGCTACGGATGAGAAAATCTCCTTGTAGTCAACTCCTTAAACTTGTGAAGAACTCTTTGCCACAAGTCGAGCTTCATAGACGGTGACATTACCGTCCACGTTCGTCTTCTTCTTAAAAATCCATTTATCTCAATGGCTTGCCGATCATTGGGCAAGTCCACCAAAGTCTGTGCTTTGTTCTGATACATGGATCCTATCTCGGATTTCATGGCTTCTAACCATTTGTCGGAATATGGGCCACCATCGCTTCTTCATAGCTCGTAGGTTCATTGTTGTCTAGCAACATGACCTTCAAGACATGATTACTGTACCACTCTGAAGCAGTACGCATCCTTGTCACCCTACGACGTACGGTAGTGACTTGATCCGAAACTTCATGATCACTATCATAAGCTTCTACTTCAATTGGTGTAGGTGCCATAGGAACAACTTCTTGTGCCCTGCAACACACTCGTTGAAGTGATGGTTCAATAACCTCATCAAGTCTCCACCATCCTCCCACTCAATTCTTCGAGACAAACTTTTCCTCGAGAAAGGACCCGATTCATGAAACAATCCCTATTTCTTTCGGATCTAAATTAGGAGGTATACCCAACTGTTTGGGTGTCCTATGAAGATGCATTTTTATCCGCTTTGGGTTCGAGCTTATCAACCTGAAACCTTTTCACATAAGCGTCGCAGCCCCAAACTTTTAAGAAACGACAACTTAGGTTTCTCTAAACCATAGTTCATACGGTGTCATCTCAATGGAATTATGTGGTGTCCTATTAAAGTGAGTGGGGTTGTCTCTAATGCCTAAAACATGAACGATAGTGGTAATTTGATAAGAGACATCATGGTACGCACCATATCCAATAGGGTGCAACTATGATGTTCGGACACACCATCACACTATGGTGTTCCAGGAGGTATTAATTGTGAAACAATTTCCACAATGTCTTAATTGCGTGCCAAAGCTCATAACTCAGATACTCATCTCTATGATCATATCATAGACATTTTATCCTCTTGTCACGACGATCTTCAACTTCACTCTGAAATTACTTGAACCATTCAATAATTCAGACTTGTGTTTCATCAAGTAAATATACTCAGTATCTACTCAAATTATCCGTGAAGTAAGAACATAACGATATTCATTGCATGCCTCAGCACTCATTGGAATGCACATATCAAAATGTGTTACTTCCAACAAGTTGCTATCTTGTTCCATCTCACTGAAAACGAGGCTTTTCAGTCATCTTGCCCATGTGGTATGATTTGCATATCTCAAGTGATTCAAAATCAAGTGAGTCCAAACGATCCATCTGCATGGAATTTCTTCATGCGTATACACCAATAGACATGGTTTGCATGTCTCAAACTTTTCAAAAACAAGTGAGTCCAAAGATCCATCAACATGGAGCTTCTTCATGCGTTTTATACCAATATGACTTACATGGCAGTGCCACAAGTAAGTGGTACTATCATTACTATCTTATATCTTTTGGCATGAAAATGTGTATCACTACGATCGAGATTCAATAAACCATTCCTTTACGTGCAAGACCATTGAAGGTATTATTCAAATAAATAGAGTAACCATTATTCTCCTTAAATGAATAACCGTATAGCGATAGACATAATCCAATCATTTCTATGCTGAACGCAAACACCAAATAACAATTATTCAGGTTTAATACTAATCTTGATGGTAGAGGGAGCGTGCGATGTTTGATCACATCAAACTTGGAAACACTTCCAACACATACCGTCAGCTCACCTTTAGCTAGTCTCCGTTTATTCCGTAGCTCTTTTATTTTGAGTTACTAACACTTAGCAACTGAACCGGTATCTTAATACCCTGGTGCTACTAGGAGTACTAGTAAAGTACACATTAACATAATGTATATCCAATATACTTCTATCGACCTTGCCAGCCTTCTCATCTACCAAGTATCTAGGGTAATTCTGCTCTAGTGGTTGTTCCCCTTATTACAGAAGCACTTAGTCTCGGGTTTGGGTTCAACCTTGGGTTTCTTCACTAGAGCAGCAGCTGATTTGCCGTTTCATGAAGTATCCCTTCTTGAAACTAGTGGTTTCACCAACCATCAACAATTGATGCTCCTTCTTGATTTCTACTTTCGCGGTGTCAAACATCGCGAATACCTCAAGGATCATCATATCTATCCCTGATATGTTATAGTTCGTCACGAAGCTCTAGCAGCTTGGTGGCAATGACTTTGGAGAAACATGACTATCTCATCTGGAAGATCAACTCCCACTCGATTCAAGTGATTGTTGCACTCAGACAATCTTAGCACAAGCTCAATGATTGAGCTTTTCTCCTTTAGTTTGCAGGCTAAGAAAATTGTCGGAGGTCTTATACCTCTTGACGTGGGCACAAGCCTGAAATCCCAATTTCAGCCCTCGAAACATCTCATATGTTCCGCGACGTTTCGAAAACGTCTTTGGTGCCTCAACTCTAAACCATTTAACTGAACTGTCATGTAGTTATCAAAACGTGTATGTCCGATGTTCGCAACATCCACAGACAACGTTTGGGGTTTAGCACACTGAGCGGTGCATTAAGGACATAAGCTTTCTACTGTCCGCATAATTGCTACTGTCAACTTTCAACTATATTTTCTCCAGGAACATATCTAAAATAGTAGAACTAAAGCGCGAGCTATGACATAATTTGCAAAGGTTTTTTTTACTATGTTCAGGATAATTAAGTTCATCTTATGAACTCCCACTCAGATAGACATCCCTCTAGTCATCTAAGTGATTACATGATCCGAGTCAACTAGGCTGTGTCCGATCATCACGTGAGACAGACTAGTCATCATCGGTGAACATCTTCATGTTGATCGTATCCACCATACGACTCATGCTCGACCTTTCGGTCTCTTGTGTTCCGAGGCCATGTCTGTACATGCTAGGCTTGTCAAGTCAACCTAAGTGTTTCGCGTGTGTAAATCTGGCTTACACCCGTTGTATGTGAACGTTAGAATCTATCGCACCCGATCATCACGTGGTGCTTCAAAATGATGAACTTTCGCAACGGTGCACAGTTAGGGGGAACACTTTCTTGAAATTTTAATGAGGGATCATCTTATTTACTACCGTCGTTCTAAGAAAATAAGATGCATAAACATGATAAACATCACATGCAATCAAATAGTGACATGATATGGCCAATATCATTTTGCTCCTTTTGATCTCCATCTTCGGGGCTCCATGATCATCATCGTCACCGGCATGACACCATGATCTTCATCATCATGATCTCCATCATCGTGTCTTCATGAAGTTGTCTCGCCAACTATTACTTCTACTACTATGGCTACCGGTTAGCAATAAAGTAAAGTAATTACATGGCGTTGTTTAATGACACGCAGGTCATACAACAAATTAAGACAACTCCTATGGCTCCTGCCGGTTGTCATACTCATCGACATGCAAGTCATGATTCCTATTACAAGAACATGATCAAACTCATACATCACATATCATTCATAACATTCTTCTTGGCCATATCACATCACATATCATACCCTGCAAAAACAAGTTAGACGTCCTCTAATTGTTGTTTGCATGTTTTACGTGGCTGCTATGGGTTTCTAGCAAGAACGTTTCTTACCTACGCAAAACCACAACGTGATATGCCAATTGCTATTTACCCTTCATAAGGACCCTTTTCATCGAATCCGTTCCGACTAAAGTGGGAGAGAATAGCACCCGCTAGCCACCTTGTGCACCAAGTGCATGTCAGTCGGTGGAACCTGTCTCACGTAAGTGTACATGTAAGGTCGGTCCGGGCCGCTTCATCCCACAATACCGTCGAAACAAGATTGGACTAGTAACGATAAGCATATTGAACAAAATCAACGCCCACAACTACTTTGTGTTCTACTCGTGCAAAGAATCTACGCAATAGACCTTGCTCATGATGCCACTGTTGGGGAACGTAGCAGAAATTCAAAATTTTCCTACAAGTCACCAAGATCTATCTATGGAGAGACAAGCAATGAGGGGAAGGAGAGTGCATCTACATACTCTTGTAGATTGCTAAGCGGAAGCGTTCAAGATAACGGGGTTGAAGGAGTCGTACTCGTCGTGATCCAAATCACCGGAGATCCTAGTGCCGAACGGACGGCACCTCCGCGTTCAACACACGTACAGCCCGGTGATGTCTCCCATGCCTTGATCCAGCAAGGAGAGAGAGAGAGTGTCGGTGTCAAAACCGGCGGATCTCGGGTAGGGGGTCCCGAACTGTGCGTCTAGGCGGATGGTAACAGGAGACAAGGGACATGATGTTTTACCCAGGTTCGGGCCCTCTTGATGGAGGTAAAACCCTACGTCCTACTTGATTAATATTGATGATGTGTGTTACAAGAGTAGATCTACCACGAGATCGAGGAGGCCAAACCCTAGAAGCTAGCCTATGGTATGATTGTTGTAATGGTCGTTGTCCTACGGACTAAAGCCATCCGATTTATATAGACACCGGAGAGGGCTAGGGTTACATAGAGTCGGTTACAATGGTAGGAGATCTACATATCTGTATCGCCAAGCTTGCCTTCCACGCCAAGGAAAGTCCCATCCAGACACGGGACGGAGTCTTCAATCTTGTATCTTCATAGTCTTGGAGTCTGGCCGATGATGATAGTTCGGCTATCCGGACACCCCCTAGTCCAGGACTCCCTCAGTAGCCCCTGAACCAGGCTTCAATGACGACAAGTCCGGCGCGCATATTGTCTTCGGCATTGCAAGGCGGGTTCCTTCTCCGAATAGTTTGTAGAAGATTGTGAACACCAGGATAGTGTCCGGCTCTGCAAAATAAATTCCACATTCCATCGTAGAGAGAATAATATTTACACAAGTTCAATTTACTGACGTATTTCGTGGCGTGACGTCACACCACTACTGTCGGGGATATACCCCGTGGCGTAAACCGGCCGGAAGTTTAACCCGGCCGGACTTGGCGGTTTATCTGAAGACCCCGCTGGCACTTGGCGATTCATCGGGCGACCCGTTTGGACCTGGCGGTTCACGACTCATTGGTAACCCGGTAGGTGTGTGCGAGGAGCGACAAGACCTGGTGGCCCAACTGGCGGTTCATGAAGGCCGGTTCATACTATGGTGGGCCGGTTTAAGAGGAAAGGCATGAGGAATATTTGCCTTACAAGGAGTAAGACCTGGACTTATATCCGGTTTGTATTAGAGATAGACTAGTCCTAATCCTAATAGGACTCCACATGTAAACCGCCCCTTCAACATATATAAGGAGGGGCAGGGCTCCCCAAAGAGGGACAGACAACAATCAATAATCTCTAGGTCTAGACACAACTAGAGGAGAGCCGGTTTACGGCAACTCTCTCGTGATGATAATGAGACCTAGCCTCAAACAGCATGTAGGGTTTTTGCCAGATGATGTTTCCCGGGGCCCGAAGCTGTCTAAATCCCTGTCTTCTGTTGCGTCTCTCGATTCCGCTCAACCCCTCTCAAGCTACCACATAGATGCGTTGGCCTCGCGACTAAGTCCTGACATTGAGGACATCTGCCGTGACAAATCCACGACAACTACCAAGCCTTTACTCGAATCGTTTTTATCATACCGCCTCAGCGCGTTTAGTGAAGCGGTTTCCTTTGGCACGTCTTGTCGAAGCAGAGATCGTGTTCCCCTTATTCCGGGATTCTCATCAATACGGACGTGGGTAACCCAACCGCGCCATTGATTGCGGCGCTTGGGAGATAAGCGAGTTTTACCAGGCCAGTGGGGACACATGTTTTTGTCCGACTATATAAGGGGATAAAGATCCAACCCTTTTACCTGCGCCTTCTTCCTCCTTGGCTTATCCAACTCCGCGAACTCAAGCTCTAGCGCCCAAGTCCGCACTTATCACCTCAACCTTCTCCAACTATGTCCGGAGTGGGACGCAAGTGGATGGCCTCCTCCGTCACGGAGGGGCAGATCCAGAAGTTGCGCAACGCCGGATATTTGTCCAGCAACATCGCGCACTAGCTCCCCGACGAGGGGGAGCTTATCCCCACCCCCAGGCCCCATGAGAGGGTAGTATTTCTTCCCCATTTCTTCCGTGGACTGGGCTTCCCACTTCATCCCTTTGTCCGGGGGCTCATGTTCTACTATGGCCTGGATTTCCATGATCTGGCCCCGAATTTTATCCTCAACATCTCGGCGTTTATCGTCGTGTGCGAGGCCTTCCTCTGCATCCAGCCCCACTTCGGCTTGTGGCTCAAGACCTTCAGTGTCAAGCCGAAGGTTGTAAAGGGCATCCAAGCGGAGTGCGGAGGTGCCATGGTGGGCAGGATGTCCCACGTTACTTGGCTGGAGGGCACTTTCGTGGAAACCATTAAGGGGTGGCAATCGGGGTGGTTCTACATCACCGAGCCGCGTGACCCTGATTGGGCAGCGACCCCCGAATTCAGATCCGGCATCCCTACACGGCTCACCTCCTGGAAAGAGAGCGGCCGGATCTGGGGTGATTCGGAGGAGCTGACAGGACTCCAAGCCTGTATCCAAAAGCTGGTGGACAAGAAGCTCAAGCTTGTCAACGTAGTCCAGGTCATGCTCATCCGCCGGATTCTCCCGTGCCAACGACGGGGCTTCAACATGTGGGAGTTCGATCCGGCGCAGCACCAGACTCTGAACAGGCTCTTCGACACTACGTACGAAGATGTCTGGAAGGTGCTGTTCAAGGGCGCCGAGGCTCCCGCATCTGCTACCGAAGATCGCGGATTCAGCTCGCAGTGTCCAGCTGACGAGGTAAGTGATTTTGTCGCTTGTTTTTCATAGTTTGACTCTATGCAGGATCTAAACTCCCTTTACCTTTGAGAGGACTGGCTGGCGAAGGCCGAACAGACTATCTGTCCGGCCCCATTGCCAGAGGACCCAGCGGACACCCGCCTAACGAGGCTGCTGGCTCCGGCACCCCACGTGGTGCCGGAGAAGAAGGCCAAGAAGAAGGCCATGGGTACTTGAAAGAGTGCACGTTTTCAAGTGTTATCGGATGATGAATCCAAAGCCGACTCCTCCCACAAAGGCGAGGAGAAGAAGAAAGCCTCTCCCTCAGCGGGGGGAGGGAAGAAAAGGAAGGCCTCCCCAACAAGGGAGGCCGAAGGGTCCAAGAAGGGAAAAACTCTTTCCCCGGACTACTCTGCCAACGCCAGTGACGACGACGAGGACTGGCCTCCAAGGGCCAAGCCCCTGGCGAGATCGTAAGTATCCGGACTCCCGAATAACTTCATGGTTTTTTCTTTTCGCCACATAATGTCTTTCTAATGTCGCATACAACCCTGCAGTCCGCCCAAGGATGATCTTCCTGCTTCGTCGAGCGGGTCCTTAGGTGCGTCGAACATGGATTCCCTTCCGACTGCCTCCACCCCTCGTGATGCGGACGATGCCAAGGTGGGATCCTAGGAAGGGACCCACCAGGAGGAGGAGGCCCCGGAGGTGTCGCAGGACAACCTCCCGGACTTTGCACCGGAATCGGCCCCGGAGCCTATAGTGGCTCCGGAGTCCGGCGGGCGACCCCTTCGTAAGAAGGGCAAGACTGTACGCCGGCAGCCTCCGTCCAACCGGAGGCGCCGGATAACTTGCTGGAGGCGCTCAATAGCGCCTCCATTGAAGAGGAACACCGCACTGTTATGAGTGCGGTGATTCAGAAGGTTCAGCTCGCCTAGAGCGGGCTGACCGAAGCCTGCAGCAGCCTTCTAACAGGCTTTAAGGTAAGAATTTTGATATATATAAAATGGTACCGCATAGACAGTAGCCCCTGATGCTCGGTTCGGTGTTCGGAAAGAAAAGCCGGACTGAGGATCTAAAAAGATATACGCAGGAGTCATAAAAAATATGTCAATATGGGATTGCAGGCTGTGCTGCTGACCTCCGCCGCACTGTCTGTGGAGGTCAATACTTTGAAGGAAAACCTCGAGCGGTCCGAGAACGAGCTCGTCCGTGCCAAAAAGCAGCTCGAGGACCAGGAAGGTGAGTAACACCTTATTAAAATTGTACCTTATAGAAAAGGATTTTGGTTGCAAGAAAAATGACAAGGATAACGTGGATGTAACAGGGGCCACGAACGAGGTGGCGACCCTGAAGGAGGCGGTGTCCGTGGAATTCACCGAGCGAGAGAAGCATGAGGCGCGGGTGGCGGAGGTACAACAAGAGCTCCAGGCTCTCATGGAAAAACATGAGAGTTTGGAGCGTGACTCAAAGACTCGAGAGTCCGAGCTTGCGACGGCTCTTGAGAGTGCCAAAACCGCTAAGACAGAAGCCTATAAGGCCCTCCAGGAAATCGAGGCGTTGAAGAAAATAGCGGCGGTAAGGCATTTTTCATGCAAAGTAAGCATGTGAGTGTGAATTACCTATCACTTACCCGAATTCGGAGCTCTCTAGGAGCGTTCACAGATCTTCCTCGCAGCGTATCCGATGCTGCCGCATTCTACCGGGCCGAGGAGGGGAGCTCGACGGAGAAGGTCTTCTGGTCTCAGTATGTTGAGGCCGGACATCCGGTGCCCCTTAGCGACCAGCTGAAGCAGCTGGTCGAGCTCCACAAGGTGGCCAAACAGTCCATGAAGGGCCTCATAGTTTGGCTGTGGCCTAAGGAGGCCATGCTAGGAGCTACTTCGGCCTGGTGCGGCGGCTGGTGGATGCGTGCCCGAAGGTTGAAGTCATCAATCACTCCTCTTGCATTGAGGGTGCTCGTCAGGCCCTTGCCCGCGCAAAGGTGCACTGGGGCAAGATGGATGCCCAGAAGCTTGTGACGGACCCGCCACCGCAGGGCAAGGAGTACCGCACGCCCGAGATGTATTATAAGAGTGTCCTGAAGGGTGCCCGCACTATTGCGGGTGAGTGCTCCAAAGATGTAATATTTGAGTAGACTCGCATTTTGTTATCCTGTGCGCTGAAAACTTAGTTCATATGCGCTAAGCAACGCTTGTTAATTTAAAATATTACCTTCTGTGTGGCTATTTATCAAATCTGAGAGATGGCAAGTCGTCGGCTTTAGCCCCCATGCCGCGAGTGTTGGGGTGTTCGGGATAAACTTGAGCACTCTTGTTCCCATTTTTGGGTCCATCTAGGGAGGCTCTCAACGCGACGAACAAGGAAACCGGACTTATAATGCTTGAACACTCTCACTTAGCCATAAATTCTATAATTTTAAATTTCGGTGAAGCCCCTAGTGTTTGGAAGGCCGAATTTGGGGCGCTATCCACGCCTGGGCCGGACAAAAATTGGCTCCTCGCTCTAAGCGGCATAAGTCTTTAAGGACTCGCAAAAAACCTCTCGAACAGCGACCGGCTCTCGCCTCATCATGACAGTCAGTTTTAGCTTTCTCCACTGAGGCGTTAACCCAGCTCAACTGGGGTGCAATTGCAGTGGTTCTCCCAGTGCTACCTTAGCCGACACAACGGAACGTAAGGTACCAAAACATGGGAGCCGGGCAAACCCAACTATTGACCCAAGACATGATTCGGAGCTGATGCATATAATGCTATAAGTTCGGGGTGCCGCACTTGTGAAAGTGTTCAGACTTATCACACCATGATGCGGGGAACATAAGCCCCTGGTGTATTTTAACCGTACCAAAGTGTATGGATGCAACATGCCATAAATGAACATATGTATTAAAAGGAAATGCAATTATAAGCAAAAAGGTGCTGCATTGTTTTATTCAAGAAGTGCTGCTATGAATGCAAAACGATACAAATAGTGCGATAAGCAAGGGACAAGACTGTTTAAGCATGTCCCCCTCCAGGGGTAGGCTGCGGAGTGGTGTATAAAACAGATTTAATGCTCGTAATGGAGACCACCTGGATATTCGTTGTAGCCTTTATCCTTCCCTGGCTGTTTCATCGTGAGTTCGGCAGGTCTGCTGCCGGACAGGGCCTCTGACGAATGGAATCATGTGGGTAAAAAATAAATAAAAAAGAGAAAAGAAAAAAAAAAGAACGACACACTTGAGAGCCCCTGGTGTGGTTGAGCCGCAGTCTGGGCCTATCGTGGTCGTGCCCCACTCCCCATGCCCATCGTATCTTCAGAGTGTAATGGTGTACGTGAAGGACCTGTCTTGATGTTTTGCATGGGCTGGGGTTGGGGCCGCACTGCTATGCGTGCTCGAAACGTGCCAGGTGGTCTTTTTGTAGGTTACTCCGGGCGCGCTTAGCTGTGTCCGACCGCTTAACGGACGGACTCGAGAATTGCCTTAAGAGGCTGCATTGTACTTCTGCCGCGAGAGCTGTTGTATGTTCCTCCGTGCGGAGAGAACGTTCAGTGTTTCTGTTGACCGTGATGACTCCTCGAGGGCCTGCATCTTGAGCTTGAGGTATGCGTAGTGCAGCACCGCGTTGAACTTTGCAAACATGGTACGTCCGAGCAGGGCATGACAGCCACTGCGGAACGGAACTATGTCGACGATTAACTCCTCGCTTCGGAAGTTATCCGGGGATCCGAAGACCACTTCCAGTGTAACTGAGCCTGTACAATTAGCTTCTACACCTGGTATGACGCCTTTAAAGGTCATATTGGTAGGTTTAATCCTTGAGGGGTCTATGCCCATTTTGCGCACTGTATCCTGGTAAAGCAGGTTTAGGCTGCTGCCGCCGTCCATCAGGACTCTGGTAAGGTGAAATCCGTCGACGATTGGGTCTAAAACCAATGCGGCGAATCCGCTGTGGCGGATGCTGGTGGGGTGGTCCCTTCGATCAAAAGTGATCGGGCAGGAGGACCATGGATTGAACTTCGGGGCAACTGGCTCCATCGTGTATACATCGCTGAGTGCACGCTTCCGCTCCCTTTTGGGTATGTGCATTGCGTATATCATGTTCACCGTCCGCACCTGTGGGGGGAAACCTTTTTGTCCTCTATTGTTCGGCGGTCAGGTCTCTTCCTTGTCATCACTATGCAACCCCTTGTCATCATTTTCGGCAATTAACTTGCCTGCCTACTTGAATACCCAACAGTCCCTGTTGGTGTGGTTGGCTGGTTTTTCGGGGGTGCCGTGTATCTGGCACGAGCGGTCGAGTATTCTGTCCAAATTGGACGGACCCGGAGTAGTTCTTTTGAATGGCTTTTTCCGCTGACCGGGTTTAGAGCCTCTGAATCCGGCATTGACTGTCGTATCCTCACTATTGTCGCCGTTAATGCGGCGTTTGTTTTTGTTACGAAGCGACCTGCCATTTCGGTCCTTAAAATCCGGACTGCCAGAATTTTTGCTGAGGTTGTTGCTGCGTGCTAGCCAGCTGTCCTCACCCGCGCAGAAGCGGGTCATGAGTGATGTGAGGGCTGCCATGCATTTCGGCTTTTCCTGTCCGAGGTGCCGGGCGAGCCACTCGTCGCGGATGTTATTCTTGAAGGCCGCGAGGGCCTCCGCATCCGGACAGTCGACGATTTGGTTTTTCTTGGTTAAGAACCGTGTCCAGAATTGTCTGGCCGATTCGTCTGGCTGTTGAATTATGTGGCTTAGGTCATCAGCGTCTGGTGGTCGCACATACGTGCCTTGGAAGTTATTGAGGAATGCGTATTCCAGGTCTTCCCAACTCCCAATTGACTCTGCTGGCAAGCTGTTAAGCCAATGCTGGGCTGGTCCCTTAAGCTTGAGGGGGAGATATTTGATGGCGTGAAGATCATCACCGCAGGCCATGTCGGTGTCAAAACCAGCGGATCTTGGGTAGGGGGTCCCGAACTATGCGTCTAGGCGGATGGTAACAGGAGACAAGGGACACGATGTTTTACCCAGGTTCGGGCCCTCTTGATGGAGGTAAAACCCTACGTCCTGCTTGATTAATATTGATGATGTGTGTTACAAGAGTAGATCTACCACGAGATCGAGGAGGCTAAACCCTAGACGCTAGCCTATGGTATGATTGTTGTAATGGTCATTGTCCTACGGACTAAAGCCATCCGGTTTATATAGACACCGGAGAGGGCTAGGGTTACATAGAGTTGGTTACAATGGTAGGAGATCTACATATCCGTATCGCCAAGCTTGCCTTCCACGCCAAGGAAAGTCCCATCCGGACATGGGACGGAGTCTTCAATCTTGTATCTTCATAGTCTTGGAGTCCGGCCGATGATGATAGTTCGGCTATCCGGACACCCCCTAGTCCAGGACTCCCTCAGAGAGGTTGAGGAAGACTCCATCCAGCAGCAGCACAACGGTGTGGTGGTGATGGAGGAGCGTGGCAATCCTGTAGGGCTTCGCCAAGCACCGCGGGAGAGGAGGAGGGAGAGAGGTAGGGCTGCACCTTGAAGGAGAGGTTCTCGTGTCTCTGGCAGCCCTAAAACCCCCACTACTTATAGGAGGGGAGGTGGCTGTGCCCCCATCTAGGGTTCCCACCCTAGGGGTGCGGCAGCCCTAGATGGGACTTGGAGGGGGCGGCCAAGAGGGGGGAGAGAGGGGGCGCGCCCTAGGGTGGGCCTTTAGGCCCATCTGCGCCTAGGGTTTCCCCTCTCCCCTCCTAGCTGCGCCTTGGGCCTTGGTGGGAGGCGCACCAGCCCACTCTGGGGCTGGTCCCTTTCCACACTAGGCCCATGCAAGCCTCCGGGGCTGGTGGCCCCTCCCGGTGGACCCCGGAACCCTTCCGGTGGTCCCGATACATTACCGGTGACCACCGAAACACTTCCGGTGGCCAAAACCTCACTTCCTATATATTATTCTTTACCTTCGGACCATTCTGGAACTCCTCGCGACGTCCGGGATCTCATCCGGGACTCCGAACAACATTCAGTAACCACATACAAACTTCCTTTATAACCCTAGCGTCATCGAACCTTAAGTGTGTAGACCCTACGGGTTCGGGAACCATGCAGACATGACCGAGACGTTCTCTGGTCAATAACCAACAGCGGGATCTGGATACCCATGTTGGCTCCCACATGTTCCACGATGATCTCATCAGATGAACCACGATGTCAAGGACACAATCGATCCCATATACAATTCCCTTTGTCTAGCGGTATTGTACTTGCCCGAGATTCGATCGTCGGTATGCCGATACCTTGTTCAATCTCGTTACCGGCAAGTCTCTTTACTCGTTCCATAACACATCATCCCGCGATCAACTCTTTGATCACATTGTGCACATTATGATGATGTCCTACCGAGTGGGCCCAGAGATACCTCTCCGTCACACGGAGTGACAAATCTCAGTCTCGATTCGTGCCAACCCAACAAACACTTTCGGAGATACCTGTAGTGCACCTTTATAGCCACCCAGTTACGTTGTGACATTTGGTACACCCAAAGCATTCCTACGGTATCCGGGAGTTGCACAATCTCATGGTCTAAGGAAATGATACTTGACATTAGAAAAGCTTTAGCATACGAACTACGATCTTTGTGCTAGGCTTAGGATTGGGTCTTGTCCATCACATCATTCTCCTAATGATGTGATCCCGTTATCAACGACATCCAATGTCCATGGTCAGGAAACCGTAACCATCTATTGATCAACGAGCTAGTCAATTAGAGGCTTACTAGGGACATGGTGTTGTCTATGTATCCACACATGTATCTGAGTTTCCTATCAATACAATTATAACATGGATAATAAATGATTATCATGAACAAGGAAATATAATAATAACTAATTTATTATTGCCTCTAGGGCATATTTCCAACACTGACGTCACTGCATTTGTATCTTTTACTATTTCTCAGGGGCCCTCATAGATAGGATCGATCGGCTGTTCGAAAACCACCTAAATTTTTACTGTTAAAAGGTAAAACTAGTTCATGCACTCGAATCTAGTACTACTTGGTTCAAACAAGGAAGAAAGGGGGTGGAGGTGGGGGAAGATTTGTTACCTGAATCTAGGACTTGGTCGAAAAAGGAAACAATGGGGGCGAAAAGTAGGAGAGACTGGCTATCCAACTGGTCTCTAGGTCTAATAGGGAAATAAAGGGAAACGCAGTACAAACTCAATATAAACCCGATCTATTGGTTGGAAAAGGAAATAAAGTGGGGACTAGGGGACAAGTCAACAGAGTAAGTCCAGCGCTAGATTTACTAGCCTCACACAGTATAAGGTGGCTATACCGAACAAAAATGGGACCAACCCAGATATCCTGTTCTGATGTTTCTTGCCCTGAGCCACTCTTATGTAATGCCACTGGTAAAATGTAGCTGTCGCACTGTTAAAAGTAAAGACGCGTTAAACGAATGTTGTTTTCAATTTAATGCCTCCGGTAATATGAATCAATGGCACTTTATTTTCATGTCCTGCTAAATTTACCATTGAGATAAGTTGCTTCTTTTTGTTAGAAATGCAACTGTCCTGGTCCGCCTACTCTCCCGTGCCCAAATACTGACTCTGTAGCAGCTGTTAATGCAATGTTGCTGGTAAAATGAAGCGATGGCACCATTAAAGTAATGTCATATTTAACGGTTGTCATAGTTAATCCTAACGCCCACACTAATATCTAGCAATGCTGCTCCTTTAGAAATTGCTACTGTCCTTGTAGGATTGCCATTCAGATAAAGAACATGCTTCTTTTCATTTGATGCATGTTTCATCACTTGTTAGTCACCCTCCTTTCCACCTTTTTTGTGCAAACAGAGATATACATTTCACGCTTGATCTTAGTTGAACTGCACAAATGATATCCAAATTATAGTTGAACATTCCAGGAACTTCACAACCAACCTTGATGTTGCTCAATTTTATTGCAACTAATGAAGAAGAAGCTCTATGGATTTTGTTTTCTGATGGAAACGAAACCGGGGCTGGAGCCCTTTTCTTAAAAAAAAGAAGCTGCTAGCTCATGGGACATTGCTTCATTTTAGGTGAACTGCACCAAAAGGTCCCATGAATTGAATCATCCATGTTGGTGACTGGTGTCATCCCTTCTATGATGGCGTTGACTGCAGATACGGTTCCCATCACGAGGTATGTTCCTTTTTAGTCTGACCGTTTGCCAAGGATCCTCATGTTGAGTCTGTTGTTGTGCTACTGTTTTGGCACTGCCATGATAAAGTAGTAATGTTATTATTTTACATCTTAATATAGTGGCACTATTAATTTGAGGCAATGTTTTGGCACCGCTAGTGCCACGAAAGAGGGGGTTTCCTCGGATTTCATTAAAGAAACCCAACCATAGAGAACCATTATCCGACAACATCTTAGTGTAAACGGGTAGTTATGCAACTACTACTAGAACGGACTGAGTACTAGCAGGAGACAAGTTTGTCACATAAGCTAGGCAGGTAGGGGGATGCAGCACCAGCTCGACCAAATTTTGATTACAACCCAAATGCTACCACAGAAACATCAGGGGGGAAGATAGGGACTAAAAGAGCCAGCTTCAGCATCCTAGGCTAAGCACCCCCGGCCTCCATCCTTGCGACGCACGTTACACCTCATTTGCCACCTGCTCGACCCTAGTGTCACTGATAAAATGAAGCAACAATATAGTTAAAATAGAGCGAGTGTCCTCTCTATCATTTCATTTCCAATGTAGATAAAGAAAGTGCTTCTCTTTGTTAGTGTATGTTTCATCAACTAGTCCCATTGTTAATGTTTAAATATTTCTGCAAACTGGGGTGCTTAATTTTAGTTGATCTGCACAAAAATAGAGATTGAAATGTCTCAAGGCCCCTCCTTGTACTACCACTGTACACTGATGTTCATCACTGGTAGAAGGTGTATTGGGGAGACTTGGGTCGATTTTCAGTATGAGTCGTACCATATGAGGCGTCGCAGGGCCCATCTCGCCCTCGCAGCATGTCATACTATGATACTATCGCAATATTTTCTTCTATTTGTTAGTGTATGTTTCATCAACTAGTGACACTATAATGTAATCATGCTTTTTCATTATCTGTGCAAATAGGGTTATTCAGCTGCATTTTGGTGGAACTTCACAAATGTACGGATGGAACTGGCATATATGTAGAGTGCGAGGTGTGCCAAGTAAAAATTACCGACACCAACCATGCTCCATGCATGCATTGGCATCCACCACCACCAGTGGGATGTGTGGCACTCTCTGTGGACGGATCTTTCTCGGTAGCAAATCCTCTAACCAAATACTAGTAGCTTATATTGGCAATTTTCTAGGAAGTACTCTTTTCTGAAAGAAGCACCAATCTATTTTTCTTTATTTGTACACAGTGTCACAACTTTGACCCAAAGGTCCAGAGCTATTTTAGGGTGATTGGCATAGTACTTGGAGACTGATTGTAAGCATGATTTTCATTAGCTGTCACACTGATTGTAAGCATGAGCAGATGGAAGATTAGGTTAGTGTGAAGCTTACCTTAAACCCTACTACCGCCGTTGAAATGAGGCGAGCATCGAGGGAACCGTGGAGAATGGTGGGGAAGCGACGTCGCGCCATCCGGCCTCCTCTTGCGGTGGGAGAACGAATACTCATGTGGCTCTGGCTGGCTCTGCACCCTCCTGAATGGCACATCGTACTCGATCGATTCGCTATCCTCTGGGTGCTCGACCTTCGACCTATACGCCCACCACCTCCGCCTAACTTTCGCCTCGGGAGAATCTGTCTGCTCCATCGCCTAGAGGAGATACTCGATGAACTCGAACGACTATGGCGTGACTGCCGTCGAGGAGTACATCGCCGCCCTCATCGCCGTTGTCTCTCTCTTTCGCATACATTGCCACATGGCCCTCACTGTCCTTGAAATCTCCCACTCATTGTCAAACCAAGTAAGGATCTCCTTCAACCTGGCTAACTTTGCCTGGTCACCATCGGCGATCTGCCTGATTCACTGCTGCATCCTCTCCATAGATGTCCTTCTGAGTGCTCCGGTGCTAGCTTTGGAAGATGGGAGAGGAGAGATGGTGGTCTTGCAATAGAGAAGAGGGATAGGCGAGACCGTGGTTTTGGAATGGAGGTGATGGAGAGGAGAGGAGGCGGTTTTGCAATGGAGAAGAGGACGAGGCGAGATGGTGGTTTTGGAATGGAGATGATGGAGAGGAGAGGAGGTGGTTTTGCAATGGATAAGAGGGAGAGGAGCGTGCGGCAGCGATTTAGGATTGGACGAGAGGGCCGGCGCGCTGTGACTGGATCAAAATCAAAATCAATTTACCCTTCAATTAAGAAAGCGAACCCACATTAACTAGTCTCCCTTTTATTATTGGTCATAATTGACCATGATTTTCACAAATAAATATATGTTATACATTGCAAAAATAATATAATTTGAAAGTACATTCAAATACCAACAAAACGATACAATTTTTGGTGACATGCATTCACATTTTGCTTGTCAAATACAGTACGTGGTCAAACTTTGACCCAAAATATGCAAAACAAAAAAATACTTCCAAGACCAGTGCCGCTCTTCCGCACTTCTCCTCTTAAACCACCGCCGCTCCTCTCCTGTTCCAATCTAAATCCAGCGCCGCTCCTCTCCTCTTCCATTTCAAAACCATTGCCACTCCTCTCCTGTTCCAATTCAAAACCAGCGTCGCTCCTGTCCCATTCTAATCCAAAACCAGCGCTGCTCCTCTCCTCTTCCATTCAAAAACCACTGCCGGCAAGTGAAGGTGTTGTGGAGAAGTAGATCGATGGAGGAGTACAACCGATACATGAGGATCACAGACGGCGACCCTGTGAAGCTAGCTAGGATGTTGGAGATACAGTCTTGGTTTGACAATAAGGACCAACTAGCGGCGACGGCGACATCCATGGCCAAATATCTGCAACAAGCGAAAAGGTGGCGATACTCCCGGAGGGAGTCGCGCGGGAGTACATAGAGCTGCTCCTTTGGGCCATGGAGCAAACAGATTCACCGAATCCGATTGTGAGGGCGCGGTGGTGGGAGTATTGATCCCAGATGGAGCATCCACTAGATATTGAAGGATTGAGCATCTATAGGGTGCTGTTTCTGAGGGTGTCGTGCTAGAGCGAGCCGGTGGAGTCTTCGTCGACCGAACCCAACAGCAAGAGGAGAAAAGCAGTTGGCCCGACGACGCTTCCTCGCCATCCTCTCCCTCGCCATTCACATCGTCTCACGGGGCGGCTGTCTGCCACCAAGGAATAAGAGGGGACTGCCCCCCCCCCCAACCCAATAGTCGAGCAGGTTGTGAATTGTCAGGAGCAGCTTAGGGTTGTCAGTATTTGCAGGTTGTGAATTGTGTTTTGTGTTGTGTATTTTGAGAGTACTTTCAGATATGAATGTCTTTGGAATTTCAGATTTGCAGTATTGAGCATATGAATGATTTTATGAATTCTAGAGATCTATTTTTGGCACTTCAAAAATGTAGTTTCATAGGAGTATAAATGTGCAGACAATGTGATTCTCAGAGAAGAAACTGCAAGTTTCAGTTTCAGATAAGAAACTGCAAGTTCAGTTTCAGATAAGAAACTGCAACTTTCACAGGCAGAGCATTTATATTAACACGGCCTTTTCAAACAGGGTTGACATCATGTTGGAAGTTTTCAGGGTCGAGAATGGAACTACCAGCCAGTTAACATCATGCTGATCAACATTCATGCATAGCACATCTTCATATGATGCACAGTCAAAAAGATATGCTATTTTCAAAATGCTCACACAATGTCGAGTGTGCGAAAAATAGAGAAAATGAGGGACGAAGTTTTGGCAAGTGTTGGACGTGGTGTGTGTAGATGACAATGGGGACCCACATGTCAATAATGGCAGAGGCAAAAAAAATTGGAGATATTTTCCCTACATCAGGTGGAACCGAACCCGGGTGGAACAGCTGTCGGATAGTGTCACTTGGCCACTAGGCTAGTTTTTTTTTAAAAAATTGCACGACAGTGGGAGAGGCTCCCACTGACTTTCTATTACTCACAAGGAACCAGTTACAACATTGTTACAAGTGTGTTGTAAGGCCCCCCGGCCATGTATTCTAGGGTTCCACCTAAGAAGTGGTTACAAGCTTTGTATATAAGTGTCTAGGGAAGGACGCAGGTCCTCCTTACAATTGCGAACCAACAAGGCCAAAAGATCTTTGAACCTAGCCAACCACGAACTGAAAGACTGTGGAATCCCCCAGTGTACGTTATTTCTCTCCTTCCACAGGCTCCAAGCGGCCAGTAAGAAAATGTCCATTAATAACGGTCGCCGCCAACTCTCCCTACCGGCATGCAGCAGAGTGAGCCTATTCCCAGAGCTTGGCCAGAGCATGCCAACTTTGTCCCAGCTCTCACTGGGCTAGTTAAGTACTTTCGTTACAAATAAGGCACTTCCTTAGGTGGTCGGATCTCCTCATGTGCCTTTGTGCGCTCACCGCGGCGCCGCTGTCTGCTGTTGTGAACATGTTGGACAAACGAGAGGAATCTGGAGAGGACTATACATGGAGAGGCGGATAGTCGGGACCCACTAGGTCTATGGCCGTACGCAAGCAAGTGCCTCATCGAAAAAATACTTCCTCCTAATGCTATACTGACGTTGGGGCCCACAGGTTTGCAAACATAGTTACATTTTTTTAGGTGCTTCAACGTAGTTACTGTAGGGGATAAATTCACAACGAAGCCGGAGAGCTGGCAGGTATCATTTATTATCACTGGGGCAGCAAGTATCAGCTGGGTTTTGGGCTGCGCCGTCTAGGCTTTCTTTTTTAACATGCGCAGCCCACGACATGTCGGTTTGTATTTTCTTGTGGGTCGTCATGTATCGACCGACCTATGGACCTCGCATCCGAGGTTTTATTTTTCCTAAAACATCGGCAACGCAATTTATGTATTTTTTTGAAGAAAACGCAAAGGTCTGTTCTATTTTTCTATATAAGAATAGGAACGCCTGGTCCAAGTTATGTTTCCCTTCTAACTATATTATATATATTTAAATTATCTTATATGTTATCATATATTATTATTATCGTCATCATATATTTAATAGATACTTACATATGTAAGAAAACAATATCCCACATCTTATTAACTTATAAAAATAATTTCTTAACAATAAAATCCTGGATTTTTTTGGCAACGAAAATCCTGGTGATTGTGTACAAAAGCTTGGTAAGATTTAAGGACCAACGTAATAATACATCACTTATTATTTAAATATATTTATAACAAAATGTTTAACCCATGTTTATTTTTTGATAACATTGTTGCGTCCAACCCAACATTATAATTAGAATCATCCCAGCAAAATTGTGTATTTTGAGAAAGTGCAAATGGCCTGTAATTTTTTAGGAAAAAAATAAATGGGCCGCATGGACGCTACATTATTTGTTCACCCAGCCCAGCTAGTTAACTGTAATTCTAAAAAAAAGATCAGATTGACTGTAAATTCTACCCCGCAAAAAAAGACTGTAAATTCTGGAAAAAAATGGGTTGAATACGTGCCACATATTTGGAGGCTAAAATGTGGGCCAATAGGTCGAGCCAACGCAAGTCATTGTCAACTTAGTCAACAAATGATTCTGACATCGTTAGCCGTTGGATTTACATCCAACGACCGGCATCCATCTTCAATCTCTCGTCTTCTTCCTCCAGCGCTGCTGGGACCACCTGCTCCCGCCTCCTGCTGCTAGCAGCTCTGCTTAGCATGCTTCACTGTGAAGCGCTACCCAACCGTTGGACAGGCCATCCCTCTACCCCTCCACACCTCCAGTTCTTATTCACCGACTGCCGAACCGCACCGCACCAGAACCAGTTAACCCTTGTACACCTCTCCGTCTGTGACTCTACTCTCGCATCTTCCCATCTCCGTCTCGTTGCTACCCGGGGCCTCGCCTTCGTCCACCACCTTGGATGTGATCGGTGTGGAGTGGTCAACATGGTCAACGAACGACATCCATCAGAAGTAAACTGTGTGTGGAGAGGCTGACAGCTAGGTCCACGGTCGCACGCAAGGAAATGCCTCCTTATTACACGCAAAATAATGATTCCTCCACCTGATAGCTGGGACCCACTGGAAGGACCTCTGTATTTCATGAAAAAACGTTGCCCCCGCTGATAGGTCAGACCCACCAGCTATATCTTCGCACGCAAGGAAGTACCTCCTTATTACGCACAAAAAAATGAAAACCCCCAGCTAGCTGGGACCCACCATAGGGGGAGGCTGACTTGTGGGCCTACTAAGTTGACGGGGATGGAGGGCTTTGTCAACTTAGTCAATGTGAATGATTCTAGCTCCAGTGACCATACGATGTCCATCCAACGGTCGTAGTGCTTCTTCTACCTCTGGTCTTCTTGCTCCAGCCGCCCAAACCAGCGCCGGTCGTGCCGCGTGCTCCTGCCTCCCGTGGCCGGCTGTGATGGCGCGGTGGCCTCACCGCCCCCTACTACTCCCACCGCTAGCCAGGCCATCCCTCTACTCACCCACACCCCCTGTTATTATGCGGCAACGGCAGCCTCACACCGCACCCGAACCAGTGAACCCTCGTACTCCTCTCTGCGTGCGAATCCACTGCTGCATCTTCCCCGTCTCTGCGTCGTCCCCTTCCTAGGCCTCACCGTCGTCCACCACCCTGGTGCTCTCAGTGCGGCATGGTCAACGTGGTCAAGGAACAACTTCCATAGGAAGAGTACTGTACGTGGAGAGGCTGACAGCTAGGTCCATGGCAGCCGCAAGGAAGTGCCTTCTTATTATGCGCAAAATAATTATTCCTCCACCTGACAGCAGGGACCCATCGGACGGGCCACCGTATTTCACGAAAAAATGTTTCCCCCTGACTGCTGGGACCCACCAGCTACATCTTCGCACACAAGGAAGTAAGTCCATATTACAGGAAAAAATAATTTTCCCCTTGACTATTGGGACCCACCAGCTACATCTTCGCACGCAACGAAGTGCCTGACAATCGGGACCCACCTGGTCGAAGCGTATGTAGCGTTGTCATTCTGGTCGGGAACGTGTACGTACATACTGGTTGATGTAGAGGCACACACGTGTCATAGTAGAGGCGCACACGTGTCGTAGTAGAGGCATGCATGTGTCGTAGTAGAGGCGCGCACGTAGCATGTACACGTACGTACAGCGGCCAGGGTGCAAGAAAGTAAATATAGCCACGTACGTACATACGGGTGGGGTCTCGAGCGCCTACTCACGCATACGTATGGCCAGGGCTCGTGTACATGGTTGGGTCGGAACAGAGAAACTGTGTCGTCATCGTGTTCATGGGGAGCCAACCGGCTGGGTCAGAACGGAATGCGTCCTCGTGTTCATCGGGAGGGCTTAGATGGAACAGCCAATGGAAATGGGGCCTGACGTACCGCAGAATGGAGGAAATGGCCTTGTGTTCGACCGGCCATGGTCGAAACATGATCCTGTTCATCGGGAGGGGTCTGGCGTATCACAAAACGGAGGAACGGACTTCTATTGGACCTCCTATGGTCGAAACAGGGTCCTGTTGATCGGGAGGGATGTGGCGTACCGCAAAACGGAGGAAACGGACTTGTGTTGGAGTGCTACGGTTGAAACGGGGGTCCTATTCATTGGGAGGGGTGTGGCATACCGCAAAACGGGACTCCATGGGATACTGTTCATCTCCACCATCGACCTCCTCCAGCCTCCACGGGCTACTTTTCATCCACCGTCGACCTCCTCCAGCCTCCACCTGTGACTATTCATCCACGGGCTCCTGTTCATCCAGCCTCCACCGCGCGATCCTCCACCGGCTACTATTCAACCAGCCCTCTTCATGGGGTCCTGTTCAACCAGCTCCCCACGGGCTACTGTTCATCCAACCCTCCACCGGCTATTGTTCAACCAGCCCTCCACCGTCTACTGTTCAACCTTCCCTCCATGGGGTCTTGTTCATCCATCCCTCCACGGGGTCTTGTTCATCCACACCCAACTGGCTCGATCGATCGGGGTCCTGTCCATCCAGCGGCAACACCACAGGGTCCTATTCATCCAACCCCCACCGAGAACTGTTCATTCAACCCCCCCCCCCCCAGCAACGCTCACTGTTCATCCAGAGGCCGCATCGATCGGCTTCAGTTAGCAGCAGTAGCGAAGGAATCGCTCGATCGCTCGGGTTCAGTAATGCGTAGCCTGCAGTGCAATCGCTCGGGTTCAGTTAGGCGATGCCTCACTCGGGTTCAGTTAGAGCCCAACGCCTCGCACCCATGCGCGTACGTGTATGAGAGAAACGCACATCACTCGGCCCCCGACCACCACCGTAACTGGGAACTCCCCAATATTTTCGACGCCCTTGCATCTACCATGGTTTCGGTCATGCACGGCCCAAAGAATGTCATGCAGATGCATCTCCGGCCCGCCCAGGACGAAAAGCCCATTTTTTGTCATAGAAGTAGGAGCCCACCACATCTATGATGATACCCGGTTTTGTCACAATTATCATCATATAAGTGTCATAAGTATGACAGAAGAAAATTCGTTCGGCCCAAAATGTCACGGATGTGTTTTTTTTTGAAGTGCGATACAACCCATAGATTCATCAAAATAAGCGAACAACACATAGAAAACAGGATCTATCAAAAATAGGACAGTCTGTAGCAATCTGGAAATTTCGTATATCTCCGTAACTCCAAAAATTATGGAAAATTAGGACTAAATAAAAAATTTGCATAGCAGTAATCTGTAAAAATTTCAAGATTTTATCACGCACCGGCAAAAAATGTAAATTCAGTTACTACAGCAAAAGTTTCTGTTTTTTCTGCTGCACACACCAACCAAGCAATTCAAACATTCTAAAGCCAAACCTAGGCACAATATTTTTATAATACAATGGATATATACAGGGGGATAAAATATTTTTGAGAAACTTGCATGAAACATTCTACATTGTTTCCATGAGCATGAACACAAGTGTTCAAGGTCGACCCTCACTTCTCCAATGCATAACCTTCCAATCACTTCTCTTTTTGAAAAAAAATAGGCATAAGAGGCAAGTAATTTCTTTTGTATTTTGCATTCTTTAATTTTTTTTGTTTGTTTCACCCAAAACTAAAGAAAACAAAAACAAAAGGGAAAACAAAATCTGCTTAGTGAAGAAAGCAAATAAGCACACACGAGAATATCAACCCCATGCTATTGCTCCCCGGCAAGGGCGCCAGAAAAGAGATTGATAATGTGCAAGTGCAAGGAATCATCATAGCAATTTCCAAAGGTGAAAGTGATAAGTATGGAGTGTCGAACCCACAAGGAGCTAAAGGTAAGATAGATACTCTCTCAAGTCCTATCTACCACTGATACGACTCTACGTACACCGAACATTTGCTTCCATCTAGAAACGAGAGATAAAACTACGTTGTGGGTATGAAGAGGATAGCTTTGCATGATATCGGATAGCTAAAATATAAAAATAGGTGTTGTTAACATAAAGTTAGAATACATTGCTATATATTATAAATAGCGAGTGTGGAATAATGATGGATGGGTGTGCGGAATTTTCCTAGGCAATTGTTAGCAAGATCGGTAATCATTATTGCAATTTTATATGAGGGAGAGGCATAAGCTAACATACTTTCTCTACTTGGATCATATGCACTTATGATTGGAACTATAGAAAGCATCTGCAACTACTAAAGATTATTAAGGTAAAACCCAAGAATAGCATTAAAGTATCAAGTCCCCTTTACCCCATACGCAACAACCCCCTTACTCGGGTTTAAGCTTTTGTCACTTTAGCAACCCACTATAAAAGAATCATGAACATATTGCAACATCCTACAACGGGAATCCTTCACGTGTGCGTGGCACGAAAAGCACCACAGGACAGCACCAAAAAAACATACAACTCAAACCAATCTAGATCATCAATCAACCCAAAAGACAAAAGAAATCTACTCAAAACATCATAGGATGGCAACACATCATTGGATCATAATATGTGGCATAAAGCACCATGTTCAAGTAGGGGATTGTAGGGGGCTGCGGGAGAGTGGACCGCTTAAAAGAGACGAGGATGGTGATGAAGATGGTGATGTTGATGAAGACGATCACCGCGGTGATGGTTCCCCCGGTGGCACTCCGGCACTACCGAGAGAGAGGGGAAGAGAGTCTCCCCCTTGTGCTTACTCCTCCATGGCCTCCCCCCTAGATGGGGAGAGGTTCTCCCTCTGGTCCTTGGCCTCCATGGTGATGATGGCCCCTTCCGGCTACCTCCTCCATGGCCTCCGGTGATGATGGCCCCCTCTGGAAGGGTGCCAGAGAGGGCCTAGATTGGTTTTTTGTGGCTACAGGGGCTTGCGGTGGCGGAACTTTCAATCTAGGTTTCTCTCTGGGGTTTGGTATTTATAGGAATTTGTGGCATCAGTCTCATGTCAAGGGGTTCTCGAGGCATCTGCAAGACAGGAGCACCCTCCCGGGGGTAGGGCGCCCCCCTACCTTGTCGTCACCTCAGTTCTCTTCTGGTCCAACTCTGATGCCTCGGGGTCCACAAAAAATCTCTGTAAATTTTCAGCCCATTCCGAGAACTTTTATTTCTGCACAAAAAATGACACCACGGTAGTTCTGCTGAAAACAACGTCAGTCCGGGTTAGTTCTAATCAAATAATATCAAAACCATATAAAATTGTTGTAAACATGGCATGAATACTTCATAAATTATAGATACATTGGAGACATATCAAGTGTGAGTAGTTTATAACAGACCTACGGGTCCATAACTAGTAGCTAGATGGCTTGTTCTCTCTTTGTGATCTGCAATACCATGTTCTCCTTGATGTTCTTGGAGTTCTATCTAATGAAATATTCTTTTGCGGTGTGTTCGTCGAGATCAAATCGATTGTGCATTTATGGTCAGATTATCTATGAATATTATTTGAGTCTTTTCTGAATTCTTATATGCATGATCAAATATCTTTGTATTTCTCTTCGAATTATTGTTTGGTTTGGCCAACTAGATTGGTTCTTCTTGTAATTGGAGAGCTGCTTAGTTTTGGGTTCAATCTTGTGGTGTCCTCATCCAGTGACATAGTAGGGGTAGCGAGGCACATATTGTATTGTCATCTTATTTCTTGAGTTTATCCCTCTACATCATATTTCTTGAGTTTATCCCTCTACATCATGTCATCTTATTTCTTGAGTTTATCCCTCTACATCATGTCATCTTACTTAAGGCGTTACTCCATTCTTATGAACTTAATACTCTAGATGCATGATGGATAGCGGTCAATGTGTGGAGTAATAGTAGTAGATGCAGGCAGGATTCGGTCTACTTGACACAGACGTGATGCCTATATTCATGATCATTGCCTTGGATATCATCATAACTTTGCGCTTTTCTATCAGTTGCTCGATAGTAATTTGCTTACCCATCGTATGTTTTCTTTCAAGAGAGAAGCCTCAGGTGAAACCTATGGCTCCCGGGTCTATTTTCCATCATATATTTTCAAATCTATAAATCGAAAAATCCTAAAATACTTTGCTGCAATTTATTTGTTTTTACATTGTTTTACGTTTTAGTAATCTTTTATATCTATCTCTATCAGATCTCATCCTTGCAAGTGACCGTGAAGGGATTGACAACCCCTTTATCGCGTTAGGTGCAAGTGTTTGATTGTTTGTGCAGGTGCATAGATTGGAGACTTGCGTGTACCTCCTATTGGATTGATACCTTGGTTCTCAAATCGAGGGAAATACTTATCTCTACTTTGTTGCATCACCCTTTCCTCTTCAAGGAAAAAACCAACGCAAGCTCAAGAAGTAGCAGGAAGAATTTCTGGCGTCGTTGTCAGGGAGGTTCTACATCAAGCCTACCAAGTACCCATCATAAACTATCATCTCTTGCGTTACATTATTTGCCATTTGCCTCTTGTTTTCCTCTCCCCCACTTCTAAAACATTTTCAGAAAAATACAAAAATATTTGCCTTTTTATCCGCCCTTCTTTTGTTCGCTTTTTCATTTGCTTTCCGTTTGCTTGTGTGCTAGATTTCTTGTTTGTCACTATTCTCAACCTAGGAGCTTTGATCCTCACTATAGGAACTTGGAAGAAATTCAAAATAATGTTAAAAGCTTCATGTCCTTGCAATTTGAGCATAATAGTTTCTTTAGGAACAAAAAACTATGATGGAGTATATTAATAAAGAGCTTGATGATATTACTAAGGAGATATATGGTCTTACATCTCAACTTGCTCATATTGAAAGTTTAGTGGGCCAAATTTCCTATAAGCAAACTACCTTAGTAAATAAGATGGCCGCTAAACCGGAGTCTCTTGAAAATAATGATGAAGATCTTAAAGTGATTGATGTGACTCCTACTTAATCTTTGTTTTCTAATATAAATCTTGATAAAGATGGGACTGGAGATGAGTCAACTTTAGCTAGAAGGCGTCCCAGTGATTCAGAGTTTAAAGATCTTAATGCAAAAATTGATAAAAGTGGGATTGGAGAGGTCAAAACTTTAAGTAGAAATAAACCCACTCTTTCGGATTTCAAGGATTTTAATTATGATATTTGTTCTTTGATATATTGTATTTCCTTGTTGCAATCGGTGTTGAATTCTCATCATGCTTATAATCAAAATAAAGCTTTACTGAACATATCATTGATGCTATGATGAAATCTTTTGAAGAAAAACTTGAGTTAGAAGTTTTTGTAACGCCCCGGATACAACTTTCCATATTTGTAACTCCAACTCTTGCCTTTTCCGGAGATGCGATATGATATTTTCTTCGTGGTTGGGTTTTTGTCTGTTGTTTTGCATTTTGTTTTTGTTATGCATCTCGTCTCATGTCATCATTCGCATTGCATCGGCATCGTTTTCATAAAACTTGCATCCGCTCGTACTTGCCGTGTCCCCCCTTGCTTTTGTTGGCCGTTCCGAGACCAACCGGGTTTTCCATTACCTCTTGTCAAACCAACTAACCTCTCTCAGACCCCCTCGTGTGCGCGTCCGAAACTTCCCCGAACCCGACCTGCTCAGTCATCACCCTTGGATTCAGTTCATCCCTTAACATCTATAAAATATCTCTGTTTTCTTTATTGGACTCCCTAGCCTATTTTTCCCGTCCGTCCGATTATGATCGGAGGGGCTAGATTCCCTACCCAATTCTTACCTACTATATATAGCAAATGAAACCCTACCTAAACTAGTCCAACCCTAAAATCTAGGGAGCCTGTCCGGTCGCGCCGCCGCCACCTCCCACCTCGGGATCCCTCCAAATCCCATCTGCTCAATCCTCTCGCGGAGCCACTTCCAGCCAACCAACTCGTGCAACCCTGGCCCCGCTTGATCTGGATCGAACCGAGGCAGCAGCCCCTCGCCCGAGCCTCTCCTCCGTTCCCGTCACTGCCGGCGACGAGCCGCAGCTCGCCGGGGCACCCAAACACCATCAGCAACGAAGCCAGCAGGACCCGTCACCTTCCCCTGTGTTTCTCCTTCCTCCTGTTTCTCTCTCCCTCTTCCCTTGCCTCACGTCTCTCCCTGTTGGCTGTCTAGGGAATAGCCATGGTCGCCCGATGGAGCTCCGGGTCAATCCATGTCGCCGTCGCCGTCCTGGAGCTTCTTCGCCGCCGGTGCCCGTCTTCAGCGCCCCAAATCCAGCCGGCGTCTGCTCCTGCATCGAGCAGGGGAGCGAGGAGGAGGAACCCCCAGCTCCCTCGCCATCTTGTTCTGTACGTCGTCGTCTCCGTCCGATCCGACGAGGCCCTGTGTCTCCGGCCTCGTCCCCGCCTCCAGGTTGCCGCGCCTCCGCCCGCCGCCATCTTCTTCCCGGAGCGCATCCGCCGTACCTCAGCTCGTCCGCGCCAAGCCTCGGCGATCCCTCCTGGACCGAGCCTCCGCCGGCCACCTCCGCCTCGAGCTGCCGGAGATCGCGCCCGCCGCTTCAAGTCCCCTCTGCGTCCCGCGCCGCCGCTCCTGCTTCATTCCGGCGAGGCTCCGCCCGGATCCGTTCGCCTCCACGCCGTCCGCAGCCATCGGCACCTGCATCCCCTGCTTCGTGAACGAGGAGACCAACGCTGCACCTTCGTTGACCTGTTCCACTGCCAGCGTGGACGAGACCACGTCGCCCGTTTGGGCCACATCAGCGCCAAGATCCAGCATCGCCCCCTGCCGACCTCTCTCTCCACCGACCGGGCCTTGGCCCATGGTGAGCAGATCCCCAACGCCACTCCTCTGTTCCTACTTGGGCTTGGCTCGATTCTGCTACTGCTACTGATGTCCTGCGCCCAGTAGTTTCGGCTCGTGTAATGTTTTTTTCAGATTCTGCAATTTTAGCATTATTCCAGTGTTTAATAGAATTGCAGAAACCCCCTTGCACTTCATGCATATAATAACTCATGATCTGTGTATCATATGTAAAAACTTTATATATGTAAAATGCTTAGAATTTTGTGTAGATTAATAATTTGCTGCTTTCATCCATGATTAAAATGTTTAAGTTGTTGGTTGCATTAATTTGCTAAATGCCATGTTAAAATGATTTATTTCATAACTAAATAACCGTAGCTCAGTTTTAAATGTTCTTTATATGTAAATGGGGTGGAAAAATGCCTAGTTTAACATGGTGAACTTTATTTTCCTGTTTAACAACATTATAATATGGTTTAGGGCAGAACAGTACCAAATCTAAAATATGCACATGAGGATTTTCCGGAATTGTTATTTGTTGTTTCGGCCTCATTTAAACTTGCCTAAATAGTTAGTTTTCATATGCTTCACCTCTTGCCATGTTAATCAACATTTAATATTGATGGGTACATAACCGAGAGGGAACTAAATAATTGATGTGGTGTTTTTTCAATATTCAACTCGTTGCATACTGAGCTCCACTTAACTTGTAGTATTGTTTGTTGCACTTTGTCATGCCATGCCTCATTAAACCGGACATGCATCATACTTGTTTGTGCATCATGCCATGTTTATGCTTGTGCATTTACCATGTTGTTTGTTTCTTTCCGGTGCTGCTTCTTAGTTCCGGTAATGTTGCGATTGTGAGGATTCGTTCGACTACGTCCGTTCATCTTCTTCATGGACTCGTTCTTCTTCCTAGCAGGATTTCAGGCAAGATGGCCGCTACCCTGGATCTCACTACTATCATTGCTATGCCAGTTGCTTCGTTCTATCGCTTTGCTGCGCTACCTATCATTTGTTCTTCAAGCCTCCCAAATTGCCATGAACCTCTAACCTTTGACACCCTTCCTAGCAAACCGTTGCTTGGCTATGTTACCGCTTTGCTCAGCCCCTCTTATAGCGTTGCTAGTTGCAGGTGAAGTTGAAGATTACTCCATGGTGGACAGGATTTTGTTGGGATATCACAATATCTCTTATTTAATTAATGCATCTATATACTTGGTAAAGGGTGGAAGGCTCGGCCTTATGCCTGGTGTTTTGTTCCACTCTTGCCGCCCTAGTTTCCGTCATACCGGTGTTATGTTCCCGGATTTTGCGTTCCTTATGCGGTCGGGTGATTTATGGGACCCCCTCGACAGTTCGCTTTGAATAAAACTCCTCCAGCAAGGCCCAACCTTGGTTTTACCATTTGCCTCACCACCACCTATACCCTTTCCCTTGGGTCGGCCAACCCAAGGGTCATCTTTATTTTAGCCCCCCCGGGCCAGTGCTTGTCTAAGTGTTGGTCCGAACCGAGCAACCTGCGGGGCCACCTCGGGGCAACTTGAGGGTTGGTTTTACTCGTAGCTTGACTTATCCGGTGTTGCCCTGAGAACGAGATATGTGCAGCTCCTATCGGGATTGTCGGCGCATCGGGCGGCTTTGCTGGTCTTGTTTTACCATTGTCGAAATGTCTTGTAAACCGGGATTCCGAGTCTGATCGGGTCTTCCTGGGAGAAGGAATACCCTTCGTTGATCGCGAGAGCTTATCATGGGCTAAGTTGGGACACCCCTGCAGGGTATAATCTTTCAAAAGCCGTGCCTGCGCTTATAGGCAGATGGGAATTTGTTAATGTCCGGTTGTAGATAACTTGACACCAGATCCGAATTAAAACGCATCAACCGCGTGTGTAGCCGTGATGGTCTCTTTTCGGCGGAGTTCGGGAAGTGAACACAGTTTCTGGGTTATGTTTGACGGAAGTGGGAGTTCAGGATCACCTCTTGATCATTGCTAGCTTCACGACCATTCCGCTTGCTCTCTTCTCGCTCTTATTTGCATTGGTTAGCCACCATATATGCTTAGTCGCTGCTGCAACCTCACCACTTTACCCCTTCCTTCCCTTTAAGCTTTGCTAGTCTTGATACCCATGGTAATGGGATTGCTGAGTCCTCGTGGCTCACAGATTACTACAACAACAGTTGCAGGTACAGGTTTATGCGATGATCATGACGCGAGAGCGATGCTTGCTTGCGTTGAGTTCTTCTTCTGCTTCTTCGATCAGGGGATAGGTTCCAGGTCGGCAGCCTGGGCTAGCAGGGTGGATGTCGTTTGAGTTTCTGTTTGTGTTTCATCCGTAGTCGGATGATGCTCTTATGTATTGTGATGTTGTATTCATGTGGCATTGTATGCCTCTTGTATGTATCCCCATCTTTTATGTAATGTTGATGTAATGATATCCACCTTGCAAAAGCGTTCCAATATGCGGGTCTATCCTTGGTGGGACCTTCGAGTTCCTTTTGGATAGGGTCGCGTATTGGGCGTGACAAGTTGGTAATCAGAGCCTCGACCGACCATAGGAGCCCCCTTGATTGTTGGCCGTTGTTGAGTCTAGAAGAAAACTATTTTGAGTCTTAGGATTATATATATCGGAGAGTAGGATTCTTTTTACTTCTCAGCCCCCTTCGTCGCTCTGGTGAGGACTCCTGACGTAGATGTTTTGTCTTTCCTCTCCTCAAATTTCACTAAAAAAATTTAGGATCACGCGGGTATCTTGGGATCGTTCCGATATTCTTATGACGAGAACATTGTTCTTGGTGCCTCCTGACATTTAGGGGTTGTGGCAGTGTCTCGGGGAGTTGAGCTCCGAGGTGTTGTCGTCACAATTTTATCGTTGCAGTTCTGGAATACCTGTGCCGACATCGAAAATCTCTTTTATGCAGTTGTTGGTGAGATAACCTCGATGCCACCCAGTACTGGGGAGTTTAGGAGTATTGCCATAGCTTGTATAACGGATGCTTTTTGAAGGTTGAGGTACACGATTTCCGAAGATTTCTTGGTTATGTGTTGACGGATGGATACAGCTTGGATGTAGGTATTGTTAGTTTGGGTGAGATATATTGCTTCCCCTGTATCCCCAACACCAGATTGCATAACCAGAAAGTTTCGGGAGTTTATAGGTGGGAATTCAAGTATCTCCTAGAATATCTTTCTGACAGATGCCTGATATGGGATTGGGTAAATCTCTATCATATGTATTTCTTCCGGCTTATTATGCAAGTCAAATCCTTTGTTTTGTTTTATTTGTGGTATTCGAGTTGCTTCGAAGTCAAATGTTGAATCCATACCTTTCCTAAACGGTGTTCTCATATTTCTATGGGAGTACTAATCCTTTTGATCATCGAGATTGTCATGTCAATTCTTTCCAACCGGTGTGCTTCTCTTCAAGTGGATCCGATCATTTTCAACATTCGCAAAATCAATTCTAAGTTTTTTTTCAACGGTATCTGTTTCATCCGTCCCCAAGTTGCCTTTGTTTCCCGCCCTCCCACCCTTTTTCTTCAAGGACTCAAATTTCTTAATCAAGTATCCATTTATTCATGTGAAGTCACTTCACTCTTTTCAATCAGTGTTCTGATTAGGTGATCCCTCGTGAAGATGCTCACGAACTTCAAGTTCATCATTCTTCATTCTTGTATTCTTCTCCGGTGGATTAATTTCAAGCTTTCAGTGTTGATCATATTCCTTTCCTCATGTCAAATGCTTTCTCATGCCGATGCACCTCTTAATCATTCACTTCTTCCTATTCATTTGTTCGGGAGTGCTGAAGATATCTCACAAGACTTGTGTTTCCATTCTCAATCCGTTCAAGATATCTCGAGATTGTTATCTCATTCAAGCCATTTAATTCTACCGGTGCAATCTTTATTTCAAGCAATCCTTCAACGATGTTTCTTTTGAGTGGGCACCCACAGGTCTTTTCCCAGGATCTTACCTGACTCTTCTAATTATTCTAGAGCTATTCCAATGTCTTTTCAGAGTTTGACGTAAGAATGAATTTCATCAGTCACATGCCTTCTCCAATATCGATTTCAAATTATTTCATTGTTGGCTCAACCTCTTTGTTTTTTTCATTCTCCCGGAGTATCTCAACAATCCATGGTGGTGTTTATCGTCATCATTTCTCGGATTTTGAAGACCGAAGAAGAGTTCCTCTTAAATCCTTACCCGTTCTTCCACAGATTCATGGTTCTAGCTTCATGCCATCCTCATAATTGTTTTTGATTGTGACAATTCTTTTCTTACCATCCGGAGCATTTCATGAGTTGTTTCCATTTCTTTCCTCCGAAGGCCATCATGTCATAATTCTTCATTCTCAGCGTGTAGCTATCATTCTCCAAATCTTACCGGTGAATCGTTCTAATATCCTCTAATCAGCTCATGATCTCTTCGTTCTCATGTATCTAAATCCCCTCAAGTATCTTCATTTGTTTTCCAATTCTTCCCGGTGAATTGTGCCTTTGCTATGTTCATTTTCAATTCTTACGATGGTTCGTTCAAGATTTCACTTCCTTCGTTATCATATCAAATATTCGTTGTTTCCAAATCCCACCGGTGGTTCCATCAATACCTTCTGAAGTTTGCGCTATATCTCTATCTGTAATCATTTTTCAATGAGAATAAGTAGTATGCCAAATCCATTGCTTGTCATCAATTTAATTTGATGAAGGATAAGCATATAATAAATCTTATTCTTTTTTTCCTCGAGGTGATTCAATTCTTTTCTTCCGGAGATTGTTCATGATGAAGTAATTCTCGATTCTAGTGTTTCATCTTTTCATTTTCCGGAGTTCCAAGTTTTCTCGGTTATATCGTCGCGAAGCTCCATCTAAATCATTGCAAGGCTTAAATCTTGTTCGCTTCAACCTTCAATTCTTTTATGTTATCATTTCCTATCCGGAGTTCTTCATGGAGGCTCAACATGGTGATTCGTCAAGGATTCTTTTCATTCTTCAATTGTTCTTCAAGATTTCTCTCGAAGTTAAGATCCGCCAAGCTACACTCTAAATTAAACATGGTGCTCAACACATGTTTTGTTTTGAGGCGTTCAAGTATTCTTCTTCTTGCATTTCGAAGTGCAATTCTTTCTACCTTAGCTTTTGAGGTGGTGTTGTATCATTCTTGGCAATTTCCATTCAGGTTTCGCGATTCACATGTTGTCAAGAATGAGGTATTTTAAGTCCATCATTTTCTCTTTATTCAAGAGATCTTTTCGACCAATCAACTTCTTCGTTGGAGTTATCTTGTGCCAGATTTCACCTAAAGCCTTTCCTTAAGGGTTGTTGCTATTTGTGGTGATTATGCATGACCCAAGCTTGCTCTTTATCCTCTTGGTGGAAGAAGTTTTCATCTTTTGGTGCTCTCAATCAAATCAATGGTTTCCATTAGTGGCCGGTTGTAACCTCATAACTTTGAGATGTGTTCCATAAGCCCACAACAAGCGTGTGCTTCTCGTTGTTGATTTTCCAACAACTCCGTTCGATTCTTCTTTGCAAGGATGCTTTCCAAGTTCACTTGTGGCAAAAAGTTGTCATTTTCTTCTCCGTTCCTTTATCCCAACGGTCTAACTTCTATTCTTTCGTTACGGAGGCAATGTGATGTTGTGCTCTTCACCCATCACCTCGTTTGGTGAGGATCGACTTCTTTTCTGGCTTATCCATTTAACCGGAGTGTTGTATCATCTCTTCAATATCTTTTCATCTCATCAAGTTTTCTTCTCTTTTCTACCTGAGTGCTGTCCAAATTCTGTCATTCTTGTTCCTTGGCTATCTCATTATACCGAGGTGGTCATATTCTTTTCGTTCGTGAAGTTCTTATTTCCATGTCTTTCAACCTTCAAGTTCTCGTAATACTCCTTGTTCCTCTTTTCTAACAGATTGTTTGAAATCTCGTTCATCTCTGTTGTACTCTTTCTTTTAAATTGCTCAACCTCTCAAGGTTCATGGTTTCACTCGTTCGTCAAAGAAGCAACTTAGTTTACCCCTTATATTCCTCTTCCTTTTCCCTTCGGTGCCATCCTAGATCTCGGGACGAGATCCTCTCATAGTGGTGGAGTGTTGTAACGCCCCGGATATAACTTTCCATATTTGTAACTCCAACTCTTGCCTCTTCCGGAGATGTGATATGATATTTTCTTCGTGGTTGGGTTTTTGTCTGTTGTTTTGCATTTTGTTTTTGTTATGCATCTCGTCTCATGTCATCATTCGCATTGCATCGGCATCGTTTTCATAAAACTTGCATCCGCTCGTACTTGCCGTGTCCCCCCTTGCTTTTGTTGGCTGTTCTGAGACCAACCGGGTTTTCCATTCCCTCTTGTCAAACCAACTAACCTCTCTCAGACCCCCTCGTGTGCGTGTTCGAAACTTCCCCGAACCCGACCTGCTCAGTCATCACCGTTGGATTCAGTTCATCCCTTAACATCTATAAAATATCTCTGTTTTCTTTATTGGACTCCCTAGCCTATTTTTCCCGTCCGTCCGATTACGATCGGAGGGGCTAGATTCCCTACCCAATTCTTACCTGCTATATATAGCAGATGAAACCCTACCTAAACTAGTCCAACCCTAAAACCTAGGGAGCATGTCCGGTCGCGTCGCCGCCACCTCCCACCTCGGGATCCCTCCAAATCCCATCTGCCCAATCCTCTCGCGCAGCCACTTCCAGCCAACCAACCCGTGCAACCCTGGCCCCGCTTGATCTGGATCGAACCGAGGCAGCAGCCCCTCGCCCTAGCCTCTCCTCCGTTCCCGTTGCTGCCGGCGACGAGCCGCAGCTCGCCGGGGCACCAAAACGCCATCAGCAACGAAGCCAGCAGGACCCGTCTCCTTCCCCCGTGTTTCTCCTTCCTCCCGTTTCTCTCTCCCTCTTCCCTCGCCTCACGTCTCTCCCTGTTGGCTGTCTAGGGAACAGCCATGGTCGCCCGATGGAGCTCCGGGTCAAGCCATGTCGCCGTCGCCGTCCTGGAGCTTCTTCGCCGCTGGTACCCGTCTTCAGCGCCCCAAATCCAGCCGGCGTCTGCTCCTGCATCGAGCAGGGGAGCAAGGAGGAGGAACCCCCAGCTCCCGTCGCCGTCTTGTTCTATACGTCGTCGTCTCCGTCCGATCCGACGAGGCCCTGTGTCTCCGGCCTCGTCCCCGCCTCCAGGTCGCCGCGCCTCCGCCCGCCGCCATCTTCTTCCCGGAGCGCATCCGCCGTACCTCACCTCGTCCGCACCAAGCCTCAGCGATCCCTCCTGGACCGAGCCTCCGCCGGCCACCTCTGCCTCGAGCTGCCGGAGATCGCGCCCGCCGCTTCAAGTCCCTTCTGCGTCCCGTGCCGCCGCTCCTGCTTCATTCCGGCGAGGCTCCGCCCGGATCCATTCGCCTCCACGCCGTCTGCAGCCATCGGCACCTGCATCCCCTGCTTCGTGAACGAGGAGACCAACGCCGCGCCTTCGTTGACCTGTTCCACTGCCAGCATGGTCGAGACCACATCGCCCGTTTGGGCCAGATCAGCGCCAAGATCCAGCATCGCCCCCTGCCGACCTCTCTCTCCACCGACCGGGCCTTGTCCCATGGTGAGCAGATCCCCAATGCCACTCCTCTGTTCCTACATGGGCTTGGCCCGATTCTGCTACTGCTGCTGATGTCCTGCGCCCAGTAGTTTCGTCCCGTGTAATGTTTTTTTCAGATTCTGCGATTTTAGCATTATTCCAGTGTTTAACAGAATTTTAGAAACCCCCTTGCACTTCATGCATATAATAACTCATGATCTGTGTATCATATGTAAAAACTTTATATATGTAAAATGCTTAGAATTTTGTGTAGATTAATAATTTGCTGCTTTCATCCATGATTAAAATGTTTAAGTTGTTGGTTGCATTAATTTGCTAAATGCCATGTTAAAATGATTTATTTCATAACTAAATAACCGTAGCTCGGTTTTAAATGTTCTTTATATGTAAATGGGGTGGAAAATGCCTAGTTTAACATGGTGCACTTTATTTTCCTGTTTAACAACCTTATAATATGGTTTAGGGCAGAACAGTACCAAATCTAAAATATGCACATGAGGATTTTCCGGAATTGTTGTTTGTTGTTCCGGCCTCATTTAAACTTGCCTAAATAGTTAGTTTTCATATGCTTCACCTCTTGCCATGTTAATCAACATTTAATATTGATGGGTACATAACCGAGAGGGAACTAAATAATTGATGTGGTGTTTTGTCAATATTCAACTCGTTGCATACTGAGCTCCACTTAACTTGTAGTATTGTTTGTTGCACTTTGTCATGCCATGCCTCATTAAACTGGACATGCATCATACTTGTTTGTGCATCATGCCACGTTTATGCTTGTGCATTTACCATGTTGTTTGTTTCTTTCAGGTGCTGCTTCTTAGTTCCGGTAATTTTGCGATTGTGAGGATTCGTTCGACTACGTCCATTCATCATCTTCATGGACTCGTTCTTCTTCCTAGCGGGATTTCAGGCAAGATGACCGCTACCCTGGATCTCACTACTATCATTGCTATGCTAGTTGCTTCGTTCTATCGCTTTGCTGCGCTACCTATCATTTGTTCTTCAAGCCTCCCAAATTGCCATGAACCTCTAACCTTTGACACCCTTCCTAGCAAACTGTTGCTTGGCTATGTTACCGCTTTGCTCAGCCCCTCTTATAGCGTTGCTAGTTGCAGGTGAAGTTGAAGATTACTCCATGGTGGACAGGATTTTGTTGGGATATCACAATATCTCTTATTTAATTAATGCATCTATATACTTGGTAAAGGGTGGAAGGCTCGGCCTTATGCCTGGTGTTCTGTTCCACTCTTGCCGCCCTAGTTTCCGTCATACCGGTGTTATGTTCCCGGATTTTGCGTTCCTTATGCGGTCGGGTGATTTATGGGACCCCCTCGACAGTTCGCTTTGAATAAAACTCCTCCAGCAAGGCCCAACCTTGGTTTTACCATTTGCCTCACCACCACCTATACCCTTTCCCTTGGGTCGACCAACCCAAGGGTCATCTTTATTTTAGCCCCCCCGGGCCAGTGCTTGTCTAAGTGTTGGTCCGAACCGAGCAACCTGCGGGGCCACCTCGGGGCAACTTGAGGGTTGGTTTTACTCGTAGCTTGACTTATCCGGTGTTGCCCTGAGAACGAGATATGTGCAGCTCCTATCGGGATTGTCGGCGCATCGGGCGGCTTTGTTGGTCTTGTTTTACCATTGTCGAAATGTCTTGTAAATCGGGATTCCGAGTCTGATCGGGTCTTCATGGGAGAAGGAATACCCTTCGTTGATCGCGAGAGCTTATCATGGGCTAAGTTGGGACACCCCTGCAGGGTATAATCTTTTGAAAGCTGTGCCTACGGTTATAGGCAGATGGGAATTTGTTAATGTCTGGTTGTAGATAACTTGACACCAGATCCGAATTAAAACGCATCAACCGCGTGTGTAGCCGTGATGGTCTCTTTTCGGCGGAGTCCGGGAAGTGAACACGGTTTCTGGGTTATGTTTGACGTAAGTAGGAGTTCAGGATCACCTCTTGATCATTGCTAGCTTCACGACCATTCCGCTTGCTCTCTTCTCGCTCTTATTTGCGTTGGTTAGCCACCATATATGCTTAGTCGCTGCTGCAACCTCACCACTTTACCCCTTCCTTCCCTTTAAGCTTTGCTAGTCTTGATACCCATGGTAATGGGATTGCTGAGTCCTCGTGGCTCACAGATTACTACAACAACAGTTGCAGGTACAGGTTTATGCGATGATCATGACGCGAGAGCGATGCTTGCTTACGTTGAGTTCTTCTTCTGCTTCTTCGATCAGGGGATAGGTTCCAGGTCGGCAGCCTGGGCTAGCAGGGTGGATGTCGTTTGAGTTTCTGTTTGTGTTTCATCCGTAGTCGGATGATGCTCTAATGTATTGTGATGTTGTATTCATGTGGCATTGTATGCCTCTTGTATGTATCCCCATCTTTTATGGAATGTTGATGTAATGATATCCACCTTGCAAAAGCGTTCCAATATGCGGGTCTATCCTTGGTGGGACCTTCGAGTTCCTTTTGGATAGGGTCGCATATTGGGCGTGACAGTTTTATCCCTAGAAAGCTTTATGATGAGTGGGAACCTACCATTAAGATTAAAATTAAATATTATGAGTGGCATGCTTTGTGTGATTTGGGTGCTAGTGTTTCCACGATTCCGAAAACTTTATGTGATGTGCTAGGTTTCCATGAATTTGATGAGTGTTCTTTAAATTTGCATCTTGCGGATTCCACTATTTAGAAACCTATGGGAAGAATTAATGATGTTCTTATTGTTGCAAATAGGAATTATGTGCCCGTAGATTTCATTGTGCATGATATAGATTGCAATCCTACATGTCCTATTATTCTTGGTAGACCTTTCCTTAGAACGATTGGTGCAATTATTGATATGAAAGAAGGAAACATTTGATTTCAATTTCCATTAAGGAAGGGCATGGAACACTTTCCAAGAAAGAAAATTAAGTTGCCATATGAACTAATTATGAGGGCTACTTATGGATTAATACCAAAGATGACAATACTTAGATCTATATTTTATGCCTAACTAGGGGCGTTAAACAATAGCGCTTGTTGGTAGGCAACCCAATTTTTATTTTTGTGTTTTTGTTTTTGGTTCTATTTTTCAATAATTACACATTATTAGCTATTTAGTAATTGTGTTTGGTGTTTTAATTAGTGTTTGAGTCAAGCAAGACCATTGGGATGGTTTATGGTGATAGTTTATTTGATCTTGCTAAAAGACAGAAACTTTTGCACCCAGTAAAGCAATTTTAAAAAATCACAAAGCATGCTTTTGATCTGATTTTTTTACACAAGATTGATATACAAATTGGTTGTCCTAATTTTTCAGAATTTTTGGAGTTACAGATACGAAGTTTTCAGATTGCTACATACTGTTCTGTTTTTGACA
Source organism: Triticum timopheevii (assembly GCA_963921465.1). Classification (NCBI taxonomy): domain Eukaryota; kingdom Viridiplantae; phylum Streptophyta; class Magnoliopsida; order Poales; family Poaceae; genus Triticum; species Triticum timopheevii. Next base: position 106,664,046 of record OY997271.1, read on the forward strand.
CATTCTATTTTCTATGTTTTGTTTGCTTATTTTGATGAATCTATGGGTAGTATCGGGGGGTATGAACCATGGAGGAGTTGGAATACAGTAGATGTTACACCAATATAAATAAATACTAAGTTCACAACAGTACCAAAAAGTGGTGATTGTTTTATTATACTAATGGATCTCATGAGTTTTCTATTGAGTTTTGTGTTGTGAAGTTTTCAAGTTTGATTTGATGGACTATGGAATAAGGAGTGGCAAGAGCCTAAGCTTGGGGATGCCCAAGGCACCCCAAGGTAATATTCAAGGACAACCAAGCATCTAAGCTTGGAGATGCCCCGGATGGCATCCCCTCTTTTGTCTTTGTTCCATCAGTAAATTTACTTGAGACTATATTTTTGTTCACCACATGATATGTGTTTTACTTGGAGCATCTTGTATGATATGAGTCTTTGCTTTTTAGTTTGCCACAATCATCCTTGTTGTACACACCTTTTGAGAGGGACATGCATGAATCATGAATTTATTAAATACTCTATGTGCTTCACTTATATCTTTTGAGCTAGGCAATTTTGCTCTAGTGCTTCTTATATCTTTTTAGAGCATGGAGGTGGATTTATTTGATAGAAATTGTGGCAAAATTGCCAACGCCGTGCTCTAAAAATATATATGTGAAGAACTAGAGCAAAATTGCCTAGCTCAAAAGACATAAGTGGAGCACATAGAGTATTCTAATAAATCATGATTCATGCATGTCCCTCTCAAAAGGTGTGTACAGCAAAGATGATTGTGGAAAACTAAAAGTAAAGACTTAGATCATACAAGACACTCCAAGCAAACACACATATCATGTGGTGAATAAAAATATAGCCTCAAGTAAAGTTACACTACAAAAAAAATACACTTCTGTGATGATACGTGTTTGTCACAGTAGGTCGCGTTTTTTGTCATGCATGTACATCCATGACAAATTTATGACAGAATCAAGATAGTCATACATGTGCTGTCGTAGAAGTGTTCCATGACATTACCAAAATTATCATCACAGAAGTGTCCACTTCCATGACGATAAATCGCGCGTCACAAAAGTGCTTTCGTCAAGGGTGACCGACACGTGGCATCCACCGTAATGGAATGCCGTTAAGCTATCGGGTCGGGTTTTGGATCCGATAACCCGTTAATAGCCCCGACCAATGGGAAATTTCCACGTGTAAAATTCTTATTGGCCGGACGAAACACGTGTCAGCTCGTCAGTGGGTCAGATAGGCGCCTATGATATGTCGACACGTGCCACGGCTCACCACTGGCCCATTTAGCTTACAAAGACAGCCCGTTTGACTTGGTCAAAAGTTAACGGGCTGGCCCATGAAAAGCCTGTTAATGGTCTCTTCACAAATAGCCCATTTTATGGCCCGTTAACTCACGGCCCATTAGGCACTAAAGGAAATCGGCCCAACAACGTCATGTGGGCAGTCAAATATAACACCAGCCCATTTCACTTTCGGCCCATGTATGGCCCATGACGTCTTTTGGCCCATATGAGACCTTCGTATCTTTCGGCCCTTTACAGTCCCAGGTGTCCCAAATAGTGGCCGGGAGCGATTTCGGCCGCGCGCATGTGTGCTTAGGCGGCCATTGTGTATGAATGTTTTTCGGAGGCGGTTGTGTGGCGTCTAGATGAAGCTACAAACCTACCCCGGTTTAGACTTCTGGACGTCGGGCCGGTAGGTTTCACAAGTCGGAGTTATTAGAGAAGTAATTTCCTTGTACTACCAAACATTGGTCTCACGCGGTTTCGAGCGAGTAGAGGCTCTTTTGGCGCTTCGTCGAAATTTTGAAACACAAGCATTCACGTTTAGAGTACTCTTGAACTATGAGGATTGACCTAAATAGACAATGTTATATTTGACCTTGTATGTTTGAAAACCTCATTAAATTATCCGCTTCCTTTTGAAATTTTGACACTTGAAAATCCTATAACTACGATTATTTTGGAATGGAGGAGCTAAATTTGAATCTATTTTGTACATGACTACATATGCTATTATGTACAAAATCAGAGCAAAGATTGGTACCCCCATAGTTTAGGTATGGTTTACAAATGCCATGATATCAAATTCAAATAATTGAATGGACTTCATGTTGAATTCGATTTTTTTAAAGCACCTTAGGTTGAATTCAAATGTATGCTAGTTTATAGGTAGCTATTTATAAATGTCCATTGTGTAACTTTCGTATGTATAATGTGCTTTACACACACAACATGAACTATACTCACGTTTATATTCGATTGCTAAAGCGATGCATTGTCAGGAGTTCAAAATACTAACTATGTGGATCAATTGTGTCGAATAATAACATAGACATGCTCAAATTCGATAGAATCTAGATGTCTGATGGATCAATGACCGCTCCTTACGCAAATTGCAAATATCATGATCCCATCCTAATATTTGGATACAATTTATATCTTTAATCAATGTGTAGAGCAGTCTTTTACGTGTAGTTTCACTCTCCATCGGTGGTCTCTCACACATGCTCACACACTCTCTCCAGAGGTGTCTTTCTCGCACACATGCTCTAGATATAACCCTCCATCCCTCTCGTAACCATTTACAAATGTTTTCACTAACCTTTATCACAAGCACTCTTCCTCTCGCAAACATACACACGCACAATCCTCATCGACCCTTTCTATATACATGGACCTGCCTACGTGTCTCATGTACGCACATTATCTTTACGCATGTCTCTCACGCATTATCTCAGACCTCTCTTCCTAATCGACGAGTATGATTCTAGCAGAGCATTCTGTAGGATGCCCCTTAAAGTTAGGTCGGATGAATAGTAATATCAGAGATAAAGGGGTTACCTCAGTCCGAGAACCTAGGGTTACAAATCCTAGACGGCTTTGTCAGTGGACATAGAGTCCTTCACAATTCTGCTATCTTTGTCTTGTACGACTAGTCATCCATGGGTCTTCCTAAATGTGTCATGGGCCGACCAATGTGGCGCAGGACGGAACCGAACAAAGGGCCTCACCTCGACCCACCGGACCTCACGCGGTGACACACCCTCTACCCCCACATCTCATTATCTTCTCACGCCCGCACATACCAACACAAACACCACACACACAGAAAACTTCTCTTGTTGCCTCTATTCCCTCCCCCCCCCTTGCATATACACACTCAAGGGAATGGAATCTCTTGTCGTGATGTCATATTCGTCTCTCTCTCTCTAGACCACTCTCATTTCTCGTGCTATCTCTCCCACACACCCCCCCCCCCCCGTCGGCCCCTCTATCCATGCCTCTCTCGAATACGTAATACACACACATACCTCTCTAGGCCCCGCCAAATGCATCAACTACACATTCACACATGTTACATCATGTACCCCATTGATCTAAAAAGCCCTCTCTTCACGTTTATTTCACATACAACATTCCTTTTGAATAAAGTGTGGCCAAAAAATTATTTTAGAGTTTCTACATATATACAACATTACAAAGTTATATGGAGGAGTACGAAGGCTAATTTGCATTGCATTGTGCCCACAATGATATTTATTCCGCACTGTGAATTTGTATATTTTTATACTATATACAAAGTTAGTCATAATAAAGAGAAACGAAGAGCATCTCTCTCTCCATCGCATAGCCCCCCCCCCATGTACGCCCCTTTCTCGTATGCACACAAAACTATCTCCAGGTCCTCTAAAAGTAAGCCCCCAGAAAATTCACGCGTGTTTCATCTTTCTCTCGCAATATATGCAATACGATCATTGTATTTGAAGCGAAAGCATGATACATACATTGGACTTCATAATCCACTCATTATGGTCACTGTTTACGTTTAGTGGTTATAATACAGTCACGGGCTCACCGTACAACTTTGTATTTGCTCATGACATGACTAGTTGACCAGTTAAACGCTCCACGTGGCACCTCTAGTGTTGCATCACATTATCTCACTAACATCATGCCCACCTGTCGTCTTGAATCTACTCTACATCTACACTATTATAAAATACATAAAATACACTCTTATAAAAAACAGAGTTGGTGATGATGGTGTGCCTGCCATCCTGCAATATAGGTCGTTCGATTTATATCTGACGGATAGGAAAGAAACTATGGCAATTTTGCAAAAAGGTACCCACACACCTCTCCACATTTGCAAATAAGGCCTTCCCTCGTTCATCCTTGTCTCTCACAAGATAACAAGTCATACAAATGCATCTTGATGTTACGTGCAACGCACGGGCATCTTGCTAGTAAGAATGAAAACAAACGACAAAAAAATATTTTGATGGTGGTTCGAAGTCATGACCGCGGGCACAGCGAACAAGGTGGTCTTGTATTGGTATGCTGAGCCGTCTATTTTAACACACAGGAGCTGGTGTGGTGATAATACACACACGCACGCATGCACACGAACTCCATCCACGCGACACTCACACAAACACATGCACCCACGCACGCACGCAACACTCACACGTACACACGCAGCCACGCACGCACGCATGCATGCATGCACACACCAGTACACCACACAACCAACACACACTCTCATGCTCAAGTGCTCAACCTACAAGTGCATGTGCACACATCAGGCCCTGACAGACACATACACAACCAGGTGATTCCTGCGCATGGGTTGGAGCCTTGTCGCGCCTGCGTAAATTTATGTTTATCTGACCTTTTCCCCTTTGCGAACTGACAGGTGGGCACACAAGGAATGTGGGCAATTTAACTAGTCAACATGGCGCCACACAGACTATTTGGCCGGTCAACAGAGTGCAATCTGATGCTGAACTGTGAGCAAGTGACCGGATAATCACCGCAAAACGTATACAGTGACCGTAATCAGCTTATTCTGAAGTTCGGTGACCGTATTACGCTTTTCTCTCTGTAGGCCCTCCAAAACCACATCTCTACACGTTCTCGCATGTTACATCTAACAACTATGCAATACATCACTACTACTACACTCTAACACAATAAATCATATGTGTTTTCAGTTTTACTAGATATCGTATTGTTACTTATAATTATTCATTTTGCATACATTAAAATTGCCTTTGAAATGTATGGCCAGTATCATCTACCGCGCGGAAAAAATCCCGTCCTTACCTGTTTAATCGGGTTTGTATCGATGGATCAGCAAAACTATAGTACTATACAGTACAAGTAACAGTTCACCGGGCCGTCGTGTCGTCTACTCCTCCATTGTAAGAGTGGAGCGCTCGCTTTCATAAATCTTCTAGTCCCTTTCACCGACATGTGGGACATCAAGCTACCGGGTCCACGTGCCATACCGGAATACAGTGCAGAGCAGCCGGGGTGAAGCACCCCAGTCATGGCGCCGGCATAGTAATGAGCAATGAGGCGTCAAATCACAAAGTTGCACCTTTCCCGCAGTTAAGTTGGAGGGACAAAGTAATAATGCTAAAAATTGAAGTTGGAGGGACGAAGCAACCATCATTTTACTCGTTGCTGAATCCGCTTCTCCCTCATCTTCTTCAACTTAACCACGTGTTGCTTCTGTCGTTGTTCTGCCTCATGTGGGACGCGGATCAGCTTGGTAAAGCACTGACACGTGGGACTGCATGTTAGCAAACCGCCAGGACAACGTCCTCCGAAAATAAGAAACCTCCCCTGCCATCCATGCGGCAAAATCACCTCCTTTTTACTAATCTTTGATTCTATAATTTTTTAGATCAATATAATTGAGATTTGTATAGATAGCACACAGGAGCAAAACCAAGTGGTACGATTAAGGGCATCCACAATGTGTAGCCAAATGTGAAAATAGCTTTTGGCATCATGGGAACCATTGTGGACGGTGTTGCCAAAGCCAAAAAGATGGAACCGAAGCTCCCTGATTGATTGATTGATTGAAGGAATAGAAAAATGCAACGTCTCTCCTCTTTCTCCCATGCTTGGACGCATGTAGTACAGTATAGAACACAGAGTCTACTCCCCTTTCCCTTCTATCACAAATCACAAAGCAGTGAGGTGCCAAATCACAAAGCATGGACGAAGCAACTATCATTTCACTCTTCGCTGACTCCGCTTCTCCATCGTCTTCTTCGAGAAACCATCTCACCGCACTAGTACTCCTAGTAGTAGTACTAGTAAAGGACTTCCTGGATGCAAATAAGGCGGTTGTCTCGGCTTGCAGGCGGCACTTGCGAACGACTTATCGTGGTCTCCCTCAATGGTGTTCTGCGTCGAACGCACTTCGCCAAACCACACAAAAAGAAGTCGTCGACGTCACCGCAATGGGCAAGGAATTCAAATATAGTTACTACCTCCATTTTTTTGTACACAAGGCCAGTATATCAAAATTACAATTTGCAAAGGGCCACTAACACTAATCGAGGCAAAAATGATGGGGTTAGCAACCAAGGACATTAATATCCCCTGCATGCATGTGGAAGTGAGAAGGTTCATTTGCATGGCGCTGCATTAATCAAGCGATGAGGAGTGAGATGGTTAGCTCTTTGGTCTTTCGAGAAAAAAATACACATTAATTGACACATGAAATGAGGATTTGTTGCCTGCTGAAGAGCAGGTGGACGAGCAGCTAGCGGACATGGTTGCTGCGGCCAGAGCTTCTGATGCTAGGCAGAGTAAGTAGAGAAGAGGAGAAGCGAACGTTGGATATGTCAGTTTCATTACTTGCAAAGTAGCATAGCACCATATATAGTCATAGTCTAGGTTTGGATTCGAACCAGCCACAGGAGCACGTCTTTCTTTTTTCTAAAACCCGGCAACGTCTCTTTACTGGTACACTCGCTTGTTTTGTACGCCTTCCCAAGTCTTTGATTTTCTTTCCCTTTTTTGCGAGGAAGGAAGGAGGACAAAATTGAGAGTTCCTCGGACTCGAACCCAAGACCTCTCGGTTGAAAAACAAGGGTGCTAGTCACTCATGTGGCGAACGTTCCCTGTGAGGAGGACGGCAAACAAACGCATTTTCCTCGTAGTTTTCTTCCTATATATAAAAAAGTATGCTACTTGGTGTCCGCTTAGTAAAAAACGATGGTGCCAACCTTGACCATTCGATTGACATCCAACGTCTGTCACGTTTCTTCAGTCTCTTCTTCCTCGAGCCGCCAAAGCCAAACAAGCGCCGGCGGCACCACCTGCTCCCGCCTTGCATGGCTGGTTGTGATCTTCCCCGGCTCCTGTTCGTTCTCGTCTGAGGCCTCACCATCGTCCTCCACCTTGGTTCGCTCGCTGCAGCGCCGCCCTCCGGTGTTGTCAACATGGTCAACAACCGAGAGGAATAAGGAGATGACTGTACATGGTGAGGATGACAGTAGGGACCCAGCAGCGCGCGCAGTAATTTTGTTTTTTCGGGACGGAGAAGGGTATCAACTGGGTTGTGCGGGACCCATGGCCCGTCTAGCCCAGGCTTTTATTTCATATGATTAGCACATGACCAGCCCAGTTTGTTTTTTTCCTTTCTGAAAAATGGCTACCCAACTATTTTGTTTTTTGCAGAATAACCAACATAGGCCTACTTGCTTTTCTACGCCCTGCTGGGCCGGAAATCTTTCAAGACGAGGAGGGATGCATTTTGCCCAGAAAATGGGCTATAAGTAATAGGAAATGGGCTATAAGTAATAAGAAATGGGCTATAAGTAATAAGAAATGGGCTATAAAATGAAAAAAAAATACGACAAACATGCAATTAGTTCCCAAATACAGTTTTCTTTCGGATTTTGATATTTTAAATTTCATTGTTTTTGTGTGGGTAAAATTTCATTGAATTTAAATTAAGGTATATTTAGATTTAAAATTAATTTGAATCTGGCTAGAAATTTTGGGTTGTATGCTGTTTGGGACAGATTTGGAGGCTGACTTGTGGGTCTACTAGGTTGACGTGTACTTTGGCTTTGTCAACTTAGTCCACAAATGATTCTAGCAGCAGTGACCGTTGGATGTTAATCCAGTGGCCGTGCTACTTCTTCAATATCTGATCTTCTTGCTCCAGCCGCCCAAACCAGCTCTGGTGGGACTGCCTGCTCCTGCCTCCCGTGGCCGGCTGTGCTGCTGCACAGGTTGCACCGCCCCACCCTACTTCATTGCTGGCCAGACCATTCCTCTACTCACCAACACCTCCTGTTATTTTTCGGCGACGGCAGCCGGACCAGTAAACCCTCGTACTCCCCACCGCGTGGGCAACCATTGCCGAGTCTTCCCCAGCTCCGTGTCGTTCCCTTCCTAGGCTTCACCGTCGTCCACCGCCATGGTGCTCTCGGCGCGGCCTGGTCAACATGGTCAACGAATGACATCCATCAGCCGTGGACTGTACGTGCAAAATAATGATTCCTTCACCTAACAGCTGGGAACCCCCGGAAGGTCCTCTGTATTTCGTGAAAAAAACGTTCCCCCTGCTGACATGTCGGACCCACCAGCTATATCTTCGCACGTAAGGAAGTGCCTCCTTATTACGCACAAAAAAATGAATACCCACCCTGCTAGATGGGACCCACCATAGTGGGAGGATGACTTGTGGGCCAACTAAGTTGACGAGGACGGAGGGCTTTGTCAACTTAGTCAATATGAACGATTCTAGCTCCAGTGACCGTACGATGTCCATCCAACGGCCATAGTGCTTCTTCAACCTCTGGTCTTCTTGCTCCAGCCGCCCAAAGCAGCGCCGGTCGTGCCGCATGCTCCTGCCTCTCGTGGCCGGCTGTGATGCCGCGGAGGCCTCACCGCCCCCTACTACTCCCACCGCTGGCCCAAGGTATCCCTCTACTCACCCACACCCCTTGTTATTCTGTGGCGATGGCAGCCTCACGCCGCAGTCGAACCAGTGAACCCTCGTACTCCTCTCCGCGCGGGCTACCACTGCTGCGTCTTCCCCGGCTCCGCGTCGTCCCCTTCCTAGGCCTCGCCATCATCCAGACCACCGCCCTGGTGCTCTTGGCGCGGCATGGTCAACATGGTCAACGACCGACTTCCATCGGAAGAGTATTGTACGTGGAGAGGCTGACAGCTGGGTCCAGGCGGCCGCAAGGAAGTGCCTCCTTATTATGCACAAAATAATTATTCCTCCACCTGACAGCAGGGACCCACCGGTCGGGCCACCTTATTTCACGAAAAAACGTTTCCCCCCTGACTGCTGGGACCCACCAGACGGGCCAGCGTATTTCGCGAAAAAAATGTTCCCCGCACTGTCAGCTCAAACCCACCGGAAGTGCCTCCTTATTATGCACAAAAAAAAATGAATACTCCCCTTGCTAGCTGGGACCCACCATGGTGGGAGGCTGACTTGTGGGCCTACTAAGTTAACTAGGACGGGGGCCTTTGTCAACTTTAGTCAATATGAACGATTCTAGCTCCAATGACCGTACGATGTCCATCCAACGGCCGTAGTGCTTCTTCAACCTCTGGTCTTCTTGCTCCAGCCGCCCAAAGCAGCGCCGGTCGTGCTGCATACTCCTGCCTCCCGTGGATGTAGGACCTTGAGAAGAGGTGTCTAGAGGGGGGGTGATTAGACACAAGGAGCCAAAGTTGCAGTTTTTAAGTTTCTTTAAGTTTAAATGGAGTTTAGGCACAATTTCAACATTCTCAATACATATCAAGCATGCATGCAAAGAGTATATGAGCAGCGGAAACTAAAGCATGCAACTTGCAAGAAAGTAAAGGGAAGGGTTTGGAGGATTCAAACGCAATTGGAGACACGGATGTTTTTGGCGTGGTTCCGATAGGTGGTGCTATCGTACATCCACGTTGATGGAGACTTCAACCCACGAAGGGTAACGGCTGCGCGAGTCCACGGAGGGCTCCACCCAAGAAGGGTCCACGAAGAAGCAACCTTGTCTATCCCACCATGGCCGTCGCCCACGAAGGACTTGCCTCACTAGCGGTAGATCCTCACGAAGTAGGCAATCTCCTTGCCCTTACAAACTCCTTGGTTCAACTCCACAATCTTGTCGGAGGCTCCTAAGTGACACCTAGCCAATCTAGGAGACACCACTCTCCAAGAAGTAACAAATGGTGCGTTGATAATGAACTCCTTGCTCTTGTGCTTCAAATGATAGTCTCTCCAACACTCAACTCTCTCTCAATGGGTTTGGATCTGGTGGAAAGAAGATTTGAGTGGAAAGCAACTTGGGGAAGGCTAGAGATCAAGATTCATATGGTAGGAATGGAACATCTTGGCCTCAACACATGAGTAGGTAGTTCTCTCTCAGAAAATGTCTGCTGGAAGTGTAGGTTCAGTCTGATGGCTCTCTCCACGAATGAAGAGGAGGTGGAGGGGTATATATAGCCTCCACACAAAATCTAACCGTTACACACAATTTACCAAACTCGGTGGGACCGAATTGTTAGACTCGGTCGAACCGATTTAGTAAACCTAGTGACCATTAGTGAATTTTGGTGGGACCGACATGCATCTCGGTGAGACCGATTCGGTTAGGGTTAGGGCATAACGTAATCTCGGTAAGACCGATTACACAAACTCGGTGAGACCGATTTTGGTAATAAGCTTTCCAGAGAGTTGGCCAGGCAAACTCGGTGGGACCAATTTTGGTAATAAGTTTCCAGAGAGTTTGCATTGTAATCTCGGTAGTACCGATTGCTCAAATTCGGTGAGACCAATTTGATAATGGACATACACAGAGAGATTACAATCCCATCTCGGTGAGACTGAGATCCCTATCGGTAAGACCGATTTGCTTAGGGTTTGTGGCAGTGGCTATGACCTGTGGAATCGGTGGCGCCGGATAGGAAGTTTCGGTGTGACCGATTTTGGCTTTGGGTTTAGGTCATATGTGGATGTGGGAAAGTAGTTGAGGATTTAGGAGCATATCACTAAGCACAATGAAGCAAGAGGCTCATAAAGCAACACATCATCCCTCCTTGATAGTATTGGCTTTTCCTATAGACTCAATGTGATCTTGGACCACTAAAAATGTAAAATGAAGAGTCTTGAGCTTGAAGCTTCAGCCAATCCTTTGTCCTTAGCATCTTGAAGGAGTTCCCAAATCCTTTAGTCCATGCCACTCCATTGTTGAACTTGTCTGAAACATACTAGATAAAAGTGTTAGTCCAATAAGAGATATGTTGACATTAATTACCAAAACCACCTAGGGAGCACTTGTGCTTTCAATCTCCCCCTTTTTGGTAATTGATGGCAACATACATCAAAGCTTTAGATAAAGATATAAAGAGTAGCAAGTAAAGCTTTGGAAAGACATGTAACAAACATAGGCTCCCCCTACATGTATGCAATCATGTGAATATGGAACATAGAAGCATGTGAGAGCATAACCATGATAGAGCAGGCAATGTGTTACATGTATCTTGGCCATATGCATCAGAGCAAAGAATGTTTAAAGATAATACCTTCATGCTCATGAGTCCTTCTTGCAAACAATATGTACATCAGCAAGAATTCTTCATACACATGATTGTGATGCATATACTTACCTTGTGGTCTTGAGTTGGTTTAGGATGGAATGAACCTGCGTAAACAAGGTTAGATAACACAGATGCATCTACTAGCCAGAGCAAACAGAAGAGATCACAAGAATACCAAGACTGGGATGACATGTAGAGAGTGAGTACCAAGTACCACATTGGTTTAGACATGTCCCCAAGAGTAAAGATATGCAATGAATTTAAATGATCTCTTTCCCTTAGATGTCTTGCTCCCCCTGAATCTAACATGGGATACTGGGAGAAGATAGGGAACAGAAAATCAGAGCTTGAAAGAAAATAGAGCTGAAAGATATGAATGATGATCAGAGCTAATGTTTAGAGCTAAAGTATGCTAATGCACATAAGCACAATAGATCATATGAACATGTCTCTCCCCTCAAGAAGACATGTGGACATCTCTCCTCTTGAACACCAAGCATCTGGGATCCTTGAGAAATACTTTCTACTTAAGTATCCTCTCCCCCTGGAGATTTCTCACTCCTTTTGAGGGTCTCTCTCTTCCTAGAAGGTCTCTCTCCTCCTAGATGATATCTCTCTCCCCCTTAAGGAGGTGATAAGCTTTGATGCTCTCTCTCTCCAAATGATAAGCTTTGATGTTCTCTCTGTCCCCCTTTGACATCAATTTCCAAGAAGGGTCTTCTGGAATCTGTCGAATGGGTTTGGTCCTTGAGACACAGAACAATGCAATGATAAAAATGTGATGCTTGCAGAGGACAAGATTCATTGAGTGGAGCTGGATCAGAAGAAACACAGAATTATATGGCAAACTGTTTTTCCTATTATGAAGTCGGTAGCACCGAGTGGTATACTTCGGTCGTGCCGAAGGAATTCGGTTGGGCCGAAAATAACTAATCGGTGAAACCGAGTTCATTGCAGAGAAAACACTTGTCACCTCAGCTCACTAGACTAGTAAGATCCCACAAAGATTTGCAAGGAATTTACTGAAGGATGTGCAATGAATTGGAATGCAGAAAATGCAGAACAAACAGAAAGAAAGATATCTAGATGAAGGAGTTTTTTTGTTTTTTTTTGAAAGGGGAAACAAATATGCATGAGACAAATGCAAAAACACAGAAAAGAACACAAGAGAACTTCATCTAGAGATGGTCGGCGACAAAGTCACCTATGTTAGAGTATATTGACTTAGGAGTCAAGTGAGATCACTTGATCATAGGTCATACTCATCGTTTAAGCTCAAAATGGGGTTGCCATTTTTCGTTTAAGCATCTTGATGTATTCACATCTTGTCAAGTTGCTTTAGCTCATGACTTGGAGTAAAGCTTCTCTAAGATGGAACAACATACCTTGGTTGGTGGTGTAGTTCATGTAGTTGAACTTGTGTGGGTTGCTCAAGGTTGATGTAGTTCATCAAGAGTTGGGAGCACCACTTGGAATTTGAGTCCATCTACCTACATGGGTTAGTTCTTGCAAGGAAGAGCACTTGTGTATCCAAAAATGACAATCATGAAGCTCAACATAGAATTTGTCAAAGGATATGTTTGAATGGTTTCGTGCTTCCTTGTCTTCATCCACCATTGTATAGAGACTTGGTGATGTAGAGATTGCTCAAAAAGTGAGTTGATTACAATCTCATGGAGTTGGATTCCACCAAGTACCTACAAGAGTTAGATAGCATGCAAGATACAAATATATCCATGACATAAGATTTTCATTATAAGAGAAATATCAAGGATTAGTCATAAGCTCATGTCTTGCATGTATCCAATGGAGTTTCTACTACAAGTTTGAAGCATCAATGATGTTCAATTCTCCTCTTAACCTGCAAAACACTTTCTCATCAAGAGGTTTAGTAAATATATCCGCTAATTGCTTTTTGGTGCTAACATGCTTAAGATCAATGTCACCCTTAGCAACATGATCTCGAATGAAATGATGACGAACTTAATATGCTTAGTTCGAGAATGTTGCACAGGATTATGACCAATTTTAATAGCACTTTCATTGTCACAAAGCAATGGAACATGTCTCACATATATCCCATAATCCTTAAGAGTTTGGGTCATCCAAAGTAATTGAGCACAACATGAACCAGCGGCAATATATTCAGCTTCGGCAGTGGACAAGGATACCGAGTTTTGTTTCTTGGAGGACCAAGACACAAGAGATCCACCAAGAATTTGACAAGTACCCGTAGTGGACTTTCTATCAACCTTGTCTCCGGCATAGTCCGAGCCGGAATAGCCAACAAGATCGAAAGAGGCCCTCTTAGGATACCAAATGCCAAAGTTTGGTGTATGGATTAAGTATCTCACTATCCTTTTCATGGCCTTAAGATGACATTCTTTAGGAGCAGCTTGATATATTGCACACATGCACACACTTAGCATGATATCGGGACATGAAGCACAGATATAACAATGAACCGATCATAGAGCAATAAATCTTTTGATCAACCGGTTCACCATCTTTGGTCAAGTCATTATGTCCACTAGTAGGCATGGGTGTAGACATACCTTTGCATTCTTGCATATTGAACTTCTTGAATAAGTCCTTGGTGTACTTCGTTTGAGAAACAAAGGTACCTTCCTTAGTTTGCTTGATTTGCAGCCCAAGGAAGAATTTGAGTTCACTCATCATAGACATCTCAAACTTCTCCGACATTATCTTCCCAAACTTTTCACTAAAATGAGGGTTAGTTGAACCAAATATGATATCATCAACATAAATTTGGCACACAAATAGTTCTCCATTAACCCTTTTAGTAAAAAGAGTAGAATCAATTTTCCCAATTTCAAACCCTTTTTCAATAAGAAACTTGGTCAACCATTTATACCAAGCTCTAGGAGCTTGTTTAAGACCATAAAGAGCTTTGTGAAGTTTGTAAACATGATTGGGTTTCTTAGGATTGACAAAGCCGGGAGGTTGCTTAACATAAACTTCCTCCTCTATTTAACCATTTAGAAAAGCAATTTTAATGTCCATTTGGTACAAGGTGATATCATGATGATTAGCATAGGCAAGTAAGATGCGAATGGACTCAAGTCTAGCAACGGGGGCGTAAGTCTCACCATAGTCCATACCTTCGACTTGTGTGTAGCCTTGGGCGACGAGACGTGCTTTGTTGCGAACTACTTGTCCATCTTCATCTTGCTTGTTGCGAAACACCCATTTGGTACCAATGACGTTGTGGTTGTTGTCGGGCTTCTCAACCAATGTCCAAACTTGATTCCTCTCAAAGTTATGTAGCTCTTCATGCATATCATTTATCCAATCCGGATCTTCCAATGCTTCTTCAACCTTCATAGGTTCAATGCTAGAGATGAAAGAATAGTTTTCACAAAATTTAGCTAAACGAGTTTTAGAGCGAGTGATTCTCCCGGTTTGAATGTCATTGTAGATTTGCTCGACGGGATGATCTTTAGCAACTCTTGCTCGAACTCGTGAAAGCTTTTGCTTGGGTCTTCGTTGAACATCTTCTTCATCTTGTTCTTCTTCTTCTTCTTGGCCTTCTTCATTGTTGGTGTTGTCGTTCTCTTGTCGTGGTGGAGAAGGAGGTTGTTGACGTTCATCTTGATGCACTTCCTCGTTTTCTTCATCTTGGTGTGTCCCACTTGAGGATGCTTCCGTATCAACTCTTGGTTCACCTTGTCGTGAAGTAGAAGCTTCCACTTGGACGGACGAGGTACTCTCCTTCACCTCCGTTGGACGAACCTTGCCAATAGCCAAGTCTTGAATTGCTTCCGAAGGATCTTTGTCACCTACACCAATTGGCAATTGCTCTACTTGCGAGCCGTTAGATTCATCAAACTTCACATCTACCGTCTCTTCAACCTTTCGGGTGAAATTGTTGTAGACACGGTAAGTGTGAGAGTTTGAGCCATACCTAGTAGGAAACCTTCATGAGATTTAGGAGCAAATTTAGAGCGACGATGCTTATCAAGAATGTAGCACTTTGAGCCGAATACTCGAAAGTATCCAACTTGGGGTTTGTTACCGGTGAGGAGCTCGTATGCCGTCTTGCCGAGTAGCTTGTGAAGATACAAGCGATTTGTTGCATGACAAGCTGTCTCAACTGCTTCCGCCCAAAAGTGCTTCGGCGTCTTGTACTCATCAAGCATCGTTCTCGCCATCTCAATGAGCGTCCGGTTCTTCCTCTCAACAACTCCGTTTTGTTGAGGTGTGTACGTAGCCGAGAACTCGTGTGAAATCCCTTCTTCGTCAAGAAAGGTGTCCACATTTGCGTTCTTGAACTCCGTTCCGTTGTCGCTGCGAACCTTCTTGATCTTCACTTCAAATTGATTTTGGGCCTTCCTAGCGAAGTTTTTGAAGATCTTTTGGACCTGCGATTTATCATCCAGAAAGAACACCCACGTAAATCTTGAAAAATCATCAACTATAACTAGACCAAAAGAATTTCCACCGAGACTCTTATAAGAGTTGGGACCAAAGAGATCCATGTGAAGTAGCTCGAGTGGCCTCCTTGTAGTCATGATGTTCTTCACGGGATGCCTTCCTCCAACCTGTTTACCTGCCTGACAAGCGCTGCAAAGTCTATCCTTATCAAATATGACATCATTAACTCCAAGGATATGATTTCCTTTAATAAGCTTGTCAAGGTTTCGCATACCAACATGACCTAATCGTCTATGCCATAGCCAACCTTTTGAGGATTTAGCAATAAAGCAAGTTTTAGGTTGAGCCTTTTTAGTGAAATCAACAATGTATAGATCACCTCTACGCACACCGATAAAGACCATTTTATGATTATCTCAATGAAACACTTGGCAATCTACTTCAGTAAATAGAACATTGAAACCGAAATCAAAAAGTCTAGATACTGAAAGTAAGTTGTAACCAAGAGATTCAACGAGCATGACGTTTTGTATGGAGCTATCATGTGATATGGCCACCTTACCAAGGCCAACCACCTTACCCTTTGAGTTGTCACCGAAAGTGACATACTTTCGAGGACTATCATTATCAGCAAGCTCACGAAACATGTCTTTATCTCTGGTCATGTGATCGGTACATCCACTATCAAGAACCCATTCCTTTCCTCCTGACATATATCCCCGAAGATTTGCCATAAGACCAAAATGTCTCATTGCAACATCAAGATCAAAGTCACTATCGTCATCATCATCATAGTATCCATGTTCAACATCGTCATGTGGTGGATCAAGTCCTAGAGAGGGTGATTCATTAGAATGAGTCTGACAATAATCTTGCTTATGAATTCTTATAGCTTCGAAAATAATGTCACTAATAATACCAACATTTCCTTTGGCACGCATAAGGTTTGTAAGCTCAAATAGACGATCACCAAACATAGGATCACTAGTGTTCATCTTACTCAAGGCGATAGACTTATGGAGAATTTCATCAAGATTTTTCAAGGAATAATCGGGAAATCGTTCCTTAAGAAATTTCCATATAGTGTAGGCACACTTAAAAGTAGGCAAACATCCAAGCAAGTTTCTAGGCAATCCTCTAGTGATAAGATCGGCAGTTCTAAGATTCCTAATCATGTCAATTGACTCATCATGGGTAGGATGCATAGGATCAACACAAGGTGCACAAGGGCCAGCAATGTACTTGTAAAAATGATATTGATTGAAAATAACAAGCATCTCATTTTTTCACTCATGAAAATACTCTCCATCAAGAATAGGCACTCTATGTCTAAGACTCCCCAAAGTAGACTCATCCATCTTCCTCCAATGGTGATTAAACCAAAGCAATGGAGACCAATGCTCTGATACCACTTGTAGGACCTTGAGAAGAGGTGTCTAGAGGGGGGTGATTAGACACAAGGAGCCAAAGTTGCAGTTTTTAAGTTTCTTTAAGTTTAAGTGGAGTTTAGGCACAATTTCAACATTCTCAATACATATCAAGCAAGCATGCAAAGAGTATATGAGCAGCGGAAAGTAAAGCATGCAACTTGCAAGAAAGTAAAGGGAAGGGTTTGGAGGATTCAAACGCAATTGGAGACACGGATAATTTTGGCGTGGTTCCGATAGGTGGTGCTATCATACATCCACGTTGATGGAGATTTCAACCCACAAAGGGTAACGGTTGGGCGAGTCCACGGAGGGCTCCACCCAAGAAGGGTCCACGAAGAAGCAACCTTGTCTATCCCACCATGGTCGTCGCCCACGAAGGACTTGCCTAACTAGCGGTAGATCTTCATGAAGTAGGCGATCTCCTTGCCCTTACAAACTCCTTGGTTCAACTCCACAATCTTGTCGGAGGCTCCCAAGTGACACCTAGCCAATCTAGGAGACACCACTCTCCAAGAAGTAACAAATGCTGTGTTGATAATGAACTCCTTGCTCTTGTGCTTCAAATGATAGTCTCCCCAACACTCAACTCTCTCTCAATGGGTTTGGATCTGGTGGAAAGAAGATTTGAGTGGAAAGCAACTTGGGGAAGGCTAGAGATCAAGATTCATATGGTAGGAATGGAATATCTTGGCCTCAACACATGAGTAGGTAGTTCTCTCTCAAAAAATGTATGCTGGAAGTGTAGGTTCAGTCTGATGGCTCTCTCCACGAATGAAGAGGAGGTGGAGGGGTATATATAGCCTCCACACAAAATCTAACCGTTACACACAATTTACCAAACTCGGTGGGACCGAATTGTTAAACTCGGTCGGACCGATTTAGTAAACCTAGTGACCGTTAGTGAATTTCGGTGGGACCGACATGCATCTCGGTGAGACCGATTCGGTTAGGGTTAGGGCATAAGGTAATCTCGGTAAGACCAATTACACAAACTCGGTGAGATCGATTTTGGTAATAAGCTTTCCAGAGAGTTGGTCAGGCAAACTCGGTGGGACCGATTACTCAAACTCGGTGGGACCGATTTTGGTAATAAGTTTCCGGAGAGTTTGCATTGTAATCTCGGTAGTACCAATTGCTCAAATTCGGTGAGACTGATTTGATAATGGACGTACACAGAGAGATTACAATCCCATCTCGGTGAGACCGAGATCCCTATCAGTAAGACCGATTTGCTTAGGGTTTGTGGCAGTGGCTATGACCTGTGGAATCGGTGGCGCCGGATAGGAAGTTTCAGTGTGAACGATTTTGGCTTTGCGTTTAGGTCATATGTGGATGTGGGAAAGTAGTTGAGGATTTAGGAGCATATCACTAAGCACAATGAAGGAAGAGGCTCATAAAGCAACACCTCATCCCTCCTTGATAGTATTGGCTTTTCCTATAGACTCAATGTGATCTTGGACCACTAAAAATGTAAAATGAAGAGTCTTGAGCTTGAAGCTTGAGCCAATCCTTTGTCCTTAGCATCTTGAAGGAGTTCCCAAATCCTTTAGTCCATGCCAATCCATTGTTGAACTTGTCTGAAACATACTAGATAAAAGTGTTAGTCCAACAAGAGATATGTTGACATTAATTACCAAAACCACCTAGGGAGCACTTGTGCTTTCAGTGGACGGCTGTGCTGCCGTAGAGGCCTCACCGCCCCCTACTATTCCCACTGCTAGCCAGGCCTTGCGGCGACGGCAGCCTCACACCGCAGCCGAACCAGTGAACCCTAGTACTCCTCTCCGCGCGGGCTTCCACTGCCGTGTCTTCCCCGGATCCCCGTCGTCCCCTTCCTAGGCTTCACCGTCGTCCACCGCCCTGGTGCTCTCGGTGCGGCGTGGTCAACGTGGTCAAGGAACGACTTCCATCGGACGTGGACTGTACGTGGAGAGGCTGACAGCTGGGTCCACGGCCGCAGCAAGGAAGTGTCTCCTTATTACGCGGAAAATAATGATTCCTCCACCTGACAGCTGGGACCCACCGGACGAGCCACTGTATTTCGCGAATAAAACGTTTCCCCCTGACTGATGGGACCCACCAGCTACATCTTCGCACGCAAGGTAGCGCGTCCGGGCAAAAAAACAAAACGATTCGCCCCCCTGACCGCTGGGACCCACCAGCGACACCTTCGCACGCAAGGAAGTGCGTCCGGGCAAAAAAACCGATTCGCCCCCCTGACTGCTGGAACCCACCAGCTACATCTTCACACGCAAGGACGTGCGTCCGGGCAAAAAAAATGATTCGCCCCCCTGACTGCTGGGACCCACCAGCTACATCTTAGCGGGCAAGGAAGTGCCTGACAGTCGGGACCCACCTGGTCGAAGCGTACGTAGCGTTGTCATTCTGGTCGCGAACGTGTACGTACATACTGGTCGTTGTAGAGGCGCACATGTGTCGTAGTAGAGGTGTGCACGTAGCATGTATACGTACGTACAACAGCGAGGGTGCAAGAAAGAAAATACGGCCACGTACGTACATATGGGCAAGGTCTCGAACGCCTACTCGCGCATACGTACGGCCATGGCTTGTGCAAATGGCTGGGTCGGAATGGAGAAACAACATCGTCATCGTGTTCATGGGGAGGCAACGGAATGCGTCGTGTTCATGGGGAGGCAACGGAATGCTTCGTGTTCATCGGGAGGCAACGGAACGCGTGGGAGCCAACCGGCTTGGACGGAACAGGCGATGGAAACGAGGCATGGCGTACCGCACAACAGAGGAAACGGACCTCCTACGTTTGGAACGGGGTCCTGTTGATCGGGAGGGGTGTGGCGTACGGCAAAACGGAGGAAACGGACCTCCTACGGTCGAAACGGGGGTCTTGTTGATCGGGAGGGGTGTGGCGTACCGCAAAACGGAGGAAACGGACCTCCTACGGTCGAAACAGGGGTCCTGTTGATGGGAGGGGTGTGGCGTACCGCAAAACGGACAAAACAGACTTGTGTTGGAGCGCTACGGTCGAAACAGGGGTCCTGTTCATCAGGAGGGGTGTGGCATACCGCAAAATGGGACTCCACGGGATACTGTTCATCTCCACCGTCGACCTCCTCCAGCCTCCACAGGCTACCGTCGACCTCCTCCAGCCTCCACGGGCTCCTGTTCATCCAGCCTCCACCCACGCGCTACTCCACCGGCTACTTTTCAACCACCCCTCCACGGGCACCCCTCCACCGTCTACTGTTCATCCAGCCCTCCACACCACGGGGTCCTGTTCAACCACCCCTCCACGGCCACCCCTCCACCATCTATTGTTCATCCAGCCCTCCACACCACGGGGTCATGTTCATCCAGAGGCAACAACACCGCTCACTGTTCATCCACCCCCCCCCCCCCACAACGCTCACTGTTCATCCAATCAATCGGCTTCAATTAGCAGCAGTAGCAAAGGAATCGCTCCATCGGGTTCAGTTAACAGCCATCGATCGATCGCTCAGGTTCAGTAATGCATAGTCTGCAGTGCAATTGCTCGGGTTCAGTTAGAGCCCAACACCTCGCTCGGGTTCAGTTAGAGCCAACGCCTCGCACGTGTACGAGAGAAACGCGCATCGCTCGGCCCCCGACCTCCCACCGTAACCGGCAACTCCCTGAAATTTTCCTCCCCCTCACTTCTACCACGGTTTTTCCGTCATGGACGGCCCAAAGAATGTCATGTAGCTGCGTCTCCGGCCCGCCCAAGATGAAAAGCCCATTTTCTGTCATGATTTTTTGTCATTGAAGTAGGAGCCCACCACATCTATGATGATACCGGGTTTTGTCACAATTATCGTCATAGAAGTGTCATATGTATGATAGAAAAAAATTTCGTTCGGCCCAAAATGTCATGGATGTGTCTTTTTTTTGTAGTGTTACCGATAAACAACGACAAAAGAGGGGATGCCTTCTGGGGCATCCCCAAACTTAGGCTCTTGGTTGTCCTTGAATATTACCTTGGGGTGACTTGTGCATCCGCAAGCTTAGGCTCTTGCTACTCCTTATTCCATAGTCCATCAAATCTTTACCCAAAACTTGAAAACCTCACAACACAAAACTCAACAGAAAATCTCATGAGATCCGTTAGTATAAGAAAATAAATCACCACTTAAGGAACTGTTGTAAACTTATTCTTTATTTATATGGGTGTAATATCTACTGTATTCCAATTTTTCCATGGTTCATACCCCCCGATACTACCGATAGATTCATCAAAATAAGCAAACAACACAAAGAAAAAAGAATCTGTCAAAAACAGAACAGTGTGCAGCAATTTGTAAATCCCGAATACTTTTGTAACTCAAAAATTCTTAAAATTTAGGACAACAAAGGCAACTTGTATATCAATCATGTGTAAAAAAATCAAGAATTTATCGCATTCCAGCAGCTGAGATCAATTCTTTCACTGGGTGCAAAATTTTCTATTTTTCAGCAAGATCAAATCAGCTATCACCGTAAGCCATCCCAAAGGTCTTACTTGGCACAAACAGTATTCTGAAACACAAAAACACATCTAACTAGAGGCTAGATGAATTATCTATGGGAAACAGAACCAAAAGAAGAAAAAAAGAAAATTGGGTTGCCTCCCAACAAGTGTTATTGTTTAACGCCCTTAGCTAGGCATAAAAGCATAGATCTAAGATTGTCATCTTTGGTATGTAATCCATCGACTGCACACTTATAAACCTTAGGAGATTCCTTGGTTTTTATCAACGATCACACTCCTAGGCAAGAAATCAAGAAATTCACTCGTGGCAATTGGTTCCTTAATAATATTGAAAAGGTTAGAGTGAACACTTATTGTTTTGAGATCTTCATCACTTTTACTAGAAGATTCACCCTTATTCTTAGGAACATAAATAAACTTTGTTGCCTTAGTAGGAGGAAAATCTTGAGTTCTATTAATGGACAAAAAGGCGGAACCCAAGTTGGTAATGAAATCTTCCAGTTTGCCAATTCTAGTAGAATCTCGATCTATCTTTTCATTAACTATGGGTTCCTTTTCCCTAAGACTCTTTAAAGTAATCCCTACTTTAGATCATATTGAGTAATCTGATTATGAATCTTTTTATCCAAATTTTCAACCAACTCTACTATAGCAATTTTATTTTCAATAATATCAAGCCTTTGCACCACATGTTCCAAGGTTAAAACAGTTCCATTGTTCATAAGAGGTGGTAGGCCTAACAAATCTATCATAGCATTATAAGAATCAGAAGTATGGCTCCCCAAGAAATCTCCCTCGGTAATGGTATCTAGAACATATCTATTCCAAGGAGTAATGCCCACATAAAAATTGCGAAGGAGAACGGCAGTAGATTGCTTTCGAGTAGATCTATTCTGAGCATTGCAGATTCTATACCAAGCATCCTTTAAATTTTCTCCCTCCCTTTGCTTAAAATTAAGAATCTCATTATCGGGAGTGCTAACAATGATGGGAGGACTTGCCATTAAAGCAATACAAGCGATCTAATACACGAGCAAACAAAAAGCAAACGGAAAAGACGACTAGAAGAGGGGCGAAGAAAAGGGCAAATCTTTTCAAAAATCGTTTAGAAGTGGGGGAGAGGAAAACGAGAGGCAAATGTCGAATAATGTAATGCAAGAGATGAGAGTTTATGATGGGTACTTGGTAGGCTTGGTGTAGATCTCCCCGCCAACGGCGCCAGAAATTCTTCTTGCCACTTCTTGAGCTTGCATTGGTTTTTCCCTTGAAGAGGAAAGGGTGATGCAGCATAGTAGAGATAAGTATTTCCCTCAGTTAAGAAGCAAGGTATCAATCCAGTAGGAGAAACACGCAAGTCCCCAATAGATGCACCTGCACAAACACTCAAACACTTGCACCCAACGCGATAAAGGGCTTGTCAATACTTTCACGGTCACTTGTAAAGGTGACATTTGATAGAGATAAATAAAACTAAACAAAATATAAAATATTTTTGGGGTTTTTTGGTTTATAGATTTAAAATAAAAGATTGCAAGAATAGTAAATCGGAAACTAATATGATGGAAAATAGACTCGGGGGCCATAGGTTTCACTAGAGGCTTCTCTCATGAAGGCAAATAATATGGTGGGTGAACAAATTACTGTCGAGCAATTGATAGAACTATGCAAAGTTATGACAATATCCAAGGCAATGATTATGTAATATAGGCATCACGTCCGTGTCAAGTAGACCGACTCCTGCCTGCATCTACTACTATTACTCCACACATCGACCGACTCCTTCCTACATCTAGAGTATTAAGTTCATAAAGAACAGAGTAACACATTAAGTAAGATGACATGATGTAGAGGAATAAACTCAAGCAATATGATGTAAAACCCATCTTTTTATCCTCGATGGCAACAATACAATATGTGCCTCGCTACCCCCTACTTTCTCACTGGGTGATGACACCGCAAGATTGAACCCAAAGCTAAGCACTTTTCCCATTGCAAGCAAAACCAATCTAGTCGGCCAAACCAAACCGATAATTTGAAGAGAAATACAAAGATATCAAATCATGCATATAAGAATTTAGAGAAGATTCAAATAATATTCATAGATAATCTGATCATAAATCCATAATTCATTGGATCTCGACAAACACACCGCAAAAGAAGATTACATCGGATAGATCTCCAAGAACATCGAGGATAACATGGTATTGAGAATCAAAGAGAGAGAAGAAGCCATCTAGCTACTAGCTATGGACCCGTAGGTCTGTGGTAAACTACTCACGCTTCATCGGAAGGGCAATGGAGTTGATGTAGATGCCCTCCGTGATCGAATCCCCCTCCGGCAGGATGCCGGAAAAGGCCCCAAGATGGGATCTCACGGGAACAGAAGGTTGCGGTGGTGGAAAAGTGTTTTCGTGGATGCCTATGGAGGTTCTGGAATATATGTGAATATATAGGAGGAAGAACTAGGTCAGGAAGGTCACGATGGGCCCACAAGGTAGGGGGCGCACCCTCCACCCTTTCCGCCGCCTCGTGGCTCTTATGACTTGCACTCCAAGTCTCCTGGGTGTCTTTTGGTACAAGAAAAATCACCGCGAAAGTTCTATTCTGTTTGGACTCCGTTTGATATTCCTTTTCTGTGAAGCTCATGTTGGGGAACGTAGTAATTTCAAAAAATTTCCTACGCACACGCAAGATCATGGTGATGCATAGCAACGAGAGGGGGAGTGTATCTTCATACCCTTGAAGATCGCTAAGCGGAAGTGTTTATCAATGCGGTTGATGTAGTCGTACGTCTTCACGATCCGACCGATCCAAGTACCGAACGCACGGCACCTCCGAGTTCTGCACACGTTCAGCTCGATGACGTCCTTGCCTTCTCGATCCAGCAAGACGGGTGAAGTAGTAGATGAGTTCCGGCAGCACGACGGCGTGGTGACGGTGTTGGTGAAGAACAATCTCCGCAGGGCTTCGCCTAAGCACTACAGAAACTATGACGGAGGATAAACTAGAGGGGGCGGGGTTGCCAGCAGACGGCTTGGTGTTTCTTGATGTGTCTTTGGTGCTAGCCCTGCCCCTCTATTTATATGTTGAGCCTTGGGGTCGAAACTTGGAGTAAAAGCCTCCACAAAGTCGGTTTCACCCGAAAGGCAAGAGTCCTTCTCGGACTCCAGGGCTGTCGGAGTAATGGGCCACGGGTAGGCAAACCCGAGCCCAAGAACCTTTCAAGACATCAGGGCGGGCCGCGCCCCTCAACACCGAGTCTCAGATGACGACTCCCAGAGGAGCCGAGTCTCAAATGGCGACTCCCAGAGGAGCCGAGTCTCAGATGGCGACTCCCAGAGGAGCCGAGTCTCAGATGACGACTCCCAGAGGAGCCAAGTCTCAGATGATGACTCCCAGAGGAGCCGAGTCTCAGAGGGCGACTCCCAAAGGAGCCGAGTCTCAGATGGCGACTTCCAGAGGAGCCGGCTATGGAGAGTCGGCCCACGACCCTTCACTCGTTCCGATAGGCGAGGCGGGTACGACCACGGCGTGGCCGTCACTTCCTGCCCGCGAGGGGCCAGCATGGCTACAGTGTGCCGTACCACCGGAGATCTCCGGCATGGCCCGGCACTGTTGCCATGCCATCCCTGACCTCAGCCACAGTGAGCAGCGCACTGTGGCCACGGTGGCCTACCCGTATGGCTCAGAGATGGCGGGCCCGCCGGACAGTGAGAGCATAGAAGACGGCGGATACGCCCCGAAGGCGGCCCCGTGGGGGTCGGCTCCTCAGAGTCGGCCAGCCCCTCCTGCGGGTCCCACGCGCCATAAACCAGACAAGATGGGGAGTAACGACAGAGATCGCCCGATAGACGGCGGTACTGTTGCCACGACCCAATGACCAAGCCTGCGTCATCAGAAGCACGGCTACACTGCCGGACTCACCGGCGGGGCCCGCGAGTCGGCGGGCCCCAGCAGTCGGCGGAAAAGACGGCGGCCTGTGAGACAGACGGCTGGGACCCGCGCCCAGCCAGATTACTATTGTACCCCCGGGGGGTAGGCCTATATAAGCCCCCCGGGGCACCCATGCAAAGGGTTGGCTTCCATTAGCTTTAGACAGATCATATAGAAGAAGAGAGCTAGCCTTGCCTCCTTCTACCTCCAGAATACAGCTCTAGGAGCAACTTTGTAGTCACTACGCCTTAGTGATCATGGGGAGACCCCGTAGAGCAGCAGTAGGGGTATTATCTCCCCGGAGAGCCCCGAAGCTGGGTAAGATCCGCCGGCGTGCATGCCTTCGCCTAATCCCGTTTCCTGGCACCGGCGACGTTCTACTCGCTCCCATCATGATAAGCCATCCTTTGGCATATGTCGCATCCAACCCCCGACATTTGGCGCCCACCGTGGGGCAAGGTGCACTGTCGTCCGGAGACCTGCTCTGGACGGGAACCCTTTTCCTCCCCCGCGAGCGTAGCCAGCCCGGCACGCCCGATGGCGCTTGCCCCGACGCGCTGCAAAGCGCCAACGACGCCTGCGCGGCGAGCTGCCTCGCTGACCTTCTTGGCGAGGTTAGCATCTCCGATGAGCCCGCATCCGATGCGGGCACAGGCGGCCCCGAAAGCCTCCTCGCGGGCCTCCTCGACCATCTCCACATCACCGGCGAGCCTGCCATGGACTTGGGAGTCCGTAGGCTCCACTGACCCGATGCTGGTCGACTCTGACAGCGTGTCGCTTGACATGTTCCCCTCCAACATGGTGATCTACGATGAGCCGCTCCCTTGTGAGGGAAGCAGCGGAAGCGCCGTCATGGAGGTGCTCGTTATTAGTCATGGCGAGCACTCCGGTGAAGGAGCTCATGACCCGCTCGACGCGGCTCTGCGAGACCTGACGGCACCCATTCTGGAGGATGCCGACGCCGAGACGCTGGAGACACGCCGCCTTCAGATCATCGAAGGCGCCAAGAAGCTGGCAAGCATGAGGCGCTTGTCAGAAGCCTACCAGCGCGAGATGGATCGCGCCGTGGGCGGTTCGCCGGCTCCGACGGGGCCTAGCCGCCTAGGCGCGGTCCGGCAGCGCGGCGCGGCCATCGCCGACTTGTTCGGGGCCAGTCGCCCCGTATACGCCACCCCTGCGGAGAACATCCGCGCCGCCCAAGCGGCGACTGATGAGCTGAAGAACTTCGAAGGCGAAGAGCGTCGCATGATGACGGAGCGAGTCCAGCAACTCCTCGACGCGGCTGCTATGCAGAATGCAGCCGGCGGCCGCACCAATGCACCGCAGCAACCCTACGATGACTTGCCTCCCCGCCGGGAACAAGGCGCGACCTCCGGACGCCGACTGGTGGAGTCCGCGGAAGAAAAGACAAAGGGTCGGCTGTCAGTCGCAGTCGGACTCACATCTCCATCGAGCGCGACCAAGACGGTCGTCCGAGAGCAGTAGAGCGGCAGGACGACTACCTGCCTCCCCCGCCGAGAAGAGAGCGGCGAGTTTCCCCGCCGCCCGGTGAGCATTCGACTCTCGGTGGCCGCCTTGGTCGCCGAGAGGGAGTCGGAGAGAATGACGCCCGCCACCGGATCGACCGACTCCACCGATCCCTGGTGCTAGAAGAAGAAGATGAGCTGGGTCCGCCTTGCTTTGGGCCCCGCATCCGAGACGAGCCTTTCCCCAAAGGGTTCATGCTCCCCCGAGACACACCCAAGTACACCGGCTCCGTGAAGCCTGAAGACTGGCTAATCGACTACTCCACGGCCGTCAACATAGCGAACGGCAACAACCGAGTCACCGTGAAGTATGTCCCGCTCATGCTCCAGGGCAGGTTGAACAGTTTGAAGCCCTGCAGCATCAACAGTTGGGTCGACTTCACCGAGGCTTTCGTCCGCAACTTCACCAGCACGTACAAGCGACCCCCTAAGCCACGTCAACTCTCCTTGTGCGTGCAAGGCCAAGACGAGTCAACTCGCGACTACCTCACGCGATGGGGCGAACTCCGGAACTCCTGCGAGGGCGTGCACGAGGTGCAGGCTATCGAGTACTTTACCGCCGGATGCAGAGAAGGCACCCTCCTCAAGCACAGGCTCCTCTGCGACGAGCCAGAGACCCTCGACGAGTTGCTGGTCATTGCAGACAAATATGCCACGGCCGACTCCTCTATGAAGACGGAAATTCAAGTTAGTGCGACTGGCAACGTAGCCCCTCAAGCTCCCAGAACTCCAGCTGGAGACGCCAGTCAGAGACAGCAGCAGAATGATCACAAGCACAAGGCCCCTCGGCCGACTTCCAGCAGTCGGCAGGTCGCGACGATCGAAGACCAACAGCCTGAGGGGCAGCCTCCGGTGAAGCGGCAGAAGGGCGGCAAGTCCAACTGGTTGCCGGCTTTCTCTTATGAGCAGACTCTAGATGGCCCTTGCAAGTTCCACAACGGCGCAAAGCCGTCAAACCACACCACTCGGAAATGCCACTGGCTCACCAGAATCGCCAAGGGAGACGGCCTCCTCCCTCCTCCGCCTGCTGGGCCGCCGCCTCCACCGCCGCTTCAGCAGCCGGCGGCCAGGCCAGTCGGCGCCGTGCAAGATGGATACCCAGAGGAGCATGGGGCTTATGTAGTGTTCACCAGTGTGGTAGATGATCGGCGCAGCCGATGGTTGCAGCAGCAAGAAGTAAACGCAGTGGCGTTAGATACTCCGGAGTTCATGCATTGGTCCGAGAGGCCTATCAGTTGGAGCAGAGCTGATCACCCAGAGGTGATGCCGAATCCGGGCTCCTACGCCTTGGTTTTGAGCGCAACCTTGGCGACTGATAGGCGGGCCGCTTGCTTCTCGCGAGTATTGATAGATGGAGGCAGCAGCATCAACATCCTGTACAAGGATACCATGGAGAAATTAAGAATCAAGCAGAGACAGCTTCAAAGCAGCCGAACTGTTTTCCACGGCATCATACCTGGCCTTTCCTGCTCCCCAATCGGCAAGATCCAGATAGACGTCCTCTTCGAAGACAAAGACCATTTTCGCCGAGAGCCAGTGTGGTTTGAGGTGGTGGACCTAGAAAGCCCGTACTAGGCACTGCTTGGCCGACCTGCTTTGGCCAAGTTCATGGCAGTCCCCCACTACGCTTACCTCAAGATGAAGATGCCAAGTTCAAAGGGGATCCTGACCATGGCCGGCGACTACAGGAAGTCATCCGCCTGCGCGGCCGAGAGTAGTCGGCTGGCCGAGTCTCTGGTAATCACAGCTGAGAGGCGGCTCCTTGACCGGGTTGTGGCGATGGCCGGCAAGCAGCCGGAGATGTCGCCCGACCCCAGGGAATCAGAAGTTGAGGGCTCGTTCAAGCCGGCTAAAGAAACAAAGAGGATACCTTTGGACCCGGAGCATCCGGAAAGGCACGCTGTCATAGGTGCAAACCTAGACAACAAATAGGAAGGCGAGCTCGTCAATTTCCTCCGTGAGAATCGAGACATCTTCGCATGGTCCCCCAAAGACATGCCAGGTGTACCGACAGAATTCGCCGAGCACAAGTTACATGTCCGATCTGATGTAAAGCCCGTCAGGCAGCCCTTGCGCCGCCTGTCAGAAGAGAAGAGAAGAGTTGTTGGAGAAGAGATAGCCCGACTCCTGGCGGTCGGCTTCATTATGGAGGTGTTCTTTACAGAATGGCTGGCAAACCCGGTCCTAGTGTTGAAGAAGAATAAGCAATGGCGGATGTGTATCCACTACACAAGCCTCAACAAAGCTTGCCCCAAAGACCCATTTGCTCTGCCAAGAATTGACCAGGTGATAGACTCCACAGCCGGATGCGAGCTGTTGAGCTTCCTAGATGCATACTCAGGATATCACCATATCAAGCTAAACCCGGCAGATAGATTGAAGACTGCCTTCATCACGCCGTTTGGAGCCTTCTGCTACCTGACTATGACGTTCGGCTTGAGGAATGTTGGCACCACCTTTCAGCGTTGCATGCAGAAGTGCCTCCTCAAGCAACTTGGCAGAAATGCCCACGTTTACGTGGACGATGTGGTGGTGAAGACGGAGAAGCGTGGGACGTTGTTGGAAGATCTCCAAGAAACTTTTGAGAATCTGTGCCGATTCCAGATCAAGCTCAACCCGGAGAAGTGCGTTTTCGGAGTACTAGCCGGCCAGCTCCTTGGCTTCCTGGTCTCCGAGCGCGGCATAGAGTGCAACCCTGTAAAGATCAAAGCCATCGAGAGGATGGAATTCCCCCGCCGACTATTAGATGTGCAGAAGTTCACCGGCTGTTTGGCGTCCATCAGCTGATTCATCAGTCGGCTGGGCGAGAAGGCTCTCCCTTTGTACCAACTGATGAAGAAGACCACCTTTTTTGAGTGGAACCACAAGGCGGACGAAGCGTTCCTCGAGTTGAAGAAGATGTTGACTACTCCCCCTGTGCTGGCGGCTCCGACTCCCAAAGAGCCCATGCTCCTGTACATCGCCGCCACCAGCCGAGTAGTCAGCACAGTCATTGTAGTCAAGCATAAGGAGGAAGGCAAGGCGCTCCCTATCCAGAGACCGGTATATTACCTGAGCGAGGTACTGTCGACCTCCAAGCAGAACTACCCCCACTACCAGAAGATGTGTTACGGTGTACATTTTGCCGCCAAGAAGCTAAAGCCTTACTTTCAAGAGCATCCAATCACTGTGGTTTGCACCGCTCCACTAGCCGAGATCATCGGAAGCCGTGACGCTTCAGGCCGAGTGGCCAAGTGGGCCATAGATCTGGCTCCCTACACCATCTTCTACCAGCCCCGCACTGCCATCAAGTCACAAGCACTGGCCGACTTCCTTGTCGACTGGGCCGAGACCCAGTACCTGCCGCCAGCGCCCGACTCCACTCATTGGCAGATGCATTTCGATGGTTCCAAGATGCGCACCGGCCTGGGAGCCGGCGTCGTCCTCACTTCCCCCAAAGGCGACAAGCTCAAATACACGCTCCAAATCTAGTTCGCCGCCTCCAACAACGCTGCCGAGTACGAAGCACTCGTTCACGGGCTCCGGCTTGCCAAGGAACTCGGCATCCACCGGATCCTGTGCTACGGCGACTCTGATTTGGTGGTCCAGCAGTCATCTGGCGACTGGGATGCCAAAGACGCAAACATGGCGAGCTACCGTTTCCTGGTGCAGCAACTCAGCGGGTATTTCGAGGGGTGCGAATTCCTTCACATTCCAAGAAATGACAATGATCAAGCGGATGCCCTGGCACGAATCGGCTCAACCCGTCAAGCAATACCATCCGGCGTCGCCCTTCAGCGCCTCTTCAAGCCATTTATCAAGCCTTCGCCAGAATCAGACTCCATTTTTGTGCCAGCTCCCCCCGAAGAAGTCGGATCCGACTCAAAAGCAACAAAAGACGGCACAAGAATCTTTACAGACGGCTCCAATAATACCGCAGCCGAAGCCGGCCCGGGGACTTCAAAACCCGGCCCGGGGACTGCGACTGTCAGCCTGAAGACTTCAGAACTCGGCCCAGAGACTTCGCCGATCCAGCAAGCGGCCGCGGATCCCAGCCCCGCCGCCCTTGTCCAAGTTGCAATCGTGGCAATCGGAGAAATAGCAGCACCTTCATGGGCCCAGCCCATCCTGAAGTTCCTAGTAGACGGAGAGCTGCCAGCTAATGAAATCCTGGCTCGGTAAGTGCAACGCCGAGCGGCAGCCTATACCATAGTCAACAGAGAGCTGGTCAGGCGCAGTGTCCCTGGTGTTTACCAACGTTGTGTCGAGGCAGAACAAGGCCAAGCAATTCTCAGAGACATTCATGAAGGCGAGTGTGGCCACCATGCGGCCTCAAGGGCACTCGTCGCCAAAGCCTTCCGACACGGTTTCTTCTGGCCAACTGCCCTAGAAGAAGCCAAGGAGTTAGTCCAAAACTGCAAAGGGTGCCAGATGTTCCGTTCCAAGCCGCTCCAGAGGGCTTCGGCACTCAAGACCATTCCCATCGCTTGGCCCTTTGCGGTTTGGGGCTTGGACATGGTGGGACCATTCAAGACGGCACGAGCCGGCCTAACTCACCTACTTGTCGCGGTGGACAAGTTCACCAAGTGGATAGAAGCAAAACCCATCAAGAAGTTGAATGGTCCGACTGCAGTAACCTTCATCGCCGACATTACGACTCGGTACGGCATACCACACAGCATCATCACCGACAATGGCACAAATTTTGCCAAAGGAGCCTTGGCCCGTTTCTGCGCAACACAGGGCATCCGACTGGACTTAGCGCCCGTCGCCCATCCGCAGTCAAACGGTCAGGTGGAGCGAGCAAACGGCCTCATCCTATCTGGCATCAAGCCCCGCCTGGTCGAACCACTGGAGCGTTAGGCCGGCTGTTGGCTTGCGGAGCTGCCAGCCGTCCTCTGGAGTCTGCGCACGACTCCAAACAAGTCAACCGGCTTCATGCCTTTCTTCCTCGTCTATGGTGCTGAAGCCGTCATCCCGACGGACAAAGAATTCGACTCCCCGCGAGTCACCATGTACACCGAGGAGGAAGCAGAAGAAGCACGTCAAGACGGCGTCGATCTGCTGGAAGAGGGCCGGCTGTTGGCACTCAGTTGGTCCGGCATCTACCAGCAGAGCCTGCGCCGATACTACAACAGGAAGGTCAGGCCAAGATCTTTCCAAGAGGGCAACCTTGTGCTCCGACTGATCCAGCGGACAGCCGGCCAGCAGAAGCTATCCGCACCTTGGGAAGGCCCCTTCATCATCAGCAAAGTGTTGGGCAACGACTTCTACTACCTGATTGACGCTTAGAAACCCCGAGCACACAAGAAAGACGACTCCGGCAAAGAGTCGGAACGGCCGTGGAATGCAAACCTCCTTCGAAGATTTTACAGTTGATTCAGTATGTATCACGCTACCCTCTTGTATTAAAGTACCGACACTTTGGGCCCCCCGAGACGAGCTCGGGGACTGCCCCTTTTGATTATTTGTATGATAAGAATCATGCCTTTAAGTGTGCTACTTTCTGCTACGCCGCTTGGCGCCGGGTTCCATTAGTCGGCCCGGGACGCGCCGTCTGGCGCTATGAAATGTTTCTTGAAGTCAGAAAAGTAGTGTGCGGCGCCTAAGCCATCTCCTGCCAAAGCCGCAGCTCGCAGAGCGACTGTTCTGTAGGCAGGAGTAAGGATGAATGGGCGTCCACACGAAAAATGGCTAAGGACCTAAACATTAACATAGCCTAAGCCGGCTCCAGCCCCCTTTTTTTACAAGCCGACTCGCGAGTATTCGGCTTGCCGCTTTCTATCCAACTTGTTAAATAAACTCCAATGAAAGGCAAGTACTTGCTTTCCCAAAGTAGATGGCCACTTGGACCAGCGGCAGTCCGCAGAGCGGACGTCCGGCTGACAAGGCGGCGACTAGGGGAAGGCGGCAAAGGAAAAAGCCAAAGGAGCAACAAAACAAGGAACGATAGAACTCGGATTAATATTTACATAAGCATAGGCCCATTGGCCGAATCTTCAAAATAGAAGTTCAAAATACACCCCGAGGGTGGAATTGTGCAAATTAACAAGTTCCTCAAAGACTTCCTAGAACAGGTAAATAAAGCCGGAAGGCAACCTAGGGAGCAGCAGACGGGTTCGGAGGGTCGGAGGAGACGGCGGTGTCAGGCGCCGGGGGAGTCGGCTGGGCAGTCTCGGCTTGATCGCCGCCAGCGGCAGTCGGCCCGGTCGGGCGCGGCTCGTTGCTGGAGGCGCGGTCGAGCTGAGGCTGGTCGCCCGCTCCGCCTTCTGGCGCCTCCTTCTCGCCGTCGTCCTCCGCCTCGCCTTCTTCCTCGGTGCTGGAGTCAATCACCTCCGCCAAGTCCTAGCCATATTCTAGGTTCATCCCGAACCACTCTGGCGGCACCTCCTCGCCGCCCTCAGCACGCTCGGGGACGAAGACACTGGTGTCCGTGTACTCGGCGATGGCCGCTGCACGCTTGACAAGGGCGCCCTCCACGGCCTCCAGCTCGGCCTGGGCCTCTGACCGAAACGCGGCCAGACAGTCCAGGTCCAGCCCTGGATACCACGCCTTGACGAATTCCATGGCCCGGCGCGCTCCGGTCTGGGCCGAGGAACCCTTCCAGGCCTCAAGACGGTCGGCTGTGACCTCCAGCCAGTCGGCAGTCCGACTGGCGGTGCGCAGGGCCGGCATGTCTGGCCACAGGGCGGCAACTGCCTGGGCGCCGGCACGCTGAAGCCGACGCATTAGCCGGTGGGCCGGACGAAGACGGGCCTCGATGCTCAGAAGCTGCTCATCAACGATCAGGGGAGCGTTGGCGGCAATCTCCTCACCGCTCGCCCTTCGTGCCTCACGATTAGCCTCGATGGCCAGAGGGACTGCCTGCGAATGCCCAGGGAAGAAGTCTGCCAAGACAAAAAAGAAGCAAGTCGCAGAATCAGAAGTCAGCCTGACACATAGCCAAAGACTCAAAGAAAGAAAGCTCACCATCGACGATATCCTCTATCTCGTGGAAGCCGGAGGTCAGCATCGCCTCCTTGTCGGTCCAGGAGGAGCGCTCTCTCTCGAACTCGGCCAGAAGAGCAGCCTCCTTCTTCTCGGCCTCGTCCTGCGCCTTCTTGAGCAGCTCCTTCTGCTCGGCCAGCTGCGCAGTAAGCAGATCGCGCTCCGCAGCAAGCTTGTTGCACTCCTCCCCTTGACGCGCAAGGCGGTGTTAACTTCACCCAGTTTCTCCTAGAGAATGGCGTTGGCCCCTGAAGAACGAAAGAAAGAAACAAATAAGTCGCTAGCAAAGAAGATCGCCGGGAAGATCCGGCCTGACTGCTTAGCAGTTGGCCCGAATCTCGGGGACTACAGCCCGCGGGTGCGCCAGCGCACCCCCGCGAAAAAAAGAAGAGCAAGAAAGGAGATGTTGAAGTCGCCAAGAAGGAAGGTCGCCAGGAAGATCCGGCCCGACTGCTCAGCAGTCGGCCCGAATCTCGGGGACTACAGCCCGCGGGTGCACCAGCGCACCCCCGCGAAGAAAGGAAAAAGAGCTTACTCCGGCGTTCCGTCAAGTCGGTGGTCCGCTTGCTCAACTCCTCGACATTGCGGTTGAAGGCAGTGGCGCGGAGGTTGTGATACTCCTGCAAACAAAAATTTCAAACAAAAATAAGTACTTGGAACTCACCAGAGGGAGTTCCGAGCCGCCTGCTCAGCAGCCGGCCCGAAACTCGGGGACTACACCCAGTGGGTGCGCTGGCGCACCCCCACAGAGAAGAGCAAGAAAAACAAGAATCAAAGAGGAAAGCATACCCGGACGGCTTCTCGCGACGCCAGATGCGCTTTGGTGCAGACCTGGAGGGCGTCGCCTTCTGCTCGCAGCTTCGCTTGGACATCCAGAAGCGCCTGATTCAGTGGGCCTGTGCCGCCTCCGCGCACCCACCCAGCAGGTGCAGCACTCGTCGCCTCGGCATCTGGAATGGCCGAGCTAGCGGCTCCGACCTCCAGAGGCCGCGGCGCCGAAGTCGCCTTCTCTAGGCGGCAGCGCACTGGCGAGGCGACCTGAAGCAGCAGCCTCGCATCATCCTCAGTCGGCGGGCCTGCCGGCTGTTTGCCGTGGGCTCCCCCAGACGGCGGTGGAGGCGGAGGAGGCAGCACTAGCGTGTCCGACATGGAGGCCTCGCCGCTCTCCTTCTCCACAATGGGGTTCTCGGTGCCGGCCTCTCCGGTCTGCCCCGTGAACTCCGGAGGCGGCGGCGCAGAGGACAGTGGGGGGACGAGCATCGCCGATCGACGACGCGCGGCCTCCTCGGCTCGCCGTCTCGCCACAAGGGCGGCTTCGGCATCCTCCAGCTTCTTCTGGGCGGAGGCGGCCGCCTTCTCGGCCTCCGCCTTCTCCAGACGGTCGGCCTCCTCCTCGTCGCGCTTCTCTCGCGCGTTTCGCTCCGTCGCCTCCCGGAGGTTGGCGGCGGGGTCGACCCACCGAGTATTGGCGGACGTCTCTGCCGACCCCATCACGGAGGGGACGGCGACTCTCTCAAGGGAAAGAGGGCCCTGAAGAAAAATGGAGGAATATGAAAGAAGACTCGGACAAGATTCACCGAAGGAAAATAAAAAAGAGAGAGCATAAAAACTTACGCGGAAACTAGCGGCGGCCTTCTCACTTCCCTTAGGGAGCGGTTGGCCTTCGCGGCCGCCTCCTCCCGTTTGGTCGCGGTGGCCGCCCCCTTGAACTTCTTCAATTTGCCACCGGGCGCACTCGGCCCGGCATGATGCCTCTTCGCACCGCCTTGGCCAGCCGGGCCGGCAGAGGAGCCTGCGCCTGAGGGGCCGATCCTTAGCTGGTGACGCGGGGCGACTTCCCCTTCGACGTCGTCCTCGGGCCAGTTGGCGAAGCTGGCCGACAGCCTGAGGCCGCTTCCCGCTCCTCCTCCTCCGCCCTCGGCGTCGGCTTCCATCGCCGCCGCCCCCAAGTCGGGGTCGTCGACGTCGCTCTCCGCCCGATCGGGGACGAACTCGCGGGGCTGTCTCGAGGCGCCGGCTGCAGGCTGCATGAGGGGGTTCTAGATCAGAAGAAATCGACGAGAATCAGAAACCGGATTCGGCCAAAAAGAAGGCAAAGCATGAGGAGATGCGACTTACCACTGGTGGGGGGTTGTCGCGCGAGTACGGTTCCTTGCCGAACTGCCAGTCCTCCCCGAACTCGCAGTTCACGATATGGTTCACCATGTTGGCCACCTCCGCGCAGGGCATCTCCTTGGTGCTCATCCGACTTGGGCCTCGGAGGCCGCTCATCTGACAGATCAGGTGAGGCCGGCCCTGGAGCGGGAGAACTCGGCGCGCGACGAAGGCGGCCAGCAAGTCGGCCCCGGCGAGGCCCTCCGACAGCGTCAAGACTCGGAGTCGTGCTACGACGGCGGCTCCGGCCGGAGTCAGCGACTTGACTCGATGAGACCAGCTGGGGAGCCTCCCAGCTGGGGCGCCGGCTTCGTAAGGCGGCAGATTGACCCAGTCGCCGTCGGAGGCGAGGTTCTTCACGTAGAAGTACGAGCGCTGCCACATCTTCACCGACTTGATCAGCGAGATGGGAGGGAAGGGATTGTCGGCCGTCGAACGCCGCATCGCGATGAAGGCGCCGCATTTAGCCGGCACGCCGGCGACATGTGTGCTGAGCTTAGAAGAGAAGAATTCTCCCCATAGCTCGATGGTGGGGAGAACGCCGAGGAAACCTTCGCACAGAGTGGCGAAGGCGGACAGCAGCACCACCGTATTTGGAGTGAGGTGGTGCGGCTGGAGGCCGTGGAACTCCAAGAAGGAGCGGAAGAAGCCGCTCGCCGGCAGCCCCAGGCCGCACATGAGGTGCGAGCGGAAGATGACCCGCTCGCCCTCCTCCGGCGCCGGCGATATCTCCCCCTCCGGTGCGGTGCGAGCTCGCACGAGGTGTGCGCCGGGGAGGCGGCGCGTCTTGCGGAGGAACTCAATAAGGTCGTCGTCGACCTCCGAGCCGTCCCACGCGTCGGAACGCACGGCCGGAGCCGCGGCGGCGGAGGAAGAGCTCATTGCTGGAGGGGCGGTGTGGATCTGCTCGCCGACGGCAAGAGGAAGGATAGCGGAGACAAGAGGAGGCGGGGAGCGGGGGAGATGGGCGCGCGTGCTTTGCCGCTCCACTCCCCCCTCCTACTTATAGCCTTGGAGGCTGAGAAGCCGAGGGGGCGGACGTGGGATTAACTGCGCTCGGAGCCCCACGCCGCCCACGATTTAACCCACGAAGTTACTGCGCGCAGTAACGGCGTGCGAAGCCCAACCGTTCGCACGGCCGCAGCGGATCCACTCGCTGCCAAGGCGCGGTAGTGGCGGGCCCCGCCTGACGGCCCGTCCCGTCACGCGTGTGGTCCGGCAGACTGTCCCTGCCGCGTGGCGCCACGCGATAGGGCCGCGGCGGGCGGCAGCAAGGAAGCTTATCAGGCACGCCGCCTGGTCTCCCGCCACAACTTTCGAGCTCTCCACAGAGCAGGACGGCCTTCTACGAATCCGACTCTGAGTAGTCGGCCCAGAGGAAGACGGCAAGCGAAGCCCAAGGTCCAACTTCGGAAGAGTAAACCTGTTGAGGCCCCCTGACGAATCACTCTTGGAGCCTCACCAGCTTCGGGGTCTACTGTCGGAGTAATGGGCCACGGGTAGGCAAACCCGAGCACAAGAACCTTTCAAGACATCGGGGCGGGCCGCGCCCCTCAACGCCGAGTCTCAGATGACGACTCCCAGAGGAGCCGAGTCTCAAATGGCGACTCCCAGAGGAGCCGAGTCTCAGATGACGACTCCTAGAGGAGCCGAGTCTCAGATGACGACTCCCAGAGGAGCCGAGTCTCAGAGGGCGACTCCTAGAGGAGCCGTGTCTCAGATGGCGACTTCTAGAGGAGCCGGCTATGGAGAGTCGGCCCACGACCCTTCACTCATTCTGATAGGCGAGGCGGGTACGACCACGGCATGGCCGTCACTTCCTGCCCGCGAGGGGCCAACATGGCTACAGTGTGCCGTACCACCGGAGATCTCCGGCATGGCCCAGCACTGTTGCCATGCCAGCCCTGACCGACACGGTGGCCTACCCGTACGGCTCAGAGACGGCGGGCCCGCCAGACAGCGAGAGCACAGAAGACGGCGGATATGCCCGGAAGGCGGCCCCGTGGGGGTCGGCTCCTCAGAGTCGGCCAGCCCCTCCTGCGGGTAACAACAGAGATCGGCCGATAGACGGCGATACTGTTGCCGCAACCCAATGACCAAGCCTGCGTCATCAGAAGCACGGCTACAGTGCCGGACTCACCGGCGGGGCCCGCGAGTCGGCGGGCCCCAGCAGTTGGCGGAAAAGACGGCGGCCTGTGAGACAGACGGCTGGGACCCGCGCCCAGCCGGATTACTATTGTACCCCCGGGGGGTAGGCCAATATAAGCCCCCCGGGGCACCCATGCAAAGGGTTGGCTTCCATTAGCTTTAGACAGATCATATAGAAGAAGAGAGCTAGCCTTGCCTCCTTCTACCTCCAGAATACAGCTCTAGGAGCAACTTTGTAGTCACTACGCCTTAGTGATCATGCGGAGACCCCGCAGAGCAGCAGTAGGGGTATTATCTCCCCGGAGAGCCCCGAAGCTGGGTAAGATCCGCCGGCGTGCATGCCTTCGCCTAATCCCGTTTCCTGGCACCGGCGACGTTCTACTCGCTCCCACCATGATAAGCCATCCTTTGGCATATGTCGCATCCAACCCCCGATAAGGGCCAGACACCAGGGTTCCCGGCGTCTGGACCCAGACGCCAGGGACCCTGGTGTCTGGCCCGTGGACTCTACAAAACTTCCTTTTGCGCTTTCCAAAAACCTTGTGGGCTTTCCCCTTTGGCCCAAATAACGTGTTCTTGTACCCAAACATTTCGGGAAACATCCGGAACCCCTTCCAGTGAATTCCGGAACCCTTCCGGAGATCAAACACTATTATCCCATATATCAAACTTTATCTCCGGACCATTCCGGAGTTCCTCGTCATGTCCATGATCTCATCTGGGACTCCGAATAACATTCGGTTACCAACATACATAACTCATATAATACTATATCGTCAACGAAACGTTAAGCGTGCGGACCCTACGGGTTCGAGAACTATGTAGACATGACCTAGAACTGTTTCCGGTCAATAACCAATAGCAGAACCTGGATGCTCATATTGGCTCCTACATATTCTACGAAGATCTTTATCGGTCAAACCGCATAACAACATACATTGTTCCCTTTGTCATCGGTATGTTACTTGCCCGAGATTCGATCGTCGGTATCTCAATACCTAGTTCAATCTCGTTACCGACAAGTCTCTTTACTCGTTACGTAATGCATCATTCCTTAACTAACTCATTAGCTACATTGCTTGCAAGGCTTATAGTGATATGCATTACCAAGAGGGCCCAAGATACCTCTCCGACAATCGGAGTGACAAATCCTAATCTCGAAATACGCCAACCAAACATGTACCTTCGGAGACACCTGTAGAGCTCCTTTATAATCACCAAGTTACGTTGTGACGTTTGGTAGCACACAAAGTGTTCCTCCGGTAAACGGGAGTTGCATAATCTCATAGTCATAGGAACATGTATAAGTCATGAAGAAAGCAATAGCAACATACTAAACGATCAAGTGCTAAGTGTTGGAAATATGCCCTAGAGGCAATAATAAATTAGTTATTATTACTATATTTCCTTGTTCATGATAATCGTTTATTATCCATGCTATAATTGTATTGATAGGAAACTCAGATACATGTGTGGATACATAGACAACACCATGTCCCTAGTAAGCCTCTAATTGACTAGCTCGTTAATCAATAGATGGTTACGGTTTCCTGACCATGGACATTGGATGTCGTTGATAACGGGATCACATCATGTCACGCCCAATATGCGACCCTATCCAAAAGGAACTCGAAGGTCCCACCAAGGATAGACCCGCATATTGGAACGCTTTTGCAAGGTGGATACCATTACATCAACATTACATAATAGATGGGGATACATACTTAAGGCATACAATGCCACACGAATATAACATCATCATACATACGATCAACATCCGACTACGGATGAAACATAAACATAAACTCAAACGACATCCACCCTGCTAGCCCAGGCTGCCGACCTGGAACCTATCCCCTGATCGAAGAAGCAGAAGAAGAACTCAATGCAAGCAAGCATCGCTCTCGCGTCATGATCATCGGATAAACCTGCACCTGCAACTGTTGTTGTAGTAATCTGTAAGCCATGAGGACTCAGCAATCCCATTACAATGGGTATCAAGACTAGAAAAGCTTAATAGGAAAGGAAGGGGTAAAGTGGTGAGGTTGCAGCAGCGACTAAGCATATATGGTGGCTAACCAACGCAAATAAGAGCGAGAAGAGAACAAGCGGAACGGTCATGAAGCTAGCAATGATCAGGAGGTGATCCCGAACACCTACTTACATCAAACATAACCCAGAAATGGTGTTCACTTCCCGGACACCACCGAGAAGAGACCATCACGGCTACACACGCGGTTGATGCGTTTTAATTCGGATCAGGTGTCAAGTTATCTACAACCGGACATTAACAAATTCCCATCTGCCAATAACCATAGGCACGGCTTTCGAAAGATTATACCCTGCAGGGGTGTCCCAACTTAGCCCATGATAAGCTCTCGTGATCAACCAAGGAATAAACCTTCTCCCAGGAAGACCCGATCAGACTCGGAATCCCGGTTTACAAGACATTTCGACAATGGTAAAACAAGACCAGCAAAGCCGCCCGATGCGCCGACAATCCCGATAGGAGCTGCACATATCTCGTTCTCAGGGCAACACCGGATGAGGCATCCTATGAGTAAAACCAAACCTCGAGTTTCCCCGAGGGGGCCCCGTAGTCTACTCGGTTCGGACCAACACTTAGACAAGCACTGGGCCGGGGGGGCTAAAATAAAGATGACCCTCGGGTTGGCTGACCCAAGGGAAAGGTATGTGGTGGTGAGGCAAATGGTAAAACCAAGGTTGGGCCTTGCTGGAGGAGTTTTATTCAAAGCGAACTGTCAAGGGGGTCCCATAAATCACCCAACCGCGTAAGGAACGCAAAATCCGGGAACATAACACCGGTATGACGGAAACTAGGGCGGCAAGAGTGGAACAAAACACTAGGCAAAAGGCCGAGTCTTCCACCCTTTACCAAGTATATAGATGCATTAATAATAGAAGAGATATGATGATATCCCAACCGTAAATCCTATCCACCATGGAGAAATCTTCAACTTCACCTGCAACTAGCAACGCTATAAGAGGGG
Organism: Triticum timopheevii; assembly: GCA_963921465.1. Lineage (NCBI taxonomy): Eukaryota > Viridiplantae > Streptophyta > Magnoliopsida > Poales > Poaceae > Triticum > Triticum timopheevii. The sequence continues at coordinate 106,705,442 of OY997271.1, forward strand.
CTGAGCAAAACGGTAACATAGCCAAACAACGGTTTGCGTAGGAAAGGTGTCAAAGGTTAGAGGTTCATGGCAATTTGGGGAGGCTTGATAAGCAAGTGATAGGTAACGCAGCATAGCGATAGAACGAAGCAACTAGCATAGCAATGATAGTAGTGAGATCCAGGGTAACGGTCATCTTGCCTGAAATCCCGCTAGGAAGAAGAACGGGTCCATGAAGAAGACGAACGGGTGAAGCCGAACCAACCGTAGACGAACGAATCCTCACGATCGCAACGAAACAGGAACTATCGAAAAGAAGCACACAACATGGTAAACACACCACACATGAACATGACATGATGCACAATCAAGCATGATGCATGACAAAGCTACATGAAGCTACTCATGGCAAGAGATGATGCAAACAAGAGCAACACACTAAGGCAAGTTTAAATAAGGCCGGGAACAACATATAACAGTTCCGGTAAGTCCTCATATGCAAATTTCAAAATTGGTCCAGATCTGAATAAACCTTATGTTCAAGTAGTTTAAACAGCAAGTTAAGATGCACAAGGATGATCTACACGAGATTCTAGTCAAGTTACATATAAAGTTCATTAGATTCGGAGCTACGGCTAGAAGATACGAGCAAAACAAGTTAAATATGGCGCTGATGCAAAATGCACCCAAACATCAAGCAAACACCTCAAAACATGGATGCAACATGATAATATCAAGCTACACACAAAAACAAGCAATTTTCATATAGAGCACACTCAAAACGGAGCAACGGTTCAACACACACACACTATACAAGTTATAGCAACAATCTGTCCAAAACAGCAACTAGGCATCTTGCAAGCATCAAAACAATATGCTACAGCACCTCAATATAAGAACAAAAGGCACGGTCATGATGTACAGGTAAAGCATAACAAAACATGAACACTGAGCTATCTCCAGAAATCACTAGAACATGCTCAAACACACATGGAAAGATTGCAAATAATAACAGTTCAGATTTTGCAGAAAATAACATCAGGTTGCAATGTTTAGAGCTATCAAACAACATGTTACAGGAACTTATCATGGCAAACAAAGGCATGGCATGAATCTACTAATTGCATAGATCAAAAGTCCCTTACTGGCCAAGAGTCAAAAAGGATCAGAAGATATGATGGCACCCATGTAAACATGGCAAGTTATATTATAGATTCAAACATGACAGAAACAGAATTATGAAGGCATGTTGGTGAGCTTGAACCACTCACCACAAAGCAATACATGGCATGGCAAGGCAACCAACAGTAAGAAGGCATATTTGTGAAGTTAAGCATGGCGAGAGCAAGGTCATAGGTTGCATGGAACACTAGCAAAACACATGGGAACAAGTGAACTTAATGTTAACAGGCTGACAGCAACATTATTTAGCAACTTTGGAGCATGAAAACAACAAGCTACAGCAAGCTATAAATGCAACCAGGGGCATGGATGGTTAGAGGATGACATGTAGAACAAAACACTCTTAGTGATTATCTCCAGATTATGCATGGAATGACTTGTAGCATCAGGTTTACATAGCATCACGAAATAACAGATTCAGCCTAGCAAAACAGCAACAGCAAGTACACTACTTAACAAGCTTGATTCACTCACCACAAGTCATTGCATGACAAGATAAGCATAGCATCATCAAGAAGACATGTTTATGGAACAAACCAAGGCAAGAACAAGTCCATAGCATGCAAGGATCAACTACAACAAGCTTGGCCAAATTGAATAACAAGTAAACAATTTGCCAGGAAACATTTTGAAGCAAAAGTAGAGCACGAAAATGACATGCTAGACTACTCCATAATTTCAACCAGGGCAGGGATGGATAGACAATAACCATATGTACAAAACATCCTTACTGAAGTATCTCAAAAAATGCATGGATCTCTCTGTAGCATCATGTTTACATGGCATAAAAATAACAGCAGAACAGGGACTAAAATCAGCAACATCACGATGCATAGTTTGCATGCTTGTGCTAGTCACCACATTGATCACAAAAATACATGGTAAGCACCTCTGTAAAGAAGACATGGCATAGATCAAAACACATGTAGACATCTACCTCATAGGATGCACACATCAATCATGACAAAAATGACAAATGAGCAAGTTATACCAGTTTCAGCAGATTAACATCACATAGCACTCTTCCAACAGCATTTCGGGCATCAAGATGAGCTCAAATGAAAATGATACAATGGAATGAAATGATGTACTCTTCGAGACGAACAATTTGACATATTATACGCACGAAATGGTGCTACGGATGCAGAGATATGATGCAATGAACATGGCATGATTATGACAAAATTTAGGGACTTGGTGGATTTTTCTGAAAAAAAACAGTTGGGCGCTAGAAAGCTATATGTCGCACAGGGCGCGGGATAGGCCGGTTCTCACCAGAGGGCCTAAAGGGCCGGTTGGGGGGAGAGGGTTGGCAGGCCGGGGCGCTGGGGAGGCCCACGCGGGCCGACTGGATCGGGCTGCTGGCGACGCTGGGCCGCGGTCAACGCGAGCGGGCAGCTGCGCTCTGCTCGTCCCGAGTAGAGACATGGCGGCGGCGGGGGCTGGCTCTCCAGCGAGAGGAGCCAGCGATGCAAGGCGAGGCGGGAGGGGCCCCGACCAGATCCGAGCGGATCGGGTCCGGCCGGATCCGTTCCCGGTGGTGGCGAGGCCGGGCGACGACAGGAGCTCCTGCGGCGGCGCTGTCCACGGAGAGAGAGAGAACGGGTGAGGGAGAGAAAGAGGAGAAGGCAGGACGGGGGAAAGGAAGAGAGGGCACGAGGGGGCCCGGCGGCGTGACCTGGAGGTGCCGGCGATCGTCGGCGGCGTGGCCGGAGGCGGGGACAAGGAAGGAGCATGGCGGCTCGGGCAAGCGCTCTCGATCCCCTGATCGAGCGGGAGGAGCGGGGCGGCTCGAGCGCCCTGCGGCTGCGGGATCCGGGCCTGGCGCGGCCCGGCGCGGGCTCCAGATGGGCTTCATAGGGCCCGCGGCGGTGGAGAGGCGAGGGAGGACACATGGCGCACTGGGGTTGGCCGCGGGGTGCTGGGAGGCGACGTGTCGCGCTCCGATTGGCCCGGGGCACGGTGGCGGCGGCGCCAAGTGGCGGGAGGATGCTGGGGGGCTCGGAAATGGAGGTGGGAGGTGGTGGCTGCAGGTTGGGGGCGCGGAAAATGAGGAGGAGGGAGGAGAAGGCCAAAAATGGCATGGGGAGGTGTTTAAATAGGCTAGGGGCTAGGGTTAGGGGGGTTTCTGCTCCGTTTTCGGACATCGGATCTCGATCCAACGGTCCGGAGCGGAGGGGGTTAGATAGGTGGGCTAGTGGGCTGTGTGAGAGAGAGGCTTGGGCTGATAGGAGAGAGAGGAGAAATGCAGCCCGGCACGATTTTGAAGACCGAAACGTCCGACGATTATACCGACTATATCGCGGTTATATATTTAACGGTTGGGCAGTCAAACGAACTCCGAATGCGATGAAACTTGGCAGGCGCTCTGTCTACACTATAATAAGACAGCACAACAAGTTGCAACCCATTCCGAGAACATTTTTATGCCACTTATAAAATAATATTTCGGAGGTGCCGCGGGCGCGTGCAAGTGTGGTCGGGCTCAGAACGGACAACGGAGAGAAGAGGAGAAACCCGGACGGATGCAAGTTTTATGAAAACGATGCCGATGCAATGCGCATGATGCTATGAGACGAGATGTATAACAAGAACAAAATGCAAAACAACAGACAAAAACCCAACCACGGAGGAAATAATAAATCACATAGCCGGAAATGGCAAGAGTCGGAGTTACGAATATGGAAAGTTGCATCCGGGGCGTTACAACACTCCACCACTACGAGAGGATCTCGTCCCGAGATCTAGGATGGCACCGGAGGGAAAAAGGGATGAGGTGAAACAAGAACTCCAGAGAAGAATCAAAGAATCGAGAGCACACGAGAAGAAGAGATGAACGACGAGAATGACGAGAATCAAAAGCACACGGAATCAGATAGACGAAGAAACAACTTCGGTTAGAATGAGATAAGAAACGAATAAGACTGGAAGGATTTAGACAACACTCCGGCTGAAGATGGAAGGAAAAGAACGTGAACTTGAGAAGATGAGAGGATACTTGATGAAATCAACAACACACTGCCTCCAGAACTATTGAAGGAATGGCACAAGGGGTAAGAAGGATTTCAGGCAGCACTCCGACTGTGAAGGGGGGGGCAAAACTTGATAAGATGAAAGAGCTTGAATGAGAACACAACACTCCGGTTAAATGAATAAGCAAGAAAAGAACACGAACCTCACAATTCGAGATGATTAGTGAAAAGAGGAACATCACAATGCCTTCGGAAGAAAGAAAAGAAGATAGATCATTGGAATAACAGAATGAAGAAGAAAATGCTAACTTCTGTCACAAATGAACTTGGAAAGCATCCTTGCAAAGAAGAATTGAACGAAGTTGTTGGAAAACCAAGAACGAAAAGAATAAGCTTGTAGTGGGCATATGGAAACATCTCAAGAATATGAGGTGACAACCGACCACTACAGGAAATAATTGCTTACTTTAGATCGACAAAGAGATGAACACTTCTTCCACAAAGATGATAAAGAGATAACTTGGATCATTGATAAGCACCACAAATAGCAACATTCCCAATGGAAGGCTTTAGGTGTTATATGACACAAGATAACTCCAATGGAGGGATTAATGGATTTAAAATACCACATGATCGAAGAGAAAAATGATGGTTTTTTAACATATCTCATTCTTGACAACATGTGAATCATGAAACACGAACTCAAATTGTCAAGAATGACATAACACCACCTCAAGAGATAAGGTAGAAGGAATTGCACTTCGAAATGCAAAAGAAGAATACTTGAACTCCTCAAAACAAGACATGTGTTGAGCACCATGTTTATTTTTTTGAGTATAGCTTGTCGGATCTTAGCTCCTAGAGAAATCTTGAAGAACAAAATGAGAATGAAAGAAATCCTTGATGAACCATCATGTAGAGCCTCCATGAAGAACTCCGGTAATAAAAGGATGATAAAAAGAAAGAGAAGTTGAAAACACAAGGTGAAGCCTTGCGATGATTTAGATGGAGCGTCGCGACGAGATAATGCGGAAAACTTGGAACTCCGGAAAAGAAAAGATGAAACATCTCGAACCGGGAAATGTGACATGATGAACAACTCTAGAAAGAAGAAACTAGATTACTTGGATGAAACAATACTAAGAATTACGTTATTCCCACCCTTCACCAATTTAAATTGATGACAAGCAACGGATTTGGCATACTACTTATTCTCGTAGAAAGGATTAAGAGGGATATAGCGTAAACTTGAGAAGGTCTTCATGAACCACCTGTAGGACTGGAAAGATCGAATGAATTAGAATGATAACCAAGAAAAGAGAACTCTTGAACGAACCACCGGGATAAATAGAGAATGATAACTGGAATGATGGCCTCCGGTGAAAAGAAATGAAAAAACAAGTACTGACATACTCCAGATGGGTAAGAAAGAATATCTGACAAACGGAATAATTCGAGAGGGTAACATGAAGCTAGAACCACGAATCTTTGAGAGAACGGGCAAGATTTAGAGGGAAAACTCTTCTTCAATCTTCAAATGACGACGGAAAAACACCAACAAAATTACTGAGATACTCCGGGAGAATGAAACCCGAAAAGGTTGAGCCAGCAATGAAAAGAGTTTGAAATCGATCTTGGAAAGGCATCTGACTGATGAAATTCATACTTACGTCACCTTTGAAAAGAATTGAGAATAACTCCGGGGGAATTAGAAGAGTCAGGTAAGATCCTGGAAAAAGACCTGTGGGTTAGGGCCCACTGAAGAGATAACACCGTTGAAAAGGATTGTTGAACAGATAGATGAAGCACCGGAACAATTGAAATATTTGAATGAGGTGAAACCTCGAATTAACTCGAACACAAACAAATCTCCTGAGATGTCTTAAACACTCCGGAAGGCTAAACTGGTGAGAGGAGAACGAGCAGGGAAAATACTTGAGCTGAGGAAAAGAACATGATCAACCCGAAAAACTTGAATTGAGTCCACCGGAAAAGGAAAAGAAATGAAGAATGATGAACGAGACGAGAATCCACTGGTTGAAATAATTTACGAAAGACTGAAGAGGCTTCACACGAATGAAATTGATGCTCGAAAGAGACTCAGGCTCCGGGAAGAAGAGGGTGGGAGGGCAGGAAAAACAAAATCATCTTGGAAGGGGAAATCGACGAATATCTTGAAGAGAAAACACCGGTTGAAATCATTGAGGAGAGAGAGCAAAAACTTCGCACGAGTGGGATGGATACTCAATTACGGACTCCGGTTCCGAGAAGAAAAGGGGTGGGCGGGTGGGAAAGAAAACAACTGAGGATTGAACTCAAGGATGAAGAGGCTCGAGTCAACTTGACAAGAAATGCACCGGATGAAAAAGAGCTGAGGAACAACGAACGAAAACTAACCGCGTGAATCTAAAGAAAATTTGAAGGGGAAGAGGAGTAATTCAAAACACCTACATCAAGATTCCTCACCAGAGCAATGAAGGGGCTGAGGAGTAAAAAGAATTCCTACTCTCCGATATAACTAGACTCCGAAAACAGTTTTCTTCTAGACTCAACAACGGCCAAACTACACGATCAATCAAGGGGGCTCCTAGGGTCGGTCGAGGCTCTGATACCAACTTGTCACGCCCAATATGCGACCCTATCCAAAAGGAACTCGAAGGTCCCACCAAGGATAGACCCGCATATTGGAACGCTTTTGCAAGGTGGATATCATTACATCAACATTACATAATAGATGGGGATACATACTTAAGGCATACAATGCCACACGAATACAACATCATCATACATACGATCAACATCCGACTACGGATGAAACATAAACAGAAACTCAAACGACATCCACCCTGCTAGCCCAGGCTGCCGACCTGGAACCTATCCCCTGATCGAAGAAGCAGAAGAAGAACTCAACGCAAGCAAGCATCGCTCTCGCGTCATGATCATCGGATAAACCTGTACCTGCAACTATTGTTGTAGTAATCTGTGAGCCACGAGGACTCAGCAATCCCATTACCATGGGTATCAAGACTAGCAAAGCTTAATAGGAAAGAAAGGGGTAAAGTGGTGAGGTTGCAGCAGCGACTAAGCATATATGGTGGCTAACCAACACAAATAAGAGCGAGAAGAGAACAAGCGGAACGGTCGTGAAGCTAGCAATGATCAAGAGGTGATCCTGAACACCTACTTACGTCAAACATAACCCAGAAACCGTGTTCACTTCCCAGACTCCGCCGAGAAGAGACCATCGCGGCTACACACGCGGTTGATGCGTTTTAATTCGGATCAGGTGTCAAGTTATCTACAACCGAACTTTAACAAATTCCCATCTACCAATACCGGCAGGCACGGCTTTCGAAAGATTATACCCTGCAGGGGTGTCCCAACTTAGCCCATGATAAGCTCTCGCGATCAACGAAGGAATAAACCTTCTCCCAGGAAGACCCGATCAGACTCGGAATCCCGGTTTACAAGACATTTCGACAATGGTTAAACAAGACCAGCAAAGCCGCCCGATGCGCCGACAATCCCGATAGGAGCTGCACATATCTCGTTCTCAGGGCAACACCGGATGAGACAACCTACGAGTAAAACCAAACCTCCAGTTTCCCCGAGGGGGCCCCGCAGTCTACTTGGTTCGGACCAACACTTAGACAAGCACTGGCCCGGGGGGGCTAAAATAAAGATGACCCTTGGGTTGGCCGACCCAAGGGAAAGGTAGGTGGTGGTGAGGCAAATGGTAAAACCAAGGTTGGGCCTTGCTGGAGGAGTTTTATTCAAAGCGAACTGTCAAGGGGGTCCCATAAATCATCCGACCGCGTAAGGAACGCAAAATCCAGGAACATAACACCGGTATGACGGAAACTAGGGCGGCAAGAGTGGACCAAAACACTAGGCAAAAGGCCGAGTCTTCCACCCTTTACCAAGTATATAGATGCATTAATAATATAAGAGATATTGTGATATCCCAACCGAAAATCCTGTCCACCATGGAGAAATCTTCAACTTCACCTGCAACTAGCAACGCTATAAGAGGGGCTGAGCAAAACGGTAACATAGCCAAACAACGGTTTGCGTAGGAAAGGTGTCAAAGGTTAGAGGTTCATGGAAATTTGGGGAGGCTTGATAAGCAAGTGATAGGTAACGCAGCATAGCGATAGAACGAAGCAACTAGCATAGCAATGATAGTAGTGAGATCCAGGGTAACGGTCATCTTGCCTGAAATCCCGCTAGGAAGAAGAACGAGTCCATGAAGAAGATGAATGGGTGAAGCCGAACCAACCGTAGACAAACGAATCCTCACGATCGCAACGAAATAGGAACTATCAAAAAGAAGCACACAACATGGTAAACACACCACAAATGAACATGACATGATGCACAATCAAGCACGATGCATGACAAAGCTACATGAAGCTACTCATGGCAAGAGATGATGCAAACAAGAGCAACACACTAAGGCAAGTTTAAATGAGGCCGGGAACAACATATAACAGTTCCAGTAAGTCCTCATATGCAAATTTCGAAATTGGTCCAGATCTGAATAAACCTTATGTTCAAGTAGTTTAAACAGCAAGTTAAGATGCACAAGGATGATCTACACGAGATTCTAGTCAAGTTACATATAAAGTTCATTAGATTCGGAGCTACGGCCTAGAAGATACGAGCAAAACAAGTTAACATAGCGCTGATGCAAAATACACCCAAACATCAAGCAAACACCTTAAAACATGGATGCAACATGATAATATGAATCTACACACAAAAACAAGCAAGTTTCATATAGAGCACACTCAAAACGGAGCAACGGTTCAACACACACACACTATACAAGTTATAGCAACAATCTGTCCAAAACAGCAACTAGGCATCTTACAAGCATCAAAACAATATGCTACAGCACCTCAATATAAGAACAAAAGGCACGGTCATGATGTAAAGGTAAAGCATAACAAAACATGAACACTGAGCTATCTCCAGAAATCACTAGAACATGCTCAAACACACATGGAAAGATTGCAAATAATAACAGTTCAGATTTTGCAGAAAATAACATCAGGTTGCAATGTTTAGAGCTATCAAACAACATGTTACAGGAACTTATCATGGCAAACAAAGGCATGTCATGAATCTACTAATTGCATAGATCAAAAGTCCCTTACTGACCAAGAGTCAAAAAGGATCAGAAGATATGATGGCACCCATAAACATGGCAAGTTATATTACAGATTCAAACATGACAGAAACAGAATTATGAAGGCATGTTGGTGAGCTTGAACCACTCACCACAAAGCAATACATGGCATGGCAAGGCAACCAACAGTAAGAAGGCATATTTGTGAAGTTAAGCATGGCGAGAGCAAGGTCATAGGTTGCATGGAACACTAACAAAACACATGGGAACAAGTGAACTTAATGTTAACAGGCTGACAGCAACATTATTTAGCAACTTTGGAGCATGAAAACAATAAGCTACAGCAAGCTATAAATGCAACCAGGGGCATGAATGGTTAGAGGATGACATGTAGAACAAAACACTCTTAGTGATCATCTCCAGATTATGCATGGAATGACTTGTAGCAGCAGGTTTACATAGCATCACGAAATAACAGATTCAGCCTAGCAAAACAGCAACAGCAAGTACACTACTTAACAAGCTTGATTCACTCACCACAAGTCATTGCATGACAAGATAAGCATAGCATCATCAATAAGACATGTTTATGGAACAAACCAAGGCAATAACAAGTCCATAGCATGCAAGGATCAACTACAACAAGCTTGGCCAAATTGAATAACAAGTAAACAATCTGCCAGGAAACAATTTGAAGCAAAAGTAGAGCACGAAAATGACATGCTAGACTACTCCATAATTGCAACCAAGGCAGGGATGGATAGACAATAACCATATGTACAAAACATCCTTACTGAAGTATCTCAAAAAATGCATGGATCTCTCTGTAGCATCATGTTTACATGGCATAAAAATAACAGCAGAACAGGGACTAAAATCAGCAACATCACGATGCCTAGTTTGCATGCTTGTGCTAGTCACCACATTGATCACAAAAATACATGGTAAGCACCTCTGTAAAGAAGACATGGCATAGATCAGAACACATGTAGACATCTACCTCATAGGATGCACTCATCAATCATGACAAAAATGACAAATGAGCAAGTTATACCAGTTTCAGCAGATTAACATCACATAGCACTCTTCCAACAGCATTTCGGGCATCAAGATGAGCTCAAATGAAAATGATGCAATGGAATAAAATGATGTACTCTTCGAGACGAACAATTTGACATATTATACGCACAAAACGGTGCTACGGATGCAGAGATACGATGCAACGAACATGGCATGATTATGACAAAATTTAGGGACTTGGTGGATTTTTCTGAAAAAAAACAGTCGGGCGCTAGAAAGCTATATGTCGCACAGGGCGCGGGATAGGCGGGTTCTCACCAGAGGGCCTAAAGGGCCGGTTGGGGGGAGAGGGTTGGCAGGCAGGGGCGCTTGGGAGGCCCACGCGGGCCGACTGGATCGGGCTGCTGGCGACGCTGGGCCGCGGTCAACGCGAGCGGGCGGCTGCGCTCTGCTCGTCCTGAGCAGAGACATGGCGGCGGCGGTGGCTGGCTCTCCAGCGAGAGGAGCCGGCGATGCAAGGCGAGGCGGGAGGGGCCCCGACCAGATCCAAGCGGATCGGGTCCGGCCGGATCCGTTCACGGTGGTGGCGAGGCCGGGCGACGACGGGAGCTCCTGCGGTGGCGCTGTCCACGGAGAGAGAGAGAGAACGGGTGAGGGAGAGAGAGAGAGGAGAAGGCAGTACGGGGGAAAGGAAGAGAGGGCGCGAGGGGGCCCGGTGGCGTGACCTGGAGGTGCCGGCGATCGTCGGCGGCGTAGCCGGAGGCGGGGACGAGGAAGGAGCATGGCGGCTCGGGCAAGCGCTCTCGATCCCCTGATTGAGCGGGAGGAGCGTGGCGGCTCGAGCGCCCTGCGGCTGCGGGATCCGGGCCTGGCGCGGCCCGGCGCGGGCTCCAGATGGGCTTCACAGGGCCCGCGGCGGTGGAGAGGCGAGGGGAGGACACATGGCACGCTGGGGTTGGCCGCGGGGTGCTGGGAGGCGACGTATCGCGCTCCGATTGGCCCGGGGCACGGTGGCGGCGGCGCCAAGTTGCGGGAGGAGGCTGGGGGGCGCGGAAATGGAGGTGGGAGGTGGTGGCTGCAGGTTGGGGGCGCGGAAAACGAGGAGGAGGGAGGAGAAGGCCAAAAATGGCATGGGGAGGTGTTTAAATAGGCTAGGGGCTAGGGTTAGGGGGGTTTCTGCTCCGTTTTCGGACATCGGATCTCGATCCAACGGTCCGGAGCGGAGGGGGTTAGATAGGTGGGCTAGTGGGCTGTGTGAGAGAGAGGCTTGGGCTGATAGGAGAGAGAGGAGAAATGCAGCCCGGTATGATTTCGAAGACCGAAATGTTCGACGATTATACCGACTATATCGCGGTTATATATTTAACGGTTGGGCAGTCAAACGAACTCCGAATGCGATGAAACTTGGCAGGCGCTCTGTCTACACTATAATAAGACCGCACGACAAGTTGCAACCCATTCCGAGAACATTTTTATGCCACTTATAAAATAATATTTCGGAGGTGCCGCGGGCGCGTGCAAGTGTGGTCGGGCTCAGAACGGACAACGGAGAGAAGAGGAGAAACCCGGACGGATGCAAGTTTTATGAAAACGATGCCGATGCAATGCGCATGATGCTATGAGACGAGATGTATAGCAAGAACAAAATGCAAAACAACAGACAAAAACCCAACCACGGAGGAATTAATAAATCACATAGCCGGAAATGGCAAGAGTCGGAGTTACGAATATGGAAAGTTGCATCCGGGGCGTTACACATCATTAGGAGAATGATGTGATGGACAAGACCCAATCCTAAGCCTAGCACAAAGATCGTAGTTCGTATGCTAAAGCTTTTCTAATGTCAAGTATCATTTTCTTAGACCATGAGATTGTGCAACTCCAGGATACCGTAGGAATGCTTTGGGTGTACCAAACGTCACAACGTAACTGGGTGGCTATACAGATGCACTATAGGTATCTCTGAAAGTGCCTTTTGGGTTGGCACGAATCGAGACTGGGATTTGTCACTCCGATAAACGGAGAGGTATCTCTGGGCCCATTCGGCAGGACATCATCATAATGCTCACAATGTGACCAAGGGGTTGATCACGGGATGATGTGTTACAGAAAGAGACTTGCCGGTAACGAGATTGAACAAGGTATCGGCATACCAACGATCGAATCTCGGGCAAGTACAATACCGCTAGACAAAGGGAATTGAATACAGGATTGATTGAATCCTCGACATCGTGGTTCATCCAATGAGATCATCGTGGAACATGTGGGAGCCAACATGGGTATCCAGATCATGCTGTTGGTTATTGGCCGGAGAGTTGTCTCGGTCATGTCTACGTGTCTCCCGAACCCGTAGGGTCTACACACTTAAGGTTCGATGACGCTAGGGTTATAAAGGAAGTTTGTATGTGGTTACCGAATGTTGTTCGGAGTCCCGGATGAGATCCCGGACGTCACGAGGAGTTCCGGAATGGTCCGGAGGTAAAGATTTATATATGAGAAGTCCTATTTTGGCCACCGGAAAATGTTTGGGATTTTTCGGTATTGTACCGGGAAGGTTCTAGAAGGTTCCGGAGTGGGGCCCACCTGCATGGGGGGGCCCACATGAACGTGCGTAGTGGGGGCAAGGCCCCGCACCCCTGGTCAAGGCGCACCAAGATCCCCCCTTAGAAGGAATAAGATCATATCCCGAAGGGATAAGATCAAGATCCCTAAAAAGGGGGGATAACAATCGGTGGGGAAGGAAATGATGGGATTTCTTTCCTCCCACCTTTGCCAACGCCCCAATGGACTTGGAGGGCAAGAAACCAGCCCCCTCCACCCCTATATATAGTGGGGAGGCGCATGGGAGCTTCACCCTTCCCCTGGCGCAGCCCTCCGCCTCTCCCAAGTACTCCGCCTCTCTCGCGGTGCTTGGCGAAGCCCTGCAGGATTGCCACGCTCCTCCACCACCACCACGCTGTTGTGCTGCTGCTGGATGGAGTCTTCCTCAACCTCTCCCTCTCTCCTTGCTGTATCAAGGCATGGGAGACGTCACCGGGCTGTACGTGTGTTGAACGCGGAGGTGCCGTCCGTTCGGCACTAGGATCTCCGGTGATTTGGATCACGACGAGTACGACTCCTTCAACCCCGTTCTCTTGAACGCTTCCGCTTAGCGATCTACAAGGGTATGTAGATGCACTCTCCTTCCCCTCGTTGCTGGTTTCTCCATAGATAGATCTTGGTGACACGTAGGAAAATTTTGAATTTCTGCTACATTCCCCAACACTAAGCTAACGGAATGGGTCAAGTCAATCACGTCATTCTCCTAATGATGTGATCCCATTAATCAAATGACAACTCTTTGTCCATGGCTAGGAAACATAACCATCTTTGATAAACGAGCTAGTCAAGTAGAGGCATACTAGTGACACTTAGTTTGTCTATGTATTCACACATGTATCATGTTTCCGGTTAATACAATTCTAGCATGAATAATAAACATTCATCATGATATAAGGAAATAAACAATAACTTTATTATTGCCTCTAGGGCATATTTCCTTCAGTCTCCCACTTGCACTAGAGTCAATAATCTAGTTCACATCGCCATGTGATTTAACACCAATCTTCACATCTGTATGTGATTAATACCCAATAGTTCACATCGTCATGTGACCAACACCCGAAGAGTTTACTAGAGTCAATAATCTAGCTCACATCACTATGTGATTAACACCCAAAGAGTACAAAGGTATGATCATGTTTTGTTCGTGAGAGAAATTTAGTCAACGGGTCTGTCACATACAGAGCCATATGTATTTTGCAAATTTCTATGTCAACAATGCTCTGCATGGAGCTACTCTAGCTAATTGCTCCCACTTTCAATATGTATCCAGATTGAGACTTGGAGTCATCTGGATTAGTGTCAAAATTTGCATCGACGTAACCCTTTACGACGAACCTTTTTTTCACTTCCATTATCGAGAAACATATCCTTATTCTACTAAGGATAATTTTGACCGTTGTCCATTGATCTACTCCTAGATCACTATTGCACTCCCTTGTCAAACTTAGTGGTAGGGTATGCAATAGATCTGGTACACAGCATGGCATACTTTATAGAACTTATGGCTAAGGCATAGGGAATGACTTTCATTCTCTTTCTATCTTCTGTCGTGGTCGGGTTTTGAGTCTTACTCAATCTCACACCTTGTAACATAGGAAAGAACTCTTTCTTTGACTGTTCCATTTTGAACTACTTCAAAATCTTGTCAAGGTATGTACTCATTGAAAAAACTTATCAAGCGTCTTGATCTATCACTATAGATCTTCATGCTCAATATGTAAGCAGCTTCACCGAGGTCTTTCTTTGAAAAAACTCCTTTCAAACACTCTTTTATGCTTTGCAGAATAATTCTACATTATTTACGATCAACAATATGTCATTCACATATACTTATCAGAAATGTTGTAGTGCTCCCACTCACTTTCTTGTAAATACAGGCTTCTCAAAAAGTCTGTATAAAACCATATGCTTTGATCAACTCATCAAAGCGTATATTCCAACTCCAAGATGCTTGCACCAGTCCATTGATGGATCACTGGAGCTTGCACATTTTGTTAGCACCTTTATGATTGAAAAAACCTTCTGGTTGCATCATATACAACTCTTCTTTAAAGAATCCATTGAGGAATGCAGTTTTTACATCCATTTGCCAGATTTCATAAAATGTGGCAATTGCTAATATGATTCGGACAGACTTAAGCATCGATACGAGTGAGAAAATCTCATCGTATTCAACACCTTGAACTTGTCGAAAACCTTTCGCAACAAGTCGAGCTTAGTAGATAGTAACACTACTATCAATGTCTGTCTTCCTCTTGAAGATCCATTTATTTAACATGGCTTGCTGATCATCGAGCAAGTCAATCAAAGTCCATACTTTGTTCTCATACATGGATCCCATCTCAGATTTCATGGCCTCAAGCCATTTTACGGAATCTAGGCTCATCATCGCTTCCTCATAGTTCGTAAGTTTATCATGGTCTAGTAACATGACTTCCAGAACAGGATTACCGTACTACTCTGGTGCGGATCTTACTCTGGAAGACCTACGAGGTTTTTGTAGTAACTTGATCTGAAGTTTCATGATCATCATCATTAGCTTCCTCACTAATTGGTGTAGGAATCACTGGAAGTGATTTCTGTGATGAACTACTTTCCAACTCAGGAGAAGGTACAATTACCTCATCAAGTTCTACTTTCCTCCCACTCACTTCTTTCGAGAGAAACTCCTTCTCTAGAAAGGATCCACCTTAGCAACGAATAACTTGCCTTCGGATCTGTGATAGAAGGTGTACCCAATAGTTACCTTTGGGTATTCTATGAATACGCACTTCTCCGATTTGGGTTCGAGCTTATCAGGTGAAAACTTTTTCACATAAGCATCGCAGCCCCAAACTTTAAGAAACGACAACTTTGGTTTCTCGCCAAACCACAGTTCATAAGGCGTCGTCTCAACGGATTTTGATGGTGCCCGCTGTCTCTAATGCATAACCCCATAACGATAGTGGTAAATCGGTAAGAGACATCATAGATTGCACTATATCCAATAAAGTACTGTTATGACGTTCGGACACACCATAACGTTGTGGTGTTCTAGGTGGTGTGAACTGTGAAACTATTCCACATTGTTTTATATGAAGGGCAAACTCATAACTCAAATATTCTCCTCCACGATCTGATCGTAGAAACATTATTTTCTTGTTACGATGATTCTCCACTTCACTCTGAAATTCTTTGAACTTCTCAAATGTTTCAGACTTGTGCTTCATTAAGTAGATATACGCATATCTGCTCAAATCATCTGTGAAGGTCAGAAAATAACGATACTTGCCATGAGCATCAATACTCATTGGATCGCATACATCGGTATGTATTATTTCCAACAAGTCAGTAGCTCGTTCCATTGTTCCGGAGAACGGAGTTTTTAGTCATCTTGCCCAAAAGGCACGGTTCGCAAGCATCAAATGATCCATAACCAAGTGATTCTGAAAATCCATCTTTATGGAGTTTCTTCATGCGCTTTACACCGATATGACCCAAACGGTAGTGCCACAAATAATTTGCACTATCATTATTAACTTTGCATCTTTTGGCATCAATATTATGAATATGTGTATCACTACGATCGAGATCCAACAAACTATTTTCATTGGGTGTATGACCATTGAAGGTTTTATTCATGTAAACAGAACAACAATTATTCTCTGACTTTAAATGAATAACCGTATTGCAATAAACATGATTAAATCATATTCATGCTCAACGCAAATGCCAAATAACACTTATTTAGGTTCTACACTAATCCCGAAAGTATAGGGAGTGTGCGATGACGATCATATCAATCTTGGAACTACTTCCAACACACATCGTCACCTCACCCTCAACTAGTTTCTGTTTATTATGTATCTCCTGTTTCGAGTTACTAATTTTTAGCAACCGAACAAGTATCAAATACTCAGGGGCTACTATAAACACTAGTAAGGTACACATCAATAACATGTATATCAAATATACCCTTGTTCACTCTGCCATCCTTCTTATCCACCAAATATTCAGGGTATTTCCGTTTCCAGTGACCATTTCCTTTGCAGCGTAAGCACTCAGTTTCAGGCTTTGGTTCAGCTTTGGGCTTCTTCGTGGGAGTGACAACTTGCTTGTCATTCTACTTGAAGTTTCCCTTTCTTTCCCTTTGCCCTTTTCTTGAAACTAGTGATCTTGTCAACCATCAACACTTGATGCTCTTTCTTGATTACTACCTTCGTCGATTTCAACATCACGAAGAGCTCGGGAATCGTTTTCGTCATCCCTTGCATACTATAGTTCATCACAAATTTCTACTAACTTGGTGATGGTGACTAGAGAACTCTGTTAATCACTATCTTATCTGGAAGATTAACTCCCACTTGATTCAAGCGATTGTAGTACCCAGACAATCTGAGCACATGCTGACTAGTTGAGCGATTCTCCTCCATCTTTTAGCCATAGAACTTGTTGGAGACTTCATATCTCTCAACTCGGGTATTTGCTTGAAATATTAACTTCAACTCCTGGAACATCTCATATGGTCCATGACGTTCAAAACGTCTTTTAAGTCCCGATTCTAAGCCGTTAAGCATGGTGCACTAAACTATCAAGTAGTCATCATATTGAGCTAGCCAAACGTTCATAACGTCTACATCTGCTCCTGCAATAGGTTTGTCACCTAGCAGTGCATTAAGGACATAATACTTCTGTGCAGCAATGAGGATAAACCTTAGATCACGGATCCAATCCGCATCATTACTACTAACATCTATCAACACAATTTTCTCTAGGAACATATCAAAATAAACATATGAAAGCAATAACGCAAGCTATTGATCTACAACATAATTTGCAAAATACTACCAGGACTAAGTTCATGATAAATTTAAGTTCAGTTAATCATATTACTTAAGAACTCCCACTTAGACAGACATCTCTCTAGTCATCTAAGTGATCACGTGATCCAAATCAACTAAACCATGTCCGATCATCACGTGAGATGGAGTAGTTTTCAATGGTGAACATCACTATGTTGATCATATCTACTATATGATTCATGCTCGACCTTTCGGTCTCCGTGTTCCAAGGCCATATCTGTATATGCTAGGCTCGTCAAGTTTAACCTGAGTATTCCGCGTGTGCAACTGTTTTGCACCCGTTGTATTTGAACGTAGAGCCTATCACACCCGATCATCACGTGGTGTCTCAGCATGAAGAACTTTCGCAACGGTGCATACTCAAGGAGAACACTTCTTGATAATTAGTGAGAGATCATCTTAAAATGCTACCGTCAATCAAAGCAAGATAAGATGCATAAAGGATAAACATCACATGCAATCAATATAAGTGATATGATATGGCCATCATCATCTTGTGCTTGTGATCTCCATCTCCGAAGCACCGTCGTGATCACCATCGTCACCGGCGCGACACCTTGATCTCCATCGTAGCATCGTTGTCGTTTACGCCATCTATTGCTTCTACGACTATCGCTACCGCTTAGTGATAAAGTAAAGCAATTACAGGGCGTTTGCATTTCATACAATAAAGCGACAACCATATGGCTCCTGCCAGTTGCCGATAGCTTCGGTTACAAAACATGATCATCTCATACAATAAAATATAGCATCACGTCTTGACCATATCACATCACAACATGCCCTGCAAAAACAAGTTAGACGTCCTCTACTTTGTTGTTGCAAAATTTGCGTGGCTGCTACGGGCTGAGCAAGAACCATTCTTACCTACGCATCAAAACCACAACGATAGTTCGTCAAGTTAGTGCTGTTTTAACCTTCACAAGGACCGGGCGTAGCCACACTCTGTTCAACTAAAGTGAGAGAGACAGACGCCCGCTAGTCACCTTTAAGCACGAGTGCTCGTAATGGTGAAACTAGTCTCGCGTAAGCGTACGCGTAATGTCGGTCCGGGCCGCTTCATCTCACAATACTGCTGAATCAAAGTATGACATGCCGGTAAGCAGTATGACTTGTATCGCCCACAACTCACTTGTGTTCTACTCGTGCATATGACATCTACGCATAAAACCTGGCTCGGATGCCACTGTTGGGGAACATAGTAATTTCAAAAAAATTCCTACGCACACGCAAGATCATGGTGATGCATAGCAACGAGAGGGGGAGTGTATCTTCATACCCTTGAAGATCGCTAAGCGGAAGCGTTTATCAACGCGGTTGATGTAGTCGTACGTCTTCACGATCCGACTGATCCAAGTACCGAACGCACGGCACCTCCGAGTTCTGCACATGTTCAGCTCGATGACGTCCTCGCCTTCTCGATCCAGCAAGACGGGCAAAGTAGTAGATGAGTTCCGGCAGCACGACGGCGTGGTGACGGTGTTGGTGAAGAACAATCTCCGTAGGGCTTCGCCTAAGCACTACGGAAACTATGACGGAGGATAAACTAGAGGGGACGGGGTTGCCGGCACACGGCTTGGTGTTTCTTGATGTGCCTTTGGTGCTAGCCCTGCCCCTCTATTTATATGTTGAGCCTTGGGGTCGAAACTTGGAGTAAAAGCCTCCACAAAGTCGGTTTCACCCGAAAGGCAAGAGTCCTTCTCGGACTCCAGGGCCAGACGCCAGGGTTCCCGGTATCTGGACCCAGACGCCAGGGACCCTGGCGTCTGGCCCCTGGACTCCACAAAACTTTCTTTTGCACTTTCCAAAAACCTTGTGGGCTTTCTCCTTTGGCCCAAATAACGTGTTCTCGTACCCAAACATTTCGGGAAACATCCGGAACCCCTTCCGGTGAATTCCGGAACCCTTCCGGAGATCAAACACTATTATCCCATATATCAAACTTTATCTCCGTACCATTCCGGAGTTCCTCGTCATGTCCATGATCTCATCCGGGACTCCGATTAACATTCGGTTACCAACATACATAACTCATATAATACTATATCGTCAACGAAACGTTAAGCGTGAGGACCCTACGGGTTCGAGAACTATGTAGACATGACCTAGAACTGTTTCCGGTCAATAACCAATAGCGGAACCTGGATGCTCATATTGGCTCCTACATATTCTACGAAGATCTTTATCGGTCAAACCGCATAACAACATACGTTGTTCCCTTTGTCATCGGTATGTTACTTGCTCGAGATTCGATCGTCGGTATCTCAATACCTAGTTAAATCTCGTTACCGGCAAGTCTCTTTACTCGTTACGTAATGCATCATTCCTTAACTAACTCATTAGCTACATTGCTTGCAAGGCTTATAGTGATATGCATTACCAAGAGGGCCCAAGATACCTCTCCGACAATCGGAGTGACAAATCCTAATCTCGAAATACGCCAACCCAACATGTACCTTCGGAGACACCTGTAGAGCTCCTTTATAATCACCAAGTTACGTTGTGACGTTTGGTAGCACACAAAGTGTTCCTCCGGTAAACGGGAGTTGCATAATCTCATAGTCATAGGAACATGTATAAGTCATGAAGAAAGCAATAGCAACATACTAAACGATCAAGTGCTAAGCTAACGGAATGGGTCAAGTCAATCACAACATTCTCCTAATGATGTGATCCCGTTAATCAAATGACAACTCTTTGTCCATGGCTAGGAAACATAACCATCTTTGATAAACGAGCTAGTCAAGTAGAGGCATACTAGTGACACTTAGTTTGTCTATGTATTCACACATGTATCATGTTTCTGGTTAATACAATTCTAGCATGAATAATAAACATTCATCATGATATAAGGAAATAAATAGTAACTTTATTATTGCCTCTAGGGCATATTTCCTTCAGCTCAAAAATAAGGAAAATACAAAAACTGGCACTGGACTCTAGGTTAATAAGTTAGTCCCAAAAATAATATGAAATAGCATAATAATGCATATAAAACATCCAAAACAGATAATATAATAGCATGGAACAATAAAAAATATAGATACGTTGGAGACGTATCACACTTGTTGGGAGAACTATTATCTCAAGAATGGCTACCTTATACCTGAGTCTTCGCTTCTTTTGTTACTTTTGCAAGAGGATCACGGCGGAGGGCTTATGGGACATTTCAGGCTCGACAAGACCTTTGCCACACTCTCCTTCAAGTAATTTTGGCCAAAGATGTTCCGCGACATGGCACACTTCACAAACCGATGCTCTACATGCCGCAAAGCTAAGTCACAATCTCAATCTCATGGTTTACATATGCCACTTCTGATTCCATATCAACCATGGGAAGATATTAGCATGAATTTCGTGCTTGGTTTTCCTAGGACCCAAAATGGCAAGGATTTCGTATTTGTTGTTGTGGACCGATTCTCTAAGATGGCACATTTCATCCCATGCAATAAGATAGACGATGCTTCACATGTTGCAAATCTTTTTTGTAGGGAAATCCTGAGGATACATGGAGTGCCAAGGACCATTGTGTCAAACCGCGATGTCAAGTTCCTAAGCTACTTTTGGAAGACACTATGCGCCAAGATCGGCATCAAGCTACTATTATCAACGGCCTATCATCCCCAAACCGACAGCCGAACGGAGGCCACCAACCGGACACTATCTAATCTCCTACGCGTGTTTATCTACAAAACATCAAGGAGTGGGAGGAGTGCTTACCCATCGCCGAGTACGACTACAGTCATGCACGACACTCTACTACTAGCAAGTCCCCCTTCAAGGTCATTTACGGCTTCAATCCATTGTCCCCATTGGACATTCTACCTCTTCCGCTCCAAGAACGTGCAAACATGGATGCAAGTGCAAGGGAAAGTTTTCTCAAGAAAATTCATGGAGATACAAGGTCAACGATCGAGCGCCAAGTACAACGACTCACCACCAATCTCAACACCAACAAGACACCGATGGCGTTCCAACCAGGAGATCTTGTATGGATTCATCTTCGCAAGGACCGCTTCCCCAACAAACGCAAGTCAAAGCTACTACCATGAGCCGACGGACCCTTCAAGGTGCTAGCACGCTACAATGACAAACACCTACAAGATCGTCATCCCGCATGACAAGTACAACTTAAGCGACATCTTCAACATCAAGGACTTGGCCAGGTACCATGGTGATGAAGATCACGATCCGCGAACGAATCTCTCCCAAGGTGGGGGAGATGATGTGGAGCATCCTTCCATCATCCCCATGGACTCTACACCAACGTATCAAGCACCACATGGACCCATGACAATATCTAGAGTACGCGCAATGGAAACCGAGGTGAACTCCTTCCTACTTGACATGCATATGGACACGAGTGCAACTTGGGTGCTACCTCACCAAAACATGTTATGTGTCCTTAGGTATGAAGTCCAATGCCACCATGTAGCTTAGGGACACCCAAAGGAGAAGGAGAGGCACCCCAAGACCTTGAGGAAGAAGAAGGAGACCAAAAGGAGAAAGGTTGCAAGTCCCAGGCGACCCCGTGTGCACGGGCCCTTGAGACCCCGTGCCCACGCACTACCCAGGAAGCTGGCGCTGTAGCACCCCGTGCGCACGGGCGTGTACCGTGCCCACGGGACCCCCATGCGCACAGGTCCAACTTACCCCATGCGCACGGGCCCATCAGGATGAGCGGCTGAAGCTACTATTTTGGGCCTCCACCCCGCCTATGTATTTCGTACCTAGGGTCATGTTTAGGGTCAGCAAATACATATGTGAGATATTTGAGAGCTTTATTCCTTCTACCCATCCATTGGAGATCAAGGCCTCCTAGGAGAGGATCCACTTGTGGATTTCAAGACCTCCTCTTGGAGAAGACTATCATCATCAAGACCTCATCTCTTAGGAGTGGGAAGAACTTTACCTAGTGCTTGTTTCCTTTGATTATGCTTGTAATCTTGTGGATCTATGTGTTTTCTATACTAGTGGATGTGTGATTGGGTTTTGTTGGAGTGAATTCCTCTATGTGTTCTTGGTGTTCATCCCTTTCCCCCCTCCAAGTGTGAAAAGATCCATCTTAGGGTTTCAACCTACAACAAGTGCACATCGGCGAAGGGAGTGACAACCGCCCCTGAATCAGCCACAACTAGCGGTCTTAGATGCACAAGCGATCGTGGACGCCACCCGTGCTATGTGAGAAGCGTGAACGCCCAATGCACGCGCAGCACATGCTCAGCCTATAGTGCAACCCCCACCCACCACAATTCAGCCGGCAATATGCACCATTGGATGAACTATCGGGGCTCCTTACTTGGGCCCGACAAAACGGGATGCGCGCATGCCTCAGGACTTCAAGGGTCCTCACAAGGTCTCCAATTATACAATTGATGTGGAGTCGGCTGAGTGGATTGAGATTTATGAGTTAGCTATGGATATGCTGGAAGTCAGTGATGCGGTCTGTCCTCGTTATCTGACCATGATGTTAGAGGGGCCAACACGCACATGGTTGAAAAACTTGCCCCCCAACTCAATCAACACCTGGGAAGAGCTGAAGGAGCGTTTCATCAAGAATTTCCAGGGAACCTGCTGATATGTATCCAATGTATCTATAATTTTTTATTGTTCCATGCTATTATAGTATCAATCTTGGGTGTTTTATATGCATTTATATGCTATTTTATCTCATTTTTTGGGCCTAATCTATTAACCTAGTGCAAGTTGCTGTTTCTGCTTGTTTTGGCTTTTCAGAAAATCAATATCAAATAGAGCCCAAACATGATGAAACTTTATGGTAAAATTTTATGGACTAGAAGCGACCCACGAAGGTTCGAGAGAAGACCAGAAGAGCCACGAGTGAAGGACAAGCTCAACAGACGCACCCCGGGGGGCACCCCTTGAGCTTGTGGGCCCCTCGTGGCACCTCTTGACCTAATTTCATCTCTATAAATTTTCAAATATTCCCAATACACCAGAGAGCCACTTGAAACACTTCTTTTACCGCACGCAAGCTTCTGCTTTTCCATGATCTCACCTGGAGGCATTTTCTGGTACTCTGCCGGAGGGGCAATCAATCATGAAGGGCTTCTACATCATCCTTGATGCCTTCCGATGATGCGTGAGTAGTTCACCACAGACCTACGGGTCCATAGGTAGTAGCTAGATGGCTTCTTCTCTCTCTCTTTGATATTCAATACAATGTTCTCCTCGATGTTCTTGGAGTTCCATTTGATGTAATCTTCTTTTGCGGTGTGCTTGTTGGGATCCGATGAATTGCGGGTTTATTATGATCTAGATATTTATGAATATTAATGGAGTCTTTTCTGAACTTTATTATGCATGATTGTTATAGCTTTCTATTTCTCTTCGATCTATCCATTTGGTTTGGCCAACTAGATTGATGGGCCCTAACTCCGGAATTGGTTGTAAGATAAAATAATCCAAGATAGTATATATACATAATTCAAGCTTAGAACTTGATAAACCCTCTGGAAGACTTAGAGTATAAAAGTATAGTAATGGATCTATAAACTGATAAAGATAAAAATGTTTTATAATACTTGACTTGTTACAAATAGTTTATGACAAGATCAAGGAGTTGACTATGACGAGATTACCTCATCATAGTAATACTTAAAGTCATTTCGGATTAAACTAGCAAATACTAAATATTTTAGCTATGAGATATAATAGATGGATGTCAAAATGATTCCCATGAGATGAAAATAGAACCAAGGTCGTATATTTGATATGGTCCAAGGTAATTTTGTCGATCCTGAGGATGCTGGTAAGTGTGCAAACTTTAAGAGATCCTATAATGATCTACCGCAAGCATAGTGGAGTTATAATCTTTGTTATGATGAAATTGTCAAATAATTTGATTTCGTCGAGGAAAGAGAAGATGCTTGTACTTACAAGAAAGTAAGTGGGAGCGTGATGATATTTTGAAACACTATATGTGCATAACATATTGTCAATTGAAAATTATATAAATTTCTTGACACGGATTAAGACTTTATTGAAACTAGTTTTTCAGTGAAGTACTTACGCAATATATAGTCCTGGTATTAGGCATAATGATCTATGGAGATAGTATTGTCTAATCGGGATTAGCCAAAATACATATTGACAAAATACTAAAGCATTTTAGTATGAAAAACACCAAGAAGAGTTTCTTGTAAAAGTCACATGGAAGGAGTTTTAAGCAAGAATCAATATCCTAAAATATTGATGAGAGAAATACATAATACTTGTATTAATTATATTCCATGGTATGTTAACAACCAAACATGTCTAGTACTCCAAATAAGCTGTGAGTAAAGTTACCAGAATGGTCAAATTGTTGATCATAGGACAATAGTGAAAATGTGTTAAGTATCGACAACACGTTTCTCGCATACAAGAGAAAATGAAGAGATTGTTGTAAGGAGTTACATCAAAACGTGCTCGTTGTAAGTAGTACATCGACAAAGAAAGTTACTATGGAACAGTAAGTTGGAATTGATCCAAAAAAGTTACTGTGATGAATTCTATAATAGAAAGGTTGAGTATATTGTCGCTTTAGAAGTAAAAATAGAGGGTGGTGAATCAAAAGTTCATTTGTGAGCTTGGTATGGTTTCTAGATGATTGTGTCAATGGAACACTGTTCTCAATAGTGGCTTCATAACTCAGTCTAAGGAATCAAAGGTCCTACCAGTGATTCAATATATACTAAGCAAATTTCACACAAATTATGAATTCTTGTGAAAGCATTATAGATGCATAGAAAATGCAAATGATACACCCAGATATGAAGTTGTCAAGATATGATAAGACGAAGGCTATACCACAAGCAAAGTATGAACTAATACCGGATTGCCATGGTGTAAAAGAAAATGTGCTAACTAGATTATTGATTGTAGTGCAAGTGGGAATATGTTGGAAATATGCCCTGGAGGCAATATTTTTGTATTATTTATATTTCCATGTTCATAATTAAGAGTTTATATTCCATGTTATAACTACCATGATCCAGGAATATGCGATTCAGTGCAAAATCATATACACATGTGGAATGATACATGGTAAAATATGATTCCTAGCCTCTCCTCTAAGACTAGCTCAAGAATTGTTGGTGATCACGTTTTCCGGGTCTTAGAATATTGTTAAGCGTAACGATAGTCCTAAAACAACATTGAGAGTATGGCGATCATATTGAATGGATCCAAAACTTGTTTCTTATACTTTGAGATGCAATCATCAAAAGTCAATTATTATAACATGAAGTTTTAACTTGTGATTTAGTTCCTTATACCATGAGAGTATTGCAACCACTTCTTACCGTACAATGGACTTTTGGGGTTTCTCAAACATCATTTGGAACTGTGATCATAACGACAACTTACATGCTCTAATTTCCTCCCTCTAATTCTCCTGCGATGAGTAGCTCTGGACGGCGAGGCGCTGCTGGATCATGAAGACCGTACACTTGCAACCAAGTAGAGAGACCGTGCTTTTGGTCTTCCGTCCGAGGGATCATTTGTGGGTGGTTCGAGGGATCGTTCATCGAAAGTTCGAGGGACTCCAAGTACAGTCTACACCGACTCATCTACTTCCGTTGCACTCCGGAGTCGGTAACGATCGTGATCCAAACCGTTTTATGCATCTTCATATTGCTCCTGGGTGATCGTAGGGTGAATTTTTTTACTACTACGTTTCCCAATAGGTTCCGCCTCGAGACGATGATGCTTCATCACGAAAGTATTCTTGTATTTTCTTCTAGGGAAAATGATCTCATATAGTAGAAGGAGGGCACGGAGGGCATCTGTAGCCCCCACAAGGGGGCAGGGCGCGCCCTGGTGACTTGTGGGCCCATGATGAGTCTGCTTCAGTACTTTTTCCTTACAATATATTTTTATATATTCCAAAATAACTCTCCACAAAATTTTAGGTCATTTGGAGCTCCGAAGAATAGTTATCTCTGCTGCAGCTCTTTTTCCAGCCGTCGACGATTTCCCTCTTCATGTAACTCTTGCATATTAAGAGAGAAAAGGCATTAGATTGCAACATAAAGTGAAATATTGATCAAAACACTATAAATAACAGTAGAAACCATGATGCAAACTGGACGTATCAATGACCCCCTCCCCAGAGTTCTTCATCGAGCTTGTTACTCTTAGAGTTGTGGGGACTCCTAGGCGGCTGGAGTCATTTCATACGCTTCCAAGTTGTGGAAAGGATTTAAAAGGTTTGTGAAGGTATAGAGGTCCCCTCAAGAGGCCTACTAGTAGCGATTGAGCTCTGCCATGGTTTCTCGAGGCTCAAGGAGAAGAAGGACACAACTTTATGTTGTGAGGTGCTTTGTTGGGCCTTGTCCTCCCCAACGAAGATTGGCACCCCGCCCATGGGTGTGAACTTTGGGACAGATCTTTGTCTGTTACTTGTGGTTACTACGTCCCACCTTTTACTTTAGGCTTGCTATCACTAGCTTTGTTTACCTTCGTGTTTATCTTGAGCTATTTGTGTCTTGTCATATAGGGTGATTCATTTAGTTGCAGATTTAGAGATCGTATCCTTCCACTCTTCCCTAAAGCAGCTTAGAAAGTACAAATTTATGGTAATCTATCTAGGCCCACTTCTCGACATCTTGATCCTTCACCTAACTCGCTTGTCAAATAACATTGTGTTTTCCCACACGCTTCAAGACAATCAATACCATGCCCCATCTTTCACTGGAGTTTGATGGCTTTGCCCCTTATTAATTAGTTTAGCCTTTTCTTGGAACTGCATTTTCTCAACCTGATTCGTCATTTGATCATTTTCCCTTATTAATTTGTTTAGACTTCCTTAGAATTTATATCTCATACATAGACCATTGTGTCCCTCCTTTATCATTCATCTTCCTCCTCGGCTCAAAGTTCAAGTAGTGAATCATGAATACTTCATGGAAAGCATACTCATCAATATTTATGTATTAGGATAAGAAATATACCACATTTCTATGATGTACCTACATGCGATGATAGATCTCCACCAAGTTAAATATCACAAAGTATCAATGTAACCTAAAAAACATACCATGTGATGCAAGCCATCAAAGTATGGCACGTGCTGGTTGAACATAAAGATAAGCAAAAATATAAGAGAGGTTTGTATTTATGACTTGCAGTTGACTTAAATTTGAAGGAGCAAATCCGATGTTGATGTTTTTTCATGGTTTTGTTTCTTCTTGCGGGTTGGAGTGAACTATATGCATGTTTATAGTAACAACATCCTTAACTTAACTATATATCCATCCTTATAAAGTTTATTTCGAAGAGTGCTAGAAGTAATGATCGTTAACATGCCGAACATACATTATGTTTCTTCGAATGCCACCCTCAGACCTATAATCCATCTTTCATGTGGATTATAGTAGTTCGTCGATATCTTCACAATGATGTATTTATACTTTTGTTTTCCTCTTGTCAATATGCTTTCTGTCTAAAGTATATATTGGCGCATAGTGTCATCGTCAATGCCTCCACCATTTACTACCCAGATGTGCAGAGAACCAAAAGATGTATGTAATATGATCACAATTATAGACTGTATGCATCATTGATAGGTGGGAAACCATGAGACAATCTCACTATTATCTCATAGTATTGCTCCAGCTATCATTTTAAAAGTATGGTTTATTACTGTATCAACCACTCGAGATCTAATTGGATACTCTGTGAGTTTGCATATGAGTATATATTAAACACCCTTCTCTTGTTTTCTTAGAAAAGGAGAATCAACTCATGGCCTCTGCATCACTTATGCACACAATTATTTATTAACATTATCTAACAATGCCATGTAAAGCCAACATTGATGTCAAATGAGTTGCTTAAAGAAAATATCCGCTTCACGACAGTATTCCACAAACCTAGCACAAAGACCATGACACATGATTGAGCAATAACTACTCCTTGGCAAATCCTTCAGAAAGGCATCACCACACACACGTGGATGTTGACGGATCCAACCAAAGGTTGCACTTGAGATTTCCCCAACACCTTCAACAAGGGCACGACGCACCCCATGTCGACGTTGCCTGCTCAAGACGAAGATAGGGGATCACGGGTTTTCACCTTGGATGCACACACTTGTTGTCGAAACCATAGTTGCCAACAACCGTTATACTAGTTGGCGATGACTCATTAGTCCCACTGTCGTGAGATCTCGGATACCACCCACGTCGCTAGAGAAAACACTTGAAGTAGGTAGATGGCTTTGCCGTCTCTGCTTTCGGACATTGCCGCACCACCTCCAATCTTTGTCGGGGACAAAGATTGGGATGCTGGATGTAGGGTTACGGCCAAATCGGACCGCTGCCGCAGCCACCTTGCATATTTGCCGACCACATTCCAAAGCCGTCGCCCAAACGCTCACCACCACAAGTCAGGCTCCTAGGCGGGGGCGACAATAAGTGAGAATGAAGATGGACCGCAAATAGGGCCATCACCCGTTGTAGCCCCTCCAGCCCTAAAGCACACACGCCAAATCTAGGCGCCATCTTGCCACAATGCCACCGCGGCTCCAACCGCCTCCACCCCACCATTCCTGCTATGACCGTGACCGCATCGTCCTGGGTGCCGCCGCCGTAACCGTGCCACTCGCCACCGCCACAAGCAAACCACCTTCCCATGTGACATTTACATGGGGCTGACTTGAGAGTTCTAGTTTGCATCCCTACAACTAGCTGACTAGCCATGCTCCATCGTGTTTACGATGATCTCGGCCGCACCGTCGCGGCCAGCCCCCGCCATCGTGGCCGTGGCACTCCCCCCTCCACCGGCCTGCTCACCTGTCAGGATGTCTCTCTCTCTCTGTGTTTCCCTACACGTTCCAATCCAAAAGGAGAAACCTTTGTGAACTGTACCTATCCGAAAAGGCAACCAGTTATAAAGTCAGCCAGCCGGGCCGGTGGCGCCCACAGCCCACTCGGCGGCGGCCGTGCCTACCATTCATCCCTCGCCTCGCCTCGCCAGCCCCTCCTTCCGTTGTGTCCTTCCCTCCCCACCTCTGAGCTGTAGATGATGACGAAGGCCCCCATTGACTCCCCCAGCGCCCGCACCCGCTCACCATTTACCCCCGCCCACCGACACCCCGGCCCCACCGTATTAACCCTCTCCCACCGCCACCCCAGCCCCACCGTATTACCGCATACCCCGGCCCCCGCTGTCGCCCCTCTCCGCGTCCAGTGCGAACTGCAGTACTACTCTTCTCTTCTCTCCCAGCCGTTTCTCTTTCTCTCCTCACTCCCCACCCCCTCGGATCCCAAGCTGCGGGCTGCGTCTGCGTCGGCGCCGTGGCGGCTGCAGCCTAGGGTTTAGCGCGGGGAGAGGGGAAGCTAGGGTTTGGGTCCGACGAGTTGGGCGGCGATGGGGACGGCGGGGAAGGGCGCGTGGGTCGTGCCGGCGCCGGCGTACAGGGAGGTGGAGGGATGGGAGGGGTCGGGGGACGACTCGCCGGGCTACAGGTGCGGCCACTCGCTCACCGTCATCGCGCCCACCAAGGGCCACGGCCCGCGCCTCATCCTCTTCGGCGGCGCCACGGCGATCGAGGCCGGCGCGACCTCCGGCCTCCCCGGCATCAGTTCGGTGCCCCTCGTCTCTCCCCTCTCGCGCGCGCTGTGCTCGAGTTGAAATTCTCCTTCTGTTGTGCTCTAATGGTGGGTTTTTGGTCTTGGACTGAAGGGCTCGCGGGGGTGACCAACACGGTGCACTCGTACGACGTGGACAAGCGGAGGTGGACGAGGTGAGGCCGCTGCTCGACCCAGATTTTTGCTATGCTGCTTCGTCGGACGGCATAATTATAGCTCAATTTTGAGTCATATTCTGTTGCGGAGGCTGAATGTATAGATTGTGCCCGATTACAGGTTGTACCTGTGTCTGGTTGTGTCAAATGTGGTGAACTCTGTATCTTATGTTCGAGCTCACCAGCAGTTGTGTACGATTATATGCTTTCCATACATCAGTTACTTTGCTTGGCGTTATTCGGTAGGCAAGCCGAATGGACTCGTAACGGTATATTCGTTAGGCAATCCGAATGGACTTGTAAAGCTAGATTAGAATGGACTCGTAATGCTTGACTTGTAACGGTATATTCGTTAGATTAAGTTCTATGTGCCTGCAGGTTACATCCAGCTGGAGAGCCTCCATTTGGCTTCATTACAAGGCATAATTCTGGGTCAATTTTAAGTCATTTCTTGTTGGGGAGGCTAAATGTGTAGATTGTGTCCGATTATGGGTTGTATTTGTGTCTTGTTTGGTTAAATGTGGTGAACCCTGTATCTTATGTTTGAGCTCACTAGCAATTGTGCACAATTATATGCTTTCCATACATCAGTTACTTAGCTGGGCGTTATTTGTTTGGCAAGCCAAATGGACTCGTAACGGTATATTCGTCACGCAAGCCGAATGGACTCATAACGGTATATTTATTATGCAAGCCGAATGTACTCTTAATGGTAGATTCGTTAGGCAAGTCGAATGGACTCACAATGCTAGATTTGTTTTTCGTAACGCTAGAATCGTATGGATTCGTAACGGTATATTCATTAAATTAAATTCTACATGCCTGCAGGTTACATCCAGCTGGAGATCCTCCATCTCCAAGGGCTGCACATTCTGCTGCTGCTGTGGGCACCATGGTTGTTTTCCAGGTATGAGGAACTTGGTATTTTTGAGTTTTGATTTGGTGCCATCCAACTTAGTTCAGTGGTGGCTGGTGCAATGTCTGTGCAGGGTGGGATTGGACCAGCGGGGCATTCGACAGACGATCTGTATGTGCTTGATCTGACAAACGACAAGTTCAAATGGCACCGGTGAACACAAAGATACTTTTTTTTGTTTGTTTGTCAGTTTGCTCGCCTTTTTGGAGTTGATCTTTGGATGGGGATGTGATGTTTCCATTTCTGCCATCCGATGCAGGGTTGTTGTTCAGGGGGCTGGTCCTGGTCCTCGCTATGGTCATTGCATGGATTTGGTAGCGCAGCGTTACCTTGTGTCAGTCTCGGGAAATGATGGTTAGCTCTTAGCTGCAAAATTTACTGTATCGTATATCTGTGATAATTACTTTGACAATTTGTTTTCTTACTATTTCATGGCACGGCATTTTATTTTGGCTAGCAGCATCCACATGAACTTGTCAAATGACTTATTTTTTTGGTACAGGCAAGCGGGTCTTATCAGATGCTTGGGCTTTGGACACAGCTCAGAAACCATATAAGTGGCAGAAACTTAACCCTGATGGTGATAGACCTTCAGCAAGGATGTAAGTGGATCCATGCTCTCCAGAGAGGTGGAGAATCAAGTCACTAATCATTGAGGCATACTTGCATATGTTATTTTATGCGTTCTAAATGTCTGTGGGCCTTTTGCCATCTAATCTGATGTCAGTTGATAGTTGATGGTGCCACTATCACGGGGTTGTTATTGCCTGAGTCTAAGGATCTTAGGTTGTAGGTGTGTTGGACAGGGAGGTGAGGTTGATAACCTTGCCAATGACTAGGTGCCACGGTGGCACGCTGTCTGCCAGCTAAAGAGAAGGCTAAAGGAGATAATGAAACTTCTTGTTTCTTTTTGATCTAAAAAAGCAAACGTAGCCTTCTATTTATAGAGGTGCCTAACAACCCATCTCTAGTTTATAGGAACTCCTGAATTCCTTATATACGATAAGATAACTGACCAAACTAAGGGATATCCTTCTATTTAAAACGCATCCTGCTAATTTTGGAAACATTCATCATAATGAAGTATCTGGAAGAGTTGGCCTCCAAGCCTACGCACCACGGCTGCTGTGGAGACACGGTGACTAGAAGTGAACATGTTCCTGAATAACAATTATTGTAACTCACAGCATCCCGGCTTTAAGTATCACTCCATTTTGGAAATATTTGAATTTCTGTTGGGCTTCTTTCATAACTGAATGGACGAGCCCCTCAAAAGGAAGAAATAAAAACTGCATATGTAAGCCTGTGTTTCACGTAAATTCTGGTACTCTTATCTTACGGGCTTATTAGGGTTTTCCTGTATACTAAAATAACAATGTTGCCTTCTGCCCATAACACAACAGTGACTATCTCCCTCTAAACAAATGTTATGCTAATTATTGAGAAAAGCTACTGTTGCACTGCATAAATAGGGCATACGCAGAATGTAGTACCTTTACTGCAAGCTTTACATGTGAAAATAAGCTGTCACTTCAAATCTCCTAGGCACTAGACTTTATTGCAATTCAACCATTTGTATAAATATGCAATTGTCTTACTTTCAGTTTGTTTTAAATCACTATAGGTATGGCACTGCCAGTGCACGCTCCGATGGCATGCTTTTACTTTGTGGTGGAAGGGATGCTTCTGGGACGGTACAATCTTCTGCCTTATTACTGTTTGATAGTCATCCTGGGCCCTGTTTGTTTGTTATTATGTTATCTGTCAATGTTTAGCTCTGACATACTAATGCGGAACATCGTATGCATTTTAATAAGATCACCGGTAAAGCGTGATATAATACCTATTGATAATTTTAAAATATGCCCTTTCATTACTTTGCAAATTTATATCCAGGACATATTTACAACTTATGCAGCTGTGAAATCACTTCATAATACTCCCTCCAGACTTCAGCCTCTGAAAATAACATTTTGGACATTGACACGGTCCGTTATTTGCTATAATATGCTTGTTATACCTAATGAAATTATGGTTTATAATGTACTTTTCAGGATAAATCACAATCAGCACATATGATCACCAAGAGTCCAATGAAAATATTTTAAATTACATATATAGTCAAGCCTCTACAGTTTAACAACGCCGATGGTCAAAATATCAAACTTTCAAACACTGGAGGGAGTAATCTCTTTTGAATGTTAGATGTAGAATCATTTGTAAGGTAAAATTAGTTTAGTAATGTCACAAAAAAGTAATAAAAGACTAAAAGTAGAGAAATATCATGGTAAATAAGTTACTGCTAAATGACATCGGTCAATGATTGTTATGCAAAATGACAATCATGTGGGTATACCATGTTGTGGGCTTGGAAATGCTATATTCATATAGTGAGTTCTGCAGCACATGACATTGTAACATGCACTGTTTTATCATTCCTAATTTTGATTTGTTTGAACTTGGGACCATTGGATGCTTGTCTAACTTGAGGTTCTAATATGTTCTTATTTATGCTGTTAATTTGTTGTATATTGAGATTCATTTGATGATAATTGTAATGCATTTACAGCCGCTCTCTGATGCTTATGGACTACTTATGCATACAAATGGTCAGTGGGAGTGGACTCTGGCTCCCGGGATATCTCCATCTCCAAGATATCAGCATGCAGCTGTAAGTTAGATAGAAGTGTGACAGCTGAATATGTTGTGATGTTCATGAAGAATAATTGTTCAGATTGCGTGGATAGTCGATGTCTCAATTGCTTGTTTCTTGAAAATGTTACCATATTGATTTGATTTGTGCGCTTGTGTTCAAATATTAGCTTCCCTTGCTTCTACTGACAGTCTTAAGTTTTTAGGTCTTTGTTGGTGCTCGGCTGCATGTTACTGGAGGTGTCCTTAGAGGAGGGAGAGCTATTGAAGGGGAGGGTGCAATTGCAGGTTAGTGCACACTCTTAATACTTCCATTACATTCAAATACATATGTTTACTCTCCTAGACTCACTTGGCGAACACTTTCTGAAGTTCTGGACACTGCTGCTGGAGTTTGGTTGGATAGAAATGGCATTGTGACCTCTCGCACTCTAAAATCTTCCAATGAACATGATGCTTCTTCGGATCTACTTCGTCGTTGCCGCCATGCAGCTGCTTCTGTTGGTTCTCAGATATACATTTATGGTGGACTGAGGGGAGGTAAGTAATAGGAATATCAGTTTGGTGCTTCTTGCCACTTTTTGTATTGGTTCATCTGAAAATCGAGGAAACTATTTCCAATGACAGCATGCCATTGTTGTTTTTCTTTTGAGGAAACACATGATGATTGTTATTCTTTTGATGAAGCACATGATCATTGTTATTTTCCTTTTGAGGAAACACATAATCATTGTCATTGGAGCTGTATTTCCGTTTTGCTGTCACTAGATGGCATTATCACATTAATGTTTATTTCTCAGTGGAGTGGATTTTGCATGATATGTTTAGTGTAGACAGTCTATCCATACACAGTCAGATGATCATACTCATAATATCAGGTAATTACAGTAGTTGCAACGTTTTACCTGAACTACTGCAGCATGATTGTACCAAGATCGCAGTATTAGGCAATGACCGGATCTCCTAATCTTATGCATAACAAGTTCATGAGAACTTAAAATGGTTGAGCAGAGATAAGCACACGTCTTGGTCCTTAATTATATTGGTTTGTATTGTTACCTTTGACTCCGGGATTGAATTATTTTGGTTGCGAGACAGGGGTGTGTGGAAGCTTGCTATCCATGTGCCAGAGCCATGAGTTGGTTGCGAGATCTTATGGGTTTCACCTCTAGCCTACCCCAACTTGTTTGGGACTAAAGGCTTTGTTGTTGTTGTTGTTGTTGTATCTTTGCATGATGAAAGATATATCACCAAATTTGTGAAGCTGAAATCTTATAGATGTTTTTTTTTGTCTGAACAGATATCCTCCTCGATGATTTTCTTATTGCTGAGAATGCACCCTTCCAATCAGAAACTGATAGGGTCCCAAGGTCAGAAAATCAAAATAGAAACCATAATTTTAATTCTGACTCTCCGCCCTTCGAGCAATATACAAATAACAGTCATGAGACAGCTCCTGGTTTCAGGTTTCATACTCATCTTCTGTAGAGTTTGTACATCACTTGTGTATGGTGAAAGCTAAATATTTCTCCCATGAATTTCAGCACGGACAAGAAGTCAATTGACATGCTGACAGAGGCATCAGCTGCTGAAGCTGAAGCTGTTAGTGCTGTATGGCGAGCTGCAAAGGAAGCATCTCATGCATCTTCAGAAGACAGTCTTTCAGATGGAATAGGATCCGAGTCCCCTCTCAGTGAAACTTCACCAATGGCTGATGATTTAGATGATGGGGGCTCCATGGAACCAGATGTGAAGTTGCATTCTAGAGCAGTATGTATTTTGATGAAATTTCTTCCCATTTGTTTTCTTAATTGAATATGGTCAAAAGCATCCATACAAAATTAATTGGGTTGAAAAGGAGTCCTTTATATACCATTTCACTTTAGAAGCATCCAAACACAATTCTCAGATTGCTGTGAAGTATATGATTCTACATGCACAATTTTCCAAGGGTGTGTGGGTAATATAGTTGAATTTGCTTCAATTAGTGTAGCTATTTACCTCAAGAGAAGTTAATTCTACCTACGGTGGTAATATACCCTCTCTAATTTTGTATGCTTCAATGTTTGTGGGGTTTTTGTAGGCTGTAGAAATGTCTTGAATGAGTTGCCTGTTTTACTTAAAGATTCTTCTGTGTGTTTTTTGTGTGTGAATGTAGCTACTTCATTTAGGTTGTTTGTCTTGCCAATTTCTGAATTGTTGATCTTCCACCTTGAAGGTTGTAGTTGCTAAAGAAGCAGTAGGAGATTTAGGATGTTTGGTCCGACAGCTTTCACTTGATCAGTTTGAGAATGAAAGTAGAAGAATGCATCCCGCGAACAATGATCAATCATATTCATCGAAGAAAGCATTAAATAGACAAAGGTCTCCACAAGGTTTGCATAAGAAGGTAAGTTCCCATCTTTAAATCCTCTGAGTTTGTGGAAGGAGCTATTTTTCTTACAATTTTTTGCTGCAGGTCATTTCGCTCTTATTGAGGCCAAGGAATTGGAATGCTCCAGCTGATAGGACCTTTTTCCTGGACTCTTACGAAGTTGGCGAGCTATGCTATGCTGCTGAGCAGATTTTTATGCAGGAACCAACTGTCTTACAACTAAAAGCACCAGTTAAAGTATTTGGTGATCTGCATGGGCAGTTTGGGGACCTAATGCGCCTTTTCGATGAATATGGTTATCCGTCAACTGCTGGTGACATAACGTAAGTTGATCCTGAACCTTGTATGTACCTTTTTATGCAGGAACCAACTGTCTTACAATCTTTTCTCTGTACACTCAATCTTCATATTCCACTATAAATTTTGAAATTATGTTGTTTTCTTTATGTAATGTGTTATTGCGCTTGCTTTCATATTTTCAGATATATTGATTATCTCTTCTTGGGAGACTATGTCGACCGAGGTCAGCACAGCTTGGAAACAATAACATTACTTCTTGCTCTTAAAGTGAGTAGTGATTTCTAATACGTGAAACATCTTTGCTGCTGTTAGAACTCTGTTTCGTGTAAAAGATAGTTCTGAGCCATTGGAAACAAATTTTGCAGATAGAGTACCCTGAACATGTCCACTTGATTAGAGGAAATCACGAGGCTGCTGACATCAATGCTCTTTTCGGCTTCCGTCTTGAATGCATTGAGAGAATGGTAGTTACGATCGTGCTTCATATATCTTTGGGGATTCAAATATTTGACGCGTTGGTTGACTTAATTCCTTTATGTAGGGTGAAAGTGATGGTATATGGGCTTGGACTAGATTCAACCAACTATTTAATTATCTCCCTCTGGCTGCTATGATAGAAAAGAAAATAATATGCATGCATGGTGGCATCGGGAGGTCAATAAACAGTGTGGAGCAAATTGAAAAAATTGAAAGGCCTATTACAATGGATGTCGGATCTATTGTCCTCATGGATCTTTTATGGTAGTACTTGGTGGCCATGCTATTTTCTTCTTCTAATTATTGTTTACATCATTACATATCATAATTAATGAATACTTTCTACTTGTATAATTGCAGGTCTGATCCTACAGAAAACGATAGTGTAGAGGGTTTGAGGCCAAATGCACGAGGACCTGGCTTGGTAACATTTGGGGTATGATTGTGTGATGATTCAGTTGCTGTAGGATGCTTCATATTAGCTTTCTAGTTTATCGAGTGTCAGAGTGTCAATTATTTTAGAAAAAATATTGACCATTTTATCTTATTATTGTTTATTCCTTTCCAGCAATTAGTCTTACCGTAAGCTTATTATGGACCATGTTGATTGAACTTATTTCCTGTCAACTTGCAGCCTGATCGAGTGGCAGAATTCTGTAAACGAAACAAATTGCAATTGATCATAAGAGCTCATGAGTGTGTTATGGATGGATTTGAGCGTTTCGCCCATGGGCAGTTGATCACTTTATTTTCAGCCACTAATTATTGTGGTATGCATCCTCTCACACATTTCATCACCTATGCAACATAATGTTCGATTGTTCGCTAAGATTGTGCATGCACCAGGCACTGCAAATAATGCTGGCGCCATACTTGTGGTGGGAAGGGGACTAGTTATTGTCCCAAAGTTAATTCATCCACTTCCACCACCTGTTAATTCTCCTGAGTCATCCCCTGAACGTGCCATGGATGCCACATGGATGCAGGTCAGAATGAGTATTTTTGTACTCTTTCAATTTCTTTAGTGAGCCGAAGCATTGATCAAATTGATCTTGGGATTTTTTTTTACCAACATCATGCTTTAAATGGATGGTGGCGTTTTGAATGATTATTTTCCATACTCATTCATCCCTGTTATGGAAGTCCATAAACCATCATAACTCATGTTGTTCTTGTCTTGTGGGACTGGGATAAGTTAACTCACGATGGTGGTGAAATTGTAATCATGTGCAGGAACTTAACATACAACGGCCACCTACACCAACTAGAGGACGGCCGCATTCTGCTGGTGACAGGAACTCTCTTGCTTACATATGATATACATAGCCGGCCCCTCCATCTTCTTGACCCTGTATGTTTGTCGTCAGAAATTTCTTTGCCAGTTGCAAGGTACATACATTATACCTAGGGAAGCCAGCCAACAGAGCATCATGGACTCCCAATTTTTCGAGACATTGCCCGGTAGTTAAGTTGATAGTAACTCATCAGTGTTCAGTGCAGTCAGCCCCTCATTGGGAAGCTACATACATAACAGTTCTGAAGGGAAGAATGGAATGTTGTCAGATAATTGTCGGAAAGCAGGAGTCTGTGTGTGTATCGTTGTCGTGGTTTACCTGTAACTGTAGTGTTGTACATGGTTAGATCATTGTTCATCCAGAGCAAGAAGGCTTGTAATGTGTTCCGTATACCGTGATCGTTACCGTTTAGGACGCTGCTTGCACAGCGCAGCTATACAAGTTTTACTGAGTTAGATTGGCTGGAGGAAAACTACCTCCTTGTGATGTTGTAACTGAAGTCTGTTGTTGATTAAATTTGTTATAGGAATGTTTACAATAAATTAAGTTTATTTGAGTAACCTCAACCAAGTGGTTGGTTTAAGTTGTATCCTGTTTGGAGCGTAGGAGGAATATAAGAATACCTTCCTATTTTCTTTTCTTCAAGAAGTCGGTAGGAGCTCTGCCAATTTATCAGGAGTTAGCCACCTGTGTTTTACCGACATTTTTTTAGGCTTTTTAATCAAAGAACAACTTTTTCGTGGCTATGTTTCACAACAGATTTTAAACAAGTTCTCAACGCAGATTCACACTGAGCCCTGGTCCGTTCAGTTGGGCAGGGAATATGATCTCAAAACTGTTCCAATCTGAATCTATGTTTGAAGTTGTGACTCGAAACACCAGTGTTTCACTCACTCTGGGGCTTGACTAAATCGTCAGCCACAATACGGGTGGATGACCACAGTTGGGTCGTTCTCTCGGAGTACCGACGACGCACTACACTGCGGCTGGTTTCCAGCAAGCGCCACACGTCGGCGTGCAATATCCATGTAGAGCGGACGACTGTTTTGACCAACCGAGGGCTCGAAAGCGTAAAACACCCAGCGTCGTAGGCATTTTCATCTTCTTCCAACTCACTCAAATACAGAAAGCACCTGGGATTTATTATTTCTCCAAAGCTTTGGTTTTTTGTTTTACAGGCAGTCATAGGAATGACAGAGTAAAAAGAATAATTCTTAAAAAAAATTCAGAAGGGCACCAGGAAAAATTCCGCTAGAAGGAGGGCTCGAACCTCCGACCTTGTGGTTAACAGCCACACGCTCTAGCCAACTGAGCTATTCCAGCTTTGTTGGCTAGAAGTGTAAAGTTATTTATTTCATATAGAGGATAAAGTCCAATGTAAGAAATAAAGTGGCGCGCTATATAAAGTCCAAGCATGACCTATGATCTTACTTTGAGTGGTCACGGTTTACATATAAAATGTGTAGATTATAAAAATATAAAAAATCTGTGGAATATACAATATATTTTGATCTAAACATCATCGTAATTCCAATAAATATTCTTAAAATTACATTGAGTTGTTACACAATTAGAGTTAACTACACATCATAAATTATTTTGCATATTTACGCATGCCCCACCTCCTAGATCTGCTCTGCCAACTGTTGTTCCATACTCCCTCCGTCCATGAATAAATGTATATCTAGTTTTTGTTCCAAGTCAAAGTTTTAAAATTTTGACCAACTATATAGAAAAGAGTAGCACATATATGACATCAAATTGGTACTCCCTCCGTTTCTTTTTACTTTGCATATAAGATTTGGTCAAAGTCAAACTTTGACTAAGTTTATAGAAAAAAGTATCAAGATTCACAATATGAAATCAATATAGTTAGATGCATCATGAAATTAATTTTTATACCATATAGCTTTAGTATTGTAGATGTTAATATTTTTTTCTATAAAGTTGGTCAAACTTTTCAAAGTTTGACTTTGACCAAATCTTATATGCAGACTAAAAAGAAACGGAGGGAGTATGTTATGAAAGTACATTTTAAAACAGATATATCAATGCTAATTTAGTGTCATAAATGCTACTACTTTTTTCTATAAAGTTGGTCAAAGTTTTAAAATTTTGACTTGGGGCAAAAGCTAGATGTACACTTATTCGTCGATGGAGGGAGTATGTGTCTAACACGCAAACGACGATTTTTTGTCCAAAAGGACCACCTATTGAATCAAATTGCCAGAAAATACCACCTCTAGGTCCAAATGACAGAAAGGATCAGCTACACCGTGGCGGCAGACGTGCCAGCCGACAAGTGGCACCTGTCGCCACGCGCGGAGGCGGCAACCACTGCTGCCACAGGTCCAGGCGGCAAGAGCCGCATAAGATGATTCGGCGGCCACGAGCGAGCCACGGCGGAGTGTGGCTGGGCAGGTGGGCCCTGCCACCACACCATGAGGCGGCATCTGCTGCTACTGCTGCTCCACACGCCACGGCAGCAGTGCTATTGCTGCGACCGGTGTGACTGAGGCTGCGGTAGGTGAATTTTGATGGCTTGTGCCGACACTCCTGTGCTCCTCTCCTTTATATGCGCTACAACTGCTCCCTGCATAGACGCAGTCTCTCTGGTTGCCTTTAGTGCCTCTCTCCTCTCTCTCTCTAAGTCACCAAGAATACATAGATAGAAAACCTGAGTAGCCACTCTCGCTCATGATTTTGGGCGATTTATAGTTAGATTTTGAAGATGATGAAGTTGAAGAAAAGATAGATCAAGGTAAGGCCTATCCATTTTGAAGATGATGCTTCAAATGTTTTCACAAAGTGCTCAACTAATGCAAAAAATAGAAGACCATACGTATTTAGAGCGAGAGTGGCACATTCTCGCACAACAACTACTAATCGACGATTTCAGTGACAATATAGCAAAGAAGAATTTTTTTTTCCTCAGATGCTTCACCGTGCCGATGCCATCATCACCACCATGACCGCACCGTCGCCACC
Organism: Triticum timopheevii; assembly: GCA_963921465.1. NCBI lineage: Eukaryota > Viridiplantae > Streptophyta > Magnoliopsida > Poales > Poaceae > Triticum > Triticum timopheevii. The sequence continues at coordinate 106,746,924 of OY997271.1, forward strand.
GGATTGGTCGTGGAGGGACTAGTGTTATTGTACGGGTTAGGATGTCGAGGTAATTCAAGGTGCGAGTAAAAGCCTCAATCCCGAGTCTTTGCAATTGATAGGGGAGTAACAGGTAAACCCATATCTGGCTGCGTCCACGGGAAAACCCTTAATTGACTGTATGTGATAACCGGTGTGGGGAAGCTACAGTTGGTGGTGGATGTGGCATGAAGTCTATGTTAGAGTATAACATGTTATGTATTAGGAACCGCCCGCTTATGCATGCGAAGGATGGATAGAGGATGCGATAGAGAGCGTTTGCTCCACACATGTTGCGCATGTCATTTTTGTAGTGATGACTTCGAAACACTCAAGAACACTTTACTGCTCAAGAACCGTCCTACTAACTTAGTCTAATTTATTCCTGCTTTTACCTTCTTGTTCATAGTGTAGTAAACACTTTTAATCTAGTTTCTCTAGCAATTTATAGAGTAGACTATTTCCAAACTCTGGTTTGGGTGCATACGTGACTGCGTTAAGCCACAACGTAGTTGCGGGGTTTGTGGTGCCTTCCTTTCCGCTCCCCGTGGGTTCGACACTTTACTTATCACGAAAGTTCTATAACAGCCCTATGCACTTGCATGACATCAAGAAACAATGGCACCGGAAACCAAATGTGGCACTGAAAGTGCATGAACCTGAGAATAAAACATTACCTGAAGAGATATTTGAACTGACCTACCTTAGAAAGACAAAGAAAGATGGCTTGCTTGGTGACAACCAAAACATAATTTAGGCAGAGTTTGGGCAAACACATTGACCTCGTCCCATTTGGAAATTCTGAGACCCCAAGAAGGTAAGACCTTCAATGCTCTTAAGAATTTAATGAATGATTCGGATGTCCACATCAAAGCATGTGGATATCGACAAACGGCTTGGATAAGAATCTAGGCATACAAAAACATGAAACAAATGAAAATGAAGCACCAAAACCAAAAGCTTGAATTAAGTTCACATGAAAGGAAAATGAAGAACGATGCACGATGATCCAGGAGTTCCAAGGCATCGTTCATGAAGGAATCGTTGGTCAAGGACATGGAAGAGAAATAAGAAGCTTCACATGAAGAAAATGAATAGTTGATACGAACATTGGGAAAGAGTTAGTAAAGTGCAATTGTAATGCAATTCCTTTCCAAAAAGGATTAGTATAACGACAAAATGTTGAGGATACCACTTGGAAAGGTATGGAGCCAACATTTGACAATGAAGAAACTTCGAGTACACAAAATAAACCTAAGTGCTATTGGAATTCCCAAACCAAGATTCCAAAATTTGGTTATGCAATCTGGCATAATTGATACAAGGAGCTGCAAGGTGAGGGATGGGAACCGGTCAAGATATATAAAATTGTAGCCGAAACAATCCAGCCGACAAAGATCTCACTTTGTTATATACAACCCCTTTCAACACATAACCAGAACTTCACAAACTCATCTACCTTAGACTTTTGAAGCTGCAACGATATTAGATCTGGGATAGTACACCAAGCTCCACCCACTATCGGCGCCGCGAGCAAATAGTATGGAAACAATATAAAAACTTGCAACCTCAGGCAATGGAACTGAAACGGTATCAAATCTGGCACATATACCAACAAGCACCTCAAGAGAACATGAAATCTAATGCATCAAAAGCTTACCTGATCTGTAGAAACATGAGGCATCAGATTCCCCCAATATAAGGGTTGTTACACCTCATCAACTACCCGCAAGCAATTAATATCGCAACGATTCTAAAACCCACGAGAATCTAAAAGGTTTTTGAAGGGGATAATGAATAGATCACAACACTTCTGTCACACTACCTTACCAAAGGGAGGGCGGGTGGGGAAAGAAGTAAAAATAATTGCTACTATCCTAAAACTACGTGATAAGCAATTACCAAAATTGTTTTTTATAGACTCAACAATGACCAACAAAGGGATCCTACAGTTGGTACTTACTTGATACCAACTTGTAATGCCCAAGATGCGATCATTGTCTCAACAAAGACTTTGCAATCCTCGCTAATGCTAGAAGCGCATATTATTTGGCCCAACATATGACTTCAAAAAATACATGCACTGTCATATGCTAGTGAACGAAGGTGGAATATCACAACAAGCACAACTAAACAAGATAGAACAGGTTAATATGAGTGAACAATAGGGCAAACATATGCCAATATGATAACATAGTTAAACACCAATCAGATGTCACATGACCCAATATTACCACATGCAGAAGAAGAATTAGAACATGGGTCTAAGTACAAACAAGAACCAATTTTGCCTAAAGAGGCTCGAACATAAGCAAATGCCCCAAAGCCAACGGGTTCCAGGATGTCGTCTCAGATCCTTATCTCTAGTAGTCATCGTTGAAGAAGAACTCCACGTAGAACGTTCCATGCTCTCACCTTAGAGCAAAGCTTCACCCAAACCTATACCTGCACATGGGGTTGATGTGGCAAGGGTAAGTCCATTGGACTCACCTTGAGCACCTCGGGTAATACTAACAATACTCATGGGTTGGATATGAATAAGTCGTTGATACGTCTCCAACGTATCTATTTTTTTATTATTTCATGCTATTATATTATCAATCTTAGATACTTTATATGCAATTTTATATTATTTTTACAAACTAACCTATTAACTCAGTGTCTAGTGTCAGTTACTGTTTTTGCCTATATTATTGTTCTGCCAAAAAAGTACCAAAGAAAGTCCAAACCCGATGAAACTTTACGGTGATTTTTTTCTTGACCAGAAGGGACCCTAGAAGCTTCGGAAGGAGGCCAAAAGACATATGGGAGAGCCACAAGCTCACACGATGCGCCCCCAGGGGGGCGCCACCTGAGCTTGTGGGTCCCACATAGCTCCATTTGACCTAATTCCAAGCCTACAAGTTCCCATAAATCCCAAAACCAAAATAGAGAAAGTCGAAACAATTTATCCGCCGCCGCAAGCTACTGTTCTACCATGATCCCATCTGGAGGCCTTTATCGGTACTTTGTGGGAGGGGAATCGATCATGGAGGGCTTCTACATCAACCTTGCTGCACTTCTGATGATGTGTGAGTAGTTTACCACAGACCTACGGGCCCATAGTGATTAGCTAGATAGCTTCTTCTCTCTCTTTGATCTTTAATACAATGCTCTCCTTTGAGTTCTATCCGATGTAATCTTCTTTTGCGGTGTGTTTGTTGGGATCAGATGAATTGTGGGTTTATGATGAGGTTATTCATTGAAAGTATTTGAGTCTTTTTTGAAATTTATTATGCATGATTGTTATAGCTTTGTATTTCTCTCTGATCTATCCGTTTTGTCCAACTAGATTGATTTATCTTTAGTGGGAGATGTGCATTCGCTCAGTGGTTGGGCATGTGGTTGTGCAGCCCAATGACCCAAGTTCAATTCCTAGAATTGATAGGTGATGCACAGGGTGTTTCCCCCATTTATTGAAGATCAAGCTTGGTGTGTGATGGAACCACTCATCAAAAAATATCTTGGTACTCATTTTAAAAATTATGAGAACCATGTTTATCTTGGTACTCATACAAAAATAGCTAGTTGGTGCATAGGCTGGGAAGTGAAAATCTCTCCCATTTAAAGGGGTTTGTCCCCCCATCTGATCGGGGGTCCTAACCAACCCAGCATGTCCCCTATGTCGCCCCTGCGAGTGCGAATTGGGCAGAGATCCTAGACTGTGCTGCCTGCATCCCCAGCCTCCCCTCCATCACCGCTGGCGGTGGTGGAGGACGTGCTCCCTCCCACGTCAAGATCGGGTGTGGTGGGCCATCCAACGGCGCTGGGGCGCTTCCGCCGGATCTGGATCACAGCGGCGCGACAACTATCCTTTAGGGACGGCACAAGGCGGGGGCGTGGTGGTGGGCGGAGGCAGTGGAGCTGTAAGGCGACGTGGAAGATTGGGTGGTGATGGCTGCTCGGCGCGTCCACGTGGTCATAGCGGCCATGGCTGTAGTTGTCGGCGGCTCGATGGTTCAGCAGCGATGGAACGTGGCCGGTGGTGGCGGTGACGTTCGGCTTGGATCCCAAGGTGGCGGCAGGTGAAGCTCAGACTTCCCGCGGCGGCATGGCGTGGTGCTTTCACTGACCAAGGCGGATATGCACCAGAGATCTGGTGGCTTTGGCTCCAAATTGGACAAGAGACGGGTGACGGGCGCAAGGGATCCCTCTCGGTGGCTCTCACGGTTTGGCGAAGTGGGGTGGTGGCCCTCCTCCCGGCTCTAGTGGTGGCACACACAAGCAGTGGTCAGTGTGTGATACGTCTCCAATGTATCTATAATTTCTGATTGTTTCATGCTATTATATTATCAATCTTGGATACTTTATATGCATTTTTATGCTATTTTATATTATTTTTGGGAACTAACCTATTAACCCACTGCCTAGTGCCAGTTGCTGTTTTCTACTTGTTTTCAGTTTTCTAGAAAATCAGTACCAAACGGAGTCCAAATGGCCGAAACTTTTTGACGATTTTTTCTAGACAAAAGAGACCCTAGAAGCTTTCAGAGGAGTTAAGGGACAAACAAGGAGACGACAAGGTAACAGGGCTCACCCTGTTACCTTGTGGGCTCCACGTGGCTCCCTCTGACCTAATTATACTTCTATAAATTCTCAAATAATTGGAAACTCCCAGAGAGCCACCTGAAACACTTTTTCTACCTCCGCAAGGTTCTGTTCTTCCATGATCCCATCTGGAGGCCTTTTCTAGTACTCTGCCGGAGGGGGAATCAATCACGGAGGGTGTCTACATCATCCTTGTTGCCTTCTGATGATGTGTGAGTAGTTCACCACAGACCTACGGGTCCATGGCTAGTAGCTAGATGGCTTCTTCTCTCTCTTTGATCTTCAATACAATGTTCTCCTCGATCTTCTTGGAGTTCTATCCGATGTAATCTTCTTTTGCGATATGTTTGTTGGGATCCGATGAATTGTGGCTTTATGATCAAGTTATTCATTGAAAGTAATTGGGTCTTTTATGAACTTTATTATGCATGATTGTTATAACTTTGTATTTCTCCTCGATCTATCTGTTTGGTTTAGCCAACTAGATTGATTAATCTTCATTTGGGAGAGGTGCTTGTCGGTGTCAAAACTGGCGGATCTCGGGTAGGGGGTCCCGATCTGTGCGTCAAGGCTGATGGTAACAGGAAGCAAGGGACACAGATGTTTACCCAGGTTCGGGCCCTCTCGATGGAGGTAAAACCCTACTTCCTGCTTGATTAATATTCAAGATATGGGTAGTACAAGAGTAGATCTACCATGAGATCGTAGAGGCTAAACCCTAGAAGCTAGCCTATGATAGTATGATTGTAATCGTGATCGGCCTTCTAAGGACCAACCTCTCCGGTTTATATAGACACCAGAGAGGGCTAGGGTTTACATGAAGTCGGTTACAAGGAAGGAAACACAATATCCGGATCGCCACGCTTGCCTTCCACGCCAAGGAGAGTCCCATCCGGACACGGGCCGAAGTCTTGAGTCTTGTATCTTCACGCTTCAATAGTCCGGACAATGTATACAGTCCGGCTATCTGGATACCCCCTTATCCAGGACTCCCTCAGTAGCCCCTGAACCAGGCTTCAATGACGATGAGTCCGGCGTGCAGTCTTGTCTTCGGCATTGCAGGGCGGGTTCCTTCTCCGAATACTCCGAAGTAATTATCGAACACTTGAATCATGTCCGGATCCACAAAATGATCTTTACACACTGTGGTAGAGAGAATGACATTTCACAAACGCAATCTGCTGACAACTTTTTTAGATGATGTGACATGTTATTACGGTTGGATCATTATTCGAACCGTTTTCCCACAACCAGCCACAACGCATATCGCGAGGCGGTTTCTTTGACACGTCTTGTGAAAGCAGAGATCGTGTCCCCTTATCACGGGATTCTCATCAATACGGGTATGGGTAATACCACCACGCCATCAATCGTGGCACTTGGGAAGCAAGCGATTCCCAACGGGCAAGTGGGGCGGCGCACCGCTTTCGTCGCCTCTATAAAGGGATTAGATTTCCCCATTTTCGCCCACGCCTTCTTCCTCCTTTGCCCACTCCTGCCCCCTCAAGCTCCAGCGCCCAAACACAAGTTTTCTCCGCACAGCTAAACATGTCTGGAGCAGGAGGCAAGTGGGTGGCTTCTACCGTCAAGGAGAAGCACATCACAAATCTTCGGGCGGCCAGATACTTGGCCGCAGACATAGCGCACCGGCTACCGGACGCCGGGCAGGTCATTCCGACCCCAGGACCCCACGAGAGGGTCGTATTTGTCGCCCACTTCGTCCGTGGACTGGGATTTCCACTCCATCCCTTCGTCCGCGGGCTCATGCTCTACTACGGGCTAGATTTCCATGATCTAGCCCCGAATTTCGTCCTCAACATCTCAGCATTTATCATCGTATGAGAGGCCTTCCTCCGCATCCGGCCTCACTTTGGCCTATGGCTGCAAACCTTCTGCGTGAAGCCGAAGATTGTAAGCGGCCAGCAAGCGGAGTGCGGAGGGGCCATGGTGGGCAAGATGCCTAACGTCACCTGGCTGGATGGTTCCTTTACGGAGACCGTAAAAGGGTGGCAGTTGGGGTGGTTCTACATCACCGAGCCGCGCGGCGCCAACTGGGCTGCGGCCCCCGAGTTCCGATCCGAAGCCTCCATGTGGCTCACCTCCTGGGAAAAGAAGGGCCTGTCCTGGGGCGAATCTACGGAGCTGACCGGACTCCAGACCTGCATCAAAAGCATGAAGGACAAGAACATCAAGCTTGTCAACGTGATCCAGGTCATGCTCGTTCGCAGGATTCTTCCCTGCCAAAGGCGGGCATTCAATCTGTGGGAGTTTGTCCCGGCCGAACACCAGACGCTCCGGAAGCTCTACGACATGACGTAGAAAGGCGCGTGGAAGGTGTTGTTCAAGGCCTCCGAAGTACCTCCTCCCACATCCGAGGACCGCGGGCTTCACGCCGTGCGGCCTCCTAGTCAGGTGAGTTCTCAGACTACCACCGGATTTGGTTCTTCCCAATATATTCATGGGAGAGCCTTAAGTAGTTATGCATATTTGTTCAGGATTATGTGGAGACAGCGGAGCAGGTTTACTGTCCGGCTCTGCTGCCAGAAGGCCCAGCTGATGCTCTCCTGATGGAGATGTTGGTCCCGGCACCGTACAAGGTGCCGGAGAAGAAGGCCGAAAAGAAGGCCCCGGGGACCCGAAAGGGTGTCCGGCGTAAGGTTGTGCCAGAAGCCTCGTCCGAAGACGACGAGGCACACTCCTCCCATGAAGTGGAGGAGGAAGAAGAAGAAGACGCCCCATCCGTAAAGGATGAGGGGCCCGAGGAGGCGGACCAGGGGGCCGGAAAAGGCCCTCGGCGCAAGGCCGTCATACCCACGTCGTCTGACGATGACGAGACGGATTCCTCCTGCGGAGGCGGGGGGAAGCAAGAAGAAATTCTACCTCCCCGCACTGGGGAGGAGAAAAAGAGAAAGGCCGCCCTAGAAGGGGAGGCTGGGGTGTCCAAGAAGGGGAGGGTGTCCCTTCCGGAGTACTCCGCCACGCCCGCTCACAGCAAGGAGGGGTGGCTGCCCAGGGGGAAGCCCCCAGTGCGATCGTAAGTGTCCGCACTCTATCATGATTTCACTTCATAGTTTTGTATTTATAATGCCGAACATATATGCAGTCCGGCCAGGGTTCATCCTGAGGTATCTTCCTCCGGATCCCTGAGCGATTCAGAGATGAATTCGCTTCCGACGGCCACTACTCCTCAACCCGCGGATGACATAGAGGTGTTGTCCCGAAGGCTCCCAGAGCGGGGGGAGGTGACTCTGGAGATGCTCCAAGGCGGGATTCCAGATGTCGGACACGCGGGGTTCAAGATCCCCGCGGATCGTGTCAACGAGAGCCATGGTAAGCCGGGTTCTCATCTGAACATAGTTCCTGAACCTTCAATGGTTCCGGACTCAGGCGGGCGGCCCCTCGTTAGGGAGGGCAGGCCGTCTGTGTCGAGGACTTCCGTTGCGCCCGAGGCGCCGGATTGTTTGCGGGAAGCGTTTCACGACGCTTTCATGGATGAAGAGCACCGCACTATTATGAGTGCGGTGATTCAGAAGGTTTCGTCTGCCAAGAGCAGACTAACCGAAGCCTGCACCAGCCTGCTGACAGGCTTTGAGGTAAGTAATAAAAAATATATGAGATTACCACCCGATAGGTAGTAGCCCCTTATACTCTGTTTGGTGTTCGGAAGGAAAAGCCAAACAGAGGGTCAATTATGATCCGCAGGAGTTTAATAATAAATATTTGTGTGAATAAGCAGGCTGTGCTGCTTGCCGCTGCCGCCCGCACAGCCGAGGTTGCCGAACTAAAGCAGGACCTAGAGCAGGCGCAGGGAGAGCTCGACCTCACTAAGAGGCAGCTCGAAGAGAACACGGGTAAGTGATTCCCCGCTCTTATGTATTTAAGGATAGACCGAATTGGTTAGTCTAATGCCAAAGCATCGTGACTGTGTGACAGGGGCCACCGTCGAAGTGGCGTCCCTAAAGAAAGCGCTGCCCGAGGCCGAAGACAAGGCGACCTTGGAATGCAAGGAGCGGGAAAAGCAAAGTGCTAGAGTGGTCGAGGTACAGCAAGAGCTCCGGGACCTCGGTAAGAAGTACAAGTCCATGGAGCATGATCTGAAGATGAAAGAGGCCGAGCTTGCGAAGGCCCTTGTGAGTATAAAAGACGCCAAGGCCAAAGCCGAGAAGGCACAACAGGAAATCTAGGAGGCCAAAAAGATAGCGGCGGGTAAGAAGTTCTTTATGCAAAGCAAACATGTGAGTGGAGGAGGCGTTTCTTTTACTTACTCGAATTCAGAGCTCTCCAGGGGCATTCGCAGATCTGCCACGCAGCTTATCAGACGCTGCGGAGTTCTACCGTGCCCAGGAGGGGAGCTCAACGGAGAAGCTGTTCTGGTCCCAGTATGCTAGGGCCGAACACCCAATACCTCTGAGTGACCAACTGAAGCAGTTGGTCGAACTCCACAGGGCGGCTGAACTGGCTATGAAAGGTTTCATAGTCCGGATGTGGCCTGGTGAGCTCCTGCCCACTAGCTACTTTGGCCTGATCAAGCGGATGGTGGATGCGTGTCCGCGGCTTGAAGTGATCAAGTGATCCGTTTGCATTGAGGGTGCCCGCCGGGCCTTTGCCCGCGTCAAGGTGCATTGGGGCAAGCTGGATGCGGAGAAGCTGGTGAAGGACGGGCCGCCGGAGGGCAAGGCGCATCGCCATCCCGAGATGTACTATGATGGCATTATGAAGGGTGCTCGTCTCGTGGCCGATGAATGTACCAAGGACACCATTCTAGAATGAATTCACTTCTGTCATGTTTGTAATTTAAAGACGAAGTTACTTGCGCTATGTAGAGCTTTTGTTATTTAAAATATTACCTTCTGTGCGGCTGTTTATAAAATTTTGAAACTAGGCCAGTCGTCGGATTCCGCCCCCACGTAACTAGTACTGGGGTGTTCATGGAAAACCCGGACACTCTTTATCCAAATGTTTGGTCCCTTAAGGAGGTGTCCGGCGCAGCGAACAAGGCAATCGGACTATGCAACTTTATAACTTTCACTTAGCCATAGAAGTCTACAATTTTAAATTTCGGCGAAGCCCCTAGAATCCGGAAGACCGAATTGGGGCGCTATACACGCCTAGATCGGACGAAGCCGATTTATCGCCTAAAGCGGAAAATCTTTAAGGATTTTAGGACCTCTCGAACAGCGACCAGCTCTCACCACATCATGCCGGCCAGTTTTCGGCTTTCTCTACTGAGGTGCTCGTCCGGAAGAACCGGGACACAATCGCAGTAGTTCTCCCTGCGCTACCTTAGCCGATATAGCGGAACGTAAGGTACCAAAACAAGGGAGCCGGGCTAACCCAAATGTAGACCCAAGACATGATTCGGAGCTGATGCATATAGTGCTATAAGTTCGGGGTGCCACACTGTTGAAAGTGTTCGGACTTGTATTGCCATATTATGGGGCACCATAAGAAGCCCCTGGCAAACTGACTGTACCAAGGTGTACGGATGCAATATCAAATAAATATTTATGAGAAAAAAATGCTCAAATAAGAATAGTAAGATGACGTTATATATGATCTCCCATTGATGAATAATACGTTTAAGCGTATGTTTACAATAGATGCATTAAATGGAGATAAATAGGACTATTTGACATGTCCTATCAAGGGCAGACTGTGTACAGATAGATAAAGCAGGTATAATGATCGTAAATAGATTCCACCTGGGTATTTCCTTCTATGCACAATGCCTATTGCCTCCTTGGTTGTTTCTCCCATGTAAGTCCGGCAATCCGGCTCTTTTGAGGATGCTGCGCTAAAGCGATGTCCTGAAAGGTAAAAGGGGAAGATTATGAAGGTATTTGGCGGTTACCCGCACTATTGACTGAGTCGTTGTTGCACCTCCGCCTATGCCCATGGTATCTTGAGTGCGTAATTGTGTACGCGTGGCACGAATGCTGCTTTGATGGGGCTTGAGCGGAGGGCGGACTGCTAATCACGCTCTTGGCGTTCTTGATGATCCTGTTGCAGGGTGCTCTGGACTCGCTTGACGGTTCTTGAGGTTGTCGTCGCTGGATTGGTGGTTTGCCGGAGGAGGCCGCATTGTACTTCTGCCGCGAGGGCTGCAGTATGCTCTTATGTACGGAGAGAGCGGTCCATGTTTCCGTTGACTGTTATGACCCCGCACGGACCTGGCATTTTGAGCTTGAGGTATGCATAATGTGGTACCGCATTGAATCTAGCGAATGCGGTTCGTCCGAGCAGTGCGTGGTAACCACTATGGAAAGGGACGATATCAAAGATTAACTCTTCGCTCCGGAAGTTGTCCGGGGATCCGAAGACCACTTCCAATGTTATAGAGCCCGTACAATGGGCCTCTACTCTAGGGATTACACCTTTAAAGGTGGTTTTGGTGGGCTTGATCCTTGAAGGGTCAATGCCCATTTTGCGCACTGTGTCTTGATAAAGCAGGTTCAGGCTGCTGCCGCCGTCCATAAGGACTCGCGTGAGGTGGAATCCGTCGATGATTGGGTCTAAGACCAATGCGGCTGAGCCACCATGACGGATGCTAGTAGGATGATCCCTACGATCAAAGGTGATCGGACAAGCTAACCATGGGTTGAATTTGGGGGCGACTGGCTCCATCGCATAGACATCCCGTAGTGCTCGCTTCCGTTCCCGCTTGGGGATGTGAGTGGCGTAGATCATGTTGACCGTTTTTACCTGGGGGGAATTTCTTTTGTCCCCCTGTGTTCGGACGCTGGGGCTCTTCGTCATCGTCGCTGTGCAGCCCCTTGTCCTTATTTTCGGTGTTTATTTTGGCGGCCTGTTTGAACACCCCACAGTCTCTATTGGTGTGGTTGGCTGGCTTGTCCAGGGTGCCATGAATTTGATACGAGCGCTCCAGTATGCGGTCCAGACTAGACGGTCCCTGATTATTTCTTTTGAATGGCTTTTTCCGCTGACTAGACTTGGATCGGCTGAATCCGGCGTTTACTGTCGTGTCTTCAGTGTTGTCGCCGTTGTTCTGTCGCTTATGTCTGTTGCGTCGTGGCTTGCCGTTGTTATCGCGGACATCCGAAGTGCCGGAATGTGGCGTGGTGCCGCTATGAGCCAACCATCTATCCTCGCCCGCGCAAAAGCGGGTCATTAGTGTTGTGAGAGCTGCCATGGACTTAGGTTTTTCCTAGCCGAGGTGTCGAGCAGGCCACTCGTCACGGATATTATGCTTGAAAGCTGCCAGGGCTTCGGCGTCCTGACAGTCAACTATTTGGTTCTTTTTAGTTAGGAACCGAGTCCAGAATTTCCTGGCTAACTCTCCGGGCTGTTGAGTAATGTGGCTCAGGTCATCAGCATCCGGTGGTCGCACATATGTGCCTTGGAAGTTGTCGAGGAATGCGTCTTCCAGGTTTTCCCAACTGCCAATGGAATTTGCTGGCAGGCTGTTTAGCCAGTGTCGGGCTGGTCCTTTGAGCTTAAGGGGAAGATACTTGATGGCGTGTAGATCATCACCGTGGGCCATGTGAATGTGGAGAAGGAAATCTTCGATCCATACTGTGGGGTCTGTTGTGCCATCGTATGATTCGTTGTTTACGGGTTTGAACCCTTCTGGGAATTCATGGTCCATCACTTTGTCAGTGAAGCAAAGGGGGTGTGCGGCGCCTCTGTGCCGGGCTATGTGGCTACGCAGTTCGAATTGGTCTGGGTTGCTATGTTCGGCCCGGCCGGACTTGTTGATGATGTATCCGGCGCGATGGTCATGGTCGCGCGCCGGGGCGCGCCCCCGCGATCCGTAGATCGATCTTGGCTGTCCTGCTTTATTTTCCAGAATATCTTGTAGGTCTTGCCTGTTGACCCGTGCCGTAGTGTATTAGCGTGGTGGTGCGGGCTGGTATTCAGGCTGATATCCCATTTTATCCCGGCCACGGGGTGGCCGGCCAGTCGTTTGGCGCTCGAGTCCGTATTGCTCGGCTGCCAGGACTTCAGTCCATCTGTCTGTGAGTAGGTCTTGATCAGCTTGGAGTTGCTGCTGCTTCTTCTTCAGGCTCCTCGCAATGGCTATAAGCCGACGCTTGAAGCGCTCCTGCTCCATGGGATCCTCAGGCACGCCGAACTCATCATCGCCGAGGCTAATCTCGTCTTGGGGGGGCATGTAGTTGTCCTCCTCCGGGTATCCGTCCGTCACCTGTTCTTCTGGGCTGACCTGCTCATCTTCCTGTTCGGCCTGCTCGAAGGCGGGCTGGTCAGGGTTATATTCCTCTTCGGCGCCATCCGGATTGCTTTCGTCTCCGGGGCCAGTATTGCTGTGGCGGGGCTTTGAGCGGCGCCGACGACGCCCATGCTTTGCTTTTCTTCCTGAGGGGTTATCCTCAGTTGCCTCGTCGCCATTGGTTTCCTTCGGAGTGTCCACCATATATATATCGTATGAGGAGGTGGCCGTCCACCGCCCTGTGTGGTGGCTGCTGTAATTCTCCTGCATCGTCGTCCATACCGTCGATGTCTTCGGAGTCGAAGTCAAGCACGTTGGTTAAATCATCGACCGTGGCAATGAAGTGGGTGGTGGGTGGGCAACGAATTCCGTCGTCGCCTACTTCCCACTCAAGCCGGACATAGTTCGGCCCAGAGCCTCCTGACAAAGAGAGAGACTTCAATGAGTTTAGCATGTCGCCAAAGGGCGAATGCTGAAAGATGTCCGCAGTGGTAAACTCCATTATCGGAGCCCAGCCTGGCTCGGCTGGCTCAAGGGTGTGCGGATCGGAACCAATAACCGGATAAGAGTCCGGGGGCCCAGGGTTATAGGCTTCCACAGAGGTGAGACCTGTGTTCGGCTCCACCACCGATGAGTGTGCGGCCTGCGGGGCGGGGTCCAGCCCTCCGTCCTTAGGCAACGCAACCTGCTCCGGATTTAGATCTGAGGCTTCTGCCGGGGTGATATCCCGCACATTGTTCGATAGCAGGTCTAAGCCGTGCTCATCGTGACCGTTCGGTGCTCCTGGCACAGGCCCGAATCCATCGAAGATCAAGTCTCCGCAAATGTCCGCCGTGTAGTTCAAGTTTCCGAACCTGACCTGGTGGCCGGGGGCATAGCTGTCGATCTGCTCCAGATGGCCAAGCGAATTGGCCCGCAGTGCAAAGCCGCCGAACACGAAGATCTGTCCGGGGAGAAAAGTCTCGCCCTGGACCGTGTTGTTTACGATTGGAGGCGCCATCAAGCCCTGTAGCGACGACACAGAGGAACTCTCAATGAAAGCACCAATGTCGGTGTCACAGCGGATCTCAGGTAGGGGGTCCCGATCTGTGCGTCAAGGCTGATGGTAACAGGAAGCAAGGGACACAGATGTTTACCAAGGTTCGGGCCCTCTCGATGGAGGTAAAACCCTACTTCCTGCTTGATTAATATTGAAGATATGGGTAGTACAAGAGTAGATCTACCACGAGATCATAGAGGCTAAACCCTAGAAGCTAGCCTATGATGGTATGATTGTAATCGTGATCGGCCTTCTAAGGACCAACCTCTCCGGTTTATATAGACACTGGAGAGGGCTAGGGTTTACATGGAGTCGGTTACAAGGAAGGAAACACAATATCCGGATCTCCAAGCTTGCCTTCCACGCCAAGGAGAGTCCCATCCGGACACGGGCCGAAGTCTTGAGTCTTGTATCTTCACGCTTCAATAGTCCGGACAATGTATACAGTCCGGCTGTCCGGATGCTCCCTTATCCAGGACTCCCTCAGTGCTTTGTAATGGGTTCAATCTTGTCGTGTCCTCACCTCATGTCAGAAGGGGTAGTGAGGCACATATTGTAGTGTTGCTATTAAGGGTAAAACGATGAGGTTTATTCATATTGACTGGGTTTACTTTGTCTACGTCATGTCATCTTGCTTAAGGCGTTACTCTGTTTGTCATGAACTTAATACCATAGATGCATCCTGGATAGTGGTCAATTGGTGGAGTAATAGTAGTAGATGCAGGCATGAGTTGGTCTACTTGTCTCGGACGTGATGCCTATATATACATGATCATTTCCGTGAATACATGATAATTATGCGCTTTTCTATCAATTGCCCAACAGTAATTTGTTTACCCACCGCATGCTATGTGTTTGAGAGAGAAGCCTCTAGTGAAAACTATGCCCCCCCGGGTCTACTTTTATCATATTATAAAAACTAAAAATACCTTGCTGCAATTTATTTATGTTTATTTTGTTTTGCAATGTATCTATCTACCTATACAAGATTTGATCATGGCTAGAAACATGGATAGAATTGCTCATGATGTGGAAACTCATAAAATTAAAAATTTAGCACCCAAGCTAATGAGTCTATTACATCTATCTTTGTCTCCATTAATGAAAGCAAAGAGAGAACCACTAGGTTGAGAGTGAAGCGAGAATTCCTAGAAAAGAATATTCCTCCCGGTTTTTTATCATAATCATGATGAAGATATTAAAATGGTTGATGTATCACCTATTGAATCTTTTTTAGTAATATAAAACTTGATGAAAAAGGGATTGGAGATGAGTGAAGTTTATCTAGAAGGTGTCCCAATTGTTCGAAGGGTGATGATCTTAATGATAAAAGTGGGTTTGAAGAGGTCAAGACTTTAAATAGTGATATGCCCACTACTTTCGATTACAAGGACTTTAATTATGACAATTGTTCTTTGATTGAATGTATTTCGTTGTTGCAATCCATGATAAATTCACCCAATGCCTATGGATAAAATAAAGCTTTTACTAAACATATTGTAGAAGCTATGATCAAAGCTCATGAAGAAAAGCTAGAATTGGAAGTTTCTATACCTAGAAAATTGCATGATGAATGGGAACCTACTATTAAAGTAAAAAAATTAAAGATTATGATTTTAATGCTTTGTGTATCTAGGTGCTAGTGTCTCCACTGCACCAAAATCTTTATGTGACGTGCTAGTCTCACCAATATGGATGCATGTTCCCTTAATTTGCACTTAGCGGAATCAACTATTAAGAAACCATTGGGTAAAATAAATGGTGTGCTTATACTTCCTAATAGGAATAATGTGCCTATGTATTTCATTGTGCTTGGTATTGAATGCAATCCATCTTTGTCCTATAATACTAGACCTTTCCTACGAACTATCGGTGCTATTACTGATATGAAAGAAGTTAACATAAGGTTCCAATTTTCGTAGAGAAATGGATGGAAGAATTCCCTAGGAAGAGAATTAAACCACCATATGAATCTATTATGAGGGCCGCCTATGGAACTAATGTGAAGGATGACAATACTTGAAACAATGACTCATGCCTAGCTAGGGGCATAAAACAATAACACTTGTTGGGAGGCAACCCAATAGTTATGTTAAAGTTTTTGCTTTTACTTTCTATATTTGGTGTCTTGACACAATTATTGATACTGTTATGATTGTTTTTTATGTTTTAACTAGTGTTAGTGCCAAGTAAAGCCTTTGGGATGATTTGTATAATAGTTGACTTGATTATGTGAAAATACAGAAACTTTGGCTCTCAGTCCAGGAATTTTTAAGAATCACTCGAATGTGATTTTCATCTGTATTTTGTACACATGATTGATATACAAATTTCCCATGTCATCCTAATTTTTCAGAATTTTTAGAGTTACAGAAGTATGGTATTTGTTCAGATTATTACAGATTGTTCTGTTTTAGACAGATTCTGTTTTCTATTGCATAGTTCGCTTGTTTTGATGATGCTACGGATTATATCGCGCGCAGGGGGAGGGGGGGTATAAGTCATGGAGAATTTATAATATAGTAGGTATTATGCAATATTAAAATTTGAAATGGGTTCATAACAGTACCTAAAGTTTATGATTTGCTTATTATACTAACGGATCTCACGAGGTTTGTGTTGAGTTTTGTGTTCTAAAGTTTTCAAGTTTTGGGTGAGATCACGATGGATAAAGGAATAAGGAGCGGAAAGACCCTAAGCTTGGGGATGCCCAAGGCACCCCAAGGTAATATTCACGTAAGACCCAAGCGTCTAAGCTTCGGGATGCCCCGGAAGGCATCTCCTCTTCCGTCTACAATATATCACCATGTTACTTGGAGCTACATTTTTATCCGTCACATGATATGAGTTTTGCTTGGAGCATCTTGTATTATAGTCTTTGCTTTGTTTGCTTTTTAGTTTGCCACAATCATTGTTTGCTAGACACACCTTTTGAGAGGTACATGCATGATAAGTGCATTTCATATATATAATTTTGGCATACAAATTTACCATTTCTTGAGTTCTGGCCACCAATTCTTGCTATGAAATATAGAATAATTGAATGGAAATCACATAAAGGGATTGTTGACTAGTCACTTGTTTATTTTGCAGAGAAGTGCGACAAGGCACAAAATTCCTCTACTAATGGAGTCATGGGACCCAAGCGTGAAGGAATGAAGTAACCGAGGGGCAAAAGAAAGAGAGAAGGGACCTTCTTGTGAAGAAAGAAGAGAAGGAGGAGGGCTAATGTGTAAAGTTTGCAGATCAGGGAAGGGATCAAAATCCCTAGATTGCCTCCGTTCCCCATTGGGCCTGGCTACTCAACTCTCTCCCTCACACCCCCTTCTCCACCTCCGGCCGCCGCCGCGGCCAGGCCGGCGTGGCGACGCGCCACCAGCACCTCCCACCACATCACCACCTTGCGCCATCCACCAGCGCCACCATTTTCTTCTCCTTCCCCGAATCCACCAACATCCATCCACACCGCTGCCACCAGCACCACAGCGCTTCCCCGCACCTCGCGCCCCTGCTGCTCTTCTTCTTCTCCTATGCCTTGTTGCTGCTCCTTCTTCCCTCGCCTTGCTGCTGCTTCTCTCCTCACGCCCCCTACTGCTGCTCCCTTCCCTACCTTGCTGCTGCTGCTCTCTTTCTCCCTCTCTACCTTCTCTGAATTTTCTGTAACAGGAGATGTGTAATGCTTTGTAATATTCAGATTTTAAGAGTGTTGGCAACCTGTAGCTTGTTCTGTTTGGTAGTTGTAATATATAATGCTTGACTTGTATTTCTGAAGGCTGTGAGAATTAATTGTCCTAGAAATCTTGCTCTGTGATTGAGTAATCTGCTAGTATAATTGTGTGTTCACCTTGTTTACTAGTCCCTGTGCTAGTTAACTTTGCACGTGTTTGATTTTCAGTCCTGTGTTAGCTCCAACACGTGTGATATATATATATACATGTGTGTGTGCATGTGATGTGATATGTTCATGTTCTGTCCTAAAACCTTGTTTCTTCCTCCATGTTATATATATGATCATGCCCTTTTTTAATTCCCTAGCCGTTTGATGATTGCTTGTGTTAGCATTTTTTTCTCATGTAAAACGAAAATACCAAAAATATTATTGAAGATAATCTGAACCTCCTTTGCCCTTTTTGCATTTTCTTTGGTGACGATCTTTGGGTACAACCTTGTTTAGTGTAGGTTTATTTTCTTGCATTCATAATCTTAATTGTGTTACCTAGCTTTAGCCAAGCACGATCATCGATTTGCCTGGTCCGTGAGGAGAACACGACACTCGTAGTTTGGGGCGTAAAACCCCCGCTATATTACAATTGATCATTTTGGCGCCGTTGCCGGGGACTAGTGTCTAGTGACCGTGTTAGGCTATAGACTAGGTTTTTCTTCTTTTTCTACTTTGTGCCATATATTTGTGATATATCTCTAACTCCTAACCCTTGTTCCAGATTATTTCCTCTTTGTTTTCTTTTCCTTTTTGTAGGTTAGAACCATCTTCTCGGATATGGCTTACTATTCAGATCATCATGCTTATGCGAGCAACACTACAAACAGCACGGAAAGTATTCAAGAACTTATAAGTAAGATTTCCCATCAGTTAGATGATTTAGCTCGGCAGCGAGAAGTAGTTTTTGAGGATAGGCCTAGCTCTTATGATCCTTGTTCTAGAGGCCATCCTTATGTTGCTCCTACTTGCCATATTTATGGATTTCAGGGCCATTCGCCCGCTGAATGTCAGCATGGTTACTCTCACACTCCAGATTGTTTTGGCATGAGCTTCGCTCAACAGCATAGCTCATACCAAAACAATTACTCATATGGGTGGCCTGGAAACCCGAATATGTCATATAGGAGCAACAACCCTGAGATCTCACCGTTTGCTTCTAGTAATCATATGCAGGGATTTAGGTACAATGAGGAGAGCCACAACTATGCTCCACAACAGATTTATTCAGCTCCTACTCATATACCTCAACACCAGGAGATGTTGCCAATGGAGTTAAATGGTCCTCCATTTGGTCAACCAACAACTCCAGCAACTGCTGAGCAATCTCATGTGCAAGTGCCCACACAAGATGAATTTGATGATATAGACAAGCTCACATTGCTTAGTCTCGAGTTCACTTGGAGTGCTGAAGATGATCCAATTAGGCCGATGATACTAGATGAAATGAAGAATATCAAGAGTGGAAAAGAGCTAGTGGATGAAGTAAGGAAGATTGAGAAGAACATCAACGCTGGTAGTACTATCTCATCTCTCCTTGAGCTGAGTGCTGCTGAGATTTCTAGTCATACATGTGAGGTTCCAACACCGTCACATTTAGCTGAGCAAGATAGCGAGAGCCCAGAGGAAGAGATACCTCAGATTGAAGATGTACTCGAAGCCAAGGCACAAGATGATCCAGAGCTCAAATGCCCAAGTGATCAAGTTGAAGATCCAATGTCTATCCCTCCTGAAGAAGTAAAAGAAGCTGTTGTAGATGAAGATGAAGAACCTGAGATTCATTTGCCTATTGTCATACAAGAGCGTGATGTGTCAGGTTTATCTAATCCTCTTAATGACATGTCTTCATATGAATTGTTTGCTAGTACCTTGCATTGCATGATGCCATCACTTAAGGTAGATTTGAAAAACTATTTGCTTGGACATGATCATACACACCCTGTTAGTGGCATTGCTCATATCTCTATTCATGATACTTATGTTCCTGATGCTATACCCATGCTTAATGAAACGTGTGATTCTAATACTAGCATTAAGCTTACTGATTTGTACCATCCTAAACATGTGCTTTATAGCTATGCTTATGCAATTGGGTATTCTATTGATGATTTAGAGGGCCTTACCCCTGTCACTTGTATCGCCTCCTTGGTTGAGTGCTCTTTCAGGTTGTTGCTTGTGCACGATCCACTACATGCTGATCAAGTTCGAGATGACATTCCCTGGGACCCCAGTGGATCCATGGCATGGGGATGAGGAGAAGCAAGGGGCACATACGAAGAAGAGTGAAGCTGGAGCATGCATGAGGAAGCAAAAGGAGAGGAGTCGCAATGCACGAGGATGTGAGAGTGATCGAGCGAGACCTACATCATATAAGCCCGGTGAGCTGTTTCATGACCCCAATCTGAATACCATCATACATTATACATGCTGTAATCAACTACTATTTGGGTCACTTGAGCAATTTCTTAAATATCGTCCCACTGAATTTTACCTTCGACATAGGGTGATTGATGTGAGTATGTGAACTGAGTGTTGAATGCCTTGTAAACTAGTGATCTATACAATGCTTGCTTTGCTGAAAGTAGTGGAAGCTATTAGTTTTGAGTGCTCAAATCCCTAGTACACTAGAAAACTTAATCATTTTCTGCATTTACTATGATACACCTAGATCATTAAGTGTCAGATGCTGAGTTTGTGCCTAATGTGTTCCCATTGAGAGCAATCACCTAACCACTATGGATTAGCATGCTATGTTCCCTGGATCGGTAGCATGTGAACCAGACATGGAGAAGTGATGATTCCTATTTTTGTGCTTATGCATTGTTCATTTAAGATAAGTAATAATGAATAAATTATTCTGACTACCTACAGTAGCGTGTCATGTTCTCGGGATCGGTGGCATGTGAAATCGGGTAAGTTTGGGCAATAATTATTAATAAAAAATGTAATTGTCGAACCAAGTGTATACCATGTTCTCAGGATCGGTGGTATGTTCCTTTGGGGAGACAAACAAAAAAACTATATAATTGGTCGAGCCGGGTGTATACCATGTTCTTGGGATCGGTGGTATGTTCCTTTGGTGAGATCAATAAAATATTATCATTACTTCCTTCAAATTCAATAAATGGTTCAACCACAATGTTGTGTTCCTGGTAATAAGTGATCTGATCACAAGTTTAAGTTCTTTTTGTTCTCGGGATCATGCTCTCTTTAGGAACCTTTTGGCACAATCATCATTTGAACTTGTTGATCCACTTTTATCATTGTAAACGTTTAAAATTATCAAGTCTACTAGTATCCTATTGCTTTGAAGCACTCCTAACCATTAATTTTCACTAGTTAAGTCTGAAGCATGCCTTGTTTGGAGATGTATTTTACCAGGACATTCTTTACTCAATTCACTATTCATATTCTTGCTCTTGTCATATGCCTTTCTTAAGGACAAGCAGAGATTTGAGTGTGGGCGAACCTGATAAGTGCATTTCATATATATAATTTTGGCATACAAATTTACCATTTCTTGAGTTCTGGCCACCAATTCTTGCTATGAAATATAGAATAATTGAATGGAAATCACATAAAGGGATTGTTGACTAGTCACTTGTTTATTTTGCAGAGAAGTGCGACAAGGCACAAAATTCCTCTACTAATGGAGTCATGGGACCCGAGCGTGAAGGAATGAAGTAACCGAGGGGCAAAAGAAAGAGAGAAGGGACCTTCTTGTGAAGAAAGAAGAGAAGGAGGAGGGCTAATGTGTAAAGTTTGGAGATCAGGGAAGGGATCAAAATCCCTAGACTGCCTCCATTCCCCATTGGGCCTGGCTACTCAACTCTCTCCCTCACACCCCCTTCTCCACCTCCGGCCGCCGCCGCGGCCAGGCCGGCGTGGCGGCGCGCCACCAGCACGTCCCACCACATCACCACCTTGCACCATCCACCAGCGCCACCATTTTCTTCTCCTTCCCCGAATCCACCATCATCCATCCACACCGCCGCCACCAGCACCACATCGCTTCCCCGCACCTCGCGCCCCTGCTGCTCTTCTTCTTCTCCTACACCTTGCTGCTGCTCCTTCTTCCCTCGCCTTGTTGCTGCTTCTCTCCTCACGCCCCCTACTGCTGCTCCCTTCCCTACCTTGCTGCTGCTGCTCTCTTTCTCCCTCTCTATCTTCTCTGAATTTTCTGTAACAGGAGATGTGTAATGCTTTGTAATATTCAGATTTTAAGAGTGTTGGCAACCTGTAGCTTGTTCTGTTTGGTAGTTGTAATATATAATGCTTGACTTGTATTTCTGAAGGCTGTGAGAATTAATTGTCCTAGAAATCTTGCTCTGTGATTGAGTAATCTGCTAGTATAATTGTGTGCTCACCTTGTTTACTAGTCCCTGTGCTAGTTAACTTTGCATGTGTTTGATTTTCAGTCCTGTGTTAGCTCCAACATGTGTGATATATATATACATGTGTGTGTGCATGTGATGTGATATGTTCATGTTCTGTCCTAAAACCTTGTTTCTTCCTCCATGTTATATATATGATCATGCCCTTTTTTTAATTCCCTAGCCGTTTGATGATTGCTTGTGTTAGGATTTTTTTTCTCATGTAAAACGAAAATACCAAAAATATTATTGAAGATAATCTGAACCTCCTTTGCCTTTTTTGCATTTTCTTTGGTGACGATCTTTGGGTACAACCTTGTTTAGTGTAGGTTTATTTTCTTGCATTCATAATCTGAATTGTGTTACCTAGCTTTAGCCAAGCATGATCATCGATTTGCCTAGTCCGTGAGGAGAACACGACACTCGTAGTTTGGGGCGTAAACACCCCGCTATATTACAATTGATCAATGCATTTATTTGTGATTTGTTAGAATACTCTATGTGCTTCACTTATATCTTTTGAGCTAGGCAGTTGCTCTAGTGCTTCACTTATATCTTTTAGAGCATGACGGTGGTTATATTTTATAGAAATAGTTGCACTATCATCCCTCACTTAAATATTTTTGAGAGTCTAATCAATAGTAATGGCAATATGTACGGGCTATAAGACTAGTCCAAAAACGATAGGTATTCAAGGGGGATATAATAAAAACTTTCATGTAGATCACTAAATATGGAACGTATGGTTTAATGATATTGATGTCATAATATGAAAGGGTATAGGTTCATGATCATTGGTTAGTAGAAATATCGGTATTAAAGCTTGTTATTGACTTGTCATCTAAGTGTTGGTCATGGCATGGTGGGGAGGTCTGAGCATTTGTATTTCTGACTGAAATCCTTAAGTGCTGTTATAATTGGATGCGCGTGATGGTTAACTCTTACCAACCAATTCCCTAGGGGCATGCAGGTAGTACTTTGCTTCGAGGGCTAATAGGATTTCACAATAAGTATGTTAGTTCTTTATGACTAATGTGAGTCCATGGATTATACACACTCTAATCCTGCTGCAATTTGCTAGCCTCTTCAGTACCATGCATTACCCTTTCTCGCCTCGAGAGTTGGTACAAACTTCGTCGGCGCATCCAAACCAAGTGATATGATACACTCTATCACACGTAAGCCTCCTTATATCTTCCTCAAAACAACCACCATACCTACCTATTATGGCATTTCCATAGCCATTATGAGATATATTTTCATGCAACTTCCACCATTCCGTTTTCATGACATACATGTTCATTGCCATATTGCGCTAGATCATTGCACATCCTGGTACACTGCCAAAGGAATTCATATAGAATCATATTCATTAGTTTTATCGAGTTGTAATTGATAACCCACAAGTATAGGGGATCAGTTGTAGCCTCTTTCGATAAGTAAGAGTGTTGAACCCAACGAGGAGCTAAAGGTAGAACAAATATTCACTAGAGTTCTGTCGACCACCGATACAACACTATGCACGCTTAACGTTCGCTTTACCTAGGACAAGTATGAAACTAGAAGTACTTTGTAGGTGTGATATGATAGTTTTGCAAGATAATAAAGAGCATGTAAATAAAAAGTAGGGGCTGTTTAGATAAAGACACAACTAAGTTAGTATTAGTAGAGAGCTTTTTATCACTAGAAAGTTATTTGTCCATAGGTAATCGATAACTAGACCGGTAATCACTATTGCAATTTTATATGAGGGAGAGGCATAAGCTAACATACTTTCTCTTCTTGGATCATATGTGTCAGCGTTCTGGGAACAGGGGTCCCCAGACTTGCCTGCCTGCGGCCTGCGGCGTGGCTCAAGCGGGGGCCCAATGTAGCCCAGCTCCATCAGCTCAAGCTCAAGACCCTCGCAAGGGGCCAAGCCTCGCGGGGCGGACGACACGGAGCTTCCTCAGGAGCAGCCTCCTCAGGCAGGATCGTGAGGAGGCGGAGAGATCAAGCAGGGCACCTCCCGAGGGGCCCGTGATGCAAGCAATGACGATCGGAGGCCAGGCGGGTGCCAGGCGGGCGCCGGCCTGCGCAGTGTCCTTGTTTCCCTTTCGGTGCTAAGGGGGCAAGCACAGGCCAAGGCATCGGGCAAAGATTACCGTTTCGGTGCAACAAGACCAAGACCAGCAGAACGGCAGGATGAAGGTCATCGTGGAGCCCAGGGCGGCGTCACCGTCAGAGCCTTTGGCAGCCGAAGACCAACTTTAGTCAGGATAAGTGTACCAGATGTTCCCCTTCAAAATGGCCAATTGTTGGCGCCTTTCCCGCTCATTATTTGGGAAGAGGCCCAGGGCCTCCGCCTATAAATAGGACTAGCCACCCATAGGGTAGAGGCATCTAGAGATCAACCACAGAGAGAGAGAGAAGCGAGTGAACTCACCCAAGCAGTTCTCGCACCAGCTCAAGAACAGCCCCTCGCGAGGCTGTTCTCCCTTTGTACTATTCACTATCAGCCCCTGAGGCAATCCACCACACCACACACTGGAGTAGGGTATTACACCACAATGGTGGCCTGAACTAGTATAAATCTCGTGTCCCTTGTGTGTTCATCTTTCTTGCCTATATCTTTGCGAGACTTCGAGACGTGAGCTGGTAGGGGAGAGATCTTCGTGCACACCCTAGTGTTCGAACCTCAAGGGTCTGCCGGAACCCGAAATCCGACATTTGACGCGCCAGGTAGGGGTGCGCCGGAGTCCTCCTTCCGCCTCCACGCGTTTCGTTGCCTCGCCGTCCTGATGTCAAGTGACCCGACCGCCAACGTCGACCGCTGGGCGGCATGGCCCGTCCACGCCGTGCCGCCGGCCCAGGGCGACCGCAACCTTGCGCCTCAGGCAGCCCACGCTCCGTAGGGCACTGTGGGGTGCAGGCGACGCGGCCAAACGTCGCCTGCCCTCACACCGCGGCAGGTGCAGTCAGCAGCAAGAGCTTCGAACCACGCCGCGGCCACGGTGCTGCACACCCGACGGGAGCAGGCGAACTCCAGGGCCGCACTCACGGTAGCCCGAGAGCTGCCGCGGTGCCGGCTGCTGGAGGGCGGCCCTGATGTGCTACTGGAGCGAGTAGCCGAATTCCTGGACGCCACCGCCTCGGGAGCGCCTCCCTTCTGCGTCCAGTTGCCACCCCAGGTCCAGGGCGGGCCGTATGGCGGCCCCATACGTGCCCACACGACTCCGAGCGGACTTCAGGCCCATCTCAACGCCAACCCGGCCGTCAGCACCGGGTGCCAAGTCACGCTGGCCACACCCCTGGCCGGCGAAGGAGCGCACGCCGCGACCTTCAGCCTCGATGGGCCACCGCGCCATCACCCTCAAGACAATGCTCCAGGCCAAACTGCATGGCATGTGGGGCACTACGGCGAGAACCGTGGAGTTGTGGTGCCAGAAGCTTACGTGCCCCACATGGTGGATTGAGAATGTGCGTTGGAAGAGGACCACAACTCGTTCCTTGGGCTAGGCTGGGGCGAGGAGCCACCAGAAGCTGAGCTCTTTCAAGAGCCCCAAGAGGGCCTCGATGGCCGCGCCGGCGGCAGCAACTATCTGGTACCACTACTTCCTCAGGAGCAAACTTATGCTAACCATGGGTCGCAGGAGGTACAGGTCGCTGGAGCAGATGGCTGCCCCAATGCTGCAGCCTCCTACCCCTCGGGAGGAGGGCACCGGGGGCTGCAGGAAAGGGGCCAAGATCCGGGTTCGCCCCCGCGTCGCTCGGCAACAGGCACACTCCGGAGGTAGGCCCTCTGCCGGGGAGGTGCCACAAGGCCTGCCCCCGGCAGAGGACCCGTGGTCATCGGGGGAACCGTTGGCGACCGCTCTACCCCATTGGCGTCGTCCTTGGTTTCCGGTCACCGTCAATGGCGGTAGAGTGCGGTGCAAGGCGGGGCCCTCGTCTGGCGATATGAAGCAAGGCCGGTACCTGTGAAGAAGGCCCAGTGCTTGTGAAGCTCGCCTCCCCGTGACACTCTCACGTAATAATGAGTGGGGCTGTACACGCCCCGAAGTCTCCGGAGAGCCGCCCTCGGGCCTCGGGGGCTCCCGCCCATGCCCAGTGGCAGCACTTAGCTCCGTGCTGGTGAGAAGACGTCGAAGACTAGACTAGGTGCCGAACGTGGCTTTTTGCCTTTTGCCTTTTCCTCTGTTGACAAGTTTTCTTTGATTTGAATTTAATTTGGATTTGAACTTGAGACTTGCGTGTGTCTAGGGAAGGGGAGCTTAGTCTTATTCGAGCAATCTCTCGTGTTCTGGTTTCGACCTTACATCCAAGTTAGCGTCGGCTGCCTCCCCTCGCGAGCCCCTTGCGAGCCGAGCCAGACCAGGCACGTCTACAATCTGGACCGCTGTCGCCACACCCTCTCCGGAGGTTCTCACCGCAGGATCGACGGGACCATTCAGAAGACACTCGAGGCGTAGCAACCCCCACAGGCCCGCTTGGGACTCGTCGGGGTCAGGAGGTAAACAGGTCAGCTGACCCATCGCTAGGCCAGTGGCTAAGCTCACGCGCAGTGTTACACTTACAAGGATATTGTTCGCAAACCTTTACATGAGGGGCTTCCCCTCCCAAAATGCTCTTACAGTCTTCAGGCCAAGCCCGAAATTTCTTCACGCAGGGTAAACCACGGCGGACGCGTGATCAGTCGGACATATCTCTCGCCGTGTCATCTGGGGCGCCTCTAGAGGCGTCGCTGGAGTGGCTGGCATCGTCACCATCACCCCCCACACCTCCGCCAGCGCCAGGCGCGTCCACCACGCCGCCTTCATCGGCGGCCACGATCACGCCATCATCATCAGATGTGAAGGCCCTAACGAGGGCGTCCACATTGTCCTCCACCCATTGCGCCAGGTCGCCCTGGATGGCTTTGGGACAGGTGTAATGGCGGCGTCGAAATCGAAGTGGGGATCCATGTTCTGCAGGTGGCTGAAGACACGGGAGAAGGCATGCCCAAGCAAGGCTCGGCTCCTCTCCTCGACGAGCCAACGGGACCTCTCGGAGCGGTTCTCCAGGAGCGTCACCACGTCAGTGAAATATTGGAGGTTGCCGGCATAGTTGGTCTCGTGCGGCACCTCGGCAGTGGCCTCGCAAATGTTGCCCAGGGCCGTGCTAGCCCGCTCCCTGAGCGTTCTGAGCATGGGGGCGTACTCATGCTCCAGGACCCGCCTCTGGCGGATCTCGTCCTTGTTCTGCCGTGCGATAGCCTCGGCGCCATCAACCCTCTGTCGGAGAAGAAGCAGCTCGACGCGGGAAGAGACCAGCTCCGCCTGCGCTGCACCAATGGCAGCCGCGGAGGAGTCCGCACCCCACGTCACCTCGGCCAGTTTGGCCCTAAGGGCCGCGGTCCTACCTTCAGCTTCGGTCCTGATCAGCTCCAACCTCGCTTCGTATTGGCGCTCGCGACCCGAACGAGCTTCCACCACTCGACGGTCGACCTCCTCCTGGCTCAGGTTTCGCGCGCGGCGACATCATCCTCCGCCCGAGCCACCAGACGCTCCCTTGTCTCCAGCCGCTCAAGGTCAAGGTTGCGCTCGGCGGCCTCCAGCGTCAGCGCTTCCTCGCACTTCCGAAGCTCTACCTGGTCGACGGAGGCGTCCTTCAGCGACATGAGGGCCGCCTGGCGCAGTTCAACCTGCTCCTCCAGAGAGTTGCTCCAGGCTTGGAGCTCCCACACGCGCTCCTCCGCATCCTTGTGCCGTCGGTCTGCTTCCCGGGCCTCCTCGACGGCTCGGGAGCATACCTCTCGCGAGGCCACCAGTGACGCTTCAGCCTTCACGTTGTCAAGGTCCTGCTGGTGACGCGCAAAGGCAACAGCTACCTTCAGCTTGCGCCTCTATTCAGCAAGGCACAAGCCTTCGACCTTGAGGCACGCGTCTTTGCCAGCAAGCTCTGCACCGATCTGGCTTACTGCGTCCACCGCCCCCTGGAGGAATTCTTGGCGAAGGGTGCGGCGCTCACGAGCACGCCTGAGTACGTCTTCCGCGTCATCCTCCGCCACTGGCGAACCCGGAGGGCACTGGGGTGGCATGCCCCCTCCCGGCGCGGAGTCGGGAGCTGGTGCCCCAGCAATCGTCAGACGGGCCGTGCCAGGAGCCCGGCCTGGCACTGGTCCATCCCCAGAAGAGAAGCTTAAGACTGACATCAACCACTCACCGTTCACGATCAGGGAAGGAGCATGGGGCAAGCTGGTTATGCCCCAGGGGAACCCATGGAGGGAGGACAGCAGGCGCGCAGGATCCAGATGCCCGGCAGGATGGGCCACTCATCCGATTGGCCGAGCGGCAGGAGCGCCGCTCGAGCCCGGCATGCTCAAGGTCAGCAGCGAGGACGAGGATTTTGGGGGGATGGCTCCCTGGCCGTCTCCACGAACCCAGCAGGAAGGACCCTGAGAAAGCCGCGATCAGCTGCGAGAATAGAGAAATGAAGGAGCAAAGAAGGAAGAGGACTTACTCATCCATGGCAAAGTACTTCCTGCGCTCCAACAAGCGGCAAGGGCGATCTTCACCACCGAGGCCTCCTTCCTCTTGCGGAGGGCCTTGAAATCTACTCAAAATCAACCCAAGCGCTTGGCGTAGGGTGAGGGAGTCCCGGATAAGGGGGTATCCAGACAGCCGGACTGTGTACAGCGTCCGGACTATTGAAGCATGAAGATACAAGACTCAAGACTTTGACCCGTGTCCGGATGGGACTTTCCTTGGCGTGGAAGGCAAGCTTGGCGATCCGGATATTATATTTCCTTCCTTGTAACCGACTCCATGTAAACCCTATCCCTCTCCGGTATCTATATAAACCGGAGAGGTTGGTGCTTAGAAGGCCGACCACAATTACATTCATATCATCATATGCTAGCTCCTAGGGTTTAGCCTCTACGATCTTGTGGTAGATCGACTCTTGTACTACCCATATCATCAATATTAATCAAGCAGGAAGTAGGGTTTTACCTCCATCGAGAGGGCCCGAACCTGGGTAGACACCTATGTCCCTTACTTCTTGTTACCATCGGCCTTGACGTACAGATCGGGACCCCCTACCCGAGATCCGCCGGTTTTGACACCGACACAGGGGTCGGCTTGCGGCATGTTGGAGGCGTCGGGACGATCGGCGCTAATGGGACCGTCCTGAGGAGCACCACTGGGCACCACCTCGTGAGGGACGACCGGGGCCTCGAGAGCCATAGGCCGGAGCTCCTCGCCTGCCACTGCTCCAGGGTGGGCTTCATGAGATGTTGCCTCCGGAGCCCCGCGCGACATCTGCACCTCCACAACATCATCCTTTTCGGCTCCCCACAGTTCTCATCTCCCTGCTTCGTCACCTGGGACAGGGCCGCTTTGGGAAACTGGAAGGGCAACCACGGCGACAGGATTCTCGCGGGGCCCCCTGAGGCCAGTCGGGCGCAGTCCCCATTCATCGAAGCTGGGCATCTGCTTCACAAAATTGGCCCTGCCCAAACAAAGATACAGGAGGGCACCATCATGTCGGAGGCTGCCTGGGGAAGGGTCGCCAGTCAGGACCTTGAGCACCATCCTCAGTGCTTCAGGCGCCAGGTCCTCCTACTGGAGCCGCATGCGGTCCTTGTGCCCCGCATAATCCCACATTCGGCGAGAGTGGCGCTGGAGAGGAGCAATGCGACACTGAAGGAACTCCTTCACCACCTTGGGCGCCGTCACGTTGAGCGCCCTCAAGGTCTCGAAGCGGCGCCAGACGAAGACGAGCCGGGGGCTCACGAGCGCCTCATGAGCCCAGCCTGAGCTAGGAATAGCCGACGCGGTTGGGTGCGAGAGCAGGGGGCTGGGTACCCCAACGTCCTCATACAGCCACCGCTCCCTGAACTTGGCCTCAGAAGAAGGAAGGCCGAAGTCGATCCCTGAAGCAGCCGTCTCTGGCACGGCAAGAAAGCTCACATTCCTTGAGCATTGAGTAGGATCGCTCAGGTGCAAGGAGAAGAAATGGTTCAGCAGGGCAACAGAAGGAGGAATGTCCACCATTGCCTCGCAAACAAAAGCAAAGACAGCCAGGAGAGTAATGGACTCAGGTCTGAGGTGCATCATGTGGATCTGATAATGGGAGAGCACCACATTGAAGAAAGCAGAGACGCCCACAAGGCGTCGGCAAAGAATCGGACCTCTGCGATGACCCTGTTAATAGAAGCATGGGACGCAGGCCAGGCTGTGGTCTGGCCATACTCGTTGAAGGTGGTGGCAAGAGCAAAGCGGACCTTGCGCAGGGCCTCGGGATTGAGTATGATTGACCGATCGACGGCGGGGGCCGCCGCCGGAGGCGAGCGGGGCAAAGGCGCGGGCTTCTTCCCCTTTTCCTTCTTCGTCGACGCCATGGCAAGCAAGAAAGGGGAGAGCTCGAGTCGGATTGGAGGCGGAGGTTGAGGCTCGAGGGAGGAGGAAGGGCAAGAAGCGCGCGGGCGGCGAAAAGGGAGTAGCTGTGTGCAACCACGGGTCCACCTAGCTGGGCGCATAATGAGGCCTCGTGGGGAAGCGGAGACGCCCACGTCCAATCAACCACCATGCGGATCCCAAGGCCATAGGCTGTTGGGGCCCGTGGCGCTTCGCACTTGCCCCTTCGCTTCTTTGCTAAGCCAAGTCCGGGCGCGCCTTGGGCCCGGGGGCTACTGTCGGTGTTCTCGGAATGGGGGTCCCCAGACTTTCCTGCCTGCGGCCTGCGGCGTGGCTCAAGCGGGGGCCCAATGCAGCCCAGCTCCATCAGCTCAAGCTCAAGACCCTCGCGAGGGGCCAAGCCTCGCGGGGCGGACGACAGGGAGCTTCCTCAGGAGTAGCCTCCTCAGGCAGGCTCGCGAGGAGGCGGAGAGATCAAGGCAGGGCACCTCCCGAGGGGCCCGTGACGCAAGCCATGACGATCGGAGGCCAGGCGGGTGCCAGGCGGGCGCCGGCCTGCGCAGTGTCCTTGTTTCCCTTTCGGTGCTAAGGGGGCAAGCACATGCCAAGGCATCGGGCAAAGGTTACCGTTTCGGTGCAACAAGACCAAGACCAGCAGAACGGCAGGATGGAGGTCATCGTGGAGCCCAGGGCGGCGTCACCGTCAGAGCCTTTGGCAGCCGAAGACAACCTTTAGTCAGGATAATTGTACCAGATGTTCCCCTTCAAAATGGCCAATTGTTGGCGCCTTTCCCGCTCATTATTTGGGAAGAGGCCCAGGGCCTCCGCCTATAAATAGGACTAGCCACCCACAGGGTAGAGGCATCTAGAGATAAACCAGAGAGAGAGAGAGAGAGAGAGAGAGAGAAGCGAGTGAACTCACCCAAGCAGTTCATCGCACCAGCTCAAGAACAGCCCCTCGCGAGGCTGTTCTCCCTTTGTACTGTTCACTATCAGCCCCTGAGGCAATCCACCACACCACACACTGGAGTAGGGTATTACACCACAATGGTGGCCTGAACCAGTATAAATCTCGTGTCCCTTGTGTGTTCATCTTTCTTGCCTAGATCTTTGCGAGACTTCAAGACGTGAGCTGGTAGGGGAGAGTTCTTCGTGCACACCCCAGCGTTC
Organism: Triticum timopheevii; assembly: GCA_963921465.1. Taxonomy (NCBI): domain Eukaryota; kingdom Viridiplantae; phylum Streptophyta; class Magnoliopsida; order Poales; family Poaceae; genus Triticum; species Triticum timopheevii. Next base: position 106,778,395 of record OY997271.1, read on the forward strand.
GAACCTCAAGGGTCTGCCGGAACCCGAAATCCGACAATATGCACTTATGATTGGAACTCTAGCAAACATCCGTAACTACTAAAGATCATTAAGGCAAAACCTAACCATAGCATTAAAGTATCAAGTCCTCTTTATTCCCATACGCAAACAATCTACTTACTCGAGTATGTGCTTCTATCACTCACACCACCCACCATAAGAAAATCATGAACATATTGCAAACCCTACAGCGGGGATCCCTCACGCTTGTGTGACACGGAGAGCACCATAGGACAACACCAATAATAAAACATGCAACTCAAACCAATCATGATCATCAATCAACCCATAGAATAAAACGGATCTACTCAAACATCATAGGATAGCCATACATCATTAGGAAATAATATATAGCGTTGAGCACCATGTTCAAGTAGAGATTACAGTGGGGAGGAGAGGTGTTACACTGCTGCATAGAGGGGGAGAGTTGGTGATGACAGCGGTGAAGTTGTTGGTGTAGATCTCCATCATGATGATGGCCCCAGCGGCGTTCCAGCGCCACCGGGAGAGAGGGGGAGAGAGCCCCCTCCTTTTTCTTCTTCCTTGACCTATCCCCTATATGGGAGAAGGGTTTACCCTCTGGTCCATGGCCTCCATGGCGGTGGAGGGGCGAGAGCCCCTATGAGATTGGATCTCTCGCTCTGTTTCCTTCTGTTTCTGTGCTCCCAGATTCTGGCCTTTCACCATTTCTTAAATTCCCGGAGATCCGTAACTCCGATTCGGCTGAAATTTCAACACGATATATATCCGGATATTAGCTTTCTTGCGGCGAAAGAAGGGCCCTAACCACCTTACGGAGTGGCCACGAGGGCCAGGGGCGCGCCCTCCCCCCTAGGGCGCGCCCCCTGTCTTGTGGACTCCTCGGGCATCGTCTTGCATTGATTATTTTTTCCCCAAAAATCACATATATTCCAAAAAAAGATCTCTGTAAGTTTTTATCGCGTTTGGACTCCATTTGATATGGATTTCCTGTGAAACAAAAAACATGCAACAAACAGGAACTGACACTGGGCACTAGATCAATATGTTAGTCCCAAAAATAGTATAAAAAGATGCCAAAAGTATGTAAAAGTTGTAGAATATTGGCATGGAACAATCAAAAATTATAGATACGACGGAGACGTATCAGCATCCCCAAGATTATTTCCTGCTCGTCCTCGAGTAGGTAAATGATAAAAAAAGTTAATTTTTGGTGTGGAATGCTACCTAGCATAATCTTGATCATATAATCTAATCATGGCATGAATATTAAGACACGAGTGATTCAAAGCAATAGTCTATCATTTGACATTAAGACAATAAGACTTCAAGCATACTAATAAAGCAATCATGTCTTTTCAAAATAACATGGCCAAAGAAAGTTATCTGTACAAAATAATATATTCTGGCTATGCTCCATCTTCATCACACAAAGTATTCAAATCATGTACAACCTCGGTTTCAGCCAAGAAATTGTTTCATACTTGAGTATTCTCAAACTTTTTCAACTTTCACGCAATACATGAGCATGAGCCATGGGTATAGCACTATAGGTGGAATAGAATATGGTGGTTGTGGAGAAGACAAAAAAGGAGATAGTCTCACATCAACTAGGCGTATATACGGGCTATGGAGATGCCCATCGATATATATCATTGTGAGTGAGTAGGGATTGCCAGGCAACGGATGCACTAGAGTTATAAGTGTATGAAAGCCCAAACTGAAAACTAAGTGGGTGTGCATACAACTTGCTTGCTCATGAAGACCTCAGGCATTTGAGGAAGCCCGTCATTGGAATATACAAGACAGGTTCTATAATGAAAAATTCCCACAAGTATATGAAGTGACAACATAGGATACTCTCTCTATGAAGAACATGGTGCTACTTTGAAGCACAAGTGTGGTAAAAGGATAGTAGCATTGCCCCTTCTCTCTTTTTCTCTTATTTTTTGGTTTGTTTTTTTGGTGGGATTCTTTGGCATCTTTTTTTATTTGGGCTTCTTTGGCCTATTTTATTTGTATTTCCTCACACGGGGCAATGCTCTAATAATGATGATCATCACACTTTTGTTTACTTACAACTCAAAAATTACAACTCGATATCTAGAATAACATGACTCTATATGAATTCCACTGGCAGTGTACTAGGATGTGCAATGATCTAGCATAGCAAAGATATCAAAAAATGGACAAGCCATGAAAATATCATGCTAGCTATCTTACGATTATGCAAAGCAATATGGCAATGAATGCTCAATTCATGTATATGAAGATGATGGAAGTTGCATGGCAATATATCTTGGAATGGCTATGGAAATGCCATAATAATTGGCTGTTTTGAGGAAGGTATATGGTGGGTGTATGGTACCGGCGTAAGTTGCGCGGCATAAGAAGAGGCTAGCAATGGTGGAAGGGTGAGAGTGCGTATAATCCATGGACTCAACGTTAGTCATAACGAACTCACATACTTATTGCAAAATGTATTAGTCATAGAAACCAAGAACTACGCGCATGCTCCTAGGGGAAGGGTTGGCAGGAGTTAACCATCGCGCGATCCCGACCTCCACACAAAGGATGACAATCAAAAAATACCTCATGCTCCAACTTCGTTACATAATGGTTCACCATACGTGCATTCTACGGGAATCACAAACCTCAACACAAGTATTTCTACCAATCCACAATTACTCACTAGCATGACTCTAATATCACCATGTTTATATCGCAAAACTATTGCAAGGAATCACGCATATCATATTCAGTGATCTACAAGTTTCATGTAGGATTTTATGACCAACCATGTGAATGACCAATTCCTGTCATCTCTCTAAATAGATATAAGTGAAGCAAGAGAGTTTGATTATTTCTACAAAAGATATGCCCATGCTCTAACAAATATAAGTGAAGAAAAATAGCATTCTACAAATGGAGGTTTTCTATATGTAGAGAAACAGGCAATCAAAACTTCAAATGATATAAGTGAAGCACATGAAGCATTCTATAAAGCCATACTCAAAAGATATACGTGAAGTGCACATAGCATTCTACAAATCAACCAAGTACTATCTCATACCAGAATGTTGCATTACTAAAAATAAAAATAAAAGGCACACAACGCTCCAAGATTTACGCATATCATGTGACGAATAAAAATATAGCTCCAAATAAAATTACCGATGATCGTTAGAAGAAAGAGGGGATGCCTTCCGGGGCATCCCCAAGCTTAGTTGCTTGGGAGTCCTTGAATATTACCTTGGGGAGCCTCGGGCATCCACAAGCTTAGGCTCTTGCCACTCCTTATTCCTTCATCCATCGCGATATCACCCAAAACTTGAAAACTTCAATCACACAAAACTTAACAAAACCCTCGTGAGATCCATTAGTATAATAAACAAGTCACCACTTTAAGTACTGTTGCAAACTCATTCATATCTTGTTTTTGCATTTTAGCTACTGTATTATAACTTCTCTATGGCTGATACCACTGATAAAATTGATTATTTCATCAAAACTAGCAAAACAATGCATCGAAAACAGAATCTGTCTAAACAGGACACTCTGTAGCAATCTGAACATCTACCATACTTCTGCAACTCCAAAAATTCTGAAAAATTAGGAAAAAATAAACAATTTGTATATAAGTAATGTGCAAAAAGTTTCAGAACCATTTGACTTCCCAATAAAAAATGTAAATTCACGCGCTACAGCCAAAGTTTCTATTTTTGCACTGCACAAACCAAACATGCAATCTAATCATCCTAAAGGCAAATCTTGGCACATTATTTTTATAATACAAAGGATTTATACAAGGGGATAATTATTTTTGTTGAAAAGTTTGTGTAATTCAAGATTTGCAAAGTTTCCATGAGCATGAACAAAGTTCAAGGAGCTCCCCCACTTCAACGATGCTCGTCCTTCTTACTTTCACTTTTCTTTTTGAAAAGTTTTAGGTTCCCCACTTTTTTTTTCAAACTATATATAAGCACTCAATAGAAATAAATGACTCTCTAAAACTTCTGGGTTGTCTCCCTGGTAGCGCTTTCTTTAAATCCATTAAGCTAGGCATATAGTGCTCAAGTAATGGATCCACCTGGATCCCAAGGTATATCAAAGCCAATTTTAATTAACAATGATTTGTAATTTAGTAGTGAGCACAAAGTAATATATATCATGTATTGATGAAGTCTAACTCTCTTCCTATGCATCAGCATGTCATAAAAGAACAATTCATGCACACAAAGTAAAGGCCAATGCATAGTATAAACAGTTTCTTGCAATTTTATCATATTGGAAACATAGAGAGGCGGAGATGCAGTTCCTCTCTCATAATAATTGCAAGTAGGAGCAGCAATCACATGCATATTACATTCATCAAAATTATCATGTGCAACGGTAAAAGGCAGACAGTCAATATAATCCTTAATAAAAACAAACTTCTCTGATATAGTGTAGTTTGGAGAATTCAAAAAGATAATAGGAATATCATGTGTGGGTGCAATATCAATAGTTTCATTCTTAACATAAGGAACTATAGAAAGTCCATCTCCGTAAGCATAATTCATATTGGCATCTTGGCCACAAGCATAGCAATTATCAAGTTCATCAAAAAGGGATATTTTAAATGAATCAACAGGATCATAGCAATTATCATAGCATTCATCCTTCGGTAAGAATGAAGGGACATTAAACAATGTATGAGTTGTAGGGTTAGTCTCATTAGAAGGTGGGCATGGGTAGCTGATCCGCTCTTCCTCCTTTTATTCTTCGCTCTCCTCATCATCTCTTTCATCCAATGAGCTTAGAATTTCATCAATTTCTTCTTCCATAGACTCCTGCAAAATGTTACTCTCTTCTTCGACAGCGGAGGAGTCCTCAATATATGGTTTAACATAGGCATTAGGAGCATAATTATCATAACAATATTTAAGTATGGCAAAATTTCCAGATTTGTAAAGAGTAGCATCATACTTTTCAATCAAAGAAGCAATTTCATAGGTACCCCTAAAAGCAACAAATTCTTCAATTTGTTGAACATCATAGTAATTATAAACACCCTTAGCATACGGAGATACGATTCCGTTATCACTAAACTCACATTGGTAGGGAAGGTGTTTCTTAGGGTCTTCAGAACAACAAGTAAAATCATATATTTCACATAAATACCAAACATACCATTGCAAACGATGAATTTGATCCAGTAAAAGTTTCCCTTTTTGAGATAACCGGTGTCGCACATAACAAGCATGCTCATCTAAAGATTTGCCCTCAACTAAGCTAGTTGGGGTTTCAGCACGAGCACATAGGGATCGAAGATGATCCAAGTAAAAAGCTTCAACAGTATGATAGATTTTGGGTGGTTCTTCAACCATTGGTTTATTAGGAACAACTAATTTTTTTTGGTATTTTGCGTTTCCTACCCATAACTAAAGATAGAAAACAACTTAGAACAGAAAATAAAAACTACTTAGTGATAAAGCAAACAAGCACACACGAGAATATTCACCCCACGCTATTGCTCCCCGGCAACGGCGCCAGAAAAAGGTCTTGATAACCCACAAGTATAGGGGATCAGTTGTAGCCTCTTTCGGTAAGTAAGAGTGTCGAACACAACGAGGAGCTAAAGGTAGAACAAATATTCCCTCAAGTTTTATCGACCACCGATACAACTCTACGCGTGCTTAACGTTCGCTTTACCTAGAACAAGTACGAAACTAGAAGTACTTTGTAGGTGTGATAGGATAGGTTTGCAAGATAATAAAGAGCACGTAAATAAAATGTAGGGGCTATTTAGATAAAGACACAACTAAGTAGTTTTAGTAGAGAGCTTTTTGCCACGAGAAAGTTATTTGTCCCTAGTTAATCGATAACTAGACCGGTAATCACTATTGCAATTTTATATGAGGGAGAGGCATAAGCTAACATACTTTCTCTTCTTGGATAATATGCACTTATGATTGGACTCTAGCAAACATCTGTAACTACTAAAGATCACTAAGGTAAAACCTAACCATAGCATTAAAGTACCAAGTCCTCTTTATTCCCATACGGAAACAACCTATTTACTCGGGTCTGTGCTTCTGTCACTCACGCCACCCACCATAAGCAAATCATGAACATATTGCAAACCCTACAGTGGGGATCCCTCACGCTTGCACGACACGGATAGCACCATAGGACAACACCAATAATAAAACATGCAACTCAAACCAATCATGATCATCAATCAACCCATAGGACAAAATAGATCTACTCAAACATCATAGGATAACCATGCATCATTAGGAAATAATATATAGTGTTGAGCACCATGTTCAAGTAGAGATTACAGCGGGGAGGAGAGGTGTTACACCGCTTCATAGAGGGGGCGAGAGTTGGTGATGACGGCGACGAAGTTGTTGGTGTAGATCTCTGTCACGATGATGGCCCCGACGGCATTCCGGCGCCACCGGGAGAGAGGGGGAGAGAGCCCCCTCCTTCTTCTTCTTCCTTGACCTAACCCCTAGATGGGAGAAGGGTTTACCCTTTGGTCCATGGCCTCCATGGAAGCGGAGGGGCGAGAGCCCCTCCGAGATTGGATCTCTCTCTGTGTTTCCTTCTGTTTCTGCGCTCCTAGATTTTGGCCTTTCACTGTTTCTTAAATTCTCGGAGATCCGTAACTCCGATTGGGCTGAAATTTTAACGCGATTTCTATCCAGATATTAGCTTTCTTGTAGAGAAAGAAGGGCCCCAACCGCCTTACAGAGTGGCCACGAGGGTCAGGGGCGCGCCCCCTTGTCTCGTGGACTCCTCGGGCATCGTCTCACGTTGATTCTTTTTCCCAAAAATCACACATATTCCAAAAAAAATCTCTGTAAGTTTTTGTTGCGTTTGGACTCCATTTGATATGGATTTTCTGTGAAACAAAAAACATGCAACAAACAGGAACTGACACTGGGCACTGGATCAATATGTTAGTCCCAAAAATAGTATAAAAAGTTGCCAAAAGTATGTAAAAGTTGTAGAATATTGGCATGGAACAATAAAAAAATTATAGATACGACGGAGACGTATCAGTAATATCAAGTTGTAAGCAAATTAAAATATGACGATCATCATTATTTGAGAATTGTCCCAGTGAGGAAAGGATGATGGAGACTATGACCCCCCCACAAGTCAGGATGAGGCTCAAGACGAAAAATAAAAAGAAGAAAAAAGAGGCCAAAAGAGCCCAACAAAAAAAGCGAGAAAAAGAGAGAAGGGGCAATGTTACTATCCTTTTCCACACTTGTGCTTCAGAGTAGCACCATCTTCTTCATATAGAGAGTCTCCTGACTTGTCACTTTCATATACTAGTGGGAATTTAATTTTATAGAACTTGCCTTGTATATTCTGATGATGGGCTTCCTCAAATGCCTGAGGTCTTCATGAGGAAGCAAGTTGTATGCACACCCACTTAGTTTCAATTGAGATTTCATACACTTTATAGCTCTTCGTGCATCCATTGCATGCCAATCCCTACTCCCAGCATTGATATCGATTGGTGGGCAGGTCCATAACCCATTGGTCGGCCGCGTCGATGCGAGACTTTCTTCCCTTTTTGACTTCTCTTTATTGAGCTCTATCACCGCATTCTATTACACATATAGTGTTATATCTTTGGCTCATGCTCATGTATTGCATGTGGTTGAAAATGCTGAAGCGCACTAGAAGTACGATCCAATTGACTGGTTTGACACCGGGGTGCTCATGATTCATATTTATGCGATGAAGGCAGAGTCATGCCATGCTAACATGATAAAATGAGTGGGGATAACATTCGCTAAGGACTGTATATTTATAAAAAGTAATGATTATGCTTCTTATATTCATGGATATTCTTATGTTGATATTGTTACTTCATCGTTTGTCAATAATTATACTGTAAAGAGATTACATGATACACATTTAGGTAGCATTCAACATCAGATTCTGTTTCTATCATTTACCTACTTGAGGACGAGCATGAATTAAACTTGGGGATGCCGATATGTCTCTGATACGTCTCCGTCGTATCTATAATTTTTTATTGTTCCATGCCAATATTCTACAACTTTTACATACTTTTGGCAACTTTTTATACTATTTTTGGGACTAACATATTGATCCAGTGCCTAGTACGAGTTCCTGTTTGTTGCATGTTTTTTGTTTCGCAGAAAATTCATATCGAACAGAGTCCAAACACAATAAAAACTCATGGAGATTTTTTTTGGAATATATGTGATTTTTGGGAAAAAGAATCAATGCCGAGATGATGCCCGAGGAGTCCACGAGGCAGGGGGCGTGCCCCAGGGGGTAGGGCGCTCCCCTGACCCTCGTGGACACTCCGTAAGGCAGTTGGTGCCATTCTTTCGCAGCAAGAAAGCCAATATCCGGATAAAAATCGTGTCCAAAATACAGCCCAATCGGAGTTATGGATCTCCGGGAATTTAAGAAACGGTGAAAGGGCAGAATCAGGGAACGCAGAAACAGAAGGAAACAGAGAGAGAGATCCAATCCCGGAGGGGCTCTCACCCCTCCACCGCCATGGAGGCCATGGACCAAAGGGGTAACCCTTCTCCCATCTAGGGGGAAGGTCAAGGAAGAAGAAGAAGAAGAAGAAGAAGAAGGGGGGCTCTCTCCCCCTCTCTCCCGGTGGCGCCGGAACGCCACCGGGGCCATCATCGTGACGGAGATCTACACCAACAACTTCACCGCCTTCATCACCAACTCTCTCCCCCTCTGTGCAACGGTGTAACACCTCTTCTCCCCGTTGTAATCTCTACTTGAACATGGTGCTCAACGCTATATATTATTTCCGAATGATGTATGGCTATCCTATGATGTTTGAGTAGATCCATTTTGTCCTATGGGTTCATTGATGATCGTGATTGGTTTGAGTGGCATGCTTTATTATTGGTGCTGTCCTATGGTGCTCTCTGTGTCGCGCAAGCATGAGGGATCCCCGCTTTAGGGTTTGCAATATGTTCATGATTTGCTTAAGGTGGGTGGCATGAGTGACAGAAGCACATACCCGAGTAAGTAGGTTGTTTGCATATGGGAATAAAGAGGACTTGATACTTTAATGCTATGATTGGGTTTTACCTTAATTATCTTTAGTAGTTGCGGATGCTTGCTAGAGTTCCAATCATAAGTGCATATGATCCAAGAAGAGAAAGTATGTTAGCTTATGCCTCTCCTGCATATAAAATTGCAATAGTGATTACCGGTCTAGTTATCGATTGCCTAGGGACAAATAACTTTCTCGTGACAAAAGTTCTCTACTAAAACTAACTTAGTTGTGTCTTCATCTAAACAGCCCCTACTTTTTATTTATGTGCTCTTTATTATCTTGCAAACCTATCCAACAACACCTACAAAGTACTTCTAGTTTCATACTTGTTCTAGGTAAAGCAAACGTTAAGTGTGCGTAGAGTTGTATCGGTGGTCGATAGAACTTTAGGGAATATTTGTTCTACCTTTAGCTCCTCGTTGGGTTCGACACTCTTACTTATCGAAAGAGGCTACAACTGATCCCCTATACTTGCGGGTTATCAGTCTCCAATGCATCTATAATTTTTGATTGTTTCATGTTATTATATTATCAACCTTGGATACTTTATATTCATTTTTATGCTATTTTATATCATTTTTGGGAACTAACCTATTAACCCAATGCCTAGTGATAGTTGCTATTTTCTGCTTGTTTTTGGTTTTCTGGAAAATCAGTACCAAACGTAGTCCAAACGTTATGAAACTTTTTGACGATTTTTTTCTGGACAAAAGAGAACCTAGAAGCCTCGGGAGGAGTCCAAAGGACAAACAAGGAGACGACAAGGCAACCTTGTGGGCCCCATGTGGCTCTGTCTGACCTAATTCCACTTCTGTAAATTCTCAAATATTGGGAAACCCCCTAGAGAGCCACTTGAAACACTTTTTCCGCCAACGCAAGCTTCTGTCCTTTAGCAATCCCATCTGGAGGCCTTTTTCGGTACTCTACCAGAGGGGAATCGATCCCGGAGACCTTCTACATCATCCTTGCTGCCTTCCGATGATGCATGAGTAGTTCACCACATACCTATGGGTCCATAGCTAGTAGCTAGATGCCTTATTCTCTCTCTTTGATCTTCAATACAATGTTCTCCTCGATTGTCTTGGAGTTCTATCTGATGTAATCTTGTTTTGCAGTGTGTTTGTTGGGATCCGATGAATTCTGGGTTTATGACCAGATTATTCATTGAAACTAATTGAGTCTTTTCTGAACTTTATTATGCATGATTGTTATAGATTTGCATTTTGCTCCGATCTATCCATTTGGTTTGTCCAACTAGATTGATTTATATTGAGTGGGAGAGGTGCTTTATAATGGGTTCAATCTTGCGGTGTCCTCACCCAATGATAGAAGGGGTAGCTAGGCACACATTGTATTGTTGCTATTGAGGGTAAAATGATGGTGTTTATTCATATTGATTGGGTTTACTTTGTCTAAATCATGTCATCTTTCTTAAGGCGTTACTCTGTTTGCCATGAACTTAATACAAATGATGCATGCTGGATAGCGGTCGATTGGTGGAGTAATAGTAGTAGATGCAGGCAGGAGTTGGTCTACTTGTCTTGAACATGATGCATATATACATGATCATTGTTGTGAATACATCATAGTTATGCACTTCTCTATCAGTTGCCCAATAGTAATTTGTTTACCCACCGTATCTATGTGTTGAAGAGAGAAGCCTCTAGTGAAAACTATGCCCCCGGGTCTACTTTTATCATATTATAAAAACCCAAAAATACCTTGCTGCAATTTATTTACTTTTATTTTGTTTTGCAATTTATCTATCTACCTGTACAAGATTTAATCCTTGCAAGTAACGAGTTCAAGGGGATTGACAACCCTCTTGCCCGTGTTGGGTGCAAGTATTTGCTTTTGTGTGTGCAGGTGTTGTTCATGGGGCTTTGTGTGATTCTCCTATTTCTTCGATAAACCTTGGTTCCCATCGAGGAAAATACTTATCTCAACTGCATTGCATCTCCCCTCCTCTTCGGGGAAAATCCCAATGCCACTCACAAGTAGCAGTGTGCCAGGGCTCCCATGATGGCAGTGTTGCAGTGGATGGTCACCGGATCTATGCGGCTAGATCTGGGGCAAAGGCTGTTGGGGCGGTGCCCAGGTTGTTGGTTGGATTTGTTGGGACAAATCCGGGTGAAAAATAGTGTTCGGCCGGTAGCCGGAGCAGGTGAGGGCGACACCCTTGGCATCGTTTCCTTCATGACGGCAGCATCGAGGTGAAGCTCCCAACTCCTTCCGCTACCTTCAGGGGAAACCCTTATTTGTTGATCAGATGATGGCGGTGCTCTTGTGTTGTTCCCTCCTTGGAGACGTCATTCTTCAAGGTGTGCATTGGCTCGAGTGACCAGTGGATGGTTTCAGCGGTGGAATGGCATTTCATGTGCATGCATCGATGATGTGGAGTCTCGACGGAGTGGCAGAGCAGGGTCTCAACGGTGGATGTGTGATGATGGATGCGCGTAGGGAGGTGGCATTGTCTGGCGCCATGGTGGCGTCGATGGTAGGCCTGGCAATCGATGCGTCAATACCTGCTCTGAAGATGGATCAGTGGATGACATCGGCGGTGGCTTCTAAGAGTGCGCCAGACCGATTTGTGCCCGATACCTGGCAATGCGACTTGGTTGGGGTCTCTGGATTTAGATGTTAGGCTTTGGTGCGAGGACTTTGGTATTCGACTCGGACTATCGGCACCCCTTCATCAAGTGGATAGGAGTTGCGATAGATGTTGCCAAGATGGTGGCTTTAGACTTACTAATGTATTACTTTGTAAGGTCTTTGTGAATAATTAATAAAATGGCTGCATGCATCGTCCAGATGTGGAGGCTGGAGGTCATCCTCCTTTTTTAAATGTCATCTTGCTCAAAGCGTTACTCTGTTTTTCATGAACTTAATACCATAGATACATGCTGGATAGCGGTCGATTGGTGGGGTCAAAGTAGTAGTTGCAGGCAGGAGTCGGTCTACTTGTCACGGACATAATTCCTATATACATGATCATTGCCATGAATAACGTCATAACTTTGCGCTTTTCTATCAATTGCCCAACAATAATTTGTCTACCCACCGTATGCTATTTTTATGAGATAAAGGCCTCTAGTGAAAACTATGGCCCCCGGGTCTATTTTAATTATATAAAAAAACCAAAAATACCTTGCTGCAATTTTCTTTTTATTTATTTTACTTTGCAATTTATGTATCACCTATTACCAGATTTGATCCTTGCAATTAGCGAGTACAAGGGGATTGACAACCCTCTCGCCTGTGTTGGGTGCAAGTATTTGCTCTTGTGTGTGTAGGTACTGTTGACGGGTGTTTGCGTGGTTCTTCTTTTGGTTCGATAACCTTAGTTCTCTACTGCGGGAAATACTATCCGTTACTATATTGCTTCACGCTTCCTCTTCAGGGAAAATCCCAGCGCAGCTCACAAGTAGAAGTGTTCAGGTTGCAACAAGCATCTAAGCAATGTAAACTAACTAGTCATGTGAATACTAGAATGAGATGAGATCAATCTATGCAAAAGGGGTCGCAAACTAGTTGTTCAAGAAGTGATCCCGAACACCTCCCTACGATTTCAACCATCACCCCATTGTGTCCTCTTCTTGCTTGCATACCCTCAAGAAGAGACAATCAAGGCTCACACTCATTGATCAAGTTTTAGTCATTAATTCACGTTATATATGGTTGAAATTATAAATTTCAAAGTCATCTGTAACTGCGGACATGCTTTTCTGAAAGATTTGACCATGCAGGGGTGCTCCAGCTTTCCATTATACATTCCGCGTGCATACCCTATTCCAACCGGGACATGGCTCTTAGAACCACTGTGTAAACATGAATGTGATCCGGAACTTCGGAGCTAACAAGTTCCTCTAGCTAATGTCAAACTGATCCAGAAGACCTCCCGATGGGTCAACATCTGAACCAGAGCAGAATGTATATCTAGATCCAGTCCCAGTCGGATGGGAAGGTTTATGATAGGCAAACCCGGTTTCCTGTGGTGGCACCGCAGGCCGCCCAGTGAAGACTAATTCTTTCTAGTTCCTAGCCCAAGTTATTTCAAAGATACCTCAGGTTGATCACTCCCTATACAAGTTTTTGGCTTCCAATTGATAGTACCTATGTTGGGTCCTCTAGAAGAGTGCAATGCTAGATAAAGGATGTCAAAGGGGGGCCATAACCCCCACACACAGTAGGATCCGATAATCAAGGAACATAATAACCAGTTTCTTGGTACTTAAGGTTGATCAGAGTGGAAGGAAACACCGGGGCAAAAGCCTAAGGCTTCCACCCTTAGCTAAGTATATAGTCAAGATTAAACAATTGAGCATGATAATAATGATATTCCAAAGATATTCATGTTGTCATATGTATGCACATTCACTTGCAACTAGCAAAGCTATAAGAGGGGTTGAGCAGGCTCTAACATAGGCAATCAAAGGTTTTGTTAGGTAGTGGAGGTTAAAGCCTATATCATGGCAGTTGGGAGACCTTAACAAAGTGGTAGGTAACGAGACCAAACAATAACATCGAGACACCTAGCAAGCAAATATAGTAATAATATTCAAGGTAATGGTCATCCTTGCCTGTTATATCGCTTTGAAGAAGATCATTTATCCAAACTTCAAAAGTGTAGTCAAACGATATCCTCACACTTCTTAACGTTACTGGAAACTATTGATAAGAACCAAACCAGAAAGAAGCAAACGATTTGGTGAACAAATAATCCACGATTGAAGCTCAAACATAAACATGGCATGGCAAAGGCAAGTCAAGCAATTACTACATATTAAGTGAAGCTCGATACGTAACTAGTTTCACATGGACAAAACTCCACATTTAGAGAAAGGTTTCATCCCGTTTATTTAATCAATAATATTAAATGTTATTAAACATGTTAAATAGTGAAACATAAGTAAACTACCCTATCTACGCATTTAAATGAGGCGGGAAAACAATACATAGCATGCCCCCAAAACACCTCATGGGAAATAACAGATTAATTAATGTTCTGCCCTAAACAATGTTTTAGATATTTTAAACAGGAAAAGTAAACTATTGCAATCTATGCATTTTTCTGGTCTAATTACATATATAATTACTTTATTCCGTGTTATGGTTAATTAGTTATCAATTAAACCATTCAACAATGTTATTGGATCACTCTTAATTCAAATAGAAAGTTAAATATTTCTATCATGGGTGAGAGGCACATATCTAGAATCTACATGAAAAGCTAAGCAAGTTACATATACAACTTATTTTAAGCTGACGAACGATTAAATCACTATGAATTTAAGCAAGTTAGAGCATTTTTATGTAATTTTTAAATGTTCAGTCACCGTGCCGGAACTGGGAATAACCGGGCAAACTATATGGGTGTCAGATATTACATAGTGCATAGAGTGTGAGTTACAGTTCTGCGCTCATTGGGCTAGGCCCATCTGCAGAGGCCAGAAGAGAATAGTAAATAGTGCCCAGGGAGCAGATAGGAAGGCGGCGGTCACCTAGGACCCACTGAACCGGTTTATATATTTTTAATAGCTAGATACATTTTTCTAGTTGTTTGGGTTTGCATCTTTGAGGTTATCTGTAGTTGTAAAATTTATAAGTCACACAAAAAAGAGGTTAAATTTATAAGAATAAGATCTCAAATCGAGGGTAATTATTTAGGTATTGATTAATAGCTATACATGGGCGAAAAATGTATTGTGGCTGGCTTAATGATTTGATGGTGTGTTACATTGAGTGAGGTATATTCAAAATTCTTGATCGTGGTAAAATTAAGGAAGATTTTCAGAAGGATGGTAGGGCATTGCCATTACCTAGGTCTTCTAGACACCATTGAAAGTTTCATTATAGGTATGTTTCAGATTATCGAGTAAAATCTCTCGCTGTGTTGCGTTAGTCGGATTTGATATGCCTTGTGGAAAATATTTTAGGCTACCTTTTGCACATGCTTGGTGATAATTGATAAAAAATACAATTATTTATATGCCCATATATGAATCTCGGAGGGTTATTAGGAAAATTTGACACAGGGGTTTGATATTTTTAATATCTAGATACATTTTTTTAGTTGTTTTGGTTTATATCTTTGAGGTTATCTATAGTTGGTAAATTTATAAGTCATGCAAAAAGAGGTAAAATTTATAAGGTTAATATCTCAAATCCAGGGTAATTATTTAGGTATTGATTAACAACTATACATGGGCAAAAAATGTACAATGGTGGTCTACACGCGTCGCGTCCATCTATGTGACGATGTAGTAGTAAATTGATAGCTAAAAATGACCAAGGTTAAACAAAAAATGTCCGGGTTTCCATGCTGCCTGTATTGATTCTTTGATCACTGGTCCATGCATGTTTACTCCTGGACAGTGACGCGGGATATAGTTGCAACTGATTCAAATAGTGTGTTTTCATTTACCGCTAAGATCTTTGGAGATTTTCTCCTTTCTATAGTCACTACTAATTACAAGGATTACTAATATCCATCTTTAGCGTCGTCGTTGCTCTTTTTATACTGTGACCTCATAGACTTCGTTTCACATCCCACCTTACGAGTTTTTCTCGCCTTCGTTGATCCTATCTAAATCCAAGCCTTAGACACTAGTGGTTAATCTTTGTCAAGCCGAGTGACACCACAGAGGCCATGGACGTCAAGTACCCCAACGTCTCTGTCAACAAGGCGAGGCGGGTGGCCATGGTGCCGGCGGTGGAAGTGGTGAAGTACAAGGAGTGCGGCAGGAACCACGCGATGGCTAGCGGCGGGCACGCCATGGACGGCTGCAGGGAGTGGATGCCGTTGGTGGCCTCAACCCCGCCGATGCATCGTCGTACAAGTGCGCGACCTGCGGCTGCCACCGCTACTTCCACCGTTAGGTGATAACAGAGAGGTCGCCGGCCAGGGCGGCGAGCGTGTTCCATGGCCCGCCGCAGCGTAGGCAGGAGATGCCGTAGGACCAGCTCCCTGGGGTCGACTCTGACACCGACTCAGATGACATTGAGTACGACTTGGAAGGCATGGAGTATGAAGATGAATGCTCCATGTCCCCAGCACTGCAACCTCCACCCGCGTACCATCCGACGCCAGTGGCGCAACAGCCGCCTGCGTACATCTCTTTGGCGCGACACAGCTGCCCACCGGGGGGACCACAGAGCCAGAGGCTCCCTACCCAGCTCTCTCCGAGCAGAAGTTGTGAATGCAGGAGCTAGCGAGGCGCCCGGGGTGGCGCCTGCAGAACCACAACAAGGGCATCGTAGACGCAGGGTGCCACAACATCGACGTCAGCAGGGATGTCTTCATGGTCTAGATGCACAACAAGAAGCTCAACAAGCACCCCAGTGGACACCGTGCCTCCGCCCGCGCTGGACCATCCCTTCTCCCTCGACCACCGTCACACCGCCAGTGTCAGATTAAATCATATGTGCGCGCCTAGTTTCTCTGCCATGGCAACATTTATTTGTTCTGCTGTCATGGGATGTTTTTCGGCTGCCATGGCGAGCCTTTTTTATGTTAGTGTTACTAGCACACATGCCCGTGCGTTGCAACGGGAGGATAAAATTACATGCCTCTAGCTTAATATAAGAATGCATCAAGGCCCCCACATGTCTGTATTCTCTAGTTCAACATTACACCCTTTAATTAGAGTCAAACCAATATATTCTTTTTTATTGACACGTGCCCATAATTTGTTTCAATTATAATTTACCACCATATTTTTTTATTGACGCATGGAAGCTACCACTGTCAATAATTTATGGTGTTCCTTATTCTAAATAAGCCGACTTAGCTTGATGCACCGGATGCGGAGCAGGCCTAGTATGAGACTAATCGAACTCACTACCTTAAAGACCCGACCACATGTTGCGAACCACTCAAACAAATGCGCTCTTCTAACCAATGGTTAGCGTTAATATTAAAGGATCTAATGCAACGTCAGATTCAAAACTTTTTTTGAACTTTTAAAAAGCTATTAACTATGAAATGCCAAATATACTTGGCAACATGAACAATTTTCCAAATTACGATTTTTTTAAAAATCCACACAATTTAAAAAGATGAACAAAAAATTTGAACGGAACATTTGTTGAAATTCACAAACATTTCTTAAAAGGATGAATATTTTATAAAAATACGGTTTTTTTGAAGTTATGAACAATTTTTGGCAACGGGAACATGTTTTGAACATATGGAAGAAATTTAGAAAATGTGTCTTGTAATGCATAAATTATTTTCAATATCACTAAAACAAGAATATTTTTCAAATTTGTAACATTTTTAAATCTTGAACAAATTTGGGAAAACCCAAACATTTTCCAAAAAATGGGAACAATTTTTAAAATTCTGAAAAAATCAGAATGACAAAATTTAAAATTTCAAACATTTTTTAAATAGGGACGCAATTTTGGAATTCATAACATGAACTACCGAATATACTTGGCATTGTGAACAATTTTCCAAGTTTTGAACATTTTTTGAAAATTCCATACATTTTTGGACAAAGCAAGATTTTTTTTTTGAAAAGATCATTTCCTGAAATTCGCATACATTTCTTAAATACATGAACATTCTTATAAAAATATGAATGTTTTTACGTTGTGAACAATTTTTTAAATGGGAAGATGTGTTAAACATGCTAAAGAATTTTAGAAAATGTGTTTCTTTAATGCAAACATTCTTTTCAATTTTTAAACCTATACATAAATCAAGAATATTTTTCGATTTTGGAACATTTTTTAAATGCATTTGTTTAAATCTTGATTTTTTCTGAAAAATACGAACATTTTACTAACAACGGGAATTTTTTTAAAGTTTGAACATATTTTGGCACGACAAAAAATAGAAACCTTTTTGTAATTCGTAACTTTTTACGAAATTGTGAATAAAAATTGAAACTGCAAACATTTTTTGAAAATTATGGAATTTCAGAAAACAATTAAAAATATACTTGCAATGGGAAAAATAAAAGAAACAGGAAATAAAAGGAGAAAGAAAATTTGAAACAAAAAGCAAACAAAAATGGGCCGCCGTGTCTTGGTCGCCCTGTGCGTAGCTAAAACTATATGCCGCATTGAGCGGAAAATAGGATTTTTTATTGCTACGTGGGCAGGAAAAAAGGGCTGAGTTTACTGGGCCATAGGGCGCGCGGCCCACGTACGAAATTCTCCACAAATCTTTTTTCCTTTGGTAACAGACGGAGTACAAAAGTTTAGTACCACCCTCGAATAGTAACAAAAATATTTTAGTGGTGAACGGATGAAAAAATTGGAGAAATGCACCTTGCTTTATTAGTAGGTATAGATTTGTTGGTAGGCTCAACAACTTTGAGGGATTCTCGTGGGCCCACTCAATCCGTTCGTGAGATGGCATGAACCCGTCAGGGTCGTGTGCATTGCACATTTTCCTTGTACCAGAAAAAAGGAGGTGAACGTAAGGAGAAAAGTCATAATTGCACGCGGCACAAAATTCTATGTGTCTCTGTTCTTCGTGTTCATCGAGCAAGGTTGAGCTGTGTGTGAGAGAGAGGAGATTGCCAACAATTGGCATCAGGGCCTTGTTACGCGATGGGAGACGACCACAAACTCAAGGGGCAGCAACCCGCCTCGGTAACACTGAGAGCTAAGATCATCAGCACTGACTAAAGATCTAGGGCAGATTGTGGAGATTCAGGTGGTGAACGAGGGAGGGGGAGGCATGCCCCTGCCCATGCTCACACGTGCCAACTATGAAGACTGAGCCCTTCTGATGGAGGTGATTCTCGAGGGCTGCTGGGAGTGATCGAGATTGCCACCACCGTTCGGAGCAACGACCAGCTAGTCCTTGAGGCAGTCCTTCATGGCATTCTGCCGGAATGATTGCGACACTCATCACCAAGCCCATATAAAAGGACGCCTAGGTCGCATGAGTACGATCTGCCTTAGAGTGGCACGCGTCCGTGAGGCCAAGTTCGCAATGTTGTCTAAGGATAACAACGACATCCGATTCCGACTGCGAGAGGGTGGATGACTTTACCCGTATGCAAACCCAATGTTTATTTAAGGAATGAATATATTTTCCAAGTACATGCCAAATGGCCAACAGTATAGTTGGCATGAATTTGTGTGGTCTCAGAATTGTGTAGTAAGGCTACGTTTCAAATTTCATCCAAAACAGAGTCCATTTACTACGCAAACCTTTAGATATGTGTGGCATATAGTTGGTCTATTAATAAACGTCTGTGAATAAAACTCGTTGTTGGGTCAAAACCACCTAGTGCATAGCCCAGAACCCACCTATCTCTACCTTCCTTCCTTCCGATCTAGCCACATGATCGCTATCCGGCGGTTGAGAATATCCAACACCGTCCCACCATTCCTATATAAAGACCACTAGCACGTATAATCATGGGCCAGGGGTGTGCCTCCCCCGCCCTCACGCACCATTCGAGGCTCCACGATCTTGCCCCAATCTTAGTCAATGCTGGTGATTTTAGCTCTCGGCGTTGGGGGGGGGGGGGGCGCTGCCCCTTGAGTTTGTGGTCATCTCCCATCATGTCACAAGGCTCTGATGCCAATTGACGCCAATCTCCTGTCTCACACACGCAACTCAGCCTTGCTCGATGAACACGAAGAATAGAGACACATGGACTTTTTGTGTCGCATGTAATTACGACTGTTCCCATTTCTTTCACCTCCTTTTAATCTGGTACAAGGAAAATGTGCAACGCCCACGACCCCAATAGGTTCATGCCATCCCACGAATGGATTGAGCACGCCACGAGAATTGCTCAAAGTTGTTGGCCTACCAACAAATAGTGCTGACATAAAAAAGGCTTGCCATGGCAGCCGAAAACCATCCCATGACAGCAGAACGAATAAATGTTGTCATGGCTACCAAACGTTGCCATTGCAGAGAAACTAGGCATGCACACAAGATTTAATCTAACTCTGGTGGTGTGACGGTGGTTGGGGGAGGCGGGATTGTCCAACGGTGGCGGAGCCGCGGTGGCCGCTTGGGTACTTGTTGTGCTTCTTGTTGTGCATCCAGACCATGGAGACATCCCTACTAATGCCGATGTCATTGCACCCTGCATGGACGATGTCCTTATCATGGTTCTA
This sequence comes from Triticum timopheevii, assembly GCA_963921465.1. Lineage (NCBI taxonomy): Eukaryota > Viridiplantae > Streptophyta > Magnoliopsida > Poales > Poaceae > Triticum > Triticum timopheevii. Next base: position 106,798,577 of record OY997271.1, read on the forward strand.
CCGGGCCATGCCAGGCGCTCCACCAGCTCTTGCATTCTCATCTTTTGCTCAGCAGTGAAAGTGGTGTGGGACCACTTCATCGCTGGCATAGCCTTGTGGGGTGGTGGTGCCGTCCCCGTTGAGAGTTGGGCAGGGAGCCTCTAGCTCTGTGTGTTGGAGATATGCCCTAGAGGCAATCATGTATGATGATATGTCCTATGTGTTTATGAATAAAGATAGTCCTTGAACATTATCAATGATGTGTATCAGCAAGTACGTGATTTGTTTGTGGGACTATGCATTGTATGATGACTATCTTAAAAGGTCCCTAGTCGAAAGGGTTGTGTGGATGCACAGCCGACTAGACTAGCATATGACACGGTCGATGGCTTGGTCTCACTAGCCATGGAGCATTGGATGCTAACTGATAATATGGACTCATAAGGATCTGGTTGGACTCGACGTAGTCGGATCCGAGTCAAGATAAGGTTCAAGTCGGACAGACCCTACTATGAGACGCGGCGATATGTCATCTGTGAGTCTATAGTACAACATACGTTCTATGTCCTAAGACCTGAGCTGGCGCATGTCCTCGGGATGGTGACAGATCTGCTCTGGGCCGACCAAGCGCTACTCCATGACTGGGTAGTTACAAAGGTAGGTTTCAGGCTTGTCAGATCCATGCTGCGAGACATGATCGAGCAAGATGGGATTTGCCCCTCCGATCAGGAGAGATATACTTTGGGCCCCTCATGTGATCCGACCAAGATAAGCATGGCCATGCAACAAGGATTATGAGATAATCAGGTTTGTGGTCGGCATCACTGAAACGAGAAAGAGTTCGGGCTAGCAAAAGGATGACAGACTTGCCTTGATCCCGACAACATATACCGTGTGGCAAAAGGAATAGAAGTGTGATGTATAGGTTCGCTAACCGGCTTCATTGTCTACTTGGTGGTCGGCACGCCATGCTAGAGGCCGCTACCATCCGAGTAGGTTGGAGGTGATCTGAACTGCAACCAAGCCGACTTGAACCTAAGGGGTCAAGCGCTTAAGGGAAGGAACCTGTGAGGCCGGATCAGACTCCACGAGTCAGATGTGATCCTACTCGGACTCGGATCTCGACCGAACAGATTTTGGGCTTTAGGGTCCGTGCAAAGCCCAAATTTTGAGCCTGCAACAGGCGCCTATGTAAAGTGGAGGTGCGGCACACTCATTTGATTGATCGCTTCAGCGCTGTCACTAGGGATTGCATGTGTTACAAATAGCCACCTCCACTCGCTGCCGACTGTGTGATCGGACCTAGTAGTCCATCGCATGGTGTTCCTCCTGCATGCGTGGATACCATTAGAGGCGGTGCACTTGCGCTGCTCTGGCCAACCTGTACGCGGGATCCAACTACCGGTTGTTCGAGGGAGATCAAACGAGGAGGAGACGATTGCTACTTCTTGAGCTTGCGTTGGTTTTTCCCTTGAAGAGGAAAGGGTGATGCAGCAAAGTAGAGATAATTATTTCCCTCAGTTTGAGAACCAAGGTATCAATCCAGTAGGAGACAACGCACAAATCACCGAATACCTGCACAAACAACCAAACAAACTTGCACCCAACGCGATAAAGGGGTTTTCAATCCCTTCACGGTTACTAGCAAAAGTGAGATCTGATAGAGATAGATAAACGATAAAGTAATTTTTTTTGGTATTTTTGGTTTATAGATCGGAAAGTAAAAGATTGCAAGAATACTAGATCGGAAACTAATATTGTAGATCGGAAACTTCTATGATAGAAAATAGACCCGGGGGCCATAGGTTTCACTAGAGGCTTGTCTCAATATAGCAAATAATATGGTGGGTGAACAAATTACTGCCGAGCAATTGATTGAAAAGCGCAAAGTTATGACGATATCGAAGGCAATGATCATGAATATAGGGATCACGTCCGTGTCAAGTAGACCAAAATGATCCTGCATCTACTACTATTACTCCACACATCGACCGCTATCCAGCATGTATCTAGAGTATTAAGTTCATAAAGAACGGAGTAATGCATTAAGTGAGATGACATGATGTAGAAGAATTAACTCAAGCAATATGATGAAAAACCCATGTTTTTATCCTCGATGGCAACAATACAATACATGCGTTGCTGCCCCTACCATCAATGGGAAAGTACACCGCAACATTGAACCCAAAGCTAAGCACTTCTTCCATTGCAAGAAAAACCAATCTAGTTGGCCAAACCAAACCGATAGTTTGAAGAGAAGTACAGAGATACAAAATCATGCATATAAGAATTCAAAGAAGATTCAAATAATATTCATAGATAAGTTGATCATGAATCCATAATTCATCGGATCTCGGCAAACGCACCGCAAAAAAGTATTACATCGAATAGATCTCCAAGAACATCAAGGAGAACATGGTATTGAGAATCAAACAGAGAGAAGAAGCCATCTAGATACTAGCCATGGACCCGTAGGTCTGTTGTAAACTACTCACGCTTCATCGGAAGGGTAATAGAGTTGATGCAGAAGCCCTCCATGGTCGAATCCCCCTCTGGCAAGACGCCGGAAAAGGCCCCTAGATGGGATCTCACGGGTACAGAAGGTTGCGGCGGCGGAAAAGTGTTTTCGTGGATGCCTCTGTTGGTTTGGGGATATATGGGAATATATAGGCAAAAGAATTAGGTCAGGAGGGTCAGGAGGGGCCCATAAGGGTGGGGGCACACCCTACCCCCTTGGGCGCGCCCTCCGTCCTTGTGGCCGCCTCGTGCTCCTCCGACTTCATCTCCAAGTCTCCTGGTTGTCTTCTGGTCCAAGAAAAATCACCGCGAAGGTTTCATTCCATTTGGTATTCCTTTTCTGCCAAACTCAAAAACAAGAAAAAAAATAGGAACTGGCACTAGGCTCTAGCTTAATAGTTTAGTCCCCAAAATAATATAAAATAGCATATTAATGCATATAAAACATCCAAAACAGATAATATAATGGGATATTTACATCTATGCCCTTAACTCGAACCCACTACTCAGTTTTCCCCCTAATTTTTAGGTATCCTCAGTTTTGCCCCTCCGCCATTAGTGTCACTTATATAAATGCCCTTTTGCGCCATTATCATCTGGTCAAAGGACATTCACCATCCAGAAAAAAATAGCAAAAAAATCTGAATTTTTGTGGGATCGAAGATAGTCATGTCCGCAAGGCACGTGCAAATTTTTGTGCCGTTCGGACACCTTGGGAGCTCGTGGCAAAGGAAATCATAAATTTTGTACGCATGTGAACAGTAAATTTGGAAAAATAGAAAAAAAATCAAAAAAATATGAAATTTTGTGGGACTGAAGATATTTAGGTGCACAAGATGTGTGCACATTTTTGTTGCGTTTCGACATCGTAGGAGCTCGTAGGAGCTAAACTTTGTTTTTTTTCTCCACGAGCTCCTACGATGTCCAAACACAACAAAAATGTGCACACATCTTGTACACCTAAGTATCTTCGGTCCCACATTTTTTTCTATTTTTTTGATTTTACTGTTCACATGCATACAAAATTTATGATTTCCTTTGCCACGAGCTCCCAGGGTGTCCGAACGGCACAAAAATTTACACGCGCCTTGCGGACATGACTATCTTCGATCCCACAAAATTTCAGTATTTTTTTATTTTTTTTCTGGATGGTCAAAGTCCTTTGACCAGACGGTAACGACACAAAAGGGCATTTCTATAAGTGACACTAACGGTGGATGGGCAAAACTGAGCATACCTAAAAATTAGGGTCAAAACTAAGTAGTGGGTTCGAGTTAGGGGCAGAACTGGAATTGGCCCTAATATAATATCATGGAACAATAAAAAAAGTATTGATACATTGGAGACGTATCAAGCATCCCCAAGCTTAATTCCTGCTCATCCTCGAGTAGGTAAATGATAAAAACAGAATTTTTGATGTGGAATGCTACCTAACGTATTTACCCTTGTAATTTTTTATTGTGGCATGAATGTTCAGATCCGTAAGATTCAAAACAAAAGTTTAATATTAACATAAAAACAATAATACTTCAAGCATACTAACAAAGCAATTATGTCTTCTCAAAATAACATGGCCAAAGAAAGCTTATCCGTACAAAATCATATAGTCTGGCTATGCTCCATATTCATCACAGAAAATATTTAAATCATGCACAACCCCGATGACAAGCCAAGCAATTGTTTCATACTTTTGATCTTCTCAAACTTTTTCAACTTTGATGCAATACATGAGCGTGAGCCATGGACATAGCACTATAGGTGGAATAGAATATGGTGGTTGTGAGAAGACACAAAGAAGGAGATAGTCTCACATCAACTAGGCGTACCGACGGGTTATGGGGATGCCATCAATAGATATCAATGTGAGTGAGTAGGGATTGCCATGCAACGGATGCACTAGAGCTATAAGTGTATCAAAGCTCAAAAAGAAACTAAGTGGGTGTGCATCCAACTCACTTGCTCACAAAGACCTAGGGCAATTTGAGGAAGCCTATCACTGGAATATACAAGTCAAGTTCTATAATGAAAAATTCCCACTAGTATATGAAAGTGATATCATAGGAGACTCTCTATCATGAAGATCATGGTGCTACTTTGAAGCACAAGTGTGGAAAAATGATAGTAACATTGCCCCTTCTCTCTTTTTCTCACATTTTTTCTTTGGGCCTTTCTCATTTTTTGGCCACTTTTTTTTCATTTTTTTATTTTTCGTCCGGAGTCTCATCCCGACTTGTGGGGGAATCATAGTCTCCATCATCCTTTCCTCACTGGGAAAATGCTCTAATCATGAAGATCATAACACTTTTATTTACTCACAACTCAAGAATTACAACTCGATACTTAGAACAAAATATGACTCTATATGAATGCCTCCGGTGGTGTACCGGGATGTGCAATAAATCAAGAGTGACATGTGTAGGGTAACGCGGTAATTTCAAAAAAAAAACCTACGATCATGCAAGATCTATCTAGGAGATGCATAGCAACGAGAGGGGAGAGTGTGTCCACGTACCCTTGTAGACCAAAAGCAGAAGCATTTCAATAACGCTGTTGATGTAGTCGAACTTCTTCGCGATCCAACCGATGAAGTACCGAACGTACAACACCTCCGCGTTCAGCACATGTTCAGCTCGATGACGTCCATCATGCTCTTGATCTAGTTGAGGACGAGGGTGAGTTCTATCAGCACGACGGTGTGCTGATGGTGATGATGACGCTACCGACGCAGGGCTTCGCCTAAGCACTACGATGGTATGATCGAGGTGTGTAACTGTGTGGGGGGGGGGCACCGCACATGGTTGGGAGAGAAACTTGTGTGTTTTAGGGTGCCCCCTAGCCCCCGTATATAAAGGAGCAAGGGGGAGGCTGGCCGGCCCCTGTAGGCGCGCCACAAGCGGGGAGTCCTACTAGGACTACTAGTCCTAGTAGGATTCCACCAAGAGGGAGAGAGGGGGAAGGAAGGAGAGGGGAAGGGAGAAGGAAAGGGGGGCGCCCCCCCCCTAGTCCAATTCGGACCCAAGGGGGAGGGGGCGCACGGCCTGCCCTGGCCACCCCCCGCTCTCTCTCTCCACTAAGGCCCACATGTGGCCCATTAGTTCCCCCGGGGGGGTTCCGGTAACTCCTCCGGCACCCCGGTTTTACCAAAAACTTTCCGGAACACTTCCGATGTCCAAATATGGCCGTCCAATATATATGAATATTTATGTTTGGACCATTTCGAGACTCCTCATCACGTCTGTGATCTCATCCGGGACTCTGAACAAACTTCGGTCATCAAAAACACATAACTCATAATACATATCATCATCGAACGTGAAGCGTGTGGACCCTACGGGTTCGAGAACTATGTAGACATGACCGAGACACATCTCCGGTCAATAACCAATAGCGGAACCTGGATGCTCATATTGGCTCCTACATATTCTACGAAGATCTTTATCGGTCAAACCGCATAACAACATATGTTGTTCCCTTTGTCATCGGTATGTTACTTACCCGAGATTCGATCGTTGGTATCGTCATACCTAGTTCAATCTCGTTACTGGCAAGTCTCTTTACTCGTTCTGTAATACTTCATCTCACAACTAACTCATTAGTTACAATGCTTGCAAGGCTTATAGTGATGAGCATTACCGAGAGGCCCAGAGATACCTTCCCGAAACACAGAGTGACAAATCCTAATCTCGATCTATGTCAACCCAACAAACATCTTCGGAGACACCTGTATAGCATCTTTATAATCACCCATTTATGTTGTGACGTTTGATAGCACACAAAGTGTTCCTCCAGTATTCGGGAGTTGCATTCTCTCATAGTCTAAGGAACATGTATAAGTCATGAAGAAAGCAGTAGCAATGAAACTGATACGATCATAATACTAAGCTAACAGATAGCTCATGTCCACCACATCATTCTCCTAATGATGTGATCCCGTTTATCAAATGACAACACATGTCTATGGTTAGGAAACATAACCATCTTTGATTAACGAGCTAGTCAAGTAGAGGCATACTAGGGACAATATGTTTTGTCTATGTATTCACACATGTACTAAGTTTTTGGTTAATACAATTCTAGCATAAATAATAAACATTTATCATGAAATAAGGAAAGAAATAATTACTTTATTATTGCCTCTAGGGCATATTTCCTTCAACATGTATGAAAGAATTATGACAGGTGGCTTTTCCACAGATACGATGTCAACTACATGATCATGCAAAGCAATATGACAATGATGAAGCGTGTAAAAGTTGCATGGAAATATATATCGGAATGGCTATGGAAATGCCATAATAGGTAGGTATGGTGGCTGTTTTGAGCAAGGTATATGGTGGGTGTATGGTACCGACGAAAGTTGCGCGGTACTAGAGAGGCTAGCAATGGTGGAAGGGCGAGAGTGCGTATAATCCATGGACTCAACATTAGTCATAAAGAACTCATATACTTATTTCAAAATTTATTAGTAATCGAAACGAGGTACTACACGCAAAGGGGCTCGCCCTGAGTCATCTCTCCCCCTCCTCCGGCCGAGGAGGTTGGGAGCTCTCTTGCATCACTCCCCACGGGAGGGGCTGCTACTTCTTGAGCTTGCGTTGGTTTTTCCCTTGAAGAGGAAAGGGTGATGCAGCAAAGTAGAGTAAGTATTTACCTCAGTTTGAGAACCAAGGTATCAATTCAGTAGGAGATAACGCACAAGTCACTGAATACCTGCACAAACAATCAACAAACTTGCACCCAACGCGATAAAGGGGTTGTTAATCCCTTCACGGTTACTTTCAAAAGTGAGATCAGATAGAGATAGATAAATGGTAAAGTAAATATTTTTGGTATTTTTGATTTATAGATCGGAAAGTAAAAGATTGCAAAATAGTAGATCGGAAACTAATATGATGGAAAATAGAACTTATATGATGGAAAAGAGACCCGGGGGGCATAGGTTTCACTAGTGGCTTCTCTCAAGATAGCAAATAATACAGTGGGTGAACAAATTACTGCCAAGCAATTGATAGAAGAGCACATAATTATCACTATATCTAAGGCAATGATCATGAACATAGGCATCACGTCCGTGTCAAGTAGACCGAAATGGTTCTGCATCTACTACTATTACTCCACACATCGACCGACTCCTGCCTGCATCTAGAGTATTAAGTTCATGAAGAACAGAGTAACACATTAAGTAAGATGAGATGATGTAGAGGAATTAACTCAAGCAATATGATGAAAACCCCATCTTTTTATCCTCGATGGCAACAATCCAATACATGCCTTGCTGCCCCTACTATCACTGGGAAAAGACACCGCAAGATTGAACCCAAAGCTAAGCACTTCTCCCATTGCAAGAAAAACCAATCTAGTAGGCCAAACTAAACTGATAATTCTAAGATACTTGCAAAGATATCAAATCATGCATAAAAGAATTCAGAGAAGATTCAAATAATATTGGTAGATAATCTGATCATAAATCCACAATTCATCGGATCTCGGCAAACACACCGCAAAAGATTATTACATTGAATAGATCTCCAAGAACATTGAGGAGAACATGGTATTGGGAATCAAAGAGAGAGAGAAGAAGCCATCTAGCTACTAGCTATGGACCCGTAGGTCTGTGGTAAACTACCCACGCTTCATCGGAATGGCAATGGTCTTGATGTAGAAGCCCTCCGTGATTGAATCCCACATCGGCAGGATGCCGGAAAAGGCCCCTAGATGGGATCTCATGGGTACAGAAGGTTGCGGTGGTGGGAAAGTGTTTTTGTGGCTCCCCCTGATGGTTTTGGGGTATAAGAGTATATATGGGCGAAAGAATTAGGTCAGGAGACCTCCAAGGGGCCCACGAGGTAGGAAGGCATGCCCTACCCCCTGGGCGCGCCCTCCACCCTCGTGGCCCCTTGTTGCTTCTCCGACTTCATCTCCAAGTGTCCTGGTTTGCTTCTGGTCCAAGAAAGATCATCGCAAAAGTTTTATTCTGTTTGGACTCCGTTTGGTATTCCTTTTCCGCGAAACTCTAAAATAGGCAAAAAAACAGAAACTGGCACTAGACTCTAGGTTAATAGGTTAGTCCCAAAAATAATATAAAATAGCATATAAATGCATATAAAACATCCAAAACAGATAATATAATAGCATGGAACAATCAAAAATTATAGATACGTTGGAGACGTATCAGGGGCAATCTTGTACACTCGTGCCGGGGGCTGAGCTGGGGGCTTGGCAACGGGTCATTCATGCTGCTCCCCACTAGGCATGTGCCTTCCACAGTCTTCGGCAGCTCTGCATGCCTGAGCCATTTGAACCGATGGATGAGGGTCTTTGTCTCCTCTTCCTACCTAACAAGGGCGGCAAGAAAAAAAATCAGTCAACAAGAGCAAGAAGCATACTAAAACTATTGCAAGGAAAGAAGATTGTTCTCTCTTACTCTTTATCGATGAGCATGGAGCTCAATTCAAACTCAATGGGCGGTGAGGGCGCCCTACTTATATTTTGAGGCAGAGGAACAAAGCTTCCTGGCAACTTTGGACCCTGTCGGGGCACAGGGGGCTCCGCCGAGGACGAGCTATGCGAAGAGCTCGAGCCAGACTGGGAACTAGAATCAACCCTCGCAGCTACCAGCTGCTTGGCAGGAGGGGTTTTAGCCTCGGCAAGGGGAGAATACTGCCGGCACACTGCATCCGGCTTGCTGCCCTTGGAGGAAGATTTCTTCACCTTCTTGGACGCGGGCGCAGGATCGGGAACCATTGCTCCACGGTTGGCGGCCTACCTGCGAGGGTGCGGGTCCAGATCCAGCTCGGGGGCTTGAGGGCCTATCGTGAGCCACTCCTCCTTAGGTTGCTCCACTTCCTCAACCCTCTCTTCCTCCTGGACCTCTGCTGCCGCAGCAGCCAGAGCCTCAATCCTGGAAGGCTCGTCCCCGGCAGGCTCGTCCCTGGCAGGCTCGTTCTCGGCAGGCTTGTCCCCGGCAGCCTCTTCGTGGCTTGTGCTTCGCTTCTGCCACTGGAGGGTCCTTCGTCTTCCTCCTCCCCCTTTCTCCCCGTTGCCTTTCCGGTCTTTTCCTTTGCAGCAGCTCAGAATGCCCTATCCTCCTCAAGCCGCTTCTTGATGAACGCCTCCTCCACCTTGGAGGTGGCCTTGTACATATTGGTCTCCACCTTGGTGGCCCTTTCCACCTGGGTGGCGGACCATGCGAGCTCCTCGTTGAGCTCGGGCAGTAGCCAATTGCCCGAAACTCCATGAGCATTGTAGTCTGGCATCCATTTTAGAATCTAGTCCCTGCCAGAGTTGATGTTCAGCGAGATGACAGTTGTCAACAACTTGAAAGGCCCAAGGCTGCCGAAAAGTTGTTTTCACAACCAAGCATGGCCGTAGACTGACAGGTTATTGGTCAAGGCCGGGAGAGATCTCATCCTATCTGCGGCATCTCCATACTGCCAGGCAAACCTGTCCCTCTTCTGGAGTGGCACAATACAACGGAGGAGGAAGTCGGCCCCACATGCTCAATGGTTAGCCCAGCAACTTTTAGGCGGGTGATCCTGTGTATTGCCGGGTGGAGCCTGTCATCGGAAAGGCCCACCTCCCTCCAATCTCTGCCGTGTTCAGTGCACTCTCTCCGCGCTTGGCAGAAATCTGGGGCTTCCTTATCTTGGATCCAGCACCAATCCGCTCTCCATTCTTCCCATCGGCCGCGCTGCTTACCAGGGAGGTAACCCTATTTCTCCCTCACTACTCGCGGCATCCAGCTTATGTTCCCGGAATGGTGAGCTTTGTTTTCCATCCGCGGGATGAAATAGTGCATGAACAAATCGACATTGGGGCAACCCCAACAAAGTTCACGCACAGGTGGACAAAAAATTTCATGCACGCCATTGCATTTGGCGTGAAATCCAGAAGATGGAATCCATAGGTCACCATCATTGCTTCAAAGAAATCAGAAAAAGGAGGGCAGAGACCACAGATAAAATATGCACAAAAGAATCGGTACGAATCTGGCGGATCCTCTTGCCCCTCTGCCAGGACCTCGGGTGCTCCGTGCCCCTTCGGGACCTCTCTCCCCCACAGATATCCATACCTTGCTTCCAATAAATCTGCATCCAATTTCAATGGGAAGAAGATGACCTCTCCCCTTTGCTTCTTGTCCAGCTCTGCCGCCCGCTTAGTCCCTTTGGCGGCCACCTCCTTCGCGGCAGTCGTCCAAGAGTGGCGGTTTTTCTCCATCTCTTTGAGTTGCGGTGGGGATGGGGAAAGGAAGTTGGGTGGGAGCCGGAGACGGATGAGGGCAAGGAGGAAGAGCAGTTGCTTGGCTTGCGGAAGAAGATGGGGGAGGGGCGAAGCAGATGGTAAATGAGCAGTGCGCCTTTCGTGTTTTTCCTCTCTTATGGGAAAAGACATGGGGGAGGGTGCAACTCTTTAGAAAGTTACCATTTTACATTAACAGCTTCAATCCCACGACCCCACGACCCACGGTAATTATGTGAAGTGGACGTTGGATTGACTGGTCATCATGACAAACCACTGCACACGCAGCCTTCTCTCGCCATGTGTCCGTGCACTATTTGGGGCCTAACCCAACGTGCCCAGTGGCACGTATGGCTCAGGCCCGGGGGCTTCTGTCAGGGTACACAAACAGGGGTGTGTGCTTTCCCCTGACTTGTGCATGAACAGCAATCCATCGGGCCACCGAAGTTGCAACATCCAAGACGAGATCAAGCTGAAGAAATAGCTATTTGAGAGATCAGAGGGCAGATCAAGAAGACCAAGTCGAGCCAAAGAAAGCAAGGCACCACTAACGAAAAACTTCCCTTGCCAGGCAGGCGAGCCTGGCGGGGTCGAGGTTGCCCGAAGACGAAGCCTCAAGACTGCCCCGGCAAGCTCGCCGTGGAAGGTGGCCAAACAGCCCAGCAAGGCTTGCCGGACACGCCATGATGTGACACTAAGCAGTGCATTTAATGCGCTCTGCCTTGTCTGCAAAGTTAGGTATGATATCACTGTTTGCTATCTAATCAGTACACAATGACTGATTTGCCACGGTGGTGACCCCTTAATCTATAAAAGGAGGGCCATGGCGACCATAGAAAGGATTCAGACACTTGTACACTCATACGCGCATAGCTGCTCTCCCGCGAGGTAACCCTGCCGAGCTAGAGTGCTACGTCTCCACCACGGTCCTCCAATCAATCCACCAAAGTAGGAGTAGCGTTTTACGCCTTGCGGTGGCCCGAACCTGGATAAAACTTCCCTTGTGATCTCTGCCATGATGTTCTATGTTCTTTGCTCTTTGTGCAACTCATCCCCCTTGCTAAACCACAAGGGGTATTCGATCACGTAGGGCTTCTACATCAACACCATTACCTCTCCGATGAACCGTGAGTAGTTTACCACAGAACTTCGGGTCCATAGTTATTAGCTAGATGACTTCTTCTCTCTCTATTTGATTCTCAATACAAAGATCTCCTTGATGGTCTGGGAGATCAATTCGATGTAATACTCTTTTGCGGTGTGTTTGCTGAGGTCTGATGAATTGTGGATTTATGAACAAGATTATCTATGAATATTATTTGGTTCTTCTCTGAATTCATATATGCATTATTTGATATCTTTGCAAGTCTCTTCGAATTATCGGTTTAGTTTGGCCTACTAGATTGATCTTTCTTGCCATGGGAGAAGTGCTTAGCTTTGGGTTCAATCTTGCGGTGTCCTTTCCTTGTGACAGTAGGGGCAGCAAGGCACGTATTGTATTGTTGCCATCTAGGATAAAAAGATGGGGTTTGTATCATATTGCTTGAGTTTAGCTCTCTACATAATTATGCGCTTTTCTATCAATTGCTCGGCAGTAATTTGTTCGCCCACCGGAATACATGCTATCTCGAGAGAAGCCACTAGTGAAACATATGGGCCTCGGGTCTCTTTTCCATTATATTAAAGTCTCTTTTCCATATTATTGAATCTCTTTTACTATTTTGCAATCTATACAATAAAAATACCAAAAATATTTACTTTATTATCTCTATCAGATCTCACTTTTGCGAGTGACCATGAAGGGATTGACAACCCCTTTATCGTGTTGGTTGCAAGTTATTGATTGTTTGTGCAGGTATTTGGTGACTTGTGCGTTGTCTCCTACTAAATTGATACCTTGGTTCTCAAAACTGAGGGAAATACTTATGCTACTTTGCTGCACCACCCTTTCCTCTTCAAGGGAAAACCAACGCAAGCTCAAGAGGTAGCAAGAAGGATTTCTGGCGCCGTTGCCAGGGAGATCTTTGCCAAGTCAAGCCATACCAAGTACCCATCATAAACTCTTCTCCCTTGCATTACATTATTTGCCATTCACCTCACATTTTCCTCTCCCCCACTTCTAAAACGATTTTCGAAAACCTTTGCCTTTTCTTCGCCCTTCTTCTGTTCGTCTTTTGTTCGCTTGTGTTACCATGTACCTTCTTTTTGCTTGCATCTTCGCTTGCTAGAAGTTTATGGATCCTCATCCACTTGCTAATCTTTTTAAGAGATCCAATTATGATGAACCAATTTCTAGTGAGTTTTGTGCACTAGATTATCTTTATGATGTTTTGCTCGAAATTCATGAATCTGAAAATTGTGATGAAGAAATTTATGAAGAGATTCACGATAGCTCCTTGAATAAAAAGCATGATTGCAATTATGTTATTATAAATTCTCTTAATGTCAATTGTGTTAATGATATGCAAAACCTCAAGCATGGGGATGCTAGTTTTTCTATGACTACTATTTGTTGCAATGATCATGATTGGGATGATTCTTCTTATGATATTGAAATTTTATTTAAGCCCCATGGTGAATATGAGATTGATAATAGTGTTTGCGTTATTATTTAAAGTGGGTTTGGAAGAGTGTCAACTTTAGATCCCACATATTTGGAGAATGTTCAATCTTATGAAATTTTTGATAAAAGTGGGTTTGGAGAGGTCATGACTTTAGTCAATGTTAATCCCACTATTTTGGAAGAGTGTCAATTTCACATGCATGTGGATCGTGTTGAAAATATTTTATGTGATAGCTATTTTGTTGAATTTGCTTATGATCCCACATGTAATTATTATGAGAGAGGAAAATATGGTTGTAGAAATTTTCATGTTACTAAATTACCTCTCGTTATGTTGAGATTGCTATTGTTTCTTTCCGCTTCCTTGCATATGCTAGTTTTTGCTTGCTATGATAATATGTTTGCCTATAAGATGCCTATTCATAGGAAGCATATTAGACTTAGATGTGTTTGTCACGTGTTTCATGATGCTCTCTTTGTGCTTCAATTCCTGTCTTTCATGTGAGCACCTTCAAAATCTCAATGCCTAGCTAGGGGCATTAAACGATAGCGCTTGTTGGGAGGCAACCCAATTTTATTTTTGTTCTTAACTTTTTGCTCATGTTTAGTAATAAATAATTCATATAGCCTCTGGTTAGATGTGTTTTATGTTTTAATTAGTGTTTGTGCCAAGTATAACCGTTGGGAAGACTTGGGTGAAGTCTTTGTGATCTTGCTGTAAAACACAGAAACTTTTGCGCTCACGAGAATAGCTGTCATTTTTTAGAAAAGAGTGATTTTAGGTTGATTCTTTTTGCACAAGATTAATACACAAATTTCTCACGTCCACTAATTTATTTCAGAATTTTTGAAGTTACATAAGTATTTTAAAGTTACATATTGCTACATACTGTTCTGTTTTTGATAGATTCTGTTTTTTGTGTGTTGTTTGCTTATTTTGATGAATCTATGAGTAGTATCGAGGGGTATAACCATAGAGAAGTTGGAATACAGTAGCCTAAGCTTGGGTATTCCCTGGAAGGCATCCCCTCTTTCGTCTTTGTCTATTGGTAACTTTACTTGAGGCTATATTTTTATTCACCACATGATATGTATTTTGCTTGGAGCGTCTTGTATGATTTGGGTATTTAATTTTTAGTTTACCACAATCATCCTTTCTGCACACACCTTATGGGAGGGACACGCATGAATCGAAATTTATTAGAATACTCTATGTGCTTCACTTATATCTTTTGAGCTAGACAATATTGCTCTAGCGCTTCACTTATATCTTTTTAGAGCACGGCGGTGGTTTTATTTTATAGAAATTCTTGATCTCTCATGATTCACTTATATTATTTTGAGAGTATTTTATAACAGCATGGTAATTTGCTTTGGTTATAAAATTAGTACTAATATGATGGGCATCCAAGATGGGTATAATAAAAACTTTCATATAAAGTGCGTAGAATACTATGAGAAGTTTGATTCCTTATGATTGTTTTGAGATATGAAGATGGTGATATTAGAGTCATGCTAGTAGAGTAGTTGTGAATTTGAGAGATACTTGTGTTAAAGTTTGTGATTCCCGTAGCATGCACATATGGTGAACCGTTATGTGATGAAGTTGGAGCATGATTTATTTATTTATTGTCTTCCTTATGTGTGGTAGTCGGGGACGAGCGATGGTCTTTTCCTACCAATTATCCCCCTAGGAGCATGCGTGTAGTACTTCATTTTGATGACTAATAGATTTTTGCAATAAGTATGTGAGTTCTTTATGACTAATGTTGAGTCCATGGATTATACGCACTCTCACCCTTCCACCATTGCTAGCCTCTCTAGTACCGCGCAACTTTCACCGGTACCATACACCCACCATATGCCTCCTCAAAAAAGCCACCATACCTACATATTATGGCATTTCCATAGCCATTCCGAGATATATTGCCATGCAACTTTCCACCGTTCCGTTTATTATGACACGCTCCATCATTGTCATATTGCCTTGCATGATCATGTAGTTGACATCGTATTTGTGGCAAAGCCACCGCTCATAATTTTTCATACATGTCACTCTTGAATCATTGTACATCCCGGTACACCGCCGGAGGCATTCACATAGAGTCATATTTTGTTCTAAGTATCGAGTTGTAATTCTTGAGTTGTAAGTAAATAAAAGTGTGATGATCTTCATTTTTAGAGCATTGTCCCATGTGAGGAAAGGATGATGGAGACTATGATTCCACCACAAGTCGGGATGAGACTCCATACTAAAAAAAAGGGGCCATTAAAAAAAGAGAAAAGGCCCAAATAAAAAAAGAGAGAAAAAGAGAGAAGGGGCAATGCTACTATCCTTTTGCCACACTTGTGCTTCAAAGTAGCACCATGATCTCCATGATAGAGATTCTCCTATGTTGTCACTTTCATATACTAGTGGGAATTTTTCATTATAGAACTTGGCTTGTATATTCCAATGATGGGCTTACTCAAAAGTGCCCTAGGTTGCAAGCAAGTTGGATGCACACTCACTTAGTTTCTTTTGTTGAGCTTTCATACACTTATATCTCTAGTGCATCCGTTGCATGACAATCCATACTCACTCACATTGATATCTATTGATGGGCATCTCCATAGCCCGTTGATACGCCCAGTTTATGTGAGACTATCTTCTCCTTTTTGTCTTCTCCATGACCACCATTCTATTCCACCTATAGTGCTATGTCCATGGCTCAGGCTCATGTATTGCGTGAAGATTGAAAAAGTTCAAGAACATCAAAAGTATGAGACAATTTCTCGGCTTGTCATCGGGGTTGTGCATGATTAAATACTTTGTGTGACGAAGATAGAGCATAACCAGACTATATGATTTTGTAGGGATAGCTTTCTTTGGCCATGTTATTTTGAGAAGACATGATTGCTTTGTTAGTATGCTTGAAGTATTATTATTTTTACGCCAATATTAAACTTTTGTCTTGAATCTTTTGGATCTGAACATTCATGCCACAATAAAGAAAATTACATTGATAAATATGTTAGGTAGCATTCCACATCAAAAATTTTGTTTTTATCATTTACCTACTCGAGGATGAGCAGGAATTAAGCTTGGGGATGCTTGATACGTCTCCAACGTATCTATAATTTTTTATTGTTCCATGCTATTATATTATCTGTTTTGGATGTTTAATGGGATTTAATATGCTCTTTTATATTTTTTTGGGACTAACCTATTAACCGGAGGCCCAGTGCCAGTTTCTATTTTCTTTTGCCTATTTTAGAGTTTTGCAGAAAAGGAATACCAAACGGAGTCCAAACGGAATGAAGCCTTCGCGATGATCTTTCTTGGACCGAAAGCAAACCAGAAGACTTGGAGTTGAAGTCAGAGACACAACAAGGCGTCCACGAGGTAGGAGGATGCGCCCAGGGGGTAGGCGCGCCCCCACCCTCGTGGGCCCCTCGTAGCTCCACCGACCTAGTTCTTTCGCCATATATACTCTTATACCCTAAAAACATCAGGGGGGAAGGAAACCACTTTTCCACTGCCGCAACCTTCTGTACCCGTGAGATCCCATCTTGGGGCCTTTTCCGACGTCCTGCCGGAGGGGGATTCGATCATGGAGGGATTCTACATAAAAAACCATTACCTCTCCGATGAAGCATGAGTAGTTTACCACAGACCTTCGGGTCCATAGTTATTAGCTACATGGCTTCTTCTCTCTCTTTGATTCTCAATACAAAGTTTTCCTCGATGTTCTTGGAGATCTATTCAATGTAATACTCTTTTGCGGTGTGTTTGCCAACATCCGATGAATTGTGGATTTATGAACAAGATTATCTATGAATATTATTTGGTTCTTCTCTGAATTCTTATATGCATGATTTGATATCTTTGCAAGTCTCTTCGAATTATCGGTTTAGTTTGGCCTACTAGATTGATCTTTCTTGCCATGGGAGAAGTGCTTAGCTTTGGGCTCAATCTTGCGGTGTCCTTTCCCAGTGACAGTAGGGGAAGCTAGGCACGTATTGTATTGTTTCCATCGAGGATAAAAAGATGGGGTTTGTATCATATTGCTTGAGTTGATCCCTCTACATTATGTCATCTTGCTTAATGCGTTACTCCATTCTTATGAACTTAATACTCTAGATGCATGCTGGATAGCGGTCAATGTGTGGAGTAATAGTAGTAGATGCAGGCAGGAGTCGATCTACTTGACACGGACGTGATGCCTATGTTCATGATCATTGCCTTAGATGTCATCATAATTATGTGCTTTTCTATCAATTGCTCCGTAGTAATTTGTTCACCCACCGTAATACATGTTATCTTGAGAGAAGCCACTAGTGAAACCTATGGCCCCCGGATCTCTTTTCCATTATATTAAAATCTCTTCTCCATATTATTGAATCTCGTTTACTATTTTGCAATATTTACTTTCGAATCTATACAATAAAAATACCAAAAATATTTACTTTATTATCTCTATCAAATCTCGCTTTTGCGAGTGACCGTGAAGGGATTGACAACCCCTTTATCGTGTTGGTTGCAAGTTCTTGATTGTTTGTGTAGGTATTCGGTGACTTGTGCGTTGTCTCCTACTTGATTGATACCTTGGTTCTCAAAACCGAGGGAAATACTTATGCTACTTTGCTGCATCACCCTTTCCTCTTCAAGGGAAAACCAACGCAAGCTCAAGAGGTAGCACCAGGCTGTCGATACGCACAACTTTCTCTAGCTAGCACTGTGAATGAGGGGAAGAAAGAGTCAAGTTCCTTGTTAAAAGGCGAATATATGAACATAAAGAATAAAACTTCATTACCTCCCAAGGAGGGTGCGCGGCGTTGAGGCTGATGTTTTCCTCCTTGGCCGACCACTCCTTTTGAGGCTTGAATAGCACCTTCCATAGCTTGTCGTGGGTGGTGCCATAGAAGCAAAGCTTGGTGACCACATTGGGGCGGCCCAGTGTTGTCAAGATAGGAGGCGACGATGCAGCATCACCTGGAATACATTGGTCATCTCGGCCTTTGCCTTTAACATTAACTTGGCTTAACACTGTGTCAGTTTTTCCTCAAAGAGGAATGGAGTAATGCAATAAGAACAATGACATGATGTAGACAATATCTATTCATGTAGGAATAGACCCCATCTTTTTATCCTTAATAGCAACGATACATGTGTGCCTCGCTACCCCTTCTATCACTGGGTGAGGACGCCGCAAGATCGAACCCGTCACAAAACACCTCTTCCCATTGCAAGAAAAATCAATCTAGTTGGCCAAACCAAACCAAAGTTTCGGAGAAGAAATATGAGGCTATAACAATCATGCATATAACGCTGCATTGGTATTTCCCCAAAGAGGAAGGGATGATGCAGTATAGCTATGGTAGGTATTTCCCTCAGTTATGAAACCAAGGTATCTATACAGTAGGAGAACCAATCAACACTATGTAAAGGGTTCCTGCACACAAAGAACAAATCCACGCAACCCAATGCGTAAAAGGGGTTGTTAATCCCTCCTCGGTAAAAAGATAGATAATCTTGTATGAGTTTGGATAAATAGACCTCGGTAAACACGAAATAAAATAAATAAAGAAAAGGTGCAGCAAGGTATTTTTGGGTTTTTAGAATCTGAAAAAAATAAAGTGGAAAATAGATCTGAAAGCAATATAATAAAAGATAGACCCGGGGGCCGTAAATTCCTCTAGTGGCTTCTCTCGAGAAAAATAGCATACAATTAGTAAAAAAATTACTGTTGGGCAATTGATAGAAGATCGAATAATTATGACGATATCCAAGGCAATGATCAATATTTAGGCATCACGTCCAAGATTAGTAGACCGACTCCTGTCTGCATCTACTACTATTAATCCACACATTGACCACTATCCAGCATGCATCTAGTGTATTACGTTCATGGAGAAACGGAGTAATGCAATAAGAACGATGACATGATGTAGACAAGATCAATTCATGTACGAATAGAACCCCCATCTTTTTATCCTTAATAGCAACGATACATGCATGCCTCACTGCCCCTTCTATCACTGGGAGAGGTCACCGCAAGATCGAACCCATCACAAAGCACCTCTTCCCATGGCAAGAAAAATTGATCTAGTTGGCATAACTAAACCAACAATTCTAAGAAATATGAGGCTATAAATAATCATGCATATAAGAGACCAAAGAAACACAAATAAATATTCATGGATATAGATCTGATCATAAACTAATAGTTCGTCGAATCCCAACAAACACACTGCAGAAAGAGTTACATCAAATAGATCACCAAGAGAACATTGTATTGAGAATCAAAGAGAGAGAGAGAGAGAGAGAGAGAGAGAGAGAGAGAGAGAGAGAGAGAGAGAGAGAGAGAGAGAGAGAGAGAGAGAAAGAGGAAGCCATCTAGCTACTGCCTATGGGCCCTTAGGTCTATGGTGGACTACTCACACATCATCGGAGAGGCACCAATGAGGATGATGAACCCCTCCGTGATGGTGTTAGATTGGATCTCGTGGTTCTGGAACTTGTGGCGGCTGGAATTGTTTTTCGTTGACTCCCCTAGGGTTTCTGCAATATTTGGGAATTTATAGGGTGAAGAGGCAGTGCGGGAGACCCCCATGGGCCCCACAACCCACCAGGGTGCGCCCTGGCTCCTGGGAGTGCCCTGGTGTCTTGTGGTCCCAGGGGACTCCTTCTAGGTGCTTTCTAGGCCCCCAAGGTGTCTTATGTTCTAGAAAAAATCTCCAAAAAGTTTCATTGTGTTTGGACTCCGTTTGGTACTGATATTCTGCAAAGTAAAAAACAAGCAAAAAACAACAATTGGCACTGGGCACTATGTCAATAGGTTAGTCCACGAAAAGGATGTAAAGTTGCTATTAAATGATTGTAAAATATCCAAGATTGATAATATAACAGCATGGAACAAGCAAAAAATATAGATATATTGGAGACGTATCAGCATCCCCAAGCTTAATTCCTACTCGTCCTCGAGTAGGTAAATGATTAAAATAGAATTTTTGATGTGTAATGTTGCCTAACATGTTCATCACATATTCTTTTCTTTTGTAGCATGGACATTTGGACTTTTAGATGGCTAAAAGTAATAGTCTACATTTGACATGATAACTTCAATACTCAAGCATATCAACAAGCAACCATGTCTTTCAAAATATCAACACTAAAGAAAGTTATCCCTAGCTGATCATGCTCAATCATTGATCTATTCATGAAAAACACTCGAATATTAGCTACATCAATGCTCAAGTACGATCATAGTGCTCCCTAGCTAGTGCCTTTTAAGAGAAGATGGGATGTGGCACATCACATGGAGATTTCGGAATTGTGGAAACACTAGCGCCCAAATCACATAAAGCAAAGCACATATAATTTTTAATCTTTACTTTAATAGTAGGTTCTCATTCATCATGTAATTTTCTAGTAATTGAAATCTCCAATTCCAACTTTTCTTCTAAAGCTTTCATCCTGGCATCAACAATATGTTTAGTAAAAGCTTTATTTTGTTCATAGGCATGGGTTGAATTTATCATGGATTGCAACAAAGAAATACATTCAATAAAAGAGCAATTTACATAATTAAAGTCTTTTTAATCCAAAATAGTGGGCACATCACTAGTTAAAGTTTTGACCTCTCCAAACCCACGTTCATCAATTGTTTCATCAAGATTTTCACCCTCCGAATTATTAGGACACCTTATAGATAAAGTTGACTCTTCTTAACTACCTTTATCATCAATTTTAATCTTACTAAACAAGGAATCAATAGAAGAAACACCAATCACTTTAAGATCTTCATTATTTTTATGAAAGTAATCGGTAGAAAACGCTTTTTCCAAAAATTCTCCTTTAGCTCTAAGCATAGTTATTATTTTCTTAATTTCATCCATAGCAACATATAAAGCTTTAGTTGATTCATTGATATTAACCTTGGGTGGAAAAATTTTAATCTTGAGATTCTTTACATCATGAGAAATTCTATCAATGCTTCTAGACATATCATCAAATTTACTCAATCTTTTTCCATCGTAGTATTGAAAAGTTTTTGGGCATTGATAAATTATTTAATATTACTCTCAAGATCAGAGGGGTTCCTATTATTATTGTAAGAAGAATTACCATGGGAATTGCCATAATTATTAGAGAAATTTCCAGGAAAAGGCCTAGGATTAAAATTACCTCTATAAGCATTATTATTGAAATTGTTTCGTGAGACAAAATTCACATCTATGGGATCACTAGTTTGCTCAATCAAAGTAGACAAAGGAACATAATTAATATCAATAGGAGCACTTTTAATAGCAACTAATTTCATAAGAGCATCAATCTTTTCACTCAAAGTACTAATTTCTTCAACCGAGTTAACTTTTTTACTAGTAGGTGCTCTTTCGGTATGCCATTGTGAATAATTTTCCATGATATTATCTAGCAATTTAGTAGCTTCACCCAAAGTAATTTCCATAACAGTACCACCCGCGGCGGAATCTAAAAGATTTCTAGAAACAAAATTCAATCCCGCATAAAAAATTTATAAGATCATCCAAAGATTTAAACCATGAGTAGGACAATTTCTTAGCATCAATTTCATTCTTTCCCAAGATTGTGCAACAAGTTCATGATCAAGTTGCTTAAAATTCATGATTTGATTTCTAAGGGAAATAATTTTCATGGGTGGAAAATACTTAGTAATAAAAGCGTCTTTGCACTTATCCCAAGAATCAATACTATTACAAGGCAAAGAAGAAAACCAAATTTTTGCACGATCCCTCAAAGAGAAAGGAAATAATTTCCACTTCCCAATATCATTGTCCACATCTTTTTTTTCTTTTGCATATCAAACAATTCTACGAATGTGTTTAGATGGGATGTGGCATCCTCATTAGGAGTATCGAAAAATTGATCTTTCATAACAATCTTCAACAAAGCGGCATTAATATCACAAGATTTCGCACTAGTGGTGGGAGGAGCAACCGAAGTGCAAATAAAATCATTATTATTGGTATTGGAAAAGATCGCACTATTTGGTATTTTCTTGAGACATCGTGACTATGCAAATAAGATTGCAAACAAAAAGATAGATCTGACGGGAAAAGGCGAAAGAAAAAGAAGGTGAATAAAAAGGCAAATTTTTGTGAAGTGGGGGAGATGAAAACGAGAGAAAAATGGCAAATAATGTAAATTGCAAGGACATGATATTTGTGATTAGGAACCTGATAGTTGTTGATGATGTCTCCCCGGCAACAGCGCCAGAAATTCTTTTTGATGCGGCTAAAGATTGCATCGTTATTTCCCCAAAGAGGAATGGATGATGAAGTATAGCTATGGTAGGTATTTCCCTCGGTTATGAAACCAAGGTATCAATCCAGTAGGACGACCAAGCAAGACTATGTAAACGGTACCTGCACACACAGAACAAATCCTCGCAATCCAACGTGTAAGAGGGGTTGTCAATCCCTCCTCGCTAAAAATATCGATAATTTTGTATGAGTTTGGATAAATAGATCTCGGTAAAACGCGAATAATGCACCATAAGTAGGATATAATTTCATAGCATAACTATTGACTTTTGTGCTTTCATAGGGAATCACAAACCTTAACACCAATATTCATACTAAAGCATAATTACTCACCAACATGACTCATATATTACTATCATCATATCTCAAAACTATTACAAATAACCAAGTTTATTTTGTCTAATGATCTTCCTGAAAGTTTTTATTATATCCCTCTTGAATATCTATCGCTTTGGGACTAATTTCATATGTTGCTTTTGATAAGCTCAAACGAATTTAAGTGAAGAACATGAGCATAAAAATTTTCTTCTCTCAAAATAATATAAGTGAAGCATGAGAGAATTTCTTCAAAAATTTACTAACTCTCAAATAAATCTAAGTGAAGCATGAGAGTATTTTCTTCAAAAACTATTAAAGCACACCTTGCTCAAAAAGATATAAGTGAAGCACTATAGCAATTCCATAGCTCAATTTTTTTTAGTGAAGCATAAAGAGCAATTCTAACAAATCATAGCATAATTTTGGCTCTCTCAAATAGGTGTGTCCAGCAAGGATACATGTGACAATGTAAAAAGAAAAAGGAGCAAAGACACGTATAATACAAGACGCTCCAAGAAAAACTCATGATATGTGACGAATAAAAATATAGCTCCAAGTAAAATAACGATGGTCATTAGAAGAAAGAGGGGATGCCTTCCGGGGCATCCTGTTGGTGTACTAGAGTATGGGTACCCTAGTATCCCGAACTTGTGCACGGGCAGTTGCAGCACCCCGCGGCAAGGCTTGCCAGGTGACCGCCAAGATCCTCCGTGGCTCCTTAGGAGACAAGACCCCGGCAAGAGGAGCTTGCCGGGAAGCCATTCAAGAACAAAGTATTCAAGCCAGACGACAAGGCCCCGGCAAGAGGAGCTTGCCGGGAAGACCAACCAAGGCATCCCAAGGAAGCTTGCCGCGACGCGCCACGCGTCCCGGCAAGGCTCGATGAGCGACAAGCTCCCGGGCCCAACAAGACGACGACCGCGGCAAGGCACTTGCCGCGGCAAGTGGCGACTCCGCACCCGCACTCCAGCACATCCACCCATGTGTCGCCCTGGGACCCTTCCCGGCGCGCGTGGTGAGAGGCTGTGTAGCCAGCGGTGCACGGTGGCAAGCGGCGCTGACAAGATAGCCATCGTGGCGATCGGTGGCGCCCCTGACGGTCTCTGTTTGCACTGTTTGGGCGACACAGACGGGCATTTAATGCCTTTGTCCCCTGCTGTCAGAGTTAGGTGTGATACCCTGTATCTACAGTATAGGTAGTTGTACCTACCGCATCCCTTTTTCCTTTTTTGCCCTTTGTCTACGTTGCCACCTGTCGGTGACCCCTTGAGCATATAAAAGGAGGCCCATGCGCAATGTAGGGGAGGTTCAGCTCATTCGAACGCCAGAAACACTCTCACGCTTAGTCTGGTAGCTCTCATCACTCCCGAGCAAGAACACAATATACACATACATGCAGCAGTAGGAGTATTATCTCTCCAGAGAGCTCCGAAGCTGGGTAAACTGCTCGTGTGCTTCGCCTCGATCTGCTCTCTGTGCGATCTCCGCCCCCCGCCGAACCGAAAGGGGCTCGGTCCATCGGTCCCATAGGTGTTCGAGGATCAGTTTCCCCGACATCTTTGGCGCGCCAGGTAGGGGGCGTCGAGATTGTGTGGACCTGATCCGGCGTTCACACGAGCTAGATATTCATCTTCTTCATCAACATGCCGCTGAAGAAGAAGGCTTCGGAGGCAGCTGTTCCATCCGCGTCGATTCTGCCACCACCGGAGCAAACGGGCGGTGGGGTAGACGCCGGCGGAAGAACGGGCGTCGACGAGGGTGCTCACAGTGCTGCCAAGTCCAAGGACAAGGCTGCACAGACCTCGGCGTTCGTACGCGCACCGCGCCCATCTCAGGAGGCGCGGGGCCAACAGCGTCATGGTATTCGCAGTACCATACGCTCGTTGGAACAAGATCGAGCTGGTGGATCTCGGGTTGCTCAAGACCAGCATGCGCGCCAACGTGCTGGCCCGAGCGAGGCACGGTCGCCTGGACGGGATGCTGCTCCTTCTAACATAGTTAGAAGTCCGAGCATATCCCGCTCCTCGCACCGTTCGCCACTACCGCCCACCACTCCAGCAGAAGCTTTGGCGCGAGCTCAATTGCTCCTGGATTACCCTCCAACGGCGGACAAGACCGACGAATGGAGGGCCACCATTCAGAGTCTCATCGGCTTCGCCAACGGCGACACTGCGCGGCAACCAAGCACCTCGCTACTGCGGCAAGACTGCCGGACGCGAACCGATGGCGACAAGACCGATGGGGGTGCAACCACTATGCACTCTCCACCCCAAAGGCCAAGATCGCCGCCTCGCCAGATCCACCTCGACAGCGACTCCACCGCATCATCGGATCCACCAGCTCGTCGCGATCAGCGCCAAGTTCTTCACGAACGACAACAAGAGGACGCTCGTACTCGCATCGAGCGCCAAAGAGAAGCGCGACGTCAATCTGACCAGCGCGCTGGGCCCTCTGTCGACATGCATGTGCCAGGGGAACCAGGCGACTTGCCATACACGGTAGGTTGCCCTGCGTTCACTCGTGAGCTGCGGCAAGTCCAGTGGCCCAGCAAGAAGAATTTCAAGCCAGACGTACTGGAGAAGTACAACGGCAAGTCGCATCCGTCGGAGTTCCTCAGCATCTACACCATCGCGGTGCAAGCTGCCGGGGGACGAGACGACAAGATCCTTGCCAACTACTTCCCGCTAGTGCTCAAGCCCAATGTCAGATCCTGGCTCATGCACTTGCCGGACAACTCCATATCCTCTTGGGCGGATCTATGCCATCAGTTTGTCGGTGCCTTTACAGGTGGCCACAAGCCTCATGGCCAAGAAAGCGATCTTCATCTGCTCGCCCAGAAGGAAGGAGAGCCCCTGCGCAAGTATATTCAGAGATTCAGCCGTGTACAGCACAACATCCCAGATGTCCACCCTGCCGCGGTAATCAGCGCGTTCCATCAGAACGTGCGAAACCACAGGATGCGGGAGGAGATGGCGATGTGCAAGATCAAGGACGTCAGTGAGCTGTATGCCTTGGCCGACAAGTGTGCACGTGCTGAGGAGGGGAGGAGACTTCCCGGAGAGAATACAGGAGCAGGAGGATCTGATAGTGAGGATGCTGCCCCAGCGAAGAAAGGCCGGCGGCGAGGCAACATGAAGAAGAAAAGCAAAGAGGTGCTAGTCGTTGAGCAGTCCGGCAACGGAGGTGGCGCCAAGAAAGCCAAAGTTGGTGGCTCCGGCAAGGAGATCCAGGCTGTGGCGGTCGCCGACAAGCAGGATGGCTCCGGCAAGCAATACTGCAAGATCCACCGCACCAAGGGCCATGACCTCCAGAGCTGCAAGAAGGTCGAGCAGCAAAAAGCTAAGTACGAGCGGCGTGACAAGGAGAAGGCCCAGGAAGGTGCTGGAGGAGCTGGCAAGAAGCGCCCCGGTCGGGGAGGACGCCGCGGCAAGGCCAAGCAGCGGCAAGGAGATAGACCTCCCCGCGGCCGCGACAAGGATGAAGATGACGATGACGACGAAGATATGGATGACGACGAGGCCGATGAGCAGGAGTTCCAGAAAGCCACAAAGGTCCTGTGCGTTGACGGCGGTGCTTCTCTGCATACTTCGCACCGCCAGCTCAAGCAGTGGATGCGTGAAGTCAATGCAACAGAACCATCCATAGAATCACGCAAGCCTCTGAAATGGTCCAGCACGCCTATCATCTTTGATATTGAGGACCACCCAGATCGCATAACTGCGGTCGGTTGCTTGCCGATGTTGGTTTCACCAACTATCCGCAACCTCAAGGTCACAAAGATGCTAGTTGACGGCGGGGCCGGCTTGAACCTGATCTCCTCCGCGGTACTCCAGAAACTCCAGATCCTTGACAGCGAGCTCGAAGAGACCGGCACGTTCCAAGGAATCAACCCGGGAAGGAGCAAGCCGAAGGGAAAGATCACGCTGCCGGTGACATTTGACAGCGAGCTGAACTTCAGGACTGAGAGGGTCACTTTTGACGTTGCTGACTTCCCATTGCCCTACAATGGGATACTCGGCCGTCCTGCGCTCGCCAAGTTCATGGCAGCCTCTCATTATGCCTACAACATGCTGAAGATGCCAGGCCCGATAAGTGTCATCTCTATCCCTGGCGACAAGAAGGATGCTCTTATCTGCGCCGACAAGATCTACCGGGAGGCAGCAGCCGCAACAGATCGCAAGTCACTTGCCGCTGAAGCTCCCGGGGGGAAGAAGAAGACCAAGTCCGGCAAGAGCTCTGTTGCCCACTCCGGCAAGCGCACCTCTTCGGAGTGCTGCGCTACTGTCGAGGACGCACCATCGAGCTCCACCGGCAAGTGTAAGAAGGCGATGGTAGCTCCACCAGAGACCAAGAAGGTGTCCGCCAAGGAGGACGACACTGGTGGTACCTTCACCATCAGTGCCACTCTCGACCCTAAATAGGAAAGCGCGCTCGTTGCTTTCCTGCGGGCGAATGTCGACGTGTTTGTGTGGCAACCGTCTGATATCCCCGGTGTTCCCGGGAGAGTAATTGAGCACCACCTTGCCGTTTGTCCTCACGCGCGGCCCGTCAAGCAGAAAGTTAGGAAACAGGCAGTGGAGCGCCAAAAATTCATAGCAGAAGAAATCAAGAAGTTGGAAGCAGCAGGCCTTGTCAGAGGAGTGCTCCATCCTACGTGGTTGGCCAATCCTGTAGTCGTGCGCAAGGCCAACGAGAAATGGAGGCTTTGTATAGACTTTACCAATGTCAATAAAGCTTGTCCCAAAGACCCATTTCCCTTGCCGCGCATAGACCAGATTGTTGACTCCACAGCCGGATGTGATTTGCTTTCATTTCTTGATGCATACTCAGGATACCATCAGATCTTCATGGCAGAAGAGGATGAGGAGAAAACCGCATTCATCACTCCATGTGGCACATACTGTTTCATACGGATGCCTTTTGGTTTGAAGAATGCTGGTTCAACATTTGCGAGAGTAGTCCATGTCGCTTTTGAGCCACAAATGCACAGAAATGTAGAAGCCTACATGGATGACATAGTGGTCAAGAGCAAGGACAAGGCAACCCAGATCCAAGATTTAGATGAAACCTTTGCAAATCTGCGCAAGATCAACCTCAAGCTTAACCCCTAGAAGTGCGTGTTTGGAGTCCCCTCCGGCAAGCTTCTCGGGTTCTTTGTGTCTCAGCGGGGAATTGAAGCTAATCCCGACAAGATTAAGGCCATCGAGCAGATTGAAGCACCGAAGCGCGTCAAGGATGTGAGAAGGCTTGCCGGTTGCGTGGCTGCTCTCAGCAGGTTTATCTCTAGATCTGCTGAGCGCGCCCTGCCATTTTTTAAAATATTGAAAAAGGCAGGTCCAATGAAATGGACTCCGGAAGCAGAGGCTGCGCTGCAGGACTTGAAGAGATACCTGTCCTCCACTCCAACACTTGTCGCACCTAAGCCACAAGAGAAGTTGCTGTTGTACATAGCGGCAACCAATCAAGTGGTTAGTGCTGCGTTAGTGGCGGAGAGGGAGGCGGATGATGAGCCAGCAACCACAGCAGGCACATCCAGCGACAAGCAGGGGGCTTCGCCGACAAGCTCTGGTCCCGACAAAGAAGGATCTACGCAGGCACAGGAGAAGATGCAGAAGAAGATGGTGCAGCGCCCAGTTTATTTTGTCAGTTCCCTTCTGCAGGGGGCTAGGTCAAGGTACTCTGGTGTGCAGAAATTGCTTTTCGGCCTTCTCATGGCCTCGAGAAAGCTGCGCCATTACTTCCAAGCACATGAGATCACAGTTGTCACTCGTTTCCCGCTGAAGAGGATACTGCAAAATCCAGAAGCAACAGGCAGGATTGTCGAGTGGGCACTGGAACTGTCAAGCTTTGGCCTCAAGTTTGAGAGCACTTCAACTATCCAAAGCAGAGCATTGGCAGAGTTCGTAGCAGAATGGATGCCAACACCAGACGAAGAAATTCCAGAAACAAGCATCCCCGTCAAGGAAGCAAGCAAAGAGTGGCTGATGTACTTTGATGGTGCCTTCTCGCTGCAAGGCGCCGGTGCTGGCGTGCTACTTGTCGCACCCACTGGAGAGCACCTCAAGTACATGGTCCAGATGCACTTTCCCAAGGAGCAAGCAACGAACAATACTGCAGAGTATGAAGGCTTGCTTGCCGGTCTCAGGATTGCAGCAGACCTTGGGATCAAGAAGCTCATTGTCAGGGGTGACTCGCAGCTTGTCGTCCGCCAAGTGAAGAAGAACTATCAGAGTCCGTTGATGGAAGCTTACGTTGATGAAGTGAGAAAGCTAGAAGAACACTTTGACGGCCTACAGATGGAGCATGTCCCAAGAGCTCAGAATGACATTGCCGACGGCCTGTCGAAGTGCGCCGCACTTAAGTTACCTGTGGAACCAGGGATCTTTGTGCTCAAGCTGACTCAACCTTCTGTAACACCATCAACTGGACAGAGCAAGAAGAGGAAGTTGGTTTCTGGTGACTATTTTCCGGCAGAGCTCCCCGAAGCCGCCGCCAAGAAGGTCCCCAAGATCAACACCAAGAGTGCTGAGGAGCAGTCTGCTCCGGCAAGCCCTAGGGTTTGTTTTGTTGAAGCAGACGCTCCCGACAAGCTTTGCTCCGGCAAGCTTGCCGGGGAACATCAAGCTCCGGCTGGGCCGCAGGCCCTTGCCGTAGAAGCGGATGTTCCCGCAGCAGCAGATGTGCCTTTAGTCCTTGTTGTCGAGCCGCAAGCTCCAGCATGGGCACAGCAGATTGTCCGTTTCCTTCAGACAGGAGAACTTCCCGAAGAGAAAGAAGAAGCGGAAAGAGTAGCCCGGCAGTCAAGTATGTACAAGTTTGTCGACAACATACTGTACAGAAGAAGACTCAACGGTGTGAAATTGAAGTGCATTCGCCGGGAAGATGGACAACAGCTGTTGGCAGAGATACATGGAGGCATATGTGGTCACCACATTGGCGCAAGAGCACTTGCCGGCAAAGCATTCCGGCAAGGTTTCTTTTGGCCGACAGCCCTCCAGGATGCAACTGCACAAGTAACCAAGTGTGAAGCGTGCCAGTTCCATTCCAAACAGATACACCAACCAGCTCAAGATCTCCAGACGATCCCTTTATCCTGGACATTTTCGGTCTGGGGGCTCGACATCCTCGGCCCCTTCCCCCGAGCTGTCGGGGGCTTTGAGTACTTGTACATTGCAATCGACAAGTTCACAAAGTGGCCGGAAGTGGAACCAGTGAGGAAGGTGACAGCACAGTCAGCAGTCAAGTTCTTCAGGTCGATTGTTTGCCGTTTCGGGATCCCTAACAGGATCATCACCGACAACGGCACGCAATTCACGAGCCGCACCTTCATGCAGTACGTCCAAGATCTTGGCGCCAAGGTCTGCTTCGCTTTTGTTGCTCATCCGAGAAGCAACGGTCAAGCGGAGAGGGCGAATGCTAAAGTGCTACGCGGGCTCAAGACCAGAACTTTCGACAGGCTGCGCAGGTGCGGAAGGAACTGGATCGAGGAGCTGCCGGTGGTTCTTTGGTCGATCAGAACGACGCCAAATCGAGCCACTGGCCAGACACCTTTCGCTCTAGTCTATGGAGCAGAGGTAGTTCTCCCCATGGAACTCGTATACGGGTCACCTCGAGTGCTCGCTTATGATGAGCTTGAGCAAGAGCAGCTGCGACAAGATGACGCGCTGCTCCTCGAGGAAGATCGTCTTCAAGCCGCTGTACGAGCTGCTCGGTACCAGCAAGCTTTGTGCCGCTACCATAGCCGCAAAGTTAGTGCCAGAAGTTTCGAGGAAGGTGACCTTGTTCTTCGGCGCGTTCAGTCCACCAAGAATTCCAACAAGTTGACACCGAAGTGGGAAGGCCCTTATCGGGTGAAACGAGTCACTAGGCCTGGCGCTGTCTGCCTTGAGACCGAAGATGGCATTCCGGTGAGCAACTCCTGGAACATTGAGCATCTTCGTAAGTTTTACCCGTAGGGCGCGGTTGCCGAAACCTGTTCCGGCAACCACCTTTTGTACAAGTCTTGCCGCTGTTGCATGTAATCCTTCGTACAAAGCCGGGCGCAGACCCCGTGCGTAAATAAAGTTCATGTGCTCCGCACATCTTGTCAATTTCATGCTTTCTTTCTTTTCGCATGTATTATCTGACACTTTGTGCAGCACCTGCCCCCGGTAAGCAATAACGAGCCGTAAGGCTCCATATCTTTATTTTCTCTTCTTTCTCTTCCTCAAAGGAAGGAAGGTTCCCTCGCCCACAAGGTTTGCCGGGGGGAAAGGAGAAGATAATGGTGTGGACCGGGCCGTT
Source organism: Triticum timopheevii (assembly GCA_963921465.1). Classification (NCBI taxonomy): domain Eukaryota; kingdom Viridiplantae; phylum Streptophyta; class Magnoliopsida; order Poales; family Poaceae; genus Triticum; species Triticum timopheevii. The sequence goes on from OY997271.1 coordinate 106,829,763, forward strand.
CAAGAAAGTTTCGTCTTGCCGGGAAGCAAATGACAGAAAAGCTAAGTTGCCAAAGTTTGAGCAATCAGTTTTTAAATTTTTAAGTTATCTTCCTTGAACGACCGTGCTTTGTATGGAAAACCTGTGCGCGGAGGAACCAACTCATAGCTAGTTGCGCCCTTACTTTGTTTCGAGTCCGCTCATCAACTTATGTGAGCTGCGACTAGCTGCGACAAGGTTTCTTTTCAGAAGCGGCACCACCAGCAGGCTGCTGACGTTCCGCACTCAGCGCTCGCGGCAAGGGTGCCTGCGTCGGCAAGTTCCTTAAAAGCGTAGGGCAAAAACATACAAAGGAAGGAATCAAGTAAAGGAAGTAACATAGCAGTCGATATCAAAAATAGAGTATATTAGAAGATAACTTGTCGCAGCTCTAACAGAGTGTTCTCATGACTTGGTTAGCAGTGACAAGGAAAGAAAAGAAAATGGGCGGCCTAATCTACACGATCGCCCTCGACCCTCTTGATCCCGCTCACCTTGTCCACAATGGGTGCGACAAGGGCCTTGAGCGCTTCCAGATCAGCATCCGGCGGCAAGGACCGGAGGACGTTGGTGAGGTTGAGGCCTGGGTTGCGGAAGGCCACCTTCACCAGCACCTTCTGAAGAGCTCCCGCGCAGATCTTGCGCGACTCGTCAGCCAGCTGCTTTGGGATCCTCTCCCGTAGTCGCTGGAGGGCCGTCGCCACGCCCTTGAAGAACAGGCTGAGCTTGGCACTGGGTTGGAGACGCTCGTTGGAGGAGTACAAAAGATCCTCCATTCCCAGCCGCGCCAGCTCCCCGTCGATGGTGGCGGCAACGTCCACGAGGCCCTCCGTCTAGTGCTCCACATTCTCCCTGAAGGTGTTCTGGGTGGCGGCAGCACTTGCCAGCAACGCATCGTTGGCTTTGACCTTCTCCGCCAAGGCCACCTCCTGATCCCTAGCCCCGTCCAGCGTCTGGGTTAAGGTGGCCAGCTTCAGCTCGAGATCAGCATTGGAATCCTTGGCGGCGCTGAGCTCTTTGTTCCTCTCGGCAAGGAGACCCTGCAGTTCGCCGTGAGCGGCAGCATCCTTCTCGCGCTCAAGCTTGAGCGCGGCAAGCTCCTCGCCGCTCGCCTTGAGGTCGGCCTCTAGCTGCATCGCCCTCACCTCCAGCTCCTTCTTGGCGGCCTCGGCAGCTGCGGTGGCATCCTTGGCCTCCTTTAGAGCCCCGCCAACTGTTTGCTCCCGCGCGGCAAGCTCCTCTTCATAGCTGTCAAGGTTAACCTTGCGCTGCGCCAGCTCGCCTTCTTGCGCAAACAGATTCTCGCCGGCAAGACGCTGTTGCTCTTCGACTTCGGCCTTCTCGAGGAGGAAGGCTTTCCGCGCCTCGGAGAGCTGCTCTCGCTCCTCCGCCAGGGACCGGAGAGTCTCCTGCCTCATGCCCCGAAGCTCCTCTGCACGCTTCTCAATATCCACCCCCGCCTTCACCACAAGCGCTTCCCGCGATTCCAGCTTGGCTTGGCGGGCGCGGTAGAGCGCCAGCAGCTTCCGCAGCAGCTTCTCCTCCTCAGGCTCGTCGCTGCTGCTTCCTGGCGCGTCGACGAGCGACAACCCAGCGGAGGCAAGCACTTCTCCATCCAGGATTTCTCCTTCAACCGGCGCCCTGGAGCTCGATGCCCAGGGGAGCTTGATGAAGATGTCGTCGCCGACCTTCAGATAGGCGCCGGGCTGGGGCTCTTCGGAGCCTAGCGCTGCAGCAGCGGCGGAGGGATCGGCGGTCGGTGCAGCGCCTGGCGCTCCTGCGGCCTCAGGGCCGTCAGTGCGATCGCCGGATCCCTCGCCAGTTTCTGCGGCGGTAGCCTTGGCGGCCTCTTCGCCAGCGGGATCATCAGCGCTGGCTTCTCCTTCAGTAGCAGCGGCATCATCAGTATTGCCGCGCACGTTCTCCTTGCCGGCGGCCTCGGTCTCCATTGGCTCCGTGGCAGCTGGATCTGAAGACCAGAAAAGGGAGAAAATTCAAGCAAATATCCAAAAAGAAAAACAGAAGAGGAAGAGCACAAGGGCAGTTTTCAAGCGAGAAAGGTTACCTATGCTTGGATCTACAGTCTCCATCACCGGAGGGTCGCTGGTACTGCCCCTTGCCAGAGAACTGTCCCTTGCCAGAGAGTTCTCCCTTGCCGGAGAACGCTCCCTTGCCGGGGAATCCTCCCTTGGCGGTGTGGTCGAAGCAGATGGTACTTCAGGAGCGGTTTCCGGACGCTCCTGGTGAAGCTGCTCTGCTCCTACACAACCCAACAATAAAGATATCAGCAAAGAAAAAGCAACCATGCGCGCCTAACAGAAGGAAGTGAACCATGCACTTACGCTGGGGGCTGCGCTGGGGGCTGCTTTGGGGAGTAGCTGCCGGGTCCGGCAAGGTGGTCTCAGGCATGTCCCCCGTTGGCGCGACAGGTTCATCCTCGATGACGATCACCGGGGCCTTGGCTCTCTTCGCCGCTCTTTGAGCCAACATCCTAAAAAGGAATAAATTCAGAATGAAGCAGATCAGATACAAGGCAAAGCAACAAAATTGAAGAACTACAAGTACAAGCAGAGGAATCTTACTCTTCTTCCTCCTCGTCGGAGCTGAGCGCGGAGAGATCGAAGTCTGGCTCGCCTCCAATGCGACGAGGCAGAGGGGTAGGCTCCCTTGACCGCTTGGCGGGAGCAGTGGTGGTGGTGCGAGAAGACCCTGCTCCAGTTGCCGCTGCAGCGTGAGGTGCTCCCGCGGCGACAGTGCTTGCCGCGGTGGAGCGCGTCACGTGGCGCTGCGGCTGCTGACCTGTCTGCCGCCCCGCTGCATCCCCGGCCTTGCGGAGACGCTTTCTTGGTGGAGCTTGTGGCTCCGCTTGCGGCGAGCTGGCTGGAGGTGGAGAAGAGGGCGCGTCCTCGGCGGGCTCGCCCGACTCAGTGTCAGGACAAGCAAGCTCTTCCTCGCCGACAAGCTCCTCCCGCACGGCAAGGCTTGCCGCCTCCGCTGCCTTCGCCTCCTCCACGGTGAACCCAAATTGGCCTGCGGCAATGGCTGCTGCCGCCTCTTCCAGCCTGGTGGCGATGTGCCACATCTCGTCGTCAGTGGTGTCGCGGGTGAGGCTCTTCTGCTCGTCGGGGCGGATCGCCACTTCTGCCAGGCTGTCGAAGAACTCTTGCACGACGTCGTCGGCAGGCTCTTGCCAAGTGGGGACGATCCCATGCGAATCGCAGAGCGGCATCATTGCGCGGATGCGGTCAAGCGAAGAGTTGTTGCAAAGCGGAACGACCCCCCTCGGCAACCTAAACGCTCCGGGATGCTCGGGATCATGCTTGAACAGCTCCAGAAGCAGCGCATCCAGCTCCAAGACAGTGAAGTTAAAATTGAGGCCCGGGCGCAGCCTCATGATGTCCGCCGCGTTCTGGAACTCCCAGGCGGGTCTCCCCCTCTCCTGCAGGGGGGCGATGCGGCGGCGGAGGAAATCTGCGCCAACGGCGCCTACAGTCAGCCCGGCAAGCCTGAGGCGCAGGATCCTGGTGACGGCAATCTTCAGCCTTGCGTCTTCCGGAGCCAAGTTACTCCAATCGTTGCCGCATACTACTGGGGCTTGGTGCTGGGCGGTGAAAGGCTGCGGGTTCTCCTCGACAATCCAGCACCAGTTCGCTCTCCACTCGTCCCACTTGCTGCGGAGGTCGCCCTCCAGATAAGCGTCCTTCTTGCCGAGTCTTGAGATCCAGGTGATTCCGCCAGACAAGGGTTCTCCTCTCTCGACTCGGGGAATGAAGAAGTGGCGGAAGAGGGCTACATTTGGGTGGACTCCGACAAAGTTCTCGCAGAGATGTGCGAAAACTGCCATGGTCAGAACGGCGTTGGGGGTGAAATCAAGGAGGTGGAGCCCGTAGGTGTTCATGATGTCGCAAAAGAATTCGGAGAAAGGCGGGCAGAGCCCGCAGTAGAAGAACAGGGCGAAGAAAGGGTACCCCGTCGGAGCTAACTTCGAGGCGGCAGCCGAAAGTACCTTTGTGCGCGGATGTGCTCGCGTCTGCGTCGACCAGAAGAGGTAGTAGTACTCCCTCAGCTCCTTCGCATCGAGCTGGGGGGGAAAGATCGCCTGCTCCTTCCGCAGCGCCGCGAGCCGCTACGCCTCGGCCGACTTCACGCCCTTCCCCTTGTCGGCTTTCGGAGCCATGGCGGAGGTGGTGGGAGAGGTCGACGGCGTTGGTGGTGCTGGTGGCAATGGGGGGCGGAGCGCTGCTCTCTCTCAGAAGGGGGAGCGGCGGAGATTTGGGAGTAGTAACCGGCGAGATGGGCTACTGCCCCTGTTTCCTCTGCTTATAAAGAGAGAGGGGCGAACGTTACGCTTTTCTGAATAAAGAAACCACCCACGATCTCTCCCACAACGCCGCATTCAACGCGTGCCGTTCAAGGAGGGCGCGGTGGATGCGGAGTAAGAAACGGCACGAACCAGGCCGCGCGTGCCCGTGCCCTGTTTTGGGCCTGGCCCAACAGCGCTCGGCACCGTGTGTGGCCCAGGCCCGGGGGCTCCTGTCGGTGTACTAGAGTAGGGGTACCCTAGTATCCTGAACTTGTGCACGGGCAGTTGCAGCACCCCGCGGCAAGGCTTGCCAGGTGACCGCCAAGATCCTCCGTGGCTCCTTAGTAGACAAGACCCCGACAAGAGGAGCTTGCCGGGAAGCCATACAAGAACAAAGTATTCAGGCCAGACGACAAGGCCCCGGCAAGAGGAGCTTGCCGGGAAGACCAACCAAGGCATCCCAAGGAAGCTTGCCGCGATGCGCCACGTGTCTCGGCAAGGCTCGGTGAGCGACAAGCTCCCGGGCCCGACAAGACGACGACCGCGGCAAGGCACTTGCCGCGGCAAGTGGCCACTCCGCACCTGCGCTCCAGCACATCCACCCATGTGTCGCCCTGGGACCCTTCCCGGCGCGCGTGGCGAGAGGCTGTGCAGCCAGCGGTGCACGGTGGCAAGCGGCGCTGACAAGATAGCCATCGTGGCGATCGGTGGCGCCCCTGACGGTCTCTGTTTGCACTGTTTGGGCGACACAGACGGGCATTTAATGCCTTTGTCCCCTGCTGTCAGAGTTAGGTGTGATACACTGTATCTACAGTATAGGTAGTTGTACCTACCGCATCCCTTTTTCCTTATTTGCCCTTTGTCTACGTTGCCACATGTCGGTGACCCCTTGAGAATATAAAAGGAGGCCCATGCGCAACGTAGGGGAGGTTCAGCTCATTCGAACGCCAGAAACACTCTCACGCTCAGTCTGGTAGCTCTCATCGCTCCCGAGCAAGAACACAATATACACATACATGCAGCAGTAGGAGTATTATCTCTCCGGAGAGATCCGAAGCTGGGTAAACTGCTTGTGTGCTTCGCCTCGATCTGCTCTCTGTGCAATCTCCGCCCCCCGCCGAACCGAAAGGGGCTTGGTCCGCCGGTCCCATAGATGTTCGAGGATCAGTTGCCCCGACACATCCCCAAGCTTAGTTGCTTGGTTCTACTTGAATATTAACTTGGCGTGCCATGGGGCATCCCGGAGATTAGGCTCTTGACACTCCTTATTCCTTCATCCATCGTTATCTCACCCAAAACTTGAAAAATTCAATCACACAAAACTTAACAAAACCTTTGTGAGATCCGTTAGTATAATAAAGCAAATCACCACACTAATATTGTTGCAAACCCAGTCAAATTCTATTATTGCATTATACCTACTGCATTCCAAATTTACTATGGCTTATACCCTTCAATACAATCCATAGATTCATCAAAATAAGCACACAATGCAACGAAAACAGAATCTGTCAAAAACAGAACAGTCTATAGTAATCTGGACTCTTACCATACTTTTGTAACTCCAAAAATTCGTAAAAATTAGAAAGATGTATATAATTTGTATGTCAATCTTGTGTAAAACAATCATAAACTTTTGTCACTCGTATGATTTATGAAAATTATTTTACTGGACGCAAAAGTTTCTGTTTTCCAACAAGATCAAATCAATTATCACCAAACATAATCCCAAAGGCTTTACTTGGCACAAAACTTAACTAAAACATAAAAACACGATCATAACAGTAGCATAATTGAGTGAACACTCAAGAACAGAAATAAAAAGGCAAAAATAAGTTGAATTCATTTGGTTGCCTCCCAACAAGCGCTATCGTTTATGCCCCTAGCTAGGCATAATGCATAGATTCAAGTATTATCATCTTTAGTTTTATCCCCATAGGATGCCTTCATGATTGATTCATATGGCGGCTTAATTCTTGTTCTAGGGAAGTGTTTCATACCCTTTCTGAGTGGAAATTGAAATTTAATATTGCCTTCCTTCATATCAATCTTGGCACCTATAGTGCGTAAAAAATGGTCTGCCAAGTATAATAGGACAAGATGTGATATGGGGTGGCCCGATCTTCTCAGTAAGCGGTGGCATAGATGATGATGGTGGATAGATAAATTGGTGTCGCCGATGATCTCTCCTCGCTAGATCGCTAATGCCAATGCAGCAGCTCTCTACCCTTCGGATATTCACGACTTCACACACTTGCGCAACGTAGCCGTCGACCACGAAATGGTTAGAATTTGCAATATACTAATTCCCAATGGAACAGCAGATCACACTTGACTTGTAGTATATAATCTCCAGATAGAAATGAATTGGAGATACGAATTCAAGATGAATGCTTATAGCAGTCTCATGAACTAGGGTTTATCTTAAACGTGGTCTATCCGACTAATCTGAGAGCAGCCCTCTATATAAGAGGGGCTGGGTGATGCGCCCAAGGGGGTGCGCTAGGTCTGGTGCGCCCAGCCTGGTCCTCCTGACTTGGTGCAACCTAAACTGGTTCGACTCAAAACGTGGTTCGACTCAACTTGATACAAACTGACCCAACTTGGGTTCAGCCCCTTGGCACGCAGGCCATGTACTTGAGGTATGGTGCTGCAACATGGTGTTGGTGCGTCTGGTGTTACTTGATGTGGGGATCCTCCTCCTCGACGTTTGCGCCTGACTACCTCTCCTCCCTCACGCCCTCTTGCTTGTACTCCACGTCATGCTCCTCTTGCTGCAACTCCTCGCTCCCTCGTGCTATGCCTTCTTCTCCCATGCACCTGAGTATGCAAACACACAAAGACTTAGGCAGTAGAAAGTTCTCATTAAAATAAATAGCATATTCAAATAAGAGAGAATTCACCTGTTGTTCTATTATCTTTGCACGAGCTCTTGTGATAGGGCCAATTCTGATTTCATCATTGGACGTCTTCTTTGCAGCCACTTGGTGATTATCATCATAGGTTGGAGATGGGTCAAGTGTAGGGATGTCCTCATCATCTCCCCCCCCCTTCAAAAGGCGTCGACCTCGACGCTCCAAGGTCTTCTCCATCATATGGTGACAAATCAGCAACGTTGAAGCTGTTGCTAATGCCACCAAACTCAGCAATAGGAATATCAATTGAGTAGGCATTGTCATTTATCTTGGCTAGCACCTTGTAAGGACCAGCACCACGCGGCAACAACTTGGAACGCCGCAGCTGTGGGAACCTATCCTTGCGCAGATGCACCCAAACCATATCTCCAGGCTGAAACAAAACTTGCTTTCTTGATTGGTTTCTTGCAGCAGCAATGCTCTTGCATGTCTTCTCAATAGCCTCTTGTGTTCTCTCATGAATTTTCTTCACATAATCTGCTCTTTTTGATGCCTCCATATTTACTTTCTCATGCAATGGAAGAGGCAGCAAATCTAGCGGTGTGATTGGTTTGAAGCCATACACCACCTCAAAAGGACAAAGTGTTGGAGAACATAGCAGAAATTCAAAAAATTTCCTACGTATCACCAAGATCTATCTATGGAGAGACCAGCAACGAGGGGAAGGAGAGTGCATCTACATACCCTTGTAGATTGCTAAGCGGAAGCGTTCAAGAGAACGCGGTTGAAGGAGTCGTACTCGTCGTGATCCAAATCACTGGAGATCCTAGTGCCGAACGGACGGCACCTCCGCGTTCAACATACGTACAGCCCGGTGACGTCTCCCATGCCTTGATCTAGCAAGGAGAGAGGGAGAGGTTGAGGAAGACTCCATCCAGCAGCAGCACAACAGCGTGGTGGTGGTGGAGGAGCGCGGCTATCCAGCAGGGCTTCGCCAAGCACAACAGAAGAGGAGGAAGAAGAGACGCAGGGCTGCACCAACGAGAGATCGAATCGCGTGTTATGGGCAGCCCTATGCCTCACTATTTATAGGGGAGAGGGAGGAGGGTGCGCCCCCTCTAGGGTTCCCACCCCTAGGGGGGGCGGCAGCCCTAGATGGCAAAGGGGGTGGCGGCCAAGAGGGGAGAGGAGAGGGAGGCGCACCAATATGGGCCCTAAGACCCATATCCCCTTAGGGTTTGCCCCCTCTCCACCTCTTAGGCGCCATGGGCCCTTGTGGGAGGCGCACCAGCCCACTAAGGGGCTGGTCCCTCACCACTCTTGGCCCATGCAAGCCTCCGGGGTTGGTGGCCCCACTTGGTGGACCCCCGGGACCCTCCCGGTGGTCCCGGTACGTTACCGATAAACCCCGAAACGCTTCCGGTGACCAAAACAAGACTTCCCATATATAAATCTTTACCTCCGGACCATTTCGGAACTCCTCGTGATGTCCGGGATCTCATCCGGGACTCCGAATAACATTCGGTAACCACATACAAACTTCCTTTATAACCCTAGCATCATCGAACCTTAAGTGTGTAGACCCTACGGGTTCGGGAGACATGCAGACATGACCGAGACGTTCTCCGGTCAATAACCAACAGCGGGATCTGGATACCCATGTTGGCTCCCACATGTTTCACGATGATCTCATCGGATGAACCACGATGTCAATGACTCAATCGATCCCGTATACAATTCCCTTTGTCTAGCGGTATTTTACTTGTCCGAGATTCGATCGTCGGTATACCAATACCTTGTTCAATCTCATTACCGACAAGTCTCTTTACTCGTTCCGTAACACATCATCCCGTGATCAACCCCTTGGTCACATTGTGCACATTATGATGATGTCCTACCGAGTGGGCCCAGAGATACCTCTCCGTTTACACGGAGTGACAAATCCCAGTCTCGATTCGTGCCAACCCAACAGACACTTTCGGAGATACCTGTAATGCACCTTTATAGCCACCCAGTTACGTTGTGATGTTTGGTACACCCAAAGCATTCCTACGGTGTCCGGGAGTTGCACAATCTCATGGTCTAAGGAAAAGATACTTGACATTAGAAAAGCTTTAGCATACAAACTACACGATCTTTGTGCTAGGCTTAGGATTGGGTCTTGTCCATCACATCATTCTCCTAATGATGTGATCCCGTTATCAACGACATCCAATGTCCATAGCCAGGAAACCATGACTATCTGTTGATCACAACGAGCTAGTCAACTAGAGGCTCACTACGGACATATTGTGGTCTATGTATTCACACGTGTATTACGATTTCCGGATAATACAGTTATAGCATGAATAAAAGACTATTATCATGAAAAAAGAAATATAATAATAACACTTTTATTATTGCCTCTAGGGCATATTTCCAACACAAAGCTGGGTAGTAGTGTGCACCGCTCTGTTATATGCAAACTCAACATGTGGCAAACACTCCTCCCACTCACGTAGATTTTTCTTGATCATAGCTCGTAGCAATTGGGACAATGTGCGATTCACCACCTCTGTTTGACCATCCGTTTGGGGATGACATGTAGTACTGAACAACAGCTTCGTTCCTAGCTTTCCCCATAGGGTCTTCCAGAAGTAGCTCATAAACTTCACGTCCCTGTCAGAAACAATTGTCTTTGGCACTCCATGCAAGCGTACAACGTCCCTGAAAAACATGTTAGCAATATGCGACGCATCGTCGCTTTTGTGGCATGCAATAAAATGTGCCATCTTTGAAAATCTATCCACTACCACAAATATAGAATCATGACCTCTTTTAGTGCGTGGCAAACCTAACACAAAATCCATACTGATATCTTCCCATGGTGTGGTAGGTGTAGGTAGTGGCGTATACAAACCATGAGGCTTTAGTTTTGACTTGGACTTGTTACATGTAATGCAGCGCCTAACAAACCTGTCCACGTCGCGCCTCATCTTGGGCCAATAAAAGTGATCAGCTAGCATGAGCAAGGTCTTCTCACGCCCAAAGTGACCCATCAATCCTCCTGCATGTGATTCCTGCAACAATAGCAAACGCACTGACGATTCTGGAACACATAGTTTGTTAGCACGAAACAAAAATCTATCATGTATGTGGTACTTGTCCCATGCGTGTCGAAGCATACACAAACGATATGGTTCAGCAAAATCATGATCAGTTGCATACAAATCACACAAGCTCTCTAAACTAGGAATTTTAACATCGAGATGTGTCAATAACATGTTCTTCCGAGATAGAGCATCAGCAACAACATTATCTTTCCCTTTCTTATGCTTAATTATGTAGGGAAACGACTCAATGAACTCAACCCACTTAGCGAGGCGCCTATGCAAATTAGATTGAGCTTTCAAATATTTTAAAGCTTCATGATCAGAATGTATAATAAATTCTTTTGGCCACAAATAATGTTGCCAAACTTCAAGAACTCTAACAAGCGCCTACAATTCTTTGTCATAAACAGGATAATTCAATCTAGCACCAGAAAGTTTCTCGCTGAAATAAGCAATAGGTCTACCTTCTTGCATCAACACACCACCAATTCCTATACCACTAGCATCACATTCAACTTCAAATTGCTTAGAAAAATCTGGTAGTGCAAGTAATGGTGCAGAAGTAAGCAAAAGTTTCAGCTCATCAAATGCATGATCTTGTGCAGCGCCCCAAACAAAAGGCACTCCTTTCTTAGTTAATTCATTCAATGGTGCAGCAACAGTACTAAAGTCTTTCACAAAACGTCGGTAGAAACCAGCAAGCCCATGAAAACTTCGTACTTGACTAACATTCATGGGAGTAGGCCAATTTTGAATTGCTTCAGTTTTAGATGAATCTACTTCTACTCCATGCTTAGATACAACGTATCCCAGAAATATGACCTTATCTTTTGCAAATGTGCACTTTTCAAGATTAGCATACAATTTAGCATCACGCAACACTTGCAAAACTTGTCTAATATGATCACAATGTTCAGATTCATTGCGGCTGTAAATAAGTATGTCATCAAAATATACAACCACAAAACGACCAATAAACTCTCTCAAAACATGATTCATTAATCTCATGAATGTACTAGGTGCATTAGTAAGACCAAAAGGCATAACTAGCCACTCATATAAACCAAATTTAGTTTTGAAAGCAGTTTTCCATTCATCCCCTTCTTTCATCCTGATTTGATGATAACCACTACGCAAATCAATTTTAGAGAAAACAGCAGCACCACTCAACTCATCTAGCATATCCTCTAAGCGTGGAATAGGATGACGATATCGAATAGTGATGTTGTTAATAGCTCTACAGTCGACGCACATGCGCCATGTACCATCTTTCTTAGGCAGCAAAATAACAGGAACCACACAAGGACTAAGAGAAACACGAATATACCCTTTGTCTAGTAGTGCTTGCACTTGCTTCTGTATTTCCTTCGTTTCTTCGGGGTTGGTCCTGTATGGCGCTCGGTTGGGGAGGGTAGCGCCTGGTATGAGATCAATTTGGTGCTAAATTCCATGCAATGGTGGCAGCCCCGCTGGTACCTCCTCCGGAAACACATCGCCATATTCCTGCAAAACAGTAGACACACCAAGAGAAACAGGTTGCACATCATTAGAAACTAAAACCTCGCCTTTGTACATAAGCACAAGAGGCATGGCTGTAGGATCCTCTCTAAATTCTCTCATGTCTTCTTTGGTGGCTAATATAAGCAAATTAGTCTCCCTCGCACTTTTCATTATATTGTCAATCATGGAGTTCTCTCGTGCAGGTGGCTGTTCGATATGCACGTCTATTTTCTGACGAGACTCATTCACAATTCGCTGCGGTGTCATAGGCTGTAGATTTATTTTCTTGCCCTTGAAATCCAAGTGATAAGTGTTGGCGCGGCCATTGTGTTGCACATGGCGATCATACAGCCATGGCCGACCCAACAATAGATGGCAAACAGTCATAGGAACTACATCAAACTCAATGGAATCCTTGTATGGTCCTATTTCAAAATTCACACGCACCATATGATTCACTTTCATCTCTCCATTGTCACTCAGCCATTGTACGTAGTATGGGTTTGGATGAGGCAAATACTTCAAATTCAGCTTGGCACATAATTCTTTGCTTGCAAGATTGCGGCAGCTACCTCCATCAATGATCACCTTACAAGCTTTGTTAGGGCCAACTAGTGCTTTCGTTTGGAACAGATTGCAGCGTTGTGAATCAGCATGTGGCTGCACACTAAGGGCACGCTGCTTGACAACAAGAAGAGGCGCTGGAGAAGCAAAAGCATCGATGGCGCCCTCACTTGCGTACCCATCACCATCGGAAGCATATGGGTCAGCGTCATCTCCAGTCTCATATTCATTGTCATCGTTCACAATCATCACTTTTCTGTTTGGGCACTCTCTCTTGAAGTGTCCCTTGCCTCCACATGTATGACATAGCATATCTCGGTTACGGGCTGGAGACATGTTGGAACCTGAGCTAGCAGCTGGAGCAGCAGGTTTCTTTGATTGTGAAACGGTGGAGGCTGATTTTGTTGCAGAAGAAGAGGGGCGGCTGGCAGCTCCCTCACTAGGCGTGTAAGGAGGCGGCTGTGTTCTGTTGGAGAACCGTCCAGGTGTAGCATAATGGGCTTTAATTTGAGCTTCTTCGGCCAACTGTGACTCAGCCTCTCTTGCATGATGTAGCAGCTCGTTCATTGCATTGTATTGGTGATGCCTAACAACACCCTTGATGTTATATTTGAGCCCGTGGAGAAAACGTTGCATAGTCATCTCAGTAGATTCTCTAACTCGTGCACGCTGCAGCAACATCTCCATCTCCATGTAATATGCGTCAACCGTCAGGGAACCTTGCTTCAATTGTGTCAATTTATCATAAACTGTCCGCAAGTAATTAGTGGGAACAAAACGAGCTCGCATGATCTCCTTCATATTGCGCCAAGTAAGAATAGGTAGGTCATTGTCTTCTCGACATTCGCGCACAATGCTATCCCACCAACGCAAAGCATAACCATCAAATTCTGAGGAAGCAAGCTTGATCTTCCTATCTTCAGTGTAATCATGCAAATGCCATAATTTCTCCATCTTGAGCTCCCACGTGAGGTACTCTTCTACATCAGTGGAGCCTTCAAATCTGGGAATTGTGAACTTAGGCTTGCCCAAACCATCATCCTCCTGAAGTGGTACACGTCGAGCACCAAGTGGTGGTGGGTGACCAGGCCCTTGCAGGCCACGCTCACGGCCGTTATTGCCCATCATGTGTTCATTGTCTCCATGGACACTATCATCATCTCCATGGCCCTCATGTTGGCGTTGCTCAATAGCTACACGCAGCCCATTGACGGAAGTTGTCAATTGTTGTATGCTTGTTTGGAGATCATTGACTTGTGTTTGCATAGCATTAACTGTAGTTTCAGTGGCATCCACTTTCATTTGTATAGCTTGAATATCAGCATCAATAGTGTCAGTGGATCTATTGATAAGCCCTGTCAAATGATCACAAAGAGCTTCATATTCCTTCCATGTAACACACTCGTCACCATCCTTTTTCTGCATCACATCAACACCATTCTCAGACATGATTAGCAGGTTAGTGCACTAAATCAAAAATCATTTTGGTGGAACACTCACAACTCACTGAAACTGACAAGAAAAGGAAATCTTACCGTTCCAAAGTGAATAGCAATGCACACTTACCAGGTCGGAGAGAAGACTAGTGCACAGATGTGATGAAGTGACTACTAGGGTATAAGAGCTACCACATGATAGAGCAGGATTATATTTGGTGGAGCTGTAGGTATGGTACCCTATCTACACCGAAGACAAGTCCTAGTGCTGATCATGTGATACACACCCAAAGAAACTCACACAGTGGAGATAAATGGGGCAATTGCAACTCTGAAAATGAGCGTAAATATGATGTATGTGTCGGAGTAGTGCTCGTGTTGCAATGCACAGGGAGAGACGCTAGCAAAAAGCTCAGGGTAAACGGGCACAAGATTGCTCACTACTAGTGCAAATACCAAAATAATCTAATTCGAACACTGCAATAGAAAGCAACAACTTCTAGCCAATGCCTCTCTCTTTTCTTTCTTGCTCTTTTTTTTATTCACTCTTTTTTTCACTTTTTTTATTCACTCTTTTTCTCTCTCTCCTCTTCTCTTTTGGCCACAAACTTCGCACCGTGGATTTTTTTCAACAAGGCAGAAACAATTTGCACAAGAAAAACCCTAATCAGAGCAGCCCGATGAGCACAAGGAAAAGCTAGTCTCAATAGGTAAGTTCCTACGCAAAGCAAAGAATGGCTTGTCTATGGCGCATAACAGGAAAGACTCGATTTAATTCAGACTGGAAAAAGGAAATATAAAACAAAACCGACTCAAAACCCTAACTGAAAGTAGACTGCAGAAACTCGCGCGCGGAGGCGGACAATTAATAGTGGGTGTCTGGTGGCGGGCGTAGGCTCACGCACAAGGTCAGACAATGGATGTTGGGTGTCTGGTGGCGGGCGTAAACAGCGGCAGGAGCTTGACTCGGAAGGGAAAACAAAGCCGGCTAGAACAAGGACTTTGCAGCCCACTCGAAACAGGCCAAGATCACGACCAAAACGAGGACTCCGACTAGAAAACCTAAACCCTAACGACGCAGCAACAAAACCCTAGATGATCTATGACTCCGAACAGAAGAAAAGCTACGCAAAAGAAACGACCAGCAAACTAAAACTTGACTTCAATGCAATCTAGGCTATGGCGAAAACTAAGAACCCTAATATTTTTGGCTTTTTCTAGATAGGAAGAAAAACAACTAACTATGGGGTGAATTCGGTGGATGCCTACCGAGGCAACACTGGAGCTCTGATACCAAGATGATATGGGGTGGCCCGATCTTCTCAGTAAGCGGTGGCGTAGATGAGGATGGTGGATAGATAAATTGGTGTCGCCGATGATCTCTCCTTGCTAGATTGCTGATGCCAATGCAGCAGCTCTCTACCCTTCGGATATTCACGACTTCACACACTTGCGCAATGTAGCCGTCGACCACGAAACGGTTAGACTTTGCAATATACTAATTCCCAATGGAACAGCAGATCACACTTGACTTGTAGTATATAATCTCCAGATCGAAACGAATTGGAGATACGAATTCAAGATGAATGCTTATAGCAGTCTCATGAACTAGGGTTTATCTTAAACGTGGTCTATCCGACTAATCTGAGATCAGCCCTCTATATAAGAGGGGCTGGGTGATGCGCCCAAGGGGGGGGGGGGCGCTAGGTCTGGTGCGCCCAGCCTGGTCCTCCTGACTTGGTGCAACCTAAACTGGTTCGACTCAAAACATGGTTCGACTCAACTTGATACAAACTGACCCAACTTGGGTTCAGCCCCTTGGCACGCAGGCCATGTACTTGAGGTATGGCGCTGCAACATGGTGTTGGTGCGTCTGGTGTTACTTGATGTGGGGATCCACCTCCTCGATGTTTGCGCCTGACTGCCTCTCCTCCCTCGTGCCCTCTTGCTTGTACTCCACGTCATGCTCCTCTTGCTGCAACTCCTCACTCCCTCGTGCTATGTCGTCTTCTCCCATGCACCTGAGTATGCAAACACACAAAGACTTAGGCAGTAGAAAGTTCTCATTAAAATAAATAGCATATTCAACTAAGAGAGAATTCAACTGTTGTTCTATTATCTTTGCACGAGCTCTTGTGATAGGTCCAATTCTGATTTCATCATTGGACGTCTTCTTTGCAGCCACTTGGTGATTATCATCATAGGTTGGAGATGGGTCAAGTGTAGGGATGTCCTCATCAAGATGGATTGCAATCAATATCAAAAACAATAAAATCTATGGGCACATAGTTCCTATTTGCAAGAATAAGAACATCATTAATTCTTCCCAAGGTCTTTTTAATAGTGGAATCCGGCAAGTGCAAATTAAGATGACATTCTTCAATATCGGTAAGACCAAGCACATCACATGGAGATTTCGGAATTGTGGAAACACTAGCGCCCAAATCACATAAAGCAAAGCACATATAATTTTTAATCTTTACTTTAATAGTAGGTTCTCATTCATCATGTAATTTTCTAGTAATTGAGATCTCCAATTCCAACTTTTCTTCTAAAGCTTTCATCCTGGCATCAACAATATGTTTAGTAAAAGCTTTATTTTGTTCATAGGCATGGGTTGAATTTATCATGGATTGCAACAAAGAAATACATTCAATAAAAGAGCAATTTACATAATTAAAGTCTTTTTAATCCAAAATAGTGGGCACATCACTAGTTAAAGTTTTGACCTCTCCAAACCCACGTTCATCAATTGTTTCATCAAGATTTTCACCCTCCGAATTATTAGGACACCTTATAGATAAAGTTGACTCTTCTTAACTACCTTTATCATCAATTTTAATCTTACTAAACAAGGAATCAATAGAAGAAACACCAATCACTTTAAGATCTTCATTATTTTTATGAAAGTAATCGGTAGAAAACGCTTTTTCCAAAAATTCTCCTTTAGCTCTAAGCATAGTTATTATTTTCTTAATTTCATCCATAGCAACATATAAAGCTTTAGTTGATTCATTGATATTAACCTTGGGTGGAAAAATTTTAATCTTGAGATTCTTTACATCATGAGAAATTCTATCAATGCTTCTAGACATATCATCAAATTTACTCAATCTTTTTCCATCGTAGTATTGAAAAGTTTTTGGGCATTGATAAATTATTTAATATTACTCTCAAGATCAGAGGGGTTCCTATTATTATTGTAAGAAGAATTACCATAGGAATTGCCATAATTATTAGAGAAATTTCCAGGAAAAGGCCTAGGATTAAAATTACCTCTATAAGCATTATTATTGAAATTGTTTCGTGAGACAAAATTCACATCTATGGGATCACTAGTTTGCTCAATCAAAGTAGACAAAGGCACATAATTAATATCAATAGGAGCACTTTTAATAGCAACTAATTTCATAAGAGCATCAATCTTTTCACTCAAAGTACTAATTTCTTCAACCGAGTTAACTTTTTTACTAGTAGGTGCTCTTTCGGTATGCCATTGTGAATAATTTTCCATGATATTATCTAGCAATTTAGTAGCTTCACCCAAAGTAATTTCCATAACAGTACCACCCGCGGCGGAATCTAAAAGATTTCTAGAAACAAAATTCAATCCCGCATAAAAAATTTATAAGATCATCCAAAGATTTAAACCATGAGTAGGACAATTTCTTAGCATCAATTTCATTCTTTCCCAAGATTGTGCAACAAGTTCATGATCAAGTTGCTTAAAATTCATGATTTGATTTCTAAGGGAAATAATTTTCATGGGTGGAAAATACTTAGTAATAAAAGCGTCTTTGCACTTATCCCAAGAATCAATACTATTACAAGGCAAAGAAGAAAACCAAATTTTTGCACGATCCCTCAAAGAGAAAGGAAATAATTTCCACTTCCCAATATCATTGTCCACATCTTTTTTTTCTTTTGCATATCAAACAATTCTACGAATGTGTTTAGATGGGATGTGGCATCCTCATTAGGAGTATCGAAAAATTGATCTTTCATAACAATCTTCAACAAAGCGGCATTAATATCACAAGATTTCGCACTAGTGGTGGGAGGAGCAACCGAAGTGCAAATAAAATCATTATTATTGGTATTGGAAAAGATCGCACTATTTGGTATTTTCTTGAGACATCGTGACTATGCAAATAAGATTGCAAACAAAAAGATAGATCTGACGGGAAAAGGCGAAAGAAAAAGAAGGTGAATAAAAAGGCAAATTTTTGTGAAGTGGGGGAGATGAAAACGAGAGAAAAATGGCAAATAATGTAAATTGCAAGGACATGATATTTGTGATTAGGAACCTGATAGTTGTTGATGATGTCTCCCCGGCAACAGCGCCAGAAATTCTTTTTGATGCGGCTAAAGATTGCATCGTTATTTCCCCAAAGAGGAATGGATGATGAAGTATAGCTATGGTAGGTATTTCCCTCGGTTATGAAACCAAGGTATCAATCCAGTAGGACGACCAAGCAAGACTATGTAAACGGTACCTGCACACACAGAACAAATCCTCGCAATCCAATGTGTAAGAGGGGTTGTCAATCCCTCCTCGCTAAAAATATCGATAATTTTGTATGAGTTTGGATAAATAGATCTCGGTAAAACGCGAATAATGCACCATAAGTAGGATATAATTTCATAGCATAACTATTGACTTTTGTGCTTTCATAGGGAATCACAAACCTTAACACCAATATTCATACTAAAGCATAATTACTCACCAACATGACTCATATATTACTATCATCATATCTCAAAACTATTACAAATAACCAAGTTTATTTTGTCTAATGATCTTCCTGAAAGTTTTTATTATATCCCTCTTGAATATCTATCGCTTTGGGACTAATTTCATATGTTGCTTTTGATAAGCTCAAACGAATTTAAGTGAAGAACATGAGCATAAAAATTTTCTTCTCTCAAAATAATATAAGTGAAGCATGAGAGAATTTCTTCAAAAATTTACTAACTCTCAAATAAATCTAAGTGAAGCATGAGAGTATTTTCTTCAAAAACTATTAAAGCACACCTTGCTCAAAAAGATATAAGTGAAGCACTATAGCAATTCCATAGCTCAATTTTTTTAGTGAAGCATAAAGAGCAATTCTAACAAATCATAGCATAATTTTGGCTCTCTCAAATAGGTGTGTCCAGCAAGGATACATGTGACAATGTAAAAAGAAAAAGGAGCAAAGACACGTATAATACAAGACGCTCCAAGAAAAACTCATGATATGTGACGAATAAAAATATAGCTCCAAGTAAAATAACGATGGTCATTAGAAGAAAGAGGGGATGCCTTCCGGGGCATCCTGTTGGTGTACTAGAGTATGGGTACCCTAGTATCCCGAACTTGTGCACGGGCAGTTGCAGCACCCCGCGGCAAGGCTTGCCAGGTGACCGCCAAGATCCTCCGTGGCTCCTTAGGAGACAAGACCCCGGCAAGAGGAGCTTGCCAGGAAGCCATTCAAGAACAAAGTATTCAAGCCAGACGACAAGGCCCCGGCAAGAGGAGCTTGCCGGGAAGACCAACCAAGGCATCCCAAGGAAGCTTGCCGCGACGCGCCACGCGTCCCGGCAAGGCTCGATGAGCGACAAGCTCCCGGGCCCAACAAGACGACGACCGCGGCAAGGCACTTGCCGCGGCAAGTGGCGACTCCGCACCCGCACTCCAGCACATCCACCCATGTGTCGCCCTGGGACCCTTCCCGGCGCGCGTGGTGAGAGGCTGTGTAGCCAGCGGTGCACGGTGGCAAGCGGCGCTGACAAGATAGCCATCGTGGCGATCGGTGGCGCCCCTGACGGTCTCTGTTTGCACTGTTTGGGCGACACAGACGGGCATTTAATGCCTTTGTCCCCTGCTGTCAGAGTTAGGTGTGATACCCTGTATCTACAGTATAGGTAGTTGTACCTACCGCATCCCTTTTTCCTTTGTTGCCCTTTGTCTACGTTGCCACCTGTCGGTGACCCCTTGAGCATATAAAAGGAGGCCCATGCGCAATGTAGGGGAGGTTCAGCTCATTCGAACGCCAGAAACACTCTCACGCTTAGTCTGGTAGCTCTCATCACTCCCGAGCAAGAACACAATATACACATACATGCAGCAGTAGGAGTATTATCTCTCCAGAGAGCTCCGAAGCTGGGTAAACTGCTCGTGTGCTTCGCCTCGATCTGCTCTCTGTGCGATCTCCGCCCCCTGCCGAACCGAAAGGGGCTCGGTCCACCGGTCCCATAGGTGTTCGAGGATCAGTTTCCCCGACATCTTTGGCGCGCCAGGTAGGGGGCGTCGAGATTGTGTGGACCTGATCCGGCGTTCACACGAGCTAGATATTCATCTTCTTCATCAACATGCCGCTGAAGAAGAAGGCTTCGGAGGCAGCTGTTCCATCCGCGTCGATTCCGCCACCACCGGAGCAAACGGGCGGTGGGGTAGACGCCGGCGGAAGAACGGGCGTCGACGAGGGTGCTCACAGTGCTGCCAAGTCCAAGGACAAGGCTGCACAGACCTCGGCGTTCGTACGCGCACCGCGCCCATCTCAGGAGGCGCGGGGCCAACAGCGTCATGGTATTCGCAGTACCATACGCTCGTTGGAACAAGATCGAGCTGGTGGATCTCGGGTTGCTCAAGACCAGCATGCGCGCCAACGTGCTGGCCCGAGCGAGGCACGGTCGCCTGGACGGGATGCTGCTCCTTCTAACATAGTTAGAAGTCCGAGCATATCCCGCTCCTCGCACCGTTCGCCACTACCGCCCACCACTCCAGCAGAAGCTTTGGCGCGAGCTCAACTGCTCCTGGATTACCCTCCAACGGCGGACAAGACCGACGAATGGAGGGCCACCATTCAGAGTCTCATCGGCTTCGCCAACGGCGACACTGCGCGGCAACCAAGCACCTCGCTACTGCGGCAAGACTGCCGGACGCGAACCGATGGCGACAAGACCGATGGGGGTGCAACCACTATGCACTCTCCACCCCAAAGGCCAAGATCGCCGCCTCGCCAGATCCACCTCGACAGCGACTCCACCGCATCATCGGATCCACCAGCTCGTCGCGATCAGCGCCAAGTTCTTCACGAACGACAACAAGAGGACGCTCGTACTCGCATCGAGCGCCAAAGAGAAGCGCGACGTCAATCTGACCAGCGCGCTGGGCCCTCTGTCGACATGCATGTGCCAGGGGAACCAGGCGACTTGCCATACACGGTAGGTTGCCCTGCGTTCACTCGTGAGCTGCGGCAAGTCCAGTGGCCCAGCAAGAAGAATTTCAAGCCAGACGTACCGGAGAAGTACAACGGCAAGTCGCATCCGTCGGAGTTCCTCAGCATCTACACCATCGCGGTGCAAGCTGCCGGGGGACGAGACGACAAGATCCTTGCCAACTACTTCCCGCTAGTGCTCAAGCCCAATGTCAGATCCTGGCTCATGCACTTGCCGGACAACTCCATATCCTCTTGGGCGGATCTATGCCATCAGTTTGTCGGTGCCTTTACAGGTGGCCACAAGCCTCATGGCCAAGAAAGCGATCTTCATCTGCTCGCCCAGAAGGAAGGAGAGCCCCTGCGCAAGTATATTCAGAGATTCAGCCGTGTACAGCACAACATCCCAGATGTCCACCCTGCCGCGGTAATCAGCGCGTTCCATCAGAACGTGCGAAACCACAGGATGCGGGAGGAGATGGCGATGTGCAAGATCAAGGACGTCAGTGAGCTGTATGCCTTGGCTGACAAGTGTGCACGTGCTGAGGAGGGGAGGAGACTTCCCGGAGAGAATACAGGAGCAGGAGGATCTGATAGTGAGGATGCTGCCCCAGCGAAGAAAGGCCGGCGGCGAGGCAACATGAAGAAGAAAAGCAAAGAGGTGCTAGTCGTTGAGCAGTCCGGCAACGGAGGTGGCGCCAAGAAAGCCAAAGTTGGTGGCTCCGGCAAGGAGATCCAGGCTGTGGCGGTCGCCGACAAGCAGGATGGCTCCGGCAAGCAATACTGCAAGATCCACCGCACCAAGGGCCATGACCTCCAGAGCTGCAAGAAGGTCGAGCAGCAAAAAGCTAAGTACGAGCGGCGTGACAAGGAGAAGGCCCAGGAAGGTGCTGGAGGAGCTGGCAAGAAGCGCCCCGGTCGGGGAGGACGCCGCGGCAAGGCCAAGCAGCGGCAAGGAGATAGACCTCCCCGCGGCCGCGACAAGGATGAAGATGACGATGACGACGAAGATATGGATGACGACGAGGCCGATGAGCAGGAGTTCCAGAAAGCCACAAAGGTCCTGTGCGTTGACGGCGGTGCTTCTCTGCATACTTCGCACCGCCAGCTCAAGCAGTGGATGCGTGAAGTCAATGCAACAGAACCATCCATAGAATCACGCAAGCCTCTGAAATGGTCCAGCACGCCTATCATCTTTGATATTGAGGACCACCCAGATCGCATAACTGCGGTCGGTTGCTTGCCGATGTTGGTTTCACCAACTATCCGCAACCTCAAGGTCACAAAGATGCTAGTTGACGGCGGGGCCGGCTTGAACCTGATCTCCTCCGCGGTACTCCAGAAACTCCAGATCCTTGACAGCGAGCTCGAAGAGACCGGCACGTTCCAAGGAATCAACCCGGGAAGGAGCAAGCCGAAGGGAAAGATCACGCTGCCGGTGACATTTGACAGCGAGCTGAACTTCAGGACTGAGAGGGTCACTTTTGACGTTGCTGACTTCCCATTGCCCTACAATGGGATACTCGGCCGTCCTGCGCTCGCCAAGTTCATGGCAGCCTCTCATTATGCCTACAACATGCTGAAGATGCCAGGCCCGATAAGTGTCATCTCTATCCCTGGCGACAAGAAGGATGCTCTTATCTGCGCCGACAAGATCTACCGGGAGGCAGCAGCCGCAACAGATCGCAAGTCACTTGCCGCTGAAGCTCCCGGGGGGAAGAAGAAGACCAAGTCCGGCAAGAGCTCTGTTGCCCACTCCGGCAAGCGCACCTCTTCGGAGTGCTGCGCTACTGTCGAGGACGCACCATCGAGCTCCACCGGCAAGTGTAAGAAGGCGATGGTAGCTCCACCAGAGACCAAGAAGGTGTCCGCCAAGGAGGACGACACTGGTGGTACCTTCACCATCAGTGCCACTCTCGACCCTAAATAGGAAAGCGCGCTCGTTGCTTTCCTGCGGGCGAATGTCGACGTGTTTGTGTGGCAACCGTCTGATATCCCCGGTGTTCCCAGGAGAGTAATTGAGCACCACCTTGCCGTTTGTCCTCACGCGCGGCCCGTCAAGCAGAAAGTCAGGAAACAGGCAGTGGAGCGCCAAGAATTCATAGCAGAAGAAATCAAGAAGTTGGAAGCAGCAGGCCTTGTCAGAGGAGTGCTCCATCCTACGTGGTTGGCCAATCCTGTAGTCGTGCGCAAGGCCAACGAGAAATGGAGGCTTTGTATAGACTTTACCAATGTCAATAAAGCTTGTCCCAAAGACCCATTTCCCTTGCCGCGCATAGACCAGATTGTTGACTCCACAGCCGGATGTGATTTGCTTTCATTTCTTGATGCATACTCAGGATACCATCAGATCTTCATGGCAGAAGAGGATGAGGAGAAAACCGCATTCATCACTCCATGTGGCACATACTGTTTCATACGGATGCCTTTTGGTTTGAAGAATGCTGGTTCAACATTTGCGAGAGTAGTCCATGTCGCTTTTGAGCCACAAATGCACAGAAATGTAGAAGCCTACATGGATGACATAGTGGTCAAGAGCAAGGACAAGGCAACCCAGATCCAAGATTTAGATGAAACCTTTGCAAATCTGCGCAAGATCAACCTCAAGCTTAACCCCTAGAAGTGCGTGTTTGGAG
This sequence comes from Triticum timopheevii, assembly GCA_963921465.1. Lineage (NCBI taxonomy): Eukaryota > Viridiplantae > Streptophyta > Magnoliopsida > Poales > Poaceae > Triticum > Triticum timopheevii. Next base: position 106,853,369 of record OY997271.1, read on the forward strand.
TCCCCTCCGGCAAGCTTCTCGGGTTCTTTGTGTCTCAGCGGGGAATTGAAGCTAATCCCGACAAGATTAAGGCCATCGAGCAGATTGAAGCACCGAAGCGCGTCAAGGATGTGAGAAGGCTTGCCGGTTGCGTGGCTGCTCTCAGCAGGTTTATCTCTAGATCTGCTGAGCGCGCCCTGCCATTTTTTAAAATATTGAAAAAGGCAGGTCCAATGAAATGGACTCCGGAAGCAGAGGCTGCGCTGCAGGACTTGAAGAGATACCTGTCCTCCACTCCAACACTTGTCGCACCTAAGCCACAAGAGAAGTTGCTGTTGTACATAGCGGCAACCAATCAAGTGGTTAGTGCTGCGTTAGTGGCGGAGAGGGAGGCGGATGATGAGCCAGCAACCACAGCAGGCACATCCAGCGACAAGCAGGGGGCTTCGCCGACAAGCTCTGGTCCCGACAAAGAAGGATCTACGCAGGCACAGGAGAAGATGCAGAAGAAGATGGTGCAGCGCCCAGTTTATTTTGTCAGTTCCCTTCTGCAGGGGGCTAGGTCAAGGTACTCTGGTGTGCAGAAATTGCTTTTCGGCCTTCTCATGGCCTCGAGAAAGCTGCGCCATTACTTCCAAGCACATGAGATCACAGTTGTCACTCGTTTCCCGCTGAAGAGGATACTGCAAAATCCAGAAGCAACAGGCAGGATTGTCGAGTGGGCACTGGAACTGTCAAGCTTTGGCCTCAAGTTTGAGAGCACTTCAACTATCCAAAGCAGAGCATTGGCAGAGTTCGTAGCAGAATGGATGCCAACACCAGACGAAGAAATTCCAGAAACAAGCATCCCCGTCAAGGAAGCAAGCAAAGAGTGGCTGATGTACTTTGATGGTGCCTTCTCGCTGCAAGGCGCCGGTGCTGGCGTGCTACTTGTCGCACCCACTGGAGAGCACCTCAAGTACATGGTCCAGATGCACTTTCCCAAGGAGCAAGCAACGAACAATACTGCAGAGTATGAAGGCTTGCTTGCCGGTCTCAGGATTGCAGCAGATCTTGGGATCAAGAAGCTCATTGTCAGGGGTGACTCGCAGCTTGTCGTCCGCCAAGTGAAGAAGAACTATCAGAGTCCGTTGATGGAAGCTTACGTTGATGAAGTGAGAAAGCTAGAAGAACACTTTGACGGCCTACAGATGGAGCATGTCCCAAGAGCTCAGAATGACATTGCCGACGGCCTGTCGAAGTGCGTCGCACTTAAGTTACCTGTGGAACCAGGGATCTTTGTGCTCAAGCTGACTCAACCTTCTGTAACACCATCAACTGGACAGAGCAAGAAGAGGAAGTTGGTTTCTGGTGACTATTTTCCGGCAGAGCTCCCCGAAGCCGCCGCCAAGAAGGTCCCCAAGATCAACACCAAGAGTGCTGAGGAGCAGTCTGCTCCGGCAAGCCCTAGGGTTTGTTTTGTTGAAGCAGACGCTCCCGACAAGCTTTGCTCCGGCAAGCTTGCCAGGGAACATCAAGCTCCGGCTGGGCCGCAGGCCCTTGCCGTAGAAGCGGATGTTCCCGCAGCAGCAGATGTGCCTTTAGTCCTTGTTGTCGAGCCGCAAGCTCCAGCATGGGCACAGCAGATTGTCCGTTTCCTTCAGACAGGAGAACTTCCCGAAGAGAAAGAAGAAGCGGAAAGAGTAGCCCGGCAGTCAAGTATGTACAAGTTTGTCGACAACATACTGTACAGAAGAAGACTCAACGGTGTGAAATTGAAGTGCATTCGCCGGGAAGATGGACAACAGCTGTTGGCAGAGATACATGGAGGCATATGTGGTCACCACATTGGCGCAAGAGCACTTGCCGGCAAAGCATTCCGGCAAGGTTTCTTTTGGCCGACAGCCCTCCAGGATGCAACTGCACAAGTAACCAAGTGTGAAGCATGCCAATTCCATTCCAAACAGATACACCAACCAGCTCAAGCTCTCCAGACGATCCCTTTATCCTGGACATTTTCGGTCTGGGGGCTCGACATCCTCGGCCCCTTCCCCCGAGCTGTCGGGGGCTTTGAGTACTTGTACATTGCAATCGACAAGTTCACAAAGTGGCCGGAAGTGGAACCAGTGAGGAAGGTGACAGCACAGTCAGCAGTCAAGTTCTTCAGGTCGATTGTTTGCCGTTTCGGGATCCCTAACAGGATCATCACCGACAACGGCACGCAATTCACGAGCCGCACCTTCATGCAGTACGTCCAAGATCTTGGCGCCAAGGTCTGCTTCGCTTTTGTTGCTCATCCGAGAAGCAACGGTCAAGCGGAGAGGGCGAACGCTAAAGTGCTACGCGGGCTCAAGACCAGAACTTTCGACAGGCTGCGCAGGTGCGGAAGGAACTGGATCGAGGAGCTGCCGGTGGTTCTTTGGTCGATCAGAACGACGCCAAATCGAGCCACTGGCCAGACACCTTTCGCTCTAGTCTATGGAGCAGAGGTAGTTCTCCCCATGGAACTCGTATACGGGTCACCTCGAGTGCTCGCTTATGATGAGCTTGAGCAAGAGCAGCTGCGACAAGATGACGCGCTGCTCCTCGAGGAAGATCGTCTTCAGGCCGCTGTACGAGCTGCTCGGTACCAGCAAGCTTTGTGCCGCTACCATAGCCGCAAAGTTAGTGCCAGAAGTTTCGAGGAAGGTGACCTTGTTCTTCGGCGCGTTCAGTCCGCCAAGAATTCCAACAAGTTGACACCGAAGTGGGAAGGCCCTTACCGGGTGAAACGAGTCACTAGGCCTGGCGTTGTCTGCCTTGAGACCGAAGATGGCATTCCGGTGAGCAACTCCTGGAACATTGAGCATCTTCGTAAGTTTTACCCGTAGGGCACGGTTGCCGAAACCTGTTCCGGCAACCACCTTTTGTACAAGTCTTGCCGCTGTTGCATGTAATCCTTCGTACAAAGCCGGGCGCAGACCCCGTGCGTAAATAAAGTTCATGTGCTCCGCACATCTTGTCAATTTCATGCTTTCTTTCTTTTCGCATGTATTATCTGACACTTTGTGCAGCACCTGCCCCCGGTAAGCAATAACGAGCCGTAAGGCTCCATATCTTTATTTTCTCTTCTTTCTCTTCCTCAAAGGAAGGAAGGTTCCCTCGCCCACAAGGTTTGCCGGGGGGAAAGGAGAAGATAATGGTGTGGACCGGGCCGTTCAAGAAAGTTTCGTCTTGCCGGGAAGCAAATGACAGAAAAGCTAAGTTGCCAAAGTTTGAGCAATCAGTTTTTAAATTTTTAAGTTATCTTCCTTGAACGACCGTGCTTTGTATGGAAAACCTGTGCGCGGAGGAACCAACTCATAGCTAGTTGCGCCCTTACTTTGTTTCGAGTCCGCTCATCAACTTATGTGAGCTGCGACTAGCTGCGACAAGGTTTCTTTTCAGAAGCGGCACCACCAGCAGGCTGCTGACGTTCCGCACTCAGCGCTCGCGGCAAGGGTGCCTGCGTCGGCAAGTTCCTTAAAAGCGTAGGGCAAAAACATACAAAGGAAGGAATCAAGTAAAGGAAGTAACATAGCAGTCGATATCAAAAATAGAGTATATTAGAAGATAACTTGTCGCAGCTCTAACAGAGTGTTCTCATGACTTGGTTAGCAGCGACAAGGAAAGAAAAGAAAATGGGCGGCCTAATCTACACGATCGCCCTCGACCCTCTTGATCCCGCTCACCTTGTCCACAATGGGTGCGACAAGGGCCTTGAGCGCTTCCAGATCAGCATCCGGCGGCAAGGACCGGAGGACGTTGGTGAGGTTGAGGCCTGGGTTGCGGAAGGCCACCTTCACCAGCACCTTCTGAAGAGCTCCCGCGCAGATCTTGCGCGACTCGTCAGCCAGCTGCTTTGGGATCCTCTCCCGTAGTAGCTGGAGGGCCGTCGCCACGCCCTTGAAGAACAGGCTGAGCTTGGCACTGGGTTGGAGACGCTCGTTGGAGGAGTACAAAAGATCCTCCATTCCCAGCCGCGCCAGCTCCCCGTCGATGGTGGCGGCAACGTCCACGAGGCCCTCCGTCTAGTGCTCCACATTCTCCCTGAAGGTGTTCTGGGTGGCGGCAGCACTTGCCAGCAACGCATCGTTGGCTTTGACCTTCTCCGCCAAGGCCACCTCCTGCTCCCTAGCCCCGTCCAGCGTCTGGGTTAAGGTGGCCAGCTTCAGCTCGAGATCAGCATTGGAATCCTTGGCGGCGCTGAGCTCTTTGTTCCTCTCGGCAAGGAGACCCTGCAGTTCGCCGTGAGCGGCAGCATCCTTCTCGCGCTCAAGCTTGAGCGCGGCAAGCTCCTCGCCGCTCGCCTTGAGGTCGGCCTCTAGCTGCATCGCCCTCACCTCCAGCTCCTTCTTGGCGGCCTCGGCAGCTGCGGTGGCATCCTTGGCCTCCTTTAGAGCCCCGCCAACTGTTTTCTCCCGTGCGGCAAGCTCCTCTTCATAGCTGTCAAGGTTAACCTTGCGTTGCGCCAGCTCGCCTTCTTGCGCAAACAGATTCTCGCCGGCAAGACGCTGTTGCTCTTCGACTTCGGCCTTCTCGAGGAGGAAGGCTTTCCGCGCCTCGGAGAGCTGCTCTCGCTCCTCCGCCAGGGACCGGAGAGTCTCCTGCCTCATGCCCCGAAGCTCCTCTGCACGCTTCTCAATATCCACCCCCGCCTTCACCACAAGCGCTTCCCGCGATTCCAGCTTGGCTTGGCGGGCGCGGTAGAGCGCCAGCAGCTTCCGCAGCAGCTTCTCCTCCTCAGGCTCGTCGCTGCTGCTTCCCGGCGCGTCGACGAGCGACAACCCAGCGGAGGCAAGCACTTCTCCATCCAGGATTTCTCCTTCAACCGGCGCCCTGGAGCTCGATGCCCAGGGGAGCTTGATGAAGATGTCGTCGCCGACCTTCAGATAGGCGCCGGGCTGGGGCTCTTCGGAGCCTAGCGCTGCAGCAGCGGCGGAGGGATCGGCGGTCGGTGCAGCGCCTGGCGCTCCTGCGGCCTCAGGGCCGTCAGTGCGATCGCCGGATCCCTCGCCAGTTTCTGCGGCGGTAGCCTTGGCGGCCTCTTCGCCAGCGGGATCATCAGCGCTGGCTTCTCCTTCAGTAGCAGCGGCATCATCAGTATTGCCGCGCACGTTCTCCTCGCCGGCGGCCTCGGTCTCCATTGGCTCCGTGGCAGCTGGATCTGAAGACCAGAAAAGGGAGAAAATTCAAGCAAATATCCAAAAAGAAAAAACAGAAGAGGAAGAGCACAAGGGCAGTTTTCAAGCGAGAAAGGTTACCTATGCTTGGATCTACAGTCTCCATCACCGGAGGGTCGCTGGTACTGCCCCTTGCCGGAGAACTGTCCCTTGCCAGAGAGTTCTCCCTTGCCGGAGAACGCTCCCTTGCCGGGGAATCCTCCCTTGGCGGTGTGGTCGAAGCAGATGGTACTTCAGGAGCGGTTTCCAGACGCTCCTGGTGAAGCTGCTCTACTCCTACACAACCCAACAATAAAGATATCAGCAAAGAAAAAGCAACCATGCGCGCCTAACAGAAGGAAGTGAACCATGCACTTACACTGGGGGCTGCGCTGGGGGCTGCTTTGGGGAGTAGCTGCCGGGTCCGGCAAGGTGGTCTCAGGCATGTCCCCCGTTGGCGCGACAGGTTCATCCTCGATGACGATCACCGGGGCCTTGGCTCTCTTCGCCGCTCTTTGAGCCAACATCCTAAAAAGGAATAAATTCAGAATGAAGCAGATCAGATACAAGGCAAAGCAACAAAATTGAAGAACTACAAGTACAAGCAGAGGAATCTTACTCTTCTTCCTCCTCGTCGGAGCTGAGTGCGGAGAGATCGAAGTCTGGCTCGCCTCCAATGCGACGAGGCAGAGGGGTAGGCTCCCTTGACCGCTTGGCGGGAGCAGTGGTGGTGGTGCGAGAAGACCCTGCTCCAGTTGCCGCTGCAGCGTGAGGTGCTCCCGCGGCGACAGTGCTTGCCGCGGTGGAGCGCGTCACGTGGCGCTGCGGCTGCTGACCTGTCTGCCGCCCCGCTGCATCCCCGGCCTTGCGGAGACGCTTTCTTGGTGGAGCTTGTGGCTCCGCTTGCGGCGAGCTGGCTGGAGGTGGAGAAGAGGGCGCGTCCTCGGCGGGCTCGCCCGACTCAGTGTCAGGACAAGCAAGCTCTTCCTCGCCGACAAGCTCCTCCCGCACGGCAAGGCTTGCCGCCTCCGCTGCCTTCGCCTCCTCCACGGTGAACCCAAATTGGCCTGCGGCAATGGCTGCTGCCGCCTCTTCCAGCCTGGTGGCGATGTGCCACATCTCATCGTCAGTGGTGTCGCGGGTGAGGCTCTTCTGCTCGTCGGGGCGGATCGCCACTTCTGCCAGGCTGTCGAAGAACTCTTGCACGACGTCGTCGGCAGGCTCTTGCCAAGTGGGGACGATCCCATGCGAATCGCAGAGCGGCATCATTTCGCGGATGCGGTCAAGCGAAGAGTTGTTGCAAAGCGGAACGACCCCCCTCGGCAACCTAAACGCTCCGGGATGCTCGGGATCATGCTTGAACAGCTCCAGAAGCAGCGCATCCAGCTCCAAGACAGTGAAGTTAAAATTGAGGCCCGGGCGCAGCCTCATGATGTCCGCCGCGTTCTGGAACTCCCAGGCGGGTCTCCCCCTCTCCTGCAGGGGGGCGATGCGGCGGCGGAGGAAATCTGCGCCAACGGCGCCTACAGTCAGCCCGGCAAGCCTGAGGCGCAGGATCCTGGTGACGGCAATCTTCAGCCTTGCGTCTTCCGGAGCCAAGTTACTCCAATCGTTGCCGCATACTACTGGGGCTTGGTGCTGGGCGGTGAAAGGCTGCGGGTTCTCCTCGACAATCCAGCACCAGTTCGCTCTCCACTCGTCCCACTTGCTGCGGAGGTCGCCCTCCAGATAAGCGTCCTTCTTGCCGAGTCTTGAGATCCAGGTGATTCCGCCAGACAAGGGTTCTCCTCTCTCGACTCGGGGAATGAAGAAGTGGCGGAAGAGGGCTACATTTGGGTGGACTCCGACAAAGTTCTCGCAGAGATGTGCGAAAACTGCCATGGTCAGAACGGCGTTGGGGGTGAAATCAAGGAGGTGGAGCCCGTAGGTGTTCATGATGTCGCAAAAGAATTCGGAGAAAGGCGGGCAGAGCCCGCAGTAGAAGAACAGGGCGAAGAAAGGGTACCCCGTCGGAGCTAACTTTGAGGCGGCAGCCGAAAGTACCTTTGTGCGCGGATGTGCTCGCGTCTGCGTCGACCAGAAGAGGTAGTAGTACTCCCTCAGCTCCTTCGCATCGAGCTGGGGGGGAAAGATCGCCTGCTCCTTCCGCAGCGCCGCGAGCCGCTGCGCCTCGGCCGACTTCACGCCCTTCCCCTTGTCGGCTTTCGGAGCCATGGCGGAGGTGGTGGGAGAGGTCGACGGCGTTGGTGGTGCTGGTGGCAATGGGGGGCGGAGCGCTGCTCTCTCTCAGAAGGGGGAGCGGCGGAGATTTGGGAGTAGTAACCGGCGAGATGGGCTACTGCCCCTGTTTCCTCTGCTTATAAAGAGGGAGGGGCGAACGTTACGCTTTTCTGAATAAAGAAACCACCCACGATCTCTCCCACAACGCCGCATTCAACGCGTGCCGTTCAAGGAGGGCGCGGTGGATGCGGAGTAAGAAACGGCACGACCCAGGCCGCGCGTGCCCGTGCCCTGTTTTGGGCCTGGCCCAATAGCGCTCGGCACCGTGTGTGGCCCAGGCCCGGGGGCTCCTGTCGGTGTACTAGAGTAGGGGTACCCTAGTATCCTGAACTTGTGCACGGGCAGTTGCAGCACCCCGCGGCAAGGCTTGCCAGGTGACCGCCAAGATCCTCCGTGGCTCCTTAGTAGACAAGACCCCGACAAGAGGAGCTTGCCGGGAAGCCATACAAGAACAAAGTATTCAGGCCAGACGACAAGGCCCCGGCAAGAGGAGCTTGCCGGGAAGACCAACCAAGGCATCCCAAGGAAGCTTGCCGCGATGCGCCACGTGTCTCGGCAAGGCTCGGTGAGCGACAAGCTCCCGGGCCCGACAAGACGACGACCGCGGCAAGGCACTTGCCGCGGCAAGTGGCCACTCCGCACCTGCGCTCCAGCACATCCACCCATGTGTCGCCCTGGGACCCTTCCCGGCGCGCGTGGCGAGAGGCTGTGCAGCCAGCGGTGCACGGTGGCAAGCGGCGCTGACAAGATAGCCATCGTGGCGATCGGTGGCGCCCCTGACGGTCTCTGTTTGCACTGTTTGGGCGACACAGACGGGCATTTAATGCCTTTGTCCCCTGCTGTCAGAGTTAGGTGTGATACACTGTATCTACAGTATAGGTAGTTGTACCTACCGCATCCCTTTTTCCTTATTTGCCCTTTGTCTACGTTGCCACCTGTCGGTGACCCCTTGAGCATATAAAAGGAGGCCCATGCGCAACGTAGGGGAGGTTCAGCTCATTCGAACGCCAGAAACACTCTCACGCTCAGTCTGGTAGCTCTCATCGCTCCCGAGCAAGAACACAATATACACATACATGCAGCAGTAGGAGTATTATCTCTCCGGAGAGATCCGAAGCTGGGTAAACTGCTTGTGTGCTTCGCCTCGATCTGCTCTCTGTGCAATCTCCGCCCCCCGCCGAACCGAAAGGGGCTTGGTCCGCCGGTCCCATAGATGTTCGAGGATCAGTTTCCCCGACACATCCCCAAGCTTGGTTGCTTGGTTCTACTTGAATATTAACTTGGCGTGCCATGGGGCATCCCGGAGATTAGGCTCTTGACACTCCTTATTCCTTCATCCATCGTTATCTCACCCAAAACTTGAAAAATTCAATCACACAAAACTTAACAAAACCTTTGTGAGATCCGTTAGTATAATAAAGCAAATCACCACACTAATATTGTTGCAAACCCAGTCAAATTCTATTATTGCATTATACCTACTGCATTCCAAATTTACTATGGCTTATACCCTTCAATACAATCCATAGATTCATCAAAATAAGCACACAATGCAACGAAAACAGAATCTGTCAAAAACAGAACAGTCTATAGTAATCTGGACTCTTACCATACTTTTGTAACTCCAAAAATTCGTAAAAATTAGGAAGATGTATATAATTTGTATGTCAATCTTGTGCAAAACAATCATTAACTTTTGTCACTCGTATGATTTATGAAAATTATTTTACTGGACGCAAAAGTTTCTGTTTTCCAACAAGATCAAATCAATTATCACCAAACATAATCCCAAAGGCTTTACTTGGCACAAAACTTAACTAAAACATAAAAACACGATCATAACAGTAGCATAATTGAGTGAACACTCAAGAACAGAAATAAAAAGGCAAAAATAAGTTGAATTCATTTGGTTGCCTCCCAACAAGCGCTATCGTTTATGCCCCTAGCTAGGCATAATGCATAGATTCAAGTATTATCATCTTTAGTTTTATCCCCATAGGATGCCTTCATGATTGATTCATATGGCGGCTTAATTCTTGTTCTAGGGAAGTGTTTCATACCCTTTCTGAGTGGAAATTGAAATTTAATATTGCCTTCCTTCATATCAATCTTGGCACCTATAGTGCGTAAAAAATGGTCTGCCAAGTATAATAGGACAAGATGTGATATGGGGTGGCCCGATCTTCTCAGTAAGCGGTGGCATAGATGATGATGGTGGATAGATAAATTGGTGTCGCCGATGATCTCTCCTCGCTAGATCGCTAATGCCAATGCAGCAGCTCTCTACCCTTCGGATATTCACGACTTCACACACTTGCGCAACGTAGCCGTCGACCACGAAATGGTTAGAATTTGCAATATACTAATTCCCAATGGAACAGCAGATCACACTTGACTTGTAGTATATAATCTCCAGATAGAAATGAATTGGAGATACGAATTCAAGATGAATGCTTATAGCAGTCTCATGAACTAGGGTTTATCTTAAACGTGGTCTATCCGACTAATCTGAGAGCAGCCCTCTATATAAGAGGGGCTGGGTGATGCGCCCAAGGGGGTGCGCTAGGTCTGGTGCGCCCAGCCTGGTCCTCCTGACTTGGTGCAACCTAAACTGGTTCGACTCAAAACGTGGTTCGACTCAACTTGATACAAACTGACCCAACTTGGGTTCAGCCCCTTGGCACGCAGGCCATGTACTTGAGGTATGGTGCTGCAACATGGTGTTGGTGCGTCTGGTGTTACTTGATGTGGGGATCCTCCTCCTCGACGTTTGCGCCTGACTACCTCTCCTCCCTCACGCCCTCTTGCTTGTACTCCACGTCATGCTCCTCTTGCTGCAACTCCTCGCTCCCTCGTGCTATGCCTTCTTCTCCCATGCACCTGAGTATGCAAACACACAAAGACTTAGGCAGTAGAAAGTTCTCATTAAAATAAATAGCATATTCAAATAAGAGAGAATTCACCTGTTGTTCTATTATCTTTGCACGAGCTCTTGTGATAGGGCCAATTCTGATTTCATCATTGGACGTCTTCTTTGCAGCCACTTGGTGATTATCATCATAGGTTGGAGATGGGTCAAGTGTAGGGATGTCCTCATCATCTCCCCCCCCCCCTTCAAAAGGCGTCGACCTCGACGCTCCAAGGTCTTCTCCATCATATGGTGACAAATCAGCAACGTTGAAGCTGTTGCTAATGCCACCAAACTCAGCAATAGGAATATCAATCGAGTAGGCATTGTCATTTATCTTGGCTAGCACCTTGTAAGGACCAGCACCACGCGGCAACAACTTGGAACGCCGCAGCTGTGGGAACCTATCCTTGCGCAGATGCACCCAAACCATATCTCCAGGCTGAAACAAAACTTGCTTTCTTGATTGGTTTCTTGCAGCAGCAATGCTCTTGCATGTCTTCTCAATAGCCTCTTGTGTTCTCTCATGAATTTTCTTCACATAATCTGCTCTTTTTGATGCCTCCATATTTACTTTCTCATGCAATGGAAGAGGCAGCAAATCTAGCGGTGTGATTGGTTTGAAGCCATACACCACCTCAAAAGGACAAAGTGTTGGAGAACATAGCAGAAATTCAAAAAATTTCCTACGTATCACCAAGATCTATCTATGGAGAGACCAGCAACGAGGGGAAGGAGAGTGCATCTACATACCCTTGTAGATTGCTAAGCGGAAGCGTTCAAGAGAACGCGGTTGAAGGAGTCGTACTCGTCGTGATCCAAATCACTGGAGATCCTAGTGCCGAACGGACGGCACCTCCGCGTTCAACATACGTACAGCCCGGTGACGTCTCCCATGCCTTGATCCAGCAAGGAGAGAGGGAGAGGTTGAGGAAGACTCCATCCAGCAGCAGCACAACAGCGTGGTGGTGGTGGAGGAGCGCGGCTATCCAGCAGGGCTTCGCCAAGCACAACAGAAGAGGAGGAAGAAGAGACGCAGGGCTGCACCAACGAGAGATCGAATCGCGTGTTATGGGCAGCCCTATGCCTCACTATTTATAGGGGAGAGGGAGGAGGGTGCGCCCCCTCTAGGGTTCCCACCCCTAGGGGGGCGGCAGCCCTAGATGGCAAAGGGAGTGGCGGCCAAGAGGGGAGAGGAGAGGGAGGCGCACCAATATGGGCCCTAAGACCCATATCCCCTTAGGGTTTGCCCCCTCTCCACCTCTTAGGCGCCATGGGCCCTTGTGGGAGGCGCACCAGCCCACTAAGGGGCTGGTCCCTCACCACTCTTGGCCCATGCAAGCCTCCGGGGTTGGTGGCCCCACTTGGTGGACCCCCGGGACCCTCCCGGTGGTCCCGGTACGTTACCGATAAACCCCGAAACGCTTCCGGTGACCAAAACAAGACTTCCCATATATAAATCTTTACCTCCGGACCATTTCGGAACTCCTCGTGATGTCCGGGATCTCATCCGGGACTCCGAATAACATTCGGTAACCACATACAAACTTCCTTTATAACCCTAGCATCATCGAACCTTAAGTGTGTAGACCCTACGGGTTCGGGAGACATGCAGACATGACCGAGACGTTCTCCGGTCAATAACCAACAGCGGGATCTGGATACCCATGTTGGCTCCCACATGTTTCACGATGATCTCATCGGATGAACCACGATGTCAATGACTCAATCGATCCCGTATACAATTCCCTTTGTCTAGCGGTATTTTACTTGTCCGAGATTCGATCGTCGGTATACCAATACCTTGTTCAATCTCATTACCGACAAGTCTCTTTACTCGTTCCGTAACACATCATCCCGTGATCAACCCCTTGGTCACATTGTGCACATTATGATGATGTCCTACCGAGTGGGCCCAGAGATACCTCTCCGTTTACACGGAGTGACAAATCCCAGTCTCGATTCGTGCCAACCCAACAGACACTTTCGGAGATACCTGTAATGCACCTTTATAGCCACCCAGTTACGTTGTGATGTTTGGTACACCCAAAGCATTCCTACGGTGTCCGGGAGTTGCACAATCTCATGGTCTAAGGAAAAGATACTTGACATTAGAAAAGCTTTAGCATACAAACTACACGATCTTTGTGCTAGGCTTAGGATTGGGTCTTGTCCATCACATCATTCTCCTAATGATGTGATCCCGTTATCAACGACATCCAATGTCCATAGCCAGGAAACCATGACTATCTGTTGATCACAACGAGCTAGTCAACTAGAGGCTCACTACGGACATATTGTGGTCTATGTATTCACACGTGTATTACGATTTCCGGATAATACAGTTATAGCATGAATAAAAGACTATTATCATGAACAAAGAAATATAATAATAACACTTTTATTATTGCCTCTAGGGCATATTTCCAACACAAAGCTGGGTAGTAGTGTGCACCGCTCTGTTATATGCAAACTCAACATGTGGCAAACACTCCTCCCACTCACGTAGATTTTTCTTGATCATAGCTCGTAGCAATTGGGACAATGTGCGATTCACCACCTCTGTTTGACCATCCGTTTGGGGATGACATGTAGTACTGAACAACAGCTTCGTTCCTAGCTTTCCCCATAGGGTCTTCCAGAAGTAGCTCATAAACTTCACGTCCCTGTCAGAAACAATTGTCTTTGGCACTCCATGCAAGCGTACAACGTCCCTGAAAAACATGTTAGCAATATGCGACGCATCGTCGCTTTTGTGGCATGCAATAAAATGTGCCATCTTTGAAAATCTATCCACTACCACAAATATAGAATCATGACCTCTTTTAGTGCGTGGCAAACCTAACACAAAATCCATACTGATATCTTCCCATGGTGTGGTAGGTGTAGGTAGTGGCGTATACAAACCATGAGGCTTTAGTTTTGACTTGGACTTGTTACATGTAATGCAGCGCCTAACAAACCTGTCCACGTCGCGCCTCATCTTGGGCCAATAAAAGTGATCAGCTAGCATGAGCAAGGTCTTCTCACGCCCAAAGTGACCCATCAATCCTCCTGCATGTGATTCCTGCAACAATAGCAAACGCACTGACGATTCTGGAACACATAGTTTGTTAGCACGAAACAAAAATCTATCATGTATGTGGTACTTGTCCCATGCGTGTCGAAGCATACACAAACGATATGGTTCAGCAAAATCATGATCAGTTGCATACAAATCACACAAGCTCTCTAAACTAGGAATTTTAACATCGAGATGTGTCAATAACATGTTCTTCCGAGATAGAGCATCAGCAACAACATTATCTTTCCCTTTCTTATGCTTAATTATGTAGGGAAACGACTCAATGAACTCAACCCACTTAGCGAGGCGCCTATGCAAATTAGATTGAGCTTTCAAATATTTTAAAGCTTCATGATCAGAATGTATAATAAATTCTTTTGGCCACAAATAATGTTGCCAAACTTCAAGAACTCTAACAAGCGCCTACAATTCTTTGTCATAAACAGGATAATTCAATCTAGCACCAGAAAGTTTCTCGCTGAAATAAGCAATAGGTCTACCTTCTTGCATCAACACACCACCAATTCCTATACCACTAGCATCACATTCAACTTCAAATTGCTTAGAAAAATCTGGTAGTGCAAGTAATGGTGCAGAAGTAAGCAAAAGTTTCAGCTCATCAAATGCATGATCTTGTGCAGCGCCCCAAACAAAAGGCACTCCTTTCTTAGTTAATTCATTCAATGGTGCAGCAACAGTACTAAAGTCTTTCACAAAACGTCGGTAGAAACCAGCAAGCCCATGAAAACTTCGTACTTGACTAACATTCATGGGAGTAGGCCAATTTTGAATTGCTTCAGTTTTAGATGAATCTACTTCTACTCCATGCTTAGATACAACGTATCCCAGAAATATGACCTTATCTTTTGCAAATGTGCACTTTTCAAGATTAGCATACAATTTAGCATCACGCAACACTTGCAAAACTTGTCTAATATGATCACAATGTTCAGATTCATTGCGGCTGTAAATAAGTATGTCATCAAAATATACAACCACAAAACGACCAATAAACTCTCTCAAAACATGATTCATTAATCTCATGAATGTACTAGGTGCATTAGTAAGACCAAAAGGCATAACTAGCCACTCATATAAACCAAATTTAGTTTTGAAAGCAGTTTTCCATTCATCCCCTTCTTTCATCCTGATTTGATGATAACCACTACGCAAATCAATTTTAGAGAAAACAGCAGCACCACTCAACTCATCTAGCATATCCTCTAAGCGTGGAATAGGATGACGATATCGAATAGTGATGTTGTTAATAGCTCTACAGTCGACGCACATGCGCCATGTACCATCTTTCTTAGGCAGCAAAATAACAGGAACCACACAAGGACTAAGAGAAACACGAATATACCCTTTGTCTAGTAGTGCTTGCACTTGCTTCTGTATTTCCTTCGTTTCTTCGGGGTTGGTCCTGTATGGCGCTCGGTTGGGGAGGGTAGCGCCTGGTATGAGATCAATTTGGTGCTAAATTCCATGCAATGGTGGCAGCCCCGCTGGTACCTCCTCCGGAAACACATCGCCATATTCCTGCAAAACAGTAGACACACCAAGAGAAACAGGTTGCACATCATTAGAAACTAAAACCTCGCCTTTGTACATAAGCACAAGAGGCATGGCTGTAGGATCCTCTCTAAATTCTCTCATGTCTTCTTTGGTGGCTAATATAAGCAAATTAGTCTCCCTCGCACTTTTCATTATATTGTCAATCATGGAGTTCTCTCGTGCAGGTGGTTGTTCGATATGCACGTCTATTTTCTGACGAGACTCATTCACAATTCGCTGCGGTGTCATAGGCTGTAGATTTATTTTCTTGCCCTTGAAATCCAAGTGATAAGTGTTGGCGCGGCCATTGTGTCGCACATGGCGATCATACAGCCATGGCCGACCCAACAATAGATGGCAAACAGTCATAGGAACTACATCAAACTCAATGGAATCCTTGTATGGTCCTATTTCAAAATTCACACGCACCATATGATTCACTTTCATCTCTCCATTGTCACTCAGCCATTGTACGTAGTATGGGTTTGGATGAGGCAAATACTTCAAATTCAGCTTGGCACATAATTCTTTGCTTGCAAGATTGCGGCAGCTACCTCCATCAATGATCACCTTACAAGCTTTGTTAGGGCCAACTAGTGCTTTCGTTTGGAACAGATTGCAGCGTTGTGAATCAGCATGTGGCTGCACACTAAGGGCACGCTGCTTGACAACAAGAAGAGGCGCTGGAGAAGCAAAAGCATCGATGGCGCCCTCACTTGCGTACCCATCACCATCGGAAGCATATGGGTCAGCGTCATCTCCAGTCTCATATTCATTGTCATCGTTCACAATCATCACTTTTCTGTTTGGGCACTCTCTCTTGAAGTGTCCCTTGCCTCCACATGTATGACATAGCATATCTCGGTTACGGGCTGGAGACATGTTGGAACCTGAGCTAGCAGCTGGAGCAGCAGGTTTCTTTGATTGTGAAACGGTGGAGGCTGATTTTGTTGCAGAAGAAGAGGGGCCGCTGGCAGCTCCCTCACTAGGCGTGTAAGGAGGCGGCTGTGTTCTGTTGGAGAACCGTCCAGGTGTAGCATAATGGGCTTTAATTTGAGCTTCTTCGGCCAACTGTGACTCAGCCTCTCTTGCATGATGTAGCAGCTCGTTCATTGTATTGTATTGGTGATGCCTAACAACACCCTTGATGTTATATTTGAGCCCGTGGAGAAAACGTTGCATAGTCATCTCAGTAGATTCTCTAACTCGTGCACGCTGCAGCAACATCTCCATCTCCATGTAATATGCGTCAACCGTCAGGGAACCTTGCTTCAATTGTGTCAATTTATCATAAACTGTCCGCAAGTAATTAGTGGGAACAAAACGAGCTCACATGATCTCCTTCATATTGTGCCAAGTAAGAATAGGTAGGTCATTGTCTTCTCGACATTCGCGCACAATGCTATCCCACCAACGCAAAGCATAACCATCAAATTCTGAGGAAGCAAGCTTGATCTTCCTATCTTCAGTGTAATCATGCAAACGCCATAATTTCTCCATCTTGAGCTCCCACGTGAGGTACTCTTCTACATCAGTGGAGCCTTCAAATCTGGGAATTGTGAACTTAGGCTTGCCCAAACCATCATCCTCCTGAAGTGGTACACGTCGAGCACCAAGTGGTGGTGGGTGACCAGGCCCTTGCAGGCCACGCTCACGGCCGTTATTGCCCATCATGTGTTCATTGTCTCCATGGACACTATCATCATCTCCATGGCCCTCATGTTGGCGTTGCTCAATAGCTACACGCAGCCCATTGACGGAAGTTGTCAATTGTTGTATGCTTGTTTGGAGATCATTGACTTGTGTTTGCATAGCATTAACTGTAGTTTCAGTGGCATCCACTTTCATTTGTATAGCTTGAATATCAGCATCAATAGTGTCAGTGGATCTATTGATAAGCCCTGTCAAATGATCACAAAGAGCTTCATATTCCTTCCATGTAACACACTCGTCACCATCCTTTTTCTGCATCACATCAACACCATTCTCAGACATGATTAGCAGGTTAGTGCACTAAATCAAAAATCATTTTGGTGGAACACTCACAACTCACTGAAACTGACAAGAAAAGGAAATCTTACCGTTCCAAAGTGAATAGCAATGCACACTTACCAGGTCGGAGAGAAGACTAGTGCACAGATGTGATGAAGTGACTACTAGGTTATAAGAGCTACCACATGATAGAGCAGGATTATATTTGGTGGAGCTGTAGGTATGGTACCCTATCTACACCGAAGACAAGTCCTAGTGCTGATCATGTGATACACACCCAAAGAAACTCACACAGTGGAGATAAATGGGGCAATTGCAACTCTGAAAATGAGCGTAAATATGATGTATGTGTCGGAGTAGTGCTCGTGTTGCAATGCACAGGGAGAGACGCTAGCAAAAAGCTCAGGGTAAACGGGCACAAGATTGCTCACTACTAGTGCAAATACCAAAATAATCTAATTCGAACACTGCAATAGAAAGCAACAACTTCTAGCCAATGCCTCTCTCTTTTCTTTCTTGCTCTTTTTTTATTCACTCTTTTTTTCACTTTTTTTATTCACTCTTTTTCTCTCTCTCCTCTTCTCTTTTGGCCACAAACTTCGCACCGTGGATTTTTTTCAACAAGGCAGAAACAATTTGCACAAGAAAAACCCTAATCAGAGCAGCCCGATGAGCACAAGGAAAAGCTAGTCTCAATAGGTAAGTTCCTACGCAAAGCAAAGAATGGCTTGTCTATGGCGCATAACAGGAAAGACTCGATTTAATTCAGACTGGAAAAAGGAAATATAAAACAAAACCGACTCAAAACCCTAACTGAAAGTAGACTGCAGAAACTCGCGCGCGGAGGCGGACAATTAATAGTGGGTGTCTGGTGGCGGGCGTAGGCTCACGCACAAGGTCAGACAATGGATGTTGGGTGTCTGGTGGCGGGCGTAAACAGCGGCAGGAGCTTGACTCGGAAGGGAAAACAAAGCCGGCTAGAACAAGGACTTTGCAGCCCACTCGAAACAGGCCAAGATCACAACCAAAACGAGGACTCCGACTAGAAAACCTAAACCCTAACGACGCAGCAACAAAACCCTAGATGATCTATGACTCCGAACAGAAGAAAAGCTACGCAAAAGAAACGACCAGCAAACTAAAACTTGACTTCAATGCAATCTAGGCTATGGCGAAAACTAAGAACCCTAATATTTTTGGCTTTTTCTGGATAGGAAGAAAAACAACTAACTATGGGGTGAATTCGGTGGATGCCTACCGAGGCAACACTGGAGCTCTGATACCAAGATGATATGGGGTGGCCCGATCTTCTCAGTAAGCGGTGGCGTAGATGAGGATGGTGGATAGATAAATTGGTGTCGCCGATGATCTCTCCTTGCTAGATTGCTGATGCCAATGCAGCAGCTCTCTACCCTTCGGATATTCACGACTTCACAGACTTGCGCAATGTAGCCGTCGACCACGAAACGGTTAGACTTTGCAATATACTAATTCCCAATGGAACAGCAGATCACACTTGACTTGTAGTATATAATCTCCAGATCGAAACGAATTGGAGATACGAATTCAAGATGAATGCTTATAGCAGTCTCATGAACTAGGGTTTATCTTAAACGTGGTCTATCCGACTAATCTGAGATCAGCCCTCTATATAAGAGGGGCTGGGTGATGCGCCCAAGGGGGGGGGGGGCGCTAGGTCTGGTGCGCCCAGCCTGGTCCTCCTGACTTGGTGCAACCTAAACTGGTTCGACTCAAAACATGGTTCGACTCAACTTGATACAAACTGACCCAACTTGGGTTCAGCCCCTTGGCACGCAGGCCATGTACTTGAGGTATGGCGCTGCAACATGGTGTTGGTGCGTCTGGTGTTACTTGATCTGGGGATCCACCTCCTCGACGTTTGCGCCTGACTGCCTCTCCTCCCTCGTGCCCTCTTGCTTGTACTCCACGTCATGCTCCTCTTGCTGCAACTCCTCACTCCCTCGTGCTATGTCGTCTTCTCCCACGCACCTGAGTATGCAAACACACAAAGACTTAGGCAGTAGAAAGTTCTCATTAAAATAAATAGCATATTCAACTAAGAGAGAATTCAACTGTTGTTCTATTATCTTTGCACGAGCTCTTGTGATAGGTCCAATTCTGATTTCATCATTGGACGTCTTCTTTGCAGCCACTTGGTGATTATCATCATAGGTTGGAGATGGGTCAAGTGTAGGGATGTCCTCATCAAGATGGATTGCAATCAATATCAAAAACAATAAAATCTATGGGCACATAGTTCCTATTTGCAAGAATAAGAACATCATTAATTCTTCCCAAGGTCTTTTTAATAGTGGAATCTGGCAAGTGCAAATTAAGATGACATTCTTCAATATCGGTAAGACCAAGCACATCACATGGAGATTTCGGAATTGTGGAAACACTAGCGCCCAAATCACATAAAGCAAAGCACATATAATTTTTAATCTTTACTTTAATAGTAGGTTCTCATTCATCATGTAATTTTCTAGTAATTGAAATCTCCAATTCCAACTTTTCTTCTAAAGCTTTCATCCTGGCATCAACAATATGTTTAGTAAAAGCTTTATTTTGTTCATAGGCATGGGTTGAATTTATCATGGATTGCAACAAAGAAATACATTCAATAAAAGAGCAATTTACATAATTAAAGTCTTTTTAATCCAAAATAGTGGGCACATCACTAGTTAAAGTTTTGACCTCTCCAAACCCACGTTCATCAATTGTTTCATCAAGATTTTCACCCTCCGAATTATTAGGACACCTTATAGATAAAGTTGACTCTTCTTAACTACCTTTATCATCAATTTTAATCTTACTAAACAAGGAATCAATAGAAGAAACACCAATCACTTTAAGATCTTCATTATTTTTATGAAAGTAATCGGTAGAAAACGCTTTTTCCAAAAATTCTCCTTTAGCTCTAAGCATAGTTATTATTTTCTTAATTTCATCCATAGCAACATATAAAGCTTTAGTTGATTCATTGATATTAACCTTGGGTGGAAAAATTTTAATCTTGAGATTCTTTACATCATGAGAAATTCTATCAATGCTTCTAGACATATCATCAAATTTACTCAATCTTTTTCCATCGTAGTATTGAAAAGTTTTTGGGCATTGATAAATTATTTAATATTACTCTCAAGATCAGAGGGGTTCCTATTATTATTGTAAGAAGAATTACCATAGGAATTGCCATAATTATTAGAGAAATTTCCAGGAAAAGGCCTAGGATTAAAATTACCTCTATAAGCATTATTATTGAAATTGTTTCGTGAGACAAAATTCACATCTATGGGATCACTAGTTTGCTCAATCAAAGTAGACAAAGGCACATAATTAATATCAATAGGAGCACTTTTAATAGCAACTAATTTCATAAGAGCATCAATCTTTTCACTCAAAGTACTAATTTCTTCAACCGAGTTAACTTTTTTACTAGTAGGTGCTCTTTCGGTATGCCATTGTGAATAATTTTCCATGATATTATCTAGCAATTTAGTAGCTTCACCCAAAGTAATTTCCATAACAGTACCACCCGCGGCGGAATCTAAAAGATTTCTAGAAACAAAATTCAATCCCGCATAAAAAATTTATAAGATCATCCAAAGATTTAAACCATGAGTAGGACAATTTCTTAGCATCAATTTCATTCTTTCCCAAGATTGTGCAACAAGTTCATGATCAAGTTGCTTAAAATTCATGATTTGATTTCTAAGGGAAATAATTTTCATGGGTGGAAAATACTTAGTAATAAAAGCGTCTTTGCACTTATCCCAAGAATCAATACTATTACAAGGCAAAGAAGAAAACCAAATTTTTGCACGATCCCTCAAAGAGAAAGGAAATAATTTCCACTTCCCAATATCATTGTCCACATCTTTTTTTTCTTTTGCATATCAAACAATTCTACGAATGTGTTTAGATGGGATGTGGCATCCTCATTAGGAGTATCGAAAAATTGATCTTTCATAACAATCTTCAACAAAGCGGCATTAATATCACAAGATTTCGCACTAGTGGTGGGAGGAGCAACCGAAGTGCAAATAAAATCATTATTATTGGTATTGGAAAAGATCGCACTATTTGGTATTTTCTTGAGACATCGTGACTATGCAAATAAGATTGCAAACAAAAAGATAGATCTGACGGGAAAAGGCGAAAGAAAAAGAAGGTGAATAAAAAGGCAAATTTTTGTGAAGTGGGGGAGATGAAAACGAGAGAAAAATGGCAAATAATGTAAATTGCAAGGACATGATATTTGTGATTAGGAACCTGATAGTTGTTGATGATGTCTCCCCGGCAACAGCGCCAGAAATTCTTTTTGATGCGGCTAAAGATTGCATCGTTATTTCCCCAAAGAGGAATGGATGATGAAGTATAGCTATGGTAGGTATTTCCCTCGGTTATGAAACCAAGGTATCAATCCAGTAGGACGACCAAGCAAGACTATGTAAACGGTACCTGCACACACAGAACAAATCCTCGCAATCCAACGTGTAAGAGGGGTTGTCAATCCCTCCTCGCTAAAAATATCGATAATTTTGTATGAGTTTGGATAAATAGATCTCGGTAAAACGCGAAAATAAAATAAATAAAGAAAAAGTGCAGCAAGGTATTTTTTGGTTTTTAGAATAATAGATCTGAAAACTAATACGATGGAAAATAGATGAAAGCAATATAATAAAAGATAGACCGGAGGCCGTAGATTTTACTAGTGGATTCTCTCGAGAAAAATAGCATACATTGGGTAAACAAATTACTATTGGGCAATTGATTGCGGATCAAATAATTATGACGATATCCAAGACAATGATCAATATATAGGCATCACGTCCAAGATTAGTAGACCGACTCCTGCCTGCATCTATTACAATTGCTCCACACATCGACTGCTATCAAGTATGCATCTAGTGTATTAAGTTCATGGAGAAACATAGTAATGCAATAAAAACGATGATATGATGTAGACAAGATCTATTCATGTAGGAATAGACGCCATCTTGTTATCCTTAATAGCAACGATATATGCGTGCCTCGCTGCCCCTTCTGTCACTTGGAGAGGACACTGCAAGATCGAACCCATCACAAAGCACCTGTCGGATTACGGGTTCCGCAAACCCTTGAGAGGTTCGAAATCTAGGGTGCGTGCGGAGATCTCAACCTACCCATCCTTCCTACTCGCGATCCTCCTAAGCCTAGCGCGACAAGCTCAAAGAGACAACGAGACACAACAATTTATCCTGGTTCGGGCCACCTTACAGTGTAATACCCTACTCCAGCATTTTGGTGGATTGCCTCGGAGGGCTGAGGATGATCTAGTACAGTGAATGAACTGGCCTCAGGAGGTGAGGTGTTCTTGAGCTCAAGGGAGCTGGTGGGGTGTGAGCTAGTTCGGCTTGTCTTGCCTCTATGGTGGTGGCTAGTCCTATTTATAGTGGCCTTGGTCCTCTTCCCAAATGTTGGCAGGAAGGGATCCCACAACGGCCGAATTTGAAAGGGGACAAGTAGTACAGCTTATCCTGACAAAAGTACTCTTCGCCTGTGAAAAGCCTTTGGTCGTGACACTGTGGTGGGCTCGTCGATGTCCTCCGTCCTGGCGGTCTTGGTCTTGTTGCACCAGAATAAAAAACTTTGGCTGATTCCTCGGGACTCCGTGCCTGTGGTTTGCCTCCTTTGCACTGAAGAGGAAACCTGTGCTCTGCGCCCGCCCGGCCTTGGTCGTCATGGCTCACGTCAGCTGAGCCTCGTGCGGTAAACCTTGCGTAGAACTCTCCGACCCTCAGGAGCCAGCCTGGGGAGGCTGATCCCCTTAGGGGTCTTGGCGTCGTCCGCCTCGCGAGGCTTGGCCCCTCGCGAGGGTCTTGAGTTGTTGATGTTGAAGCTGGGCCATACCAGGTCATCGATGGAGCCACATGGTTGGCCGCAGGAAGGCAGGGTTGGATACTCCCTTATCTAGGACGCCGACAATAGCCCCCGGGCCCAAGGCACGCTCGGACTTGGCTTCTAGGCGAAGCCAAAGGGCAAGTGCGGAGCGCCGCAGGTCCTAACCGCATGCGGCCTTGACTACATGTGGCGGTTGATGGGACGCGGGCGTCTCCACTTCCCCATGCTGCCTTGATATCTGGCAGGCCCTGTAGTCGCCCGTTGTCAGTGCAGCTCGCCCTTCGCAGATTGTCGCGCTCGGCCCTTGTTTCTTCCTTCCCAATCTTGCCGCCTCGTCCATAGATCTGGCGCCGGCGCCTTGCCCTTCTTTTGGCACTCGTCATGGCCCCCCAATCGAGGAAGAAGAAGGGGAAGCCGCGCGCCCCGGCCAGTCCTCCACCGGCCTTGGAGCCAGCCCTCGAGCAGTCGACGGTGATCAACCAGGAGGGGCTGGACAAGGTCCGCCACGCGCTCGCAGCCGATTCCAATGAGTGGAGGGCGACGGCCGTCCGCTCTACATCTTGGTGAGTGAATGAGATGAGCGACACCGAGATCCCCATCTATCTCCATGCTCTCTTCGCGGGGCTGATTCCTCCCTTATCCCCTTTCTTCAATGCTGTGATATCGCATTACCATATCCACCTGCTGCATCTGGACCCCCGCTCTGTTATCCTTCTCATTGTCTTCACCTTCCTCTACGAGGCCATAGTCGACATTACTCCTTCCGTGGCCCTATTTCGCCACTTCTTCTTTCTTCGGTTGGTCGGCGCCCGCCAATGCTCTGGGTGCGTGACCTTTGAAGCTGTGGCCGCAACCACTGGTTCGGGAATCGACTTTGAGCTCTCGCCTGCTGCGAAGGGATTCCGGAAGCAGTGGCTGCTTATGGATGCCGGTGCATTCAGCCCCCTGCTCTTGACTCCTAGGGCACCGGCCTTGCCTAGCTCCAGTTGGTGCCACGAGAAGCTCTTTGACTGGTGCCTTTGTTTTGTCTGGAAGAGGTTGGCGAGGTTACAAGAACTGGAAGTGACGGTGCCGATGGTGGTGAAGGAATTCGTCAGGCAGCACGTCGCTCCCCTCCAATGCCATTCTCGCCCAATGTGGGACCTTGCAGGCGTCGAGGATCCGATGAGGCTGTAGAGGCCATCACTGGCTGCTGGGACCTTGACCATGGTGCTCAAACACCTGACGGGCGAACCCGAGCCTACTGACCTTCCGGGGGGTGGCTGCCTTCTCTATCAGTGCTCGAACAAGGAAGCCTTCGCTCGGCAGATGCCTCTGTTCGACGAGTGGGGGTTGCTTTCGGAGGGCCTTGAGGGGCCCCGCGAGAACCTAGTATTCGTGGCTCCCCTTCTACTCGATCCTGCCGCATGCGCCCCAAGTGCGGAAGCAGGGGAGTGCTCATGGCCTACAGCTGTTGAGGGCTCCTCTAGAGGCTTGGTGCCAACGAGGCCCAGGAGGTCGGGGCTCTTGAGGTCCTAAAGGGGGGCACCACGGATCTAGCACGATCCCAAGCTCCAGAGGCGGAGGCCCCTGACATCCGGGGCGATGGCTTCGAGGTGGCTACCGACGGCGAGGAGTCCACCAATGGCTCCAGAGCCACAAACCAGAAGATCCCGCCGGGCGCCGCTGCCCCGGCTACCCCACCGAACACTCCTCCTCCCATTGCCCGTCGGGGTCCGGTCGGCCCCGCCTGTGCCTTGAGTCGCTCCTGAAGAGGAAGAGGTCCCTGTATCGCAGCGATGACACCCGTCAGCCGCTGAAGCTGAGGAGATACGTGGTTGCTGATGAGTAAGTACCTTTGCTCTTGATCCCTTGCGCCCCGCGTTTTCTCATAACTAGGGTCTTTCAGGGCTCCCACAAAGGCAAAACCCCGGGAGGCGGGCGCCCCCAAGGATTCCAGCTTGATGCCCGCACATAGCCCCCGGCGCCCTGGTCCTGCGCAGGGCGTGGGGCTAACTCCAGCTATCGCGGGTGCCCTGGAACCGGGCTCCCTGCTCCCTCTCCCCGCGACTCAGCCCTGAGACGGGGGATGTACCGCTGATCCTTCCTCTTCTCATTGCTAGCAGGGGGTGCCCCTTGGACGGCCTTCATCTTCAGGTTGTGGGGCTACACCGGCCAGCCCTCGGTCGGTGGCTGGTGGGGCACCCAGCGCCTCCCGAGCAGCCTCCGGGGCCGACGAAGGTCTTGGCAACGCGCTTGCGCTCGCTCGTGGGCGCAGTGCCATGCACTTCGGGCTCTTCGCTGAGGCGATGCGTGCGATGATCCATCTTGGCGGGGAGCTCGCCAATGTTGACACCAAGCTTGAGGCGGAAAACGGCCGCCTGGAGCATGAGTGGCAGCAGCTGAAGGTTGCCATTAACCTCGGGAGACTTCAGCACGACGAAGCCGATGTGCGTGTGGCAGCCTCGTTCACGACCTCTCACGAGGCTTGCGCTCGCGCCCTGGAAGAGGCCGAG
Organism: Triticum timopheevii; assembly: GCA_963921465.1. Lineage (NCBI taxonomy): Eukaryota > Viridiplantae > Streptophyta > Magnoliopsida > Poales > Poaceae > Triticum > Triticum timopheevii. Next base: position 106,878,707 of record OY997271.1, read on the forward strand.
GCAGCCAACCACCATTGTGAGGTGGTCGAGGAGCGGGAGCGAGAGCTTCTGTCTTCAAATGCGGCCCTTGAGCGCGAAGTCGAGGAGCATTGCGCCCTTCTGGCCTCCTCACCAGGCGAGGCGGCCATTGCCGAGGCAGAGCTCTTGAGGTGCCACGAAGACTTGTCGTTGGAGGCCGTGGAGCACAGCATGGCGTTGGAGAGGCTGGAGGTGAGGGAGCGCCACGCTGCCGCGGCTGAGGATGTCGTTGCCGCCCGGGAAGCACAGGTTTAGCTGGAGGTGGAGGAGAGGGTGGCGAAGGCACGTGCTAACTTGGCTGAGGGGCACCACCTGGATCTAGAGCTTCTCAAGGCCGATTTTGAAGGTAGGACCTCTGCCCTGAAGGCTAAGCTGCAGTCTGTGCGGCAGCGTGAGGGAGATGCTTGAGAAGTGCTGATTTCTTTCAAATCTGCCTTGGCCTCCGCCCGAGTCGAGCTGTCTTCCCTTCAGCAGCAGATTAAGGACACTGCGTCCCTGGCAGAGAGGACCGCGGGCGAATCAAATCGCCACTAGGCGCTACAGCACGAGCACGCTTCGATGCTTCAGGGCCTCAGGCTCAGAGCCAATTCCGCCTTGGGCACCATCTGTGACGAGAGCGCTCCTCATCTGCACGAGAACAACTACGTCAGCCACCTTAGCTTCTTCATAGACATCGTGACCTGCCTGGAGGCTCAGGTTGCATGGTCTCGTGAGCTTGTAGCAGAGAGGAGCCAGGGTCTTCTGGGGCACGCGTTCTTACGTGTCTTCAGCCACCTCCTCAACCACGACCCTCACTTCGACTTCGACATTGTGCTAGCCCCCATGCCCTTGATTGTTCAGGACAACCTGACCGGGTGGGTGGACGACCACGTGGATGCCTTAGTAGAGGAATTTGCTCCGGAGGACGACACGGTCATGATCGCGGCCAGAGAAGACGATGCGGGTAGCAATGATGAGGAGGACGGCTGCCATGACGCAATCAGCACGGACGGAGGTGACGAGGAAGGCGCACCCAACTAGGCCCATGTCTTTTTTTCTTTGACCTATATGACAAAAACTTGAACGCATCCTCGTGAGAGCATTTTGAGAAGGGGGCCCCTTATGATGTACGTAACCTTGAAATGCTTTTGAAGTAGTGCCCGGAGCACGAGCCCGCAGGGCCGCGGGCCGTTAAGCGAGGTAGTTGTTTATAACTTATCTTTGGTTTCGTGGATCTCAAGTGAGGCCTGGTGTCGTGGCGGCGCTCCTTCTCCTGAGGCGAGCCTGCTGCGAGCTCGCGGGGTTCCATGCCTCCCGAGGGGCCTCCTGGCCTGTCATAGAGTGCCTCGTGAGGAACCAACTGCCAGACCCTGGCGAGGTGGGCGCGCGGGGTGGCCGCACCCTCGAGCCCCCCAGGGGGGAGCGATCGACACCAGCGCGTGTACCGTACCCAGCCCCCGCTCTCGAGGCGCTTGGGGGCAGGGCAACAGTCACGAACTCTAGAAAGAATGCAAGAACTGAAGGCAAGAGAGCGACACAAGATGAGAAAACTCCCCCCATTTTTATAAACGCACGAAAATCAAACTGCTTCAAGAAGTCGACGAGCAAGTACAGAAAGGAGGCAAAAGCAAATGGTTGTGTCTGGCGTCTAGCTAGTCTTCAAGTCTTCTCACCAGCGCGGAGCTAAGTGCTTCCACTGGCTGGGCATAGTCATTGGGGACAGTGTCGGCGGCCAGCGTGGAGCATGGTGCTTCCACTAGGACGTGGGCGGGAGCCCCCGTGAGGCCCCAGGGCGGCACTCAGGAGACTCCGGGGCGTGTACAGCCCCACTCATTATTACGTGAGAGTGTCACGAGCGGAGACCTTCACAGGTCGTAGCCTTGCTTCATGTCGCCCGACGAGAACCCCGCCGTGCGCCGCCCCTGACCACCATTGGGGAGACCGGAAACCAGGACAAGACCAAGGGGCTAGGGGGACGCTGGCGGCATCCTCGACGACCGCATGCCCCCCACTAGGGAGAAGGGCTCACCGGCGCCTTCCCTGGCAGGGAACCTACGTCCAGGCAGGGCCTTGCTCCGTGCAGCGTGAGGACGGCCCTATCGCTGGGCTTCCCCCGCGCTGCTCCCAATGTCCTTCATGCTCCTGCAGGGGATCTGCCATCTTGAGGGTCCTGGTGGCAGCTGTGCCCTGGTTCACCTTCGATCCATGGTTAGCGTAAGCATGACCCTGCGGTGTTAGCTGTACCCAGAGGTTGTCGCTATTGGATTCGTTGGCGGGGTTTGGTGGCGGCTCAAAGGAGAGCTCGGCCTCATGTATGTCCAGCGCCCAGACTGGCGTGGGGGATCGGCTGGGGCCTTCTCCCAATGCGTGCCTTGTATCCATCGCGACAGGGACGTAGGCTTCTGGGTTGGCCGCACCAGAAACGCCGCCCGACCGCCTCATGTTCCCGCCTTCTTCAGTCGCCCTCTGGTCCTGTCGACCTGGGGCCGGTACTCCAGCGTGGCCCCTGGTGATGTCGGGCGGAGCAGCCCTACGCCAAGGTAGCACGTTCGGAGGGGTGGGGGCTGCTCTGCGGGGCTGGTCGGCGCTGGGGAGCTCTCCTGGGGCCCTGGGAGGGGCCGCGCGGTTGTGTTGGGGATGGGTGCGCGCCCCCACCACCGCCTGCAATGTGGGCAGGGTGCAGAATGGCACCGCCCCCCTGCACTCCGCATCCAGCAGCTCGGCAACCCGTTCCAGCAGGGCGTCGCGGCCACCTTCCAGCAACCTGCACCGTAAGAGCTCGCGGGCCACGATGACAGCTGCCCACATCTTTGCCTGTTCCCTACGCGTGTGTGGAGCGGTTGCTACAGCGTAGTTTACAGATCACCCGGCGGCGCGGTTGCGGCGTGGCGCTAGTGGAGAAGGTTGTGCCGCACGCCCCCCACGGTCGGTCGCCCCTGGCGGGGTGCAGGCTGCGAGCAGATCGGAGTGGAGGTCTTCCTCATCGGCGGGCGCTGCCAAGGAGGCGTGGACGACCCAGTGCTCGACATGCACCCTTGGGGCATCAGCCATGGCGTTGGTGGAGCGGCGGAGGACCAGTCGACGGAAGAGAAGATCCGATGCGCCCCTACCTGGCGCGCCAAATGTCAGATTATGGGTTCCACAAACCCTTGAGAGGTTCGAACTCTGGGGTGCGTGCAGAGATCTCAACCTACCCAGCCTGCCTACTCGCGATCCTCCTAAGCCTAGCGCGACAAGCTCAAAGAGACAAACAGACACAGTAGTTTATCCTGGTTCGGGCCACCTTGCGGTGTAATACCCTACTCCAGCATTTTGGTGGATTGCCTCAGAGGGCTGAGGATGAACTAGTACAATGGATGAACTGGCCTCAGGAGGTGAGGTGTTCTTGAGCTCAAGGGAGCTGGTGGGGTGTGAGCTAGTTCGGCTTGTCTTGCCTCTATGGTGGTGGCTAGTCCTATTTATAATGGCCTTGGTGACCCAAATGTTGGCGGGAAGGGATCCCAAAATGGCCGGATTTGAAAGGGGACAAGTAGTACAACTTACAAGTAGTCTTCACCTGCGAAAAGCCTCTGGTCATGACACTGCGGTGGGCTCATCGATCACCTCCGTCCTGTCGTCTTGGAGGTCTTGGTCTCATTGCCACAGAATGGAACCTTTGGCTGATTCCTCGGGACTCCGCGCCTATGGTTTGCCTCCTTTGCACCAAAGAGGAAACCTGCGCTCTACGCCCGCCTGGCGCCCGCCTGGCCTTGGTTGTCATGGCTCATGTTAGCTGAGCCTCGTGATGTAAACCTTGCATAGAACTCTCCGCCCCTCGGGAGCCAGCCTGGGGAGGCCGATCCCCTCGGGGGTCTTGACATCGTCCACCTCGCGAGGCTTGGCCCCTCGCGAGGGTCTTGAGTTTTTGATGCTGAAGCTGGGCCGTACCAGGCCGTCAATGGAGCCACGTGGTGGGCCGCAGGCAGGCACGGCTAGATACCCCCATATCCAGGACGCCGACAGCACCTCTTCCCATGGCAAGAAAAATCGATCTAGTTGGCCTAACTAAACCAAAGATTCGAAGAAGAAATAAAGGGCTATAAATAATCATGCATATAAGAGATCGAAGAAACTCAAATAATAATCATCGATATAGATCGGATCATAAACTCAAAGTTCATCGGATCCCAACAAACACACCGCAAAAAGAGTTACATCCAATAGATCTCCAAAACACCATTGTATTGAGAATCAAAGAGAGAGAGGAAGCCATAGCTACTGCCTACAGACCCTTAGGTCTATGGTGGAGTACTCACGCATCATCGGAGACGCGACAATGAGGACGATGAACCTCTCCATGATGGTGCTAGATTGGATCTTGTGGTTTTGGAACTTGCGGCGGCTAGAATGGTTTTTCATCGACTCCCCTAGGGTTTCTGGAATATTTGGAAATTTATTGGGTGATGAGGCAGTGTGGGAGACCCCCGTGGTCCCCACAACCCACCAAGGCACGCCTGGGATCCTAGGCGCGCCCTGGTGTCTAGTGGTCCCCACGGGACACCTTCCAGGTGCTTTCTTGGCCCACAATGTGTCTTGTGGTACAAAAGAAATTTCGCTGCGTTTGCACTCCATTTGCTACTGATATTCTGCAAAGTAAAAAACAAGCAAAAATAGCAACTGGCATTGGGCACTATGTCAATAGGTTAGTCCCAAAAAATGATATAAAGTTGCTATAAAATGATTGTAAAACATCCAAGATTGATAACATAACAGCATGGATCAAGAAAAAAAATATAAATACGTTGGAAATTCATTGACCACCCCCTGCAGCTTCATGATTGGTAAGGGCACACAAAAAGGAAATTCATTTTCAAAATTAGAGTTGGCACATACAAATTTACTTAGAATGGCATGAAAATACCACATATAGGTAGGTATGATGGAATCATATGGCATAACTGGTTTAAGGATTTTGGATGCACAAGTAATATTCCCACTTAGTACAAATGGAGGCTAGCAAATAGATTGAGAAGCAACCAACCAAGAAATAAAAATTCATAACAGAGCATTAAGCATAACTAACACCGAATAATGCACCAAAAGTAGGGTGCAATTTCATTGCATAACTATTGACTTTCGCACTTGCATAGGGAATCACAAACCTTAACACCAATATTCCTACTAAAACATAATTACTCACTGAGGGAGTCCTGGATTAGGGGGTGTCCAAATGGCCGGTCTATAGCCTTTGGCCGGACTCCTGGACTATGAAGATACAAGATTGAAGACTTCGTCCCGTGTCCCGATGGGACTTTCCTTGGCGCGGAAGGCAAGCTTGGCGATACGGATATGTAGATCTCCTACCATTGTAACCGACTCTGTGTAACCTTAACCCTCTTCGGTGCCTATATAAACTGGAGGGTTTTAGTCTATAGGACGAACAACAATCATACCATAGGCTAGCTTCTAGGGTTTAGCCTCTTTGATCTCGTGGTAGATCTACTCTTGTACTACCCATATCATCAATATTAATCAAGCAGGAGTAGGGTTTTACCTCCATCAAGAGGGCCCGAACTTGGGTAAAAACATCGTGTCCCTTGTCTCCTGTTACCATCCGCCTAGACGCACAGTTCGGGACCCCCTACCCGAGATCCGCCGGTTTTGACACTGACATTGGTGCTTTCATTGAGAGTTTCTCTGTGTCGTCATCTTTAGGCCCGATGGCTCCTCCAATCATCGACAATGATGCGGTCCAGGGCGAGACTTTTCTCCCCAGACAGATCTTCGTATTCGGCGGCTTCGCACTGCGGGCCAATTCGCTTGGCCATCTGGAGCAGATTGAAAGCTACGCCCCTAGCCACCAGGTCAGATTTGAAAGTTTGAACTACATGGCTGACGTCCGCGGAGACTTGATCTTCGATGGATTCGAGCCACAGCCAAGCGCGCCGCACTGCCACGATGGGCATGATCTAGCTCTACTGCCGGACAGTGCCCTGGAGGCCGCACAATTGTCCGCTCCGACCCTTAGCTCGGAGCCGACCGCACCGATCAAGGATGGGTGGCTGGACCCTGCCTTGGGGGTTGCTATCTCTATGGCGATTGAGCCGAACACCAACCCCGTCCTTTGAAAAGCCCGTGACTCCAAGGTGCCAGACTCCTCTCCGAACTCCGAACCTTCCGCGCCCCTACCAATCGAATCCGATTGGGCACCGATCATGGAGTTCACTGCCGCAGACATCTTTCAGTACTCGCCCTTTGGCAACATCCTGAATTCACTAAAGTCTCTCTCTTTGTCAGGAGATCCCTGGCCGGATTATGATCAGGAAGGTTGGGATGCAGACGACGGAGAAATTCAAAGCCCACCCACCACCCACTTCGTAGCCACTGTCGATGACTTAACCGACATGCTCGACTTCGACTCCGAAGACATCGATGGTATGGACGACGATGCAGGAGACGACCAAGAACCAGCGCCTACAGGGCACTGGAAGGCCACCTCGTCATACGACATATACATGGTGGACATCCCAAAGGATGGGAATGGCGATGGAACAACGGAGGATGATCCCTCCAAGAAACAGCCTAAGCGCCGGCGTCAGTGGCGCCGCTCTAAATCCCGCCACAGCAAAAACAACGATTCCGGCACCGGAGACAATAACACCCAGGACAGTGCCGAAGACAACCCCCTCCAGCAGGATTCAGCGCAGGAGGATGGAGAAGCCAGCCCTCATGAGAGAGCGGCAGACAGAGAGGTAGAGGACGATAATTACATGCCTCCCTCCGAAGACGAGGCAAGCCTCGATGACGACGAATTTGTCGTGCCTGAGGATCCCGTCGAACAAGCGCGTTTCAAACGCAGGCTTATGGCCATGGCAAGCAGCCTCAAGAAAAAGTAGCAACAGCTTAGAGCTGACCAAGACTTGCTAGCCGACAGATGGACTGAAGTCCTCATGGCCGAAGAGTATGAACTCAAACGCCCCTCCAAGAGCTACCCAAAACGCAGGCTGCTGCCCCGATTAGAGGAGGAAGCACCTAAACCTACATCACCAGCGCATGATACGACTAACTGGCCACCTCGTGGCCGCGACAGAGAGGCCTCTCGGCCCTCCACTCAAGCCGCACCCCGGCGCCGCTCAAAAATTACCAAGGCGCGGGGAAATGCGCCAGACCTGCGGGATATATTGGAGGACAAGGCAAGACAAACAAGATCGATCTACGGATCACGTGGGCGCCCCACGATGCGTGATGATAACCGTCACGTCGGATATGGCAATTTCGGTCGGGCCGAACACAGTAGACAAAGCTCATTTGAGCTACGTTGTGATATAGCCCAATACAGGGGCGCCGCACACCCGCTATGCTTCACAGACGAAGTGATGGATCATCAAATCCCTGAGGGTTTCAAACCCGTAAACATTGAATCATATGATGGCACAACAGATCCTGCGGTGTGGATCGAGGACTATCTCCTTCATATCCACATGGCCTGTGGTGACGATCTACATGCCATCAAATACCTCCCACTCAAGCTTAAAGGACCAGCTCAGCATTGGCTTAACAGCTTGCCAACAGAGTCAATTGGTTTTTGGGAAGACCTGGAAGCCACGTTCCTCGACAACTTCCAGGGCACCTACGTGCGACCACCAGACGTCGATGACCTAAGCCACATAATTCAGCAGCCAGAAGAATCGGCCAGACAATTATGGACACGGTTCCTAACCAAGAAAAATCATATCGTCGACTATCCGAATGCAGAGGCCCTTGCAGCCTTCAAACATAACATCCACGACGAGTGGCTTGCCCGGCACCTAGGACAGGAAAAGCCAAAATCCATGGCAGCCCTCACAACACTCATGGCCCGCTTTTGCGCGGGAGAGGACAGCTGGCTAGCTCGTAGTAACAACATGACCAAGAGCCCTAGTAGTTCGGATACCAAGGATAGCAACGACAGGTCGCGTCGCAACAAACACAAGCGCCGAATTAATGGTGCTAATGCTGAAGATACGACAGTCAATGCCGGATTCAGAGGCTCTAAACCCGGTCAGCGGAAAAAGCCATTCAAAAGAAATACTCCGGGCCCGTCCAATTTGGACCGAATACTCGATCGCTCGTGCCAGATACACGGCACCCCCGAAAAGCCTGCCAATCACACCAACAGGGATTGTTGGGTGTTCAAGAAGGCAGGCAAGTTAAATGCCGAAAACAATGACAAGGGGCTGCATAGCGACGACGAGGAGGAGCCCCGGCTACCGAACAATAGAGGACATAAGGGCTTCCCCCACAAGTGCGGACGTTGAACATGATATACGCAACCCACATACCCAAAAAGGAGCGGAAGCGTGCACTAAGGGACGTATATGCGATGGAGCCAGTCGCCCCAAAGTTCAATCCATGGTCCTCCTGCCCAATCACTTTTGATCAAAGGGACCACCCCACTAGCATCCGCCATGGCAGATTCGCCGCATTTGTTCTAGACCCAATCGTTGATGGATTTCACCTCACTAGAGTCCTAATGGATGGCGGCAGCAGCCTAAACCTGCTTTATTAGGACACAGTGCGCAAGATGGGCATAGACCCCTCAAGGATTAAACCCACAAAGACGACCTTCAAAGGCGTCATACCAGGTGTAGAGGCCAACTGTACAGGCTCAGTTACACTTGAAGTGGTCTTCGGATCACTGGATAACTTTTGAAGCGAGGAATTAATCTTCGACATAGTCCCGTTCCGCAATGGCTATCATGCACTGCTCGGACGAATCGCATTTGCAAAGTTCAATGCGGTGCCGCACTACGCATACCTCAAGCTCAAGATGCCAGGCCCTTGAGGAGTCATTACGGTCAACGAAAACACCGAACGCTCCCTCCGAATGGAGAAGCATACGGCGGCCCGCGCGTCAGAAGTACAAAGCAACCTCTTAAGGCAATTCTCGAGTCCGGCTATTAAACGTCCGGACACCGTCAAGCGCGCCCGGAGTAACCTACAAAAAGACCGCCTGGCACGTTCCGAGCACGCGTAGCAATGCAGCCCCAACCCCAGCCCTCGCGAAATTGCGAAACCAGTACTAAGCGTACATAATTACGCTCTGGAAATACCATGGGCATAGGGGGAGGGGCACGACCACGGCAGGCCCAGAATGCGGCTCAACCGCACCAGGGGCTCCCAATTGTGTCATTCTTCTTTTTTCTCTTACTTTCAGGACTCCTTTCTCAAGAAGCCCTGTCCGGCAGTAGAATCGCCGAACACACGATGCAACAGCCAGGGAAGCAGAAAGCTACGTCGAGTGTCCAGGTGGTCTCTATAATGAGCAGTATACTTGTTTTACATATCAGCCCGCAGCTCGCTCCTGGAGGGAGACATGTCAAATAGTCCCGTCCCTTGCTTATCGCACTATTTGTATCATTCTGCTTTTACCGCAGCTTTTTTGAATAAACAATGCATAGCTTTTGCCTATTATTGCATTCCTTTTTTTATCTATATATGTTCATTTATGACATGTTGCACCCGTACACTTTGATACGGCCAAATACACCAGGGGCTTAAGTACCCCAAAATATGGTGTGATAAGTCCGAACACTTTCACAAGTGCGGCACCCCGAACTTATAGCATTATATGCATCGGCTCCGAATCATGTCTTGGGTCAATAGTTGGGTTTGCCCGGCTCCCATGTTTTGGTACCTTACGTTCCGTTATATCGGCTAAGGTAGCGCTGGGAGAACCACTGCGATTGTGCCCCGGTTGAGCTGGGTTAAGCACCTCAGTGGAGAAAGCTAAAACTGACCGTCATGATAGGGCGAGAGCCGGTCGCGGTTCGAGAGGTTTTCGAGTCCCTAAATACTTATGCCGCTTAGAGCGAGGAGTCGGCTCTGTCCGGCCCAGGCGTGGATAGCGCCCCGAACTCGTTCTTCCGAATACTAGGGGCTTCGCCGAAATTTAAAATTATAGAATTCTATGGCTAAGTGAGAGTGTTCAAGCATTATAGTCCGGTTGCCTTGTTCATTGCGTTGAGCGCCTCCCTTGAAGGACCCAAGAATGGGAAAAAGAGCGCTCAAGTTTATCCCGAACACCGCAACACTCGTGGCATGGGGGCAGAAGCCGACGACTCGCCATCTCTCAAATTTAATAAACGGCCGCACAGAAGGTAATATTTAAATTCACAAGCATTGCTTAGCGCATATGAACAAGTTTTCAGCGTACAGGATAACAAATGCGAGTTTACTCAAAAATTACATCTTTGGAGCATTCAGCTGCTATAAGACGGGCACCCTTCAGGACGTTCTCATAATACATCTTGGGCTTGCGGTACTCCCTGTCCGGCGGTGGTCTGTTTGTCACAAGCTTCTCAGCGTCCATCTTGCCCCAGTGCAGTTTAGCACGGGCAAGGGCCCTACGGGCACCTTCGATGCAGACGGAGCGCTTGACGACTTCAATCCATGGACAGGCATCCATCAACCGCCTCACCAGCCCGAAGTAGCTCCCAGGCATGGCTTCTTTAGGCCACAACCCAACTATGAGGCCCTTCATGGCCTGTTCGGCCACCTTATGGAGCTCGACCAGCTGCTTCAGCTAGTCGCTCAAGGGCACCGGGTGTCCGACCTCAGCATACTGAGACCAGAACACCTTCTCCGTCGAGCTCCCCTCCTCGGCCCGGTAGAATGCGACAACGTCGGACACACTGCAGGGCAGATCTGCGAATGCTCCTGGAGAGCTCCGGATTCGGGTAAGTAATAAGTAATTCACTTTCACGTGCTTGCTTTGCATGAAGAATGCCTTACCCGCCACTATCTTCTTCATCGCCTCAATTTCCTGGAGGGCTTTCTGGGCTTCGGCCTTAGCGGCTTTGGCGCTCTCAAGAGCCGAGGCGAGCTCGGACTCTCGAGTCTTTGAGTCACACTCCAAACTCTTGCGTTTTTCCATGAGAGCCTGGAGCTGTTGCCGCACTTCTGCCACCCGCGCCTCCTGCTTCTCTCGCTCGGTGCGCTCCGCGGCCCCATTGCTTTCGGCCTTGGACACCGCCTCCTTCAGGGTCGCCACCTTGTTCGTGGCCCCTGCAATTCTCATGTTATTCCTGTCATTTTTTGCAACCACATCTTTTATATACTTCCATAAGGTATTACTTACCTTCCTTGTCCTTGAGCTGCTTTTTGGCAAGGCCGAGCTCGTTCTCGGACCGCTCGAGGCTCTGCTTCAATGCATTGACCTCCGCAGTCAGTGCGGCAGAGGTCAGCAGCACAACCTGCATTCCCCATATTGACATACTTATGTTAGACTCCTGCGTACATCTTTTTAGATCCTCAGTTCGGCTTTTCTTTCCGAACACCAAACTGAGCATCAGGGGCTACTGTCTATGCAGTAATATTTTTACATATCTTAAATACATACCTCAAAGCTTGTTAGAAGGCTGGCACAGGCTTCAGTCAGCCCGCTCTTGGCGGACTGAACTTTCTGGATCACCACACTCATAACAGTGCGGTGCTCCTCGTCGATGGAGGCGCCGTTAAGCGCCTCCAGCAAATTATCTAGTGCCTCCGGTTGGACGAAGGTCACCGGTGTCGCAGTCTCGCCCTTCTTACGAAAGGGCCGCCTGACGGACTCTGGAACCACTGAAGGTTCCGGTGCGGAGTCCGGCCCAGGTCCGGAGTCAGAACCCTTCGGGGTTTGATCCCCCTTGTGCCCGAAGTCCGGGAGGTTGCCTTGCAGCACCTCCGGGACCTCCTCCTCCTGGCTGGGCCCCTTTTGGGACCCCACCTCAGCGTCATCCGCAGCGCGAGGAGAGGAGACGGCCAGAAGTGAAGTGCTATTCACATTCGACGAAGCCAGGGAGCCGCTCATTGAAGTGTCGAGCCCCTCCTTGGGCGGGCTGCAGGGTTATATTCGGCGTTAGGAGATTCTATGCGACAGACGAAACGCCATGAGTTATTCTGGTATCCGGACACTTACGATGTCGCCAGGGGCTTAGCCCTTGGTGGCCACTCCTCTTCACCGTCGTCGGCGTTGATGGAGTAGTCCAGCGGGAGGGTCCTTCCCTTCTTGGACCCTTCGGCCTCCCCCGTTGGGGCGGCCTTCCTTTTCTTCTCTCCCCCCGCTGGGGGAGAGGCCTCTTTTTCCTCCTCCCCGTCTTCACGGGAGGAGTCCGCCTCAGAGTCATCAGATGATGAGTCCGATAACACCTGGCGCTGGCAACTCTTTCGAGTTCCCGTGGCCTTCTTCTTGGCCTTCTTCTCCGGCACCACGTGAGGCACCGGAACCAGCAGCCCCGTTAATCGGGCGTCTGCTGGGTCTTCTGGCAAGGGAGCCGGACAGTTAACCTGCCCGGACTTCTTCTGCCAGGCCTGTCAAAGGTAGGGGAGTTTAGATCCCGCATAGAGTCAAACTATGAAAAACAAGTGTCCTATAAAGGGTAAAATAGCTTACCTCGCTGGATTGACGCTGCGAGCTAAATCCGTGATCTTCGGTAGCGGATGCGGGAGCCTCGGCGCCCTTGAACAGCACCTTCCAAGCATCTTCATACGTAGTGTCGACAAGCCTGCTCAAGGTTTGGTGCTGTGCCAGATCAAACTCCCACGAGTTGAAGGCCCGTTGTTGGCACGGGAGGATCCGGCGGATGAGCATGACCTGGACTACATTGACGAGCTTGAGCTTCTTGTTCACAAGGTTTTGGACGCAGGTTTGGAGTCCGGTCAGCTCTTCCGAATTACCCCATGTCAGGCCCTTCTCTTTCCAGGAGGTGAGCCGTGTGGGGATGCCAGATCGGAATTCGGGGGCCGCTACCCATTCAGGGTCATGCGTCTCGGTGATGTAGAACCACCCCGATTGCCACCCTTTGATGGTTTCCACGAAGGAGCCCTCAAGCCATATAACGTTGGGCATCTTGCCCACCATGGTGCCTCCGCACTCCGCCTGCTGGCCACCCACTACCTTCGGCTTGACATTGAAGGTCTTCAGCCATAAGCCGAAGTGGGGCTTGATGCGGAGGAAGGCCTCGCACACGACGATAAATGCCAAGATGTTGAGGATGAAGTTCGGGGCCAGATCGTGGAAATCCAGGCCGTAGTAGAATATGAGCCCCCGGACAAATGGGTGGAGTGGGAAGCCCAGTCCGTGGAGGAAATGGGGGAGGAACACCACCCTCTCATGGGGCCTGGGGGTGGGGACGAGCTGCCCCTCGTCTGGAAGCCAGTGCACAATGTCGTTGTGTAGGTATCCGGCTTTCCTCAACTTTTTGATGTGCCCCTCCGTGACGGAGGAGGCCATCCACTTGCCTCCCGCTCCTGATATGGCTGGAGAAGGTCGAGGTGGGATGTGCGGACTTGGACGCTGGAGCTTGAGTGCGCGGAAATGGATGAGCAAAGGAGGAAGAAGGCATGTGTGAAAAAGTGGATCCTTATCCCCTTATATGGACGGACGAAGCTATGCGTCCCCACCAGCCTGGTAAAACTCGCTTATCTCCCAAGCGCCATAATTGATGGCGCGGTTGGGTTACCCACGCCCATATTGATGAGAATCCCGAAATAAGGGGACACGATCTCTGCTTTGACAAGACGTGCCAAGGAAACCGCCTCGCTAAACGCGCTGAGGTGGGACAGTAAAAACGATTCGAATAAAGGCTTGGCCATGGTGTGATGTCACGCCACGAAATACGTCAGCAGATTGAACTTGTGTAAATATTATTCTCTCTACGGTGGTATTGGAACTTATTTTGCAGAGCCGGACACTATCCTTGTGTTCAAAATCTTCTACGAAGTATTCGGAGGAGGAACCCGCCTTGCAATGCCGAAGACAATATGCGCGCCGAACTCGTCGTCATTGAAGCCTGGTTCAGAGGCTACTGAGGGAGTCCTATATTAGGGGGTGTCCAAATGGCCGGACTATAGCCTTTGGCCGGACTCCTGGACTATGAAGATACAAGATTTAAGACTTCGTCCCATGTCCGGATGGGACTTTCCTTAGCATGGAAGGCAAGCTTGGCGATACGAATATGTAGATCTCCTACCATTGTAACCGACTCTATGTAACCCTAACCCTCTTCGGTGCCTATATAAACCGGAGGGTTTTAGTACGTAGGACGAACAACAATCATACCATAGGCTAGCTTCTAGGGTTTAGCCTCTTTGATCTCGTGGTAGATCTACTCTTGTACTACCCATATGATCAATATTAATCAAGCAGGAGTAGGGTTTTACCTCCATCGAGAGGGCCCGAACCTGGGTAAAAACATCGTGTCCCTTGTCTCCTGTTACCATCCGCCTAGATGCACAGTTCGGGACCCCCTACCCGAGATCCGCCGGTTTTGACACCGACACTCACCAACATGACTCATATATTACTATCATCATATCTCAAAACTATTATAATGAATCAAATTTAATTTGTCCAATGATCTTCATGTAAGATTTTATTATATCCCTCTTGAATATCTATCATGTTGGAACTAATTTCATATATTGCAATTGCTTTTGACAAGCACAAACAAATTTAATGAAGAACATGAGCATAAAAGTGTTCATCTCTCAAAATAATATAAGTGAAGCATGAGAGAATTTCTTCAAAAATTTACTAACTCTCAAATTAATATAAGTGAAGCATGAGAGTATTTCTTCGAAAATTATAGCACCACCGTGCTCAAAAAGATATAAGTGAAGCACTAGAGCAATTGCATAGCTCAAAAAATTAAAGTGAAGCACATAGAGAAATTCTAACAAATCATAGCATAATTATGCTTGTCTTAAATAGGTGTGTCAAGCAAGGATAATTTCTACAAACTAAAAATAAAAATGAGCAAAGACTCATATAATACAAGACGCTCCAACCAAAACTCATGATATGTGACTAATAAAAATATAGTTCCAAGTAAAATTACCGATGGTTGTTAGAAGAAAGAGGAAATGCCTTCCGAGGCATCCCCAAACTTAGTTGATTGGTTCTCCTTGAATATTAACTTGGGGTGCCTTGGGCATCCCAAGCTTAGGCTCTTTTGACTCCTTATTCCTTCATCCATCGTGATCTCACCCAAAATTTGAAAACTTCAATCACACAAAACTTAACAAAACCTTCCTGAGATCCATTAGTATAATAAAGCAAATCACCACTTCAAGTACTACTGAAAACCCATTCATATTTTATTATTGCATTATACCTACTGTATTCTAACTTTACCATGGCTTACACCCCCCCCCCCCCCGATACAATCCATAGATTCATCAAAATAAGCACACTATGCAACAAAAAGGCATTTGTGAAAAATAGAACAGTTTGTAGTAATCTGGACTTTGACCATACTTCTGTAACTCTAAAAATTCTGAAACATTAGGATGATGTAGAATTTTTTTTATCAATATTGTGTAAGAATTCAGAAACTTTCATCACTTCTGTGATTTTTCTTAATTCTGCTACTGGACACAAAAGTTTCTGTTTTTTCAACAAGATCAAATCAACTATCACCCAACATAATCCCAAAGGCTTTACTTGGCACAAAAACTACTTAAAACATAAAAACAAAATTATAACACTAGCATATTTGTGTAAACACTCAAGAACAGAAAGAAAAAGGCAAAATAAATTTCATTCATTGGGTTGCCTCCCAACAAGCGCTATCATTTAAGCCCTTAGCTAGGCATAAAGCATAGATTTAAGTATTGTCATCTTTGATTTTCAACTCCTCAATCACACAACTAGAATTCTTCAAAGATTTAGCATGCAAGTTTTCAATAACAATACATCAAGGAATAAGATTTAAGAATTCATTCTTGCAAGTAGGGCCTTTTACCACTTCAATGAAATCGGGGTGAATACTAATCATTTTAAGGTCTTCCTTGTTGCTATTAGAAGTGGCATCCTTGTTCTTGTGTAAACTTGCAAATTTTGACGGGAGTTTTTTCAATAGTTTTAATAGAAGAAAAGGCCGAGCTTAAGTTACTAAAAATTTCTTCCAACTTATCAAACCGAGAGGGATTTTCCTCTACTCTTTCGATAACTATGGTTTCCTTTTCCTTTAGCATTTTAAGACCATCTCCCACTTTTGACCCAATTTTATTAGCAAGATTATGCATACATTTATCCAAATTTTCAATATGTTCTTCGGTGATCATCTTCTTTTCGGTGGCATCTAATCTTTGTATAACATGCTCAATAGTTATGATCGTTTCATTAATAATCATAGGTGGTGCACCCACTAGATCTCGCAAAGCATTAAAAGCATCCAAAGATGGACACATCAAGAAATTTCCACCGGTAATCGTATCAAGGACGGATCTGTACCAAGTGGTAATGCCCACATAAAAACTGCAAAGGAGAAAAACGGTAGATTGTTTACGAATAGATCTATTATGAGCATTGCAAATTCTATACCAAGCATCTTTTAGATTCTCCTCCCCTTGTTTAAAGTTAAGAACCTCATTCTCGGAGGTACATGCAATAGAGGAGGAACTAGCCATAGCGACAAAGTAGGCAAGCAAGACAACATGAAACAAAATACTAAAAGAAAAAAGGGGAATAAAACGGGAATTTTTTGTGAAATGGGGAGATGAAAATGAGAGGCAAATGGCAAATAATGAAAATTGGAAGGAGATGAGATTTGTGATTAGGAACCTGATAGATGTTGATGATGTCTCCCTGGCAAGGGCGCCAGAAATCCTTTTGACATGGCTTAGCACTGTGTCAGTTTTCCCCAAAGAGGAAGGGATGATGCAGCACAGCTACAGTAAGTATTTCCCTCAGTTATGAAACCAAGGTTATCAATCCAGTAGGAGAACCAAGCAACACTATGTAAATGGTACCTGCACACAAAGAACAAATACTTGCAACCCGACGCGTAAGAGGGGTTGTCAATCCCTCTACGGTAAAAATATAGATTAAATTGTATGAGATTGGATAAATAGATCTAGCAAGAACACAAAATAAAATAAGTAAATAAAAAGTGCAACAAGGTATTTTTGGGTTTTTGGAATAATAGATCTGAAAACAATATGATAAAAGGTAGACCCATGGGTCATAGATTTCACTAGTGGCTTCTCTTGAGAATATAGCATACGGCGGGTAAAAAAATTACTCTTGGACAATTGATAGAAGAACAAATAATAATGATGATATCCAAGGCAATGATCGTGTATATAGGCATCACATCTAATTTTAGTAGACCGAAACGATTCTGCATCTACTACTGTTACTCCACACATCGACCACTATCCATCATGCATCTAGTGTATGAAGTTCATGGAGAAACAGAGTAATGCAATAAGAACGATGACATGATGTAGACAAGATCTATTCATGTAGGAATAGACCCCATCTTTTTATCCTTAATAGAAACGATACACATGTGCCTCGCTACCCCTTCTGTCACTAGGTGAGGACACCGCAAGATCGAACCCATCACAAAGCACCTCTTCCCATTGCAAGAAAAATCAATCTAGTTGGCCAAACCAAACCAAAGTTTCGAAGAAGAAATACAAGGCTACAACAATCATGCATATAAGAGATTAAAGATAAATCAAATAATATCCATCGACAGATCTGATCATATACTCAAACTACATTGGATCCCAACAAACACACCGCAAAAAGTCATTACATCAAATAGATCTCCAAGAACATCAAGGAGAACATTTTATTGAGAATAAAAAAGAAAGAAGAATCCATCTAGCTACTGCCTACGGACCCATATGTCTATGGTGAACTACTCATGCATCATCGGAGGAGCACCAATGAGGGTGATGAACTCCTCCGTGATCGTGTTTCCCTCTAGTAGAGTGCCGGAATAGGGCTCTAGATTGGATCATGTGGTTCTAGAACTTTCGACGGCTGGAATTGTGTTTTGGTTGGTCCCTAGGGTTTCTGGAATATCTGAGTATTTATGGAGCTAAGAGGCGGTGGAGGAGACCTCCATGGGCCCCACCACCCATCAGGGCTCCAGGGGCCTCAGGCGTGCCCTGGTGGGTGGTGGGCCCCATGGGCCTCCCCCCAGGTGCTTCTCCAAGTTGTCTTCTAGTCCAAAAAAATCTCCAAAAAGTTTTGTGGCATTTGGACTTTGTTTGGTATTGATATTTTGTGAAGTAAAAAACAAGCAAAAAAAACAGCAACTGGCACTAGGCACTATGTCAATAGGTTAGTCCCAAAAAATGATATAAAGTTGCTATAAAATGAAGGTAAAACATCCAAGAATGAAAATATAATAGCATGGAACAATAAAAATTTATAGATACATTGGAGACGTATCAATCATCTTGGAGATGCGTTTTTGTAGCAACTCCACCTCTGCATGCGACCCCATTCAAGGCCCTTCTTGGTCCACAAAGTTATCCTTGTGGGAGGTCCGGATTTGAATTCAGGGGCTGTTGTCCACCCCGCGTTGCGTGGTTCGGTGATATAGAAAAACTTTTTTTTGCCACGTCTTGATGGTATCTATAAAGGTACCCTCTGGCCACTCAACCTGGGAAGCTTGCTAATCATCACCCCCCACCCCACCCCAGTCGACTATCTTCAGCTTGACATTGAAGACCTTCAGCAACAAGCCGAAGTGTGGCTGGACCCGCGGAAAAGCCTCATAAATAACAATGAAGGACGAAATATGCAGGAAGGAGTTTGGGGCGAGATAGTGAAAATCCAACCTGTAGAAGAACATCAACCCCCTAACAAAGGGGTTGAGCGGGAAACCTATTCCCCAGATGAAGTGGGGAATGAAAACCACCCTTTCGCTTGGCTGGGGTGTAGGGATGACCTGGCCCTCCTCCGGAGCTCGGTGGGTGACGTTGGCCGGGAGGTATCCGGCGCGCTTCAGCCCCTCGATGTCGCTGTTGGTGACGATGGAGGCCTCCCACTTGCCTTTTGAGCCAGATTCGGCCATGGCTAGGTTGTGGAAGTGGTTGGCGTGGATTCTTGAGGAAGGTTGGATCGGGGCACCGACGCTCAAGAGATTGGGGAAGCAATGGTGATGGAGGAAGAGGAAAGCGTACGAAGGAAATGGTGGTTGTTTTCCTTTTATAAACTGTCGTAATACCAAGACTCCCCTTTACCATGCCGCGGACCTCACCACTTCCCGATATAATCGTGTCTTTGTGCATGCATGATAACTCGAATCATTGATCATATCCCTTAAAAAATGGGGCACGATCTCCATATTGATGGGATGTGCCAATAGAGAAACTGCCTCGAATCGCGAATTGATTTTTTCATGACCGGTTAGTTATCAGACAAGGGCATTGTTCACACTCGAGCAGTTGGCCTTCGAGGCTAAGTAATATATGCAATTCGGAGATCAGGACATAATCCTAAGAAAGCACGACCGAACTTGGTCAGGAAACCTTTTAAAAAGTTCTTCTAAGGATAACTGTAGGCCTGGCACGAGCACCATGAAGAAGGGAACTGGTCCACAAAGCCGATGGTTCCCGTACATACCTCGGCTTCGAAGACTAGTTCAGGGGCTACTGAGGGAGTCCACGACTAAGGGATCCTCAGGCCGTCGGCCTATCTCTTGTGGGCCGGACAGGTGCTGCCCTGTGATTATTATTGGAAGGACAAACTGTAAGATGACTTCCTGTGCAAGAAGGAAACATCCGAAGCCTTGGTGTGTCCCCCAAGTCGATATGTCGTCTTCACTTTATCCTCGGATGGTAACCTACTATATGTAACCCTATGTATCCCTGATGTATATATAAACCAGAGGATTTAGTTCATTGAGGCTAGAAGAAGAACCATCATCCTATTTAGCTAGCGTTTAGTTCATCTGACCTCGTGGTAGATCGACTCTGTAACCATCATATACACTTCAATATACTCAGGAGGGATGTAGGGTTTTACCTCTTCAAGAGGGCCGAACCTAGGTAAATATAGTCCATGTGTCTCATGTTCCCCATTGATCCAAGATCCACAGCTCGAGACCCCAACCTGAGAACCGCCAGTTTTGACACCGACACCGGCTAGCAAGGGGAGGAACCATTTTTCTTGCGCGTAATAAAGAGGCACTTCCTTGCGTGCGACCAAGGAACTTGTGGGTCCCAGCTGTCAGCCTCTCCACACAAAGTCCTCTTCCATTGGTTGTCGTTTGTTGACCGTGTTGACGATGCTGTGCTGAGAGCACCAAGGCGGTGGACGGGGCGAGTCCTAAGAAGGGAACGCTTTGGAGTCAGGGAGGACGCGGAAGTGGTTGCCCACGTGAAGGGGGTATGAGGGTTTACTGGTTCGACTGCAGTGTGAGGCTACCATCGCAAAACAATAATAGGAGGTGTGGGTGAGTAGAGGGATGGCGTGGCCAGTGGTGGGGCGATGTGGCCTGCCCGGCAGCATAGCCGGCCATGGGAGGCGGGAGCAGGCGGCTGGATCAAGAAGATCAGAGACTGAAGAAGCAGCACGGACGTTGGATTAACATCCAACGGTCACTGCTGCAAGAATCGTTTGTTGAGTAAGTTGAAAAATCCTTGCATACATGTTAACATAGTAGGCCCACAGGTCAGCCTCCAAATCTTTCACAAACAGCATACAATCCATTTGCTATTTTTTTAATAATTTACAGCCCATTTCCTATTTTTAACGAATTTATTGCGGCACATATTCTTTTTGTTAGCATTACAACTCATATTCTAGCCACGTTTAAAAATTTCAACGAAATTTTGCATTTTTCTATGGCGTTCAAACTATTTTCAATTCTAAAATTTCTAGTCAGATTTAAATTAATTTGAAAAATTAAATTTATATTAATTTAAAATCCAATGAAATTTTCCCGGCAAAAAAAATGAAAAAATTAATTAGAAACTAATTGCCTCTTTGCTGTATTTTTCTAAATTGACAGCCAATTTTTTATTACTTATAACCCATTTTTGGGGCAAGCCAAATGCATCCCTCCTCATGCATCTTGAAAGATTTCCAACCCAACAGGGCGGAGAAAAGCAAGTAGGCCTCCGTTGGGTATTTTGCAAAAAAAAACTGGGCTAGCCATTTTTAGATTGAAATAAACAAATGGGTTGGTCATGTGGTAAACATAAAATAAAAAGAATGGGCTAGATAGCCCACAGCCCCCGCATAGCCCAGTTGATACCCTGCTCCCTCTCAAGAACAAAAAAACTATAGCGGTGTCCCTGGTGTCAGCCGCTCCTTGTGCAATTCTCTCATTTATTGACTACATTGACAATAACGTGGGACCCAGATGTTGGGAAACCATTAGGAGGAAGCATTTTCTTTTCTTGTAATAGGGAGGCACTTGCTTGCATACTGCCATGATCCTGGTGGGTCCTTACTGTCATCCTCTCCATGTACAGTCATCTCCTAATTCCTATTAGTTGTTAACCATGTTGAAAACGCCAGAGAGCAGCGCTGCGACAAGCAAACCAAGGCGAAGGACAATGGCAAGGCCTCTGACAGGAATGAACAGGAGTCGAGGAAGATGCAGTAGTGTAATCACAGGCAGAGGGGCGTACGAGGGTTGACTGGTTCGAGTTTGGGGTGGGGCGTCTTCGCCGGAGAATAACAGGAGGTGTGTGGGAGTAGAGGGATGGTCTAGCCAATGGTTTAGGATACGATGGGGCCACGATGTGTGGGAGGAGGCGGAGCCATCCGTTGGAGGAGGGAGTGGGCGGGACCGATAGAAATCAACTAGGTTGGGTTGTATCTAGGAAGTAAATATACCAAGGCTACATGTGCCAGAGCCCAGTTGCAACCTGCTCGATCTAATAAACAAAGAAAATTGATAGCTGCTCAGCACCAGATATAAGGAACTTGTTGTCGGACTAGTGGGAACCAGGGTACCACGGGCCATCTGCCTACAGCCCAGGAATGGCCCCTTAGCCCAGCTCATGAGGTAGCCCACTAGTGGGAGCCGCGAAGCCAGCAGCCCCACGAGGGCCATACCTCGCGAGGGGCTTCCCTTGCAAAAGACTTCACCAAAACCACCCTCGTAGCAAGCAACCTCGTGAGGCCCCATCACAAGGCGCCCTCCAACAAGGATTCCCAAGGAGCCCCTACAGCGCCGGTCATGTGCCCATCACATGGGTGACATCGTCAAGGCAGGTGCCAGCCTGTGCGGCCAGGGTTGTTTCCCCTTTGGTGCTAAGGGGGCAGCTGCGCCTGCCTGCACCCAAAGCAAGTCCCAAAGGTTTCCCCTTTGGTGAAAGTAGACCAAGATGGTGGCGCAGCAGGACGGAGGTCATGGATAACACTTTAGCAGGTGAAGACTGCCTTTTGTCAGGATAAGCACCAGCGCATGTCCCCTTTCAAATTGTCACCCGACGGTAGCCCTTTCCCGCTCATGTTTTCAGGGAAGAGGCCCAAGGCACCTATAGAAGGAGTACTGCGGCCACCATAGCGTAGGATTGAACCCTGATCAACCCTAAGCACCATTGTTGGCCTCCCAAGAGCTCTGGCTCACCTTGTAGCTCCAAGAGCATTGTCCAAAGGCAATACAACCAAGTAGGAGTAGGGTTTTTGTCAGGACCTCGATCCTAAGTCACACCAATCTAGCATGTAACACATCATATCACTTTGCGGCCTCACACACGGTATCCCCACGGCTGCAGCCTTACCTAAGTCGTGACCGTTTACGCCTTTTGGCTCGCGTATATGATTGTGTCGCTAGCATCCATATGACAGAGAACCCGGGCCGACATGACTAGTTGTAAACACAAGGTGGAGAAAACTTACATGGACATGCATACGTAACCCAGCAATGAACGTGTCGGGCATCAACATATTAACCCAAGTCGTAGCAAGCTACAAGGACTTAAAGGAATAACATGTCACATTTCCCCGAAGGGATAGACACAGGAACAAAGAAGGATACATTCCGGACAAGCTAAGCGTTCTAGAGCAGTAGCGAACTACCATGGCTTAGTGGAAGCACCAAGAGACATTTCCCCATAAGGAAGGCTACCAAGAATAAACAACTAGGTGTCGGATCCCACAAATAGCAATACACGTTACACGTACGCATAACATGCAAGTATGTGTTGTACAACATGGCATCACAACATAACTCAACAACTCATATAGATAAAGGTTAGAAGAGCCATCATAGCATTCATTACAAGCAGCGGGTCTCATGACCCTTCACACAAAGTCATACAAGCCAAGCGGAAGCATAAACATGTCCGAGTACAGACATTTGAAAATACAGAAGGCTAGAAAGCCTTTCTATCTACAAGACCCTCCACAGGAACCAGACCTCTGTCTGGGATTCCCAAGCTAATCGTCGTAGCCCACGTGACACTACTAGTGAGACTGAAGTCTCTCTGCAAAACATAAATTAAGCAAACTTGAGTACAAATGTACCCAGCAAGACTTACATTAGAACTAGCTACATATGCATCAGTATCAACAAAGGGGTGGTGGAGTTGAACTGTAGCAAGCCAGCTGTGACTCTGTGGCTATCCTGAACTACGATTGCCAGTAACTTCTTTGAGGTGGCGCACACGAGTCCACATATTCACCATATCAATACACCACTATGGATCCGTTCCCGTTTCCCTACGAGAAGGCCATCCATAGCACTCACGCTTATCTTGCGCATTTTAGAGTATCCACTTCAAGTTATCTATGAACAATGTAAGCGTTCCAAGTAGTCCATATCCACGGACGCAGCTATTTGAATAGATCATATTACCCTGCAGGGGTGTACTTCTTCACACACACGCTCACCACTTACTGCCATGTACATGTCATGTATCTCGGCAACCTTCAAGCGGAAGCCTGGTGAGGGTGTCGGTCACGGCCTGACTAACCACACAAGACTCTAGTCCAGGTTTATTGCCTATCCGAGGGTGAACCCGCAAAGGAAGTCCGGCCGAAGTTGCCATCACAGCCCCAAATGATGTGAGCGGGGTTCCCAGGCCCACCATCTGGGTGCCACTTGGTACACCATTCCTCTGTGCCTAGCTGTCCCAAGCCCACCTATACCGGGTGCCACTTGGTAGACTACTAACACAACCTACAATCACCAAAAACTAGTTGCAACTCCTAGACAGAGATTGAGGCGATTAATAAACCGAGAGGGTCAATTAAGTATCCCAATATGTGGTAGTAACTGTCTTGGACCACAAACACGGAACTCAGTTCCTGGGGATGATTTCAATGAGACAACCCACCATGTACTCCTATATGGCCTCTCATCGCTACCTTTACCAAAACATGTTCACACACTTAGCTCTCAATAGTAGGACATGTCCATCACCATTCCAATCCATCCCAGATGAATCAGACCTGACACAACTCTAAGCATAGTAGGCATAACAAGCAAGCATGAATGAGTAGGCACATCATGGCTCAAACAACTCCTACTCATGCTAGTGGGTTTTTACTAATTACTATGGCAAAGATAGGTCATGCAAAGGAATGGGTTCTACTACCGCAACATGTAACTGTTGAATCGTTGTTGTCCTAATGCAGTAAAAGAGAGCAGGAGCGAGAGAGTGGGACTGTATTGGAGTGATTAAGGGGGTTTGCTTGCCTAGCACTTCTGAAGATAGTATAGCTCTTCATCGCTGTCAACGATCACAACGTCGAAACAACATCCACTGAGAGGGAACAACACCGGCAACTAGAGAAGGAACACAATCAATGCAATGCAACAATTTGATGCATCAATGTGACATGGCAATATGCTATGATTTGAGCAAATGCAACTAAAAGCAATTTAAATGAAGTTGGTTTGAACCCAAGGTTCAAAATCAAACTCCATATGTGCCATTTCAAATGCCATTTGATCAAATTGTCATATACAGCAATCTTAAGTTGTTCAAACATGCATTACAATGACATAAACAGATTCTTCATATTTTCTGCTCATTTTTCATATATAAATTATTTCTTGGAGTTATGTTGAATTTCTATGATTTTTAGAAGTTTAGGACATTTTCTGCAATTTCCAAATCATTTTTTAATTAGAAATAATCTAGAAAATGATTAATACATCAGCAATGTGTCATTGTGGCATCAGTAGGTCAACACAGTCAAATCTGACTGGTGGGACCCGCACATCAGTCTCACATCTATTTAACAGAGTTAAATACCATTGGATGAACCCTAAACCTAATTTAGTTAGAGACTTGGGCCCACACGTAAGTGACCCTGGATGATCAAACCCCTGGTTAAACAAGTCAAATACGCCGGCGGCAATAGACGTGCGGAGGGGCTCGGGAAATGCCCTCCAGCGACCAAAATAGCAGCCGAGTCCATCTACGCGTAGCTGGCTCTCAGCCGCATCCATCTAAGCAAGCGAGAGGGGTCGAGGTTGACCGGGCTCGCCAGAATCAAGCTCGCGGCAGCGGCCGGAGTTCAGGCGATGATGCAAACGACAGTACGGTGCAAGGAAGGAGCAGCGGGTGGTCGAGCTCGGCTTCTGGGGATGCGCTAATCACAGTGGTGTGCTCAGGCGCGCGCATGCATGGCCGTAGCCACGGTGGCGACATGGTCAGCGGCGATGGGTCCTCGGGTTTGATGGTGTGGCTAGTTAGAGGGAGGAAACGGCATAGGGAGAAGAGGTAAACGACGGCAGGGCTCACAACGAGTAGAGCGGAGGAGACGGCGTGGCCGTGTCCAAACTATAGCTCCCAAATCGACGGAGACGATCTTCGGGCACCAACGGTGAAGACGAGGATTCTGGCGATGAAGCAAATCCTTCCGGCTCATTTCCTTTGGCTTGGGGACGTGGTGCTCGGTGACAGAGCTTCTGGACATGTACGGAGCCAGAATCGGAGGCCTCCTCTGACCAACCATCGGTCGGGCAGCACCAGCAGCAGCCACCTCCGACGTGTACGGCCACGGTGACTTTGCTCGCCTGCCGCGACCCACCAGCTCCGCAAGCGGAGCTCCTCGTGGCGCAAGAGCTATTGCATTACCACCCCACCAATGACGGCTATGACGCCTCGCTCGCTCGCATCACTGAGCTCATCAATATCGTGGGGGACGCTCCGCCACCTTCACGCCCTGTGACCACTCCGATGTCGGGTGGCGTGCGGACGGGGCACGGTGCACCTCCCCCACCTCCTCCGTGCAACGACGCTGCGGCGCACCCTGCCGCGAGTGCTCGCCTAAACCTGGGAATAGTTTGGTCTGGAACCATAGTTTCAATTTGGTTTTCCTATTGGGCTTCTTTGGTTTGGTTGAAATGGGTTGAGCCCCTATTGTAATTTGGTTTGGTGTGGGCTTCTCTAATTAATAGATTGGGTTTGGTTGGTCTGGACAGAGACAAATTGGTCTCAGACCATTTTAGTCCATGGATAAATACTAGTGTAGCGACCAGTTTGACCTGACGTCACACGAGACTGGCACTAGGTTTAGGAGTAGCCGCCGCCGCTGATGAGAAACATAAGCGTGTGTATCACCCCGCCAGCTCGTAGATCTACGGTGACAAAAGTCAACTCCTTCATGCAGAACACGAGGAGCCAAAAGTCGAGGCCTTGGACGATGTTGTTGACAATAGAGATAGCTGTGAGCTAAACCTTGCCGATGTGGCCGACGAAGGCGACGATGACTAAGCCGATGAGGAACTGGAAGACCCGGTCAAGATCATCGGCCCAGCGATCTGCCAAAGGGTGTTGCACACGTCTGGCAATGTCTTGCAGCTGGCGACGGGCCACCGTCTTCGCGGCCGACGCCACCATATGGACTTTTAGTGCATGCACGAACTACGTACACTGAATCTCTTCAGACCAAGCACACGCAAGCTAGCGGCTGTTTGTATGTGCTTCATACCTTTCGTAGTTCTATACATACAGGTTAAGTTTGGGCTCCAACGCTTCTAGTTGCTGCTGACTAAACCATAGTTTGGAACTTTGGGTTCAAACTGTATGTAGAAAATGGTATGGATGGATTTTGCTTGAAAATAAATACAGTTTGGATTGTACCATTTGCAATTTGGTTTGGTTTGGCTCGAGCGTTGTACTTATACATGTATGGGTTGGCCAGGATTTAGTTTGGATTACAAACTATTCCCAGGTTTACGCTCGTCGGAGCTCTCCCATGGCTCTTCCCCATCGCACGATGACAACCCAAGCTGCCAGATCATCCAGCGCGCGTGGCCAGACGAATGCATGCTAATCGAAAGGCAGCGCGAGCGTCAGAATTGCACCATCCAGGAGGTTGCGGCCGCCGGGCGCCAAAGCCCATGATCGGTACCCCATGCAGCAGAAGCTTCTCCTCTCGCTCCTCCTCGCTTCCAAGCAGCTGCGTCACTACTTTCAGGGCCACCCCGTCAAGGTAGTCACATCATATCCGCTGGAGCAAGTCCTATGCAATCTCCACGCCACTACCCGTGTCGCTCAATGGAACATCGAGCTACAGCCCTTCGAGATGAAGTTCCTCACTACAAGGACGATCAAGGGTGCAGCCCTGGCTGACTTCACGGCGGAGTGGACGGACCCGCACCAAGAGGAGCCTCGTGAGGAAGTGTCCATGCTGCCTGGAGATGGCGCTCCTGTGGGCTGGACTCTGCACTTCGATGGCGCGTTCTCTCAGCAGGGCGCGGGGCCTGGCATCATGCTCACTTCGCTGACAAGGGACAAGCTCAATTACATTGTGCAGCTTTGCTTCAAGCCCGGTGATAAGGTCTCCAACAACATCGCCGAGTACGATGGCCTCATCGCCAGCCTTAATGCTACCAATGCCCTTGGCATCAAGTGCATCACCAGCAAGGGAGACTCATAGCTCCTCATCAACTTCTCCAACAAGAGTTACAAGCCAAAGGACGAGCACATGGCCGCCTTCCTCGAGGAAGTGTGCAAGCTTGAGAAGCACTTCCTGGGCATGGAGCTCCAGCACATCCCTCGTGCAGACAACAAGGAAGTAGACGACATTGCCAAGCGGGCCTCCCGCAATGAGCCTCAAGCTCCAGGCTTCTCTGAGGAGCAGATCTTGAGCCCATTTGTAGCGCCTCCCGAGGCTATCGTCATGAGGCCTCACGAGGAACTTCCACCTGCACCCACCTCAAGCGCACCAAACCGTGGCCCATACCAGACGCTCATCTGCTTAGAGCTGGGCCACGGAGTTCAAGGCCTACTTGAAGGGATACACCTTTTTATACATCAGTAAAACTTCATTTTCTAAGTGTTGAAAATGCTTATCATGGAATACCCCCCAGGTGGCATGCGCACTCGCGATCTTCCTTTTGCACATCATGTGGGCAGGGGCTGGACACGATGCATATGCTTGGGTCAGACCCAACAGCGCCACTAAACCCAAGTGACTGAGCTCTGGCTCGCGGGCCTGCTCCCATGCACGTTACCTCACCAAGGTCCTTGGTACTTGTCTCCTCGCATGATACCTGCAAGCAACCTCATTAGCGTGTGCTACCCCTCTACGTGCAAAAACTTGGCAATCTCACTAATGCATGGCACCGAAGGCCTCGCGGACGACGTCTCGTTAGCAAGAGGGGCTTCGTCAGCAAGCATCCCTGGTAGGCCATGCCCTGCGGATAGTACCATGCCAAGATGCACGCTACTGAAAAGCTAAGTCTAATATGCCATGAGGGCCATTCGCGACACCTGTAAAATTCTTCCCTTCACAACCTCGTTGAGGGCTGATTTTTTCCTTTGTGCAACCCGCTTGCACTTCAAAGGGGGGGTTTTCGGAGCATCGCACCTTGAAAACCCCTACCACCTCGCAGAGCCCTACGCCCTCTGGCCTTGTCTAGGCATGCATCCTAACATACCAATGACGGTTGATGTCTACTACACAACTTTCTTCTTGTAGACTCATGTTGGGCCTCCAAGCATAGACTTTTGTAGGACAGTAGCAATTTTCTCTCAAGTGGATGACCTAAGGTTTATCAATCCGTGGGAGATGTAGGATCAAGATGGTCTCTGTCAAACAACCCTGCAACCAAATAACAAGGAGTCTCTTGTGTCCCCAACACACCCAATACAATGGTAAATTGTATAGGTGCACTAGTTCAGCGAAGAGATGGTGATACAAGTGTAATATGGATAGTAGACATGGCTTTTTGTAATCTAAAATATATAAAAACGGCAAGGTAACTAGTAACAAAAGTGAGCAAAATGGTATTGCAATGCTTGGAAACAAGGCCTAGGGTTCATACTTTCACTAGTGCAAAGTCTCTCAACATGATAACATAATTAAATCATATGGCAATCCCTCAACGTGCGACAAAGAGTCACTCCAAAGTTCCTATAGCAGAGAACATAAGATGAAATTGCTTGTAGGTTACGAAACCACCTCAAAGTTATTCTTCCCGATCAATCCATTAAGCTATTCCTATAAGTGTCACAAACATCCCTAGAGTTCATAGTAAAATAACACCATATGACACACATCAATCAACCCAAATGTCACCTAGATAGTCCAATGTCACCACAAGTATCCGTGGGTCAATTATATGATATGCATCAAACAACTTCAGATTCATAATACTGAATCCAACACAAAGAACCTCAAAGAGTGCACTAAGATTCCTACTGGAGAAACAAGGACGAAAACGTGCATCAACCCCTATGCATAGATTACCCCAATGTCACCTCGGGAATCTGCGAGTTGAGTAACAAAAAATACATCAAGTGAATCAATAGAAGACCCCATTGTCACCACGGGTATCCCACACAAGGCATACATCAAGTGTTCTCAAATCCATAATGTATTCAATCCCATAATAGTGAAACCTTAGAGGTAAAATTCAATTCATAACAAGAAGGTAGAAGGGGAGAAACACCATATGATCCAACTATAGTAACAAAGCTCGCGGTACATCAAGATCGTGCCAAATAAAGAACATGAGAGAGAGAGAGATCAAATACATAGCTACTAGTACACACCCTCAGCGCCGAGGGTGAACTACTCCCTCCTCGTCATGGAGACCGCTGGGATGATGAAGATGGCCTCCGGTGATGATTTCCCCCTCCGGCGAGGTGCCGGAACGGGCTCCCGGTTTCTTTTGTGACTACAGAGGCTTGCGGTGGCGGAACTTCCGATCTAGGGTTCTTTTCGGAGGTTTCTATATTTACAAGAATTTTTGGCGTCGGAAACAACTCAAGGAGGTGCTCGAGGGGCCCACAAGCCCTCAGGTCGCGCCCTGGGTGGTAGGGCGTGCCCCTGGCTTGTGGACTCCCCGGGACTCTTCTGGTCCAGCTCCGGTGCTTCGGGGGTCTCTTTTGGTCCATAAAAAATCACTGTAAATTTTCATCCCATTCCGAGAACTTCTATTTCTGCACAAAAAACGACATCACGGTAGTTCTGCTGAAAACAACATCAGTCCGGGTTAGTTCTAATCAAATCATACCAAACCATATAAAAAAATTTGTAAACATGGCATGAATACTTCATAAATTATAGATACGTTGGAGACGTTTCAGCATCCCCAAGCTTAATTCCTGCTCGTCCTCGAGTAGGTAAATGATAAAAGAAAGAATTTATGAAGTGTGAATGCTACCTAACATATTTATTAATGTAATATTCTTTATTGTGGCATGAATGTTCAAATCCATAAGATTCAAAACAAAAGTTTAATTTTGATGTAAAAAATAATAATACTTCAAGCATACTAATGAAGCAATCATGTCTTCTCAAAATAACATGGCCAAATAAAGTTATCCCTACAAAACTATATAGTCTGGCTATGCTCTATCTTCATCACACAAAATATTTCATCATGCACAACCCTAATGACAAGCCAAGCAATTGTTTCATACTTTTAATGTTCTCAAGCTTTTTCAACTTTCACAGAATACATGAGTGTGAGCCATGGATATAGCACTATAAGTGGAATAGAGTATGGTGGAGGTTGTGAGGAGAAGACAAAAATGATAAAGTCTCACATCAACTAGGCAAATTAATGGACTATGGAGATGCCCATCAATTGATATCAGTGCAAGTGAGTAGGGATTGCCATGCAACAATGCACTAGAGCTATAAATGTATGAAAGCTCAAAAAGAAACTAAGTGGGTGTGCATCCAACTTGCTTGCTCATGAAGACCAAGGGCAATTTGAGGAAGCCCATCATTGGAATATACAAGCCAAGTTCTATAATGAAAAATTCCCACTAGTATATGAAAGTGATAAAGTGGGTGAGTCTCTATCATGAAGAACATGGTGCTACTTTGAAGCACAAGTATGGAAAAAGATAGTAAAATTGTTCCTTCTCTCTTTTTCTCTCATTTTTTTGTTTTTTTTGTTTGGGATTTTTTGCCTCTTTTTTTTATTTTGGGCTCTTTTGGCCTCTTTTTTAATTTGGGCTCTTTGGCCTCTCTTTTAAGTCCGGAGTCTCATCTCTACTTGTGGGAGAATCATAGCCTCCATCATCCTTTCCTCACATGGGATAATGCTATAATAATGATGATCATCACACTTTTATTTACTTACAACTCAAGAATAACAACTCGATACTAGAACAAAAGATATGACTCTATGTGAATGCCTCTGGCGGTGTACCGGGATGTGCAATGATCAAGAGTGACATGTATAAAAAATATGAATGGTGGCCAAGCCACAAATACTATGTCAACTACATGATCATGCAAAGCAATATGACAATGATGGTATGTGTCATAATAAACGGAACGGTGGAAGTTGCATGGCAATATATCTTGGAATGGCTATGAAAATGTCATAATAGATAGGTATGATGACTGTTTTGAGGAAGGTATATGGTGGGTTTAATGCACCAACGAAAGTTGCGCGGTACTAGAGAGGCTAGCGATGGTGGAAGGGTGAGAGTGTGTATAATCCATGGACTCAACATTAGTCATAAAGAACTCACATACTTATTGCAAAATTTATTAGCTATCGAAACAAAGTACTACACGCATACTCCTAGGGGGATAGATTGGTAGAAAAATACCATCCTCGTCCCCGACCGCCACTCATAAGGAAGACAATCAGAAATAAATCATGCTCCGACTTCATCACATAATGGTTCACCATACGTGCATGCTTCGGGAATCACAAACCTTAACACAAGTATTTCTACCAATCCACAATTACTCACTAGTATGACTCTAATGTCACCATCTTTATATCTCAAAACAAATGCAAGGAATCAAATTTCTCATATATTCAATGCTCTTTATGAAAGTTTTTATTATATCCCTCTCGGATACCCACCATATTAGGACTAAATTCATAAGCTAAGGAAATTGCCATACTATTTATAAGACTCTCAAAATAATATAAGTGAAACACGAGAGTTCATGACAAACTACACCAAAAAGATATAAGTGGAGATCAATGAGTAGTCAAATAATTAAGTAACTATGTGAAGACACTCTCTCATATAAGAATTTTAGATCTTAAGTACTTTATTCAAAAAGTAAGCAAAATAAAATAAAATGACATTCCAAGGATATCACATAACATGTGAAGAAGCAAAAACTTAGGCTCAACCGGGGCTAACCGATGATTGTTGATGAAGAAAGGTGGGATGCCAACCGGGGCATCCCCAAGCTTAGATGCTTGAGAATTCTTGAAATATTAACTAGGGATGCCTTGGGCATCCCCAAGCTTGAGCTCTTGTGTCTCCTTAATTCCTCTCATATCACGGTTTCCCGTATTCTTAAAAACATCATCCACACAAAACTCAACAAGAACTCGTGAGTTAAGTTAGTATAAATCAATTCAAAACCTTATCATTCTGTATTGTAGAAAATCACTAAAATTATAATTTGACATTGCATACTAAATGCCTCTGCATATTTAGTACTCCCATCCTCAAATGGAATCATTAAACAAGCAAACATATGCAAACAATGTAATCATAACAGCAATCTGTCTAAACAGAACAATATGTAAAGGACTAAGAAAGATACATACTTATTTAACTCAAAAAGGCTGAAAATTTACCACACTCTATAGAATTTATCATTCCATATTGTGTCAAAATTTCAAGCTTTTATCATATTCTGACTTTTCTAGGGAATTTTTGCAATAGTGCCAAACTTTCTGTTTTAAAACAGCAACTCATATACTTGTAAATTGAGCATGGTGAAGGCTATCCATGACACTTTTATTGAAATAAAAGATACAAAACCTTATTCTAAATAACATCAAGCAAATCTAAACAAAATAAAACTACGCTCAAGCAAAACACATATCATGTGATGAATAAAAATGATAGCTCCAAGTGAGGTTACCGATAATGTTGAAGACGAAAGAGGGGATGCCTTCCAGGGCATCCCCAAGCTTAGTTGATTGGACCTTCCTTGAATATTACCTTAGGTTGCCTTGGGCGTCCCCACGCTTAGGATCTTGTCACTCCTTATTATCTTCATATCGATATGTCACCTAAAACTTGAAAACTTCAATCGCATAAAACTTAACGAAACTTCATGAGATTGGTTAGTGTGATAAAGACAAATCATTCACTTTGGTACTGTCAAGACAAGATTCATAATTGTTTTGACATAATTCCTACTGTGCTCTATCATTTCCAAAATTTAATATAAGCTATGGAAACACTAAAACAAGCAAACTATGCGTTGAAAACAGAATCTGTCAAAAACAGAACAGTTTGTAATGATCCGAACAACCACCATACTTCTGCAACTTCAAAAATTATGAAAAATTAGGACAATCTAGGAAATTTATATATAAATCATGTGTCAAAACTTCAGATCAAATCATGTTCCAGTGAATTTTTAAAATTCCTGGATTGAGCACAAAAGTTTCTATTCTTGCACAGAATCAAGTCAACTATCATCCACACTATCCCAAAGGCTTTACTTGGCACTTTATTGAAACAAAAGCTATAAAACATGATTACTAAAGTAGATTAATCATGTGAACACATAAAAATAGTAGGGGTAACTGTTGGGTTGTCTCCCAACAAGCGCTTTTCTTTAATGTCTTTTTAGCTAGGCATGATGATTTCAATGATGCTCACATAAAAGATAAGAATTGGAACATAATAGGAGCATCATGAAGCATATGAATATCACATTTAAGTCTAACCCACTTCCTATGCATAGGGATTTGTGAGAAAACAAATTATGGGAACAAGAATCAACTAGCATAGGAAGGCAAAACAAGCATGACTTCAAAACTTTCAACACATACAGAGGAAACTTAATATTATTGAGATATGTAAAAGCATATGTTCCTCTAATAATAATTTTCAATAGCATCATGAAGGGATTCAACAATATAACTATCACATAAAGCATTCTTTTCATGATCCACAAGCATAAATTTTTTATTACTGTCCACATAAGCAAATTTATTCTCATGGATAGTAGTGGGAGCAAATTCAACAAAATAACAATCATGGGAGGCATAATCCAATTGAAATTTAAAATCATGATGAAAAGTTTCATGGTTATCATTATTCTTTATAGCATACATATACTCACAATAATCATTATAGATAGCAACTTTGTTCTCATAATCAATTGGAACCTCCTCCAAAATAGTGGATTCATCACTAAATAAAGTCATGACCTCTCCAAATCCACTTTTATCAATATTGTGAAAAGATTCAACACCCTCCAAAATAGTGGGATCATTAACTAGAGTTTGCACTCTTCCAAACCCACTTTCATCAATATAATCATCATAAATAGGAGGCATGCTATAATCATAATAAATTTGCACATCAAAACTTGGGGGACTAAAAATATCATCTTCATCAAACATAGCATCCCCAAGCTTATGGCTTTGCATATCATTACCATCATGGATATTCAAAGAATTCGTACTAACAATATTGCAATCATGCTCATCATTCAAAGAATTTATGCCAAACCTTTTATTAATTTCTTCTTCTAACACCTAAGCACAATTTCCCTTTCCATTATTTTCACGAAGGACATTAAAAAGATAAAGCATATGAGGCAACCTCAATTCCATTTTTTTGTAGTTTTGTTTTATAGACTAAACTAGTCATAAAACAAGAAACTAAATGATTCAATTGCAAGATCTAAAGATATACCTTCAAGCACTCACCTCCCCGGCAATGGCACCAGAAAAGAGCTTAATGTCTACTACGCAACCTTCTTCTTGTAGACTCGTGTTGGGCCTCCAAGCGCAGAGTTTTATACAACAGTAGCAATTTTCCCTCAAGTGGATGACCTAATGTTTATCAATATATGGGAGGCGTAGGATGAAGATGGTCTCTCTCAAACAACCCTGCAACCAAATAACAAAGAGTCTCTTGTGTCCCTAACACACCCAATACAATGGTAAATTGTATAGGTGCACTAGTTCGGCGAAGAGATGGTGATAAAAGTGTAATATGGATAGTAGATATGGGTTTTTGTAATCTGATAATATAAAAACAGCAAGGTAACTGTAACAAAAGTGAGCAAAAATGGTATTGCAATGCTTGGAAACAAGGCCTAGGGTTCATACTTTCACTAGTGCAAAGTCTCTCAACAATGATAACATAATTAAATCATATGGCAGTCCCTCAACGTGCGACAAAGAGACACTCCAAAGTTCCTATAGCGGAGAACATAAGATGAAATTGCTTGTAGGATACAAAACCACCTCAAAGTTATTATTTCCGATCAATCCAATAAGCTCTTCCTATAAGTTTCACAAAGAGCCCTAGAGTTCATAGTAAAATAACACCATATGACACACATCAATCAACCCTAATGTCACCTAGACAGTCCAATGTCACCACAAGTATTCGTGGGTCAATTATACGATATTCATGAAACAACTTCAGATTCATAATATTCAATCCAACACAAAGAACCTCAAAGAGTGCCCCATGATTCCTACCGGAGAAACAAGGACAAAAACATGCATAAACCCCTATGCATAGATTACCCCAATGTCACCTCGGGAATCCATGAGTTTAGTGCCAAAACGTACATCAAGTGAATCAATAGAACAACCCATTGTCACCATGGGTATCCCACGCAAGACATACATCAAGTGTTCTCAAATACATAAAAGTATTAAATTAGATAATAGTGAAACCTCAAAGGTAAAACTCAATTCATCACAAGAAGGTAGAAGGGAAGAAACACCATATGATCCAACTATAGTAACAAAGCTCGCGGTACATCAAGATCATGCCAAATCAAGAACACAAGAGAGAGAGAGAGAGAGAGAGAGAGAGAGATCAAACACATAGCTACTGGTACATACCCTTAGACCCGAGGGTGACCTACTCCCTCCTCGGCATGGAGACCGTCGGGGTGATGAAGATGGCCTTCGGTGATGATTTCCCCCTCCGGCAGGGTGCCGGAATGGGCTCCCGATTGGTTTTTCGTGGCTATAGAGGCTTGTGGTGGCGGAACTTCCGAACTAGGGTTCTTTTCGGAGGTTTCTATATTTATAAGAATTTTTGGCGTTGGAAACAAGTCAAGGAGGTGCCTGAGGGGCCCACAAGACCTCAGGGTGCGCCCCCCTGGCTTGTGAACTCCTAAAGACTCTTGTCGTCCAGCTCCGGTGCTTCGGGGAAAAATCACTATAAATTTTCAGCCCATTCCGAGAACTTTTATTTCTGCACAAAAAATGACACCATGGTAGTTCTGTAGAAAACAACGTCAGTACGGGTTAGTTCTAATCAAATCATACCAAAACCATATAAAATTGTTGTAAACATGGCATGAATACTTCATAAATTATAGATATGTTGGAGACGTATCAACAGTCGTAGCTCGCTTGGGGGCTGGGTCCTGACGACGTAGAGTACCGACACAAGCGAGAAAAGAAAAATAGGCCTCACGGGGAGCATACATGGCAACAAAACATTAAGTACTTCATACAAGTGTTTCTCGGAACGTCATCCTCACGCCCCCATGAGGCTACATTGGTTCTGATACAAGAGCAAGAAGAGAGAAGTCTGGGTGGGGCGGGACTCGTTTTTAGAGTCCGACTTGGGCGCTCCCTGCGCCTAGTCGGAATCATCGCCCTCGCTCTTGATGCTCCGGGAGATTTCATCGCTTTCACTCCCACTGGTGGAGTCGGATCCACTTTCGCTCACGCTCTTCGCGTAGCACTCCATGCGGCCACCGAAGACCCCGAATAACTTTACAAACAGGGCGGCGGCTCCATCGTACCTGAACTGAAGAACTTGCCCGCGCTTCAGGCCGCGAAAGCGGGCAAATGACTTCCATCCCCGCGTGAGTAACATGAAGCCGGTGGGGAAGAACTCTGCCGCCACCCAAGAGGGGTTGTTGCAGCAGTCATCCGCCTGCAGCCACAGGCCCGGGGGCCCATTGTCCTCCATCGCTCTCACAAAGAAATTCGGGAGCCGAAGTCAGCTGCAGGGACGATGGTGCAGCCCCACGATGAACTCGTGCACCGCCACCGATGTGTGGGCCTCCACCTGGGAAGGAAGGGCGGGCGCTCTGCCACGCCCACCTCAGCCACGAACATCGCTCCCCCCATGCCCGCGGGGCGTGATCCTTCCACGGGCGCTGGGTCCAGCCTCCATGGTAACAACCGAGGAGCGGGTCCGGCCCTGAGGGGGAGCCCTCGCTGCAGGAGCGAAAGTACGGGCTCGACCTCTAGCCATCACCAACACTAGCTCCGGCGGTAGCACCGTCTCCACTACCGCCTTGCCCTTTGCAGCGACGGAGATCTTCCTCTTGGGCGCCATGGCGGCGGTGGCGGCGGACGAAGATTGGAAGTTGGAGAAAGAAGGAGTAGAGGAGCAGTGCACAGGAAGGAGGGGCATGCGAAAAGGCAATGATGGCCTCCGTGCCCTGCATGGGCAGTTTTATGGCAAAGCCCACAGTTACTGAGACG
Organism: Triticum timopheevii; assembly: GCA_963921465.1. Taxonomy (NCBI): domain Eukaryota; kingdom Viridiplantae; phylum Streptophyta; class Magnoliopsida; order Poales; family Poaceae; genus Triticum; species Triticum timopheevii. The sequence continues at coordinate 106,916,305 of OY997271.1, forward strand.
TCATGGGGAAGTGGGGGCATCCGTGTCCCATCATGCTGCCACGCGTCCCTGCCTGGGCCCGACAGTCTTAGGCCTTGCATTTCTTTGTTCCTCAACAAGCAGAACATGTGCTCCGCGGGCTTGGGTCTATTGTCGGCCCAGTGGGAACCAGGATACCATGGGCCATCTGCACGAGGACCAGGCAGGGCCCCTTGGCCTAGCTCATGAGGCATCCCACCAATGGGCACCGCGAAGCCAGCAGCCTCGCGAGGGCCTTGCCCCGCGAGGGGCTTCCCCTGCAAAGGACTTCACCAAAACCACCCTCATAGCAAGCAGCCTCACGAGGTGCCCTCCCCCAAGGCTTACCGAGGAGCCCCCGAGGCAAGGGTTGCGTGCCCGTCACATGGGTGACGTCGCCAAGGCAGGTGCCAGCCTATGCAGCCAGGGCAGTTTCCCCTTTGCTGCTAAGGCGGCAGATGCGCTTGCCTGCACCCAAAGCAAGTCCCATTTCCCCTTTGATGAAAGAAGACCAAGACGGTGGCGCAATAGGATGGAGGTCATTGTGGATTCCCTGATGCGTCATGGATAACAGTTTAGCAGGCGAAGACCACCTTTGTTAGGATAAGAACTGGCGCTTGGCCCCTTCCAAATTATTGCCTCTTGTGGTAGCCCTTTCCCACTCATGTTTACGGGGAAGAGGCCCAAGGCACCTATAAAAGTGGCAGTGCGGCCAGCATAGCGGAGGATCGAACCCTGATCAACCCTAAGTGCCATAGCTAGCCTCCCAAGAGCTCTGGCTCACCTTGTAGCTCCAACAGCACTGTCCACAAGCAATACAACCAAGCAGGAGTAGGTTTTTACACCGCACAGTGGACCGAACCTGGGTAGCTCGTTGTATCCTCATCATGCCTAGGTTGTAGCCTCATAGATGTAAACCAAGCTCCTAGAGCTCAAACTAGGGTTTTGGAGGATTTCCCATGGCTTAGAATCAATCCCCCGCTGTTGGGTTTATCTCAAGGAAAAAACCGCCAGGTCCACCTGAGAGGAGGATATATGTTGGAATATAATCATAAACTTGGTGAAAAATAGTGGAACAGGGGAACATCATAAAACTCCAGCTTACAAACAGTATAAAAGCACAAGGATTTTTCATAAGGTTTAGACAAAACAGAGATTGAAAAGGGCAATAACATCTAACTCCAGCATAGTTTTCAGCATCCACGGTGGAATGGATCGATCATATCCATATAATTAACATCCTAGGTTTTCAACTTTAAAGGAATATGGCGACAACATGTTCTAAATAGAAGTCGAGCACGTTTCGAAGCTCTTTTTTCCATCTCAAATAACTTTTGTTGCTGTTCGACATACTCATTCGTGAAATCATCGCTAAGAAACTTAAGCCTGATGGACAATAGTTCCCTCATGTTCAGTGGGAAGGATGTGACAATGTTAGTGTTTGCCTGGGTGGGTATATAGTTTTCCAGCGTTATTGTCTTCAAATGAATGACATGAGATCTGAGAAAGTCCAAGTGTTTGTGACGCCACTGATTGGTTATAATTCTTCTACCCACTGATCTTGCCTAAATAGATATTAAGATTGTAAATAGTTATGGTCTAAAAAAGAGTATGTTGAAAGAGTGAGTGAATGATTAATTCTAGTACACTATATATGGCCTTTCAATGTGCGTCAAATAATCACCTATATATACAACTTCTCCCTGCATGGAAAGGATCGTAGCAAGCCAATAATTTTGTTCAGATCAAAACTTCTCATAGTGATACATAAGATCTTGACATAATCCAGCGCCATTGATAGGCTATCTATGGACAAACCCTTCATTGAGCATAAAACATAATATTAGTACAAGAAGTGTATCCCTAGATGATATAAAACATATGCGCCCAAATGAGCGCAACTTATATCAATGCAGCTTCTGATAAAAAAAGTGCCAACGATAATATATAGTACCTGAATAATTAAAGAGCCAAGCACGACCTTGGAATCATCAGACTCGTCATAAATTGCACCCAAGGTCTTCAATTTAGGTGCAGAGATGACAATTATTTGCAAAGGCGAATAATTAAAATTGTGGACCAACCTTTGAGGTGAAGGGGCATCTTCGATGATGATCTCCCCTGAGTGAAAACATACTCCAATGTTTATAAGGTTAGGACACTTTATTCGGAGACAACCAATTTTTTTTTAGAGCAAGCAGTAAGCACTCTAGGACAGGGCAACTAGAGTGGATGATGATGTGCAGTGAGGCCTCCGAGATATCAACCTATTTTTGTATAGTGTAGGCTTATTCTTAGTGATGTATTCAGCATCATCGGTCTCCTTTTGGCCGAAAGCATCGTAGAAGCCCAAAGGACCTATATTCATCCGCCCACAACTCAAATGGAGCTAGAAATGATTATGGGCCATAATCGGCATGTAGCCCACAGAAAATAAATAAGCCTAAATCAGCGTAAACTCTTCTTATTTCCGATTGTTCCATTTGTAGGACCGTGTCCATAATGGGCCATTAACAGGCCTAAATATAATATGGGCCCATAGTAATAACAAGTTGTTAACATGTGTAAATATCTCGCAAGCCTTATTTGGCCCATAAATGACATGGGCCATTAACAGGCGAAACACAGATTGGGCCATCATAGGGCCAGAATATACCCAGGGCTTGTAGTAGGCTGAAAGATGACTGGGCCTAAAATGTGTTAAATAGCCCACTCATCTTTAGAAGGCCGAAATGTATCTCAGCCCATGGTGGCCCATTTATATGGCGGATTGTTAACACGCCAAAAGTCAGCACGGGCTGTAATTGCGCCTACCTACTAGACGGGCCTTTAACAGGCCGAAAGTGCGGGCGGGCTTGATTTGTGTCATCGAGAATATGGGTTGTTAATAGGCCCGATGTGACGTCGGGCCACATATGGCCCATGGGTTGTGTCGGCCGTTAACAGGCCGAAAAACACATCGGGATGGAAGTGCCCCAAACTACATTGGGCCGCTAACGGGCCAAAAGTCAGACCTGGCCGAAAATGACCCAATTCCATCATGGTCTGTTTTTGGGCCAAAAGTTTCATCGGGCAACATATGGGCCCAAATGTAGCAGGACCTTAAACAGGCCGAAAACACACCCGATTGTAATTGAGCCCAGATACATAGCAGACTGTTAACGGACCAGAAGTGACCATGGGCCGCAATGATGAGAAATCCACAATAGGCCAGTGACAAGCCGATTTGACACTATTCATATGGGCCTTACCTGCAAATGGGTCGTGTGCAAGTAGATCGTTAATGACCAACCCGCTAAATTTGACTAGACCGGACTTTTTAACCTAAATGGGCCACTGTTGAACCGTGCCATGTGTAGACGTATCATAGGCGCGTCTCATCCATTGGATGAATGACATTTGTCACAATGCCAAGCTGACATGTGGATTTGTTTGGAATTAGAATTTTACAAGTGAAAAATCACCATTGGTCCGGGCTATTAATGGGTTATTGGATCCAAAACCGCATCTGATAGCTTAGGGGCGACGCGTTACGATGGATGTCGCGTGTCGGTTACCCTTGACGAAAACACTTCCATGAAGCATCATTTATCTTCATGGAAGTGGACACTTTTGTGATGATAATATGAGTATTTTCATAGAACACTTCTACGACAGCACATGTATGAGTATCTTGATTCTGCCATAAGATCATCATTGATGTACATGCATGACAGAAAACATGACCTATTGTGACAAACACATACATGGAAGTGTTTTCTTTAGTGGTGAGTGCCGCCCCACCTATCCGCCCTGTGAGTGCTATTTACTATTCCCCGCTCGCCTCTGCAGATAGGCCAAAGCCCAGTGAGTGTGGAATTGTTAACTGACGCTCTATGTGTTGTGTAATATCTAACGCGCATCTGGTTCGGCCTGGTTGTTCCTAGTTTGGGCCCAATCAAGTTTAGTTAAATTCTAAACATTTAAAAATTATAGAAAATTGTCCTAACTTGCAAAACTTCATAGTAAGTTAACCATTCGTCGGACTAATACAACTTATATATATAACTTGCTTAGTTTTTCATATAGATTGTGCCTCTCACCCATGATAAAAAATATTTAACTTTTTGTTTGAATTAAAATTGCTCTGATAACATTGTTAAATGTTTTATTTGATAACTAATTAACTGTCACTGGGAATAAAATAAATTATATATGTAATTGGACCAGAAAAACGCATAGATTGAAATAGTGCACTTACTTTTCTTGTTTAACAACTCCAAAAATATTGCTTAGTAAAGAACACTAATCAATCCTTTATTTGCCATGATGTATTTTAGGGATGCTATATTTTTTCCGCTGCATTTAAATTGCCTTCATATGTTAGTTTACTTAAGTTTCACCTATTGCCGCATGTTTTAACAACATTTAATATTGTTAAGTAACTAAACGAGATGAAACCTTTCTCTAAATGTGGAGTTCTGTTGATATGCAACTAGTTGCATATCGAGCTTCACTTGATATGTAGTAATTGCTTGACTTGCCTTTGCCATGCCATGTTTGTTTATGCTTGAGCTTCAACCGTGGATTGTTTGTTCACCATGTCATTTGCAACTTTCCTGTTTGGTTCTTATCAATAGCTTTTGGTAGTGATGCAGAGTCTAAGGACTTTGTTCAACTACACTTCTAAAGTTTGGATAAACGATCTTCTTCAAAGTGGTATAACAGGCAAGGATGGCCATTACCTTGGATGTTATTAATAGCTTTGCTTGCTAGATGTCTCAATGCTATCATTTGGTCTTGTTGCCTACCACTTTGTTCAAACCTCTCAATTGCCATAATACAAGCTTTAACCTCCACTACCTAGCAAAACCTTTGAGGCCTCCTTTTGTTTAGAGGAATCTTGTAGGAATTTCATAGGATAGGATTTCTATAGGAAAATTTCCTTTAGAGCCCTTTTATTTGTAGGAATGGAATCCTATTCCTATGGAGAAATTCTTCCTATCCTCCACATTTCATAGGAAAATAAACATTAGCCTAGACTCAATGGAAAAAATCCTATGATGTGAATCAAAGGGCATCTTCTTTCCTATTCCTACCCATATGATTTGAGATACATGTCATCTCATTTTCGACTTTCCTATTCCTACGATTTTCCTACCCTATGAACCAAAGGAGGCCAGATTGGCTATGTTACCCTTGCTCAGCCCCTCTTATAGCTTTGCTTGTTCCGAGTGCAGTTGTTTCCATGTGATAACATGGATATATTTCAAAATCATTATTATTATTCTCAATGGTTTAATCTTGACTACATACTTGGCTATGGGTGGAAGGCTCGGGCTTTTGCCTTAGTGTTTTCTTCCACTCTGGTCAACCTTAAGCACCAAGAAAGTGGTTATTATGTTCCTTGATTATCGCATCGTGTAGTGTGTGCGGGTTATGGGCCCCCTTTGAACTCCTTTATCTAGTGCTGAACTCTTCCACAAGACCTAACATTTGTACTATCATTTGAAACATAAAACTTGTACATGGAGAGATCAACCCGATGTATCTTCGAAATAACTTGGGCCAACAACCAGAAAGCATTGGTCCTCACTGGGTGCCCTGCGGTGAAATGGCGGGAAACTGGGTTTGGTTATCATAACCATTGCCCATCCGGCAGGGACCAGATCTAAAGATATGTCCCGCTCTGATTCGGGTGTCTACCCACCACGAGGTCCTTCGGATATGTTTGATATTATCTAGAGGAACTTGTTACCTCTGAACTTCCGATCACATTCGTGTTTACAGTGGTTCTAAGGGCCACTTACCAGTTGGAATGGTGTATGCATGCAAAATCTATAATGGAAAGCTAGAGCACCCCTGTGGGGTTAAATCTTTCGGAAAGTTGTGTCCACGGTTACGATTGACTTGGAAATTTATAATGTCAGTCATAGATAACATAAACTAATGACTAAAACTTGATCAGCGTGTGAGTATCGTGATTGCCTCTTCTTGTGGGTATGAAAGAAAGAAGAGGGCGCGGTGGGGTGATGATTGAAATCATAGGCAGGTGTTCACTCGTATTGACCTCTTATATCTTGCTTATTGTGATATTCCACCTTTGTTCACGGGCATGTGACAATGCGTGTATGCTATGAAATCATATGTTGGGGAGACCAATATGCGCTTCTAGCCTTAGCGAGGATTGCAAAGTATTTGTTGAGACTAGGACCACATCATGGGCATTACAGGGGGTGGTTCTTCCTTGATACGTCTCAAAGGTATCTATAATTGTTGTCTGATTCATGTTATAATTACATACACTTTGGCAATACTTTGTATCAGCTTTTATTGGGCTAACATATTAAGCAAGTGTCAAGTGCTAGTTCCTATTTCTTCTTGTTTTTCAGTTTCAGGAAAATACTTATAAAAAGTCCCCCCCCCCCCTCCGATAGATGATACATGGTGATCCTATTTGACGTGTAACCCTTTAGCAAAAGACCAACCACATATCCCTCCAGAGTTATATGAGTTGGCCCAATGCGGCGGCTCTTTTGTTCTTTCCCCAACACTTTTCTGTTTCTCCTACGTGTTTCTTTGTTGGATTTAACAGTTTTCTCCTTCGTTTTTTCATATTTTTCTTTTCCATTTTAAAAGTTACGAACCCTTGTTGAACTCATGAAACTTTCTGTAATCAACGAATATTTTACAAACTCATGATTTTTAAAAAATAAAAAAATGAAATCCAGAAATATATTTTTAAGTCATGATTTGTTTTTGCAATTCAGAAGAAAAAAATCATATTTCCTAAAACTAAATAAAATCATGATTTAAAAAAACAGGAACATTTTAAATTTTTTGTGAACATTTTTTAAGTTTTTGATTTTTAATTCGTGAACATTCCTTAAAATCCTTGAATATTTTCTAAATCCACGAACATTGTTCAGAAACATGTTTTTAAAATCTAAAAGATTTTTAAAAATTTCTTGAACAACTTTTTCAATTCATGAACATTTTATTCTTGAATACTTTTCCAGATCTTTTTTAAAAATTGCATTGATCGGTTTTTTGCAACAAACGTTCCGGAATAACATGGGAGAGGGGCATGTGTTGATGACCAATTCTACTTGCATGAAATCGTCCTTAAGATGACATCAAATAAAAATGTACTCAACATGAAAGTTACACGCCTAGTCCATGTGAGCAACTTTCCTCTTTGGATCATCTTAATCCAAGAGCATATGCAACCTCTACATGAAAAATAGTGACTTATATAAAAGATTAGTCCTAGAGGTTCCGGGCTACCTCCGGAATTTACGTGAGATTGTAAAAGTTTACATGAAAAAATAGCCTAGAGGTTCCAGACAACCTTGGGCCCACCTCTAGGATAATCAAAAACTTGCAACGCCATTCTTAGAGTACCCTGGAGGTTCCCCAGTGCTGCCTTTGAGGTGCCCGGAGGTTTCTGGCTGACTTGTCCGCATTGAGATAGGCTTGATGTTTAGGACGGGATTTTGAGTTTTTCTTGTATGAAAAATCCAGTCGCCTCATATAGATGAGAGATGATGGACGGTTGATACAAGACACAATTGAATAAATCAATTTGCTATCATTTCATCTATTGCTCTCTCGTGTTTGCTCCCTGTTCTTCATTGTTCGTCGTGTTGGATAGCATGGAACCTTGAGGCTATAGGGATAGTTAGGCCAACCTAGGGCAGCCCATAGCAACCACACTCCCAGATGGATCCCTCCCATGCATGTGTGTTCTCAACCTTCAAGAGACCTCGCCATCGTGTCTTACATATAACAGTCTCGACGAGGCTTCCTCCTCCGGCATGCCTTACATAGTGCGCTCGACGCTTGGGACACACGGTGATATGTACAAGTGCAAGTAGTTTCATGTTAGTCTAGCCTATTTAGCCCATGTCAACCCTACCCACCCATAGGAGACATCAATTATCACACCTCCTCTTGTTGTAACTATTTCCTTTCGTTAAAAAGCACAGCGGTACTCTAGTTACATAGGTTGTAATCTCGCATCCAAAGCAAAATGGGAAAGAAGAACTAGTGACAGGATGATTAGGACTTCAGCCACCACCGCCCATGGGCATCCATGCTTCTCGTCTTTGGTTGCCTAGGCTCCAACAACAAACGTGTACCATTTCTTTCTTTTTTTGAACGGTCGTCGGGGGGAGAGCTTCCCCACCTGAATATATTACCACTCAAAAGGAGGAGTCGAGAATTACAACATCAGTTTGGTTACAACGTCAGCTTTTAGGGGACAGCTGAAGAGAGGAAGTGAAGCCATTGCCTAGCGAAGAAATTGTCTTCTTTCTTTTTGAACCGAAAAAACCCATAGAGAGAAATCAGCAACAATGTTTCGTAACGTGGTTCTGTGGGAGTGATCCTCGTTTCTGAACACGAGAGCGTTTCTTGAGTCCCATAGTTTCCAAGAGATAGTCAGAGCCACCGAAGGCCATATGTTGGGGTTGAGACCCTGAAGCATTGGGTGTTGGAGCAGAGCATCCAGGGAGGTTGGAGCCGGCAGTCCCAAGGAGGACCAGACCTGTGTAGCGTAGGAACAGTTGGAGATGAGGTGGATGGCATCTTCATGTGGGTCTTGACAGCGCGGACACGCAGCTGATTGGGCAATGTGTTTGTGAAACATGATAGCCTTCGTGTTGAGCCGATCGCGGAGGAGGAGCCATGCAAAGATCTTGACCGTGATCGGGACCTTGGAAGCTCAGACAAGGTCATGGTGAGGGTCGGTGTAATCTTCAGCAACAATGGAGGAGTAGGCATTCTTGGCAGAGAATGGTAGTCCATGGGTGAGAGACCGTTCGTCAGGTTGGTCAGCCTGCTGGAAATCCTGCAACAACAACAGCACACAATCCAGCTCGTGGGCAGCAGCATTAGACAGACGGTTCCGCAGGTTCGCCAATAAGCTGGTTTGCCAAACAGTAGCCACTAAAACCTTGTCATCAATGGAGTGTGAGAAGAGGTTTGGGAAAACCTTTTGGAGAGGCGACTGTAGTAGCCATGTATCAAGCCAGAAGAAGGTGGAGAGACCATTGTAGGTGATCGCGAATGAGTGCTCAATTAGCAGTGGCAAGTTGTTGTTGATAATTTTCCAGAGAAAGGAGGGTCTTGGGGTTTTTACTGCAATGCCAAGAGGGTATTGGTGGTGATACCACTGGGTCCAAGGGACGTTTGGGTGTTGCAGAATTTTGGATGAGAATTTCATAAGCAAGCAGCGGTTCTGAACTTCAAGATTTTTAATGCCTAGACCACCAGCGTCTTTAGGTTTACAAACGTTTTTCCACGCGACTAGGCAGCTCGCCCCAGTGCAAGTTGCCTCGTTAGACCAGAAGAACGCCCTCCGAATGGCGTCAAGTTTGGCTATGATCGACTTAGGTAATCGAAAGACGGACATTAAATAAACTGTTAAGGAGTCTAGGACCGCAGTCAGCAGGGTGAGACGTGCTCCCCATGAGAGCAGGCGGGCCACCCAACCGAAGTGAAATTTCCGAAAGCTGTCTATGATCGGGTCGAAAGCTGTGAGTGGCAGTTTGGTGGGGGAGAGGGGTAGACCTAGGTAAACTAGCGGAAAGGAGGATAATGAACATCCAATAGTTGTGGCGATGTTGTTTTGCGTGGATGAGTCGGTGGCAATGGTGAGAAGAGCTGTTTTGTGAAAGTTGATGACTAGCCCCGTTGCAAGGGCGAAATCATGAAGGGTGTTTTTGAGAACTATGGTGGCGTTGTCACTAGCAGCAGCGATTATCAGGGTATCATCAGCGTATTGAAGTGTCACTGGTGGTTCGTTTGGTCGTAACGGATGGCAAAGAACGTTGGTTTGGAAAGCGTTGGCGATTATCCTTTGAAGGATGTCAACGACGATGATGAACAAGTACGGCGAGAAGGGGTCACCTTGGCGGAGGCCACATCTACATTGTATCCAGGACTCCGACACGCCATTTAAAAGAATAGTTGTTTTCCCAGTGAGCAGGATGTTTTGGACCCATGAACAGAAAATGGTAGGAAAACCGCGGGCTTGTAGGATTTGAATGAGGGAGGACCAGCATATGGAGTCAAATGCTTTCTTGAAGTCTAGCTTGAAAACCATGGTCGGGGCTTTACGTGTGTGGCACGCACTAAGGATATCAGCAGCATAGATGAAATTTTCAGCAATGTTACGTCCATGTAGGAAGCCTGTCTGATCATAATGAATGAGCAGTGGGATGAGAGGTTTAACTCTATTTGTGAGGAGGCAACTACTTTTGGCGTGAAGTTTTGGAGAGAGATGGGTCTAAACGCGTCAAGAGATGTTGGGGCCTGAGTTTTTGGAAGGAGTACCATGAAGGCGCGGTTGAAGCGGTCGAGAGAAACAGTTTGATCGTGGAAGGCAGAGAAGAATGTTAGGATGGATGGTTTGATATCATTCCAAAATTTTCTGAAGAAGATGGGTCCAAAGTCGTCCGGTCCAGGGCTAGCGTTGGCGTTCATGGAGAGGAAAGCTTGCTGGATTTCGTTGTGGGAGAAAGGTTGTGCAAGATCACGGAGCTGGGGGAGGGGAGAGGGATATAGTTGAAGTAGACTGACATTCCATGTTGCATTTTTTGTGGTCCCGATTAATTGTTGGAAAAAATCTTTTAGGATGTCAGCTTTTTGTTCGTGCAGGAAAACTTCAGAAGTGTTGTGAATAAGCATGGGGATTTTGTTTGATCTAGATCGCTGTGTAGCCGAGGCGTGGAAGAATCGAGTGTTCTCGTCACCGTCAACGGCAACTCTGATCTTACCCCTCTATTTCCAGAAGGCAATTTTTTGTTTGATGGTTTGTTGAAGCGGGTGGGAAAGCATGAGCCTCAGTTTTTGTTCGAGCGGGAAGAGAGGAGCGAATTCCTCGTTTAGATCAAGGGCCTGGATAGCCAGTTTGCAATTTGTTTCTCGTTGGTAGATGGGCTGCAGCGTCTTGGCCCAAGATTTTAGGGCCGATCGTGTACCTTTAATGTTTTGAGCGAGAGAAGCAGCAGGATCCGCGGTGGCGCTGAGGATTGGGCTGCCAGCAGTCGCGCACTATGTTTGAACAGGCTGGAAATGAAGTCCAGAAGCATTCAAATTGAAAAAGGCGGGAAGATGGGATGGACGTGGATACAGTGACAAGGAGTGGAACATGATCAGAAATAAACCTAGTGAGAGAGGTGGGGTGCGAGTTGGGGAAAAGAGCATCCCAAGATAGGTTGATCAGAACCCTATCTAGACGAATTAGTGTAGGAGACAGTCTTTTATTTGACCAAGTAAATTCTCTAACCAGGAGTGGGAGCTCTAATAGAGCAAGTTGATCAATGGTGTCATTGAAGGCGTCAGCCTCCGATTGTCGGAAGTTGTTGTTGTTGCGTTCATTGGGGAATTGAGTGAGGTTAAAGTCACCGATTAGGAGCCAAGGGGATTGAGATGGTGGTTCGATCTGTTTGAGTTCGTCAAGGAAAGCCAGCTTTAGATCTCTCTGCGAGGGGGCGTAGACGTTTGTGATGAAGATGTTGTGCGGCGATGCAAGACATGATAGAGTTAAGGTAGATGTGAAACGCTTATGTTGACAATTGAGAAGCGAGAAGCAGCGTGAGTTAGTAGTCGAAAGAATGCCGCCCGCAGATCCGATTGCGTCGAGGTGGTTATTAGAGTCAAGGAAGCGTGGCAAGATCGATCGTAATTTGATTGTATCTGTTTTTTGTAATTTGGTTTCTTGAAGAAGGGCTATAAATGGGCGCAAGAGATTGATTTCAGAGAACTCATTGGCAAACTTGTGATTATCACCTAACCCGCGAACATTCCAGGACACGATAGAGTAGGAAGCATTTTTCATAATGAAAACTTAAACTGGCACCTTACATAGCGGTATTGACTCGACATACAACCATTTTGGGTCAAGATACAGTACGACAAGCTAACAGAAGTAGGCGTGAGCACCCTAACAACTAGATTCATCCTAACATAGCAACTAGTAGGCGGTGCGAGACACTGGATACATGGCCAGAATTAGCCGCCACATGAGTGGCCGCAGAGAAGAGAGCACATCATGGCGATCCCAGGTCACCGGAGCCCGAAGCGATATCCGCCACCATCTCCGGCGAGGCGCCGCAGGTAGCAGCAACGGCAGCAAGGTCCTCAGGTGAGGCGGGACCGTGGGCAGAGCCGTCTATGAGCCCAGAGTCATCGCAGAGACGAGCGTGGATCAGGGCGTCGGAGAGATCTTTCGAAGCAGCGGATAGGTCAAGCTTCTTTGCCTTGGAGCGCATAGCCTTGCTGGTCATTGAAGAGTAGACAGACGGCTCGATTTCTACCAGCCGAGCGCTGCGCCTGGCCTTGATGCCAGAGTCGGCAGCCATCTTGGCGCGCCTGCTAATGCGCCTGGCAAGGCACTCGTGCGTAGGCTCCGGTGGCAGGTCCATTGGCTGGACGGCAGGAACCACAGGCGAGGGAAGCGCCGGAGGGGCAGGTGGGGAGGGTGGAGGAGACGGTGTAGGTGGCAGCGGAGGTGGAGAGGGTGGAGCTGGCAGGGCGAGCAGGGGGCGTGCATGGCGCGGTCAAGCATGTTCCTGGGCTGGAGAGGGAGATCGTGCGGGAGGAGTCCAAGGGGCATGGACAAGCATGGCGACAGGCATGCCGTCAGCCATGACTGCAAGGATCGGGATGCCGTCGAGAGGCCTATCCACAGTAGGAGATGGAGGAGGGCCCGAGGGCGACTCTGGCGTGCATGCAAATGGGGACATGGCCGTGGCAATGTTTCTGATCTGAGTAATGGTGGAAGGTGAGAGGCGAGGGTTTGTTATCAAGGAGGAGGGGGAGCTGTCGTTCCCGTCCTCAGAGGAGAAGGGTGATGCCCCAGAGCCATGACGGAAGAGTGTGTGGCTCTCCAGTTTGACAACGACGACGTCGATGTCCGGAAGGCGCACCATGAGGCATGGGGGAGGACGAAATCACGGGCAACCATAACAAGAGCGTGAATGCTAGAGTGGTCGCCCTGGAAGCAGTGCTGGTCGACGAAGACAAAATCTCCAAGAAGAGAGAAGAAGTAGTCAGCCCCCTCAAGGTGCCAGAGCTCGTCGGGGAAATCGAATGCCTCAATCTTAGCCATGTGGATGAAGATGGTCGTGGATCTGTTGTCGGCGTGTTCAGGACGTTCGAAGAAGAGGGTGTTGCCCTGGTGGTGGATCGGCCCATGGCCAGTGGCCGCAAGGCGCTCCTCTGCATTGGCAAAGGAGTGACGCCCGGCACCACATGCGGAGGAGGTGAGGTCGAACGTGGGGTTGTCGCGGTGGTGTGCGATGGCCTGACGAATGAACCTGTAGGGGTTGTGCACGGGAGTGGCAAGGTGCACGTAGGCTAGGTTGTCAACTTGGCGGACGAGGCAGCTTGGAGGGACGAGGAGGGGGATGTGTGGTGCCGGGGGAGAGAAGCATGATGTTGCGGTGGGAATGGTGGCTGGGGACGGGGGAGGAGGCGGAGCGAAGGACAACGCCAGAGGAGAGGAGGAGGAGGTGCGCGGGCCGAAGATGAGCAGGAGACGGAAGGGAGGCAGATCGTTGGTGAGAACGCAGTGGGAGCCAAACCAGATTGGCGCGCCGTCGGAGCGCGTGGAGCCGGCGGATGAGCCGGAGGCGGTGTGGGTGCCCGTCGTGTGCGCCATTGAGCTGCAAGGCAGATGCACAAAAGCAGTGTTAATACGCAGTGTAGGGGGCATAGGAGGGAAGAACAGAAGGAAGCGGATGGCCTTGCACCTGAAACTCCGGTGGCCGGAGCACCAGCAGCGAGAGCACCAGACGGGGTCGCGACAATCGGCGATAGTGTGGTCGCTAGCAAGGCACCGAAAGCATCTAGTCTTCTTCTTGCGGCTGTAATGGTGGTGAATGTGTTTGAGGCTGGCCATCTGGGGAGGAGAGGATTTATAGGCCAGAGAGGCCGATGGATGGGGGAGGGGGGATGCCGAGGCCCGAGGCGGGGAGCTTAGCAAAACCTCCCGGTAGCTGCGCGGGTCTTGCAGCGGCGTGGAGACCGAAGAGTGCAGAGGGCTGGCAGCAGTGGCAGGGGCGTGACACTGGTTAATGGCGATCTCGGGACGGGGCTGAGGGGACTGGGCGGAGAGTAGGCTGACGGAGGTAGGGAGGCAGGTGGTGGAGTAGACGTGATGATGGGCGCATGCGTGTGCATGCATGCGTTGGTTTTATCATGCGGTGAGGTCGAGCGGGAGGGCGTTTGTGGGACCCGTGAATCAGTGACTGGAGGGTATGGTGGGAAGTGCGAAATGGCTCCTGGGGGATTGAGCAGGCTCAGCGGCCGACCGGAGGGCGGCCGGTCGGCCGTGGCAACTCAGGTGGGCCGGATGCGTCAGTGGTATGTGATGGGTGGCGTGGGAGCGGGTCGTCGAGGGCCGGATTGTTTAAAAAATTGGGCTGGTCGATGTAGGGTACGGTGTAGGCATCTACACCGTCTTGTTTTCTTTCTGGAGGAGGGATGCGGGGAGACGCGACGGGGGAGGCCGATCCAGATGAGAGGCACACGTGTCCCAGGCCATCGAGTGCATTGCGGTCAACCGAGGCAGCAACAGGGGAATCCACGCATGGAACAATGTGGTGTATCTTAGTGGACAGGTGAGAGAGATCTTGTGGTAGTAGTTTAGTTGACGGATGCGGTCCAAGCAAGGACGTGTGCTGGGTGGGCAGGGCGGGTGCGGGCGGGTCAATTGAGTCCGGTTCAAACACGACTGGCAGCGGTACTGATCGCACTATTTGAGATGCATGGTCAAACGAGTCAAATAGTTGAAGCTCAAAATTTGAAAAAAGGATGGGCGCGGCATGGAGGACTTCAGTTCTAACCTGGACCGAGTATACATGCACTAAAAACAAGTTCAGAGCGAGCGTGACCGCGTGGAAGACTCGTTGGAACGAAAACTGGTGGTCTAGAGCATTATTAATCAGAGTTTCATTAGCGCAAACTGACTCCATATAGGGGTGGTTGGTTTGTGGGTTAGACATGAGGTGGGTGTGGTGACAAGACAGTGGTACTTAGAAAAAATCAGCTTATTGAACGAAATGCCAGGTTGAAATGGTCGTACCTTTGCATGCGATCGTTGTGGTCTGAGTACTGCGGAAGTTGCAGTAGGCCCAGCGGGCAGCCGGCCGTTGGTTGTAGCGGGGCCCACCTGCATGGAGGACATGCACGGAGAGGAGCGTGGGGTGTCGTTGACGAGGATGCAAGGTGGCGCCGGCGATGAACGGAGCGGCGAAGATGCCCGCGCAGCCAGCGAGGCCGGCGTGACTTGAGGCGCCACGGTGATGGTGGCGAACATGCGAGGAGCCACAATTGGGGAACAGGCCGCCATGAGCGTGGCGACGTGGCTGGAGGAGACCGGCGCAGCGAACGCAGCGTTGGAGAGGCGTTCAACGGCGATAGAGCGCGCAGCTCCACCAAAGCGGAACGAGAGAAGAGTGGCCACAAGAGTTTCATCGACCATGAAGTCAGCTTTATGGACGAAGAAGATGATTGTGTTGGGCGAGGCCGAGGCAGTTGGCGTCTCGAAGACTTTGGATGAGAACATATCAAGGATATTGCGCATGAAGTCGACGCCGGGCGAGGGGAAGAACCCAAGCTGAGAGCGCAGGAAGGCGTCGGCATGGCCGAAGCGGTCACCGATGTCAAAGTGCTTTTTTGGTGAATGGACGACTGGTGTGTGAAGGTGGGTGGCGGTGGAAAAGGAAGAAACTGGATGGAGTGAGTTGTGGCAACGAGAATGGGCTCGATGATGAGAGCTTGAACGATGCGCATGTCAGAGACAGAGATGCGAAAGAGCTGATCGTGAAGGCGAGTCACCTGGAAGGCGGGAGCGTTGCCGCCCAGGCAAGCTTGCATGAGGACGGCCACAAGTTCTTCGTCGAGGTCGAGCGAAGAATGGTGGACATGCACGGCGAGGAAGCATGGAGCTTCATGGCGTCGCGGGTTGATATGCTTGGAGAGGCACCTCCATACCTGCGTCACCCATTGCATCGCCAACACCGAGCGCGGCTCGCAAGGCCTTGGCAGTGGGGGAGTCATTCCATCGAAGGGGGTCGTGGAAGGTGGCGGTCGGCGGCGACTGGGGAGGGGCAGAGACAGTGGTGATGGGTGGGGATGGGTCGCCGGAGGGGAGCGGGAGGAGAGGGGAGAGGGGAGCCATCGTCACAGCTCAAAAAATGTGTACCATTTCTTATCCCCTTATTCATGCAATACTCGTTAACAAGCGCTCTCTCTCATCCCCTCATTAGATGTTTGTACAATAGTGGTTAATGAGTGCTCATGAGCCTAATGAGCTTCAGACGAGCCTAGTTCGTTAAGCTTAACAAGCACAAACTTAACAAACTAGATGACACCCCGCGCGTTGCTGCGGTAATTTATGGATGAATTTCAATAATATAAAAGTATAAAACATAAACAGATGAGTATATAGTATTAAAATTGATAGCTCATGGTTGTGGATGGCAGTGATAATGATAAATTAACATTCATACAAAGCCCCTTCATGGAAAAATAAATGGCGTTGATAATGTGCCATTGTCACGGAGTTCAATGGAAAGCACCACTATGTACTATTTGTAAATAGGCCAAATCAGAAACTACTATAATAGTTAGTTATGGATTGATAATAATGGTGATAACATGTTGTTTTGGCAAACCTATGTCAAAAAGCTCTCGGAGAAGAACACAATCTTGAGAATCTAGCATGGAGACTGAAAGAGCCTCACTTGGCATAAAGTTCATATATATCTGATTTGAAGGCTGCATATATATTGTACTACCTTCATGTGTATAAGACAACTTCAAAAATAAATCATGCTAGGAGGACGTCTCTAACATTTTATGTACAATAAATGTATGATTAAAGATATTACACTACCAAAATATTTTTAGCTTTCATACATGGTAAATAGAAGTCCTTAAATCAGAGCGTAAAATTTTTTTAATAACTTCAAAATAACATATGTAGAATTAGAAACAACCTGAGGGAGATGGGGTTATTCTTTGACTACATTATAAAGATTACACCGGTCCACCTCACTTGCAGCTTATTTGAATTTCCATCAACTATCTTGTCAACATGACTAAACAAAGGTCTGCACAAACAAAATGAGAGTGGGAGAGTTAATAGCAGACTAATGCTGCCTCAAGGTGTTGGTATAACTGCTCAAAAAAATTGTCAAAGAACAATCAAATTTTAAATAAGCAACAACAATAATACAAATTATCCAAATAAATCTCCATATCCGGCCAGCCAAAATATTAGTGTGTGAGAACCCTACAACGCAGACGATGGCTGAATCTTGTGTACAGAAGGCGACTTGCTCACTACAAATTCAGATAACTGATAAGGAAGATGCAAATTCAGATAGTCCAGGTAAATAGGATTAACAGATCACCAGATCATTGCATACCAGGACCCTCCTTACAGCCAGCTAGCCGTACCTAGAAGCTATCAACATTCGCACACTACAGAACCTAAAATTGTACTGGCTCTTGTTAATTAGGCTACTCCTCCTTGGTCCCTCCTAATTTCAAAGCAGTAACCGTTTTACTTTCCCATTATTATCCATAAACTGTAAACAAAATTCACACATACATACTCTGGCATAAGAAAGATTCACTGGAACAAAATAACTGCACACTATCTCCTTGTAGAAACTTTTTAATGTATGGCAGGTGGCATTCTTATCCTTTATTTCGCAGAACAGGAACCCCTTGCAAAGCTAACACTTGGATTGCTATATTCTTCAGCCTTATAAGTGTGTAAAGGCTCCTGTCCTGCCGAGGTCTAAATGTTCCAAAGCGTCACCATCTGATTCTCAACTGCAAAACAGAACAGGGTTAATACAGACGGTAACCTAGCCTACAGTCAAGGAGCTAACTGCATACTGAACAATCCCGAGTAGGAGGAAGCAAGTAGAGGAAATAAGAACACGCACCATGGCTATTTTCTTGCAAACGGGGTCTCATACTCCGCCTCACGGTCGGATGCTGATGATGGATAGCACGGTGTGCTGGACGCTTAATAATTCGTTGTCGTCGGCAAGAAGGAGCGCCTGCAAGTCCACATCCACGGCTAGTGCCTCACCATAGGGGAGGTGGTGGAGAACTGGAGATGCCACCGGTGGTGGTCTATGAGGTGTTGTTCAAGCACGTCACCAGACTGGGGAAGAAGAAGATGCAGTCGCAGAGCAGCGCGGCGGCGGCTATGGCTGCAGATCTGTCCCGTTCATCCCACATGGGGATTCAGATGAGTCATGGCGGGGGCTTCAACTCAGGTGGATGAAGGCGTACCAGTAGAGGGATTCGGATTCGCCAGCAAGCGTCCGCGGTGGCGCAGAGCGGCAGAGGTAGCGGCCAAGAGACACCGAATCCCGGGCGGCTCCAATTCGTCCCGTTACCGGAAGGAGATGGGCAATAAAATCCCTCGACGGGCGTTGAAGACGGATGATTGCTCGCATGCCACTATCCGTTTCTTGCGTGTTTATGGTGGGGAGATAATGGGAAGGAGAAGAGGACGACGCATCAACTGGAGAGGTCGAAGGGGAAAGAGTAGCTACCGTGTTTTCGGGAGGCGAGGTGAAGATGGAGGAGGAGCCAACAGGAGGGTCGTGCAGCACTTGAAATCCCCGGGATGAGCGGCTGCTTTGTTAGAGGGGAAAAAAGATTATTTTTTTCAACTCCATGACCGCAGGGGGGATAAAATTGATTGGCTGATTTTGCAACTGATTGATGATGTGGCATAAAGCTGATGTGAACAGTGTGCATGGTGAGAGAATAGACAGAAGTGGGGAGCAACTTCTTAAGAATGATAGATATGAGATTAACAAGTCAAGCATGAATTAGTCGAGCAACTCGTTAATCCATCCCTAGTTCTATACATTGAAGACATATCATGGAATTTATTTAAAATGAGTAAAGTCTGTAACATATACTTTTTTGACATATTACATATAATTTATTAGTCAAAATAAAGACCGAAAATCCCATGCCCACGTTATAAGCTCAAGCTCAGCTGAGAGGGAGCACAGCTAAAAAACGGGTTTGAAGCCGAGTTGGGTGTTTTGGATACCAAGCTCCATGGAGGCCTTAATTTTGAAAATTTCAAAATTCAAACTTCTCATTTTAGAAAAAATCTGAGAAACAATATACATGTATACAAGGATGTAATGTATATGTGTGTAAAATGTCATGATCAAATACCTTGAATTGTGAGTTGCACAAAAAAACATGGACTTAGAGTATGAAACACAGAAGTATGAATTTGAAATTTTCAAAATTAAAGCCTCCATGGAGCTCAGCCTCCATTTGGCATTTTCGTTTGAAGCCAGCATTTGCAGGTGCTCTCAGGCCGTATGGATAACTAGCTTTGTAACCTAGCAGACGCAATAATCGATAGGGATAATTAGATTTATGCCCTAGTTGTATCCCACTCGTCTGTTTTACCCCTGATTCCCAAAAGTCATCGGTTCTGTCCAAGTCACTTTGCTCTTCTTATGCTTTTGCCCTTTGACCGTTTGACCGTCAGTTTGAAAACATCATAACTAATTCATACTAAATCAGAAAAATGCAAATAAGATACCAAAATGTTCAGAAAAACACCACCTATATGTCAGTGTCATTTGCATTCATGAAAAAAGTGTTGAAAAGTGTCCATCCAAATTTTAGCTCTTATGCTACCACCATGAATAGTAAAATCTAAAAAAGTTCAAAAAAATTCAAAAAAAAATTGGTGGCAAAGAATGACAAATGTTTTAAGTGTCTGCCAAGTTTCATCAGGAAATAACATTCGTGGGTGCCGCGGCAAAAAAAAACAATCAACATTCCAAAATAGATTATTTTTTTGCCACGACTTCCACGAATGTCGTTACCTAATGAAACTTGGCAAGCACTTAGAACATTTGTCATTTTGTGCCACCATATTTTTTTTATTTTTTTTATTTTTTTAGAGTTTACTATTCATGGTGGTATCAAAAGAGGTAAAACTTGGATGTGCACTTTCTTTTTTCATGAATACAAATGACACTGACATATAGGTGATGTTTTTCTGAACATTTTGAGATCTTATTTGCATTTTTCTGATTTAGTATAAATTAGTTATGAAGTTTTTTAAACTGACGGTCAAACGGTCAGAGGGCAAAAGCATAAGAAGAGCAAAGTGACTTGGACAAAACCAGTGACTTTTGGGAATTAGGGATAAAAGACGAGTGGGACACAACTAGGGGCATAAATCTAATTATCCCTAACCGATACCATGAAAGCAGAAGCAGTTGAGCTGAATTTCTCTGATCATGACAAATACGCCCACACTCTTCGGTACAGAACACAAAGTCTTAAAACTATATACATAAGTTGCCTTCAGTGTTGTAGCTTCAAGATCACATAAAACGAAAGGAATAATTTGTAATAGTACACCAGCAACAGCAATATAACATTACTTCTCGTATCAGAACTTAATAGGGGGAAGCACCCATCAATGATGTGACATGCTGCTTCATTGTTTTAGCTGTTCAAACCGCATACAGGCGGATAATCTGGTTGATCTTGGCACGGCAAATGGGGCACCCCCATTTCTTCGATTCGATATCCTTCAAGCAGGACATGCAACCAGCCATGTGACCACATGGAATGCAGGCTCCTTCCACAGGAGCATCCAAGCAAATCACACAAGTACCAGAGGGGGTGTTACCACTGCTGCTTGCATCGGCTCCATTTTCTACAGGTTTTGCAGAGTTTAGCGCCGTACCACCACCTTCCGTGGGTGGCATGGTTACATCAACTGGTGTGAAATCTATGGACGGATACTCAATAGGGCCATCGTAGAAGGTTCCTTCAGCAAGTGGGGGCGCAGTTGGTGTTGGAAGAGTTGGAAGTACAGTTGGTGTTGGAACCGGAAGTGCAGTTGGTGTTGGAACCGGAAGTGCCTCAGGTGTAATCACAATCGAAGGGTTGCTGTTTTGACTTTTGTTAGGTTTCGATGAACTTTGGTTAGAGCTTGTTCCAGGTACATCCCATCCGTTGTATTTGCTGCTGCTTGGAGCATCAATCTGTGCTTGGCCACTCGTTTTTGAAGGCGCTGGAGAATCTGGTGAGCCCCATCCGTTGAGAGAGCTGTTCGTTGATGTCATTGGCTGCACATTGGGCACCCCCTCTGCTATAGCTGATTGGATGGAGGCATTGATAGCCATCGCTAACTCAAGATCCTCCTTACTGGGAGTCGACTCCGCTGAAGGTGCCGAAGACGGATTTGGAATTGGATTTGGACTGGGGGCATTCACTGGTCGTGCAGGAACCATGCTGGCAACCTAAGAAAAGAGGATCTATCTAATTAGATTATTTGTTTTTTCTATACTGAAGTTAACAATTTTTGTTGATTCTCATCAACACAAATCAAACTTTAGTTCAACATTAGTTCAAAGAAAATGTATTTGCATCATAATTATTGGTTGCTGAGCGATGTACTGATATACACACATTCTATAAGCGGATGTTGGTCAAATGAAAACTGTGAAAACTGAAGATTAATCTTCCAAACTAGTTCAGAACATACCAAGAATAACTAGAGCCTGTCTCAGATCTTGAGAGACAGAAAATTCATTAGTAAGGGGAAACATTTCAGGAAGTTTAGCTTATATCACCTGTGCCATGCCACAACATGCACTATAAAATGATCGAAGCTGCTGCTTGTCACCTTCATAAGCCGGTAAAAGCTTGTATCTAGATTCTGCAAATATTCAAATGTAAATTAGAACAGCATGACCTGGCAGCAAAAGTCCAAGTTTTATTTGCAACATAACATTTTAGTGCAGGCCATCCGACAGAAAACATGCTATGTACATAATAAAGGTACTTTCTTACAGACAGCCATGCAATAAGTATATAAAATGTAATGAAACGTCACTAAAAAAATGAGAAGTACCTATAGTCCGTTTTCCAACAGAACATTTGCACAGAGATATGCACTTCGTATAAAGAGCAAAATGAATCACTACATACATGTGTGCACAAGCGCTGTAGAGAGCAGGAGGAATCACTACAATGCAGAAATAACGAACTAGCTTTATGTGAGAGAATTTAATGTGCAAACATCAAGAGTGATAAAGCATACATGACTATGTGTGTGGTTGTAGTAATTTTCGTTCTCCTGTAGGGTAAAACCAAACTCATGAGTTCATCACTAAGAATAGGTCTCCCGAGTCCTAACTCTAACCTCGTGTTTCCATGCCAAAGAGTGTTAAATAAAAGAATAAATTTGAGTAATTCACCACACAAGAATTTGTGTTCTGCTCTTTCAGCAAATAATTGTTTTTAGTGAGATGGCCATATGATATTAAATTGCAGTAAAAAGGCAAAGATTGATAAAGCATGTAACCAACAACACAAACATGCAATTCAAATTTGCATAAACTGACAAATGAAATATTGCACGTACTTGTAACTTTGTCAAAAATTGTCATGGAAGGATCAGCCAGATTATACTTTGGTTCCTCAAGTTGAGATTGCCAAAGTTTGACAACAACACGAGGTTTAGCAGCCTGTTTATTCATAAAAAGTATGTTACAAATAATAAGAAACTTCATAAAATATATACACAAAAATGCAATAAAAATAGCTAATCCAAATATAACAAAATGAAAGTAGGATTAGGTTTTCCTTCGGGACAAGCTGGTTTAGCAAGATGCAAGTATTGGTTCTCTGGTTGGATGTGTGAGGTGACGCTGGTAAAAAATGATTGACTAGAATTAAGAATGTTACGAAAACAAACTAAATGCACTATCCCAACTTTATTATTGTGGATTAAGACATTTTTAATATACCTTAATTCATATTTAAGGAATAATCAATATACATACTAATTACTAGACTAATCCCCTAAGTGGTGCGGACTCCAAGGCTGCACACGGGGAAAGCATATTTCTATAGACCTTCCTTTTTTCATCCGTCGATCCGGTTACCAGGTGCAAGCCAACAACCTAATCAGGAGGATTGGAGAAGGTGCTGCAGGAGCTATGCAAGTGCATGGATTAACTAACCAGTCACCCTTCTCAGTATATTGTGCCACAATAACTGTTGTGAATTTCAATTCATGTGAAAGAAATCAAAAAAAAAGTAGAGACATTGTCATGTATCAAATAATAAAAGGCCAGTTATGTGCAATTTTCTCCGGAAACTCAAATTTCAACACAAATAATATGACAAATGCTACTGGTTAGTGATTACTGAACTAGACAATGTGGGAAGCATACACTAGAAACAAATGAGAGGTCAATAATTACATTACTGCTTATCTCATGTTAAATAGGAAGAGTTCCATAAAAGAGTTGTTCACTTTGTTGGTGATATGAATATGTCGACATATCCAGCATTATAAACATTACTAGGCTACACCATACCAAAGCAGCATTTTAGCAGACTTTCATACCTGCAATTCAGGATATATAGCTAACTCAAGCTTGACAGGTCTTGTCGGGCTCCGTGCTTCACGTGGTAAAATCACTGCCCAACTGGAGAAAAGATTTAACTTAGGTTAGAGACACGTAAAACATACTCACATCTATGTGCTTGTGGTACACGATGAAGTTTCACGGGAATATTACATCTTCCTAGTCATGAACTGAGGAGCAAACGCTTCCAAGAAACCAGGACCATAATTCTCCCTCATCCATCCAGAAAAAAGAGAAATCCGTCCCTGAAAATAATGAAGAACGAAATAGCAACCATTAAACAACTTAAAGAACAAATAGCAACAAGTGAAAATGTGCAAGTCAAATCGAAGTATAATAAAGCAAAATAGGACGTGAAGAAAAAAATATACCTCTATGGCCCTTACAACGTTCACATGACCCTTTTCTCTAGCCAGGTCAAGTGCAGTATTGCAGTCATCATTTGTTATGAACGGGTTAGCTGCAAATAAATCATAAACAGAAGGTTTTTTAACATACAAAATTCAAATGGCAAACAATTGACACATGGTGATATATCTACAGCAGCATCATAAACCTCCATGTGAGAGAAGTAAATGGACAGTCGGATCAAGTCCTTTTTTGGCAGCATGGTGCAATGCAGTCCCAGCGTGTGATCCTGCAAACAGAAAAAGAAAAGGGAGGCATTACAACAACACGACAAAAAATGATAACCTATTTTATTTAGCATGCATCCAGTAAGAATCCTATGGATTCTAATTTGTTTAACATAGAAGGATCACATTTCGCTAAAGCAGAGTTGGCACGGTGCAAGCCAATCAATACTGTAATGTTACAGTTCCCTTGATTGAGTTGATTCTGTTTTGCATGACATGCAATCCTCAAACCTAATTAAAAATAGGCTATATTTTTACTTGCGCACATATTATGCTGGTTTCTATTTGAGTGAAAAATTATAGTTAGAAACTTCAAGGTGTCCCTTTCATATCCCAAAGTATGCACAACTTCAAAACTTTTGGGCTACGGTCGTATCAAAATCAACTCACTTTGGGATTTTTTCTTACAAAATTTACTTTTGGTTGAAGCATCACAATAGACTTGATCTAATTCCTAGGTCCAAACCAAGAATAACAACAAATTTGTACTCACTCCACTCCATCCAGAAAATCCTCTGTTATGCATTCTGGGAATAATGGAGATAACCAACTAAAGCAATACACAAAGTTGCTATGAGAAAAGCATATATACCAGGCCGATATGCATTCACATTTGCACCCAATTCAATCAAAGCTTTAGCCACATTCAGCAGATCAGGGCGCATGCTGGCGACCATCAGGGGCGTCTTCCCTTCCTTGTCAATCCACTGCAAGCAAGCAAGAAATTCAACCCCAACAAGAAAAGTTAACTCATTTGATTCCCAGCTTTACAAGACTATGCTGTCGAAATCGCTGTCTTGCCTCAACACCCGCGCCCTGCGCCCGGAGGTTCCGAATCCCCTCGATGTTGCCGTAGTTCACCTGCTGGTACAGCAGCTCCTCCTTGGATTGCTGCACCCCCATTTGGACTCGCCGGACGGTGCAAAGTTGGGGAATGAAGTGGGAGAGCGGTTCCCTTTGCCCAAAACTGGAATTTTTTTATTTTTTATTGCTGAACAGAGGATTTCGGCAGGGGCTGCTCCAGCTGAGGGTGCAGAAAGGGAATCCCAACCAGCCGCAGCACGGAATCCCAGCGACTCCGAGGCAAAAAGATCGCGGGCTACGGGGGGCAAGCCGGGAATCCCCACGGCGGCGGCGAAGAGCGAGGGGCTGCGGTTGTGGATGGGGATTGGACTGGACCGCGGCCAGGAAGAAAATTAAGGAAAGTAGCACAGAAAAGCTCAGAAAGATGATCGAACCAAATAGGGAAATCCGGGGGTCTCCGGGGCAGAGGATGGCCGGGATGAGATCCCCCGCCGCGGGAGACAGAGGCAGAGGGCGAGAGTTGGCGGCTGAGATGGGTTATTTGGTGATTGCGGGTGGGACTTCAACGCGTGGTTGTTTGGAGATTAATGCGGCATCAACATTTTCCCGGTCTCTAGGCTTCGGGGCGAAGGGATTGGGACTTGGGAGAAGCGCTCGCCGACGCGGGATGTGACGGAGCTGTGTGGATTCTCTGGAAGAGCCACGTCGAAGACGCTACACTACGCTGACTTTGTTCATTTCTTTTCCTTTTTCGATTCGAACAGGATCAAATCTATTAAATTCATGAAAAAGTACTTACAAATCACACGAAACATAATAAAGTTTACATTGTAAAAATTACATTGAGATCTTTGGACCACCGAATGATCACTGCCGTCACTAGAACAAACCGTTGAAGACGTTGTCGCGGCTTTCATGCCGGAGCAACGGCGGGAGGCCATCGTGCAGTTGCCCCAAGGATCAGCGCACTGGGCCGCAGCTTTCGTCGTTGGACCCTTGAATCGATCCAAAGAACCTGGCACCAAATCTCGCCGTTGCATACGGACGACGAGACACCCTAACATCGTCGCCCTGAGGAGCCGACGGGAATCTATGTTATGAGCTCATGCTCGATCCCCTGACGCAACAAAACGTCCGCGTTGCGCTAAATGGATCCAACGATGGGCATGAGCCATGATGAACACAGACTTACATTCATCATCATTTTTGGAGTCTCCCACCTTCCTCCCCAAGTATAAGGTTTCTTTCTCCTTTGCGTGATCTCTTCCTATTTCACATCTTTCACTCATGGTGTAATTCTTAACAGAAAAAAAAGGAAAAGTCGACACGCAAGAGACCTCACATCTCACATTGGATCATGGCCCACACAGAGAAAAGTGCCCCCAAGGGTGATGCTAAATTCCGCGCCATTCAGGGGATTTTCGTCTTCCGCCATCTCCGTCAGATTTCGCCTGCACCGCCGTGCCCCATTTTTGCAAAACGGCCGATTCAAGTGTTCATGCGCATGCAAACCAGGCCTCCCTATACACAATCAAACAGGTTTTTCTCACATCCACTGTGTCTGTGTGGGGATAATGCAAACAACCAAACACACTGGACGGCTGATTCCTAGCACTGCCCTTCATAGATAGCACCCGCTCATTGATCCGTTTGTTAATTGTCAATTTTATTCACAATTACTGCTCTTTGCAGGAACGATACGCCCAGCACGAGCGAGGCCAACAGGTGAAAATATCATGTGATACGGCTCAGACTATGATACCATGCTCCGGGACAGCATGGAGCGTCAGATTTGCATGCAAGGTATAGGACCACCCCCCCCCCCCCCCCAAAGATGCGGCCCGTCCCATGTGTGACGGTTGCGTAATTGGCGGAGAGGCGATCAACAAGGCGATCGTGGGGGCGGCCGTCCCCTAGGTTTCCTCCCACGTCGTGATCATTCTCTTCTGAATCCAGATTGCGGCCGTGCCTTCCCAGTTCCAGCATACTTTCCCTCGCCGGTGACGTCTCTCGCCGGGCCAGGGCAGTTCTGTCGGGCTGGCGTTTCGCAGATCCATCCAGTAACCTAACCACCAAAAGCCTCTTGCGTGTTGCTAGGGCAGGCAACCGCAAAACACAACACCTAGTGCTCTTCAGATCTAGGTGCAGGAAGGGATGGAGAAGGTAGAGGGGTTGTTGAAGAACTTGAAGCTCACGGAGGCGGAGAAGAGAGGGGTGAGGATCGGAAGGGCCGGTGGAGGCAAAGCAAAGGAAGGGGAACCACAGGCGATGGGGAAGGTTCTGTCAGAAAAACCAGTGTATGTGGAAGGGATGATCAAATCTCTGAGCAGAGTATGGTGTCCGTTGAAAGGACTAAAGTGCAAGGAGATAGAGGAAAATGTTTTTCTGTTCACCTTTCTGCAAGTATCAGGGAAAAGGAAGGCGTTGGAGGATGGGCCATGGATGGTGGGAAAAGAACTGATTGTGATGGAGGATTTTGATCCCATGAAGATTGTGGAGGAGTATGAATTCAAAACAATCCCTATCTGGGTAAGGGTGACAAAGCTGCCTTTAGGCTACCTAAATGAGGAGAGTGGGGAGATCATAGGGGAACAAATAGGGGAGGTGATAGAAGTTGGTGTGGGTGAGGGAAGTTCTCAGCCAGGAAACTTCTTGAGAATCAAGATCAGGTTGGACATCACCAAACCCCTGATGAGAGGAATCACAGTTGATATCGCTAATGAAAAGGAGAAAGGGGGAATTGTGGACATGACTATTGACAATAAAGAAAAGAAGAAGGGAGAGGAGACCGGGAAGAAACTTTGCCCGCTAGAATAAGAATACCTCCCATTTGCTACACCTGCGGCATCATTGGGCACATCGACAAAATCTGTTCGAGTAGACTGGCGAAAGGAGAAGTGCAGCAGTACGGAAAGTGGATGAAGGCAGTTGTACAAAAGAAGTACAATGAGTATGAGAAACCGGGGTGGAGTGCCTCAAGAAGCAGTGGAAGTGGAGGGCGAAGTACACGATATGGGTTCTCAAGCAGAAACAAGGGAGGGGGTAGTGATAGTGACTCCTGGAGGAAACAAGTTACTGAAAAGAAATCACTGTCGAACTTGAAGGAAATATGCCCTAGAGGCAATAATAAAGTTATTATTTATTTCCTTATATCATGATAAATGTTTATTATTCATGCTAGAATTGTATTAACCGGAAACATAATACATGTGTGAATACATAGACAAACATAGTGTCACTAGTATGCCTCTACTTGACTAGCTCATTAATAAAAGATGGTTATGTTTCCTTACCATAGACATGAGTTGTCATTTGATTAACGGGATCACATCATTAGGAGAATGATGTGATTGACTTGACCCATTCCGTTAGCTTAGCACTTGATCGTTTAGTATGTTGCTATTGCTTTCTTCATGACTTATACATGTTCCTACAACTATGAGATTATGCAACTCCCGTTTACCGGAGGAACACTTTGTGTGCTACCAAACGTCACAACGTAACTGGGTGATTATAAAAGAGCTACATGTGTCTCCAAAGGTACATGTTGAGTTGGCGTATTTCGAGATTAGGATTTGTCACTCCGATTGTCGGAGAGGTATCTCTAGGCCCTCTCGGTAATGCACATCACTATAAGCCTTGCAAGCAATGTAACTAATGAGTTAGTTACGGAATGATGCATTACGTAACGAGTAAAGAGACTTGCCGGTAACGAGATTGAACTAGGTATTGAGATACCGACGATCGAATCTCGGGCAAGTAACATACCGATGACAAAGGGAACAACGTATGTTATTATGCAGTTTGACCGATAAAGATCTTCGTAGAATATGTAGGAGCCAATATGAGCATCCCGGTTTCGCTATTGGTTATTGACCGGAGACGTGTCTCGGTCATGTCTACATAGTTCTCGAACCCGTAGGGTCCGCACGCTTAAAGTTTCTATGGCGATTATATTATGAGTTTATGAGTTTTGATGTACCAAAGGTTGTTCAGAGTCTCGGATATGATCACGGACATGACGAGGAGTCTTGAAATGGTCGAGACATGAATATTGTTATATTGGAAGCCTATATTTGGATATCGGAAGTGTTCCGGGTGAAATCGGGATTTTATCGGAGTACCGAAGGGTTACCGGAACCCCCCGAGGGATTAATGGGCCATAGTGGGCCTTAGTGGAGAAGAGGAGAGGCGGCTAGGGCAGGGCCGCGCACCCCTCCCCCTAGTCCGAATAGGACAAGGAGAGGGGGGGCGGCGCCCCCCTTTCCTTCCTCTCTCCTTCCTCTTCCCCCCTTCTCCTAATCCAACAAGGAAGGGAGGGAGTCCTACTCCTGATGGGAGTAGGACTCCTCCTGGCGCGCCTCCTCCTAGTTGGCCGCACCTTCCCCCCTTCTCCTTTATATACGGGGGCAGGGGGCACCTCTAGACACAACAACAATTGATCCTTGAGATCTATTAGCTGTGTGTGGTGCCCCCCTCCACTATATTCCACCTCAATAATATCGTAGTGGTGCTTAGGCGAAGCCCTGCATCGGTAGAACATCATCATCGTCACCACGCCGTCATGCTAACGGAACTCTCCCTCGACACTCGGCTGGATCGGAGTTCGAGGGACGTCATCGAGTTGTACGTGTGCAAGAACTCGGAGGTGTCGTGCTTTCGGTGCTTGATCGGTCGGGCCGTGAAGACATACGACTACATCAACCGTGTTGTGCTAACGCTTCCGCTTTTGGTCTACGAGGGTACGTGGACAACACTCTCCCCTCTCGTTGCTATGTATCACCATGATCTTGCGTGTGTGTAGGAAAATTTTGAAAGAACTATGTTCCCCAACAGTGGCATCCGAGCCAGGTTTTATGCGTAGATGTTATATGCACGAGTAGAACACAAGTGAGTTGTGGGCGATACAAGTCATACTGCTTACCAGCATGTCATACTTTGGTTCAGTGGTATTGTTGGATGAAGCAGCCCGGACCGACATTACGCGTACGCTTACGCGAGACTGGTTCTACCGACGTGCTTTGCACACAGGTGGCTGGCGGGTGTCAGTTTCTCCAACTTTAGTTAAACCGAGTGTGGCTACGCCCGGTCCTTGAGAAGGTTAAAACATCACTAACTTGACGAACTATCGTTGTGGTTTTGATGCGTAGGTAAGAACGGTTCTTGCTCAGCCCGTAGCAGCCACATAAAACTTGCAACAACAAAGTAGAGGACGTCTAACTTGTTTTTTCATGGCATGTTGTGATGTGATATGGTCAAGACGTGATGCTATATTTTATTGTATGAGATGATCATGTTTTGTAACCGAGTTATCGGCAACTGTCAGGAGCCATATGGTTGTCGCTTTATTGTATACAATGCAAACGCCCTGTAATTGATGTACTTTATCACTAAGCGGTAGCGATAGTCGTAGAAGCAATAGGTGGTGAAACGACAACGATGCTACGATGGAGATCAAGGTGTCGCGCCGGTGACGATGGTGATCATGACGGTGCTTCGAAGATGGAGATCACAAGCCAAGATGATGATGGCCATATCATATCACTTATATTGATTGCATGTGATGTTTATCCTTTATGCATCTTATTTTGCTTTGATTGACGGTAGCATTATAAGATGATCTCTCACTAAATTTCAAGGTATAAGTGTTCTCCCTGAGTATGCACCATTGTGAAAGTTCTTCGTGCTGAGACACCGCGTGATGATCGGGTGTGATAGGCTCTACGTTCAAATACAACAGGTGCAAAACAGTCACACACGCGGAATACTCAGGTTAAACTTGACGAGCTTGGCATATACAGATATGGCCTCGTAACACTGAGACCGAAAGGTCAAGCGTGAATCATATAGTAGATATGATCAACATAGTGATGTTCACCATTGAAAACTACTCCATCTCACAATATGATTGGACATGGTTTAGTTGATTTGGATCACGTGATCACTTAGATGATTAGAGGGATGTCTATCTAAGTGGGAGTTCTTAAGTAATATGATTAATTGAACTTAAATTTATCATGAACTTAGTACTTGATAGTATTTTGCTTGTCAATGTTTGTTGTAGATAGATGGCTCGTGCTATTGTTCCGTTGAATTTTAATGCGTTCCTTGAGAAATCTAAGTTGAAAGATGATGGTAGCAATTACACGGACTGAGTCTGTAACTTGAGGATCATCCTCATTGCTGCACAGAAGAATTACGTCCTCGAAGCACCGCTGGGTGTCAGGCCTGCTGCAAGTGCAACTGACAATGTTAAGAATGTTTGGCAGAGCAAAACTGATGACTACTCGATAGTTCAGTGTGCCATGCTTTACGGCTTAGAACCAGGACTTCAACGACGTTTTGAATGTCATGGAGCATATGAGATGTTCCAGGAGTTGAAGTTAATATTTCAAGCAAATGCCCGGATTGAGAGATATGAAGTCTCCAATAAGTTCTATAGCTGCAAGATGGAAGAGAATAGTTCTGTCAGTGAACATATACTCAAAATGTCTGGGTATAATAATCACTTGATTCAACTGAGAGTTAATCTTCCTGATGATAGTGTCATTGACAGAATTCTTCAATCACTGCCATCAAGCTACAAGAGCTTCATGATGAACTATAATATGCAAGGGATGGACAAGACTATTCCCGAGCTCTTCGCAATTCTAAAGGCTGCGGCGGTAGAAATCAAAAAGGAGCATCAAGTGTTGATGGTCAATAAGACCACCAGTTTCAAGAAAAAGGGTAAAGGGAAGAAGAAGGGGAACTTCAAGAAGAACGGCAAACAAGTTGCTGCTCAAGAGAAGAAACCCAAATCTGGACCTAAGTCTGAGACTGAGTGCTTCTACTGCAAGCAGAATGGTCACTGGAAGCGAAACTGCCCCAAGTATTTGGCGGATAATAAGGATGGCAAGGTGAACAAAGGTATATGTGATATAGATGTTATTGATGTGTACCTTACTAATGCTCGCAGTAGCACCTGGGTATTTGATACTGGTTCTGTTGCTAATATTTGCAACTCGAAACAGGGACTACGGATTAAGCGAAGATTGGCTAGGACGAGGTGACGATGCGCATGGGAAATGGTTCCAAAGTCGATGTGATCGCGGTCGGCACGCTACCTCTACATCTACCTTCGGGATTAGTTTTAGACCTGAATAATTGTTATTTGGTGCCAGCTTTGAGCATGAACATTATATCTGGATCTTGTTTGATGCGAGACGGTTATTCATTTAAATCAGAGAATAATGGTTGTTCTATTTATATGAGTAATATCTTTTATGGTCATGCACCCTTGAAGAGTGGTCTATTTTTATTAAATCTCGATAGTAGTGATACACATATTCATAATGTTGA
This sequence comes from Triticum timopheevii, assembly GCA_963921465.1. Lineage (NCBI taxonomy): Eukaryota > Viridiplantae > Streptophyta > Magnoliopsida > Poales > Poaceae > Triticum > Triticum timopheevii. The sequence continues at coordinate 106,948,538 of OY997271.1, forward strand.
AGCCAAAAGATGCAGAGTTGATAATGATAGTGCAACTTATTTGTGGCACTGCCGTTTTGGTCATATTGGTGTAAAGCGCGTGAAGAAACTCCATACTGATGGACTTCTGGAATCACTTGATTATGAATCACTTGGTACTTGCGAATCGTGCCTCATGGGCAAGATGACTAAAACGCCATTCTCCGGAATTATGAAGCGAGCAACAGATTTGCTCGAAATCATACATACTGATGTATGTGGTCCAATGAACATTGAGGCTCGCGGTGGGTATCATTATTTTCTCACCTTCACAGATGATTTAAGTAGATATGGGTATATCTACTTAATGAAACACAAGTCTGAAACATTTGAAAAGTTCAAAGAATTTCAGAGTGAAGTGGAAAATCATCATAACAAGAAAATAAAGTTTCTACGATTTGATCGTGGAGGAGAATATTTGAGTTACGAGTTTGGTTTACATTTGAAACAATGCGGAATAGTTTCGCAACTCACGCCACCTGGAACACCACAACGTAATGGTGTGTCCGAACGTCGTAATCGTACTTTACTAGATATGGTGCGATCTATGATGTCTCTTACTGATTTACCGCTATCGTTTTGGGGTTATGCTTTAGAGACAGCCGCATTCACGTTAAATAGGGCACCATCAAAATCCGTTGAGATGACGCCTTATGAACTATGGTTTGGCAAGAAACCAAAGTTGTCGTTTCTTAAAGTTTGGGGATGCGATGCTTATGTGAAGAAACTTCAACCAGATAAGCTTGAACCCAAATCGGAGAAATGTGTCTTCATAGGATACCCAAAAGAGACTATTGGGTACACCTTCTATCACAGATCTGAAGGCAAGACTTTTGTTGCTAAATTTGGATCCTTTCTAGAGAAGGAGTTTCTCTCAAAAGAAGTGAGTGTGAGGAAAGTAGAACTTGATGAGGTAATTGTACCTGCTCCCTTATTGGAAAGTAGTTCATCACAGAAACCGGTTCCTGTGACAACTACACCAATCAGTGAGGAAGCTAATGATATTGATCATGAAACTTCAGATCAAGTTACTACCGAACCTCGTAGGTCAACCAAAGTAAGATCCGCACCAGAGTGGTACGGTAATTCTATTCTGGAGGTCATATTACTTGACCATGGCGAACCTACGAACTATGAGGAAGCGATGATGAGCCCAGATTTCGCAAAATGGCTTGAGGCCATGAAATCTGAGATGGGTCCATGTATGAGAACAAAGTATGGACTTTGGTTGACTTGCCCGATGATCGGCAAGCCATCGAGAATAAATGGGTCTTTAAGAAGAAGACTGACGCTGATGGTAATGTAACTGTCTACAAAGCTCGACTTGTTGCGAAAGGTTTTTGACAAGTTCAAGGAGTTGACTACGATGAGACTTTCTCACCCGTAGCGATGCTTAAGTCTGTCCGAATCATGTTAGCAATTGCCGCATTTTATGATTATGAAATATGGCAAATGGATGTCAAAACTGCATTCCTGAATGGATTTCTGGAAGAAGAGTTGTATATGATGCAACCAGAAGGTTTTGTCGATCCAAAAGGTGCTAACAAAGTGTGCAAGCTCCAGCGATCCATTTATGGACTGGTGCAAGCCTCTCCGACTTCTGGAGAAGCCTGTATTTACAAGAAAGTGAGTGGGAGCTCTGCAGGATTTCTGATATTATATGTAGACGACATATTGTTAATTGGAAATGATATAGAATTTCTGGATAGCATAAAAGGATACTTGAATAAAAGTTTTTCAATGAAATACCTAGGTGAAGCTGCTTACATATTAGGCATCAAGATCTATAGAGATAGATCAAGACGCTTAATTGGACTTTCACAAAGCACATACCTTGATAAAGTTTTGAAAAATTTCAAAATGGATCAAGCAAAGAAAGGGTTCTTGCATGTACTACAAGGTGTGAAGTTGAGTCAGACTCAATGCCCGACCACAGCAGAAGATAGAGAGAAAATGAAAGATGTTCCCTATGCTTCAGCCATAGGCTCTATCATGTATGTAATGCTATGTACCAGACCTGATGTATGCTTAGCAATAAGTTTAGCAGGGAGGTACCAAAGTAATCCAGGAGTGGATCACTGGACAGCGGTCAAGAATATCCTGAAATACCTGAAAAAGGACTAAGGATATGTTTCTCGTTTATGGAGGTGACAAAGAGCTAGTCGTAAATGGTTACGTCGATGCAAGCTTCGACACTGATCCGGACGATTCTAAAACCGGATACGTGTTTATATTGAACGGTGGAGCTGTCAGTTGGTGCAATTCTAAACAAAGCGTCATGGTGGGATCTACATGCGAAGCGGAGTACATAGCTGCTTCGGAAGCATCAAATGAAGGAGTTCATATCCGATCTAGGTGTCATACCTAGTGCATCGGGACCAATGAAGATCTTCTGTGACAATACTGGTGCAATTGCCTTGGCAAAGGAATCCAGATTTCACAAGAGGACCAAGCACATCAAAAGATGCTTCAATTCCATCCGGGACCAAGTCCAGGTGGGAGACGTAGAGATTTGCAAGATACATACGGATCTGAATGTTGCAGGCCCGTTGACTAAGCCTCTTCCACGAGCAAAACATGATCAGCACCAAGGCTCCATGGGTGTTAGAATCATTATTATGTAATCTAGATTATTGACTCTAGTGCAAGTGGGAGACTGAAGGAAATATGCCCTAGAGGCAATAATAAAGTTATTATTTATTTCCTTATATCATGATAAATGTTTATCATTCATGCTAGAATTGTATTAACCGGAAACATGATACATGTGTGAATACATAGACAAACATAGTGTCACTAGTATGCCTCTACTTGACTAGCTCATTAATCAAAGATGGTTATGTTTCCTGACCATAGACATGAGTTGTCATTTGATTAACGGGATCACATCATTAGGAGAATGATGTGATTGACTTGACCCATTCCGTTAGCTTAGCACTTGATCGTTTAGTATGTTGCTATTGCTTTCTTCATGACTTATACATGTTCCTACAACTATGAGATTATGCAACTCCCGTTTACTGGAGGAACACTCTGGGTGATTATAAAGGAGCTCTACAGGTGTCTCCAAAGGTACATGTTGAGTTGGCATATTTCGAGATTATGATTTGTCACTCCGATTGTCGGAGAGGTATCTCTGGGCCCTCTCAGTAATGCACATCACTATAAGCCTTGCAAGAAATGTAACTAATGAGTTAGTTATGGAATGATGCATTACATAAGGAGTAAAGAGACTTGCCGGTAACGAGATTGAACTAGGTATTGAGATACCGACAAACGAATCTCGGGCAAGTAACATATCGATGACAAAGGGAACAACATATGTTGTTATGCGGTTTGACCGATAAAGATCTTCGTAGAATATGTAGGAGCCAATATGAGCATCCAGGTTCCGCTATTGGTTATTGACCAGAGACGTGTCTCGGTCATGTCTACATAGTTCTCGAACCCGTTGTTGGAAATATGCCCTAGAGGCAATAATAAAATGGTTATTATTATATTTCCTTGTTCATGATAATTGTCTATTATTCATGCTATAATTGTGTTATCCGGAAATCGTAATACATGTGTGAATACATAGACCACAACATGTCCCTAGTGAGCCTCTAGTTGACTAGCTCGTTTATCAATAGATGGTCACGGTTTCCTGACCATGGACATTGGATGTCATTGATAATGGGATCACATCATTGGGAGAATGATGTGATGGACAAGACCCAATCCTAAGCATAGCACAAGATCGTGTAGTTCGTTTGCTAGAGATTTTCCAATGCCAAGTATCATTTCCTTAGACCATGAGATCGTGTAACTCCCGGATGCCGTAGGAGTGCTTTGGGTGTACCAAACGTCACAACGTAACTGGGTGACTATAAAGGTATACTACAGGTATCTCTGAAAGTGTCTGTTGGGTGGACATGGATCAAGACTGGGATTTGTCACTCTGTATGACGGAGAGGTATCTCTGGGCCCACTCGGTAATGCATCATCATAATGAGCTCAAAGTGACTAAGTGGTTGGTCACGGGATCATGCATTACGGTACGAGTAAAGTGACTTCCGGTAACAAGATTGAACGAGGTATTGGGATACCGACGATCGAATCTCGGACAAGTAACATACCGATTGACAAAGGGAATGGTATACTGTTGGAAATATGCCCTAGAGGCAATAATAAAATGGTTATTATTATATTTCCTTGTTCATGATAATTGTCTATTGTTCATGCTATAATTGTGTTATTCGGAAATCGTAATACATGTGTGAATATATTGACCACAACACGTCCCTAGTGAGCCTCTAGTTGACTAGCTCGTTGATCAACAGATAGTCACGATTTCCTGACTATGGACATTGGATGTCATTGATAACGGGATCACATCATTAGGAGAATGATGTGATGGACAAGACCCAATCCTAAGCATAGCACAAGATCGTGTACTTCGTTTTACTAGAGCTTTTCAAAATGTCAAGTATCATTTCCTTAGACCATGAGATTGTGCAACTCCCGGATACCGTAGGAGTGCTTTGGGTGTGCCAAACGTCACAACGTAACTGGGTGACTATTAAGGTGCACTACGAGTATCTCCGAAAGTGTCTGTTGGGTTGGCATGAATCGAGACTGGGATTTGTCACTCCGTATGATGGAGAGGTATCTCTGGGCCCACTCGGTAATGCATCATCATAATGAGCTCAATGTGACCAAGTGTCTGGTCATGGGATCATGCATTATGGTACGAGTAAAGTGACTTGCCGGTAACGAGATCAAACGAGGTATTGGGATATCAACGATCGAATCTCGGGCAAGTAACGTACCGATTGACAAAGGGAATTGTATACGGGATTGATTGAATCCTCGACATCGTGGTTTATCCGATGAGATAATCGAGGAGCATGTGGGAGCCAACATGGGTATCAGATTCTGCAGTTGGTTATTGACCGGAGAGTCGTCTCGGTCATGTCTGCATGTCTCCCGAACCCGTAGGGTCTACACACTTAAGGTTCGGTGACGCTAGGGCTGTTGAAATATTAGTACGCGGTAACCCAAAAGTTTTTTGGAGTCCCGGATGAGATCCCGGATGTCACGAGGAGTTCCGGAATGGTCCGGAGGTGAAGATTTATATATAGGAAGTCTAGTTTCGGCCATCGGGAAAGTTTCGGGGGTCACCGGTATTGTAGCGGGACCACCGGAAGGGTCCCGGGGGGTCCACCGGGTGGGGCCACCTATCCTGGAGGGCCCCATGGGCTGAAGTGGGAGGGGAACCAGCCCCTGGTGGGCTGGTGCGCCCCCCTTGGGCCTCCCCCTGCGCCCAGGGTTGGAAACCCTAGGGGTGGGGGGCGCCCCACTTGGCTTGGGGGGCAAGCCACCCCCTTGGCCGCTGCCCCCTCATCTAGATGGGATCTAGAGGGGCCGGCGCCCCCCTGGACCCCTATATAAAGAGGGGGGAGGGAGGGCTGCGCACCCTAGCCCCTGGCGCCTCCCTCTCCCTCCCGTGACACCTCTCCCTCTCGCTGTGCTTAGCGAAGCCCTGCCGAGATCCCTGCTGCATCCACCACCACGCCGTCGTGCTGCTGGATCTCCATCAACACCTCCTTCCCCTTGCTGGATCAAGAAGGAGGAGACGTCTTCCCAACCGTACGTGTGTTGAACGCGGAGGTGCCGTCCGTTCGGCACTAGGATCTCCGGTGATTTGGATCACGACGAGTACGACTCCCTCAACCCCGTTCTCTTGAACGCTTCCGCGCGTGATTTACAAGGGTATGTAGATGCACTCCTCTCTCCCATTGCTAGATGACTCCATAGATTGATCTTGGTGAAGCATAGAATTTTTTTATTTTCTACAATGTTCCCCAATAGTGGCATCATGAGCTAGGTCTATGCGTAGTTTCTATGCACGAGTAGAACACAAACTTGTTGTGGGCGTAGATGTTGTCAATTTTCTTGCCATTACTAGTCTTATCTTGTTTCGGTGGCATCATGGGATGAAGCGGCTCAGACCGACCTTACACGTACGCTTACGTGAGACAGGTTCCACCGACTGACATGCACTAGTTGCATAAGGTGGCTAGCGGGTGTCTGTCTCTCCCACTTTAGTCGGATCGGATTCGATGAAAAGGGTCCTTATGAAGGGTAAATAGAAATTGGCATATCATGTTGTGGTTTTACGTAGGTAAGAAACGTTCTTGCTAGAAACCTATAGAAGCCACGTAAAAACATGCAACAACAATTAGAGGACGTCTAACTTGTTTTTGCAGCATATGCCTTGTGATGTGATATGGCCAAAAGGATGTGATGAATGAAATATATGTGATGTATGAGATTGATCATGTTCTTGTAATAGGAATCACGACTTGCATGTCGATGAGTATGACAACCGGCAGGAGCCATAGGAGTTGTCTTTATTTTTTGTATGACCTGCGTGTCATTGAATAACGCCATGTAAATTACTTTACTTTATTGCTAAACACGTTAGCCATAGAAGTAGAAGTAATCGTTGGCATGACAACTTCATGAAGACACGATGGTGGAGGTCATGATGATGGAGATCATGGTGTCATGCCGGTGACAAAGATGATCATGGTGCCCCGAAGATGGAGATCAAAGAAGCAACATGATATTGGCCATATCATGTCACTATTTGATTGCATGTGATGTTTATCATGTTTTGCTTCTTATTTGCTTAGTACGACGGTAGCAAATAAGATGATCCCTTATAATAATTTCAAGAAAGTGTTCCCCCTAACTGTGCGCCGTTGCGAAAGTTCGTTGTTTCGAAGCACCATGTGATGATCGGGTGTGATAGATTCTAACGTTCACATACAACGGGTGTAAGACAGATTTACACATGCAAAACACTTAGGTTGACTTGACGAGCCTAGCATGTACAGACATGGCCTCGGAACACAAGAGACCGAAAGGTCGAACATGAGTCGTATGGAAGATACGATCAACATGGAGATGTTCACCGATGATGACTAGTCCGTCTCACGTGATGATCGGACACGGTCTAGTTGAGTCGGATCATGTATCACTTAGATGACTAGAGGGATGTCTAATCTGAGTGGGAGTTCATTAAATAATTTGATTAGATGAACTTAATTATCATGAACTTAGTCTAAAAACCTTTGCAAAATGTCTTGTAGATCAAATGGCCAACGCTCATGTCAACCTCAACTTCAACGCGTTCCTAGAGAAAACCAAGCTGAAAGATGATGGCAGCAACTATTCGAATTGGGTCCGAAACCTGAGGATCATCCTCATAGCTGCCAAGAAAGCATATGTCCTAGAAGGACCGCTAGGTGAAGCACCCATCCCAGAGAACCAAGACGTTATGAACGCTTGGCAGTCACGTGCTGATGATTACTCCCTCGTTCAGTGCGGCATGCTTTACAGCTTAGAACCGGGGCTCCAAAAGCGTTTTGAGCAACACGGAGCATATGAGATGTTCGAAGAGCTGAAAATGGTTTTCCAAGCTCATGCCCGGGTCGAGAGATATGAAGTCTCCGACAAGTTCTACAGTTGTAAGATGGAGGAAAATAGTTCTGTCAGTGAGCACATACTCAAAATGTCTGGGTTGCACAACTGCTTGTCCCAGCTGGACATTAACCTCCCGGACGAGGCGGTCATTGACAGAATCCTTCAGTCGCTCCCACCTAGCTACAAGAGCTTTGTGATGAACTACAATATGCAGGGGATGGTGAAAACTATTCCTGAAGTATTTTCAATGCTGAAATCAGCAGAGGTGGAAATAAAAAAGGAACATCAAGTGTTGATGGTCAATAAAACCACTAGTTTCAAGAAAGGCAAGGGTAAGAAGAACTTCAAGAAGGACGGCAAGGGAGTTGCCGCGCCCGGTAAGCCAGTTGCCGGGAAGAAGCCAAGGAATGGACCCAAGCCTGAGACTGAGTGCTTTTATTGCAAGGGAAGTGGTCACTGGAAGCGGAATTGCCCAAAGTACTTAGCGGACAAGAAGGCCGGCAACACCAAAGGTATATGTGATATACATGTAATTGATGTGTACCTTACCAGTACTCGTAGTAGCTCCTGGGTATTTGATACCGGTGCGGTTGCTCATATTTGTAACTCAAAACAGTGTTGGAAATATGCCCTAGAGGCAATAATAAAAGTATTATTATATTTCTTTGTTCATGATAATTGTCTTTTATTCATGCTATAACTGTATTATCCGGAAATCATAATACACGTGTGAATACATAGACCTCAATATGTCCCTAGTGAGCCTCTAGTTGACTAGCTCGTTGTGATCAACAGATAGTCATGGTTTCCTGGCTATGGACATTGGATGTCGTTGATAACGGGATCACATCATTAGGAGAATGATGTGATGGACAAGACCCAATCCTAAGCATAGCACAAAGATCGTGTAGTTCGTTTGCTAGAGCTTTGCCAATGTCAAGTATCTCTTCCTTAGACCATGAGATCGTGTAACTCCCGGATACCGTAAGAGTGCTTTGGGTGTACCAAACGTCACAATGTAACTGGGTGACTACAAAGGTGCACTACAGGTATCTCTGAAAGTGTCTGTTGGGTTGACACGGATCGAGACTGGGATTTGTCACTCCGTATGATGGAGAGGTATCTCTGGGCCCACTCGGTAATGCATCATCATAATGAGCTCAAGGTGACCAAGGTGTTGGCCACGGGATCATGCATTACGGTACGAGTAAAGTGACTTGCCGGTAACGAGACTGAACAAGGTATTGGGATACCAACGGTCGAGTCTCGGGCAAGTAACGTACCGATTGACAAAGGGAATTGTATACAGGGTTTGATCGAATCCTCGACATCGTGGTTCAACCGATGAAATCATCGAGGAGCATGTGGGAGCCAACATGGGTATCCAGATCCCGCTGTTGGTTATTGACCGGAGAGTGGTCTCGGTCATGTCTGCATGTCTCCCGAACCCGTAGGGTCTACACACTTAAGGTTCGGTGACGCTAGGGTTATTAGGAAGACTAGTATGTGACTACCGAATGTTGTTCGGAGTCTCGGATGAGATCCCGGACGTCACGAGGAGTTCCGGAATGGTTCGGAGGTGAAGTTTTATATATGGGAAGTTGTCAAACGGACACCGGAAAGTTTCGGGGGCATACCGGTATTGTACCGGGGCCACCGGAAGGATTCCAGAGGTCCACCGGGAGGGGCCACCCCTCCCGGGGACCACATGGGCTGCGTGGGGGCAGGAGCCAGCCCCAAGCGGGCTGGGTGCCCCCCCCTCCTTGGGCCCTTGCGCCTAGGGTTTTGGGGGGGAACCCTAGAGGGGGCGCCCCCTTGCTTGGGGGGCAAGCCCCCCTCCCCTTGGCCGCCGCCCCCCCTCTAGATTCCCATCTAGAGGGGCCGGCCCCCTTGCCCCTTCCCCCTATAAATAGAGGGGCGAGGGGAGGGCTGCAACATACAATTGAAGGCGCAGCCCCTCCCCTCCCCGACACCTCTCCTCCTCCGCGTATGCTTGGCGAAGCCCTGCCGGAGAACTGTCACTCCACCATCATCACGCCGTCGTGCTGCCGTTGGAGCGATCTTCCTCAACCTCTGCTCCCCCCTTGCTGGATCAAGAAGGAGGAGACGTCTCCTGTACCGTACGTGTGTTGAACGCGGAGGTGTTGTCCGTTCAGCACTTGGACATCGGTGATCTGAATCACGTCGAGTACGACTCCATCATCACCATCCCCTTGCAAGCTTCCGCACGCGATCTACAAGTGGTATGTAGATGCAAACTCACTCCCTTGACTCGTTGCTTAGATGAACTCATAGATGGATCTTGGTGAAACCGTAGGAAAATTTTTAATTTTTTGCAACGTTCCCCATCAGTGGCATCATGAGCCAGGCCTATGCGTAGTTCTCTTTGCACGAGTAGAACACAATTTTGTTGTGGGTGTGGATCTTGTCAACTTACTTGCCTCTACTAGTCTTTTCTTGCTTCAACGGTATTGTGGGATGAAGCGGCCCGGACCAACCTTACACGTATGCTTACGTGAGACCGGTTCCACCGACTGACGTGCACTAGTTGCATAAGGTGGCTGGCGGGTGTCTGTCTCTCCCACTTTAGTTGGAGCGGATTCAATGAAAAGGGCCCTTATGAAGGGTAAATAGAAGTTGACAAAATCACGTTGTGGTTATTCGTAGGTAAGAAAACGTTCTTGCTAGAACCTATTTGCAGCCACGTAAAAGATGCAACAACAATTAGAGGGCGTCTAACTTGTTTTTGCAGCGATTGATCATGTGATGTTATATGGCCAGAAGTTGTGATGAATGATGAATTGTGATGTATGAGATCATGTTCTTGTAATAGGATTCACGACTTGCATGTCGATGAGTATGACAACCGGCAGGAGCCATAGGAGTTGTCTTTATTTTTTGTATGACCTGCGTGTCATTGAAGAACGCCATGTAACTTACTTTACTTTATTGCTAAACGCGTTAGCTATAGAAGTAGAAGTAGTCGTTGGCGTGACAACTTCATGAAGACACGATGATGAAGATCATGATGATAGAGATCATGGTGTCAAGCCGGTGACAAGATGATCATGGAGCCCCGAAGATGGAGATCAATGGAGCTATATGATATTGGCCATATCATGTCACAACTATATAATTGCATGTGATGTTTATTATGTTTATGCATCTTGTTTACTTAGGACGACGGTAGTAAATAAGATGATCCCTTACAAAAATTTCAAGAAGTGTTCTCCCCTAACTGTGCACCGTTGCTACAGTTCGTCGTTTCTAAGCACCACGTGATGATCGGGTGTGATGGATCCTTACATTCACATACAACGGGTGTAAGACAGATTTACACAGCAAAACACTTAGGGTTAACTTGACGAGCCTAGAATGTGTAGACATGGCCTCGGAACACGAAGACCGAAAGGTCGAACACGAGTCGTATGGAAGATACGATCAACATGAAGATGTTCACCGACGATGACTAGTCCGTCTCACGTGATGATCGGACACAGGCTAGTCGACTCGGATCGTGTAACACTTAGATGACTAGAGGGATGTCTAATCTGAGTGGGAGTTCATAATTTGATTAGAACTTAATTATCATGAACTTAGTCTAAAACCTTTGCAAATATGTCTTGTAGATCAAATGGCCAACGCTCATGTCAACATGAACTTCAACGCGTTCCTAGAGAAAACCAAGCTGAAAGATGATGGCAGCAACTATACGGACTGGGTCCGGAACCTGAGGATCATCCTCATAGCTGCCAGGAAGCAATATGTCCTAGAAGGACCGCTAGGTGACGCTCCCGTCCCAGAGAACCAAGACATTATGAATGCTTGGCAAACTCGTGCTGATGATTACTCCCTCGTTCAGTGCGGCATGCTTTACAGCTTAGAACCGGGGCTCCAAAAGCGTTTTGAGCATCACGGAGCATATGAGATGTTCGAAGAGCTGAAACTAGTTTTCCAAGCTCATGCCCGGGTCGAGAGATATGATGTCTCCGACAAGTTCTATAGTTGTAAGATGAAGGAAAACAGTTCTGTCAGTGAGCACATACTCAAGATGTCTGGGTTGCACAACCGTATGACCCAGCTGAATATTAACCTCCCAGATGAGGCGGTCATTGACAGAATCCTCCAGTCGCTCCCACCAAGCTACAAGAGCTTTGTGATGAACTACAACATGCAGGGGATGGAAAAGATCATTCCTGAAGTGTTCTCGATGCTGAAGTCAGCAGAGGCTGAAATCAAGAAAGAACATCAAGTGTTGATGGTCAATAAGACCACTAAGTTCAAGAAGGGCAAGGGCAAGAAGAACTTCAAGAAGGATGGCAAGGATGTTGCCGCGCCTGGTAAGCCAGTTACCGGGAAGAAGTCAAAGAATGGACCCAAGCCCGAGACTGAGTGCTTTTATTGCAAGGGGAAGGGTCACTGGAAGCGGAACTGCCCCAAATACTTAGCGGATAAGAAGGCCGGCAACACCAAAGGTATATTTGATATACATGTAATTGATGCGTACCTTACCAGTACTCGTAGTAACTCCTGGGTATTTGATACCGGTGCCGTTGCTCATATTTGTAACTCACAGCAGGAGCTGCGAAATAAACGGAGACTGGCGAAGGACGAGGTGACGATGCGCGTCGGGAATGGTTCCAGAGTCGATGTGATCGCCGTCGGCACGCTGCCTCTACATTTACCTACGGGATTAGTTTTGAACCTTAATAATTGTTATTTAGTGCCAAGTTTGAGCATGAACATTGTATCTGGATCTCGTTTAATACGAGATGGCTACTCATTTAAGTCTGAGAATAATGGTTGTTCGATTTATATGAGAGATATGTTTTATGGTCATGCTCTGATGGTCAATGGTTTATTCTTGATGAATCTTGAGCGTAATATTACACATGTTCATAGTGTGGATGCCAAAAGATGTAAAGTTGATAACGATAGTCCCACATACTTGTGGCACTGCCGCCTTGGTCACATTGGTGTCAAGCGCATGAAGAAGCTCCATGCTGATGGACTTTTAGAGTCTCTTGATTATGAATCGTTTGACACATGCGAACCATGCCTCATGGGCAAAATGACCAAGACTCCGTTCTCCGGAACAATGGAGCGAGCAACCAACTTGTTGGAGATCATACATACCGATGTATGCGGTCCAATGAGCGTTGAGGCTCGCGGAGGATATCGTTATGTTCTCACTCTCACTGATGACTTGAGTAGATATGGGTATGTTTACTTAATGAAACACAAGTCTGAAACCTTTGAAAAGTTCAAGGAATTTCAGAATGAGGTGGAGAATCAACGTGACCGAAAGATAAAATTCCTGCGATCAGATCATGGAGGAGAATACTTAAGTCACGAGTTTGGTACACACTTAAAGAAATGTGGAATCGTTTCACAACTCACGCCGCCTGGAACACCTCAGCGTAACGGTGTGTCCGAACGTCGTAATCGCACTCTATTAGATATGGTGCGGTCTATGATGTCTCTTACCGATTTACCGCTATCATTTTGGGGATACGCTCTAGAGACAGCTACATTCACTTTAAATAGGGCACCGTCTAAATCCGTTGAGACGACACCGTATGAATTATGGTTTGGGAAGAAACCTAAGCTGTCGTTTCTAAAAGTTTGGGGATGCGATGCTTATGTCAAGAAACTTCAACCTGAAAAGCTCGAACCCAAGTCGGAAAAATGCGTCTTCATAGGATACCCTAAGGAAACTGTCGGGTATACCTTCTACTTAAGATCCGAGGGCAAGATCTTTGTTGCCAAGAACGGATGCTTTCTGGAAAAAGAGTTTCTCTCGAAAGAAGTAAGTGGGAGGAAAGTAGAACTCGATGAAGTACTACCTCTCGAACGGGAAAGTGGTGCAGCGCAGGAAAATGTTCCTGTGATGCCCACACCAACTGAAGAGGAAAACAACAATGATGATCAAGGTACTTCGGATCAAGTTGCTACTGAACTTCGTAGGTCCACAAGGACACGTTCCGCACCAGAGTGGTACGGCAACCCTGTCCTGGAAATCATGTTGTTAGACAACGGTGAACCTTCGAACTATGAAGAAGCGATGGCGGGCCCAGATTCCAACAAATGGCTTGAAGCCATGAAATCCGAGATAGAATCCATGTATGAAAACAAAGTATGGACTTTGACAGACTTGCCCGATGATCGGCGAGCGATAGAAAACAAATGGATTTTCAAGAAGAAGACAGACGCAGATGGTAATGTTACCATCCATAAAGCTCGGCTTGTCGCTAAGGGTTATCGACAAGTTCAAGGGATTGACTACGACGAGACATTCTCTCCCGTAGCGAAGCTGAAGTCCGTCCGAATCATGTTAGCAGTTGCCGCATACTATGATTATGAGATATGGCAAATGGACGTCAAAACGGCATTCCTTAACGGACATCTTAAGGAAGAGCTGTATATGATGCAGCCGGAAGGTTTTGTCGATCCTAAGAACGCTAACAAAGTATGCAAGCTCCAGTGATCCATTTATGGACTGGTGCAAGCATCTCGGAGTTGGAATATTCGTTTTGATGAGATGATCAAAGCGTTTGGGTTTATGCAGACTTATGGAGAAGCCTGCGTTTACAAGAAAGTGAGTGGGAGCTCTGTAGCATTTCTCATATTATATGTAGATGACATACTCTTGATGGGAAATAATATAGAACTTCTGGACAGCATTAAGGCCTACTTGAACAAATGTTTTTCAATGAAGGACCTTGGAGAAGCTGCTTATATATTAGGCATCAAGATCTATAGAGATAGATCGAGACGCCTCATAGGTCTTTCACAAAGCACATACCTTGATAAGATTTTGAAAAGGTTCAAAATGGATCAGTCCAAGAAAGGGTTCTTGCCTATGTTACAAGGTGTGAGATTGAGCACGGCTCAGTCACCGACCACGGCAAAAGATAAAGAAGAGATGAGTGTCATTCCCTATGCTTCAGCCATAGGATCTATTATGTATGCCATGCTGTGTACCAGACCTGATGTAAACCTTGCCGTAAGTTTGGTAGCAAGATACCAAAGTAATCCCGGCAAGGAACACTGGACAGCGGTCAAGAATATCCTGAAGTACCTGAAAAGGACAAAGGACATGTTTCTCGTTTATGGAGGAGACGAAGAGCTTGTCGTAAAGGGTTACGTCGACGCTAGCTTCGACTCAGATCTGGATGACTCTAAGTCACAAACCGGATACGTGTATATGTTGAATGGTGGAGCAGTAAGCTGGTGCAGCTGCAAGCAGAGCATCGTGGCGGGATCTACGTGTGAAGCAGAGTACATGGCAGCCTCGGAGGCAGCGCATGAAGCAATTTGGGTGAAGGAGTTCATCACCGACCTAGGAGTCATACCCAATGCGTCGGGGCCAATCAAACTCTTCTGTGACAACACTGGAGCTATTGCCCTTGCCAAGGAGCCCAGGTTTCACAAGAAGACCAGGCACATCAAGCGTCGTTTCAACTCCATCCGTGAAAATGTTCAAGATGGAGACATAGAAATTTGCAAAGTACATACGGATCTGAATGTCGCAGATTCGTTGACTAAACCTCTCTCGCGAGAAAAACATGATCAACACCAGAACTCTATGGGTGTTCGATTCATCACAATGTAACTAGATTGGTGACTCTAGTGCAAGTGGGAGACTGTTGGAAATATGCCCTAGAGGCAATGATAAAAGTATTATTATATTTCTTTGTTCATGATAATTGTCTTTTATTCATGCTATAACTGTATTATCCGGAAATCATAATACACGTGTGAATACATAGACCTCAATATGTCCCTAGTGAGCCTCTAGTTGACTAGCTCGTTGTGATCAACAGATAGTCATGGTTTCCTGGCTATGGACATTGGATGTCATTGATAACGGGATCACATCATTAGGAGAATGATGTGATGGACAAGACCCAATCCTAAGCATAGCACAAAGATCGTGTAGTTCGTTTGCTAGAGCTTTGCCAATGTCAAGTATCTCTTCCTTAGACCATGAGATCGTGTAACTCCCGGATACCGTAAGAGTGCTTTGGGTGTACCAAACGTCACAACGTAACTGGGTGACTATAAAGGTGCACTACAGGTATCTCCGAAAGTGTCTGTTGGGTTGACACGGATCGAGACTGGGATTTGTCACTCCGTATGACGGAGAGGTATCTCTGGGCCCACTCGATAATGCATCATCATAATGAGCTCAAGGTGACCAAGGTGTTGGCCACGGGATCATGCATTACGGTACGAGTAAAGTGACTTGCCGGTAACGAGACTGAACAAGGTATTGGGATACCGACGATCGAGTCTCGGGCAAGTAACGTACCGATTGACAAAGGGAATTGTATACAGGGTTTGATCGAATCCTCGACATCGTGGTTCAACCGATGAAATCATCGAGGAGCATGTGGGAGCCAACATGGGTATCCAGATCCCGCTGTTGGTTATTGACCGGAGAGTGGTCTCGGTCATGTCTGCATGTCTCCCGAACCCGTAGGGTCTACACACTTAAGGTTCGGTGACGCTAGGGTTATTAGGAAGACTAGTATGTGACTACCGAATGTTGTTCGGAGTCCCGGATGAGATCCCGGACGTCACGAGGAGTTCCGGAATGGTCCGGAGGTGAAGTTTTATATATGGGAAGTTGTCAAACAGACACCGGAAAGTTTCGGGGGCATACCGGTATTGTACCGGGGCCACCGGAAGGGTTCCGGAGGTCCACCGGGAGGGGCCACCCCTCCCGGGGGACCACATGGGCTGCGTGGGGGCAGGTGCCAGCCCCAAGTGGGCTGGGTGCGCCCCCCCCCCCTCCTTGGGCCCTTGCGCCTAGGGTTTTGGGGGGGAACCCTAGAGGGGGCGCCCCCTTGCTTGGGGGGCAAGCTCCCCTCCCCTTGGCCGCCGCCCCCCCTCTAGATTCCCATCTAGAGGGGCCGGCCCCCTTGCCCCTTCCCCCTATAAATAGAGGGGCGAGGGGAGGGCTGCAACATACAATTGAAGGTGTAGCCCCTCCCCTCTCCGACACCTCTCCTCCTCCGCGTATGCTTGGCGAAGCCCTGCCGGAGAACTGTCGCTCCACCATCATCACGCCGTCGTGCTGCCGTTGGAGCGATCTTCCTCAACCTCTCCTCCCCCCTTGCTGGATCAAGAAGGAGGAGACGTCTCCCGTACCGTACGTGTGTTGAACGCGGAGGTGCTGTCCGTTCAGCACTTGGACATCGGTGATCTGAATCACGTCAAGTACGACTCCATCATCACCATCCCCTTGCAAGCTTCCGCACGCGATCTACAAGCGGTATGTAGATGCAAACTCACTCCCTTGACTCGTTGCTTAGATGAACTCATAGATGGATCTTGGTGAAACCGTAGGAAAATTTTTAATTTTCTGCAACGTTCCCCATCAAACAGGAGCTGCGGAATAAGCGGAGACTGGCGAAGGACGAGGTGATGATGCGCTTCGGGAATGGTTCCAAGGTCAATGTCATCGCCGTCGGCACGCTACCTCTACATTTACCTACGGGATTAGTTTTAAACCTCAGTAATTGTTATTTAGTGCCAGCTTTGAGCATGAACATTGTATCTGAATCTCGTTTAATACGAGATGGCTACTCATTTAAATCCGAGAATAATGGTTGTTCTATTTTTATGAGAGATATGTTTTATGGTCATGCCCCGCTGGTCAATGGTTTATTCTTAATGAATCTCGAACGTGATGTTACACATATTCATAGTGTGAATACCAAAAGATGATGTAAAGTTGATAATGATAGTCCCACATACTTGTGGCACTGCCGCCTTGGTCACATTGGTGTCAAACGCATGAAGAAGCTCCATGCTAATGGACTTTTGGAGTCTCTTGATTACGAATCATTTGACACGTGCGAACCATGCCTTATGGGCAAAATGACCAAGACTCTGTTCTCCGGAACAATGGAACGAGCAACCAACTTATTGGAAATCATACATACTGATGTGTGCGGTCCAATGAGCGTTGAGGCTCGTGGAGGATATCGTTATGTTCTCACTCTCACTGACAACTTGAGTAGATATGGGTGTGTCTACTTGATGAAACACAAGTCTGAGACCTTTGAAAAGTTCAAGGAATTTCAGAATGAGGTAGAGAATCAACGTGACCGAAAGATAAAGTTCTTACAATCAGATCATGGGGGAGAATATTTAAGTCACGAATTCGGTACGCACTTAAGAAAATGTGGAATCGTTTCACAACTCACGCCGCCTGGAACACCTCAGCGTAACGGTGTGTCCGAACATCGTAATCGCACACTATTGGATATGGTGCGATCTATGATGTCACTCACCGATTTACCGCTATCATTTTGGGGATACGCTCTAGAGACAGCTACATTCACTTTAAATAGGGCACCGTCTAAATCCGTTGAGACGACATCGTATGAATTATGGTTTGGGAAGAAACCTAAGTTGTCGTTTCTAAAAGTTTGGGGATGCGATGCTTATGTCAAGAAACTTCAACCTGAAAAGCTCGAACCCAAGTCGGAAAAATGCGTCTTCATAGGATACCCTAAGGAAACCATTGGGTATACCTTCTACCTCAGATCCGAAGGCAAGATCTTTGTTGCCAAGAACGGGTCCTTTCTGGCGAAAGAGTTTCTCTCGAAAGAAGTAAGTGGGAGGAAAGTGGAACTTGATGAAGTACTACCTCTTGAACCAGAAAGTAGCGCAGCTCAGGAAGATATTCCTGTGGTGCCTGCACTGACTAGAGAGGAAGCTAAAGATGATGATCAAGGTACTTCGGATCAAGTTACTACTGAACTTCGTAGGTCCACGAGGACACGTTCCACACCAGAGTGGTATGGCAACCCTGTCCTAGAAGTCATGTTGTTAGACAACGGTGAACCTTCGAACTATGAAGAAGCAATGGCGGGCCCAGATTCCAACAAATAGCTTGAAGCCATGCAATCCGAGATAGGATCCATGTATGAAAACAAAGTGTGGACTTTGACAGACTTGCCCGATGATTGGCGAGCAATAGAAAACAGATGGATCTTTAAGAAGAAGACGGACGTGGATGGTAATGTTACCATCTATAAAGCTCGACTTGTCGCTAAGGGTTATCGACAAGTTCAAGGGGTTGACTACAATGAGACTTTCTCTCCCGTAGCGAAGCTGAAGTCCGTCCGAATCATGTTAGCAATTGTCGCATACTATGATTATGAGATATGGCAAATGGTCGTCAAAACGACATTCCTTAACGGCCATCTTAAGGAAGAAATGTATATGATGCAGCCGAAAGGTTTTGTCGATCCTTAGAATGCTAACAAGGTATGCAAGCTCCAGCGCTCCATCTATGGGCTGGTGCAAGCATCTCGGAGTTGGAACATTCGCTTTAATGAAATGATCAAAGCGTTTGGGTTTATGCAGACTTATGGAGAAGCCTGCGTTTACAAGAAAGTGAGTGGGAGCTCTGTAGCATTTCTCATATTATATGTGGATGACATACTTTTGATGGGAAATGATATAGAACTTTTGGACAACATTAAGGCCTACTTGAATAAGTGTTTTTCAATGAAGGAACTTGGAGAAGCTGCTTACATATTAGGCATCAAGATCTATAGAGATAGATCGGGACGCCTCATAGGTCTTTCACAAAGCACATACCTTGATAAGATATTGAAGAAGTTCAATATGGATCAGTCCAAGAAGGGGTTCTTGCCTGTGTTTCAAGGTGTGAATTGAGCTTGGCTCAATGTCCGACCACGACAGAAGATAGAGAAAAGATGAGTGTCGTCCCTTATGCCTCAGCCATAGGGTCTATCATGTATGCCATGCTGTGTACCAGACCTGATGTAAACCTTGCTGTAAGTTTGGTAGGAAGGTACCAAAGTAATCTCGGCATGGAACACTAGACAGCGGTCAAGAATATCCTGAAGTACCTGAAAAGGACTAAGGATATGTTTCTCGTATATGGAGGTGACGGAGAGCTCATCGTAAAGGGTTACGTCGACGCTAGCTTCGACACAGATCTGGATGACTCTAAGTCAAAAACCGGATACGTGTATATTTTGAATGGTGGGGCAGTAAGCTGGTGCAGTTGCAAGCAAAGCGTCATGGCGGGATCTACATGTGAAGCAGAGTACATGGCAGCCTCGGAGGCAGCGCATGAAGCAATCTGGATGAAGGAGTTCATCACCGACCTAGGAGTCATACCCAATGCGTCGGGGCCAATCACCCTCTTCTGTGACAACACTGGAGCTATTGCCCTTGCCAAGGAGCCCAGGTTTCACAAGAAGACCAGGCACATCAAGCGTCGCTTCAACTCCATTCGTGAAAATGTTCAAGATGGAGACATAGATATTTGCAAAGTGCATACGGATCTGAATGTCTGAGATCCGTTGACTAAACCTCTTCCGCGAGCAAAACATGATCAACACCAGAACTCTATGGGTGTTTGATTCATCACAATGTAACTAGATTATTGACTCTAGTGCAAGTGGGAGACTGTTGGAAATATGCCCTAGAGGCAATAATAAAATGGTTATATTATATTTCCTCATTCCTGATAATTGTCTATTATTCATGCTATAATTGTGATATCCGGAAATCGTAATACATGTGTGAATACATAGACCACAACATGTCCCTAGTGAGCCTCTAGTTGACTAGCTCGTTTATCAATAGATGGTCACGGTTTCCTGACCATGGACATTGGATGTCATTGATAATGGGATCACATCATTGGGAGAATGATGTGATGGACAAGACCCAATCCTAAGCATAGCACAAGATCGTGTAGTTCATTTGCTAGAGCTTTTCCAATGTCAAGTATCATTTCCTTAGACCATGAGATCGTGTAACTCCCGGATGCCGTAGGAGTGCTTTGGGTGTACCAAACGTCACAGCATAACTGGGTGACTATAAAGGTATACTACAGGTATCTCCGAAAGTGTCTGTTGGGTTGACACGGATCGAGACTGGGATTTGTCACTCCGTATGACGGAGAGGTATCACTGGGCCCACTCGGTAATGCATCATCATAATGAGCTCAACGTGACTAAGTGGTTGGTCATGGGATCATGCATTACGGTACGAGTAAAGTGACTTGCCGGTAACGAGATTGAACGAGGTATTAGGATACGAACGATCGAATCTCGGGCAAGTAACGTACCGATTGACAAAGGGAATTGTATACGGGATTACTTGAATCCTCGACATCGTGGTTCATTCGATGAGATCATCGTGGAACATGTGGGAGCCTACATGGGTATCCAGATCCCGCTGTTGGTTATTGGCCGGAAAATCATCTCGGTCATGTCTGCATGTCTCCCGAACCCGTTGGGTCTACACACTTAAGGTTCGGTGACGCTAGGGTTGTAGAGATACTAGTATGCGGTAACCCGAAAGTTGTTTAGAATCCCGGATGAGATCCCGGACGTCACGAGGAGTTCCGGAATGGTCCGGAGGTGAAGAATTATATATAGGAAGTCCAGTTTTGGCCATCGGGAAAGTTTCGGGGGTCACCGGTATTGTACCGGGACCACTGGAAGGGTCCCGAGGGTCCACCGGGTGGGGCCACCTATCCCGGAGGGCCCCATGGGCTGAAGTGGGGAAGGGAACCAGCCCCTGGTGGGCTGGTGCACCCCCCTTGGGCCTCCCCTGCGCCTAGGGTTGGAAACCCTAGGGGTGGGGGGCGCCCACTTGACTTGGGGGGCAAGTCCCCCCCCCCTTGGCCGCCGCCCCCCCTTGAGATGGGATCTCTAGGGGCCGGCGCCCCCCAGGGCCCCTATATAAAGAGGGGGAGGGAGGGCTGCGCACCCCTGCTCCTGGCACCTCCCTCTCCCTCCGCAACACCTCTCCCTCTCGTAGAGCTTGGCAAAGCCCTGCCGAGATCGCCGCTACTTCCACCACCACGCCATCGTGCTACTGGATCTCCATCAACCTCTCCCTCCCCCTTGCTGGATCAAGAAGGAGGAGACGTCTTCCCCAACCGTACGTGTGTTGAACGCGGAGGTGTCATCCGTTCGGCACTAGGATCTTTGGTGATTTGGATCACGACGAGTACGACTCCCTCAACCCCGTTCTCTTGAACGCTTCCGCGCATGATCTACAAGGGTATGTAGATGCATTCCTCTCTCTCATTGCTAGATGACTCCATAGATTGATCTTGGTGAAGCGTAGAAATTTTTTTATTTTCTGCAACGTTCCCCAACACCCGTAGGGTCCGCACACTTAAAGTTTCTATGACAGTTATATTATGAGTTTATGAGTTTTGATGTACTGAAGGTTGTTCGGAGTCCCGGATATGATCACGGACATGACGAGGAGTCTTGAAATGGTCGAGACATGAAGATTGATATATTGGAAGCCTATATTTGGATATCGGAAGTGTTCCGGGTGAAATCAGGATTTTACCGGAGTACCGAGGGGTTACCGGAACCCCACAGGGGCTTAATGGGCCATAGTGGGCCTTAGTGGAGAAGAGGAGAGGTGGCTAGGGCAGGGCCGCGCGCCCCTCCCCCTAGTCCAAATAGGACAAGGAGAGGGGGGGCGGCGCCCCCCTTTCCTTCCTCTCTCCTTCCTCTTCCCCCTTCTCCTAATCCAACAAGGAAGGGAGGGAGTCCTACTCCCGGTGGGAGTAGGACTCCTCCTGGCGCGCCTCCTCCTAGCCAGCCGTACCTCCCCCCCTTGCTCCTTTATATACGGGGGCAGGGGGCACCTCTAGACACAACAACAATTGATCCTTGAGATCTATTAGCCGTGTGTGGTGCCCTCCTCCACTATATTCCACCTCGATAATATCATAGTGGTGCTTAGGCGAAGCCCTGCGTCGGTAGAACATCATCATTGTCACCACACCGTCGTGCTGACGGAACTCTCCCTCGACACTCGGCTGGATCGGAGTTCAAGGGACATCATCGAGCTGTGCGTGTGCAAGAACTCAGAGGTGCCATGCTTTCGGTGCTTGATCGGTCAGGCCGTGAAGACGTACGACTACATCAACTGTGTTGTGCTTCCGCTTCCGCTTTCGGTCTACGAGGGTATGTGGACAACAATCTCCCCTCTCATTGCTATGCATCACCATGATCTTGCGTGTGCGTAGGAAAATTTTGAAATTACTACGTTCCCCAACAGAACTCACTCAGTAAAGGAGCAGATAACAAGGAGAACAACCAAGAAGTAACAAGCCCGCTGAAGCTATAGCCACAGTCGTTGCACCATGGAAATCAGAAGAAGTTAGAGTTTGGAGAGGGGCTAGCCGAAGGAGGAAAGGAGAGGGAGATGGACCGAAGTGTACCAAGGGGTGAATTACGAGACAAGCCCAAGCCACTAGAAGGAGAAGATGGAATGGATAGAGGGACAACAAATCCCGGGTTGAATGACCCGACTCAGCATAGGGATGGAAACACAAGGGGAAAGGGGGTTTGAGCGAGTACACACGAAGGTTGGGGAGACTGAGGGGAAGGATAATACCAGGAAGCCTGAGAATAGGAAGAAGTTTCGGAGAAGGGAGAGAAGCACAAAGATAAATGATGAGAAGGTGGAGGTGAATGTAGGAGCCAAGAGAGGTATGGAAGGAATGGAGGTAGATGAGGATGATGGTGCACTAGGAAAGAAGCAGAAGGGGGAGCAGAACCCTCAACAAAGTGAAGCGGGGCTGTCAGAACAGCTCCGCATAATCCAATGAAGCTTGTCGCTTGGAACTGCCGGGGTTTGGGAAATGGCCCGGCGGTTCAAGGACTTCTGGACATCCAGAAGAAGGAGGATCCCGATGTGCTCTTTTTGTCAGAAACAAAAATGGATGATAGGAGGTTGGAGTGGTTTAGATGGAAGCTTGGATTGACTAATATGGTGGTGAATAATTGTGAGGGACAAAGTGGAGGTCTAGCCTTGTTTTGGAGGAACAATATAGATCTAAAGGCTGGACTAAAATCAAGGTACCACATTGATGCAGAGATTACGGGGGAATATGGTTTTGTGTGGAAGTTTACGGGTATATATGGAGAACCAAAACAAGAAAAAAGAGAAGCCACCTGGAAGTTGCTGCGAACAATAAAACACCACAGTGATAAACCATGGATGTGTGCGGGTGATTTTAATGAGATTCTATATGATTGGAAGAAGGAGGAGTGGCTAGGTCGCAGGGAAGCATGGATAGGTTTAAGGAGGCCTTGGAAGGGTGTGAGCTGCATGATGTAGGGTTTATTGGGGATCCGTACACATGGCGTAACCACAGCCAAACAGAGGAGAACTATATAAGGGAGAGATTGGACAGAGTGGTGGCGTCGCAAGAATGGTGCGATCATTTCCCAGGATACAAGGTGGTGAACGGCGACCCACGACATTCAGATCACAGGCCGCTGATTATTGAGCTAGAAGTAGGGAAGGGGGAAGTAGATAGACCAAGGGGACAAAAGGAGTTCAAATTTGAAGCAAGGTGGATGGAGGAAGAGGCGTGTGGGGGTATTGTGGAGAATGCATGGAAGACAAGTAGCGATGTACATGGCCGGGGAGTGGCGGACAGTCTCAAGGAGGTAGCGAAGGACTTGACGGACTGGAGTAAGAACATCCTCGGGGATTTGGAGAAACGTATCGCAAGAACCAAGAAAGAACTAGAACGGTGACGACGAAAACGCATATCAGAGGAGCAAGTTCAGAAAGAAAGTATGTTGCGTTTCAAGTTGGAAAAATTAGAGCAGCAAAAGGACACTTATTGGCGACAGCGAGCTCATGTGCATTGGTTAAGGGAGGGAGACAAGAATACAAAATTCTTCCATGCGTATGCCTTGAAGAGGAAAAGGAGAAACAAGATCAAGAGATTGAGGAAGGAAGGAGGAGAGATTGTGGAGGGGGAGGGGGAGATGACGACGGTGGTCACGCAATATTACCATAATTAGTTTTCTTCTTGTGCAGGTGGTCGCATTAATGAGCTGCTGGAGAAAGTTCCACATCGGGTCACATCGGAGATGAACTCACAACTGATGAGACCGTTCACATCTGAGGAGGTCAGGGAGGCATTGAATAGCATCGGAGACCTCAAGGCCCCTGGCCCAGATGGCATGCCAGCAGCGTTCTATAAGAGATATTGGAGTACTATTGGAGAGAAAGTCACGGAGGAGGTGCTGAGAGTGCTGAATGGTGCCCCAATGCCACCAGAGTGGAATGATACGATAGTGGTTCTCATCCCTAAAGAAAAAATCCAGAGAATATGAAAGAACTGAGACCAATTAGCCTTTGCAACGTCCTGTATAAGCTCATATCAAAGGTCCTAGCTAACCGGCTGAAGCATATCTTACCAGAGATCATTGCCCCCAATCAAAGTGCGTTTGTGTCGGGAAGGCTCATCACGGACAATATCTTGCTAGCCTTTGAGGTGAACCATTTTATGCAAAGGAAGAGGAGTGGGGAGGAAGGGGTTGCAGCCCTCAAACTAGACATGAGCAAGGCTTATGATCGAGTCGAGTGGAGCTTCTTGGAGGCGATGATGCGGAAAATGGGATTCGCAAAGAATTGGACGTAGCTGGTTATGAAATGCTGTAGGACTGTGAGATACCGATTCATGGTCAATGGAACCCTTACAGAGGAGGTAATCCCAGAGAGAGGGTTGAGGCAAGGGGATCCCATATCTCCCTATCTGTTTTTGGTCTGTGTTGAGGCCTTTTCGAGCTTGCTAAATCATGCTGAAAGTAATGGCACGATGGAAGGTGTTCGGATATGTGGTGGTGCACCGAGCTTTAATCATTTGTTGTTTGCGGATGATTCGTTGATTCTTCTCAAAGTTACGCAACAGAGTCCACAACATCTGCAATATATACTAAACTTATATGAGGATTGCTCGGGTCAGACCATTAATAATAGACAAGTCATCGATCACCTTTAGCAGAAACACGAGGAGGATAGCAAAACAGGAGATGATGAACACACTGGGTATATCTCGAGAAGGGGAGTATTTAACAAAAAACTACCACATTTCGCGAAACCGTGTCTATAAACTACCACTTTACAAATTTGTGCCGAAAACTACCACTTTTTGACTAATCTTTGACTAAAAACTACCATGTCGGGAAAGCGCCCGATCCCTGTCTTCTAAACGCTTTTCTGACAGGATGAGCCCACCTGTCAGCATTAATCTTCTTCCTCCTCCTCCTCTCCCTCTCTCTGGCATTTCCTCAAACACATCTTGTGCACTCCGCGCTCTTCGCCATGGCGACGCCCCGGCGAAGCACCTCTCTGACGCTGGTCGGGACTGGAGACGGCGGCGCACCACGCCGGCTGGAGCCGCCTCGGTCGTGTTGGCGTGCCGCGGCCTTGCGTGCGTGCGCAGCAGCCGGCGCCACCGTGTGCTGGACGTCGTCGCCGTGAGCGTGCGTGCAGCCGCCGCCGCTTGCTGGCCGGCTGGAGCCGCCTCGGCCGTGCTGGCGTGCCGCGGCCTTGCGTGCGCAGCAGCCCCCGCCGCCGCGTGCTGGCCGCCGTCGCCGCGAGCGTGCGTGCAGCGCCGCCGCTTGCTGGCCGGCTGGCTGGCTTGCGTGCGTGCTGGCTGGCCACTGCTCACCACTCACGGCTGCCTCCGCCACGAGCGGCCATGGCTGGCCACAGCAACGGCTTGGCCGCTGCCATGGCCGGCCACAGCCACGACGCGTTACAGGACTGGATTGCTTTTTTGAAAAAAAGCTAGGGACCCGATTGCTTTTTTAGCCCACTTACGTGTGGGCCCAACTAGTCATAAACACGTTTAAAAGAGCCAAATCGGGCTCTTTTCAGACTTGGTAGTTTTTAGTCAAGAATTAGTAAGAAAATGGTAGTTTTTCGCATAAATTTGTAAAGTGGTAGTTTGTAGGCACGGTTCCATGAATTGTGGTAGTTTTTTGTTAAATACTCCGAGAAGGGCGAGCTGACAGATATCTGGGGCTCGCACTGCATGTAGGCAGATCAAAAACGCGCACATTTGCGTATATCAAGGACAAGATTTGGAGACTGGTCCAAGGGTGGAAGGAACGGGTGCAATCCAAGATGGGAAAGGAAATTTTGGTGAAAGCATGTGCATAAGCGATCCCTATCTTTGCCATGACGTGCTTTGACCTCATCAAAGGGTTTTGTGAACAGCTGATGCGATGATAAGTAGGTTCTGGTGGGCTCAACAACAGAACGAAGCTAAGGTACGCTGGCTAGGATGGGAGAAATTAACCCGAGCTAAACAAGACGGAGGTCTAGGTTACAAGGACTTACATCTCTTTAATCTGTCCATGCTCGCCAAGCAAGGATGGCGCTTGCTAACAGATCCTGACACACTATGTGCGAGGGTGCTGAAGGCTCGATATTTCCCGGAGGTCGATGTGCTGCATGCTGAACCAAAGCGGGGAATATCTTACACATGGCGTAGCATTCTTCGAGGCATCACAATACTGAAAGAAGGCCTCATCAAGAGAATTGGTAATGGGGAGGAGACAAATATCTGGATAGATCCATGGCTGCCAAGAAATGGGTGTACTAGACCCACCACACCAAAAGGACAAACCATTCTTCAGAAAGTCTCCGAACTGATCAATCCGGTTACGGGAAGCTGGGATGAAGAACTGGTGCTGGATACTTTCTGGCCAATTGATGCAACTGTGGTGCTGGCTATACCTCTGTTTGAAGGCTTTGAGGATCAGTGGGCTTGGCACTATGAAAGCAAGGGTCTGTTCTCAGTTAAGTCAGCGTATCATATGCAATGTGAAATAGCGCAGAATAAAGCAAAGAAGCAAGTTGGGGAGTGCAGCGAGCCGGCCAGTAAATTTGACTGGTTGGCGATCTGGAAGAGTCACTGTCCAGGCAAGGTAAAACAATTTCTCTGGAGACTAGCACACAATAGCCTCCCTCATCGCTGGAGCATTGAAAGAAGGGGTATGGAGAACTGAGACCTTGTGTCCAATGTGCTCTCGCCAGAATGAGGATGGAGCCCATCTGTTCCTTAAATGTAAAGCTGTCAAAGCACTATGGCAAGAAATGCAGATGAGTGAAGACAGAGGACGTCTATTACTGTGTGAGGGTCCCAAAGATTTGATATAAAAAATTCTCCAAATGCCGGGTGACAAGAGTTTAAAGTGTGTAATGATGCTCTGGACGTGGTGGGATACGAGAAATAAGAAGAATGCCGGAGAGCCCCAACGAAACCAAATTTCGGTTGCCAAAAGGGTGCACGCCCTAGTCGAAAACTGGCAAAGGTATGCTCTGAAGGGTAAATCAAGTAGCCAAGAGCAGAGTGATAGAAGAGCAGCGCTGAACCAGGACATTCTCCAGATCAACGTGGATGGAAGTATGAAGGAAAATCCTACCCATGGTGGATGGGGTTTCATAATCAGAGACCATGCCGGCCGTCCAGTTGGTGCTGGCGCTGGACATATGCAATATGTCAGCGACCCCCTCTATGCTGAAGCTACAGCGTGCCTCCAAAGCTTGTATGCAGCTCAAGGCTGGGGAATGTCAAGAGTACATGTGCTGTCAGATTCCAAGACCCTAGTACAAGCGGCTACCTCCAATGATCATGATCTGTCAACAAACGGGAATCTTTTTAAGGAAATTAGATGTTTTGCAAGTTTAAATTTCACCCATGAGGGATTCTCTTACTGCCCCAGAGCGTGTAATAAGGTTGCTGACGCTTTAGCAGCGTTTGGTGCAGACTCAGGGCTTGTATCCCCAGCTATGTGGCCGGAACAAGCTCCTGATTTCGTGTATGGTCTTGTAGCCAGCCACATTGCTGAGCTGTTTGGGTAATGGAAAACATAGGTTTCCGTCTCAAAAAAAAGGTATAGGACCAACTGACTTATTTATTTTGCATATGCCCATCTGGATATTTTGGGCCTAGCTCCCCACCCCCGCTCCTCATCTCAAGAAGCTGTGCGTACTTGCAAAATCATAACAGCTCTGCACCTTCCTCACCCATAGGTCCTGTACGGCACAAGATTTTGATTCTACCAAGTGATTATCTAATTGTATCAAGGAAGAAATTATGTGTAAATTTGTTTGGTAGCATAGAGTTTACTACCAAACCCATGGGATAAGTTATTAAAAAACATTTTTAAGTTATTCAAAGAAATAACCATGGGACCATAGAAGGAGCTAGGCTCAACGAAAATTTGAGATCAATGCAAATTTAATTTAATTGAAGTTTTGTTAGTTTTTCTTTTTCTTGCAGCTCCACGGATAATTGTATATTGTTAGATACCCGTAAAAAATTTGTATTCTTTATCCTGACATGCACACATCTATTATATTGTTACTCACTTCATTCTATTGAATAAGGCATGTATGCTTTCCCAAATTCAGTTTTGACTGTAAATCACATCAATGATATATATTTTTGTGAATTCATCAAATATGAATTCAACGACATGACTTCTATCAAATATAAAAAACATTTTATTGGTCTATTTTTTACATCAAAGTTGATTTTTGAGGTATGCACGCATTTTAGTATTCGAAGTGGAGACACACACCGATTTGTTTCCAAATGAACTGAATTAGTACACTATAATTACAAGCAGGAGTAATCCCTTTTTGCCTTGCTCACTTGTCTTGAAAGCTGCATACATGTTTTTTTTTAATTCATATGTGTGTCAGTGGTGTCTTTTCAGCATGATCTGTAACTTTTTCAGCCAGTGACAGAAATGTCCCGGGCGAAAAATTACAGAAAACTCCAAGGTGGGTGTGCGAATCCTGTACATTGGGCACAGATCCAACGGACCACACCTTCCTGGATCACGGTATCATATGAATGTCAGTATCACTGGATATGCACTCAGGCCAACAGCCAGCCCGAAACTGCTTTTTTCTTCACGGCTGTTCAATGTGCATTTACTTAAACCCTACGCTCACGCCCCCATTTGCAAGTGTATTTATTTTCCCTGCATTCGGCTATTCATTCATTTCGAAAACATTGCGTCCAACCAGCGCTCCAGAACCTCTGGTGAAGTTCGAGCCAATGAATTCATGTAAACTGCAGCTAAAAACTGAATTTATGCTTCAGCGTGATCATACAAGTTGCCAAAGAATTTGTACATCAGCAACTTTCACTATTGTGCACTACAGGCTACAGCACTCTCTGGGTTTCACATCTCCATGGCGTCCCGAGCCATGTCCTGCAGGTCCTCCTCCGTCAACAGCGTCTTCTTCCCGCCGCTCCCAGCCTTGTTGTATGGCTGCGCCATCCTCCGGAGGAACTGTCATAGAACAAAACACAACTTTATTTATTTTTTGAACAAAACAGATGGCTAGTTGAACAGAAGTTTGAAAATACTCTAGAAAAACACGACAAATTCAAACGAAATTCATGAAAGCAGACATGGAAAAGAATGACTATGCTGACAGGTGGCTGCGATTATAACAAGTTGCATCGCAAGCAGTTGGAAGCATGGATACTGTGCGTGTTTAGCCATTGCTGCTTTAGTGGAAGATGGCAGCATTGCCTCATCCGCAACCAAGATGGCTTGCTCTTTTAAAAGCATCCATGTTGCAATGTCCCAAAGCAGTTGCTAATTGAGTAGAGCGATGTAAGGGAACATACCTCACGGGCTGTATGGAGAGCCATATCGGTGCTCAGGTTCAGGTGCGCATCGTGCAAGTGTGACAGTATCCATCCTGGCAGTTTGGACCGTTTATCATGCCGACTGTATCTGCGAGTCACAAATGGCATGACACTTAGCAAGCAGTAGTAGTATGATCAATAATGCAGGGAAATAGGTAGAGCAAGGTTTGTTGTGCGTGGCAGAACTGATATGGGATGAAATGATGAACTTAAAAGACCTCAGGCCCAGAAATACATATAACAGGTCCGCAACATATATTGATGTTTGATGAGCAGTATATGTTTGATATATGGTGTACCCAAGCCCAGAGCACCTGAGTATCAAATAAAGCAATGACTATAACTAGTTATATTTGCCACAACCATTGACTAAAAGTACACTATTTAGCAGCAAAGCCCAATTTTATGCAGCATATATACATAACTCCCAAGGGAATTTCATTAAATCAGATTAAACTAAGCAGCTTCTTGCTAGTAGTAGTTGACCACCAGTCCATCACATGTCAATGCAACAAACTTTGAACTTGTTACTTAAGAAATAAGCAGATCAAAAATTGCTTGGCCAATCTAAAGGGCACAAGATTTGAGTTTCCTTCTAAGCTCGCTCCGACTCTCGCGTCAAGGCAGTATCAAGTAGACAAGTACCTCTTGTCAGCAAATATCATCATTCCATAATCTGCCTTAGAACGAATCACACGGCCAACACATTGAGCAGCTTGCCTCTGACAATAAAAAAAAAATTCAAAATGTAGAGAAAACTTGGTTAGGAGATCTTGACAGTATATAGAAAACAGTAGGCTTTACTCCCTTACAACCAAAGAAGGATTAGTACCAATGCGTCAAATGTCAGAAAGTCACCCTCCTTTATCTGAAAAGTTTCTCTTAGGTACTCCAACCTAGCACGCAATATCCTGCTCGTAGACATGGGACATATATATAACACGGCTGTTAGAAGGTAACCCTTACAAGCGAGAAACATTGGGACATAAATATATCATTCAATCGACACAGCATTATTATTCTGAGCATGCATATGATGAACCAAAAGTAGTGTTATCTTATAGACCAAGACCGAGGGGTGCACAAAATTAAATCCAAATGTATAAAAGCAAAGTTGGTCCTCACTTGCTGAGTGTGTACTGGAAGGGAACACCAAACATGATCACAAGTCTGCCATAGTGTCGATCAAAATCAATACCTTCAGCAACTTTGCCCCTGAAAAGATCATAATGTTAGCAAGAGTGACTCGTTATTATGATAATTTATTATTATACTCCCTCCGTCCCAAAATAAGTGTCTCAACTTTATACTAGCTTTAGTACAAAATTGTACTAAGCTTGAGACACTTATTTTGGGACAGAGGGAGTATGTGTGTATGTACATCTTATATCTCATAGTGTTAACTGAGTAATGCTTAATTGCTTATTATAACCTCCTGATCGCAAGAAAATGAGCTAATAATGAAATCATTCTTTTTTGACAATTCAAGTAAGTCTCTTTGATTTACAGGGTTCATAAATCACAGGTAAAGAAAAAAAGCAGGATTACAATGGCATGCCACTTGAATCCTTAGGTTTGAACCAAATTTGTTTGGTTGCGCCGCAGGAAAACAAATGATTATTTCAGAAATTTCCTACAAAATGTAATGTAGTGGAGTCCTTTGGAAAAGTCCGCATTTAGATACAATCCTACGAAACGAACAAACATCATAGAAAAATTCCAAAAATTCCACTTCACCAAAATTCCTATAAAACCCTTTGAAGCAATGAGGCCCAATGAAAACAATTTTGCATGCAAACTTACAGTGCTACAAGAGTCCTTCGTATTTACACATGCACATACATGTTGGTTGCTGTTTGATTGACTGAATGTAATAGTTTGCTTGATCTGGGATTCAGCAGTTGACTTGGTAACAAACTGGAAGTGTTGACATGCATCTTCATGAGTTACCACCCCTACTAACTAGTTCATTCAATTGTTTTGGTCGATACATGAGTGCATCTTACTCTCCTTCTAATATTCCCTGGGCAGTTTTTAATAAGTTGGATATAGAAAACACTACTGATTAAAATGTCACAATAAATCACCACCAATGTAGTGATAACTAGTTTGATCGGGGTCAAAAGTCAAAACAAAAATGCTGTGAAAGTTTCAAGCATTCCTATCATCGGTTCAGCTGCAGACTGATAGTGAATTTTGAAGGGTGGTCTCAGACTTGCAGTTAAAAGAACAAACCTGGCAACTGAGAAGAAGACAGCACCTCTTCCACAATCACATGCTTTTCTGTAATTGTCAAGGGCCAATGTTGTTTCAACAACATCTGGTGTTTCAATGAATACCAACTTGTGCTGCATGATGTCCTGCACAATAACATCATCAGATGGGCATTCTTTGGGGACTAATACATTTATACGTATCTTGGCAACATGAGGAAACTACAGAATCATACAAGAGGAAGAAGGAATGGATGCCGTCAAAAATCACAGCGTGTAGAAACTTAACGGAGCAAGATTTTAATAAAGTTTCATCTCTTCTATTAGAAGTTTAGAAGACACGTGAGTACATGACCACATTGCATACATGACGAACACGATTCTTATTCTTTGCTGAGACATTACACATTATCCGTATAGTGGCTACTTCCTATACAACTTCATATGCATGTTACTGATAGTAAGAACCATTGTTTTTAAGGCGGTAAGGCGACCTAAGGCGAGCACTACCCGCTCTAGCGCCTAGGCGACACCTAAGCGCCTAAGGCGGGCATATTTGTAAGGCGCTGCCAGGGCGCCTTGTCGCCTAAGCGTCCAAGGCAGGACGCCTTAAAAACAATGGTAAGAACAGAGATGGTCTCTACATGAGTAGTTGATACCCTGCAATGTCAACCCAGCTCAGTGGACCATTCACTGCTTAACGATATACAGGTGCCTGAATAACTTTGCACGTCATTACGAAAATATGATACTAGAACGCTTAGACAGTAAACACCATTCAGTTTAATACAGTATTCCAGAAGATCTAGTCTACTTGTCCAATTGAGATGGTCAATTTACAAAGTCGCATTACAATCTGAAGTCTAAATTCTAGACATCTCCACATCAGAATAATACCTGTAAAATACCCATTTCATTCCAGCTGTTGACAATGCCATCCATATAGCTGTAACTGACAAAGAAACAGACGATGCCATCAGGAACAGAAGAAGCCATTTCTAGCAAGAGGCGGCCATAATTCCTCACAACACCAGGATCACTGCGCATGTCGAACTTTGTACTCACAGGTAGCTGATCACTGAAAATGAACGAATGGTAAACGTTACACAATAGGCTTCATAGCATAAATGGTAAAACAAGAACTTTGAGAGACAACTAAACCGGTTCCATATTCTACTAGCATAAGGAACATATAATAAGTGTGTTTCCATATATACAAAACTGAAATATGAAGCACAAATGGATCCAGATCATACCTTCCTCGTGTCAACACCATGGGACATATACAATCCCTTGTTAGGGACATTGTGAAGCTCCTGCTTATAACAGGATTAAAATTCAAAAGTCGAGGGTACAGATCAATTGGGCTGAGAGTTCCCGAAGTGATGACCACAGTTTGGAAACGATCGAAAACAGGCTGTATTGCGAGTGAAGCGTCATGGCAACTAAGCTGCAACACACACAACCACATTAGCGCATCGACACTGCAGCTTGTAACAATTGCACCACAATCTTATAGAGTAGGCTGGATACCTGAATCACGGGATCACGAACTTCAGGCATTCTATCATCATAGGGTTCTATTATTATAGAAAAACCCCGCGAATAAGTTCCAATCAATGTGGCAAAGTCACAAATGGTCTGGATGTGCATGAATTCATCCGTGTCGGTTATCTCCAATGTAAGCAATAGTGAATGTAAGCGGTCATAACAAAACCTCAGCATTCTCTGGTCAATTCCAGCCTGGGAATGGATTGAAGCAACAAAGGAAACAGGCATTTCATTTTCAACATTCTCTGTTTCAAGCCGTCCATCTAAGAATTTCACAAGTCTCTTCAAGACAGCAAGAAAATGTTCAGCCTTCCTGATATTTCCAGGTACAGCCTCCTTCAAAATGTCATCAGGCAAGGATGGATTTGCAAGCCAGGCATCGGATACTTCATCACAAGAAACACATTATTATAAACTGTCCCGGTAAGGCCACATAATCAACATTGCAAATCAGATAGTGAGGAACAAAGATACTCACTTGGCAGATTTCCCCTCTGTGCCAATCCATCCACCAGTCTATTGTATTCAGCACGAAGCCTATTGGCATCGGTGGCCTTGAACCTTCCTACCAAATAAATCAGTTAGTGAGCAACCTTTACCTATCCATCTACAATTTTGATGATTTTAAAGAAAACACCCACAATCCTGAAAAGAGCAAGTATTTACTTCTTCGATGCTCAGTACCTATCGATCTCTTGCGAGATGCGCCGCAGGTTTCGCTCGGCACCTTCCAGTGTCTGCTTGCGGACGCTGACGCTCAGCGCCTCAATGCAGACATTATCGATGTTGTGCGCTTCATCAAACACAACCACGCATTCCTTCTGCATCTCCCGGGACACAATGCTGGCCACCTTGGGGTCAAGCAGGTACTGGTAGCTGTAGACCACCACATTGGCGTATTTTACCATCTGCCTGGCGAGGAAGTAGGGGCATATCCGGCGCTCACGGCCGAGCGAACGGAGGTCGGCAAGAGTGTAGACCCCAGGGGGCATGAAAGAGGCGAGGTCGCCGGCGGCCGCGGCCCGGTCGAATGACTCGAAGAATTCGCAGAGAGGGGTGGACTCCGGGTCGGAGGCGGCCTTGTCGCGGACCCAGGACGCGGTGAGGCGGCGGCAGGCTGTGTCGACGGAATCGCGGGCGGCGGAGGCGGAGGCCTGGGGGTGGACGCAGAGGTTCTTGCGGGAGGAGAGACCGAGCGCGAGGAGGGAGCGCGAGGCGGCGGGCGGGAGGTGGGAGAAGAGGAGGCGGAGCTCGGCTAGGGTCTTCTCCATCTCGTGGACGGTGCGGGTGCAGTAGAGGAGCCGGAGCGGGCGGGAGGGGTTGGCGAGGGAGTAGGAGGTGATGAGGGAGATGAGAGCCGCCGTCTTGCCGGTGCCCGTCGGCATCTCCAGCAGCGCGTGGCCGCGCGCGTCCAGGGCTCGCTTGAGCTCGCCCATGTACGCGTGCTGCTCCGGGTAGATCGCCGCGTACGGGAAGTGCACCGTCAGGCCTTCAAGATCGAACTTCATGGTGACGGCTAGGAGGGTGGAAGCCGCGGGATTGGGAGTCGCCGGAGCCGCCGCCGCCGCCGCTGCCGCCGGGAGTAAAGCTCGGGAGGTGTTCGGTGGAATTCCGCAGGGCGGAGGAGGGGGCTGACTCGACCTAAGTAGGCCTGCGGGCGCGTCTGGACTCTGGACTGGCCCATATGATTTATTAACTTGTGCCAATGTTCAAAGGTACAAAAGTAAGATTACCCGGGTTGCCTAATCACACATGGCGGCCAACCCCTAACTTCAAACTATGCTTCGCTAGATTGTGAGCCTCGATATTCGAGCTCCTAAACTCATGCACACAATTACAAGAAATAAACGATGAACTGTGTTCTATGATTTCATGCAAAATAGCTCCGTATGTAGCCGGCGTTTACTTTTGATGTCATCCACCACAACTTTGCAATCCGATGCAACGTGAGCCCTGCGAAAGTTGAGATCTTCAGCAAGCGCCAAGGCCTCCCGGATCGCCATTGCTTCCAGCGTCGATGGGTCTTTGATCCCTCTAGTAACAAGAGCCGAAGCACCCTGAAAGGAGCCCGCTTGGTCATGACATATTGCAGCAGCCACTCCCCATCCCTGGTTGGCTCTGACCGCCGCATCTATGTTGATTTTGGCATGTTGGTCCGGAGGTGCTATCCAGCTTCGTGATCTTGCTGGTGGCTGTGTTACACAACTACTTCCCACACCGGCGATAACTTGTAAATCTGCTATATAGGCTTGTATGAATTGATCAGTACCCTGAGGGCTTTGAAACACACCCTCATAGATCGCCTTGCGACGGGATTTCCATGTCGCCCAGAGTGTCACCACCAGCCCGAGAAAATGCTCCTGTGATAGGCTGTCATGCAACTCCATGAGCCAATTTTTTGCATTTGGGTTCATATTCAAACTTAACTGTTGTACCACCTCCTCTTCTGATAGCGCCCAGATGCATCGTGACATAGTGCATTCTAGTAGAGCATGCCTCCATGAGTCCTCCCTTCCGCACAAGGAGCAAAGCTGTGAATCCGACATGTGCCGATGGTGTAGGAGATCCGCCGTTGGCATGGAATGCCTCGCCGGCCGCCAAAGAAAGACCCTGAGCTTCGAAGGGACCCTGATGTTCCACAGTATTGCCGAATCCCCGCGATCTGAATTCAATGTTGATCCCCCAGGGTTGTGTTCTAGCCAGTTTCCTCAGTCCTCCTTTTTGGACATGATCATCCTGTAAGCAGAGCTCACTGAAAATCTACCGTTCCTCTCGGCTGACCAAGCCCAAAAATCTTCAACAGCCCTAGTGCATATAGGGATGGATAGAATAGAATCAACATCGAAAGGTACAAAGGTAGTACGAATGAGCTCCTCCTTCCACGATGTTGTGGTCGTGTCTATAAGATCAGATACTAAGTACGGCGGGTTGGGTGTAAGCGAAGTTATCGGTCTCAAGGGTCCAGCCCGCTGTAGCCAATCGTCTCTCCAAATATCTGTCGTATGCCCATTGCCAATACGCCTCACAAGGCCTTGCTTTAATACATCTCGTCCATCTAGAACAGCCCTCCAAATTTGTGATGGGTGGTTGCCTACTTCTGCCTCGAGGAAATCTGTATTTGGAAAATATGCCGCTTTTAAAATTCTTGCACTGAGAGAATTCGGTTCATTCAACAACCTCCAAGCTTGTCGAGCCAGCAAAGCAAGATTAAAGATCTCCATGTCCCTAAAACCCATACCACCAAGATATTTAGGTTTTGTCATAACATCCCACGATACCCAAGCTGGCTTCCTTTTCCCTTGCTTACTCCCCCACCAAAACTGACGGATAATGGAAGCAATGTTTTCACATAGTCCTCTTGGTAATCGAAAGCACGCCATTGAGTAAACTGGGATGGCTTGCACCACTGATTTGATGAGCACTTCTTTTCCTCCCACTGAAAGGAGTTTTTCCATCCACCCTCTCACCTTGTCCCAAATTCTGTCCCTCAAGTATTTGAAGGTACCCATTTTAGATTGACCAACCTCCGTAGGCATCCCCAACTACCTTTCACTCAATGACTCATTTGTCACATTCAAAATCTGCTTGAGCTCATCCTTCACTGTTTGAGGGCATTTTTTACTAAAAAATATTGAAGATTTGTCATTGTTTATCCTCTAACCTGAAGCATTACAATATGTCTCCAATAATTCCGAAACCCTAGCAGCCCCCTCCGCACTTGATTTGAAAAGCAACAGGCTATCATCGGCAAAAAGGAGGTGGTTAACATCCGGAGCTGTCGGAGCCACCTTGATCCCTTCCAAACTAGACGACTGAGAGCTGGATATTAAAAGGCACGAAAGGCCCTCTGCTGCAATCAAGAAAAGGTACGGGGAGATTGGGTCCCCCTGTCGAATGCCCCTGGTAGGATTAAACTGTTCTAGCTTTTCACATTAAAAAGAACAGAGAAAGAAACAGATTGTACCATGTCCATCACTATGTCAATCCAGGAGTGTGCAAACCCCAATTTCTCCATCATAGCTCGAAGGTATGGCCACTCCAGTCTATCATAGGCTTTCATCATGTCTAACTTCAAAGCACAAAAACTGTTAGATTTAGCTTTGCTTCTTTTCATAAAGTGCAGGCACTCATACGCACATATGATATTATCTGTGATCAATCTGCCTGGGACAAACGCTGATTGTTCCTGAGATATGATGTCTGGGAGGATGACTTTGAGCCTATTTGCAACTACTTCGGAAGCAATTTTATATATTACATTGCATAGGCTTATAGGCCGAAACTGGGAGAGTAGTGTCGGATTTAGTACCTTCGGGATAAGAACCAGTACCGTGTCATTGACACATGCAACACTTTCCTCTCCTTTGATGATTCTCGGGACTGCCCTAGTAACTTCATCCCCACATATGTCCCAATGTCGTTGATAAAAATGGGCTGGGAACCCGTCCGGCCCCGGTGCCTTCATCAGAAACATTTGAAAGAGGGCTGTTTTAACTTCTTCATTTGTGTATGGTGCAAGAAGATGGGCATTCATATGATCTGTGACCTTCGTCGGGACACTTGCTAAAACAGCCTCTACTCCAGATACAACTTCTGTTGTGTATAGGTGACGGTGTCCTGGACTAGGGGGTACTCAACGCGTCGTCTCCCGATCAGTTGGATTGGGCCGAGGACCCCCATGGCCGTATACTCATGGGCCAGTCCGGACAGCTGCCGCATACAAGGAAGAATCAACAAGACTTGATGATCAAGACAAGGACTCCTCCCCCACCGGCGTATTCAGCTAGGACTCTTGTTATCCTAGGCCTCTGGTGCATTATATAAACCGGGGCCAGGCTAGTCGATAGATATATACAACAACAATCATACCATAGGCTAGCTTCTAGGGTTTAGCCTCCTTGATCTCGTGGTAGATCTACTCTTGTAATACCCACATCATCAATATCAATCAAGCAGGACGTAGGGTTTTACCTCCATCAAGAGGGCCCGAACCTGGGTAAAACATCGTGTCCCTTGTCTCCTGTTACCATTGATCCTAAGACGCACTGCTTGGGACCCCCTACCCGAGATCCGCCGGTTTTGACATCGACATTGGTGCTTTCATTGAGAGTTCCGCTGTGTGATCGGCGAAAGGATCAATGGCTCGACTGCAGGTCAACTGCGACGTCGGCTTCTTCGTCACCAGCTCGACTGGTCACCTTGGTTCAACCGAGGACTGCGCCCTACCTCCGATCGTCATATTCGGATGAAGGCCTTCATCAACACCAACTCCGATCTCTATAAAAATCATGGAGGAGTCATCCATGGAGCTCGGGAGCTCATCGTCAACATTGCCCTCAGGCGACCGTGCTGTTTTTCTGGACGACAAACTTGTGTCCGCTGCCACCGCCTCCTCGAGTGTCGCCTAAACGATTACTTCGGTGGAATTATGCGGAATTAAGTCTACAACAACCCTGCAAAAATTTCGTCGAGTTCCGATGGAGGAATCTCTGGCAATCTCCGATATACCGGAGCCCTGTTGAATCTGGACGAGAATCCGGACGAGTTTAGGGCGTGGTATCCAGCATCTAGCTCAGATGTCCTTTGGAAGATCCAACCGTTGATTTGCTGCGGAATTACCATATCTACCACCTGCCAAAAATTCAGCTCGATCCGACCGTCCAAACTCCGGGAAACTTCCGATTAGTGCGTCACTTTTTGGATCTACTTTCTGCGCGAGAACGAATCCGACCCAAATTCATCTTCTTTATGAACGGGATCTCGGACATCCTTTTTGAAGGAAGTTTTCATATGGGGTGTTGTGTTTTATTCTCAAACACATCCCAGTAATATTAAAAGTATTCTTGCAATACGAACTTCACCGTCGCGTCGGTGTCAAACCAGCCCTACAACATCACTCCACGGCCGAGCTCAATTTCTTCGGATCATCATCTTGGCCAGCCAAACAATAGTTCGGCATCGCGAAGGATAAATCATCACCAACATCGCCGCCCCACGGATTACACGGAGAGGGCACACTTGCATCGCCGCACGGTCACTTCATCAAGCCGGCATCGACCACGTCACGACCTGCATCGGTAGGGCCGCACTGTTGCTTTTTCAAGCTGGTGTCCATCATGCCGACCTACTTCGACTCATCGGCTGACACCAAGGCTTCATCACGTTAGCTGGACCGGGGGCTTCAACATCTCTTCATCAACCTACTCAGGAGACTTCGGCGTCGCTGGCCGACAAGCTCCGTCACGTTAGCTGGACCGAGGGCTTTGCCTCGGCGAGCCAACCTTTGCCAGCATCGCCATGCCGTTGCTTTATCGCCCATCAGGCGATAGGTGTGCGGATCGA
Organism: Triticum timopheevii; assembly: GCA_963921465.1. Classification (NCBI taxonomy): domain Eukaryota; kingdom Viridiplantae; phylum Streptophyta; class Magnoliopsida; order Poales; family Poaceae; genus Triticum; species Triticum timopheevii. The sequence goes on from OY997271.1 coordinate 106,988,657, forward strand.
GTCCCAATTTTGGGAATCACCTTTCTTCGGATTGCTACAACAAATAAGCCAGGTGCTATTAATCCTAGTATTTTTTGCTTGTTAGGGTTCATTTTTCCCAATGAATTATTACTCTGGTTTGTCCGTCATATGTACGCAGGTCTATCAAATGGTGGCCGCATTAACGACGGTCGCATGGTGGTTCGGTCAGTTTCCGTACATAGTCCGGCGAACGCCGCATCCGGAACTCGAACCTACCTGTGAATTCAGGCCTTGCCATGCCTTTACCGCATCACACCGCCACCCTGCACCGACATTGACTTCGGCGCCAGGCCATATTTCTTTTATTACTCACTCTGCATAAATTATTTGTTATACAACGATTTTTTTTATTACTATTATCTCCGGTTTGCACTATTTTTTGTGCACAGGAAAATGATCCAGCCGGACTATATCCTTTGGCGTCACCTCGGCTGGACGGGGGGCTTCGTCAACACTTCATTACCCCATGCCGGGGACTTCCGCATCACCCTGCCGTCCTGCATTGACCGTGCTATGTCACCACTTCGGAGTGCCGAGCTCTTTGCTCCGCCACCTCGGGACCGGCTCTGAGATGGAACCTTATCCCGCATCAAGCTCGGACCGCGTCATCAATACCGAACACATTAACCAGCTAGTTGTCTTCATGCTCAAAGTTTTAAATTTTTAACTTGTGTTCGGCTCGACCAAGCATTATACTTTTTTGGAAAAAAGTTGCTTGTAAAAATTTCCTTGTCCACACTTTGTTTGTGATGCGCAAATTCAAATACCCCGTTTACTTGGGGGCTTCCTTCATGAAGCTTTTTTCTTTTGCATATGGTTATACTTGTACGGCTTCGTTCCTTGTTCGTGTATTACGCCACAATATGCACCATATTGACTTAAGCGATTTGCAAGCTGGGTTGCCTGGCTCCTGTGCTTACCCATACGTTCCTGATTGTTCGGCTAGGGAGTAAAGGGAGCACCTCTGCGATTGTCACGATCGGGTCAACCGAGCCGGACCTCAGACTGGGTGAAGCCAAAAGCTAGCGCTCTTATTGTTTTCAATCATGGTCGGCACACAACGGAACTCATGAGTACAAAAAATCTATTGCACAAGTCTCATAATAACAATGAGCACCGAAGAAAGGTATCGGTGGGGGTACTATTTTCTTCGAAGATGCTTCTTACTCTTCGCAGTAATATAGCATAAGTTTCCTGAGCGCGCTTTGTCTGTTACAGCATTATGGCCTGATTGCCTGGTTATTGGAAACACCGTCGATATTCTCGACAGATGGAGTACATAACACTTTTCGGTCCTTGACCGGAGAGGGAGAAGCCGACGGTCGGTTAAGACGCGTTTAAAGTTCGGTTGAACATAGATATGATATAAGTACTCCGGTACATGCAATCATTCTTTTACCCAAGTTACTTGGGGGCTCTTAAATTTATATGAGCCGTTTTATGATAAGTGTTTTTCTTCTTAGTCATTGCAAAGTTTTTATTATTATTTATCACTCCTTTTTTCGACACAAGTGTGCGGTCACTAGCCGGGGAGCCTAATTTCTCTCTCAAAGCCGCTAGAGTTTAGTTTGCTAAACTGGCCTAGTAAGAAGTACTCCGCCTTCGGGATAGGAGGTTGAAGCCGTAGGCTGACCCGCTTGAAGTTTTGAGATAGGATGTGTCATGTTAAAGCACGACAGAAGCACCTTTTTTTTTCTAAAGTCCAATTTTCGAATTGGCACCGAACACTTGATCTAGTTTGGACATTAACCTTTTGAATAATTTTTTTGGCTTTTCGAGCCCATGGCACTTTTAAACTATTTGTGTGTTTTCAGCACAAGTCTCGCAGTGCAACGCTGGACACCTTTAGAGATTCGGCAAAAACATTCTCGGATAATGCTATATATGCATCGGTTTCGAATTGTGTCTTCGGTCAATAGTTGGGTTGCCCGGCTCCTGCGCTTGCCTCCTATGTTCCGCTTTGTTCGGCTAGGTGTGCAAAGGGAGAACCACTACGATTGTGCTTCCAACTCACATGGTTAAGCACCTCAGTGGAGAAAGCCGAAAACTGACTATCACAATAAGCGTAAACTGGTCGGCGATCCAATGACGGCGTTAAACGACGGGCCATTCATAACAATGGCCGACGTGTTCACGGCTTGACCTCGACTGTCGTCGAACACTACTGGGGGCTATTAACTGGCCTCCCAAACTAAATCCTCGATATTTTGCTCTTACATTGGAGCTGAGGTTTCATGATCATGCTTACCATGACAACCCAAAGAAAGGAACCGATAGCAGGACTATTTTCTTTGGAAGACATTTCTTCTGTTAAACAGTAATATAACATGTCTCTCCGCGTACCTTTGTTTATAAAACCGTATGGCCAGATTGCCTTATTTGTTGTAAATCTTTGCCCTCATAAAGGCTTTATAAAGTAGGACAAACACTCCTCGGCTATTGGCCGAGGAGGTGGAAGCCGATGGTCGGTCAACAAAGTTTTGTACAATGCGGATCTGAGCATTAATGACGTAAAGTACTTGGATACATAGAGTCATTACACATAATTTGCGATTTTACTATGGATATCGATCCTTAATTCGGCCTCCCGTGCCCGCATTAAGGCTCGGGGGCTACTGGGCTTCGGGCTTATTATTTACAAATATTAAAGGGGCATATCGATCCCCTGATCTGGTATTGCCACCCGACCAGTGTCTCGGGGGCTACTGCATTGCCTGTTCTATGCAGAAAATTTTAAGTGCAATACAGTTTCCGAGGAGATTTTGATCCTCAGGTTGGTCGGCCGCACCCAACCTGAGTCTCGAGGACTGAGCACGCCGCTTTTTGTGTCCCGAAGTATTCTGCCGAGCTAGGACTTGATCCTCAGACCAATTTTGCAAATCAACATGAATCTCAGCGGCTACGGGGATCAGCGGTCTTATGTCATCCTTCATGTGCATCTCGGGTTTTAGACCGATACCCACCTTGAGGGCTACTGGCACTAATAAAAAATATTGACAAAAATCGGCCCACATTCGGGGTGGTGCACCACCTCAGAAGCAGTCCGGCGTAAAGCTCGGGCGCTAGTGGCTGGCTCCATAGAGGGCACTTCCGGCATTAAGCTCGGCTAAACTCCTTCAAACTTCTTTGAACCAAGGTGATTTACGACACCTCGGATACAGTCCGGCGTTGGAGCTCGGATACATAGTCCGGCGTTGGAGCTCGGATACCGTCCGGCGTTGGAGCTCGGATACATAGTCCGGCGTTAGAGCTGGGAAGCAGTCCGACATTGGTGCTCGGCTGCAAAAGATACCTCGAATGCAGTCCGGCGTTGGAGCTCGGACGCAAGAGGACGTTGCCGCCCGGGAACAACCTCAACCCCGAGGCATGGCATAAAAATAACAAGGCATTGATAAAGGCCGTAAACTTAAAGGGGCTCCTCGGATACCCAACGTGTAAACTCGTCGAATGCATTTCGGCGATCCTCAAGATAGAAGATGAGAAGATTTGTTGAACCAGTTTTCAAGACCGGCAACCGAAGATGAAGAACAGTTCGGAAGAATCGAGGAGCGTCCCTAACTTGAAGACCGGTTCAGGGGGCTACTGACGGTGTCCTGGACTAGGGGGTATGAGGGAGTCCTCGATTAGGGGGTGTCCGGGGAGCCGGACTACCATCATCGGCCGAACTATCATCGGCCGGACTATCATCATCGACCGGACTCCAAGACTATGAAGATACAAGATTGAAGACTTCGTCCCGTGTCCGAAGGGGACTTTCCTTGGCGTGGAAGGCAATCTTGGCAATACGGATATGTAGATCTCCTACCAATGTAACCGACTCTATGTAACCCTAGCCCTCTCCAGTGTCTATATAAACCGGATGGCTTTAGTCCGTAGGACACAACAACAACAACCCTTACAATCATACCATAGGCTAGCTTCTAGAGTTTAGCCTCCTTGATCTCGTGGTAGATCCACTCTTGTAACATCCACAATATCAATATCAATCAAGCAGGACGTAGGGTTTTACCTCCATCAAGAGGGCCCGAACCTGGGTAAAACATCGTGTCCCTTGTCTCCTGTTACCATCCGCCTAGACGCATAGTTCGGGACCCCCTACCTGAGATCCGCCGGTTTTGACACCGACATTGGTGCTTTCATTGAGAGTTCCTCTGTGTCGTCACCGATAGGCTTGATGGCCTCTTCAATCGACAACGACGCAGTCCTGGGTGAGACTTTTCTCCCCGGACAGATCTTCGTATTCGGCGGTTTCGCACTGCGGGCCAACTCACTTGGCCATCTGGAGCAGATCGAAAGCTACGCCCCTGGCCGTCAGGTCTGGTTTGGAAGCCTAAACTTCACGGCCGATATCCGTGGGGACTTGATCTTCGATGGATCCGAGCCGCAGCCAAGTGCGCCGCACTGTCACGATGGGCACGACCTAACTCTGCCGCCGGACAGCGCCTTGGAGGCCGCACACGAATCCGCTCCGACCCATGGTCCGGAGCCGATCGCGCAGATCGAGGACGGGTGGCTGGACACCGCCTCGGGAGCTGCAACTTTCACGGCGATGGAGACGAACACTGACCTTGTCCCCTATAAAGCTCATGACTCCGAGGTGCCGGACTCCCTTCCAGACTCCAAACCTCCTGCGCCCCTGCCGATCGAATCCGATTGGGCGCCGATCATGGAATTCACCGCTGCGGACATCTTTCAGCACTCACCCTTCGGCGACATCTTAAATTCGCTGAAGCATCTCTCGCTATCCGGAGAGCCCTGGCCGGACTACGGCCAGGATGGTTGGGATGTGGACGACAAAGAAATTCAAAACCCACCCACCACACACTTCGTAGCCACTGTCGACGATCTAACCGACGTGCTAAACTACGACTCTGAAGACATCGACGGTATGGACGACGATGCTGGAGACAATCAAGAACCAGCGCCTACAGGGCACTGGAAGGCCACCTCGTCACATGACATATATATGGTGGACACCCCAAAAGGAAGCAATAACGAGGAACAACGGGACGCGGCAGAGGATAATCCCGCCGATAAACAACCAAAACGGCGACGTAGACGCCGCCCTAAGTTCCGCCTCGATCAAAGCAGCATTCCTAACGACCCAACAATAGAGCAGGGCAAACCAGTAGACGACGAACATGCAACCAAGCAACCGTCCGAACAGGACGAACCGGATAATCAACCCCTTCCCGGAGCAATCAACAGTCCGGACACACCACCGGAGCATAAGAACCTTCACAAAAGACTCGTCGCCACTGCAAGAAGTTTGAAGAAGGAAAAACGGAAGCTCAAAACAGCGGAAGACATACTCAGAATGAAGTGGAGCAAAGTACTCAAGACCACAGACAAGTATGGCAATGGCCATCAAACAAAGAGCTACCCGAAGCGCAAGCTGCTGCCAGAATTTAACGAGGAAGCCATAGAGCCCTCACAATCAAAAAATAAAGAGGCCGCCTGGCCGGATAGACGGCCAGATGACAGGCCGAAAGCGATAAGCGGCGCCGCACACAAGCCGACTTATGGTCCTGGGAAGATAGACGGCCCAACTAGGTCCATCTACGGGCCAAAAAAGAGGGCCCCAGGAAGTAACACAACACGACGAGTGTTCGAGGACAGCGGCACACCCAAATACAGGGGCGCTGCACACCCGCTATGTTTCACCGATGAGGTGCTGGATTATGAATTTCTAGCAGGGTTCAAACCCATAAACATAGAGGCATACGACGGCACAACAGACCCCGGAGTCTGGATAGAAGATTACATACTGCACATACACATGGCTAGAGGAGATGATCTCCACGCCATAAAATATCTACCCCTCAAGCTCAAAGGGCCAGCTCGGCATTGGCTCAAAAGCCTCCCAGAAAACACTGTTGAAAGTTGGGAAAGAGCTTGAGGACGCGTTTAGAGCAAATTTTCAAGGGACTTATGTCCGCCCTCCGGATGCAGACGATCTAAGTCATATAACTCAACAGCCCGGAGAGTCAGCGCGCAAATTCTGGAACAGGTTCCTTACCAAAAAGAACCAAATAGTCGACTGTCCGGACGAGGAAGCCTTAGCAGCTTTTAAACACAACATCCGAGACGAATGGCTCGCCAGACACCTCGGCCAAGAAAAGCCAAGAACAATGGCCACGCTAACAAGCCTCATGACGCGCTTTTGCGCAGGAGAAGACATCTGGCTAGCAAGATGCAGCACCAGCGACCCGAGTACATCCGAGATCAGAGATGGAAACGGAAAAACACGGCGCAGGAAAGACCAGCGCCGGAGTAAAGAAAAAAGCCCAAAGAGGACGGCGGTCAACGCCGGATTCAAAAGCTCGCGGCCAAACAATAAAACACTGCCTCTTAAGGACAACAGTGACGAGCTATCCAACTTAAACAAAATTTTAGATCGGATATGTCAAATCCACAGTACCTCCGGAAGGCCTGCAAACCATACTAACCGAAATTGTTGGGTTTTTAAACAGTCCGGCAGACTCAACGCCGAACACAAGGGGCTCGATGCGCCAAGCGAGGATGATGACGAACCCCACCAGCAGAGCACCGGAGGTCAGAAGACTTTCCCACAAGAAGTCAAAATAGTAAACTCACTTCATGTGATAGTACGGAAATACAACACGGCACTCGCTAAGACAAGTGTCGCACGGTCCACCCCAGCGGAACACCGAGATTGGATGTCAAAACCAATCACTTTCGACCTTCTGGATTATTCCAGAAGTATCCGGAACGCAGGATGGACTGCTCTGATATTGGATCCCATAATAGACGGACTGCGATTTACGCAAGTTCTGATGGACGGCGGCAGTGACTTAAACCTGCTATATCCGGACACAATCTGCAAGTTGGGGATAGACCCTACTACAATTCGACATAGCCGCACTTCCTTCAAAGGAGTGGCGCCAGGCTCTTACGCTCGGTGCACAGGTTCATTATTACTAGAAGTTGTGTTCGGGTCACCTGACAACTTCCGACGAGAAGAGCTAACCTTTCATGTCGCCCCATTCAAAAGTAGCTATCAAGCACTACTGGGACGTGAAGCTTTCGTCCGCTTTAACGCAATACCACGCTACGCGTCTCTTACGCTTAAAATGCCCGGTCCACGTGGCATCATTTCATTAAAAGGTCGTCTAAGACCCCGGACACGGCTGGACGGGTCCGGAATAAATAAGCTAGGGGCTACCTAGCCGCACACCCCTTCACAAGGGTTTGTGTATATAAGCTATAATGAGCTAGCATAGGCTCAACTTTCTAAATTTATATTTCAATTTTTTATGTACTTTTCCGCATGATTTCTTTTCAAACTAAGTTCCTCTCTTTTTACAGATGAACAACATGCACACCCGTCCAGGATACGGCACAACGGAGACACATGCGCAGACGTGCAGTAGGGACCCGTTGCAAGGACTCTTTTCAGACTAAGACCCTACGTAGACCTTTCTTACTGTCTCTTGTTGCTATAATCCCCTGGTTTCTCATTATAACCAGAGTGGAGACTGGCGTTTTGGCATCGGCCGCGTCAGAAGAACTTGCCCGTACCTGGACACAAGGGGCTTAGGGCATTGTTCTGCCCGCTATTGTAAAGACCGAACACCTTCGGGAGTGTTCGGCGTCTCGAGTTAGGCCTTATATGCATCAGCTCCGAATCATGTCTTTGGTCAAATGTTGGGTTTGCCCGTCTCCTGTGTTTTGCTGCCTTACGTTCCGTATCATCGGCTAACACGGCACCAGGAGAACTACTGCGATTGTGCCCCAGTTCGGCTGGGCGAGCACCTCAGTAGAGAAAGCCGAAAACTGACTGTCATGATACAGCGAGAGACTAGTCAACCACTCGGTCGACCAAGGGAATGTTTAGAATTCCTCCGCTTTGACGAAGGGCTGTTTCCCGGTCAGGCACATACGCGCCCCAAATTCGGAGAGCGCGGTGCCCCCAGGGGCTATGTCGTAGCCCCACCCTCGAACTCCCATGGCTAAGTGAAAGTGATAAAGCATTATAGTCCGGTTGCCTCGTTTGCTATGCTACCACCTCCTTTACAGGACCGAGACGTCGGATTAAGTGTGAAAACGCGCTATTTTTGCGAACACCCCCGCACCTTGTGCGTGGGGGCTGAAGCCGATGACTGCCATCTTTCAGGTTATACACACGTATACATGAACGGCCGCATAGGAGATATTCCATTACTTGAACGCACAAGTATAAAAGGCACTTACATCATAAATATTGTTTTATATCATAAAAATGTTCATTTGAACGTAACATTTTTTGAGCACTGCGACTCTATTACACGAGCACCACATAGCACTTCGCCAAAATAGTGCTCGGCGGGTAACCGGCTATCGTCCAAACCCGGGGTCGCAACAGCGGTGGCATTCATCTCTGTCCAATGTGTCTTCACACGGGCGAGTGCCATCCGCGCACCCTCTATGCAGGCCGACCGCTTCATCGCCTTGATATGCGGCACCGCCCCAAGAAATTGCTGCAATAAGCCAAAGTAATTCTTCGGCTTGGGCCTATCCGGCCAGACATGGGTCACGATATCTGTCATGGCAAGCCCGGACAACCTATTCAGCTCAGCCCACTCGGCCAAACAGTCGGTCAGCGGAAGTGAACGCTCCGGACTATGGAATTGAGACCAAAATAGCTCTTCCGTCTTGTGATCCTTCTGGCTTCAAAAATGCACAACGGCATCCGCTGCACTCGCCGCTAAGTCCATATAAGGGTCCTCTGGACCCCATAGTTGGCCCAGCTGAGCATACTTTGGATCCGTAAACCTTCGGCGCAGCAGAAAAGGCTTGCCAGCTACAATATCTCTGGCCTGGCGCAGCTCTTCCTTTATAGCCCGCATTGCAGAGCGGGCATCCTTGGCTTCGGCGGTGGCCTTCCCCAGGTCTTCTTGCCCCTCTAGGCGCTCCTTCCCAAGAGCCTCATTGCGGTCGGTAGCATCTTTTAACTTCATGGCCATTTCGGCCATCTCTTCCCTGCTTCGGCAGTGTGCGGCCCTTTCGGCCGCCGCATTACTCCTTCTGGCCTGCTCCTTGGCTTGAGCAAGTTCAGCCCGAAGGCTCTCCACAGCAGCAGCACTATCTGCATTTCACACACATGTAGTAAGGAGCTGGCTTCGGCCCCCTTACCAAGTGACCGCAAAGAAACACTTACCTTGCGACTCATCAAGTCGCCGGTTAACTAGCGTGATGTCCGCATCCGCAACGGTGACTTGCCGCTTTAGTTCAGAGACTCCATCAGTCCGGCTGGCCCCCGGACGACCCGCCACCTACATAGGAATGACGAAAATTTAAACCTGCGATTTTGATCCTCGGCACGTTGTCGCTTTCGACAACCTACCGAGTCTCAGGGGCTACTGTCTATACAGGGCGCATTCTATATGCAAAACTGTTAAAAGGTGTGTCATTTTTACGTACCTCAAACCCCGCCAGCAAACTCCTGACGGCATTATGCAACCCGCCTTCGGCGGACGAAATCCTTTCAATCACCATACTCATCAATGCGTGGTGATCTTCTGAGATAGACACCTTCTCAAGCATATCCTTCAGCCGTACACCAGTTGGCGCCGAACTATCCGGCTTTGCCCAACCCGGGGGCTCCCTCCGTGACGACACTTCAGGCTCGTCCGCCCTATCCGACGGTGCCCCGGACAGAGGCATCTCGCTCTCCACCATCTCCGGACGAAGGTCCCCCGAAGACGAGCTCATTTGCGAAGGATGGAGATCTGAACTACAAGGTAAAAACTTTAGTTATCCTTAGAAGCACAAATAGGGATGTCCCTTATTAAAAAACTCCCCTCTTTCTACTTACGGCTCGTTGGAGGGCTGATTCTTTAAGGAAGACTGTGCGGCCGGGGCCTCCCCGGATGCAGGACCCTCTGGCGAAGTTTTCTTCCCCCGTTTAGGGGCTTTGGCCCCCGGGTCCTCGGAGGCAGTCCTCTTCTCCCCCTGAAGGGAGGGACCCTCGATCCCCCCTCTTTCAAGAGCCTCCTTAGGCGAGGCAGTAGCTTTTCTATTTTCCCCTTCGCCTTCCTCTGGAGGCGCAACCTCCAGCATCCGGACCAGCACGGAATCCGGCGCGGTCTCTGGGAGGGGGGCCGAACACCATATCAATTTTGCTTCTGCTATCCACTCCTGTTTAGAAGGAAATTGGTCATAAGGCGAATCGTCAAAAGGCAAAACAAACGGTATGTCCGGACTTGGAGCTACTTACTTGAGTATCCGAGCGATTGCAGCTTAGGCCAGCATCCTCGGTCAATTCCGGACGCGCCTCTTGCGATCCGAAGAATAATTTGTACATCTCCATGGGTGTCAAACCCGTGAAGTGTTGAAGAATCCGTGGGCCCTCCGGATTAAACTCCCACAGCCGGAGAGGGCGGCGTTTGCAGGGCAGGAGACACCTAATCAGCATGACCTGCATTACCACCACCATATCAACCTCCCTCGTTTGGAGATCTCGAATCCGGTCCTGCAGTAGGGGCATGTCCTTTGACGGCCCCTAGTTGAGCCCTTGGTTGACCCACGACATCAACCGTCGTGGAGGTCCCGGGCGGAATAAGGGCAGCGGCTTTTGTCTGCTACCCCTCGGAACGGTAATATAGAACTACTCTTGCTGCCACCGGCCGAGCTCCTCTTGGAAGGAGCCCGCGGGCCACGGGGCATCGGCCCTCCTACTTACGGCCGCCCCGCCGCACTCCGCTTGACGCCCCCCGATCATCTTCGGCGCCACATTGAAGGTTTTCAGCCACAGGCCGAAGTGAGGGGTGACGCGGAGGAAGGCTTCGCAGACGACAATAAATGCGAAGATGTGGAGGATGGACTCCGGAGCCAAGTCGTGAAACTCCAACCCGTAGTAAAACATGAGCCCTCTCACAAAAGGATCCATCGGGAAGCCTAAACCCCGACGGAGGTGGGATACAAAAACGACATACTCGCTGGGCTCGGGGGTGGGAATGGCCTGCCCTTCGGCGGGCAACCTGTGCAAAATCTCGTAAGTCAGGTACTTGGCCTCCCGCAGCTTTAGCACGTCCTCCTCCATGACGGAGGAGGGCATCCACCGGCCCTGGAGGTCGGAACCGGACATCGTTGAAGGTCTGAAGCGCTCGAATCTGGGGCTCTAGGTGCTAGAACTTGGAGCAGGGAGAGGATTCGATGGAGGATTGAAGAAAAGAAACGAGCCTTGGTCCCGTTATAAAGAGGGAGAATACCGAGAGCCGTCTCCGTGACCGTTCGGGACTCGCATTCGATAGAGGGGGCATGGCAACGGGCACGGTTGGGTTACCCACGTTCGTATTGATGAGAATCCCGGAATAAGGGGGAACACGATCTTTGCTTCGACAAGACGTGCCAAGGAAACCGCTTCGCTAAATGCGCTGAGGTGGTAAAGTAAGAAATGATTCAAGTAATGTCTTGGTAGTGGTGTGACGTCATGCCGCATAAAACGTCAGCAGATTGAACTTGTGTATATATTATTCTCTCTACGGTGGAATGTGGAATTTATTTTGCAGAGCCGGACACTATCCTGGTGTTCACAATCTTCTACGAATTATTCGGAGGAGGAACCCGCCTTGCAATGCCGAACAATATGCGTGCCGGACTTATCGTCATTGAAGCCTGGTTCAGGGGCTACTGAGGGAGTCCTGGATTAGGGGGTGTCCGGGGAGCCAGACTACCATCGTCGGCCGAACTATCATCGGCCGGACTATCATCATCGACCGGACTCCAAGACTATGAAGATACAAGATTGAAGACTTCGTCCCGTGTCCGGAGGGGACTTTCCTTGGCGTGGAAGGCAAGCTTGGCGATACGGATATGTAGATCTCCTACCATTGTAACCGACTCTATGTAACCCTAGCCCTCTCCGGTGTCTATATAAACCGGATGGCTTTAGTCCGTAGGACACAACAACAACAACCCTTACAATCATACCATAGGCTAGATTCTAGGGTTTAGCCTCCTTGATCTCGTGGTAGATCCACTCTTGTAACATCCACAATATCAATATCAATCAAGCAGGACGTAGGGTTTTACCTCCATCAAGAGGGCCCGAACCTGGGTAAAACATCGTGTCCCTTGTCTCCTGTTACCATCCGCCTAGACGCACAGTTCGGGACCCCCTACCCGAGATCCGCCGGTTTTGACACCGACAGGGTACTCAACGCGTCGTCTCCCGATCAGTTGGATTGGGCCGAGGACCCCCATGGCCGTATACTCATGGGCCAGTCCGGACAGCTGCCGCATACAAGGAAGAATCAACAAGACTTGGCGATCAAGACAAGGACTCCTCCCCCACCGGCGTATTCGGCTAGGACTCTTGTTATCCTAGGCCTCTGGTGCATTATATAAACCGGGGCCAGGCTAGTCGATAGATATATACAACAACAATCATACCATAGGCTAGCTTCTAGGGTTTAGCCTCCTTGATCTCGTGGTAGATCTACTCTTGTAATACCCACATCATCAATATCAATCAAGCAGGACGTAGGGTTTTACCTTCATCAAGAGGGCCCGAACCTGGGTAAAACATCGTGTCCCTTGTCTCCTGTTACCATTGATCCTAAGACGCACTGCTTGGGACCCCCTACCCGAGATCCGCCGGTTTTGACACCGACAATAGGTTCTTATAAAATTCCGTCACCATAGCCTTTAGCTCGCCCTGGTTCTCTGTCATCACACCCAGCGATGTTGCTAAGGCCTTAATCATGTTCCTCTTCCTTCTCTCACTATCCCGTAGGTGAAAGAATTGGGTATTTCTGTCTCCTGCCGAGAGCCACTCCAACCTCGAGCATTGCCTCCACATTATTTCTTCCCTATGATATAGCTCAATCAATTTTTCATTGATCTTCGGCTCAATGCGTGTTTGCGCTGTTCTGGTTGGATCACTGCGGAGTCGGTCTAGCTCCATCTTCAAACTTTTGATCTCCTTCCGAACTGAACCAAAGGTGTTCTTGTTCCAGGAGCCTAACCGCGCCGACACTCGATTCAATTTTGCTTTCAAGTTTGCCATAAACTCCACCGGATCGCCTGTCCAGCTTGACCTTATTGTATCACTCCAATCCTCATGTGTTTCCCACATTAGCTCGTACTTAAAACCCTTTCTGTATTTCGATGCCCTCCCTTGAAATTCCAACAAAATGGGGCAGTGATCCGAAGTAGCAGCTGCTAAGTGTTTTACATGTGCATTTGGAAATCTCTCACTCCATTCTGCAATTGCCAAAGATCTATCTAGTCGGACACGGGTATAGCTTCCCCCTGTAACCTTCTTCTCAAAAGTCTAGAAGTGTCCTTGGTTGCCTATATCCATCAACATGCACACGTCAACCGCATCTCGAAAACCCTGGATTTGGGCATTGCTCCTCTCTCCTATACCCTGTTGTTCATCCGTGACGTAACACTTTGTTGAAATCCCCGATGCACACCCATGGAAGATCGCTTAGGTTACTGATTCCCTTCAAAACATCCCAGGTTTGATATCTCAAATGAGTCCGTGCCTCTCCATAGACAAGTGTCATCCTCCACGGATCGCTACCAGGTTCCTCTACCGAGCAATCTATGTGATACGCAGAAAAACCAAGAACCTCAATTTTTATTGGATTATTCCAGAACAGCCCTAGTCCTCCGCTTCTACCTTGACTACTTACAGCATATCCATTGTCATAACCAATACTTCCAGCAAGATTTTCTACCCTTGATCTATCACTCTGAGTTTCAAAAATACAAAAGAGGGTAGGGGCAAAATTGTTCGTGATTTCGCGAAGTTCTCTAACTGTCACCGCTTTGCCCGCGCTGCGACAATTCCAGCTGAGGATACTCATTGTGCCCGGCGGCACTCCTCGGGGGAGCCCGCCGATGATGCAGTCGTGATCTTCTCCTTCATGCTTTCCCCCCTGATCTTCAGGGAGCCATCAATATCTTCAGCTTGTTCCTTCCCTCCCTTCTTCAATCGCTTGCACTCTTTTCTAGGGGACACATACACCGGCGATCGTGGAGGCACTCCGTGCTGTTCCACTGTCACCAGCGCAAGGGAATCACTTGCAGCCACCACCTCTGCTGTTGGGCTGGTAGCATTCTCAACCGACAGGCGTTTATTTGAAAGTTGGGCACCATGGTTAACTACCACAGCTTCTGAAGGGTTTACAGCTCCTTCCACCTCCTGTTCAGCCTCTCCCGAGTTGTTATTCTCTTCTGTCTGCATTGGTTGCCTAGCATTAAAACGCCAGCTTTGGTTTGGATTATAGGGCTCTCTCCCCCTTCCTCGGCCACCTGCCCATTGTCCTCCTCGGCCCCTCTGTCCTCCAAAACTCCCCCGACCGGTCGGCTTGAACCGAAAGTTGTCAGCTAGCACAAAATCCCCCCATTCAAACTTTGTTTCATCGTGCTCTCCATCTCCGCACTCCTCGTGCCAGTGCCCAAACTCACCACAATTATAGCAAAAGGTTGGAAGCTTTTCATACTTGATCTGATATTTGACTCTCTCTTCTCCTTTCTTGGCTGTAACGAAATGTTTAATTTTGGAGTTGATGTCAATCTTCACCTTGACCCTCACAAACTCCCCAAAGAAACCAGCAGGAAGTTTCAGCTGAACCTCTTCCACCTCCCCGATCCTGGAAGCCAAACCCTTCACCGCCGGTTCGATAAGGAACCTGTCCGGCAGTCGATGAATCTGCACCCACACGGCTAGCCTATCCAGTTTGATGCCATCGGGGTTCTTAAACCCATCATACTCCTGCATGATCACCGCCTGATCTCTGAACAGCCACGGTCCCTCGGCCATAGCCTTATTCCAATCGCCCAAGCAGCCAAACTGTGCCGTGAACAAATTTCCCTTGATTTTCCTCCAGTCCACTTTTTTCGCTGGATTCCAGGCTGCCCTCATGTCATTGTACAGGGCATTAGGGCTGAAAGACTTCGGTGTGTGGACTCGAACAATGGCAAGCCACTTCGCCGGCTCCAGCATGTCCGGTAGCTCTTCCTCCCAGATGAAGTCATCTTCTTCCTCCTCCTGCAGCGTAAGCCTTGCCAGCATATCCTCTGCCGACTCCTTCTCCTGTCTCCTCTGCAATCCCAAAGCCTCCGACATCCTTGGAGATTCGATCTGCACGCCTTCTTGCCCAGTCGAAAACCCCCCTAGACCGAGGCCGGGTAGGATCACCAGGATCCCCCTTGATCAGCCCAAGCCCAGGTGCGTTTGGACGGTGAGCGGGGCGGAGATAGAATTCCGGCGGTGGCGCCGGAAGATGTCAAAACCCTAGGTTTTTCGCCCTAGGGGAAGATAGTACCTCTCTCTTTGCACTTGGTCTATTTATATGGTCCAGGGCTATTTCTCGACGGTTGGCCGAAACCACACTGTAGCTACGCGGAATTTTATTTTCTCTGTGTTATTTTTCTAAAATTCTCTGTGGGTTTTTTCACTGTGTGCATAGTTTTTTTTGCATGGTAATACGTGTCTCATTCATATCATAAAAAACAAAGTACAAGTCATGTAAGGACCGACATGACAAAACTAAAAAGATAGCAAAACATCTCTGAGCTTGACACCAACGCCCGTCTCCTGCCTCCAACACCATCACAACAGCCACCGAAGAAATGAATGATGGATCACCTCCTCACCCAAGCTCGACGCGGCTCCATCGCTGATATGCAGCTTTACGAACCTCCAAGGTGGCTCACCAAAAGTGAAGCCATTGCCGTTGAACGAATCAGATCGGGGCAACACCCCGGACACACTATTGAACTCTAGATCTGGCACCCCACCACGACTAAGACGCCGAAGGAGGAAACCATACCTGCCATCCATGAACCCAGCACACGTCCCGTCTTTCAGATGTCGTCGATGCAGACCACAATCTGCATCCGCTCCTGGAACACGTATCTCCCAAGCTCCGCGTCGACGCTGGAGCAAACATCGTCGCAACGGTGAAGCCCGAGGACACAGGTCCACCACAAGGATGCCGCCGCCGCCATGTCATCCTTGCTTGAACAGATTGATTTCCAAATTCATCCCCAACCATAGGACCAATGGTTTCGTTAGTGATGGATCAGGAGAATCTTTATTCAACGCCGTCATCGTCGCCGCTGAAGCTAAGACAATGAACAGCCTAAAAACCTATACTATAAGGGAGTAAAAATGATCCACACGCGTAAATCCGGCGATCCCCCTACTACTGACGATCGAGGTCGCCGGTGGAGGGGAGCCGCCGGAGGACGGTGCTGAAAGATGGTCTCTCCTGGCGGCGGCTACGGTTCCAGCCGCCAAGGAGAGAAAAACGATCTAAACCACTAGTCAATGGACTGACCTGACCCGGAATACCACGGTTTCCTTCCTCTTTTTTTGTTTTCTTCGCATTTTACCGTCTTTCTTTGGGTTTTTACGTCTTTTTTATATTATTTCCAACAGATTTCAGCACCTTTCATACACAATGTATATTTTTGTATACATCAGTAACATTTTTTTGTACATGTTTAACATTTTTTTCAAACATATTTTAATGTCTGTTTTTTCACATACATTGTTTATATTTTTGGTATAGATCAAAAAATTAATACATGTTCATTATTTTTTGAATACATGATCGAGATTTTTTGAAACACGTGTTTTTAACAAAAAAATTGTGCCTTTTCATAATATGAAAGATAAGCATATAACGGCGGGAACTTTTTAAGTAAGAATGAACTAGTGACATTGGTATTACTCTTTAAAAAATAGAAAGAAATAAAACTAAAACAAAATTGAGATAGTGAAGTGTCTTAAGAAAGAACGGATTAGTATTTTGTTATCACCCTTTAAGAAAAAGGAAAAAGAAATAAAACTAAAATAGAATCAAAATAATGAGGTTTTCTAATAAAGAATGAAATGGTTCCGTTGGTATTGCCCTTCAAGGAGAAACAAATTAAAAAATATTAAAAAAAACAATGAAAAATTTGCACACAATATACACACATATTTCCATTTTAAAAATATGCACAAATAAGCATATAATAATGTAATTGTCACAAAAAAATCCTAAAAAGAAATGAATTAGTTGCATTGGCACTACCCACTAAATTGAAATCAAAACAATGTAGTTTTATAGGAAACAATGAATTAGTAGTATTGGTATTACTCTTTAAAAATAAATATAATAAAAATGTTTAAAAAAACTTGCATACAGTTTTGCACTAAAATTGCACTTTTTATAGTATGCAAACAACAATATAATAGTGCAATTTTCGCACATATTGCATAGTATTTGTATGTATACATTTACGCTTGCCCAATATCTCAAAATGTCTACAAAAAACCACTAATAAAGAAATACGACGACAATATAATTATGGTAAGTTAAACCCCCCCCCCCCCCAACATTTTGTTTAATCATCCCCCTGCTCCATTTTTTATTAAAAAACAGAGCACATCATCCAGGACTATTAAAAGCTCTCATGCCACGCCAAAGTAGCAGGCCAAAACATAAATGAAAGCAAAAGAAACACGAAAATGTGAACACAAATCCCAAAGCACAACTCAACGCCAAAAAAGAGCGACCAACTCAAAATCAATTTTCAGACGACTTACATACAGAAAGTGTTCTTGAAAATCAATGTGTGGTTGAATGGCTGCAAGGGTATGCTTGTCCAACCAAGGGTCAAACCCTAGATTTTACACCTCATGTATCTCATCAAAGTAAGTAATTATGTACTCGGTAGGAGGGGGGTGGCGAGGTGTGACTGGCGAAAGCTTTGTGACTCCTTTCTTCAGACTGTTTGTAATGGGAAGTATCATATACTGGTATCATGCATATGATACTAGTGTATAATACTACCTTCGTAATGCATAATATCATAGTATATTAGTATTATGTAGTACTTTATTTATTGTCATGCATGACACACAGTAGCATAACATTTATTATGATATGTATCATGATATGATACTCAACCCTCTCTTTTTCATTTAAATATATGACATCTCATGAAAATTATCTAGTTGGGATGCATGATACTCCTTCCGTTCCTAAATATAAGTCTTTTTAGACATTGCAATATGGACTACATGCGGAGCAAAATGAGTGAATCTACACTCTAAAGTATGTCTATATACATCCTTATGTAATCTATAGTGAAATCTCTAGAAAGACTTATATTTAGGAACGAAGTGAGTACAAGCTATGATACTACAATTACGACCAGCCTCAACATTGTGTAGGTGCGAGTGTGGCGGTGGTGTGCTTCTTTTCTCCGTGTTACTACAAATAAAGTACACCAATCTTTGCAAACATGTTATGAGACAATTTTTTTTTGTCAAAAGAGACCACCTGCGCCAACGAATTGCCAAAAAGACCATCTGCAGATAAAATTGACAAAGAGGACCCCCTCGGTCGTGGCGGCAGGTGCGACAGGAGACACGTGGCACCTGCCTCCACGCTAGGAGGTGGCGGGCCCTGCCGCCATCGTAGGAGGCGGCCACCCAGGAAAAACGTGATTGGTGCAGTGCACCTCGTTGGGACGGAACGGGGCGGGCCAGGTGGGCCCTGCCGCCACCGCGGGAGGCGGCCACTACTGGCGCTGTCGCTCGCAGGACGACAGGGCGTGCAGGTTGCGAGGCCAGCCGGTGGTCCACGCCGCCACCGCAGCAGGCGGCAGCCCTGCTACATGCACGACAAACTGCGCCGATTCCCACGTGCGATAGTGAAAGCGACGTTGATTGGCATGGGCGGGAATATGGACGCTGATGCCCGGGAATCACTCCTGCTTTTGCTTCTTTTGCCTCGGATGTGACGGCACTGTGAGAATTGCTCTGGCTATTGCTTCAATGGATGCGACGACACTGCGGGAATCAGTCACTCGCTGCGGGAGTCCGAGGTTGCGGGAACCTGTTGTGCCGACACTACAGGGATCCTAAAATTCCGTCTGTTTGCGTTTATTTTTTGGCTATCATTTGTCGTCTGAGCCTATAAAAGGAGACACCGAGGCTCTCGTCATCTTCGTCCAACCATCCTCGAAATCACCACTTCGCAAAGTGTGTAACACATTTTTCAGCCGATATGAGTTTGCCTTGCTCAGATCAAAGCATTAGGCCGAGGAAAATGAAGAATGCAAGTTTGCCTCCGGGGGTGGCAATCCTGCGGTGTTGGTGTGGCGATCTTTGCAAGGTGAAGGAGGTGATGAATTTTTCAGATTGATTGGGCATGAAGTTTGTCATGTGCGCCAACTATGAGGAAGATCCACCCATAGCTATTTCAGAGTACGACAAGCCTCCGGTATGCTTTAACCATCACGAATATATATTGTATGTATTTTGATTGATTCTTTAATAACATTCTTGTTTCTTGTTGTAGTCTCCTCCGCCTCTGTGCATGTACTATCATTGGATTGACACGGAGAAGCCGGCTTGGGCAGTGACTGAGATTCGTGAAAGAAGTCGTCGTGCATGGAATAATTTCTATGTGGAAGAGCGAAACGAGATGGTAGAAGCTGAGGAGAAAGCAGAGCAAGAGAGGGTTAAAAGAATACTATGCGGAGCAACAACTTTTTTTCAGGATTTAGGAAAGAGAAACAGGGAAGAGGCTCATCGCATGGAGGAGCAGGAATGACATCGAAAGGAGGCTCGTGAGGCGGAGAGACAGAGAAAGAAAGAAATGGCTCGTGAGGCCATGGCAGCAGAAGAAGCTGGCGATGGAAAAGGAAAATATCCACGTTGGACTGAGTAAATTCTTGTGGTAGTATTTTTTATTTCGCAATTATTTGTATCTTAATTTCTGCAGTTTAATGTAGCTTTATTTTAGTAGTTAAATGTAGCTTTATTTCAATAGTATGATGTATCTTAATTTTAGTTGTACCGTGTCTTAATGAAAAAAAATGTAGTTTTACAATAAAATGTGGCATTTTAGTTCCCTCCACTAATTAACAAACGTCGTGCAACAACTACAACATGAAATTAAGATAGAACATAATGCCTTACAATAAGACAGTACAAACTATTAATGCAAGTACATTTGAATTAAATGGGACTAGTGCATTTTTATTTCAGCATACATAGATGTTTCATACATAAGTCGAAAAGTCTGATACTGGCATATGTAGATATAGTGAGTTGCACACGTAGATAGATGAATCATTGTAGTCGATGACGGCCACCTGGCCTTCCCTTCGGACCGGAAAGCGACAAGCAATTAGGTGGTCGAGTTACATGAAGATGGCGGCCTTACTCCACTTGGTCTTCCTGTGTCTGCGACTCTTGCATAGGTGGTGGAGTCTGTAATCCTTGGTGCGAACCTGATGCGTAATTGTAGGCGTATGGTTGTGACTCCTCGGGGATAAAAGATGGGCCAATAATGTCCTCTCTAAGAATTCTGTAACTACCGCTTTAACCTTGTCGCCATCATCATGTGATGATCCCTGTATGCGTGTGTTGAGGCCACATTGGGTGTACTCATCGTCCTAATTATGATCAGGTATGTCTTGCACATAGAAATATTGTAAACAAACCGTTAGAGGATAATATGTGATATCACTGTAAATGCATTAAAATGTAAACATGACTACCTGATCAGATCCCCTCGCATGTACTGTCTGGCCATTCTACGTGGTACTGGTTTAAATCTGGGACACGAGTCTCCTCGGGCAGGGAGATCACTCGCGTGGAGAGATACGGCTGAGATCCCTCACCTTGAGTGTATGCGCCATATCCTGTGTATGCATATGGGTTTGGGGAAAGATACTGCTCGGGCATCGAATCCAAGCCCATGCCATGCTCTTGAGATGTCTGCCCCTGACGAAGCTGCACCGAAGAAGAGCGATGCAGTGGCAGAGACGAGTCATGTCGTGGCAATGTCGTTGTAGTACTCGGACCCTCCCCCACTGCCCATGGCTTGTACACGCCTCGCTCGGTCTGCACGACGGCGCCACACTCGGTATGGCTGACCTCGCTACTGGCGTGTTGTACGCTCCACTGACAATGTCATCGCCTCTACCACATCTGCACTTTGTTACCACATATTCTTTAAAACGTTTCTGGAATGACTTGACAGCTGGTCCCCTGGCCGACATGCTTTCTGTCACCATCTGCCCTATTTCGTTGGCAGTTTCAAGCTGAAAAATATTTGGTTGTTATTTGGTTGAAATGATTATGAAATGATGGACCTGAAAAAATTACTAGTGATTACCATCTGGTCATGATAGTAAGATGCGTGCAACTCAACATGTCTCTGCATCTGCTCCTCCTGCGTGAGATTTGTTCGTATCGCAGCTGGTTGACTGGCCAGGCTAGTACGCGTGCTGATGCAGTACCACACTATCACTTCTTGTACGCTTGATTTGTACTTCTATCGTACGGTCTGCAAAATTATATAATTACATCAACCATTGTGATGAAAGCAAAGCATCTTCACGCATCGTATGGTCATCATAATAAAATAATGTAAATAAAATGTACCTAAGTTGATACACTATATCTGCTAGCGCTTCATTTTCCTACTTGTGTACCCATTGAATGTTGCGTTCCCTCCAATTGTAAGAACTCCAACCGTGGCCCATATTGATTAGCCTGCAAATTATGTAACAAAGCATGAGTTTAGTAAACTAAAAAGTACACTAACTATTTAGGGAGGTCACATCTTACTTATGGGTTTCCTCGTCGGAACATCTTGGAAAAGGTGGTGGAATCTCCTGATACAGACCGAATTGTCTCATGACACGCTCTGGGTTGTAAGGCTCAACACATCACAGGAACAATAAGTAGCAATGAGTCAGCCAGAATGCACTATCGGTCAACATGCCTGCTGTGATGGTTTGTATATATCAAAGACCATCTGTAAATGCTCCTAAGTCCATGGGTTCCATGTGACTATAGACTCATCAAGTACCTCAAACTGCTGGTGGTATATAGGGTAACAATTTTTTGCAATACTTGGAGACCAATGTTTCCATGCCTTTATCCACCTGGTGGCCATAGTTACACTGCTGCCCTCGCTACAATTGTATGGGTGTATGGGATTTAGTATACGAGGTCATCCTACAGGGAGGGATTCCCAAGACCACAACTGTAGAAACTCATAGGCGACACAAAGTAATAGAGCTTTTTTTGCGAAAGAAAGTTTTTTGTGTGGCAGCACACAAGCCTCTGTGTGTATGAGATAGCATGGCAGAACCAGAGTTGTATTTTGGCTGCTCGGGTAAAGATTCATCTACCATCTTCTCTAAAATGTAGATGAGACCAGGGAGAACTACGTCCCCGTGTGAATTTGGAAACATAACCCCGAGGAGCCACAACAAATACGCAAACAGATGTCTTTTCCTTGTCTCAGAATCAGCATAGCTAGATAAATTAAGAAAGTTATCATGAAGCCAGAAGAGTGGGATACCACGAGGGCCACCAAAACATTGTGATTCTGGCATTGTCATCCCAAGACGGTCTGGTATATTTAACGCCCAAGATGGAGACACTCGTGGGGAGACTAACGGCTCACCTCTAATTGGTAGAGCAGTGATCATAGAAACATCTTTCAGTGTAGGTGCAAGCTCCCCAAAACAAAAGTGAAAGGTGTGGGTTTCAGGTCTCCACCGGTCAACGAGGGATGTCAAAAGGGATGGGTCCGAACATAACTGGTCTTCGCATGATATGAGCCTAGCAAAAGCATGTAGTCCATAAGCGTCAATGCGAGGAACGAAAGAATTGTGTATTGCCCATGTTTTCTTTACGACTCGAAGTCTGAAAGTCCGATAATCATGTTTTTTATTTGGGTGCAAAAATAGGTGGCAACGGTGGCCGGCATCATGGGGCCCCTCCAAAAGCGCTGTCACTTCAACCATAACCTGCACACAAACATACAAATAAAAATTAATTTAAAAAATACAAAGAGATACAATTTATATTAATTATCTGAAGTTAACATCACGGGTACAATAGTACAAAGAGATTCAATTTAAATCAAATATAAATACAATAACACAAAGAGATTCAATAATACAAGAGATTCAATTTAAATTAAATATAATACAAATAAAAATATAATACAAATATAAGTAGACATAGTGAGTACAGATATATCAACATCATGCGGTGTTGTTCGCTCGATACGGGCATTCCCTACGTGAATGTCCATGATACCTGCAAACGCGGCATCGCCTTGGTTCTCCCATCTGGCTATGGTCCATGTCATTGCGATGATGCCTAGACTGACATCGTCCCTTGGCGGTTCTCATCAAGTCAGCGTTCGGAACCCATTTCGGTCCATCTGGCCACATCATTTTGTAGTTCATATCAATGCTCCAGGCCCAGAACTCACCGTTCCAAGTGTTGTACATATTGTACATGTTGAAGTACGACGACTCGACACTGATTTTTTGATCTGCAGCTGCCTGGAGCACATGACTACAAGGGTAGCCCTCAAGCTTGGGCTTGTTACACGTGCACTCACAGGAGGTTGGGCCAAGGGTGACAACTTGCTTTTTTGATCCTATGTGGTGATCCTTAACGTACTTGGCTCGCACATTGACCTCCCACTTATTCCTAAGTGCGTCCACTTTCCTGCAGCCATGGCTTTGGGACTTCTTTGCTTTCTCGTCCAGATGTCTTTGCATCTTCTCGGACCATGGCTTGTTCAATTCAACTAGTGCATTGGCCACGGTAACCCTGTCTGCAAAGTATGACAGGATCCGGTTCCAAGTTTCTTCAATTAGGGTTGTGATAGGCAGGGCTCTCACCCCTTTAAGAACACCATTGTACACCTCTGACATGTTGCTGGTCATTATTCCATACCGAGCCCCGGTGTCATGAGCCTGCACCCACTTGTACAAATCAGGGCAATTCTCGCTGATCCACCGGCTCAAATTTATGGGCGTCATACGACCCCTCCGGTCTTCTCTCTACGGCAAGGCCACATGCTCGATCTCATCATTGATACCTGCCCAGATGGCATTCATTTTGGCTTCAGTTTTCTGCATCCACATCCTCTTGAATAACTTGAACCAATCCTTATTCTTGAATTTAGAGTAAAAGTTTGCTGCCAAATGCCGCATGCACCACTTTCCTCTAGATCCGGCCACCCCCACTCTTCTGACGACTCCTTAATTATGTCGAGAACACTTAATAATCCTGTGTTGCGATGATGCAAACACCTACACGCTCTTTCATGATACCCATCTTCACGCAGCTCAGGAACCACAACCAGCTATCTTTGTTCTCGCTCTCGACTAGTGCATATGCAATAGGAAGAAGCTGATTATTTGGATCTGCTGCAATCGCTACCAATAGTGTGCCCTTGTACTTTCCAGTGAGAAAGGTACCATCAACTGATAATACCGGGCGACAGTGCCTGAAGGCTTGTATAGTCTGGGCGAATGCCCAGAATAAGCGGTCCAGGATTAGCTCATCCAGGTTCTTTGGGTTTGGACGTTCTCTCCGCCAAACTTGAGTCCCCATATTAGCACTTGCTATCTGATGAAGCATTCTGGGGGCATAAGAATAGGCCTCCTCATAGGCTCCATACAAGTTCTGAAATATATTTTCCTTCGCCGCCTAGCCTTGTTGTAGCTGACAGGGAAGCCAATCTGATCTTCTGCATCTTTTTGCAAAGCCATAACACTAATGTTGAGACTTGCCTGCACAATCATTTCCATCGCCTGTGCCACATATCTTGCTGTCACATTGCAGTGATTTGAAAGAGTCCCAGTTTGCTCACAGCTATGCTACACTATTTTGTGATATGCCATGACTTACATACCCCAGGCTTTAGTCTAGCAAGAACTCTTCCGCGGCAACCTTTCGCGGTGTGGATGCATATGACCTTCAACTCTTTTTTATCAGACTGCTTCACTCTATGCTGGTGGTGGAGGCCGATTGCATAGCTATGAATTGCCTGGTAAGCAGACTTCTTGTCTAGGAAAACCTGCCCAACCTCCAGGCTCCCCGCTTCTAGGCCAGAAACAGAGTGAAATTCATTGGTGATGCTCATATCCCGTAAAAGCTAGCTATGAATTGCCTGGTAAGCAGACTTCTTGTCTAGGAAAGCCTGCCCAACCTCCAGGTTCCCTGCTTCTAGGCTAGAAATAGAGTGAAATTCATTGGTGATGCTCATATCCTGTAAAAAACCAGGTTGCAGTGACGCTGCGACCACCATCTGGGGAGGAACATCTTCTTCTTCACTTGACTCGGAAGACGCGGAAGAGTGATCGTCATCATCTAGCGCCTCCGTCAATCCCTCCACGTGTTCGCTCATGTCAACGGCCGCAGACCAATATCCTGTGTCATACATAGGCTGGCCGCCTGTCGGTTCCGGTGGGTCAACGCTAGGGGCTGATGTGATGGCCAACTCCACCTCACCACCCCTGCTACTGCATCCGGCAACATCAGTGACTAAAATGAACTCCACATACACCATCGGCTGACCAAACATTGAGTTATTGCGATTGCTTGCAAACCTCATGTACGACCCCCACAACTGATCACCTGTGACAGGCCGCAAACCCCAACGGGCAGCTGTCCCTTCATTACCTCCGTCAACGACGAAGGCCTCCATTGTCATTTTGTTCCCTGCATCCCTGGGCCAAACACCGCTGGGATGCACCTTCTGACTCATGCATAACCCACATTCACCATGTCTCTCACTACAGCTGTAGTCGACCCGCACAAGGACACATCCACCCCGAAAGGACCATCGCGTAAGACATCCCCATAGTACACTAACAAATTTTCCATAATACCTAACCAACATCCATATTTACATTTCAAATAATTAGTAACCAAACATTTAGTAGTAGTATGATGACAACATTCAGTAGTAGTATGACTAAAATAATAACTGTATTTTCGTTACAAATATTCGGTTTGTTTTTATAATCATTTGCTTAGACTTTAAGGGGTTGTTTGGTTAACGAGTATTTCGAGATCTACTTTTTCTCAAACTCGTCTACCAGGAGTTAATTGCCCAAAACCATCAGATTTGTGGCTAGGGTACTCCAAAACTACCAATTTGGTCCAAAGTAACAAACAACCACCACTTTTGTGGCAAGTGAATAACATATAGCACTAAGCGCGCTGTGACCCACGGCTAAGTTCGAATCTAACATGCCTGGCCCGCCTGTCGGGACCACGTGGCCAGGGCTAACGGTGGAGGCCAGACGACCATTTCCCCCGCTCGTCAACTCTGTTGGCTAGCGCGCGATAGGGCATTTCTCTCCTCTGCTCGTTCCCTCCTCTGCTCCTTCCCCTCTGGCGCCGCACCTGTCGCCGTCACCGTCGACGCCATCCGCCGCCACACCGCCGATGGGAGGGAGTCATGCTGTCTTGGTCTGATGGTTCTGGCTCGTCCTCATCGTCTGACGATGATGTTAGCAAGGTAAGCTTTTGCTCATGTGCATCTAGGGTTAGGATTCTATGTAGAAAGGGGAATTTCTGTTCCCTCTAGAATTTGAACACTTTTTCCTCATGTTTAGGCACCTGCGACCATGGAGTGCACATAATGGGTGCGGCATGGCTCTAAATCATCCTGCACGTTGTGAGCATCGATCTCCCTGTGAGAAGTTGGTTGCGTTTGAATCCACTGATAGCGGCTGGAGGTTTCTAGGCTGTGCACAGAAGGTAAATTATTAGTGCAATTAGGTGATATACTGTACACATTTCATTGCTTGGCTGTTTTATTGATTTTGTGAAATATGTGAATTGTTATTTTATTTTCTTAGATGACTGATAGAATTAGGTCTGCAATTAGGATGATACAAGTAGAACATTAGCACAAGTAGAACATTATTATTTTCTTATAAGTGTGCCATAAGTTTTCTTCATAATAATTTCAGCTATTTAGTACACATCATTATTTTTCTGTCTATTACAAGTAGAAAATTAGCACAATTTAATAGGTTCATTCATAGGATGGACCCAATGCAGAACATTAGCACAATTATTTGAGCTCAGTGGTTTTGCATTGTTATCAGAAAATTTTAGTGTTATATGGTTTTGCATTGTTAAAAGTTGGTTCTGCATTGGTTATAAATTTAATTCTTTTTTTTCACACATTCTTAGGATATACCCAAGTGCCCATATGTGCAATGGATTGATTCTGAGTGGCCAATCCCATTGAAGACAACTTTAAATAGGATCTGGTCTATGTATGAGGAGTTGAGTAGTTGACTGACAGGTTGAGACAGAACATAGTTAATGCTGAAGAAGTCTATAAGGTAGTTTAAGAGAAGAGAAAGATGGAAAATGACCTGAGGTTCTTTAAAGTTGACTTTGCTAAAATGGTGGCTGACAAAGAGGATGCAATTGAGCAGTTAGACAATGCACGAATAGCTCTTAGTGACCTGAAGGAAGAGCTTCAGAAGAAAACTTGGCTGTCAAAGCAGACACTAACATCCATCAGGTGCTAAGGGCCAAAGTAGAGAAAGACAGAAACCAAGAGAAGTTAGAGAAGTTGAAGCTGCTGCAGGAGATGGACCAGATCAAGCAGGAGAGAGACAGGTTGTTGGAGGAGAGGGAGAAGTTCAAGCAAGAGAAAAGGCACCTGGAGTACACCATAGGTGATCTATTCAAGGAGAAGGAGGTCCACCAAGGGGAAGATCAGGAAGATCAAGGAGATAGTTGATGAATGAATTCATATTGTTGTACTAGTTGATGAATGAATTCATGTTGTTGTACTAGTATCTGCTATTTCTATCACTAAACATCTCAAGACATTTGTACTGAAATTGTGCTTCTGGTGAATCCAATTATGCTACTGGATTATGCTATTAATGCCTCATTTTGCCTGTTTTTTGTTTGATGAAAGTGCCATATTAGTCATGTTCTGAGTAATATAATTATGGTTGGGTAGTTGTCGAGGGGTCGATAACCCTACTTTTGGGCTGGGTCTATATGGTTGGGTTGTTGTCGAGGGGTCGATAACCCTACTTTTGGGTTGGGTCTATATGGTTGGGTTGTTGTCGAGAGGTCGATAACCCTACTTTTGGGTTGGGTCTATATGGTTGGGTTGTTGTCGAGGGGTCGATAACCCTACTTTTGGGTTGGGTCTATATGGTTGGGTTGTTGTCGAGGGGTTGATAACCCTACTTTTGGGTTGGGTCTATATGGTTGGGTTGTTGTCGAGTGGTCGACAACCCTACTTTTGGGTGGGTTCTATATGGTTGGGTAGTTGTCAAGGGGTCGATAACCCTACTTTTGGGTGGGTTCTATGTGGTTGGGTTGTTGTCGAGGGGTCGACAACCCTACTTTTGGGTGGGTTCTATATGGTTGGGTAGTTGTCGAGGGGTCGACAACCCTACTTTTGGGTGGGTTCTATATGGTTGGGTAGTTGTCGAGGGGTCGATAACCCTACTATTGGGTGGGTTCTATATGGTTGGGTAGTTGTCGAGGGGTCGATAACCCTACTTTTGGGTGGGTTCTATGTGGTTGGGTTGTTGTCGAGGGGTCGACAACCCTACTTTTGGGTGGGTCCTATATGGTTAGGTAGTTGTCGAGGGGTCAATAACCCTACTTTTGGGTGGGTTCTATATGGTTGGGTAGTTGTCGAGGGGTTGACAACCCTACTTTTGGGTGGGTTCAAATGACACATAGGTTGACATAATAAAATGTAACATAGTTTGACATAATCAAATGAAACATAGGTTGACATAATCAAATGAAACACAGGTTGACATAGTATCATAGGACTCAAATAGTACATAGGTTCATAGTTCATAGCAACCAAATGGAACAGAGGTTCACATGACTCAAATACTACATAGGTTCATAGTTCATAGCACCCAACTAGAACACAGGTTCACATGACTCTAATGAAACACAGGTTCACATGACAGATACATTGGTGGCATTCCCAAAAGTTTGAAACAGGAGGCACACATCAAATTTCAAACGTTTCCATTGACAGTGAAGTAGCTCTTCAGTCTTGCATATTTCTGAGCTTTCTTCTTTCTACCTGTTCCATCTGTTGAAACTCCTCCAACTCTTCCACCTCTCACTGATCTCATCTTTGTGGCAAAAGCAGAAGTAGATGTAGATGAAGTACCAACAGATGAACTACCAGCTGTAGCCCTTGTTGCTGGCCTTGGTGCTGTGAAAGCAGCCCTAGGTGGAACCCTTGGTGCTTCTCCAGTTGGTTCCCTAGGAGCAGCATCAGGTGGAATGTAGGCTTCTGCCTTCTCTTTTCCTGCAGTTTAACAATCAAAGACAAAGACACATTGAAACATGGGTGGGTAATTAAGTTAAAATATTGACAAAGCTGATGATTTTACCATGCTTCTATTCTTCCTTAACTGGAGGTCAGCCCTCAAAGGTTGTGAACAGTTAGTGAACCTATGGCCCATTAACTTGCAGTTGCCACATTTGATTGTAGCCATCCTAGAAGTATGTTTTGGTTTTGGCACTTCAAACCTGCCCTTCTTCCTTTTTTTTTATTTTCTTCCACTCTGGTCCTCTTTGTGGAAAACATGAGGATCAATATCATGTTGCTCTATCTTGACCCAAGCATCTTCTCTTGGAATTGGATACACTATAGGTTTATATGACTCCAGGTACATTGCTTTCTTGAAGAATGGACTGACAAAATCCTCAGGTTGCATCTTGCCTTTGGAAACAACACTACAAGCATGGTTGCATGGACACCCTGACATGTCCCACTTCCTGCATCCAGAAGTGTGGTCAAGAAGATTGACAACATATGTCTGTGGGCCACTGGTGACCTACCACAAGTTTGGACCTGCCCTAGTTGCTTTGCAATCTCTAGCATACTTCTTGCTGAGCTCCAGCATCCCTACATAAGTTGGAGCTATTTCCCATCTTGAATTTTCTGCACCTTCTCTCTTTCCATCAAACCTGACTAGGAACTTGTCTTTGATTCCATTTATCATTTGTCACAATTGGTTTGTTTCTAACATCTAGGATATATTTATTGAAAACCTCACTAATGTTGTTAACCACTAGGTCAGTTTTTGCAGTTTGTGTCCATTTCATGCCTAGCCCATGTGTGTACTGGAATACCAGATAACCACCTCCGAGCATCCTCACACTCATTCTTCAAATTGTCCATGGCAACATCAAAACCATGTTTTGTGTATGCATAGCTAGCACTGTCCATGCATTTTTTCAAATCCTCACCCCTAAAGCCATCTCTTTGGAAATTTGCATAAATGTGTCTTAAACAAAATCTTTGTGGGCAGTTTGGAAATACATCATTGATAGCTTTAAGTAGTCCCTGCTTACACAGTAAACCTAAATGTTACTAGCAGAGCAAAGCTAAACAATAAAACTAAATGTTACTAGCAAAGCAAAGGTACAAAGTAAACCTAAATGTTACTAGCAGAGCAAAGGTACACAGTAAACAAGAGCAAAGATAGCATATCACTAACCTTCTGCCTATCTGACATGATGGTGTATTTTCCAAATTTGCCCTCTGTGCCTCCTAGAGCATACTTGAGTTGAGTGAGAAACCAGCTCCAGTTTGGTGTGTCCTCCACTCCTACAATTCCAAAGGCAATAGGATACATGTTGTTTTTGGCATCCCTACTAGTAGCTGCTAGGATTTGTGCTCTAGTAGTAAGCTTAATGAAGCAACCATCCAAACCAATGAAAGGCCTACATCCATTTAGAAAACCCTCCCTAGGTGCATCCAGACAAAAGAAAAGACCATGGAATCTAGGACGTGGATGTGGGTTTTCATTTATTCTTTTTGGAGTGACAGTTGTCATAATGCATCTTGAGCCTGGATTGCATAACTTAACAGTTTCAATGTAATCAGACAACCTGTGATATTGTTTCTAATGATCTCCCACAACAATTAGCTTTGCTTTCTTCTTAGATCTCCATGCCATCATCTTGGGAACTTCAATTCCAAATTTCCTCTTTGCCTTGTCTACCAATGCTGGCACAGTTGTGTTTGGGTCTGATCTAATAGTCTATAGGAAATTGTTTCCTAGCCACTTTGAACTCACTTTGCTATGACTATCACTGGTTGGACAAGTTTGTTTTGCTCTAAACTTCTTAATACAAAATGTTTTCTCATGCTTGATCGAAGAAGCAACAATGAAAAAAGGACATCCCTTTTCATTGTGATCACACCAGGCAATGACCCTGTTGAAGGAAATATGCCCTAGAGGCAATAATAAAGTATTATTTATTTCCTTATTTCATGATAAATGTTTATTATTCATGCTAGAATTGTATTAACTGGAAACTTAGTACATGTGTGAATACATAGACAAAACAAAGTGTCACTAGTATGCCTCTACTTGACTAGCTCGTTGAATCAAAGATGGTTAAGTTTCCTAGCCATAGACATGAGTTGTCATTTGATTCACAGGATCACATCATTAGAGAATGATGTGATTGACTTGACCCATTCCGTTAGCTTAGCACTTGATCGTTTAGTATGTTGCTATTGCTTTCTTCATGACTTATACATGTTCCTATGACTATGAGATTATGCAACTTCCATTTACTGCAGGAACAATTTGTGTGCAACCAAATGTCACAACGTAACTGGGTGATTATAAAGGTGCTCTACAGGTGTCTCCGAAGGTACTTGTTGAGTTGGCATATTTCGAGATTAGGATTTGTCACTCCGATTGTCGGAGAGGTATCTCTAGGCCATCTTGGTAATGCGCATCACTATAAGCCTTGCAAGCAATGTGAATAATGAGTTAGTTGCGGGATGATGCATTACATAACGAGTAAAGAGACTTGCTGGTAACGAGATTGAGCTAGGTATTGAGATACCGACGATTGAATCTCGGGCAAGTAACATACCGATGACAAAGGGAACAACGTATGTTGTTATGCGGTTTGACCGATAAAGATCTTCGTAGAATATGTGGGAACCAATATGAGCATCCAGGTTCTGCTATTGGTTATTGACCAGAGACGTGTCTCGGTCATGTCTAAATAGTTCTCGAACCCGTAGGGTCCGCACGCTTAACATTCGGTGACGATTTATATTATGAGTTATGTGTTTTGATGTACCGAAGGTAGTTCAGAGTCCCGGATGAGATCTGGGACATGTCGAGGAGTCTCAAAATGGTTGAGACGTAAATATCGATATATTGGACGACTATATTCGGACATCGGAAAAGTTCCGCGTGATTCATGTATTTATCGGAGTACTGGAGAGTTACGGGAATTCGCCGAGGAGTATATGGGCCTTATTGTGCTTTAAGGGAGAGAGAGAGAGAGGCAGGCCGCGTGCCCCCCAAGGCCTAGTCCGAATTGGACTAGGTGGAGGGGCGGCACCCCCTCCTTCCTTCTCTTCTCTCTTCCCTTTCCTTGACTCCTACTCCTACTACATGGAAGGGGGGGGGGGATCCTACTCCCGGTGGGAGTAGGACTCCCCAGGGCGCATCATGGAGAGGGCCGGCCCCTCACTACAAAAAAATACACTTGCGTGATGATACGTGTTTGTCACAGTAGGTCGCGTTTTTTGTCATGCATGTACATCCATGACAAATTTATGACAGAATCAAGATAGTCATACCTGTGCTGTCGTAGAAGTGTTCCATGACATTACCAAAATTATCATCACGGAAGTGTCCACTTCCATGACGATAAATCGCGCGTCACAGAAGTGCTTTCGTCAAGGGTGACCCACACATGGCATCCACCGTAATGGAACGCCGTTAAGCTATCGAGTCGGGTTTTGGATCCAATAACCCGTTAACAGCCCCGCCCAATGGGGATTTTACAGGTGTAAAATCATCATTGGCTGGAGGAAACACGTGTCTGCTCATCGTTGGGATAGATGTCATCCACTCATTGGACGGAAGGCGCCTATGATACGTCGACACGTGGCACGGCCCAACAGAGGCCCATTCCTGTGAAAAGGCCGGCCCGTTTGACTTGGTCAAAATGTGGCGGGCCGGCCCATGGAAAGCGTGTTAACGGCCTGTTCGCATATAGCCCATTTACAGCCCGCTAAGCCAAGGCCCGTTACGCCCTATCCGAATTAGGCCGAGTAGCGTCATCTGGGCCACCCAATATGATTCCAGCCCGTTTTCACTTCTAGCCCATGTATGGCCCATGACGTCTTTCGGCCCATACGAGGCCCTATGTAACTCTTGGCCTATTAACGGCCCGTGGTGAAACTGGCCCGTAATGAACAGTGTATCACTTTACACCCATTAACGGCCCGTGGAGAAACTGGCCCGTAATGAACAGTGTATCACTTTATACCCATTAACGGCCCGTTATTCCGTTGGGCCGTTTCCAGCCCATGTTATCTTTCGGCCTTCTCGGATCCCATTTATTCTTGGGCTCATTTCCAGCATTCATTTACTTACGGCCCGTTACTGTCATTTTTTGCTTGTGGGCCAAATTCAGCCCGTGGTTACAGTTGGCCCGTTTGTGGTCCGTTAATACGTTGGGCCGTTTTCATAGCGTCATGAAATACGGCCTATTAACGATGGCCCGTTATGGTCGGCCCATGAACGGACGATTCCAACTCTAGCCCGTTTACGACCATAATGAGGCCTGTTATTGGCCCATGTTATCATACTGCCCGTATAAGGCCCATTTATGATACGGCCCGTAGAAAGCCCATTGTTTCTACGGCCCTTAGAAGGCCCATTGTTTCTACGGCCCGTAGAAGACCCACTGTTTCTACGGCCCGTAGGAGGCCCAGTGTCACTACAGTAAATATTAGCCCATGGTTATTGTAGCCTAGTTTTAAAAAATAGGTTATTGCAGCCACTAGCAAACTGCGGAAAAAGAACTGGAATGACTACAAGCAAACAAATAAACAAGACAACAAGGAAATAAATAAGCAAGCAACTTACGCTAGGCTATCACGGCTATCACATATTACATCCACTGGGCATCAAAGTTCGCCACCAGTGCAAATAAACGCGCCGACAAAAGAATATACAAAACTGAGAGCACTTCAGAAGGCATTAGGCCTGGCCAGGAAGGGCCCCCCAAACAGCTGAAGAAGCTGAGTAGACCTCAGTTGTGTCAACGATAGATGCATCAACACTAGATTTAAGGCTTGATGGTGCGCACGGCAGTCCTCTGACATCTTCATTGCATCTTTGACTTCAAGTCGGAGCTGAGCTGAAGCAAGCCTTTCCGCTTTAAGTTGAGACTGAAGAAGTCGAACTGATTGAGGCAGCGACTGCACAGAGGTTGTCTCACACCTGCTGGTGAGTAGCCTCAACTCACTGTCTTCATCAAGACAGGACCTTGGGGTCATCTCATTGTCCACAAGATGGTTTGGCTCACTATCTTCCCTAAAGTTCTGCCTGGTGTAAGAGATACGACTCTGAAAGAGAAACAAGGAGACACGTAACAGGTTTCACAATTATATAAGCAAATAAATGGATCTGTACTGCATAAGGAACATGTTTTTACAACTACAATTTGAAACTGGTAGTTGTTGCAAACATCCAATCAGATGTAAACAGCAAAGCAAACAGCAGTGGAGGAAATGATGCCTATCCAAATCTATACTAGAACAAAGTTTGAAGGCTTGAGAAGGATGAACTTACATTACATGTTAACACGGGCTGGACAAAGCCCTTCTCCATGTTGATGGAAGGATAATTCAATAAATTCCCCAAAGAAAATTCTTTATAAGCGTTGCCATTATTCTACATTTTGCAAAGAGTAAATATAGTGTTGGAAATATGCCCTAGAGGCAATAATAAATTAGTTATTATTATATTTCCTTGTTCATGATAATAGTTTATTATCCATGCTATAATTGTATTGATAGGAAACTCAGATACAGGTGTGGATACATAGACAACACCATGTCCCTAGTAAGCCTCTAGTTGACTAGCTCGTTGATCAATAGATGGTTACGGTTTCCTGACCATGGACATTGGATGTCATTGATAACGGGATCACATCATTAGGAGAATGATGTGATGGACAAGACCCAATCCTAAGCCTAGCACAAAGATCGTGTAGTTCGTATGCTATAGCTTTTCTAATGTCAAGTATCTTTTCCTTAGACCATGAGACTGTGCAACTCCCGGATACCGTAGGAATGCTTTGGGTGTACCAAACGTCACAACGTAACTGGGTGGCTATAAAGGTGCACTACAGGTATCTCCAAAAGTGTCTGTTGGGTTGGCACGAATCGAGACTGGGATTTGTCACTCCGTGTAAACGGAGAGGTATCTCTGGGCCCACTCGGTAGGACATCATCATAATGTGCACAATGTGACCAAGGGGTTGATCACGGGATGATGTGTTACGGAACGAGTAAAGAGACTTGCCGGTAATGAGATTGAACAAGGTATCGGTATACCGACGATCGAATCTCGGGCAAGTACAATACTGTTAGACAAAGGGAATTGTATACGGGATCGATTGAGTCCTTGACATCGTGGTTCATCTGATGAGATCATCGTGGAACATGTGGGAGCCAACATGGGTATCCAGATCCCGCTGTTGGTTATTGACCGGAGAACGTCTCGGTCATGTCTGCATGGTTCCCGAACCCGTAGGGTCTACACACTTAAGGTTCGGTGACGCTAGGGTTGTATGAATATGAGTATGCAGCATACCGAATGTTGTTCGGAGTCCCGGATGAGATCCCGGACGTCACGAGGAGTTTTGGAATGGTCCGGAGGTAAAGAATTATATATAGAAAGTGGTATTTCGGCCATTGGGAAAGTTTCGGGGTCACCCGGTATTGTACCGGGACCACCGGAAGGGTCCCGGGGGTCCACCGGGTGGGGCCACCCATCCAGGAGGGCCCCATGGGCTGAAGTGGGAGGGGAACCAGCCCATAGTGGGCTGGTGCGCCCCCCTAGGCCCACCCCCTGCGCCTAGGGTTGAAACCCTAGGGTGGGGGGGGGGGGGGGCGCACCACATGCCTTGGGGGGCACTCCACCCCCCTGGCCGCCGCCCCTTGGGAGATTGGATCTCCCAGGGCCGGCGCCCCCCTGGGGGCCTATATAAAGGAGGGCAAGGGGGAGGGCAGCAGCACCCTGTGCATTGGCGCCTCCCTCCCCCTACTACACCTCGTCCTCCTCCCGCAGCAGCTTGGCGAAGCCCTGCCGGAGTTCTGCTGCATCCACCACCACGCCGTCGTGCTGCTGGATCATCATCAACCTCTCCTTCCCCCTTGCTGGATCAAGAAGGAGGAGACGTCTCCCGTCCTGTACGTGTGTTGAACGCGGAGGTGCTGTCCGTTCAGCACTTGGTCATCGGTGATCTGAATCACGGCGAGTACGACTCCATCATCATCATCCCCTTGAACGCTTCCGCTCGCGATCTACAAGTGGTATGTAGATGCAATCTCTCTCCCATGACTCGTTGCTTAGATGAACTCATAGATGGATCTTGGTGAAACCGTAGGAAATTTTTTAATTTTCTGCAACGTTCCCCAACAGTGGCATCATGAGCTAGGTCTATGCGTAGTTCTCTATTGCACGAGTAGAACACAATTTTGTTGTGGGCGTAGATCTTGTCAACTTGCTTGCCGCTACTAGTCTTATCTTGCTTCAGCGATATTGTGGGTTGAAGCGGCCCGGACCAACCTTACACGTACGCTTACGTGAGACCGGTTCCACCGACTGACATGCACTAGTTGCATAAGGTGGCTGGCGGGTGTTTGTCTCTCCCACTTTAGTTGGAGCGGATTCGATGAAAAGGGTCCTTATGAAGGGTAAATAGAAGTTGACAAAATCACGTTGTGGTTATTCGTAGGTAAGAAAACGTTCTTGCTAGAACCCAATTGCAGCCACGTAAAAGATGCAACAACAATTAGAGGACGTCTAACTTGTTTTTGCAGCAATTGTCATGTGATGTGATATGGCCAAGAAGAATGTGATGAATGATATGCATGAGATTGATCATGTTCTTGTAATAGGAATCACGACTTGCATGTCGATGAGAATGACAACCGGCAGGAGCCATAGGAGTTGTCTTTATTTATTGTATGACCTGCGTGTCATTAAACAACGCCATGTAATTACTTTAGTTTATTCCTAACCGGTAGCCATAGTAGTAGAAGTAATAGTTGGCGAGACAACTTCATGAAGACACGATGATGGAGATCATGATGATGGAGATCATGGTGTCATGCCGGTGACGATGATGATCATGGAGCCCCGAAGATGGAGATCAATGGAGCTATATGATATTGGCCATATCATGTCACTACTATATAATTGCATGTGATGTTTATTATGTTTATGCATCTTTTTTACTTAGAACGACGGTAGTAAATAAGATGATCCCTTATAACAATTTCAAGAAGTGTTCTCCCCTAACTGTGCACCGTTGCTAAAGTTCGTCGCTTCTAAGCACCACATGATGATCGGGTGTGATGGATTCTTACGTTCACATACAACGGGTGTAAGACAGATTTACACACGCGAAACACTTAGGGTTAACTTGACGAGCCTAACATGTACAGACATGGCCTCGGAACACAGAGACCGAAAGGTCGAGCATGAGTCGTATAGTAGATACGATCAACATGAAGATGTTCACCGATGATGACTAGTCCGTCTCACGTGATGATCGGACACGGCCTAGTTGACTCGGATCATGTAATCACTTAGATGACTAGAGGGATGTCTATCTGAGTGGGAGTTCATAAGATGAACTTAATTATCCTGAACATAGTCAAAAAGCCCTTTGCAAATTATGTCATAGCTCGCGCTTTAGTTCTACTGTTTAGATATGTTCCTAGAGAAAATATAGTTGAAAGTTGACAATAGCGATTATGCAGATAGTAGAAAGCTTATGTCCTTAATGCACCGCTCAATGTGCTGAACCCCAAACGTCGTTTGTGGATGTTGCGAACATCGGACATACACGTTTTGATAACTAAGTGATAGTTCAGTTAAATGGTTTAGAGTAGAGGCACCAAAGACGTTTTCGAAACGTCGTGGAACATCTGAGATGTTTCGAGGGATGAAATTGGGATTTCAGGCTCGTGCCCACGTCAAGAGGTATAAGACCTCCGACGATTTTCTTAGCCTGCAAACGAAGGGAGAAAAGCTCAATCGTTGAGCTTGTGCTCAGATTGTCTGAGCACAACAATCACTTGAATCGAGTGGGAGTTGATCTTCCAGATGAGATAGTGATGTTTCTCCAAAGTCATTGCCACCAAGCTGCTAGAGCTTCGTGATGAACTATAACATATCAAGGATAGAGATGATGATCCTTGAGGTATTCACGATGTTTGACACCGCGAAAGTAGAAATCAAGAAGGAGCATCAATTGTTGATGGTTGGTGAAACCACTAGTTTCAAGAAAGGCAAGGGCAAGAAGGGACACTTCATGAAACGACAAATCAGTTGCTGCTCCAGTGAAGAAACCCAAGGTTGAACCCAAACCCGAGACTAAGTGCTTCTGTAATAAGGGGAACAACCACTGGAGCAGGATTACCCTAGATACTTGGTAGATAAGGAGGCTGGCAAGGTCGATAGAAGTATATTGGATATACATTATGTTAATGTGTACTTTACTAGTACTCGTAGTAGCACCAGGGTATTAGATACCGGTTCGGTTGCTAAGTGTTAGTAACTCGAAATAAAAGCTACGGAATAAACAGAGACTAGCTAAAGGTGAGCTGACGATACGTGTTGGATGTGTTTCCAAGGTTGATGTGATCAAGCATCGCACGCTCCCTCTACCATCGAGATTGGTGTTAAACCTAAATAATTGTTATTAGTGTTTGCGTTGGGCATAGACATGATTGGATTATGTCTATCGCAATACGGTTATTCATTTAAGGAGAATAATGGTTACTCTATTTATTTGAATAATACCTTCAGTGGTCTTGCATCTAAAGGAATGGTTTATTGAATCTCGATCGTAGTGATACACATTTTCATGCCAAAAGATATAAGATAGTAATGATAGTACCACTTACTTGTGGCACTGCCATGTAAGTCATATTGGTATAAAACGCATGAAGAAGCTCCATGTTGATGGATCTTCGGACTCACTCATTTTGAAAAGTTTGAGACATGCAAACCATGTCTATTGGTGTATACGCATGAAGAAACTCCATGCAGATGGATCATTTGGACTCACTTGGTTTTGAATAACTTGAGATATGCAAATCATACCACATAGGCAAGATGACTGAAAAGCCTCGGTTTCAGTAAGAAGGAACAAGAAAGCAACTTGTTGGAAGTAACACATTTTGATGTATGCAGTCCAATAAGTGCCGAGGCAAGCAGTGAATATCGTTATGTTCTTACTTCACAGATGATTCGAGTAGATGTTGAATATATTTACTTGATGAAACACAAGTCTGAATTATTGAATGGTTCAAGTAATTTCAGAGTGAAGTTAAAGATCATCGTGACGAGAGGATAAAATGTCTATGATATGATCATAGAGATGGGTATCTGAGTTACGAGCTTTGGCACGCAATTAAGACATTGTGGAAATTGTTTCACAATTAATACCGCCTGGAACACTATAGTGTGATGGTATGTCCGAACATCATAGTTGCACCCTATTGGATACGGTGCGTACCATGATGTCTCTTATCGAATTACCACTATCGTTCATGGGTTAGGCATTAGAGACAACCGCACTCACTTTAATAGGGTACCACGTAATTCCGTTGAGAAGCCACCGTTTGGAGAAACCTAAGTTGTCGTTTCTTTAAAAGTTTGGGGCTGCGACGCTTATGTGAAAAAGTTTCAGGTTGATAAGCTCGAACCCAAAGCGGATAAAATGCATCTTCATAGGACACCCAAAACAGTTGGGTATACCTCCTAATTCAGATCCGAAAGCAATAGGGATTGTTTCTTGAATCGGATCCTTTCTCGAGGAAAGGTTTCTCTCGAAAGAATTGAGTGGGAGGATGGTGGAGACTTGATGAGGTTATTGAACCGTCACTTCAAAAAGTATGTAGCAGGGCACAGGAAGTTGTTCCCGTGGCACCTACACCAATTGAAGTAGAAGCTTATGATAGTGATCATGAAACTTCGGATCAAGTCACTACCGTACCTCGTAGGGTGACAAGGATGTGTACTACTTCAGAGTGGTATAGTAATCCTGTCTTGAAGGTCATGTTGCTAGACAACAATGAACCTACGAGTTATGGAGAAGCGATGGTGGGCCCAAATTCCGACAAATGGTTAGAAACCATGAAATCCGAGATAGGATCCATGTATAAGAACAAAGCATGGACTTTGGTGGACTTGCCCGATGATCGGCAAGCCATTGAGATAAATGGTTCTTTAAGAAGAAGACGGACGTGGACGGTAATGTCACCGTCTATGAAGCTCGACTTGTGGCAAAGAGTTTTTCACAAGTTCAAGGAGTTGACTACGATGAGATTTTCTCATCCGTAGCGATGCTTAAGTCCGTCGGATTCATGTTAGCATTAGCTGCATTTATGAAATCTGGCAGATGGATGTCAAAAACGAGTTTCTTTACCAGTTTTCGCAAGGAAAGGTTGTATGTGATACAATCAGAAAAGTTTTGTCGATCCTAAGGATGCTAAAAGGTATGCTAGCTCTAGCGATCCTTCCATGGACTGGAGTAAGCATCTCGGAGTTGGAATGTGCACTTTGATAAGATGATCAAAGATTTTGGGTTTATACAAAGTTTATGAGAAACTTGTATTTCCAAAGAAGTGAGTGGGAGCACTATAGAATTTCTGATGAGTATATGTTGTTGACATATTGTTGATCAGAAATGATGTAGAATTTCTAGAAAGCATATAGGGTTATTTGAAAGGTGTTTTTCAATAGAAAACCTGTATTAAGCTACTTGAACATTGAGCATCAAGATCTATGAGGATAGATCAAAAACGCTTAATGGTACTTTCAAATGAGCATATACCTTGACATGATCTTGAAGGTGTTCAAGATGGATCAGTCAAAGAAGGAGTTCTTGCCTGAGTTGTAAGGTACGAAGTTAAGACTTAAAGCTCGACCTCGGGAGAAAAGAGAGAAAGGACGAAGGTCGTCACCTAGGCTCTACAGTATGCTATGCTAAGTACCGCACCTGATGTGTGCCTTGCCACATGTCTGGCAAGAGAGTACAAAGGTGATCAAGGAGTGGATCATCAGATAGCGGTCAAAGTTATCCTTAGAGGAATAATGATATGTTTCTCGATTATGGAGGTGATAAAGAGTTCGGCGTAAAGGGTTACGTTGATGCAAGCTTTAACACCTATCCGAATGACTCTGAGTAGCAAACCGGATACGTATAGTGGAGCAACCATTTGGAATAGCTCCAAGTGGAGCGTGGAAGCAGCATTTACAATATGACCTAGAGATTTGCGAAGTACATGCAGATCTGAATGTTACAGATCCGTTGACTAAAACCTCTCTCACAAGCAGAACATGATCAAACCCCAGAACTCATTGAGTCTTAATCACATGATGATGTGAACTAGTTTAGTGACACTAGTAAACTCTTTGGATGTTGGTCACATGGTGATGTGACCTGTCAGTGTTAATCACATGGTGATGTGAACTAGATTATTGACTCTAGTGCAAGTGGGAGACTGTTAGAAATATGCCCTAGAGGCAATAATAAATTAGTTATTATTATATTTCCTTGTTCATGATAATCGTTTATTATCCATGCTATAATTGTATTGATAGGAAACTCAGATACATGTGTGGATACATAGACAACACCATGTCCCTAGTAAGCCTCTAGTTGACTAGCTCGTTGATCAATAGATGGTTACGGTTTCCTGACCATGGACATTGGATGTCATTGATAACGGGATCACATCATTAGGAGAATGATGTGATGGACAAGACCCAATCCTAAGCCTAGCACAAAGATCGTGTAGTTCGTATGCTATAGCTTTTCTAATGTCAAGTATCTTTTCCTTAGACCATGAGATTGTGCAACTCCCAGATACCGTAGGAATGCTTTGGGTGTACCAAACGTCACAACGTAACTGGGTGGCTATAAAGGTGCACTACAGGTATCTCCGAAAGTGTCTGTTGGGTTTGCACGAATCGAGACTGGGATTTGTCACTCCGTGTAAACAGAGAGGTATCTCTGGGCCCACTCGGTAGGACATCATCATAATGTGCACAATGTGACCAAGGGGTTGATCACGGGATGATGTGTTACGGAACGAGTAAAGAGACTTGCCGGTAACGAGATTGAACAAGGTATCGGTATACCGACGATCGAATCTCGGGCAAGTACAATACCGTTAGACAAAGGGAATTGTATATGGGATCGATTGAGTCCTTGACATCATGGTTCATCCGATGAGATCATCGTGGAACATGTGGGAGCCAACATGGGTATCCAGATCCCGCTGTTGGTTATTGACCGGAGAACGTCTCAGTCATGTCTGCATGGTTCCCGAACCCGTAGGGTCTACACACTTAAGGTTCGGTGACGCTAGGGTTGTATGAATATGAGTATGCAGCATACCGAATGTTGTTCGGAGTCCCGGATGAGATCCCGGACATCACAAGGAGTTTCGGAATGGTCCGGAGGTAAAGAATTATATATAGAAATTGGTATTTCAGCCATCGGGAAAGTTTCGGGGTCACCCGGTATTGTACCGGGACCACCGGAAGGGTCCCGGGGGTCCACCGGGTGGGGCCACCCATCCCGGAGGGCCCCATGGGCTGAAGTGGGAGGGGAACCAGCCCATAGTGGGTTGGTGCGCCCCCCTAGGCCCACCCCCTACGCCTAGGGTTGAAACCCTAGGGTGGGGGGGGGGGGGCACACCACATGCCTTGGGGGGCACTCCACCCCCCTGGCCGCCGCCCCTTGGGAGATTGGATCTCCCAGGGCCGGCCCCCCCCCCCTGGGGGCCTATATAAAGGAGGGCAAGGGGGAGGGCAGCAGGACCCTGTGCATTGGCGCCTCCCTCCCCCTGCTACACCTCGTCCTCCTCCTGCAGCAGCTTGGCGAAGCCCTGCCGGAGTTCTGCTGCATCCACCACCACGCCGTCGTGATGCTGGATCATCATCAACCTCTCCTTCCCCCTTGCTGGATCAAGAAGGAGGAGACGTCTCCCATCCCGTACGTGTGTTAAACGCGGAGGTGCTGTCCGTTCAGCACTTGGTCATCGGTGATCTGAATCTCGGCGAGTACGACTCCATCATCATCATCCCCTTGAACGCTTCCGCTCGCGATCTACAAGTGGTATGTAGATGCAATCTCTCTCCCATGACTCGTTGCTTAGATGAACTCATAGATGGATCTTGGTGAAACCGTAGGAAAAATTTTAATTTTCTGCAACGTTCCCCAACATATAGATCAAATAATATTGGAAGAAACAGAGGATAATGAAGCTCAGGTGCAGACTGATGATACATAATCAAATAGCAATTAATTAAGTACAACGTTACAAGGCAAAAGGGAGAGAGGTACTGACGAGAGCAATGCAGAGCCCATTATTGTTTTGAGATCGTATGATCCTTTGAGCAAGGAGATTCATCTGAAATAGTTTTCATACAAGAGAGAAGGTAAGGCACAAGCAGAAATTTAGGAGTTCAAATTTTGAATTGATATCATAGACAGTACCTGACGCTGGGCTCCCAGCAGTTCTAATAGGGGTTTGGCCACTAGAGTAGGGGTAAAGTGTGGTACAGTTGGGCCTGTGTTTTCTGTGGCTGCTGATCTATCTGATTTAACAGG
Organism: Triticum timopheevii; assembly: GCA_963921465.1. Taxonomy (NCBI): domain Eukaryota; kingdom Viridiplantae; phylum Streptophyta; class Magnoliopsida; order Poales; family Poaceae; genus Triticum; species Triticum timopheevii. Next base: position 107,032,194 of record OY997271.1, read on the forward strand.
TATCACTACCTTTTCCAAATACCTGGTTTGTACTCCTTGAGGATCTGCACTCACCCTCTTCCTTTTTGGACATCTATTATGAAAGAACAACATTTGACTGGAAAAACATAGTGTGACGACACATGGAATAGGTACAGAAAATGGATAGGTATGGCATATAATCATATATGATGCTTAAACTAAGCAGATGGTATAACAAAGTAGAAGTAATGCAAGAGGTCAGATGCAAAATATGTGCGACCAATACAACTTTGCAAAGCTAGAGCAAGCACCTTGATGGGTGAATAAGATAGTCCATCCTCCACCATGCCAAGTTTGTTAGCCAGTGGATCGTTCCGCAATATTCCTCTCGTGCGCCCATTCTCATATTCATTTTGATAATGTTAAATATCTGACATGCATGAAAACATAAAAACAAGTGAGATTTTCTTTGTAATGCAGAAGTGATTCTAATCCAATACTGCCTCCCTGTAAACCCCTTTGTGCTATCTCTATAATTCTTTTAAAAGATGCCATGCATGCTGTAATTTGTTGTGTGCATTAATATAATGTGGCCTACTACTCAAAATATGAGAGCTCCAGAAGTGATGACACTTCGCAGACGATAGCTTCAACATATAGTAAAGAAGAACAAGTCGACCTGACCTGACAGATTCAAAATATACTAAGGGAGAACAACTCGACCTGACTAGTCGACCGCAAGAGAAGAGTATCATCTTAAAGAAGAGCAGAAGAGCAAGCAGATTGAAGATATTACAAGTCTTTCAATACAATGTCGGTTGGCCACCCATATGAACCAGAGCACACAGAGAAGTACTATTCTTTCCGGTCTCTCCATATGTGGCTCACATGCATTTCGAAACTAAAGTAGGAACATTTAGCTCACCAATTAAACATCTCTCAGTTTTACTAATATCAGCAATAATATCAGATATGAATTTGTACAACTAAGCTTGTTTAGCTCGATGGGTGGAGCAGTGCTATTACGACATGAACCACGTAGGCTGATTGTGGTCATCATAAAATGGGTAAAACATAAGCATGATGAGTACAGTGTTGACCGTGGCAGTAGGATGGCAGATCTGAAGCTGCAAACCGCACAAAGGGTAGTTAGAAACCGATGTTTGCTTTGAAATAACAACTAAGATTTGGTATGGACAAGAAAGTACGGTCAACAAGTGACAAAGAAATGCAATTATGCTGTCTCTCTATATGTCGCGACATGCATTTGGAAACTCAAGTGGGACCTTTAGCTAACCAATTAAATGTGTCGGTTAACTAATATCAGTATCATATCACAACCATATTTGAACAACTAAGCTTTCGAATTCTGAGTGTTGTGTTGTTTAGCTTATAGGGTGGAGTAATGCCAGTACGACAGAAAGCACCTACGCAGATCATAGTAGAGTAGATAAAAGGGGAAAACCCTAAGCATCAAGAGAAAAATCAGGAAAGTGAAACTAGCTGGACCAGTGGGTGGCGCACATGCTTTTCGAAACGAATATAGGAACATTAGGTGACCAATTAAACATTCTCTGTTTTAGTGATATGAGCATCATACCAGATTCGTATTTCAACACGTAAGCTTTGGGTTGAGGTCTTGAGGAGCAGTGCTAGCACGACACGAAGCACCTACGATGATGGTAGTGAATATAAAGGGGGGAAACCATAAGCTTTACGAGTATAGTGCCCGTGCCATGGCGGATCTGAAGGTGCAAACCGGACAAAGCTACTTCGCAACCAATGTTTGCTTTCAACTAGCCACTACGATTTGGTACGGACAAGAAAAGTACAATAAACAAATTACGATCTATTTTTCAGGTGAGATCAATAACTTAAGCACATATGGAAGAGTACCACCTCTCTTGCGACATCGTGTAGGCCTATGCTGATACGTTGAGGGTGCTGCGGGTGCGATGGCTGTCGGCGGCGGGGAAGAAGATTTTAGACGGCAGACGGCCGGGTCGGGGGATATATCCTGTTGCCGTGGACGAGGCGGTCGTAGGAGCGGCAATGGCAAGGTGGACGACGGCGCTGATGAAGCAAGAGGAGGCGGTGAAAGGATCCTGGTCCAGCGCCGTGGATGAAAGACACCCATCTCTTGTAGTGGACGACGGGGTAGGGGTAGCGGCTCCGGCAAGGTGGAGGATGGGGTGGCGGACGGAGGAGGCTGGCCACAGTGCGGAGGTTGTCGTGCCGCCAACGGTGTATGAATGGGGAAATGGAGGGGAGGGGGGGGGGGATCTCAAACTTTGGGACGCGCTTCTCTGAAATGGGGGAAAGTTACGAACTTATCGCCCGTTTAAAATTTTGGACATCGCGTCGGTTGGGGATAGGATGGTAATCTCGCATCTCCCAAATATTTGCCGGTAACTATTTCGGGCGAGGAGAGGGTGTTTTGCCGCCCACGGTTGGCGCCCATGGTGTATGAACGGGGCTGACAGGTAGGGCGGTTGTGTCACGTTTGATGGAAGTTACACATCTGCCCCTATTTAAAATATTAGCCTACATCGATTTCGGACGAGGAGAGTTTGTTTTGCCGCCCACCGCGTATGAATGGGGAAATGGAGGAAGTGACACATGTCTTTCGGACGAGCTTGAATCAAATGTGTTTTGCCGCCCACGTTTGCCGCCCACCGTGTTTGAATGGGCTCAAAGGCCGTCGTGTCACGTCTGATTGAAGTTACTAGTCTACCCCTATCGACAGCAGTGTAAATCCGATCGATAAGGATGTACTCAGTGTCAGGGGTAGACAGTAATTTTCATCTCGGAAACACTTGCTTCGGGCAGCCCACAAATTATAGTGGGTGTTTAGCCGCTTCGTTCAAAACTTGGGAGAATTAGCATTCATGTTTGCCCTGGGACGTGGCAAACTAAATTCAAATCCAATTTGTATTCGATTACAAATATCCACAGATAATTATACATTTTGTTATTTATTTCTTCAACACCACAACAAAGATTTATTCCACCTTTATATATGATTATGATTTAGAAATGCCGTGATCTTCGAATTCAGTAGGTTGGATACACTCTGATTCAAACAGTTATTTCATCCAATACAATATGCTCACACGAAAAACAGTTCACCTTATGTCAATCATACAAGTATTGAGGATTACCTCGCCTAAAAAATTCGGATCATTACAACACATGGACAACATGGAATTCCGGACAACATAGGGGGTCTTGAAACATAATCCATTCAGAGACATGACACAACATGCAAGTACAATAATCTAATGACAATTTCAACTGGTATCTAAAGAAGAACCGGGATTACCTTGGGCTTCAGATAGCAGAAACAGCAGGACCTCCTCCGTCTTCAAATGCAACATTCTTACTTCCTCCAATTCTTGGGTTGCTTGCATAATGCGTGCCGCTAATTCCGTAATTTCCAGCCTCAAGATAAAGATTACCTCATTCATGGCAGCCACACCATCTCTTTCTGCCTCTAGTAGAGCCTCAAGAACTATAATATCTGTGCTTAGACTGCTCTCCGGCGGTGTTGCCTCTGAACTGCTACCATCTGGTAACATGGATGGCGCACTGCTTCCACAAATAGATTCTGGGGTTGTACATTGTGTCCTAGTGTGAACGGCATCCTGAAAGGTTTCCGCTGGACATAAGTAAGAGATAGTTATCGTATGATCCAGGCAGTAAGCTTACATGGTAAATGACGAATGAATTATTGCCGAGCATGGCAAACTATATTTGAATGGTTCGAAGCAGCGTCAGTCGAAAAGAAATTAAAATGGTAAGATGAAACTAGGGATGTAAGTGGCAAATAAATGACATCCGCCAGTCCCATCTAGTTAGTTTTTGCTACCTCCCTAGTTCATTTTCCTCAAAAAAAAAACTCTTCTGAACTATCATACCACTAGTGGACTTTAATCGGGATTAAACGGGACCCAGTTGACATCCCTAGTTGAAAGGGAGGGTACAACCGCTATATTTAAGTTGCCAAGGCATCTAAGCAGTTGAAATAATCTGAGAAAGCACTTAATAGTGTGGCCTCATATAAACTACGAAGACAGTCTTGTGATGAAGTTGAGAGGAAAAGTTAAGGACTCAAATGAAATAGGCATGCATTTCTTTACGATAGTACAGCAGGCACTGCTGACATATTGGCCAACTCAGGTATAGCGTAACAACAAACGAGCATTCGAATCAAGCAATACATCAAAGCAGACAACTGAACTATTTGTAATTCGGTAGGATTACACGTTGAGGGCACAAGCCAAGAAAGCAGCCCACTCGCATTACATTTCACATGTACGAAAACACATTGGCTTACCATATGTTGCTGTGAAGCCTAGCTGCTGTTGCAATGTTCTTTGAAAATATCGTCAGCATCCCGTGGTTGCAAATCTAGTTGTTGTAGTTTATTCTGCACCATCTATTTAGGTAAAATTAATTTTAATCGCATGCACTGGTCCAAATGGATCATCAATGGTTCATCTAAACTAATGAAAGAAGGGTGTGTGCATACACGGCAATATATCTGCTTCCCTCTATTTTTATGCTTGTTCGAGGTGCCAGCCCCAAAAGAACAAATATTTTGCTTGATGGGGTTGGCAGCTCCATAATTAATAGAAGCATCAAATTAGTCATGCAACTTGGAAAGATCAAGGACACACAAACAAGTACTCCCTCTGTCCCAAAATATAAGAACGTTTTTAACACTACACTAGTGTTAAAAACGTTCTTATATTATGGGACGGAGGGAGTAATGAACAGAGGCTCGGAGCAGTGATGTAGTAGCTAGCATCAGAAAATGTAGGGTAAAACGAACAAAAAGCAGCGGAACCACATGCTAGTTTGCTGATGTGTAATTAAGCATAGAGAACATTAACCAGTCTGATGGAACCAACAAGTGGCATCAAAACAAAACTAAAGCATATTAACTATATGTGCACTGGTATGTAATTTAGCACATGTAACATGTTCACTGCTAGAAGTATGGCCCTACAGGTGCAAGCAGAATAACGCGTCTCATGAAAAACTGAATGATGCCTTAAAGAAATTCAAAGGTGCGGTGCTTATGCTAGGAAAGTGAACGTAGGCGCCGACCGTTGGATGATAGTACCTGATTCTCAGCGGCGTATGGGTATCGTTGTCATACTTGATAGCTAAGGATCGTCGATGGTGCTCGTGTTGCGGTTGAGTTTGGGCCGGCTGTCGCCGTCGCTGAAGCGGCTCCGGTGCTACGGTTGCGGCGCCTGTCGACATACAAGAAAGCTCATCTGTGGTAAGTGAACAGTTGCACGATAAAGAGAAAAACTGAAGGAGTACAAATCGAAATAACCTGATGAGGCTGCGGCGTCGGTAAAGCAGGGCCGGTGGAGTTGAATATGGCGTCCGTGGAGCGGGTCCGGTGCAGTGGACGAAGGCTTCGGCGAGCGCATTGTACAGTGCTTTCGGTGAGGCGGATCTGTTGCCGAGGACAAGGGCTTGTATGAAGGGCCAGCGAAGGGGCGGACGAGGGAGTCAGTGAAGGGCCTACGCTGTGGTGGACGAGGGCGCCGGTTAAGCAGATCCGGTGCGGTGGACCATGATGGCGGTCAAGGAGATCTGGAGCGGTGGACAAGCCAGTCGCTGAAGCGGCTCCGGTGAAGTGGTGACTTGGCAGTTGGGGGTTCCAAGGTGCGGAAGGTAGATCCGGCGGGGTGTGAGGTCCACCACTGCGGCGGAGGACTAGATTCGGTGGCTTGCCGTGGTTGGCGGGGTCGGGGAGGGGAAGGGGAGGGGCTCTAGGGAAGAATGTTGGGGGCAAAGAGGGGGAAACAATGGAGTTACCAAAGCAGCCCTTTTCCGTTCATGTGGCAGGGGTAAAATAGGAATATCGCAGGGCTAAACTTTCGGGCGCGTGATATTTCGATGTGAGCGGGAAGTTTGAAAGCTTTTGGCGCCTAAAATTATAAGTATTCTGCTCTCGTACGACCGACTATGATATCATGGCCGACAATTTGTTTGTTTTGCATGCAAAAAAATGTGCAAGTTTTGAAAATCAATGTCTCCAACTCGAAACTTAGATTGTCCATTCAATTCAAATATGGATCATTGAGCTACTACAAGCAAATACCATCATACGGTCTAATTCAAATGAAATTCCAAATGTGTTTATCCTAAATATGATGACAGAAGCAAAAATGTGTATGTGTATGAATAAAGTGAATGATTATAAAGCTTGAACATGCCCGTATGTGTATATCTCTAGGTTTGATATATGAATTTGAAATCACGAAATTCCGGCTTAAAAAATGTACCTCCGTTTAAATGAATTACAAAAGCTAATGATGGAGTCGAATTCCAAAATTCCAATCTTAGGTTTGTAATTCTGGCACATCAAGGTATATCACGCATGTTCAAAAGTATCGTTATCTCATAGTACAAACCGTGAAACAAATTGATCAACCATGAGTGCACAATATCTCAATTACGCTAAAGTCCCTCAAATATAGACACCTCACTCTTTATCTGAAGTCACCCCCCACCACCACACACACACACACACATAGAGAAGTCGTTCTCTCCCCCAGACACCAACACACGAGCACATTAACACCCCTCTCTCTTGTAAAGTCCGGACCCCAACATAGGTCTCTATCACTTTGTCTCCCGGGCATGCACACATCTCTTCCCTCACTCTCTAGGTCTCGCTCTATCTCTCTTACCCAAGCACACGCACTATGTCGAGTGTATATTTCCCATACACACAAAACGTCGCCCCCAAACGTCTATCTCCCTAGTTATGTGGTTCTCGCGCACTCACCTCACACACCACCCCACTGCAAACAAGCACACTTTGTCTCCTTGTGCACCACTCTCCTCTTTCTATCTCTCCCACATGCGGACCCGCCCCAGCCCCTTCCCTGTATACATATATGTCATGACTCTTTGCATAGCTTCCCAATGTATAATCGTTCTCGATTTCGCACATTGTTCTCTACACCATCTATTCTAGATCTCTCATGAAGTCCCTAACACACACACGATGACTCGCTTCCCCTGCGTCTCCGTTCATAGGCCAATTTCAGACAACATCAACATTGTCTCCCTATCTATACGCCATTCATGGACACAAATGACCCCTCTCACCCCCTCTCTTCCTCTCTCTCTCTCTCTCTCTCTCTCTCTCTCTCTCTCTCTAGCTCTCTCTTTCTCTCGCTCTCACACCCCTCTCCCACACACACACTCGATGTCTCCTCCAAATAGTCTGCTCCCCCCGCCCGCACCCGTGTTATCTCGCTACTACACATGTCACACCATTCCCCCTTCCCTTATACTAGGTTTACATCATCAGTGGTCTCTCTACTCCACATACACTCTCTCCCTGTTACACACAAACGCGTGCACAAACACACATAGACACGCACAGACACCCATTTATCTAGATCCTCATCTCTCCCCATGTCCGCATGTGTATCTCACACACTCACTCTCTAATTATGTATATGTGTCTCCACGTTACACAACACAAAGCCCCATGTACATGTCTCTCTCTATCCTCCACACACATAGACACAAAGAATCTGTTATGGCCTCGGTCTCTAACATATAGCACACGCACTCTCTCTCTCTCTCTCTCTCTCTCTCTCTCTCTCTCGCAAACACGCTCAACAAGGGTTTCCCCGTGAATAACTTACCGTCTACTCATCAACAGTCGTGGCAGTACGGCGAACACGACACGTGAAAAAAAAATCTACACGTGCTTAGACCACCTAGTATGACTACTAGGACTAGAGCAAGCCAAAAAGCGCGCCGCCGTCACCCCCTCCTTTTCGGCGACGGGAAAATCTTTGTTTTACACGGTTGAGAAGTCATTGTGCTAAAGCCCCATATGCCGACGCGTTGAATAGAATGTAGATGCTAGTTTACGGAAGCAAGTATCGATAATACGTTTGTATCTCCATATTTATATTTCTTCTTTTACTAGGTAATTGCCCGTGCGTTGGTACGGGAACCAAACAATTTTCAACGCAGCAAGAGCAGAATGAATAATACATGGTATTCTGAGATCACAACACAATCTACCCAATCTTATAAAAATGCTGCTTTGAGCCACATTAAGATACATAAGCATCAATTTTGCATAGCACGCAATGTCAAAAGCTCTAGCATTGACTACTTCTTCCTTGCACGTAAGTGAAAATAATTTTTGTGCTTCTTTATTTACTTAGAAAGTGGAAGTAACTACAAGCATAGCAAATTCAAAGTCCAAGAAATCCACAAGCAATGAGACTTTCTAAACCCAACCTTGGTAAAAGATACATAAATCATGATAGTGCTAATTCTTATGTAACTCAACCTGGACATGGAGCCACTCTTGAAGTTCTAACTGGAGAGATGATGATTCAGTGAGGTCCCATGCAGTGATAGAAAAACTAATGATCAAGATCCTGTAGCAATAACTGCATAATTTGTGGATGCACCATACAGAACATAATAACAAGTTGAATCTAGAGTGCAGGAATTTTGTGCAACTGTACAGATACACACTTTGACATAAAAATTTCTTGCATACATTACAGAGCTAGCAGTAATTCATGCTTTAGGAATGGTTCAGTTTGAAATCGTGACTACTCAATAACATAGATTGTTTGGTTCCCGTAGCAACGCACGGGCAATTACCTAATAACCTAGAAAACATGACCAATAACTAATAAGTCGTCAATAAATTTGGAAAAGAAAACTGGAACTTTTTACCCCACCAATATTGATCTGATTTCTCGTAACACAATAGTTCACAGAAATTGCATAAATTTCTAGAGGTACATCGACATGACTGAAAATGTTTCGTGTAGAAGTGTTGTACATTGCAATATTTTTACTATCCCCGACGTACCTCAACATGCTACAATTCAACATAAAAGATAAACAGAATAAGTATTACCATTTTGTGCTTGCCATGCATACCTTTAAAATCTCAAAATATCATTAGAGAATATAACACACTCCATGTAGGAGCGGGTTAATAACAGTGAACCAAAGAAGGAAAGTAGTAGTGTTTCGGCGGGGCACCTCGTGGCATGCTAGCTACTTTCTTTTTGCCCGATCCCATCCATGAAAAGCTTGCTTCTAACGGAAATTTCATTAAGCCTAACACACACAAACAGAAAAGCGAAAATTAAGATAAGAGTGAATGAAATATAATTTGATTAACACACATAGAGATAGAGGCACGAGCGAGCAATTCGGTGGTACGTCCGACATCACCAAACAATCTCCAGAAATTCCATGGATGCATCGGCTCTGGAATGTGGCGTCAGCGCAGCGTCGATCATGGTGTACGGTAGGCAGCCATGCACTGTGCGTTGAAGAATTGGGCGTCCCTGTTGTAGGCGTCCTTCTCCACTGTGAGGTTGGGGCGAAACACAGTGGTGTACAGTAGGCATCCGGGCGACCCATGTAGTGCACCCAGAAGTACCTTCCGCCGAGCTTGTACACACTCTGCATTCCGCACTCGGCCAGTGAAGTTGTAATTATGGCTTTGGAATATGACTTGGATGTGAGTGAGTTGGTCAGCAAATTAGCTTGAATTGTAATTGCATCACCGGGGGTGAACGACACCATGAGATCAGTGAAGTAGGCTTGAACCTATTCGGTGGCCATATTGGAGAATGGAGATGTAGCCCACAATGAGATTGTTGGATGATATCAAGGTGTACAACGCCTTGGAGAAGTACTCGGATTTGGGTAGGATCTCTTGATGTTCCACCTGCAAAGAAAAATGTAAAAACTTACTGGCATGTTCTCTGGATGGAAATAGGTAATTCAACTCTTCTTTACTCACATATGTTGTTATACACGAACTGTGATCTGTTGATGAACTGTTCAAATTCTCAGGTCTGCACGTCCAAGGAGATGGCATGTAACCCGAGATGAATATACCCCCCATTATCGTAGTTGTGACTGAGAGTCTGATATCGATGATGCATTGACGTATCAATGCCGATTTGGTGGTCGCTGAACCGAACGAATTGAAATACACGCTTCGCTCCTCCGCCTTCTCATCCTTGTTGCTGCTGCTCGTCTACCATCGCGCGCGCCTCTGCATCTTGGAGCTCCGCCGATGGAACTGAAAGGCAGCAGCGAGATAGGAGAAGACCTGGAGGTCGAGTGGGCCAGCCATACATGGCAGCGATGGCTTTCGCCTGGAATGGCGTTCATGCCAATGGGCCCTACATCTGTGACAACTGGCATCATGGCCGCGGAGCAGGGCTGCGGAGCGCACCAGAGCAGGAAGGTTAGGGATAGTGGAGGCCGGCGGCATCGATCCAGAGGAGACCGGTGGTGCCGATCCAGTGGAGGGCGGCCAGTAGTGGAGGTTGGCGGCGTCGATCCGTTGGTGGGGGCGAGCATGGAGGCCGGCGGCGGGGCAGATGGACAATGGATGGATGGGCTAAGCAATGAGGATGATGTTTGCGACTAAGTTTTTTTTACCGGAGCTGGTACCTACCGGTCAAGCATCCACCGTTGATGTCATTTTGGAGATTTGTGCCCTTGTTTTGTTTATCAGATAGATGAATGGTAATACATGAATACATGTACTTGTGTCAGACTGACATAGTCAACTTTTACAGAGAAGAGAGAGGGGCTGGAGAGAACGGTGCATGCATGCATTCTCTCACCCCATGCACTGGACATGCATTTTGTTTTCATCCTCATATTTCTAATGATTCATATCTTTTGAACCAAATGTTCATTACTGAAACTTCTTATATATTAGAATTCGTGGGATGAAGACCTTCAAAACAAGATCAGTTTTGAATATATTGGAACTATCTTTTTCATATATATTTCAATTACATTTGAAATCAGTTTCGTAAAACATAAAAATGTTTCACTAGTTCATAGAAGTGATTTATGTATTTGAAAGAAATAGGGGAATGACTAGATTTCACTCATTAAAAGAAACTAGTTTCGTATATTTCAAATAACCAATTTCACTACCTATTTCACTATTTTTCAAACACAAGATTAAGCAAATTGACAAACATACCGAAATATGTTTCATATATTTGAGAAATACATGTTTCATAAAAATTGAGTGAAATATTTAGACAACAACTTAGACGTGTTTGAAATAATCAATTTCACATATTTCAAATAACCTATATCGCATATTTCACTATTTTTTATATATTTCAATTATCTTTTACATCGCTTTTATAAAACATAAAATTGATCCGCTATTTCATAAAAGTGTTTTTGACTGTTTCACTAATATCAGTTAGAAAACCATTTCACTCATTTTAAAAATCGATTTCACACATTTCATAAGACAGATTACTCTCATTTTCAAATATCAATTTCACTGCAAAATTATGAAATATATTGAAATGTATTCCGCTCATTAAAACTATCAGTTTCAAACACTGGAAAATTAGTTTCACAACAAAAATTGGTTTTATTTCTCTTTTATTCAAATAACTTATTTTACTCATTTCAGAAAACACATTGCACTCATTTACAAAATATATATTTCACCAATTTCACTAGTTTCAGGAAACACATTACATTCATTTTCAGAAAACATATTACACTCATTTCACTAGTTTCCAAAATAATTATTTAACAAATTTGAAACAACGCATTTCACTGATTTGGAAAACTGATTTCACTCATTTCGAGAACCGGTTTCAATCATTTTGAAAAATGTAATTTGAAATGAGTGAAATTAATATTTTGACATGATTGAAATAGTAAAGATTAAACTAGTTTAAATATATTCAAGATTGGGCTCATTCTAAACATCTTATGTTCAAGAATTTGAATATATGAAAACTTTAAATAATAGAACAATGCTGTAAAAAATATTGGTCATCTAAAAATGTAAACAAAAATAAAATGCATGGACTTGTTTGAGAGAGAGGAGAGATGCTGCATGCATGCGTACGTCCCGCTGCAAAAAGTACTGCCACTCCTGCCATGGGCACTATTCATTTGACATTGATTTGACTATATACAAAATGACTGGATGTGGGCAAACCACTCCTTGTTCCTCGGGCTCAATTATCCGATCATCCAACCAATCATCGATCATATCACCGGCGATGATTACTGTGCTATGCAACTTCCATTCGCGAGGGGGGGCTGTGTTTACACATCATACCATGGGTTTCATGAATCACCATATCCAGAGATTCGTCGACACATCTTGTTGCCAGGTAATCTTCAGTGTGTGAAAGGCATCAAGCTTCCATGCAATGGATGGCTTTTGCAAACCCGACATGTGGCGATGTGGTTCATGCCAACAACAAATATGCACAACTTGATTCGTGCTGATATAGACTGAGCCATGTATTCTGCTGCTGTAGCACGACCCTCTTTTGTTGGATATTTTGTACTGTTGTTAGTTTGAAGCACTCCTCTGGTTTGAAGGATAGATACCTTCCTGGGATCAAGTGCATCCTAACTCACCTGCGTAGGATGTACTGATAATGATGATGGAGATGCTGTGCAGAAGCCATATATATACATATATATCAGTTAGGCTTCAAGTGCGTACTTGTTAGTTAAACCTATGTATAAATTGTGACACTAAATATGACTAGTAAGTAGTACAGTAGCAGTACTAGTATACGTCGGTCAAATTATTCATCATGTTCAAACATTGAATTGACGTGACAACACACTGCACGTGAGGTGACACAAGAATCCCGGCGGCGTGATCGGGTATTCCGGACTTCAGATTTGGAGTACCACTTATCTGTCGAAATATTTTTTTTGAAACAGAGGCAAAAGATTTGCCTCATCCATTAAATAAGAGGAGAATAGAGTTTAGAGTTTTTACAAGCGCCCTTGCAAAACGACATGGCAATTACTCTCGTACAACTGTCGAAGAAGCGCGAGTTTTTACTCTGTCAAAATCTTTCATCATTCACTTAAAATAGTTGATTGGTCATACATTGAGTACCATATAACTGTAATTACCAATGCAAGTCGAAGAAGGATTGGCCGGTGCTGCCGGCTGGCGTCAAGTTCGATCCCACGGATCAGGAGCTGATCGAGCACCTTGAGGCCAAAGTGAGTGTTGACAACACGAGATTTCAGTCTCTCATCGATTTGTTCATACCAACCATCGACAGCGAGCACGACATATGCTACACCCAACCTGAGAAACTTCCAGGTAAGACACCGATCGGCCGTCTACTTGCACAAACATATTCTTTTGTTTATAGCTCTATTTTTCTTTTTAGACACAGACCTGGTGAAACAATTACAATTTGACAGTTAATAAAAAGTGAAACAAGTGAGTGCAACATGCCAAAGATGTTATGAAAATGCCAACTAGGTACACTAAAACCTGTATTCCACCATACTGCAGGTATCACACTGAGTGGCCTAAGGAAGCATTTCTTCCAGCGCAATTCCAGGGCGTTCAAAAGGGGCACGTGGACGCGTCGCAAGATACAGTCGGAGTGTGGCACGCACGCGATGTGGCACAAGACCGGTAATACCTTGCCTGTGATGGTCAACGGCCAGCAGACGGGCAGCAAAAAAGGTTCTGGTGCTGCACATCAACAAAAACTTTGACCAGCAGAGGACCAACTGGGTGATGCACCAGTACCACATCGGGGACCTGGAGCAAGAGAAGGAGCGGGAGCCCAGGAGTCCTCTGCAAGATTTTCTACCAGACGAACACTAGGGCCAGGAGCCCAGGAGTAGTTTGGTATTGGTAGTTGTACTACCTTGTCGTCCGCAAGTTGGTATTGTTGTTAACTATTATTTGGTATGAACTTGCATTTGCTTCCAACCATCATGCTGAGGGTCGACGTGGATATAAAGCTGAATCATTTGTTTCGAAACGAATTCTCAGGCACCTGTTTTTAATTTGATGGGTACTAGCATAAGCACCCGCCGTTCGAATTCCCAGTTCTGCAGTTTTTTCGAAACAAGTACATGCACTTATTATCACGATAAAAAAACAATATCCGTGCTGCGTCCCAGTTATCAGTCTGTGCTTGCAGAATTCTCTCGTTTATTGAGCACGTATATTGTTTTTTCAGGTCGAGCAAGTTTCAACTGGGCTGTAGACTGACCACGGTTTGTTTTGTTTTTAACAGGCCCAGCCCATGACGACAACGGGGCACAAAGATCCAGCAGGTATCTACTGGTCTCTGGTCCGCCAGCGTTAGTTATATTTTGTATTACAACATCCGCATGCAGTTTTGTTACTAAATCAAACACACAGCCCAGTTCTATTTTCCTCTTGAAACGCATGTCCTACATCCGTTTTCTAATCTCTACCTATAGTTTTACTAGATCATATACACGTATCATTATACTGAAAACACATAAAATTCCCTTTTCATATTTACATCCTTATTTTTGTTGTTTTTCCCACCCAGCGCTGATTTTTTTACCACTGGTTTTCCCTTAAACCAACTCAATTGTCCCATGTCTTATTTGCTTACAAAAACAAAACGATTTTTTTGGCAAATCAATAAGTTCTTAAAAAAATATTTATCATTTCGGGATTACAACAGTTTGGACTCCACCGAAATATGCAAAATAAGGTTGAACTTTTTGACCGTGGTCCTGGGCAGAAAATGGGCTGTAATAAATTACTTAAGAATTAGCAAATGGGCTGCAAATTATAAAAAATAGCAAATGGGCTGCAAATTGTAAAAAATAGCAAATGGGCTTTATGTTGTCTGCCACAGATTTCAAGGCTGACTTGTGGGCCTACTAAGTTCATGCGTACACAAGGTTTCTTAAGAAAGAAACTTAGTCAACAATCGACTCTACCAGCGTCAGACCGTTAGATGTCAATCTAACGGCAATCGTGCTTCATCAGTCTCTGATCTTCCTGCCCCAGCCGCCCAAACCAGCGTCGTTGGAACCGCCTGCTCCCTCCTCCCATGGCCGGCAGTGCTGCCGGGCAGGCCTCACGGCCCCATCATACTTGTATCTCTGGCCTGTCTATCCCTCTACTCACCCACACCTCTTTTTATTTTCCGGCGACGGCAGCCGAACCAGTCAACCCTCGTACTCTCCACCGCGTGGGCAGCCACTACCGTGTCTTCGCCGGCTCCCTGTTGTTCCCTTTGTAGGCCTCGCCGTCGTCCACCGCCCTGGTGCTCTCGGCACGGCGTGGTCAACGATGTCCATCCAACGGACGTAGTGCTTCTTTGTAGGCCTCGCCGTCGTCCACCGCCCTGGTGCTCTCGGCACGGCGTGGTCAACGATGTCCATCCAACGGACGTAGTGCTTCTTCAACCTCTGGTCTTCTTGCCCCAGCCGCCCAAAGCAGCGCCGGCCATACTACTCCCACCGCTGGCCAGGCCATCCCTCCACTCACCCACTCCCCCTGTTATTCTGCAGCGACGGCAGCCTCACACCGCAGCCGAACCAGTGAACCCTCGTACTCCTCTTCGCGTGAGCATCCACTGCCGCGTCTTCCCTGGCTCTGCGTCGTCCCCTTCCTAGGCCTCGCCGTCGTCCACCGCCCTGGTGCTCTCAGTGCGGCGTGGTCAACGTGGTCAAGGAACGGCTTCCATCGGACGTGGACTGTACGTGGAGAGGCTGACAGCTGGGTCCACGGCCGCAGCAAGGAAGTGCCTCCTTATTACGCGCAAAATAATTATTCCTCCACCTGACAGTGGGGACCCACCGGACGGGCCACCAGTATTTCACAGAAAAAACATTTCCCCCCTGACTGCTATGACCCACTGGACGGGCCACCGTATTTCACGAAAAAAACATTTGCCCCTGACTGCTGGGACCCACCGGACGGACCACCGTATTTCGCGAAAAAACGTTCCCCCCGCTGTCAGCTCGGACCCACCGAAAGTGCCTCCTTATTACGCACAGAAAAATGAATACTCCCCCTGCTAGCTGGGACCCACCATGGTGGGAGGCTGACTTGTGGGCCTACTAAGTTGACGGGGACAGAGGGCTTTGTCAACTTAGTCAATATGAACGATTCTAGCTCCAGTGACCGTACGATGTCCATCCAACGACCGTCATGCTTCTTCAATCTTTGCTCTTCCTGCTCCAGCCGCTCAAACAAGCGCCGGCGGGACTGCCTGCTCCCTCCTCCCCGCGGCCGGCTGTGCTGCTGCGTAGGCCTCACCGCCCCATCGTACTCCCATCGCTGGCCTAGCCATCCCTCTACTCACCCACACGGCCACACCTGCTGTTATTCTCCGGCGAGGGCAGACGAACCAGTAAACCCTCGTACAGTCATACTCCCCTTCGTGTGGGAAACAACTGCTGAGTCCTCCCTGCCACTGTGTCGTTCCCTTCCTAGGCCTCGCCGTCGTCCACCGCCCTAGTGCTCTCAGCGTGGCGTGGTCAACGTGGTCAAGGAACGGCTTCCATCGGACGTGGACTGTACGTGGAGAGGCTGACAACTGGGTCCACGGCCGCAGCAAGGAAGTGCCTCCTTATTACGCGCAAAATAATTATTCCTCCACCTGACATCTGGGACCCACCGGAAGGGCCTCTGTATTTCGCGAAAAAAACGTGCCCCCAGCTGACATGTTGGACCCACCAGCTATCTTCGCACGCAAGGAAGTGCCTCCTTATTACGCACAAAAAAATGAATACTCCCCCTGCCAGCTGGAACCCAGCATAGTGGGAGGCTGACTTTTGGGCCTACCAAGTTGACGGGGACGGAGGGCTTTGTCAACTTAGTCAATATGAACGATTCTAGCTCCTGTTACTATATGATGTTCATCCAATGGCCATAGTGCTTCTTCAACCTCTGGTCTTCTTGCTCCAGCCGCCCAAACCAGCGTTGGTCGTGCCGCGTGCTCCTGCCTCCCGTGGCCGGCTGTGATGCCGCGGAGGCCTCACCGCCCCCTACTACTCCCACCGATGTCCAGGCCATCCCTCCACTCACCCACACCCCCTGTTATTCTGCGGCGACAGCAGCCTCACACTGCAGCCGAACCAGTGAATCCTTGTACTCCTCTTCGCGTGGGCATCCACTGCTGCGTCTTCCCCGACTCCGAGTCGTCCCCTTCCTAGGCCTCGCTGTCGTCCACCGCCGTGGTGCTCTCGGCGTGGCGTGGTCAACGTGGTCAAGGAACGACTTCCATCGGACGTGGACTATACGTGGAGAGGCTGACAGCTGGGTCCACGGTCGCTGCAAGGAAGTGCCTCCTTATTACACGCAAAATAATGATTCCTCCACCTGACAGCAGGGACCCACCGGACGGGCCACCGTATTTAGCAAAAAAAATGATTCACCCCCTGACTGCTGGGACCCACCAGCTACATCTTCGCACGCAAGGAAGTGCCTGACAGTCGGGACCCACCTGGTCGAAGCATACGTAACGTTGTCATTCTGGTCGCGAACGTGTACGTACATACTGGTCAATGTAGAGGCGCGCACGTGTCGTAGATGTAGAGGAGCACACGTGTCGTAGTAGAGGCGCGCACGTAGCATGTACATGTACGTACAACGGCGAGGGTGCAAGAAAGAAAATACGGCCACGTACGTACATACGGGCAGGGTCTCTAACGCCTATCGTGCATACGTACATGGCTGGGTCGGAACGGAGAAACAGGGTCGTCGTCGTGTTCATGGGGAGCCAACCGGCTGGGTTGGAACGGAATGCGTAGTCATGTTCATCGGGAGGGCTTGGACGGAACAGATGATGGAAACGAGGCCTGGCGTACCGCACAACGGAGGAAACAGCCTTGTGTTCGACCGGCCACGTTCGAAATGGGGTCCTGTTGATCGGGAGGGGCCTGGCGTACCGCAAAACGGAGGAAACGGACCTCCTATGGTCGAAACGGGGGTCCTATTGATTGGGAGGGGTGTGGCGTACCGCAAAACGAAGGAAACGGACCTCCTACGGTCGAAACGGGGGTCCTGTTGATCGGGAGGGGTGTGGCATACCGCAAAACGGACGAAATGAACTTGTGTTGGAGCGCTACGGTCAAAACGGGGGGAGGGTTGTGGCGTACCGCAAAATGGGACTCCACGGGATACTGTTCATCTCCACCGTCGACCTCCTCCAGCCTCCATGGGCTACTGTTCATCCAGCCTCCACCGCGCGCTACTCCACCAGCTACTGTTCAACCACCCCTCCACGGGCAGCCCTCCATCGTCTACTGTTCATCCAACCCTCCACACCATGGGGTCCTGTTCAACCACCCCTCCACGGTCACCCCTCCACCGATTGTTCGTCCAGCCCTCCACACCACGGGGTCCTGTTCAACCACCCCTCCACGACCACTCCTCCACCGTCTACTGTTCATCCAGCCCTCCACACCACGGGTTCCTGTTCATCCAGAGGCAACGCCACCGCTCACTGTTCATCCAAACCCCCCCGCAACGCTCACTGTTCATCCCAGAGGCAGCATCGATCGGCTTTGGTTAGCAGCAGTAGCGAAGGAATCGCTCCATCGGGTTCAGTTAACAACCATCGATCGATCGCTCGGGTTCAGTAACGTGTAGCCTACAGTGCAATTGCTCGGGTTCAGTTAGAGCACAACGCCTCGCTCGGGTTCAGTTAGAGCCAATGCCTCGCACACACGCGCATACCTATACGAGAGAAACGCGCATCGCTCTCCCACCCTAACCGGCAACTCCTCGAAATTTTCCTCCCCCTTGCTTCTACCACGATTTTTTCTATCATGGACGGCCCAAAGAATGTCATGCAGCTGCGTCTCCGGCCCGCCCAGGACGAAAAACCCATTTTCTGTCATAGAAGTAGGAGCCGACCACATCTATGATGATACCGGGTTTTGTCACAATTATCGTCATAGAAGTGTCATATATATGACAAAAAAAAATTCGTTCGGCCCAAAATGTCACAGATGTGTCTTTTTTTTGTAGTGCCTCCCCTCCTCCACTCCTTTATATACGGGGAGGGGGGGGGGCACTCCATAGACACACAAGTTGATCAATTGATATTTTAGCCGTGTGCGGTGCCCCCCTCCACCACAATCCACCTCGGTCATATCATAGCGGTGCTTAGGCGAAGCCCTGCGTCAATAGCATCATCATCACCGTCATCATGCCTTCGTGCTGACGGAACTCTCCCTCGAAGCTCTGCTGGATCGTGAGTTCGTCGGACATCACCGAGCTGAACGTGTGCTAAACTCGGAGGTGCCATGTGTTCGGTACTTGAATCAGTCGGATCGTGAAGACGTACGACTACATCAACCGCGTTGTCATAACGCTTCTGCTTTCGGTCTACGAGGGTACATGGACACACTCTCCCCGCTCGTTTGCTATGCATCACCATGATCTTGCGTGTGCGTAGGATTTTTTTTTTTGAAATTACTACGTTCCCAAACAGTGGCATCCGAGCCAGGTTTATGCGTAGATGTTATATGCACAAGTAGAACACAAGTGAGTTGTGGGCGATACTAGTCATACTGCTTACCAGCATGTCATACTTTGATTTGGCGGTATTGTTGGATGAAGCGGCCTAGACCAACATTACGCATACGCTTACGCAAGACTGGTTCGAACGACGTGGTTCGCACACAGGTGGCTGGCGGGTGTCAGTTTCTCCAAATTTAGTTGAATCGAGTGTGGCTACGCCCGGTCCTTGTTGAAGGTTAAAACAGCACATACTTGACGAAATATCGTTGTGGTTTTGATGCGTAGGTAAGAACGGATCTTGCTCAGCCACGTAAAACTTGCAACAACAAAGTAGAGGACGTCTAACTTGTTTTTGCAGGGCATGCTGTGATGTGATATGGTCAAGACATGATGCTATATTTTATTGTATGAGATGATCATTTTTTGTAACCGAGTTATCGGCAACTGGCAGGAGCCATATGGTTGTCGCTTTATTGTATGCAATGCAATCGCCCTGTAATTGCTTTACTTTATCACTAAGCGGTAGCGATAGTCATAGAAGCAATAGTTGGCGAGACGACAATGATGCTACGATGGAGATCAAGGTTTCGCGCCGGTGACGATGGTGATCATGACGGTGCTTCAGAGATGGAGATCACTGATACGTCTCTGTCGTATCTACTTTTCCAAACACTTTTGCCCTTGTTTTGGACTCTAACTTGTATGATTTGAATGGAACTAACCTGGACTGACGCTGTTTTCAGCAGAATTGCCATGATGTTGTTTTATGTGCAGAAAACAAAAGTTCTCATAATGACCTGAAACTCCACGGAATATCTTAGAATAAATAATAAAAAATCCTCACCAAAGATGAAGACCAGGGGACCCACACCCTGTCCATGAGGGTGCCCCCCCCTCCTGGGCGTGCCCCCTACCTCGTGGGCCCCCTGGAGACCCTCCGACGCCAACTCCAACTCTATATATTGGCTTTCGGGGAGAAAAAAAATCAGAGAGAAGATATCATCGCATTTTACGATACGGAGCCGCTGCCAAGCCCTAATCTCTCTCGGGAGGGCTGATCTGGAGTCCGTTTGGGGCTCCGGAGAGGGAGATTCGTCGCCGTCGTCATCATCAACCATCCTCCATCACCAATTTCATGATGCTCACCGCCGTGTGTGAGTAATTCCATCGTAGGCTTGCTGTACGGTGATGGGTTGGATGAGATTTATCATGTAATCGAGTTAGTTTTGTTAGGGTTTGATCCCTAGTATCCACTATGTTCTGAGATTGATGTTGCTATGACTTTGCTATGCTTAATGCTTGTCACTAGGGCCCGAGTGCCATGATTTCAGATCTGAACCTATTATGTTTTCATGAATATATGTGTGTTCTTGATCCTATCTTGCAAGTCTATAGTCACCTATTATGTGTTATGATCCGACAACCCCGAAGTGACAATAATCGGGATACTTCTCGGTGATGACCGTAGTTTGAGGAGTTCATGTATTCACTATGTGCTAATGCTTTGTTCCGGTCTCTATTAAAAGGAGGCCTTAATATCCCTTAGTTTCCGCTAGGACCCCGCTGCCACGGGAGGGTAGGACAAAAGATGTCATGCAAGTTCTTTTCCATAAGCACGTATGACTATATACGAAATACATGCCTACATTACATTGATGAATTGGAGCTAGTTCTGTGTCACCCTATGTTATGACTGTTACATGACGAACCGCATCCGGCATAATTATCCATCACTAATCCGGTGCCTACGAGTTTTCCATATACTGGTTCTCGCTTATTTACTTTTCCATTGCTACTGTTACAATCACTACAAAAATACCAAAAACATTACTTTTGCTGTCTTTACTTTTGTTAATGTTACCACCACTATCGTATTACTTTGCTACTAAACACTTTGCTGCAGATACTAAGTTTCTAGGTGTGGTTGAATTGACAACTCAGCTGCTAATACTTGAGAATATTCTTTGGCTCCCCTTGTGTCGAATCAATAAATTAGGGTTGAATACTCTATCCTCGAAAACTGTTGCGATCCCCTATACTTGTGGGTTATCAAGACCTTTTTTCTGGAGCCGTCGCCGGGGAGCATAGCTCTATTCTTTGAGTCACTTGGGATTTATATCTGCTGGACACTATGAAGAACTTGAAAGACGCTAAGACAACAATTTATCTTTCAACTACGAGGGGAGGTAAGGAACTGCCATCTAGCTCTGCACTTGATTCACCTTCTGTTATGAGTAAGCTAGCGATACCTAAACCCGCTTCTGCTATTCGTTCCGATATGTTGCATGTTATTGATGATGCCACTTCTGCTATGCATGATACTTATGATGAAACTACTTCTATGCTTGATACTACTATGCCCCTTGGTGAATTTCTTGATGAACAAATTTCTAGGTCTAGAGAGAGAGAAATTATTAAAACTGATAATATTGATGAAAGTGATGATGAAGATATGCCTGCTATTCCCGAGGGTTATCTTTTTGATGCGGAATCTTCTGTAGCTATTTTTGCTTGTAAAGATAGATATGAACTTAAGAGGCTGCTAGTTAAATGGAACAAAGAATCTCTTAGTGACAGAATGAAACCTGACCCTGCTTTTGCTACTTCACCTATCTGTGTTCCCGATAAGGATTATTATGAATTTTCTGTTGATCCAGATATAATTACTTTGGTTGAATCTGATCCTTTTTATGGCTATGAATCCGAAACTATTGTGGCACATCTTACTAAGTTAAATGATATAGCCGCCCTGTTTACTAATGATGAGAGATCGTGCTACTTTTATATACTCAAAATATTTCCGTTCTCATTAAAGGGTGATGCTAAGATATTGTTTAATTCTCTTGATCCTGGTTGTGTGCGTAGTCCCCAGGATATGATTTATTACTTCTCTGCTAAATATTTCCCTGCTCATAAGAAACAAGCTGCTTTGAGGGAAATATACAACTTCATGCAAACTAAAGAAGAGAGTCTCCCACAAGCTTGGGGGAGGCTTCTCAAGTTACTTAATGGTTTGCCTGATAGTCCTCTTAAGAAACCTGAAATACTTGATATCTTTTATAATGGACTAACTGATGCCTCCAGAGATTACCTGGATAGTTGTGCTGGTTCTTTTTCCAGGGAAAGAACACCGGATGAAGCTGAACTTCTATTGAGTAATATGTTGACAAATGAAAATAATTGGGCACCTCCCGAGCCAGCCCCTGAGCCAGCTCCAGAGCCAATTACCGAGCCTATTCCTAAACCAACTCCAAAGAAGAGAGGTGTTCTATTTCTTAGTCCCGAAGATATGCAAGAGGCAAAGAAATCTATGAAAGAAAAAGGTATTAAAGCTGAAGATGTTAAGAATTTACCTCCTATTGAAGAAATACACGGTCTTAATTTACCACCTGTTGAAGAAGTATATGATCTCAATTCTTTATTCACTGAAGAACCTCCTGATCCCGATATCCCGACACAGGTAGTAAAGGTAAATTCTCTCTATAGATATGATAAAGCTGAAGTCACTTCTACTAAAATTGCTAGTCAGTGCTTGGATGAGTTTGATAACTTTATGTTTAAGCAAGATGACTTTAATGCTTATTTTGGTAGACAATTAAAACAAGATGCTTATATGATTAAATGCTTGGGTGATTATATGGCTAATATTAGAGGTGAACTTAAACTTGTTAGCAAACATGCTTCTATGGTTACCACTCAAGTAGAACAAGTACTTAAAGCTCAAAAAGAAGTGCTTGATGAAATGAATAGTAAGAAAAATGATTATGCTGTTACAATGGCTACTAGAACTAGTAGAATGACTCAGGAACCTTTGTATCCTGAAGGCCACCCTAAGAGAATCAAGCAAGATTCTCAGAGAAATAATATTGATGTACCTAGTTCTTCTAAAAGGAAGAAAAAGAAAAATGATAGGACTTTGCAAACTTCTAGTGAACCTATTGCTGAACCACCTGAGAATCCAAATGATATCTCTATGTCTGATGCTGAAACACAATCTGGTAATGAACATGAACCTAGTGAAAATGTTAATGATGATGCTCAACCTAGTAATGATAATGATGTAGAAGTTGAACCTGCTGTTGATCTTGATAACCCACAATCAAAGAATCAACGTTATGATAAAAGCGACTTCGTTGCTAGGAAACATGGTAAAGAAAGGGAACCATGGGTTCAGAAACCCATGCCTTTTCCTCCGAAACCATCCAAGAAAAAGGATGATGAGGATTTTGAGCGCTTTGCTGAAATGATTAGACCCATCTTTTTGCGTATGCGATTGACTGATATGCTCAAAATGAATCCTTATGCGAAATATATGAAAGATATTGTTACAAATAAAAGAAAGATACCGGAAGCTGAAATTTCCACCATGCTTGCTAATTATACTTTTAAGGTGGAATACCAAAGAAACTTGGATATCCAGGAGTACCTA
Organism: Triticum timopheevii; assembly: GCA_963921465.1. Lineage (NCBI taxonomy): Eukaryota > Viridiplantae > Streptophyta > Magnoliopsida > Poales > Poaceae > Triticum > Triticum timopheevii. The sequence goes on from OY997271.1 coordinate 107,055,920, forward strand.
CTATACCATGCTCCATTAAGAGAAATTATGTTAAAACTGCTTTATGTGATCTTGGAGCCGGTGTTAGTGTTATGCCTCTCTCTTTATATCATAGACTTGACTTGAAATAAGTTGACACCTACTGATATATCTTTGCAAATGGCTGATAAATCAACTGCTATACCCGTCGGTATTTGTGAGGATGTGCCTGTTGTGGTTGCAAACGTTACTATTTTAATGGACTTTGTTATTCTTGATATTCCCGAGGATAATAGTATGTCTATTATTCTTCGAAGACCTTTTCTTAATATTGCAGGGGCTGTTATTGATTGCAACAAAGGCAATGTCACTTTTCATGTTAATGGTAACGAGCATACAGTACATTTTCTAAGGAAACAACCTCAAGTTTATAGTATCAACTCTATTGGAAAAGTTCCAACTATCATTTTTGGAGGTTTTGAATTTCCTCTCCCTACTGTCAAGAAAAAGCATGATATTCTTATCGTCGGGGATTTCCATATCCCCGTTGAGGTAACATAGTGTTATTCGAAATTTCTCTGGTTCCATGTTAATCGGAATGAGTTTGTTAACAAGACTTGATCAACGTTGTTAGTGGATTCTTTTTGATGAGCATGAGATGGATGAAACTAGAAGCACAACCTTCTGTGCCCTCTTTATATTTTCTGTTATTTAGTAGAAATAAAGTAAAATAGTATTTTTTCTGTCTGTTTCCTGATTTATCCGTGCAATATAAAAATATCCCGAAAATAAAAGTCCTCAGAATGCCATGCCAATTTAATATGATTTTTTCGGGAATATTTGAGGATTTACTGTGCAAAAATTACCGTGGGGGGAGCTGCCACCTGGCCACGAGGGTGGAGGGCGTTCCCTACCCCCCTGGGCGCGCCCCCTGCCTCGTGGGCCCACGGTGGCCCTCCTCCACTTATCCTTGCACCCTTCTTCTTCCCCTGCCTCACACAAACCCGAAAAACCAACTCAAGCTTGAGTTCCAGCCACTTTTGCTATGATTTTCGATCTCCTTGCTCAAAGCACCTCTCGCAAAACTGCTTGGGGAGATTGTTCCTTGGTATGTGACTCCTCCATTGGTCTAATTAGTTTTTGTTCTAGTGCTTTATTCTTTGCAAATTTGTGCTGCATAGGTGACCATGTTCTTGAGCTTGCATGTCAAACTTATATGGTTCCAAGTAGTTCTAATGCTTGATATAGGCTCTAGGCACTTGTAGGAGTAGTTGCTGTCAATTTTATTGAAGTTGGTTCACTTTTGTTTGAAGTTACTAAAAATTTCAGAGGAAACAATATGTTTAGGAAGATGTTCCAAGGTGGTTCTTCAAGGAAGCAAGGCCCCAGGCTTGCAATGCGTGATGCTGACGAGGAACCACCAAGAGACGCTCCTGTGAGGCCCTGTGAATGGCCTTCAGAAAATTTTATGGATCAAGCGGGAATCAAAGAAGAATTCAACGCATATATACGCAATGCCGGTCTTGAGGACTTTGAAGCTGACAAATGCCCCCAGTATCATGATCTCACAAGTTCATTTGTGAGGAGGTTTGAGTTTTCATCTTTGCGTAATTCTCCATCAGTCATGTTTGACCTTTATGACAAATCTTATACCATGGACTTAGAGGATTTCACTTTTGCTTGCAAACTTCTATCTTGGGGTAGTGTCAGGGATCCCCCTAAATCTGAATATAGAGACTTTCTTGCTAGAATAACTGTGGGGGAATCTAGAGATATAACACAAGCCACTATAGGGAGCATTCACTTTCCTGCTATACATTATTTTGCTCTCTTCATAGGTAGATGCATAAATGCTAAGGATGAAGCATGTCACATGTGTGCCCCTGATCTCAGCATTCTCAGAAATGCTGTGTTAGGAGACCAATCTTATCATATGGGAGCCATTGTAGCTCGTAGGTTGCATCATAATAGACATAACGGAGATTTCTTTGGAGGAATTTATGCAACCCGCTCAGCTAATTTTCTTGAGATAGAAATTCGTGAGGGTGATATGGAGTTACCCCCTACTTATTTAGATTTTGATTTTATGGTTTCCCACCAGTTTGTTGAGAGGACTGAACCACCTCTCCAGTATCGACTAATCTTTAACAAACGACATGTAGTCCATATTACTCTTCCTGCTCCTGCCTTCTTTGATTCTCAGACAAAAGGAAGATATATTATTACCAGAGAGGAGGCAGATGAGTACGAGAGAAGAGCGGAGGCGGCTCGACGCCACGCTGCAGCTCAGGAGGCGATAGCCGCTGCATCGCAGTATGACCCCAGCTACACCTACGGGTATCCGCCAGGCTATCCCTGGCAATAGACCAACTTAGGCCAAAAGCCTAAGCATGAGGGAGTACGTATTTCCCACCGACATTACAATCATGTTCACACACACTCATTTCTAGATGTCGGTGCTCATACTCTTTCACTGTAATATCCATGCTAGTTTATTTTCTTTTTCCTGCTTTCTTCTTGTGTGTTTAATAAACCTTAAGAAAAACCAAAAAAAATTAGTAGTAGTTTATTTCTTTGCTGTAGTAATTAAAAAGAAAACCCAAAAATATTTCCCGTTCTTCTTTTGCTTGTTGGGAGCTTTCCCGTGTAAATAGTTTTTATTTCTTTTCTTTTCTTTGGGGGTCAGTAGGAGAAGACCATAATTAAATTGTTGAAGTGGCTCTTATATGCATCATTGTTGATTTAACCAAGAGCCCATATTGCCTTGTCTTCTCCTGTTTATTGAATGCTCGCAGATTCCAGCTTAGTCCAATGCACGTGCACTCTTATTATTATTTACACCGTTCGGTCGTGCAAGTTAAAGGCAATTATGACGATATATGATGGACTGACTGAGATGGGAAAAGCTGGTATGAACTCGACCTCTCTTGTTTTTGTAAATATGATGAGTTCATCGTTATTGATTCAGCTTATTATGAATAAACATGTTTGCAATGACAATTAGAGATCATAGTTTCTCGTGCCATGCTTGATTAGCTTTGAGTTATAATGGTTTACCTTGCGTGCCAACATGCTATTAAAATGGTTGTGATGTGGTATGATGGGGTGGTATCCTCCTTTGAATGATTTAAGTGACTTGACTTGGCACATGTTCACGCATGCAGTTGAAACAAATCAACATAGCCTTTACGATATTTATGTTCATGGTGGATTATATCCTACTCATGCTTGTATTCAATGTTTATTAATTTTAATGCATGTTCATGACTGTTGTCGCTCTCTAGTTGGTCGCTTCCTAGTCTTTTGCCAGCCTTCACTTGTACTAAGCAGGAATACTGCTTTTGCATCCAATCCCTTAAACCCCAAAGTTATTCCATATGAGTCCACCATACCTTCCTATATGCGGTATCTACCTGCCGTTCCAAGTAAATTTGTATGTGCCAAACTCTAAACCTTCAAATAAACATTCTGTTTTGCATGCTCGAATAGCTCATATATCAACTAGAGCTGCCCTTATCTTCCGTGTTAGGAGGGTTATTCTCAAGAGGAGTGGACTCCGCTCCTCATTCACGAGAAAATGGCTAGTCACCAGGATGCCCAGTCTCATGCTTTATGCAAACTAAATCAAAATAATTGCAAACAAAACTCCCCCTGGGACCCGTTGAATGTTGGAGGCACTCGTTGTTTCGAGCAAGCCATGGATTGATGCTTGTGGAGGAGGGGGAGTATAAACTTTACCATTCTGTTTGGGAACCGCCTATAATTTGTTTAGCAGGGAAGATATCGTCATCTCTTAGTTGTTATGTCGACAATGAAAGTATGCCGCTCAAAATATAATTTATCTCTATTTCAAAACCGAGCTCTGGCATCTCTACAAATCCCCGCTTCCCTCTGCGAAGGGCCTATCTATTTACTTTTATGTTGAGTCATCACCCTCTTATTAAAAGCACTAGCTGGAGAGCACAACTGTCATTTGCATTCATTACTGTTAATTTATATCGGGTATGACTATGATTGGATCTCTTTTACCATGAATTACAATGTCTAGTCAGTCCTTGATCTTTGAAGGTGCTCTGCATTTATGTTTTGTGGTCTCAGAAAGGGCTAGCGAGATACCATCTTGTTATATCATATTATGATTATTTTGAGAAAGTGTTGTCATCCGAGATTTATTATTATGGCTTGCTAGCTGATTATGTTATTGATGTGAGTAACCATGAGACCTGAGAATTATTGCAAATGTGGTTAGTTATAATCTTTGCTGAAAACCTGAATGCTAGCTTGACATAGGTACAACAACAAGAGCAAACAGAGTTTGTAAAAGTTTTTCTTTTTCTCTTTCATTTTGTCAACTGAGTTGCTTGAGGACAAGCAAGGGTTTAAGCTTGGGGGAGTTGATACGTCTCCGTCGTATCTACTTTTCCAAACACTTTTGCCCTTGTTTTGGACTCTAACTTGTATGATTTGAATGGAACTAACCCAGACTGACGCTGTTTTTAGTAGAATTGCCATGATGTTGTTTTATGTGCAGAAAACAAAAGTTCTCGCAATGACATGAAACTCCACGGGATATCTTAGAATAAATAATAAAAAATCCTCGCCAAAGATGAAGACCAGGGGGCCCACACCCTGTCCACGAGGGTGGGGGGCGCGCCCCCCTCCTAGGCGCGCCCCCTACCTCGTGGGCCCCCTGGAGACCCTCCGACGCCAACTCCAACTCTATATATTGGCTTTCGGGGAGAAAAAAACCAAAGAGAAGAAATCATCGCGTTTTACGATACGGAGCCGCCGCCAAGCCCTAATCTCTCTCGGGAGGGCTGATCTGGAGGCCGTTCGGGGCTCCGGAGAGGGGGATTCGTCGCCGTCGTCATCATCAACCATCCTCCATCACCAATTTCATGATGCTCACCGCCGTGCGTGAGTAATTCCATCGTAGGCTTGTTGTACTGTGATGGGTTGGATGAGATTTATCATGTAATCGAGTTAGTTTTATTAGGGTTTGATCCCTAGTATCCACTATGTTCTGAGATTGATGTTGCTATGGCTTTGCTATGCTTAAAGCTTGTCACTAGGGCCCGAGTGCACTGATTTCAGATCTGAACCTATTATGTTTTCATGAATATATGTGTGTTCTTGATCCTATCTTGCAAGTCTATAGTCACCTATTATGTGTTATGATCCGACAACCCTGAAGTGACAATAATCGGGATACTTCTCGGCGATGACCGTAGTTTGGGGAGTTCATGTATTCACTATGTGCTAATGCTTTGTTCCAGTTCTCTATTAAAAGGAGGCCTTAATATCCCTTAGTTTGCGCTAGGACCCCACTGCCATGGGAGGGTAGTACAAAAGATGTCATGCAAGTTCTTTTCCATAAGCACGTATGACTATATACGGAATACATGCCTACATTACATTGATGAATTGGAGCTAGTTCTGTGTCACCCTATGTTATGACTGTTACATGATGAACCACATCCAACATAATTATCCATCACTAATTCGGTGCCTACGAGTTTTCCATATACTGGTTCTCGCTTATTTACTTTTCCGTTGCTACTGTTACAATCACTACAAAAATACCAAAAACATTACTTTTGCTGTCTTTACTTTTGTTACTGTTACCACCACTATCATATTACTTTGCTACTAAACACTTTGCTGCAGATACTAAGTTTCCAGGTGTGGTTGAATTGACAACTTAGCTGCTAATACTTGAGAATATTCTTTGGCTCCCCTTGTGTCGAATCAATAAATTAGGGTTGAATACTCTACCCTCGAAAACTGTTGCGATCCCCTATACTTGTGGGTTATCAATCACAAACACAAGATGATGATGGCCATATCATATCACTTATATTGATTACATGTGATGTTTATCCTTTATGCATCTTATTTTGCTTTGATTGACGGTAGCATTATAAGATGATCTCTCAGTAAATTTCAAGGCACAAGTGTTCTCCCTGAGTATGCACCGTTGCGACAGTTCTTCGTGCTGAGACACCACGTGATGATCGGGTGTGATAAGCTCTACGTTCACATACAACGGGTGCGAGCCAGTTTTGCACACGCGGAATACTCGGGTTAAACTTGAAGAGCCTAGCATATGCAGATATGGCCTTGGAACACTAGAGACCGAAAGGTCGAGCGTGAATCATATAGTAGATATGATCAACATAGTGATGTTCACCATTGAAAACTACTCCATCTCACGTGATGATCGGACATGGTTTAGTTGATATGGATCACGTGATCATTTAGATGACTAGAGGGATGTCTATCTAAGTTGGAGTTCTTAAAGTAATACAATTAATTGAACTTTAATTTATCATGGACTTAGTCCTGATAGTTTTTGCAAATTATGTTGTAGATCAATAGCTCGCTTTATAGCTTCCCTATGCTTTTATATGTGTTCCTAGAGAAAACTAAGTTGAAAGATGTTAGTAGCAATGATGCGGACTGGGTCCATGATATGAGGTTTATCCTCATTGCTGCACAGAAGAATTATGTCCTTGATGCACCACTAGGTGACAGACCTATTACAGGAGAAGATGCAGACGTTATGAACATTTGGCTAGCTCAATATGATGACTACTTGATAGTTTAGTGCACCATGCTTAACGGCTTAGAATCGAGACTTCAAAGACGTTTTGAACGTCATGGACCATATGAGATGTTCCAGGAGTTGAAGTTAATATTTCAAGCAAATACCCAAGTTGAGAGATATGAAGTCTCCAACAAGTTCTATAGCTAAAAGATGGAGGAGAATTGCTCAACTAGTGAGCATGTGCTCAGATTGTTTGGGGTACTACAATCGCTTGAATCAAGTGGGAGTTAATCTTCCAGATAAGATAGTGATTGACAGAGTTCTCTAGTCACCATCACCAAGTTATTGGAACTTCGTGATGAACTATAGTTTGCAAGGGATGACGAAACGTTTCCCGAGCTTTTCATGATGATGAAATCGATGAAGGTAGAAATCAAGAAAAAGCATCAAGTGTTGATGGTTAACAAGACCACTAGTTTCAAGAAAAGGGCAAAGGGAAAGAAAGGGAACTTCAAGCAGAATGGCAAGCAAGTTGTCACTCCCGTGAAAGATCCCAAAGCTGGATCAAAGCCTGAAACTAAGTGCTTCTACTGCAAAGGAAATGGTCACTAGAAGCGGAAATACCCTAAATATTTGGTAGATAAGAAGGATGGAAAAGTGAACAAGGGTATATTTGATATACAGGTTATTGATGTGTACCTTACTAGTGTCTATAGTAACCCCTGGGTATTTGCTAAGATTAGTAACTCGAAACAGGAGTTGCAGAATAAACAGAGACTGGTTGAGGGTGAAGTAACGATGTGTGTTGGAAGTAGTTCCAAGATTTACATGATCATCATCGCACACTCCCTATACTTTCGGGATTAGTGTTAAACCTAAATAAATGTTATTTGGCATTTGCGTTGAGCATGAATATGATTTGATCATGTTTGTTGCAATACGGTTATTCATTTAAAGTCAGAGAATACTTTGTTTTTCTATTTACATGAATAAAACCTTCGATGGTCATACACCCAATGAAAATAGTTTGTTGGATCTCAATCATAGTGATACACATATTCATAATATTGATGCCAAAAGATGCAAAGTTGATAATGATAGTGCAACTTATTTGTGGCACTGCTATTTGGGTCATATCAGTGTAAAACACATGAAGAAACTCCATAAAGATGGATTTTTTGAATCACTTGGTTATGAATCATTTGATGCTTGAGAACCGTGCCTTTTGGGCAAGATGACTAAAAACTCCGTTCTCCGGAACAATGGAACGAGCTACTGACTTGTTGGAAATAATACATACTGATGTATGCGGTCCAATAAGTGTTGATGCTCGTGGCGGGTATCGTTATTTTCTGACCTTCACAGATGATTTTAGCAGATATGAGTATATCTACTTAATGAAGCACAAGTCTGAAACATTTGAAAAGTTCAAAGAATTTCAGTGTGAAGTGGAGAATCATCGTAACAAGAAAATAAAGTTTCTACAATATGATCGTAGAGGAGAATATTTGAGTTTTTTTTGAATATAAAAAGCAACCCACAACGTGTCGTGTGGTCATCCAAGTTCAAGCAGCACCTATGAAGTATAATTCCATATTTCACGGCAAGAGATTGCTAACCAGGCCTATCGCCTGGTAGAGAATATTTGAGTTACGAGTTTGGCCTTCATTTAAAAATAATGTGGAATAGTTTCACAGCTCACGCCACATGGAACACCACAGCGAATGGTGTGTCTGAACGTCATAACCACACTCTATTGGATATGGTGTGATCTATGATGTATCTTACCGATTTACCACTATCATTTTGGTTTTATGCATTAGAGACAACTGCATTCACTTTAAATAGGGCACCATCAAAATCCGTTGAGACGACGCCTTATGAACTGTGGTTTGGCAAGAAACCAAAGTTGTCGTTTCTTAAAGTTTGGGGCTGCAATGCTTATGTGAAAAAGTTTCAACCTGATAAGCTCGAACCCAAATCGGAGAAGTGCGTCTTCATAGAATACCCAAAGGAAAATGTTGGGTACACCTTCTATCACAGATCCGAAAGCAAGATATTCGTTGCTAAGATGGATCCTTTCTAGAGAAGGAGTTTCTCTCGAAAGAAGTGAGTGGGAGGAAAGTAGAGCTTGATAAGGTAATTGTACCTTCTCCCGAATTGGAAAGTAGTTCATCACAGAAATCGGTTCCAGTGATTCCTACACCAATTAGTGAGGAAGCTAATGATGATGATCATGAAACTTCAGATTAAGGTACTACAGAACCTCGTAGGTCTTCCAAAGTATAGTCCGCACCAGAGTGGTGCGGTAATCCTATTCTGGAAGTCATGTTACCAGACCATGATGAACCTACGAACTATGAGGAACCGATGATGAGCCTAGATTCCGCAAAATGGCTTGAATGCCATGAAATCTGAGATGGGATCCATGTATGAGAACAAAGTGTGGACTTTGGTGGACTTGCCCAATGATCGACAAGCCATAGAAACTAAATGGATCTTCAAGAGGAAGACAGACGCTGCTAGTAGTGTTACTACCTACAAAGCTCGACTTGTCGCAAAAAGTTTTTTGACAAGTTCAAGGTGTTGAATACGATGAGATTTTCTCACTCGTATCGATGCTTAAGTTTGTCCGAATCATGTTAGCAATTGCCAGATTTTATGAAATGTGGCAAATGGATGTCAAAACTGCATTCCTTAATGGATTTATTAAAGAAGCGTTGTATATGATGCAACCAGAAGGTTTTGTCAATCCTAAAGGTGCTAACAAAATGTGCAAGATCCAGCGATCCATCTATGGACTGGTGTAAGCATCTCGCAGTTGGAATATACGCTTTGATGAGTTGATCAAAGCATATGGTTTTATACAGACTTTTGGAGAAGCCTGTATTTACAAGAAAGTGAGTGGGAGCTCTGTAGCATTTCTAAAACTATATGTAGATGACATATTGTTGATTGGAAATGATATAGTAATTCTGGATAGCAAAAAAGGATACTTGAATAAGAGTTTTTCAAAGAAAGACCTCGGTGAAGCTGCTTACACATTGAGCATTAGGATCTATAGAGATAGATCAAGACTCTTGATAAGATTTTTCAATGAGTACATACCTTGATAAGATTTTGAAGTAGTTCAAAATGGAACAGTCAAAGAAGGAGTTCTTGCCTGTGTTACAAGGTGTGAAGTTGAGTAAGACTCAAAACCCGACCTTGGCAGAAAATAGAAAGAGAATGAAAAGTCATTCCCTATGCCTCAGTCATAGGTTCTATAAAGTATGCTATGCTGTGTACCAGACCTATTGTATACCTTGCTCTGAGTTTGGCAAGGGAGTACAATTTTGATCTAGGAGTAGATCACTGGACATCTGTCAAAATTATCCTTAGTGAGGACTAAGGAATATTTCTCGATTATGGAGGTGATAAAAGAGCTCGTCGTAAAGAGTTATGTCGATGCAAGTTTTGACACTGATCCAGATGACTCTAAGTCTCAATCTGGATACATATTGAAAGTGGGAGCAATTAGCTAGAGTAGCTCCATGCAGAGCATTGTAGACATAGAAATTTGCAAAATACTTACGGATCTGAATATGGCAGACCCGTTGACTATACTTCTCTCACAAGCAAAACATGATCACAACTTATCACATGACGATGTGAACTAAGATTACTGACTCTAGTAAACCCTTTGAGTGTTGGTCACATGGCGATGTGAACTATGGGTGTTAATCACATGGTGATGTGAACTATTGGTGTTGAATCACATGGCGATGTGAACTAGATTATTGACTCTAGTGCAAGTGGGAGACTGAAGGAAATATGCCCTAGAGGCAATAATAAAGTATTATTTATTTTCTTATTTCATGATAAATGTTTATTATTCATGCTAGAATTGTATTAACCAGAAACTTAGTACATGTGTGAATACATAGACAAAACAAAGTGTCACTAGTATGCCTCTACTTGACTAGCTCGTTGAATCAAAGATGGTAAAGTTTCCTAGCCATAGACATGAGTTGTCATTTGATTAACGGGATCACATCATTAGAGAATGATGTGATTGACTTGACCCATTCTGTTAGCTTAGCACTTGATCATTTAGTATGTTGCTATTGCTTTCTTCAAAACTTATACATGTTCCTACGACTATGAGATTATGCAACTCCCGTTTATCGGAGGAACACTTTGTGTGCAACCAAACGTCACAACATAACTAGGTGATTATAAAGGTGCTCTACAGGTGTCTCCGAAGGTACTTGTTGAGTTGGCATATTTCGAGATTAGGATTTGTCACTCCGATTGCCGGAGAGGTATCTTTGGGCCCTCTTGGTAATGCACATCACTATAAGCCTTGCAAGCAATGTGACTAATGAGTTAGTTGCGGGATGATGCATGAAATAACGAGTAAAGAGACTTGCCGGTAACGAGATTGAGCTAGGTATTGAGATACCGACGATCGAATCTCGGGCAAGTAACATACCGATGACAAAGGGAACAACGTATGTTGTTATGCGGTTTAGCCGATAAAGATCTTCGTAGAATATGTGGGAACCAATATGAGCATCCAGGTTCCGCTATTGGTTATTGGCCGGAGACGTGTCTCGGTCATGTCTACATAGTTCTCGAACCCGTAGGGTCCGCACGCTTTACGTTCGGTGACGATTTATATTATGAGTTATGTGTTTTGATGTACCAAAGGTTGTTCGGAGTCCCGGATGAGATCGGGGACATGACGAGGAGTCTCGAAATGGTCGAGACGTAAAGATCAATATATTGGATGACTATATTCGTACATCGGAAAAGTTCCGAGTGATTCAGGTATTTATCGGAGTACCAGATAGTTATGGGAATTCGCCGGGGAGTATATGGGCCTTATTGGGCTTTAAGGGAGAGAGAGAGGCAGGCCACGCGCCCCCCAAGGCCTAGTCTGAATTGGACTAGGGGGAGGGGCGGCGCCCCCTCCTTCCTTCTCTTCTCTCTTCCCTTTCCTTGACTCCTACTCCTACTACATGGAAGGGGGGAATCCTAATCCCGGTGGGAGTAGGACTCCCCAGGGCACGCCATAGAGAGGGCCGGCCCCTCCCCTCCTCCACTCCTTTATATACGGGGAGGGGGGGCACTCCATAGACACACAAGTTGATCAGTTGATCTTTTAGCCGTGTGCGGTGCCCCCCTCCACCATAATCCACCTCGGTCACATCGTAGTAGTGCTTAGGCGAAGCCCTGCGTCGGTAGCATCATCATCACCGTCATCATGCCGTCGTGCTGACGGAACTCTCCCTCGAAGCTCTGCTAGATCATGAGTTCGTGGGACGTCACCGAGCTGAACGTGTGCTAAACTCGGAGGTGCCGTGTGTTCGGTACTTGGATCGATCGGATCGTGAAGACGTACTACTACATCAACCGCATTGTCATAATGCTTCCGCTTTCAGTCTACGAGGGTACATGGACACACTCTCCCTGCTCGTTGCTATGCATCACCATGATCTTGCATGTGCGTAGGTTTTTTTTTTTGAAATTACTACGTTCCCAAACACCTGTCCTTGTAGTTCCTGTGATATCTGAAAGACCTGAGTTGCTTGATATGAAAGTCAACAAGAGCTGACCTAAAGTGGTAGACATCTTTGAAACAGAGCTTCAAACAGAATTGCTGCTCTGGATTGAGTCTGCCTTCATCATACCAAATTCTTTCCTTTTTCCTCTCTTCTCTTGTTTTCCTTCTTGAGGGATTAATGAAGGACATAGGCTCATTGCAATCACCATCCTCTGAATCCAATAAACCCAAATTTGAATCTTCATCATCTGAAGGAAACCAGTTAGGCTCAATTGGATGATTTGCTGATGAGTGTAAGTTTGATGTTGGTCCTATTCTCTTTGCAATTTTCAGAACAGGTAGCACTTCACTCAAATGTTGTTCTTCACCTTCAGTTGCATCTTATTCAGTCTGGGCTTCCTCATCATAAATGTCCTCTGGTTCAGTGTCACCCTCATAGTGCACTGCTGCTGTCTTCTTCATACCTGCATCACCTCCATCTTCACACGAACTATCATCTGTACTTTCTATAACAGGTACATACTCTTCACTATCTTCAGTTTCTGAATCCAGTTCCATGTCTGAATAATTGCCACTATCATCTTTCTGAATGTTATAGTTTTCTAGGCGGGGAGGTGGCATTGTTTTGATAGGCTCATAGTTTACACTCTGCTGTGTGCCCATTAGTAAGCACTCATCTGGGCCTCACAAACTACAACCAATGTGATCAACAAATTCCTTATATGCCACATCTTCTTCATTGATTGCAAATAGTACAGGAGGAACAATGTTGTATTCTTCATCTTCATCATACATATCTGTTGGTACTGTTGTTGTTGCTGCTGTTGCTACTGCAGGTGCTGGCACAATTGCCTGCTGCCTCTTGCCCTTAATAACTGACAATCTACTTGACTTGCTGTCCTCGTATTCCCTCAGCATTTCGTCCACCTTAATCTGATTGTCTAGAAGTTTAAAACCATCCAATCCTATGCCATCAATACTCAGAAAATACACATAGTCTGATTCACTGTAGCCATTCTCAATCAGCAAGGCCATAAGATAGAAATGTCTTATGTCTTTCCTATACATCTTAGTCTTCAGATATTTGGACCCTTGAAAATCAATGTGAACATCCCACTTCTCATACCTCAACCTAATACAATACCAAAATGAAGTAAATGTAAATATAAGCTATCTTCTTCTAGCTATATTGTTGAACTAAAGATGCTGAATCAAAACCTAATAGGCAGACAAATGAAACCCTAAATCAACCTAATACGCTAGCAAGTAAATCACAACTACTACATTAGGCTAAATCAAACAGAAGTCAACTTGATACGCTAGCAAGTAATTGAAATGACACACACACATAGAGAGAGAGATCACATAGAGGTCGTACTCGTCGCCGGTGTTACTACGGCGGCCGGCTGGTGAATCAGCCCGCGCCCGCGCAGCCGATTGTGCAAACTCCTCCTGCGCACGGCAGGGAGATGGTGTTTCTTCCCCCTCGGATTGGGATTCGACGGCTTCATCATCCACACATCTGGATCCACCCGTTGCAGCGGGCGCCACCACAGCGGCCGCCGCCGGGTCCGACCAGGCCGTGCGTGCGTGGCACGACGACGGCGGGCCGCCAGCAGCTGACGAGGGCAACACAAAGTCCAAGCCAAGAACATCACCACCACCGTGGTCGCCATCACCGTCCACATCGTCGGTGTTTGGGGCAGACGCCATTGTCGCGCGCAAGAGGGGAAAGGGGGGATTAAGAGCAAGGGACAGTGAAGAGGGCCAGCCAGCAAAGTTGACGAGCGGGGGAAACGACCGTCTGGCCTCCGCCGTTAGCCCTGGCCACGTGGTCCCGACAGGTGGGCCAGGCATGTCAGATTCGCACTTAGCCGCAGGTCACAGCTATTTTAGTGCTATATGTTATTCACTTGCCACAGAAGTGGTGGGTGTTCGTTATTTTTGCCCAAGTTGGTGGTTTTGGAGTACCCTAGCCCCAAATCTGGTGGTTTTGGGCAATTAACTCGTCTAACGGCGTATAACAAACTAAAACACTGTTTGCTTTCCTCTAACTACCCCAAAAATATCCTAAACGGGTTCTTGGAACATGCAAAAACTGAGCTTTTGGAAAAACGACTATTGGTAAAAACCGAGCATAATTACTCGCTATACAAACAAGCACTAAACATAATACTCTACGATAATAACATTTTAATATCATATGAGTAAAACTTCTAATATCTTCCGGTTTTGTAGAATTCTTTCATATCATACAATAATAATCATTTATTTACAAATATTAATATTCGCAGCGGCATGCATATTATTCACAACAGTACATCAATATAAAAATATTAACAAAATTACGGCGTTATTTATACCTTAGCTCCAATATGGATGTGCTTGCGAATGCAATTAAGCATCAAAATAGTTCGAATAAATATCCGTCACCAGTATTATATGAAAGGAGTCAACCTATTATCACATGAACATCAATATTACACATGGAATTTTCTTTCTGCTATCAAAAGTATGAAAATAGCACTTGCATAAATGTGGTCATCACCTCAAAAGGGACAACAAACATTGAAACACATAGTCTTAACATATAAAATTTAGATTATTGCGACATAACAAAATAGACCTACGGTTTTCTAACTATAGACTTATTAATAAACATACCACATGAAATAACATACCACATGCAATGAACAATTGCATTACAATTTTTTTCTTAATTACAATATTAAGATCTTCTCACATGTCAATACTAATGGACGCAGCTAACATTGATACAACATCTTCAACCTACTCTTCTCAAAAAATAGTATAAATGCTACATCTGTCGTCTGAAATTTTTTCTAACCTCTAAGCGCTAACATCACATAGCTAATGACGAGCTAAAAGACTAACTAATTACCACCTTGCATACACTAAAAAAATTCATATATTTCAAAGCTCATACCTCGTTGTTCTCCTTTGTACTTCACTTTGCACGGCAAATCCTACTCCAGAAAATCCAAATGACTCCTCCAAGTGCTGAAATAATGCCTAAAACAACATAAAATACAAACTTAGGAACTAATCAAACAGAACAAAAACATCATGCATGCGAACAAAACAAACAGAAATGGATAGATCTTACCTTAATCTATCTTTTTGTCAACTTCACCGTCTTCCAAATACAACTCTAAATCGACCAAAATCACGAGTGGAAGTGGCTACCAAGTTTTTATTTCTGTGTATTCTCGTAGACTTAGAGAGAGCAGAGAGGCAGAGAAGGCAACCAACGCTATTCGAGAGAGAGTGTATGCGCACGATGCCGAAGCTGCGGTTGTGCATATAAAAAGGAGAGGAACACTGTATTGTCGGCAGAACGAGCTAGTGAAGGAAATATGCCCTAGAGGCAATAATAAAGTTATTATTTATTTCCTTAATTAATGATAAATGTTTATTATTCATGTTAGAATTGTATTAACCGGAAACTTAGTACATGTGTGAATACAAAGACAAATCATATAGTTCCTAGTATGCCTCTACTTGACTAGCTCGTTAATCAAAGATGATTATGTTTCCTAACCATAGACATGTGTTGTCATTTGATGAACGGGATCACATCATTAGGAGAATGATGTGATGGACATGACCCATCCATTAGCTTAGCATTATGATCGTGACAGTTTCATTGCTACTGCTTTCTTCATGACTTATACAAGTTCCTCAGACTATGAGATTATGCAACTCCCGAATACCGGAGGAACACTTTGTGTGCTACCAAACGCCACAACGTAAATGGGTGATTATAAAGGTGCTCTACAGGTGTCTCCGAAGGTGTTTGTTGGGTTGGCATAGATCGAGATTAGGATTTGTCACTCCGTGCTTCAGAGAGGTATCTCTAGGCCCTCTCGGTAATACTCATCACTATAAGCCTTGCAAGCATTGTGACTAATGAGTTAGTTGCGGGATGAAGTATTTCGAAACGAGTAAAGAGACTTGGAGGTAATGATATTGAACTAGGTATGATGATACCGACGATCGAATCTCGGGCAAGTAACATACCGATGACAAAGGGAACAATGTATGTTCTTATGCGGTTTGACCGATAAAGATCTTCATAGAATATGTAGGAACCAATATGAGCATCCAGGTTCCGCTATTGGTTATTGACCGGGGACGTGTCTCGGTCATGTCTACATAGTTCTCGAACCCGTAGGGTCCGCACGCTTAACACTCGATGACGATTGGTATTATGAGTTTATGTGATATGATGCATCGAAGGTTGTTCGGAGTCCCGGATGTGATCACAGACATGACGAGGAGTCTCGAAATGGTCGAGACATAAAGATTGATATATTGGACGACTATATTCGGACACGGAAGTGTTCCGGAGAAGTTTCGGATAAAACCGGAGTACCGGAGGGTTACCGGAACCCCATGGGGGATTAATGGGCCTTAGTGGGCCTTAGTGGAGAAGAGAGAGGGCTGGCCAGAGGTGGCGCCCCCCTTGCCCAGTCCGAATTGGACAAGGGAAGGGGGGCGCCCCCCCTCTCCTTCCTTCTCTTCTCTCCTCTTTCCCTTCTTCTCCTTCTTGGACTAGGAAAGGGGGGAAACCTACTCCTACTGGGAGTAGGAGTCCTCCCCTTGGCGTGCCCCTTGTGACCGGCCGGCCTCCTCCTCTCCTCCTTTATATACGGGGGAAGGGGGCACCCCATAGACACAAGTTGATCAAGTTGATCTTTTAGCCGTGTGCGATGCCCCCCTCCACAAATTTCCACCTCGGTCATATCGTCCTAGTGCTTAGGTGAAGCCTTGCGTTGGTAACTTCATCACCACTGTCACCATGCCATCATGCTGATGGAACTCTCCCTCGGCCTCAGCTGGATCTAGAGTTCGAGGGACGTCACCGAGCTGAACGTGTGCAGATTGCGGAGGTGCTGTGCGTTCGGTACTTGATCGGTTCGATCGCAAAGACGTTCGACTACATCAACCGTGTTGCATATCGCTTCCGCTTTCAGTCTACGAGGGTACGTGGACACACTCTCCCCCCGTTGCCATGCATCACCTAGATAGATCTTGCGTGATCGTAGGAATTTTTTTGAAATTATTGCGTTCCCCAACAGCTAGAACTCACCTACCGCGACCTCGGACTCCAGCATCGTGGTGTCTCATCACACGCAACAACATCAACGCTCTTGGGTGTCGGCAGGAAATCATGCGTAGAAATCAGCACACCTGAGTGTTGTCGCTTCGACTACAGCAATAGATGGAAGCGGGAATTACGCAGTGCTTTAATCAGTGTTGTCTACCTAGAATAGTACGGAGTTTAGGCAGGAATCCTATTCCAGATCATCAAAACTTGTGGCAGAAAGCAAAACAAGGGGCATCGAATTGGGGGCTGTCACAGCAGCAAGATTCGAGGGCATCAGAATTAGCGCCGTCTGCCACAGTGCGGCATGTCGGCTGGGAGCAGCAGCTGCAGGCGGCCGCCAGCGCGGGTGGCGGCAGGGCCCACAAGAGTTGTCCGTTCCATCGCGGCAATAGCAACCGCAGGATTCCTGTTATGGCGAAGACGCCGCCTGGCAGCGTGGCGGCAGGTCCGGCCACCATTGTGCGTGGCGGCAGGCTACACTTGTCGCCCGCCGCGCCTGCCACCACGGCTGGGCCGGTCCTTTTTGTCAATCCATTTCACATGTGGTCTTTTTTGAAAAATCCATAGGGGAAGGGGTCCTTTTGGACAAAAAATCGTTATGAGACTATGATTACATGAGTACAAGCCAATGATCCATGTATGCAGTTAAGCAAGGAAAAAAACCAAGGAGGCAGTTCTTAGGGAGCAAAGTATATTTTTGTTG
Source organism: Triticum timopheevii (assembly GCA_963921465.1). NCBI lineage: Eukaryota > Viridiplantae > Streptophyta > Magnoliopsida > Poales > Poaceae > Triticum > Triticum timopheevii. The sequence continues at coordinate 107,073,807 of OY997271.1, forward strand.
TGTTACTCTCTTGTGCATATCTATAGGAGTATACTATATGGTCTCTGAATGACTAGTCCATAGAATAGCAGATCTGCTTGAAAGCCTGGACGTGTTGGTCATCGAGCGCCATGAAGAGGTCGACAGCGCCCTTGGGGTCGCAGGACGGCATGAAGATCATTATTCCTTTGATGGGAAGGTCCGGCGGTAGGAACGCGCAGGGCGGCCCGCACCCAAAGTCGAGGTCGTGGAAGCGGAACCCGAGCCAGCTGTCAACCTCCAGGTCAGGGCAAAACATTGTCCCTGGCATCGCTGCCGTCGATGCTAGCTCCTCGCTGCCGTCTTCAATAACGCCGCGCTCCGCCTCCCCGAAGTTGATGAACGACTGGACGTACTCGTCGTCGACGAGCACGACAGCGTCCCGGATGGCGGCGACCACCGTTGGGTAGCTGCTGGATAGGAGGTCCCGAACCTATATCCTCGGGAACGCCCAGAGCACCATGTTCCCGAAGAAGTCCATGTGCACGGGAGGCTTTGCGCGGCCGCGGCAGTTGACGGCGACCCTCACCTGCGTGAAATCATCCGGCGCCAGATCCCGCACCACCGTGATCTTCTTCCACGCGTGCGCAAGGAGGCACTGGAACGTGCTGCAGCGCGTGCCCACACGGGCCTTGAGGTTGGCGACGAACTCGACCGGGAAGTGCACGACCAGGTTCTTGATCCTGTCCCTGGGGAGGACACCATAGGAGTGACTGGAGCTGCGCTCGCCCTTGAACTCGATATTCCGGTGATCATACGCCGACGTCGGCAGGCTTCCGGGCACAACGGTGGCCGAGCGATCGACGAACGGCGACATGAGGACTGCCGAGTCGGTGCGGACGGTGCTGGCCCACACGGTGTAGAAGACGCTCATGGACTGACCGTCGGCCACCTGGTGATGGCAGGCGGTGCCGATCACCAGATCGCCGCACGCGTACCTCGTCAGCTGCGCCTGGAAGATGGGCTCATTCACACGTTCCTGCAACCCAACAGTGTCAAAAATCATCAGCATGTTTTCAACCCTACAGTACGAGCGTGAGAAGTCTTATCACTGAGGGAAATATCTTACCGTTGCTGTGCTGCATCCTCCGTTATTCCTTGGGGAAACACCGACGCATCTCAAGCGACATCACACGCAAAGACCTAAACCACCTCGATGGTGATTTCTCCGAGGAAGAGGTGCTGACGGCAGTGTGCGCACAAGGGCTCGACAAAGTGCCGGGACCTGACGTCTTCCCGGCTAGATTCTATGTGGCATGTTGGCCGATCATCAAAGAGGATGTGATGGAGGCATTTGCTTCTCTAGAGAGGTTGGATTTCCGTGGCCTTACTTTATCAATCAAGTATTCATAACGTTGCTTCCTAAATCTCCCGCCGCGCTGGAGACACGGGAGTTTCAGCAAATAAGCTTGATTCATAGCTTCCCGAAGTTGGAGGCCAAAGTTTTGGCGATCCGGCTAGCTGATGAGATGCCGGGCTAGGTTGAGCCACATTAGAGCGCGTTCATCAAAGGAATATGGCCCCATGAAAACTTTATGTTGGTGCAAGGAATGGCCAGAAAGTTGCATGCGACTAAGAAGGAAGCGGTTATGCTCAAGCTAGATATTACTAAAGCCTTTGACACGGTGGATTGGGCTTTCCTGATGGACGTCCTACGACATATGTGTTTTGGCATCAAATGGACTTCGTGGATCGCCAGGTTGCTTGCATCATCCTCTACCAGGGGCTGCTGAACGTATCCCTGGTGAGATCATATACAACCGACAGGGCTTACGGCAAGGAGATATGGTGTCGCCACTCTTGTTCGTCCTGGTCATGGAGACTTCACCACCTGTTGGGTTCGGCCATGACGGCGGGTGTATTGCAGCCGCTTGCGCCCACAGGCTTCCGCCAACGCACATCCATTTATGCCGATGATGTGGTCACCTTCATCAAACCAGACTTGCAAAGTCTCAGGGCATGCACCATGTTGTTACGTGACTTTGGTCGGGCTACAGGGCTGCACACCAACCTTGTAAAGAGCTCCGCCCACACTATTAGATGCACTGACGAGCAAATTCTGCAGATCGCCACCGAGTTGGAGTGCTAGGTGCTGAGTTGGCCCTTCCAATATCTTGGGCTACCGCTTGGTTTGCGGAAGGTTTCGGTGGCCCAGCTACAATACTTGATTGATAAGATGGCGGATCGTCTGCCTTCCTGGCAGGCCAGGCTTCTCTTTCGTGCGGGAAGGTTGGAGCTCCTGCGCACTACCCTGGCCTCCATGCCAATTCATGCTATGATGGCACTTGACTTGCCGGTCAAAACCATTGCCGCGGCCAACAAGATATGCCGTGGATTTCTGTGGAAGGGGTGTCACAATGTGCAAGGTGGGCATTGCCTGGTAGCCTGAGATCGGGTGTTGCTACATCTTGAGCTTGCGTTGGTTTTCCTTGAAGAGGAAAGGGTGATGCAGCAATAGTAGTGTAAGTATTTTCCTTAGTTTTCGAGAACCAAGGTATCAATCCAGTAGGAGGCTCCTCAAAAGTCCCACGCACCTACACAAACAAACAAAGAACTCGCAACCAACGCAATAAAGGGGTTGTCAACCCCTTCACGGCCACTTGCGAAAGTGAGATCTAATAGAGATAGTATGATAAGATAAATATATTTTTGGTATTTTATAGTATAGATGCAAAAAGTAAAGATGCAAATAAAAGTAGATTGGAAGCAAATATGATAAGAGATAGACCCGGGCGGCATAGGTTTCACTAGTGGCTTCTCTCAAGATAGCATAAGTATTACGATGGGTGAACAAATTACTGTCGAGCAATTGATAGAAAAGCGAATAATTATGAGATTATCTAGGCATGATCATGTGTATAGGCATCACGTCCGCAACAAGTAGACCGACTCCTGCCTGCATCTACTACTATTACTCCACACATCGACCGACTCCTGCCTGCATCTAGAGTATTAAGTTCATAAGAACAGAGTAACGCCTTAAGCAAGATGACATGATGTAGAGGGATAAACTCAAGCAATATGATATAAACCCCATCTTTTTATCCTCGATGGCAACAATACAATACATGCCTTGCAACCCTTTCTGTCACTGGGCAAGGACAACGCAAGATTGAACCCAAAGCTAAGCACTTCTCTCATGGCAAGAAAGATCAATCTAGTAGGCCAAACCAAACTGATAATTCGAAGAGACTTCCAAAGATAACTCAATCATACATAAAAGAATTCAGAGAAGATTCAAATATTATTCATAGATAAACTTGATCATAAACCCACAATTCATCAGATCTCGACAAACACACCGCAAAAATAGTTTACATCGAATAGATCTCCACAAGAGAGGGGAGAACATTGTATTGAGATCCAAAAAGAGAGAAGAAGCCACCTAGCTAATAACTATGGACCCGTAGGTCTGTGGTAAACTATTCACAACTCATCGGGGGGGCAAGGATGTTGATGTAGAAGCCCTCCATGGTCGATTCCCCCTCCGACAGAGTGCCGGCGAAGGCTCCAAGATGAGATCTCGCGGATACAGAAGGTTACGGCGGTGGAAATTGTGTTTCGTTGGCTCCCTGGATATTTTTGGGGTACGTAGGCTTATATAGGAGGAAGAAGTACGTCGGTGGACGCCCGATGGCCCACGAGATAGGGGCGTGCCCTATAGTGGGGGGGGGGCGCCCTCCTCTCTCGTGGAAGCTTTGGCTGCTTCTTGACTTGCACTCCAAGTCCTCTGGATCACGTTCGTTACAAAAGTCATGCTCCCGAAGGTTTCATTCCGTTTGAACTCCGTTTGATATTCCTTTTCTTCGAAATACTGAAATAGGCAAAAAAATAGCAATATGGGCTGGGCCTCCGGTTAGTAGGTTAGTCCCAAAAATGATATAAATGTGTAAAATAAAGCCCATAAATATCCAAAAGGGGTAATATAATAGCATGGAATAATAAAAAATTATAGATACGTTGGAGAAGTATCAAGCATCCCCAAGCTTAATTCTTGCTCGTCCTCGAGTAGGTAAATGATAAAAAAGAGAATTTTTGATGTGGAATGCAACCTAGCATAATTCTCAATGTAATTTTCTTTATTGTGGCATGAATGTTCAGATCCAAATGATTCAAAATAAAAGTTCATATTGATAAAAGAAATAGTAACACTTCAAGCATACTAATCAAAGTAATCATGTCTTCTCAAAATAACATGGCAAAAGAAAGTTCATCCATACAAAATCATATAGTTAGGCCATGCTTCATTTTCGTCACACAAAGATGTTCCCAACTTCTATACCTCCGATGACAAGCCAAGCAATTGTTTCATACTTAAATAATCTCAAACTTTTTCAACCTTCATGCAATACATGAGCGTGAGCCATGCATATAACACTATGGGTGGAATAGAATATGATGATGGGGATTGTGTGGAGAAGATAAAAAAGGAGAAAGTCTCACATTGACGAGGATAATCAACGGGCTATGGAGATGCCTATTAATTGATGTCAACATGAGGAGTAGGGATTGCCATGCAACAGATGCACTACAGCTATAAATGAATGCTCAACAAAAGAAAACTAGTGGGTGTGCATCCAACTTGTTTGCCCACGAAGACCTAGGGCATTTGAGGAAGCCCATCGTAGGAATATACAAGCCAAGTTATATAATGAAAAATTCCCACTAGTATGAAAAAGACAACTTATGAGACTCACTATATGAAAAACATGGTGCTACTTTGAAGAACAAGTGTGGAAAAAGAGATAGTAACATTTCCCTTTTTATTTTTTTATTTTTTCCTTTTTTTCTTTTTTTGGGCCTTTCTTCTTTTTTTTTCTTTTTTTTTCTTTGGGCAATGCTCTAATAATGATGATCATCGCACTTCTATTGATTACAACATATGAATTACAACTCGAAACTAGAACAAGATATGACTCTATATGAATGCCTCCGGCGGAGTGCCGGGATGGTGCAATGAATCAAGAGTGACATGTATGAAAAAATATGCATGGTGGCTTTGCCACAAATACGATGTCAACTACATGATCATGGAACACTACTAGGAAAAGGCCTACTAATGACGCACCGGTTTTGAGTACTAATGGCGCACTACCGGTGCGCCATTAGTAGCATGCCATTAGAATTTTTTACTAATGGCGCACCACAGGTGCGCCATTAGTATCTAGTATACTAATGGCGCACCTGGCAGTGCGCCATTAGTATGTAACTCCATGTGCCATTAGTATGCCTCCCGGGGGGCCATATCTTTGTCACACTAATGGCGCACTCTGCCTTGATGCGCCATTAGTATCCTTTGGCATACTAATGACGCACTCTGCCTTGATGCGCCATTAGTATGAATATTTGGTTTTTTATTTTGCTTTTCTGATTTTTGCACAGGTTACCAAATATATTATTGGACAGAATATAGACAGCAGCACATAGCAACATCAGATTCATCGAATACAAAAGAAGATTAGTCTCCGAATACAATTCATCATATTAGTCTCCGAATTCAAAAGACCAAACAAATATAAAACATTACAAGTCTCAAGACCGCGAGTATCGAGTTTGTCTTCACATTACAAGTTGATATCGATCATCTAAACTACCATCACATAAAAGAGAGTTGTGGTCATCACGATGAGCATCATCGCGATCAAACTGGTCCTCATCTGGTTCCTCCAACGCTCCCTCCTCTCTCCCGCTAGATAGCGGGCATATCTAGATTCGGCCTCCGCCCTAGTGGTGTACCCTTTGTAACTGTTACCGCTGAAACGGTGAACCTGTCTCCGACACTCCTCCCAGTCGTTGTAGACTCCGGGAACCTTACCCTTGTACTTGAGTGAATTCCTCCTTGACGGTGCGGAGTCCTCATAGCGGTGAGGTTGTTCCTCCATCTCCTGGGACAGCTCCCAGAATTGCTTGCCGCCCGAACCACCGGCCTCATCGTTGTGGGCCATGTTTCGCTCTAAATAGGAAAAAAGTTTGGTCAAAAAGTTGGTTATTGTCAAGGAACAAGATCATGGTCTCATCATTTAGGGTTTGTCGACACCGAGGCACCCTAAAAGCCTAAGCTTTCATCATTTAGGGTTTGTCGACGCCGAGGCACCCTAAAAGCCTAAGTGTACATCATTTAGGTTCTCATCAACACCGAGGCATCCGGGGCAGCCAAGTTAAGTTTTCATCATTTAGGGTTTATCGATGCCGAGGCACCCTAGGTTGGGCCTAATCACTTGGCACTAATCACTTGGCTCTATTGCCACCTATGTTGGGTTTATCATCTAGGGTTTATCGATGCTAAGGAGAATTCTAAGTTGGGCCTAATCACTTGGCTCTATTGCCACCTATGGTTTAATGCAGCAAGAATGGCGGGGCCGTTGATCCTACTTAACTAAGTACTAAGATACCCCGGCCCATGCATTAGTCGCAAGTACCCCATATGTCCTATTTTTAGCAAAGTCATGCTAAAATTCACGGAAAATTTTAGCATGACCTTTGCTGAAAATAGGACATTTGGAGTACCCGAATTTGCCAGAACGGAAGTTAATCAACATTCCGACAAACTCAAGGGCCTCTCGGGGTACCTGCAAATTCATCACGACACGATGGTCGGAGACATGACCTCTGCAAAATGGTCGGAGACACGATGGTCTTTCTCAATGTGATCAATTGATGGATCAACACATAAAACATGTCCAATAAGTATGATTTATAGAGTCAACATCAGTATAAAACATGTCCAATAAGTATGTTCAGTTTACAAGAATGAATATAAACAAGCAAAGAATGCATGCAAGTTTAAAGTAAAACGTTTCAGTTAATGCAAGTACTCCTCTAGCTCTCTACTTTCTCTCTTCTCTTCTTCAGTTAATTAACTGAATTTTACTGATGTTGTTGTTAACCGAATTTTAATCAGCTGCTGAAGAACACCTTCAGTTTCGTCAGATATAGGTGTAGTTTTCAGTCTCTGTCAGTTTCATCAGACAAGTTTGCTGTCAGTTTACCACGTCTCCCCTCCTGGACGTTTCAGAAACAGGAGGGCCCACGTCTCCCCTCCAAAGGGCAGGACGTTTGAGTTTTCGAGGGAAATCCCCACGTCTCCCCTCCACTGGCAACTTCCCACGACGCAGAGGGGGTTTTCTTCCCACGTCCAGGTAAGTCCCCTCCTATTCCATTGCCGCTCCATCTTCCTCCCTCTGCCTCCCTCCTCATTCCATTGCCGCTCCATCTTCCTCCCTCTTCCTCCCTCTGCCCCCCTCCTCATTCCATTACCATCGCTGGCCAGGATGGCAATGGCGGAGGAATCGTGGAGCAACTCCCCTCCGTCTGCCAAGAGAATGGCGGAGGCATCATGGAGCAACTCCCCTCCGTCTGCCAAGCATCACTGTGGTGAGGCGTCTGGCAAGGAGCCGCTGGTGGTCGACGACGACGTTCCGGTCCCCGGGCAGAAGCGGGACTACACCGTGCCGCTCAAGGTTGATATCCAGCTGAAGGAGCCGCTGGATGTCGTATGCACCAGCAATCCAGACGAAGCCGACAAGATGATCCGCAAGATGAGGAGGAGGCTCGGCGGCATGCTTCCTCGAAATATCGGCGTTGATGTCGAGTATACCAGGGAAGACAAACCCCCGCAAATTGCTGCAGTTCTGCAGTTATGCGTGGAGGATCTCGTCCTGGTATACCACATCACCGCGGCAACCAAATGGTAAAAACATCCAGTTTTGAAGTTTCTATCTAATTAGTAGTTTCTGAAGTAGATGCAATAGTTATGAAGTTCTGAAGTAGATGCAATACTAGTTCTGAAGTTTCTGAAGTTCTGAAGTTTCGTTTTAATTAGTAGTTTCTGAAGTTTCTGAAGTTTCTGAAGTAGATGCAATAGTTCTGAAGTTCTGAAGTAGATGCAATACTAGTTCTGAAGTTATGAAGTTTCTGTCTAATTAGTAGCTTTTTGGTGATCATACAGAATGTTGTCTAGAAGTTTTTGTGATCATTTAGTAGCTGTTATGAATGTTGTCTTGTAATGCAAAAGATTGCAAAAAAATACATCATTGAGATGTTATGCTTGCTGTTTTGATCATACAGAATGTTGTCTTGTAGTTGTTGTGATCATTTAGTAGTTGTTGTGATCATACTGTTTTAACTGAATTTTGGTCAGAACTGAAGATGCTATTTTAATTGAATTTTGCTTCAACTGAACCCATTTTAATTCTGTAGTTTCTGAAGTTTTTGAAGTAGATGAATTTGATGCACCAGATTAATTTGATGCAGGCCCAAGGAACTCCGCTCGCTCCTGCAGGAGAAGAAGCTGTACACCTTTGTTGGCTTCTGCATTGGAGGCGACAAGGAGAAGCTGAAGTTGTCTGGTTTAGAGATCAACCCAGACAAGTACGTCGACTTGCAGCGCAAATCGAGAGTTCCAAACATTGGAAAGAAGTGGCAGTCTTTGGCTGAGTTTGCAGGCAGCCTCATCCACCCATCCTACAAGGAAATGAAGCAGAAGATCGACAGGAAATCGGACCACCTACTATTGGGGGACAGCCCATTGCCAAACAAGCTCATCGAGTACGCCGCGAAAGATGCGTACGTCACCTACGAGGCATGGAAGAAAATCGAAATCACCAAAGAAGGTTTGGAGCTCTGGCAAGAGGCGGAGGATCATTGGGATGACCCCTACTACTGGGGATATTGAGTTGTTTGTGGTATTGGGATGACCCCTACTACTGTGTCTCAGTTTGTAGTTATGTGGTTGAACAAGTTTGCTTTTGTTATGTTGAACAAGTTTGCTTTTGTTATGTTGAACAAGTTTGCTTTTGTAATGATGAACAAGTTTGCTTTGGTTGTCAGTTGACATCACTCATCGCTGAGCATGGTTTAGTTTTACCTTTATCTATTTATTATTTAGGCAGAGCTATTCAGGCATGGAAGATATAATCATCCTTATGGTGAGGATCGCAATGTTTTTAGCTTCCAAGTTTCTAATGACACATGATCTTTCCAACCACATAACTTAACTGCAAACATTTCCCCTGTAAACTGTAGTTACACATTCCAACCAATACCTGCAGGTTGTAATTTCATACTGAATGACCATCAATGACTAAGTGAAGCAAATAATTGCTATGCATTTCTTGGCACGCGAGAAGGAAGAGGGGAGAGGAGGCGGAGCTCACCGGGGAGGCGCAAGGAGGCCCTGCGACAGCTTAGTAGCAACAGAGGTGGCCGAAGTTGAGGAAGACAGCGGCGACCCGAGGAAGAAGAGGTGGAGGGGGGGTGGAGGGGTCGAGCACCGTCGCGCCCTGGTTCCGCGGCTCGCCGGCCCGGTGTTGAAGCAGATTCTGCCCGCTGCCTTGCCTGTGGCCTCGCACGGTGGAGCTCGAGGGCTAGGAAGGCGAGGGAGGGGGTGGGTGGGTGCGGTGAAGGCGAGGGAGGGGGTGGATTGGGAGCGGACGATGATGGGGGGTAGGGCAGGGGCTGACTGGGGGCGGCGACAGAGACGGAGGCGCGAGGGCGGCGGCGGTGTGGGTCGGGGCAGCGCGCGGGTGGATCTGGTGGCGAGGGAGAGAGTGTCGAAGGGGATCTGGCGAGAGGGAGAGAGGATAGCTAGGGGGAGGGTTCTAATGGCGCACCGTCCAGTCGGTGCGCCATTAGAATTTTGTTTTAACCTAGCCCACTAACCATATCTACAACCTAACCCTTTCTACAACAGAACCCACCCACTAGCCTGACTAGTCAGCATGAAGCACACACAACAGGAGGTCCTGGGTTCGATTCCCAGGCTCCCCAATATTTTTTTATGCATTTTAAATGCTGTTTTTATATTTATTTGTGTTTAAATATGTTCAAACTTGTTTAAATCATAACAGTAATATTTTTTTTTATAAAAACAGTAATAAGTTTTTAAAAAATATGTTCAAATTTCTTACTTGAAAATATCATCGGCGGTGGCGGTGGAGCGGGGGAGGGTGCGGGGATCGAGATCGAGATGGAGGGGGAATCGAGATCGAGATGGAGGGGGAATCGAGATCGAGATGGAGGGGGATCGAGATCAAGTGTCCTCATGAATTCAAAAAGTGCCCATGAAATTTAAAATATTCATGATATCAAAAAGTGCCCATGAAATACAATCGAGAAATGAAGACTACGATTTAAATACAATCGATCTTAGCTAGCTATCTTTTCACAATCTTCTTGCCCTTCTTTTTCGCAAATGGAGTTCTTCTGTGGAACGGACTTCCTTTAGGTAGGGTGGTCCTACTTCTTCTTGTGGTGTGTGCTGCTACTTCATCGTCGTCGTCATGTTCGATCTTCGGGTCGCCGTACTTGTCGAAGTCTTGCTCATTGGCTACTCCATCCATTCCGATGATCTTCCTTTTGCCTCTCCTCACGACAACACGATTGGGCTTTGGCGGGTCGGTAATGAAGAAGCATTGGTCCACTTGGGAAGCCAGTACCCATGGCTCATTTTTTGCGGTGATGTTTGCGCCCGCGGTCTTGGATTTGGCTTCAGGTATAAACACGACTGGGCTTTGGCATAGTGCGCCATTAGTAGGTTTGCAAAAAAGTAAAAAAAATTATATACTAATGGCGCACTGTCTTGGTCGTGCGCCATTACTAGTTCTAACTAGTAATGGCGCACTTTTCCATCCCTGTGCCATTAGTTTGTATGGAAAAATGGGGAAAAAAATCTATAGTAGTGGCGCACCGTGAGCACAGTGCGCCATTAGTGTCTTCCACACTAATGGCGCACGAGCAACCGGTGCGCCATTAGTATATAGTAGTGGCACACTACTTACCTGGTGCGCCATTAGAATCAGTCCTATCTATAGCCCTTTACCTAGTAGTGGAATGGCAATATGACAAAAGTAAAGTATGTCATGATGATGATGAACGGAATGGTGGAAAGTTGCATGGCAATATATCTTGGAATGGCTATGGAAATGCCATAATAGGTAGGTATGGTGGCTGTTTTGAGGAAGATATAAGGAGGTTTATGTGTGATAGAGTGTATCGTATCACGGGGTTTGGATGCACCGGCGAAGTTTGCACCAACTCTCAAGGTGAGAAAGGTCAATGCACGGTACCGAATAGGCTAGCAATGGCGGAAAGGTAAAAGTGCGTATAATCCGTGGACTCAACATTAGTCAAAAAAACTCATATACTTATTGCAAAAAGTTAGAAGTCATCAAAAATCAAGTACTACGCGCATGCTCCTAGGGGGATGGATTGGTAGGAAAAGACCATCGCTCGTCCCCGACCGCCACTCATAAGGATGCACAAGCCAGGTACACTTCATGTTTCAAATTTGTTACACAACTTTAACCATACGTGCATGCTACGGGACTTGCTAACTTCAACACAAGCATTCTTTAAATTCATAATCACCCAACTAGCATGACTTTAATATCACTACCTCCCTATCTCAAAACAATTATCAAGTATCAAATTGATCATAGCATCCAATTCACTTCCTATGATAGTTTTTATTATACCCAACTTGGACGCCTACCATTCTAGGACCAATTTTATAACCATAGCAAATACCATGCTGTTCTAAAAGACTCTCAAAATAATATAAGTGAAGCATGAGAGACTATTAATTTCTACAAAAATAAGTCACCACCGTGCTCTAAAAGATATAAGTGAAGCACTAGAGCAAAAACTATCAAGCTCAAAAGATATAAGTGAAGCACATAGAGTATTCTAGCAAATTCTAATCAAATAGGATTCTCCCAAAAGGTGTGTACAGCAAGGATGATTGTGGTAAACTAAAAATCAAAGACTAATATAATACATGACGCTCCAAGCAAAACACATATCATGTAGCGAATAAAAATATAGCTCCAAGTAAAGTTACCAATGAACGAAGACGAAGGAGGGGGTGCCTTCCCGGGGCATCCCCAAGCTTAGGCTTTTGTCTATTCTTGAATATCTTGGGGTGCCTTGGGCATCCCCAAGCTTAGGCTCTTGCCACTCCTTATTCCATAGTCCATAAAAGCTTTACCCAAAACTTGAAAACTTCACAACACAAAACTCAACAGGAAATCTTATAAGCTCCGTTAGTGAAAGAAAACAAAACCACCACATAAGGTACTGTAATGAACTCATTCTTTATTTATTTTGGTGTTAAACCTACTGTATTCCAACTTCCCTATGGTTTATAAACTATTTACTAGCCATAGATGCATCGAAATAAGCAAACAACACACGAAAAACAGAATGTGTCAAAAACAGAACAGTCTGTAGCAATCTGTAACTAACGCAAACTTATGGAACTCTAAAAATCCTACCAAAATAGAAGTCCTGTACAATTTGTTTATTGATCAGCAGAAAAAAATAATAAACGCAAAAGCACGTTTCTGTGATTTAAAAAAACTAAATTCGTGCGCACAATGTTTCTGTTTTTCAACAGAATCAAATCAACTATCATCATAGGTTATCCTATAGGTTCTACTTGGCACAAACACTAATTAAAATATAAAAACACATCTAAACATAGGGTAGAAGAAAGATTTAATACTAAACAGTAGCAAAAACAAAAAACATAAAGAAAATTGGGTTGCCTCCCAACTAGCGCTATCGTTTAACGCCCCTAGCTAGGCAAAAAAGCGAAGAAAGATCTAACGAGTGCCATCTTTGGCACTAAATTCATCAATAGAGCACCTATGATCTCTAAGGGCTTCTCCCTTTTTAGCAATGGTAAAACCTTTAGGCAAAGATTCAAGAAATTCATTGGTAGCAAAAGGTTCCTTAACGATAGAGAGACAATTGGGATGAACACTTATGGATTTGAGATCCGCGTCTCCCTTACTAGAAGATTCACCCTTATTTTTAGGAACATAAATAAACTTGGCAGTTTTAGTAGGGGATTTTGGAGTGTTTTTCATGGAGGAAAACGCGGAACCTAAGTTTGTAATGGTATCCTCAAGTTTACCTATTCTAGCAGAGTCTAGATCTATTTTTTCATTGACTATAGGTTCTTTTTCTTTAAGAATTTTCAAAGTAACTCCAACCCTGGATCCATATTGGGTGATGTGATTATGAATCTTTTTATCCAAATTTTCAATCAACTCAACAGTGGCAATTTTATTTTCAATAATCTCAAGCCATTGCATAACGTGTTCTAAAGTTAAAACAGTTCCATTGACCAAAAGAGGTGGTGGGCCAAACAAATCTAAAATAGCATTATAAGCATCAAACGTATGGCTACTCATGAAATCACCTCCGGTAGAAATATCAAGAACACATCTATTCCAAGGAGTGATGCCTACATAAAAATTGCGGAGAAGAACGGAAGTAGAAAGCTTCCTAGAAGATTTATATTGGGCATTGCAAATTCTATGCCAAGCATCTTTTAAATTTTCTCCCTTCCTTTGTTTAAAATTGAGAATTTCATGTTCGGGAGTGATAATAAGGATAGGAGGACTAGCCATGAAGACAAGGTAAACGAACTAACACACGGGCAAATGGAAAAAGGCAAGCGAAAAAAAGAGGAGGAGATTGGGAAAGAGAGGGTGAATAAAACGGCAAGGGTGAAGTGGGGGCGAGGAAAACGAGAGGTAAATGGCAAATAATGTAAATGCGAGAGAGATGGGTTTGTGATGGGTACTTGGTATGTCTTGACTTGAGCGAAGACCTCCCCAGCAACGGCGCTAGAAATCGCACGTTGGCGGGAGGTCGAATCTTGACTTGACTTGTGGAAGCCTCTCGGCAACGGCGCCAGAAATCCTTCTTGCTATGTCTTGAGCTTGCATTGGTTTTCCTTGAAGAGGAAAGGGTGATGCAACAATAGTAGCGTAAGTATTTCCCTCAGTTTTTGAGAACCAAGGTATCAATCTAGTAGGAGGCTCCTCAAAAGTCCCACACACCTACACAAACAAACAAAGAACTCGCAACCAACGCAATAAAGGGGTTGTCAATCACTAGTAGAAAACAGGGCATTTGTCCCGGTTCGTAAGGGCCTTTAGTCCCGATTCTTGAACCGGGACTAATAGGTCGTTACTAATGCCTCCCCCCTTTAGTCCCGGTTCTAACACGAATCGGTACAGATGGGCATCCACGTGGCCGCTGCGAGCAGCCCAGGCAGGGGGGGCTTTGGTCCCGGTTCGTGACATAAACCGGGAGCAAAAGGCTTCCACGCGTCAGCAGCTGGCTGGAGCTGAGGTTTTTCTTCTTTTTTTAGAAAAAGTGGATGGTTTAGGGGTTTTGGGGGTTAATTTTAGGTTGTTATTAGCTAGCTAATAGAGAGAAGTGTCCTCTCTTATATCTTCGTCCTTGGTTTACCAACGCTACAGCTATGTTCATTTCACCCGCTGATATATAATAACTCATGCATGCTCGCATCATACATTATCATATATAACAACAAGTCCTACTAATCATGCATCATCATACAACTTCTACTCGTTATTAATAATAAGTCATACGATCATCATCCTCATAGTCATCGAACCCAACCCTACATAATTGTTCTTAGCACATGATCATCAGTATCAGGTAGGACCTAAACACCCTTAAGGTAAAATAGCATAAAACAATATAGACCCTGACTCTCCATTATGAAGAATGGAGATCATCCTGTCTCCAATTCTTGCGCTTCACTTCCTTTTGCTTCCAAGAAGCTCCTTATGACCGTCCATACATTTTTTTCATTCTTTGATTGTCATGTCTCCACTTCTTTTAGAAATCCAGTATGGACAGTTGAGATTCATAGGACGACCTGGTTGTATGTTCAAAACATCAAGGCGACCGTGCGTATACATCAGATGAGGCACACAATCATGCGGGATTATCTGTTGAAAAACATAGTAATAACTTCGTAGTTAGCAATGATGTACTAGTTTTAGAAGTATGCAAAAAGATGCACGGATGTCGTAATAGTAAAAAATCTTACCAGGGTATCTCCATGGTAGTTACCGTAGTTCAACACGTGCACTAGCGGCATGTATTGACCATAATGTTGAGGAGTTCGATTGTAGACATTGTAATTCTCAAGATCAGTACAAAATGCTATCAAATGATTTTTCTCCTTATAAGTTAATTCGGAGCCATCGATGTAGTGGGTTTTGTCTACCATCTTCCGCACATTCTTTGAAGAATGAAAATAAGCTGTCAATGGAAATAAGCTATCAACTATTTTGAAATAAACAATATAAATTACTTAATAACTATGTTAAGCTCACATGGGGGAAGAATTGGAGGTGTATCCACAAGGACCCAAATGTCCATATTGTCTCGCTCGATTATAAGATCACTAAGATCCATGGTGACAAGCATACCCTCATCAAAACCATACATCTTGCAAAGTGCTTCCCAATTTTTGCAACCAAAATGGGTTACACTCTCAGCATTGTACAACTTTACTTTAAAATCCACACCATGATGGGTCCTTAGGAGAATTTTTTTGGTTTCCATACTTTCATGGTCTTCAAAACCCATCCTCTCCAAGACATAGCATCTTGCATAGCATGGGATAAGCTAGTCGAATTGGAAAAGATGAAAAATACACGTTAAAATAGTTGAAGTCGTGCTTAATTACGAAAAAAATTATTGTCGTCGTTGCGTACCGTATGAACATCGAAGGTCTCCTCAATCTTAGTGCTGAAGCGCCGATCTTCGTCCAGCTCAATGAACCTGTCGCACATACCTCGGTCGTCGTGGCACCAGTCGCACTCCCCCGGGCGGTTTTCGTCGTCCGAGTACGACATTTCCGGCCTATGTTCATAATTCAAATATTAAACTTGTACAATTAAATATATATACTAAAAAACCTAAATTAGATCATTATTATTCATCACGGGTTGACTATCGGTGATGGTACGTAGCTCCTTCTTTCATTCCCGAGTGCATTATTACACCAAATTGTCTAGCACACAGGAATGAAGGAGACGCTACCCCCACGACAGCGTGGATGATGGAGGGGGCTCCTAGATTTCTACATAGTGCTCTCCAATTTTAGCATTCAAAGTAGGAGTACTTTTCCAATATGAGCATTCAATAAGCAAAACCAAATCATAAAATAAAGTAGTATTCAAATTAGCATGCTTTCAATTATAAGCAAAAGTACATCATATCTCGTGTCCGTACATCGTCGAATATTATCACTAGTACTCCTCGAATACTATCATACATATAGCATCACTAATACAGCTAGAACCGTAGCACCCGATGGGTATTGTCGTGGGCGGTGGACATCCAAAGATAAGGAACCATCATAGGATCATAGCTCTAGTGAGATCCCTGAAGAACCTGCCAGGTATTGTCAAACCTGCCCTCCAATGCAACCATGTAACGACGGACGTGCTCGTCCTCCTCGCTGACACGGTGACGTACCACCTCCGCGGTGTCCGGAAGCCTCGGCACCGTCACTGGCCCACGCGGCCGCCACCAAACAAGGATCGGGTCAACAACGGGCTGCCTCCTCACCAACCTATGTCCCTTGGAAGGTAGCAACTCCCAATACCAGCCCGGCGGAGCCCAGTCCCGAACATGGCCCTGATCAAGCAGGCCTCCACTGCCGAGTCGACGACGACGAGGATGCGGGATAGGCATCGCCGACGTCGATGCGGGAACTACTTCTATATATAGTTAAATAAAGTAGTTTTATTAATTAAATCAACTAGTTCAACTACTAAGCACTTACTATAAATAAATAAAGTAGTACTTACTAAAAACAAACTACTTCTATATATAGTAAAATAAAGTAGTTTATTAAATCAACTAGCTAGTTCAACTATATATGAAGCACTTACTATAAATATAATAAAGTAGTACTTACTAAAAATAAACTAGTTGAACTATAGTTCTATTATTTTTCTAACTAATTATATTAAACACTTTCTCTTCTTATTTTTTCCTTTTTCCTCTATTCTAAATATGAACATATTCATAAATGACTTCTATCATTCACAATTTTCCTATACATGCACAATAAATTGACAAAGAAAATACTATGAACAAAAAAATCATTAAAATTCTATGAACAAAATTACAACAGAAAAAAATCATAAAAATTCTATGAACAGAAAAAAATCATAAAAATTTGACATATTCGATCTTTGCATATATATGAACATACAAACATGCATATTCAACAATAATATCACCAAAAAAATCTATTAACAGAAAAAAAATCTAACACAATATGAACAAATTAATTACACAATCTAAAAAAAATCTAACAAAAAAATCTATGAACTACACATCTAGATTACTACACATCTAACAAAAAAATCTATGAACTACAAAAAAATCTAACAAAATCTAACTCAATTAGCTACACATCTGAATTAACTACTACTAACATCAAATTAAAGTAGCAAAATTTTTGCTCACGGCGAAGGTGTCGGGGACGGCGACAGCGACGGTGAGGTGCGACGCGGGGCGGGGCGGCGCGGCGACGGTCGACGGTGAGGTGGTGCGGTGCAGGCCGGGGCGGGGCGGCGACGGGCAGGGGTTGGCAGCGTCGTGGGACACGGGGCGCAGGGCGGGGGGCGGCGACGGCGTTGGGGCGGCGTGGGGGCGACGACGGCGATGGCGAGGCGGAGACGGACGGGCAGCCTGGCGGCATCGGGCGGCGAGGAAGAACGAACCGAACCAGATTTTCGCGAGTGCTGCTTATATAGGCAGAGCATTGGTCCCGGTTCATGGCACCAACCGGGACCAATGCACCCCTTTATTCCTGATTGGTGGCACCAACCGGGACCAAAGGCCTCTTTTCAGCAGCCCAAAGGGTGGGAAACAGAGACTTTTGGTCCCGGTTGGTGCCACAAACCGGGACAAAAGAGAGGCATTGGTCCCGGTTGGTTCCACCAATAGGGACCAAAGGTCCTGTGCTGGAACTGGCGCGGTGCGGTGCTATGTTTAGTCCCACCTCACTAGCCGAGAGGGGCTCGTAGTGGTTTATAAGCCCTGCCGAACCAACCACTTCGAGCTCCTCTCTACTGCAGGCTTATGGGCCTAAAATCACTCTCTGTGCTTGTGGGCCTATTGGGCCTACTGTGAGCCTGCATCCTGGCCCTAGTAATGGGTTTTTAGTTGTATGCAGGCTGTGGTGGCCCTGTAGGTGGCACTTTTTTTTTTAATTTTTTCCTAGTTTTTTTGCTAGCATATGCAAGAAAGTTGAGAGGGTTACGACAAAATCTGGATGCACTTCGTGTACAAAACGGACAATCAAGATTTCATACGGAAACTTGTCTGTTACAACATGCATTTCAAATGAACTAAAAAAAGGTTGCAAGTTGGCATGGTATCATCATAATAGTTGTGGAGAAAGTCTTCACTTTTTCTTTGCTTGTGTCCTTTCCTTATTGCGCCGTAACCATGGATAATCTTCATCATTTATCAGTATGCTTGGGTCAGCCTTGACTTTGAAGGGAGGAATTTCATGAAACTTTTCATAATCTTCGCACATGTCTGTCTTGCCCTCCACTCCCACGATGTCCCTTTTTCCTGAAAGAACTATGTGGCGCTTTGGCTCATTGTATGATGTATTCGCTTCCTTATTTTTTCTTTTTCTCGGTTTGGTAGACATGTCCTTCACATAGATAACCTGTGCCACATCATTGGCTAGGACGAACGGTTCGTCAATGTACCCAAGATTGTTCAGATCCACTGTTGTCATTCCGTACTGTGGGTCTACATGTACCCCGCCTCTTGACAGATTAACCCATTTGCACTTAAACAAAGGGACCTTAAAATCTACTCCGTAATCAAGTTCCCATATGTCCACTATGTAACCATAATATGTGTCCTTTCCCCTCTCGGTGGCTGCATCAAAGCGGACAACGCTGTTTTGGTTGGTGCTCTTTTGATCTTGGGTGATCATGTAAAATGTATTCCCATTTATCTCGTATCCTTTCCAAATCGTAACAGTCGAAGATGGTCCCTTGGACAACGAGTACAGCTCATCACAAACAGTGTTCTCATCTCTGAGACATGTTTCCAACCAACTGCTGAAAGTCCTGATGTGTTCACATGTAATCGAGTCGTCACATTGCTCCGGGTGTTTGGAGCGCAGACTGTTCTTGTGTTCATCGAAATAAGGGGTCACCAAGGTAGAGTTCTGTAGAACTGTGCGGTGTGCTTGAGACCAAGAATATCCGTCCCTGCATATTATTGTCTCCCCTCCAAGCGTGCCTTTTTCAGTTAGTCTCCCCTCATACCGCGATTTAGGGAGACCTATCTTCTTAAGGTCAGGAATGAAGTCAACACAAAACCCAATGTCACCCTCTGTTTGATGGCCCATGGAGATGCTTCCTTCTGGCCTAGCGCGGTTACAGACATATTTCTTTAGGACTCCCATGAACCTCTCAAATGGGTACATATTGTGTAGAAATACGGGGCCAGAATGAAAATCTCATCAACTAGATGAACTAGGACGTGCGTCATGATATTGAAGAAGGATGGTGGGAACACCAACTCGAAACTGACAAGACATTGCACCACATCACTCCTTAGCCTTGGTATGATTTATGGATCGATCACCTTCTAAGAGATTGCATTGCAGAATGCACATAGCTTCACAATGGCTAATCGGACATTTTCCGGTAGAAGCCCCCTCAATGCAACCGGAAGCAGTTGCGTCATAATCACGTGGCAGTCATGAGACTTTAGGTTCTGATACTTTTTCTCTGCCATATTTCCCTTTATATTTGACGAGAAGCCAGTTGGGACCTTCATACTAAGCAGGCATTCAAAGAAGATTTCCTTCTCTTCTTTGGTAAGAGCGTAGCTGGTAGGACCTTCATACTGCTTTGGAGGCATGTCGTCTTTTTCGTGCAAATGTTGCAGGTCCTCCCGTGCCTCAGCTGTATCCTTTGTCTTCCCATACACGCCCAAGAAGCCTAGCAGGTTGACACAAAGGTTCTTCGTCACGTGCATCACGTCGATTGAAGAGAGGATCTCTAGGTCTTTCCAGTAGTAGGTCCCAAAATATAGATTTCTTCTTCCACATGGGTGCGTGTCCCCCAGCGTCACTCGGAACAGCTAGTCCGTCGGGACCCTTTCCAAAGATTACGTGTAAATCATTAACCATAGCAAGTACGTGATCACCGGTACGCATGGGGGGCTTCTTCCGGTGATCTACCTCGCCTTTGAAATGCTTGCCTTTCTTTCGACATTGATGGTTGGTCGGAAGAAATCGACGATGGCCCAGGTACACATTCTTCCTGCAGCTTCCCAGGTATATACTTTCGGTGTCAGCTAAATAGTGCGTGCATGCCTGGTATCCCTTGTTTGTCTGTCCTAAAAGGTTACTGAGAGCGGGCCAATTGTTGATGGTTACAAACAGCAATGCGTGCAGGTTAAATTCCTCCTGTTTGTGCTCATCCCACGCACGTACACCGTTTCCATTCCACAGATGTAAAAGTTCTTCAACTAATGGCCTTAGGTATACATCAATGTCGTTGCCGGGTTGCTTAGGGCCTTGGATGAGAACTGGCATCATAATGAACTTCCGCTTCATGCACATCCAAGGAGGAAGGTTATACATACATAGAGTCACGGGCCAGGTGCTGTGATTGCTGCTTTGCTCCCTGAAAGGATTAATGCCATCCGCGCTTAAACCAAACCATATGTTCCTTGGGTCACGTGCAAACTCAGCCCAGTACTCTCTCTTGATTTTTCTCCACTATGACCCGTCAGCGGGTGCTCTCAACTTCCCGTCTTTCTTACAGTCCTCACTGTGCCATCGCATCAACTTGGCATGCTCTTTGTTTCTGAACAGTCGTTTCAACCGTGGTATTATAGGAGCATATCACATCACCTTCACAGGAACTCTCTTCCTGCGGGGCTCGCCATCAACATCACCAGGGTCATCTCGTCTGATCTTATACCGCAATGCACTGCATACCGGGCATGGGTTCAAATCCTTGTACGCACCACGGTAGAGGATGCAGTCATTAGGGCATGCATGTATCTTCTGCACCTCCAATCCTAGAGGGCATACGACCTTCTTTGCTGCGTACGTACTGTTGGGCAATTCATTTTCCTTTGGAAGCTTCTTCTTCAATATTTTCAGTAGCTTCTCAAATCCTATGTCAGGCACATCATTCTCTGCCTTCCACTGCAGCAATTCCAGTATGGTACCCAGCTTTGTGTTTCCATCTTCACAATTGGGGTACAACTTTTTTTTTGTGATCCTCTAACATGCGATCGAACTTCAGCTTCTCCTTTTGACTTTCGCATTGCGTCCTTGCATCAACAATGACCCGGCGGAGATCATCATTGGGCACATCGTCTGGTTTCTCTTGATCTTCAGCAGCTTCCCTCGTTGCAGTATCATCGGGCACATCATCTGGTTCCTCTTGATCTTCAGCAGCTCCCCCCGTTGCAGCATCACCGTATTCAGGGGGCACATAGTTGTCATCATCCTCTTCTTCTTCGCCGTCTTCCATCATAACCCCTATTTCTCCGTGCCTTGTCCAAACATTATAGTGTGGCATGAAACCCTTGTAAAGCAGGTGGGTGTGAAGGATTTTCCGATCAGAGTAAGACTTTGTATTCCCACATTTACTGCATGGACAACACATAAAACCATTCTGCTTGTTTGCCTCAGCCTCTTCGAGAAAAATATGCACGCTCTTAATGTACTTGGAGGTGTGTCTGTCACCATACATCCATTGCCGGTTCATCTGCGTGCATTACATATAATTATGTGTGTCAAAATTAAGAAAAAATATCTATCTAAAGTAAGAAAATCAGACAAGTATCATAAAGAAGATAAGAACAAGAGGCTCACCACGGTGATGCCGGCGACGAGATCGGCGCGGGCGATCAGCGGCGGTGAAAACAGGGACGGGGCGTGACGGACCCCTAAATCTAGACAAATCTTGAAAAAAATGGAGCTCCTAGGTCAAGCTTTGAGAGGAGAAAGCTTAACTAGTGTGGCTCAGGCATTTCATCGAACACCTCATGTGCATGGGAGGTGAACTAGAGCACCCAAATGCCCTCTCCTCGCCGTATTGAAAAAACAGAGCACTGTGGAGTGATCTACCGCGGTGGTGGGTATATATAGGCAAGTTCTTTGTCCCGGTTCGTGGCATGAACCGGGACTAAAGCAACCCGTTCTGTCCCGGTTCATGCCACGAACCGGGACCAATGGTTGTGGGCCAGCAGCGAGGACCATTGGTCCCGGTTCGTGGCTCGAACCGGGACAAATAGTTCTACACGAACAGGGACCAATGCCCACGAGGCCCCGGCCAGCCCCTTGGGCTCACGAACCGGGTCTAACACCCCCCATTGGTCCCGGTTCTTGAAGAACCGGGACTAATGGGCTGGCCAGGGCCGAACGGTAGCCCGGTTTTCTACTAGTGAATCCCTTCACGGCCACTTGCGAAAGTGAGATCTAATAGAGATAGTATGATAAGATAAATATATTTTTGGTATTTTATAGTATATATGCAAAAAGTAAAGATGCAAATAAAAGTAGATTGGAAGCAAATATGATAAGAGATAGACCCGGGCGGCATAGGTTTCACTAGTGGCTTCTCTCAAGAAAGCATAAGTATTACGGTGGGTGAACAAATTACTATCGAGCAATTGATAGAAAAGCGAATAATTATGAGATTATCTAGGCATGATGATGTATATAGGCATCACGTCCGCAACAAGTAGACCGACTCCTTCCTGCATCTACTACTATTACTCCACACATCGACCGACTCCTGTCTGCATCTAGAGTATTAAGTTCATAAGAACAGAGTAACGCCTTAAGAAAGATGACATGATGTAGAGGGATAAACTCAAGCAATATGATATAAACCCCATCTTTTTATCCTCGATGGCAACAATACAATACGTGCCTTGCAACCCTTTCTGTCACTGGGTAAGGACACCGCAAGATTGAACCCAAAGCTAAGCACTTCTCCCATGGCAAGAAAGATCAATCTAGTAGGCCAAACCAAACTGATAATTCGAAGAGACTTGCAAAGATAACTCAATCATACATAAAAGAATTCAGAGAAGATTCAAATATTATTCATAGATAAACTTGATCATAAACTCACAATTCATCAGATCTCGACAAACACACCACAAAAAGAGTTTACATCGAATAGATCTCCACAAGAGAGGGGGAGAACATTGTATTGAGATCCAAAAACAGAGAAGAAGCCATCTAGCTAATAACTATGGACCAGTAGGTCTGTGGTAAACTACTCACAACTCATCAGAGGGGCAAGGATGTTGTTGTAGAAGCCCTCCGTGGTCGATTCCCCCTCCGGTAGAGTGCCAACGAAGGCTCCAAGACGAGATCTCGCGGATACAGAAGGTTACGGAGGTGTAAATTGTGTTTCATTGGCTCCCTGGATCTTTTCGGGGTACGTAGGCTTATATAGGAGGAAGAAGTACGTCGGTGGACGCCCGAGGGGCCCATGAGACAAGGGGGCACGCCCTATAGGGGAGGGGGGCGCCCTCCTCTCTCGTGGAAGCTTCGGCTGCTTCTTGACTTGCACTCCAAGTCCTCTGGATCACGTTCGTTCCAAAAATCACGCTCCCGAAGGTTTCATTCCGTTTGGACTCCGTTTGATATTCCTTTTCTTCGAAATACTGAAATAGGCAAAAAAAACAGCAATATGGGCTGGGCCTCAGGTTAGTAGGTTAGTCCCAAAAATGATATAAATGTGTAAAGTAAAGCCCATAAACATCCAAAAGGGGTAATATAATAGCATGGAACAATCAAAAATTATAGATACGTTGGAGACGTATCATGTGTGCATGCCGAAGGAGTTTGGTGGCCTTGGGGTGCCGAACTTACGGCTGTTGAACGCCGCCCTTCATGCCCGATGGCCTTGGCTCGAGAGAACGGACCCCCACAAATCCTGGGCCGAGTTCAACTTGCAAGTTTCCCATGATTCATTGGGTATCTACAAGGCAACTACTAGGTGCATGCTCGGCGACGGCGAAACAACGCGATTCTGGACTGACAGGTGGTTGTGGGACGGTAGGATTGAAAACTTGATGCCCAACCTCTACGCATTAGTAAGGAGGCCGGCTCGGCTAAATACGGTCAAGCAATCCACGACGGAGGGCGGGTGGCAGGATATCTCTCCAGATATGACCGTGCAAACGTTGCTTGAGTTCATTGCGTTGGTTGACAGGATCCAGGACGTGGTTCTCACGCAAGGCATGGACGACAGGATCCATTGGGCTTGGGAGAACACGGGCCAATTCTTAGCAAAATTTGCTTACAGGGCCTATTTCGCAGGCATGATTGAGACCGACGGTGCCGCTTGTTGGAAATATGCCCTAGAGGCAATAATAAAAGGATTATTATTATATTTCATTGTTCATGATAATAGTCTTTATTCATGCTATAATTGTATTATCCGGAAATCGTAATACACGTGTGAACACATAGACCATAATATGTCCCTAGTGAGCCTCTAGTTGACTAGCTCGTTGATCAACAGATAGTCATGGTTTCCTGACTATGGACATTGGATGTCATTGATAACGGGATCACATCATAGGAGAATGATGTTATGGACAAGACCCAATCCTAAGCATAGCACAAAGATCGTGTAGTTCGTTTGCTAGAGCTTTTCCAATGTCAAGTATCTTTTCCTTAGACCATGAGATCGTGTAACTCCCGGATACCGTAGGAGTGCTTTGGGTGTACCAAACGTCACAACGTAACTGGGTGACTATAAAGGTGCACTACAGGTATCTCCGAAAGTGTCTGTTGGGTTGACACGGATCGAGACTGGGATTTGTCACTTCGTATGACGGAGAGGTATCTCTGGGCCCACTCAGTAATGCATCATCATAATGAGCTCAAAGTGACCAAGTGTCTAGTCACGGGATCATGCATTACAGTACGAGTAAAGTGACTTGCCGGTAACGAGACTGAACGAGGTATTGGGATACCGACGATCGAATCTCGTGCAAGTAACGTACCGATTGACAAAGGGAATTGTATATGGGATTGCTTAAATCCTCGACATCGTGGTTCATCCGATGAGATCATCGTGGAACATGTGGGAGCCAACATGGGTATCCAGATCCCGCTGTTGGTTATTGGCCGGAGAGCTGTCTCGGTCATGTCTGCATGATACCCGAACCCGTAGGGTCTACACACTTAAGGTTCGGTGACGCTAGGGTTATTAGGAAGACTTGTCTGTGATTACCGAATGTTGTTCGGAGTCCCGGATGAGATCCCGGACGTCACGAGGAGTTCCGGAATGGTCTGGAGGTGAAGATTTACATATGGGAAGTTGTCATACGGTCACCGGAAAGTTTCGGGGGCATATCGGTATTGTACCGGGGCCACCGGAGGGGTTTCGGGGGTCCACCGGGAGGGGCCACCTCTCTCGGAGGGCCTCATGGGCCGTAGTGGGCAGGGAACCAGCCCCTGGAGGGCTGGGCGCGCCCCTCCCCTTGGGCCCATGCGCCTAGGGTTGAGGGGGAAACCCTAGTGGGGGCGCCCCCTTGCTTGGGGGGCAAGCCCCCTCCCTTGGCCGCCGCCCCCCTCTAGATCTCATCTAGAGGGGGCCGGACCCCTTCCCCCTTCCCCTATAAATAGAGGGGCGAGGGGAGGGCTACACACAACATCCAAGGCGCACCTTCTCCCCTCCCCAACACATCTCCTCCTCCGCGTGAGCTTGGCGAAGCCCTGCCGGAGATCTGCCACTCCATCACCTCCACGCCGTCGTGCTGCTGTTGGAGCCTTCTTCCTCAACCTCTCCCTCCTCCTTGCTGGATCAAGGTGCGGGAGACGTCATCCGCTCCGTACGTGTGTTGAACGCGGAGGTGTTGTCCGTTCGGCACTTGGTCATCGGTGATTTGGATCACGGCGAGTACGACTCCATCATCCCCGTTCTCTTGAATGCTTCCGCTCGCGATCTACAAAGGTATGTAGATGCACTCCTATCACTCATTGCTTAGATGAACTCATAGATGGATCTTGGTGAAACCGTAGGAAATTTGTTATTTTCTGCAACGTTCCCCATCAGTGGCATCATGAGCTAGGTCTATGCGTAGTTCTCTATTGCACGAGTAGAACACAATTTTGTTGTGGGCGTAGATCTTGTCAACTTGCTTGCCGCTACTAGTCTTATTTTGCTTCAGCGGTATTGTGGGATGAAGCGGCCCGGACTGACCTTACACGTACGCTTACGTGAGACAGGTTCCACCGACTGACATGCACTAGTTGCATAAGGTGGCTAGCGGGTGTCTGTCTCTCCCACTTTAGTTGGAGCGGATTCGATGAAAAGGGTCCTTATGAAGGGTAAATAGAAGTTGACAAAATCACGTTGTGGTTATTCGTAGGTAAGAAAACGTTCTTGCTAGAACCCAATTGCAGCCACGTAAAAGATGCAACAACAATTAGAGGACGTCCAACTTGTTTTTGCAGCAATTGCCTTGTGATGTGATATGGCCAAAAGTTGTGATGCATGATGAATGATATATTGTGATGTATGAGATCATGTTCTTGTAATAGGAATCACGACTTGCATGTCGATGAGTATGACAACCGGCAGGAGCCATAGGAGTTGTCTTTATTTTTGTATGACCTGCATGTCATTGAAGAACGCCATGTAAATTACTTTACTTTATTGCTAAACGCCTTAGCCATAGAAGTAGAATTAGTCGTTGGCATGACAACTTCATGAAGACACGATGATGGAGATCATGGTGTCATGCCGGTGACGAAGATGATCATGGAGCCCCAAAGATGGAGATCAAAGGAGCTATATGATATTGGCCATATCATGTCACTATTATATAATTGCATGTGATGTTTAATATGTTTATGCATCTTGTTTACTTAGAACGACGGTAGTAAATAAGATGATCCCTTATAATAATTTCAAGAAAGTGTTCCCCCTAACTGTGCGCCGTTGCTAAAGTTCGTCGTTTTGAAGCACCACGTGATGATCGGGTGTGATAGATTCTTACGTTCACATACAACGGGTGTAAGACAGTTTTACACATGCAAAAACACTTAGGGTCAACTTGACGAGCCTAGCATTTACAGACATGGCCTCGGAGCACAGAGATCGAAAGGTCGAACATGAGTCGTATGGAAGATACGATCAACATGGAGATGTTCACCGATGATGACTAGTCCGTCTCACGTGATGATCGGACACGGCCTAGTCGACTCGGATCGTGTGACACTTAGATGACTAGAGGGATGTCTAATCTGAGTGGGAGTTCATTAAATAATTTGATTAGGTGAACTTAATTATCATGAACTTAGTCTAAAACCTTTGCAAATATGTCTTGTATATCAAATGGCCAACGCTCATGTCAACATGAACTTCAACGCGTTCCTAGAGAAAACCCAGCTGAAAGATGATGGCAGCAACTATACGGACTGGGTCCGAAACCTGAGGATCATCCTCATAGCTGCCAAGAAAGCATATGTCCTAGAAGGACCGCTAGGTGAAGCACCCATCCTAGAGAACCAAGACGTTATGAACGCTTGGCAGTCACGTGCTGATGATTACTCCCTCGTTCAATGCGGCATGCTTTACAGCTTAGAACCGGGGATCCAAAAGCGTTTTAAGCAACACGGAGCATATGAGATGTTCGAGGAGCTGAAAATGGTTTTTCAAGCTCATGCCCGGGTCGAGAGATATGAAGTCTCCGACAAGTTCTACAGTTGTAAGATGGAGGAAAATAGTTCTGTCAATGAGCACATACTGAAAATGTCTGGGTTGCACAACCGCCTGTCCCAGCTAGACATTAACCTCCCGGACGAGGCGGTCATTGACAGAATCCTTCAGTCGCTCCCACTGAGCTACAAGAGCTTTGTGATGAACTACAATATGCAGGGGATGGTGAAAACCATTCCTGAAGTATTTTCAATGCTGAAGTCAGCAGAGGTACAAATCAAGAAGGAAAATCAAGTGTAGATGGTCAATAAAACCACTAAGTTCAAGAAGGGCAAGGGTAAGAAGAACTTCAAGAAGGACGGCAAGGATGTTGCCGCGCCCGGTAAGCCAGTTGCCGGGAAGAAGTCAAAGAATGGACCCAAGCCTGAGACTGAGTGCTTTTATTGCAAAGGGAAGGGTCACTGGAAGCGGAACTGCCCCAAATACTTAGCGGACAAGAAGGCCGGCAACACTAAAGGTATATTTGATATACATGTAATTGATGTGTACCTTACCAGTACTCGTAGTAACTCCTGGGTATTTGATGCCGGTGCCGTTGCTCATATTTGTAACTCACAGCAGGAGCTGCGGAATAAGCGGAGACTGGCGAAGGACGAGGTGACGATGCGCGTCGAGAATGGTTCCAAGGTCGATGTGATCGCCGTCGGCACGCTGCCTCTACATTTACCCACAGGATTAGTTTTAAACCTCAATAATTGTTATTTAGTGCCAAGTTTGAGCATGAACATTGTATCTGGATCTCGTTTAATATGAGATGGCTACTCATTTAAATCCGAGAATAATGGTTGTTCTATTTATATGAGAGATATGTTTTATGGTCATGCCCCGATGGTCAATGGTTTATTCTTAATGAATCTTGAACGTAATGTTACACATATTCATAGTGTGAATACCAAAAGATGTAAAGTTGATAACAATAGTCCCACATACTTGTGGCACTGCCGCCTTGGTCACATTGGTGTCAAGTGCATGAAGAAGCTCCATGCTGATGGATTTTTAGAGTCTCTTGATTATGAATCATTTGACACATGCGAACCATGCCTCATGGGCAAAATGACCAAGACTCCGTTCTCCGGAACAATGGAGCGAGTAACCAACTTATTGGAAATCATACATACCGATGTGTGTGGTCCAATGAGCGTTGAGGCTCGCGGAGGATATCGTTATGTTCTCACTCTCACTTATGACTTGAGTAGATATGGGTATGTCTACTTGATGAAACACAAGTCTGAGACCTTTGAAAAGTTCAAGGAATTTCAGAATGAGGTAGAGAATCAACGTGACCGAAAGATAAAGTTCCTATGATCAGATCGTGGAGGAGAATACTTAAGTCACGAATTTGGTACACACTTAAGAAAATGTGGAATCGTTTCACAACTCATGCCGCCTGGAACACCTCAGCGTAACGGTGTGTCCGAACATCGTAATCGCACTCTATTGGATATGGTGCGGTCTATGATGTCTCTTACCGATTTACCACTATCATTTTGGGGATACGCTCTAGAGACAGCTATGTTCACTTTAAATAGGGCTCTGTCTAAATCCGTTGAGACGACACCGTATGAATTATGGTTTGGGAAGAAACCTAAGCTGTCGTTTCTAAAAGTTTGGGGATGCGATGCTTATGTCAAGAAACTTCAACCTGAAAAGCTCAAACCCAAGTCGGAAAAATGCGTCTTCATAGGATACCCTAAGGAAACCATTGGGTATACCTTCTACTTAAGATCCGAGGGCAAGATCTTTGTTGCCAAGAACGGATCCTTTCTAGAAAAAGAGTTTCTCTCAAAAGGAGTAAGTGGGAGGAAAGTAGAACTCGATGAAGTACTACCTCTTGAACTGGAAATTAGTGCAGCTCAGGAAAATGTTCCTGTGGTGCCTACACCGACTGGAGAGGAAATTAATGATGATGATCAAGGTACTTCGGATCAAGTTGCTACTGAACTTCGTAGGTCCACAAGGACACGTTCCACACCAGAGTGGTATGGCAACCCTGTCCTAGAAATCATGTTGTTAGACAACGGTGAACCTTCGAACTATGAAGAAGCGATGGCGGGCCCAGATTCCAACAAATGGCTTGAAGCCATGCAATCCGAGATAGAATCCATGTATGAAAACAAAGTATGGACTTTGACAGACTTGCCCGATGATCGGCGGGCGATAGAAAACAAACGGATCTTTAAGAAGAAGACAGACGCCGATGGTAATATTACCATCTATAAAGCTCGACTTGTTGCTAAGGGTTATCGGCAAGTTCAAGGGGTTGACTACGATGAGACTTTCTCTCCCGTAGCGAAGCTGAAGTCCGTCCGAATCATGTTAGCAATTGTCGCATACTATGATTATGAGATATGGCAGATGGACATCAAAACGACATTCCTTAACGGGCATCTTAAGGAAGAACTGTATATGATGCAGCCGGAGGGTTTTGTCGATCCTAAGAATGCTAACAAAGTATGCAAGCTCAAGCGATCCATTTATGGGCTGGTGCAAGCATCTCGGAGTTGGAACATTCGCTTTGATGAGATGATCAAAGCGTTTGGGTTTATGCAGACTTATGGAGAAGCCTGCGTTTACAAGAAAGTGAGTGGGAGCTCTGTAGCATTTCTCATATTATATGTAGATGACATACTTTTGATGGGAAATGATATAGAACTTTTGGACAGCATTAAGGCCTACTTGAATAAGTGTTTTTCAGTGAAGGACCTTGGAGAAGCTGCTTACATATTAGGCATCAAGATCTATATGGATAGATCGAGACGCCTCATAGGTCTTTCACAAAGCACATACCTTGATAAGATTTGAAGAAGTTCAAAATGGATCAGTACAAGAAAGGGTTCTTGCCTATATTGCAAGGTGTGAGATTGAGCTCGGCTCAATGCCCGACCACGGCAAAAGATAAAGAAGAGATGAGTGTCATCCCCTGTGCTTCAGCCATAGGATCTATTATGTATGCCATGCTGTGTACCAGACCTGATGTAAACCTTGCCGTAAGTTTGGTAGGAAGGTACCAAAGTAATCCTGGCAAGGATCACTGGACAACGGTCAAGAATATCCTGAAGTACCTGAAAAGGACAATGGACATGTTTCTCGTTTATGGAGGTGACGAAGAGCTCGTCGTAAAGGGTTAAGTCGATGCTAGCTTCGACACAGATCTGGATGACTCTAAGTCACAAACCGGATACATGTATATGTTGAATGGTGGAGCAGTAAGCTGGTGCAGCTGCAAGCAGAGCGTCGTGGCGGGATCTACATGTGAAGCGGAGTACATGGCAGCCTCGGAGGCAGCACATGAAGCAATTTGGGTGAAGGAGTTCATCACCGACCTAGGAGTCATACCCAATGCGTCGGGGCCGATCAAACTCTTCTGTGACAACACTGGAGCTATTGCCCTTGCCAAGGAGCCCAGGTTTCACAAGAAGACCAGGCACATCAAGCGTCGTTTCAACTCCATCCATAAAATGTTCAAGATGGAGACATAGATATTTGCAAAGTACATACGGATCTGAATGTCGCAGATCTGTTGACTAAACCTCTTTCGCGAGCAAAACATGATCAACACCAGAACTCTATGGGTGTTCAATTCATCACAATGTAACTAGATTATTGACTCTAGTGCAAGTGCGAGACTGTTGGAAATATGCCCTAGAGGAAATAATAAAAGGATTATTATTATATTTCCTTGTTTATGATAATTGTCATTATTCATGCTATAATTGTATTATCCGGAAATCGTAATATACGTGTGAATACATAGACCATAATATGTCCCTAGTGAGCCTCTAGTTGACTAGCTCGTTGATCAACAGATAGTCATGGTTTCCTGACTATGGACATTGGATGTCGTTGATAACGGGATCACATCATTAGGAGAATGATGTGATGGACAAGACCCAATCCTAAGCATAGCACAAAGATCGTGTAGTTCGTTTGCTAGAGCTTTTCCAATGTCAAGTATCTTTTCCTTAGACCATGAGATCGTGTAACTCCCGGATACCGTAGGAGTGCTTTGGGTGTACCAAACGTCACAACATAACTGGGTGACTATAAAGGTGCACTACAGGTATCTCCGAAAGTGTCTATTGGGTTGACACGGATCGAGACTGGGATTTGTCACTCCGTATGACGAGAGGTATCTCTGGGCCCACTCGGTAATGCATCATCATAATGAGCTCAAAGTGACCAAGTGTCTGGTCACGGGATCATGCATTACGTAAGAGTAAAGTGACTTGCCAGTAACGAGACTGAACGAGGTATTGGGATACCGACGACCGAATCTCGGGCAAGTAACGTACCGATTGACAAAGGGAATTGTATACGGGATTGCTTAAATCCTCGACATCGTGGTTCATCCGATGAGATCATCGTGAAACATGTGGGAGCCAACATGGGTATCCAGATCCCGCTGTTGGTTATTGGCCGGAGAGCTGTCTCGGTCATGTCTGCATGATTCCCGAACCCGTAGGGTCTACACACTTAAGGTTCGGTGACGCTAGGGTTATTAGGAAGATTTGTATGTGATTACCAAATGTTGTTTGGAGTCCCGAATGATATCCCGGACGTCACGAGGAGTTCCGGAATGGTCCGGAGGTGAAGATTTATATATGGGAAGTTGTCATACGGTCACCGAAAAGTTTCGGGGGCATATCGGTATTGTACCGGGGCCACCGGAGCGGTTCCGGGGGTCCACCGGGAGGGGCCACCTCTATCGGAGGGCCTCATGGGCCGTAGTGGGCAGGGAACCAGCCGCTGGAGGGCTGGGCGCACCCCCCCTTGGGCCCATGCGCCTAGGGTTGAGGGGGAAACCCTAGTGGGGGCGCCCCCCTTGCTTGGGGGGCAAGCCCCCTCCCTTGGCCGCCGCCCCCCCTCCCCCCCATCTAGATCTCATCTAGAGGGGGCCGGCCCCCTTCCCTCTTCCCCTACAAATAGAGGGGCGAGGGGAGGGCTGCACACAACATCCAAGGCGCAGCTCCTCCCCTCCCCAACACATCTCCTCCTCCGTGTGAGCTTGGCGAAGCCCTGCCGGAGATCTGCCACGCCATCACCACCACGCCGTCGTGCTGCTGTTGGAGCCTTCTTCCTCAACCTCTCCCTCCTCCTTGCTGGGTCAAGGTGCGGGAGACGTCATCTGCTCTGTACATGTGTTGAACGCGGAGGTGTTGTCCGTTCGGCACTTGGTCATCCGTGATTTGGATCACGGCGAGTACGACTCCATCATCCCCGTTCTCTTGAACGCTTCCGCTCGCGATCTACAAAGGTATGTAGATGCACTCCTATCACTCGTTGCTTAGATGAACTCATAGATGGATCTTGGTGAAACCGTAGGAAATTTTTTATTTTCTGCAACGTTCCCCATCACCGCTTAGATATGGAGATCGAGGGCTCCAAACACTTGCAAGTTCTTTGCTTGGCTGGCGGCGAGGAACCGATGTTGGACGGCCGATAGATTGCAAAGACGACAGCTCCCACACCCTTCGACATGCCCATTTTGCGACCAAGCCCAGGAAACTATTGATCACTTGCTATTGGGCTGCGTGCTAGCGCGACAAGTGTGAACCCGCATCACCAGCTCTTGGGGTAAACCTACCTGGATGCCAACCGTGGATGTCAACTTGGTGCAATGGTGGACATCTCTCAGCCCGCAGAAGCAGTTAAGGAAAGAGACATGGACCGTGGTGACGCTTGTCGCATGGATGATATGGAAGCACAGGAACGACATCGTCTTCAATGGTGCTTCCCCCTCGGCGGACGTCGTGATTAGGAGGATCGAGTTAGAGGGTCAATATTGGAGGGCCGCGGGTTTACTTCGGGAGCAAGGCTCTCTCCCATGTACGGTCAATAGATTGGGTAGTGGCGAGTGATCCACATGTGGATCTTCTTGGCTTTCTAAGCCGTGGCTAGGTTGTAATGAATGCTCTGCCTATTATGGGCCCTTCTATTTATGCTTCTGATGCGTCAACCTTTGACGCATCCTTGAAAAAGAAAATACCACACCATCACATCAACGCATCATAATTCAAATAATTCAAATTCTACCAGGCATCTCAATCACTTTTGAAATTTATATCTTTATTTTCCATGGCATCTCAATCACTTTTGAAATTTATATCTTTATTTTCCATATATTTATTTTCAAATTCATTATTTTTGGAGGCGCAACACCATGCGCTATCATGTTCTAGTTACTACAAATAAATTACACCAATCTTTGCAAACATGTTATGAACTATGATTACATGAGTACAAGCCAATGAGCCAAGTATGCAGTTAAGCACGCAAGGATGCAGTTCTTAGGGAGTATATAATTTCGTTGTGTTACTCTCTTGTGCATATCTATATGAGTATACTATATATATGGTCTCTGGATGCTTAGTCCATGGAGTAGCAGATCTGCTTGAAAGCCCGGACGTGTTCGTCATCGAGCGCCAGGAAGAGGTCGACACCGCCCTTGGGGTCGCACGACGGCACGAAGATCATTATTCCTTCGATGGGCAGGTCCGGCGGTAGGAACGCGCAGGGCGGCCCGCAGCCAAAGTCGAGGTCGTGGAACCGGAATCCGAGCCAGCTATCAACCTCCAGGTCAGGGCAAAACATTGTGCCTGGCGTCGCAGCCGTCGACGCCAGCTCCTCGCCGCCGTCTTCAATCACGCCGCGCTCCGCCTCCCCGAAGTCGATAAACGACTGGATGTACTCGTCGTCGACGAGCGCGACGGCGTCCCGGATGGCGCCGACCACCGCTGGGTAGCTGCTGGACAGGAGGTCCCGAACCTGCATCCTCGGGAACGCCCAGAGCACCATGTTCCCGAAGAAGTCCATGGGCACGGAAGGCTTTGCGCGGCCGCGGCAGTTGACGGCGACCCTCACCTGCGTGAAATCATCTGGCACCGGATCCCGCGCCGCCGTGATCTTCTTCCACGCGTGCGCAAGGAGGCACTGGAACGTGCTGCAGCGCGTGCCCACACGGGCCTTGAGGTCGGCGACGAACTCGTCCGGGAAGTGCACGGCCAGGTTCTTGATCCTGTCCATGGGGAGGATATCATACGAGTGGCTCCAACTGAGCTCGCCCTTGAATTCGATATTCCGGTGATCATGCGCCGGCGTCGGTGGGCTTCGGGGGACAACGGTGGCCGAGCGATCGACGAACGGCGACATGAGGACTGCCGAGTCGGTGCGTACGGCGCTGGCCCACGCGGTGTAGAAGACGCTCATGGACTGACCGTCGGCGACCTGGTGATGGCAGGCGGTGCCGATCACCAGACCGCCGCACGCGTACCTCGTCAGCTGCGCCTGGAAGATGGGCTCATTCGCACGTTCCTGAGACCCAAAAGTGTCAAAATCATCAGCATGGTTTCAACCCTACAGTACTGATATCTGATGTGCTTTATGTTACGTGTAGAAACTCTTATTTGGACGTGTAAAAATACTCTGCATCTCATCACCTTTTCGGCCTTCGGGTAGAGCTCGTTGTTGTGCGCGGACACGTCGTGCGCCAGCGCGTCGGCAAGGTCCGCGTCCGCGGTGGCCTCGAGAACGAGCACCCCGGCGTCGTTGAGGTGGAAGCACTTCCGGCCGTGGTCGTCCGCAGCGAACCTCCCGGCGAGGTGCGGGAACCTGGCGACGGCGGCGACGAGGCCGGCCTTGAGCGCGTCGTTGGTCGGCGCCGGCGCGTTCCACGCGAAGACGGCCGGGATGTAGCCGTCCATGGAGGCGCGGTCGAAGACGGTGAGAGGGACCTTCTTGCCGCCGCCGCGGGCCGACTCCCGTGAGGGCTCGAGCACCGTGCTCTGCGTGATCTCCACCGTCACTGCCATTGCTGGAGCACCCAAGCTAACTAATGCTCGTGTGTGTTTGTTTTGTGTGGCTCGTTGTGTTGTGTGGGTCGTTGGGTTAGCGTAGGTTAGCGTGTGCATGTATATATAGGCGGTGGGATTTTTTGGCGCCAGCCGGCCAGTCGGAATACCCTCGAAGGTAAGTTAATAGGTTGGCTGGTTAGTCAAAATTTGGGTTGGTAACGTTGACGCCACGAGCACCAACCCCGGGCGTGCGTGCATGTGGCTGCTCAATTTTCTGGCTAACGGCGCAAAGGTGATTTGTAAGCGCGTGGCATGCCAAGAGAGTGGTGTTCGTACTCGTACGTACGAACATTCCCTGTTGAATTCTCGGCCTTCCGACAACAGTCTCCTCTCCGCGTCTTCTTCAACCTTGGCCAGCAAGTTCTGCCTCCAAAATAAATACTAGGTTTTCTAAACGAACCTCATCCACACAGCATGTCAGTCTACGGCAGGTTTCATTATTTAGTTGTGGATGAACTACCTTGAAGTCGCGCGTAGATGTTCAACCATAACTAGACCCAACTGAAAGACTAGTATGTAGTGACTGGATCGAACTTCAGCCAAACTTAGTGGCGCCTATGGGTTTCGGGGACTATATATGGAATTACCGGAGCTACCTTAAACATACGGTGTATAATTCGTTTTTTTTTCGTTGCACTCTTAAATATCAGTGATGATAGCATGATGTGTTTGATGCATCACGTAAGGACAAAAAGCACAAGATTAAGCATCTCCAGTACACGATTGTTGATTGGTTAGTCAACGGTGTAATATCTTGGTACGTAAGATCATATCTACCTAGGTGCCCAGGTGCATGATCAGGCCGGTAGTAGTATGGACTAGCTAGATGGACCAACGCTGATCTCTTGGGTGCACGGTCATGGATAGTAGTATGGATTAACAGTTTGTCTAATTCATATTTAGATGTTTTTTTTGTCTAATTCACATTTAGATGTTTTTTAAGGATGTCACGCTACCAGAATTTACCCAATTGCCGACGGCCAAATCTATGCCGACGGCCCCCATCGGCATAGATGGATGTATCCCGATGGCCCAGGTCAGGCTGTCGGCGTAGAAAAGCCGTCGGCATACACAAACCTATGCCGACGGGGGCCGTCGGCACAGATCAGCCGTCGGCATCCAAGTCAATATGCCTACGGCGGCCGGCGGCATAGTGGCGGCCATCGGCGTATCTGTGGGCCCAGCTACCCGGGCAGCGACATCCTTTGACGTCACGAAGCGGGGCCTAACGGTGGCCGTCTGCATAGCTATGCTGACAGCAAGGCCGTCGGCTATGCTGACAGCAAGGCCGTCTGCATAGCTATGCCGACGCCATCGATCCGCATGATCCGCCACGTCAACGATCCCAAACGCTCACCGGTCCGTGGGGTGGCATATCTATGCCGTCGGCATAGGTCTGGCCCATGGACGGTGCCACGTCATCGATCCGCGCCATACGCCACGTCATCGATCCAGGGCTCTACCCTTCCGTGGCTGCGGCTATGCCGACGGAATAGCCGTAGGCATATATTTCTAATATTTTTTTCATATTTTATTTATTTTCTCTTTTTTCCTTTTTATTTTTTCCAAAATAATTAGATTAACTTAAATGTGCCTTATGTACAGAAAACATATCTCGATTATATATTATGTTACCGGTAACAGAATATTATTCTGTTACCATCGGTTCCTATAAGGGAGCGACGCGCAGACTGCAGTAGAAACTCCCTCACCCGTTCCGGCCGAGCGAGCGACGACGGTGATTCTTTGACTGGAAAAAAGCTCCCCCTCAAACCAGATCGCCTCCACACCCCCCCACCCCCCGGCACCACCACCCCCTACCTCCGGCGTCGGCCACGCCGCTGCCTCCCACCTGCGGCGGCGCGCCTCGCCCCCCGACTCCCACCTCCGGCGTCGGCCATGCCCCTCGCCTCCCACCCGTAGCGGCGCACCTCTCCCCCGAATCCCACCTCCGGGATCGGCCACGCCCCCACCTTCCACCTGTGGCGGCGCGCCACGCCACCCGCCTCCACCTCCGGCCGCGCCACGCCCTCGCCTCCTCCTCCGGCGACGCGCCATGGCTCCTCCTCCCACCTCCCACGACACGCTGGAGGAGCGGTCGCCGGCGGAGGGCGGAGCGTCGGCAACAACCACCTCTGCCTCGTCCCGCTCCTCCTCATACATCTGTCGCCCCGCCCCCGGTGCCGCCCCGCACCCAACATCCCCGCCCCCACCTCCTCATGTTCGCCGGCGTGCCTCCACCTCTCGGCCGCCAGTGCGTCTCCACCTCTCGGCCGCCGACACGCCTCTAACTTGTCCCGTCCGTCCAGGTAATGCGCGCGCATCAGTTCGCACAAGACTAGGTCGCCGGGCACCATTCGACATCTGGCGCAACGCCATGGGTAAAGCCGAGATGGAGCTACCGGTTCCAGCACTAGCACCTGCGACGGCAGTCCACCGACGTGCTCGGCGCCGTCCACAACTCCATCGCGCCACCCCTGGGCCTGGCTCAGCTTTCTCCCTCCCGTCCTATCTCTCATCTGCCTACTTGTCCTTCCGTGTATGTTTTGGACAGTACAAATACATCGTCATACTAAGTACTTACGCGGTCGGGGTCGAGGACCTCCTGCTCAACGGTACAACTTAACTTCTTGTTTTGTGACCGGTCGCTCAAGGACCTATGCTCAACAGTACAACTTCTAGTTTTGTGGCCGGTCGCTAAGGAGCTGAGTTCAAAATGAGAGAAGTCTAGAATATTGTCACAAAACACGCTCAGGATGTGAAAACACGCTCAGTACAAAACCATACATACATCCGTTCAAGTACTCTTTTTCTCGAACATACATTTGTCCGTTCTAGAAAGAAAAATGGTTGAATTAAAAATATTGATCAGTACAAGTTAAAAATGATGGTCCGTTCGGAACAAAAGAAATGACAGAAATTCAACTTGTAAAAGTTCAAGCAAAAAGAAACC
Source organism: Triticum timopheevii (assembly GCA_963921465.1). Lineage (NCBI taxonomy): Eukaryota > Viridiplantae > Streptophyta > Magnoliopsida > Poales > Poaceae > Triticum > Triticum timopheevii. The sequence goes on from OY997271.1 coordinate 107,112,230, forward strand.
CCATGCAATTCAAATGAGAAAAGTACAAGTCGTAAAATAAGAGAAGTTCAGAACATCATTGTAAAAAAGTTTAGTTCAAAAAAATTAAAAAAAACATTTTCTTTTTGAAAAAAATATCATTCAGTTCGATGATATAAACCATGCAAGTACAGGGGCGACGATACAATAAACCACTGAAAACTTATGAGCAAAACAGAGCAAAAAGTCTAGTTAGTGAAAACACGCTTAGTACAAACCCATGCAAGCTTCAGTACAAGTACCCTTTTTCGGAACCATTCAAAATTACTCTACAAAAAATAGCTCAGTACAAACGTAAACATATATTAGTACGACTACTCTGTTTTTCAGACGAGAAAACAACATGATCCGTCATACCGTATTCAAAATTACTCTTAAACGGTTGCGAAGTAGAGAAAACGTTCAACATGACTAAGTTTTGCATTTTCGATAGCTATCCAACGGTATATTATTTGCCATATTTCGACAAACTTTTAAAAAAATCGCGTTCAAAATCAAATTTAACCGTATTTGAATTCGTTTTTAAACCGTAAGGAATTAGAAAAACATCTATATACCAAAAAGTTGCGCATTTTCCATAGCTTTCCAACGCCGTATCATTTGCGTCAATCCGACGAACCGTTTGTAAAAAATCACGAAAATACTTTTCTCCCAAAATTTCACCATTTTTTCAAATTACTTTTAAATCATATAGAATTAGAAAAAACAATACATATATGGAAGATGCGGATTTTCACCGGCTTTCCAATGCCATCTTATTTGCTCAATTCCAACAAACGGTTTGAAAATTGAGTCCAAAATACGATTCACGTTTTCGGTTTTGAAAAAAACAGTTTTTTCAAAACTGCTCTTAAACCATAATGATTTTGCAAAAACGTTTAATATACTTGACATATAGTTGTCAAGAGCTTTCCAACGATATATTACACGCCCCGTTCCGACAAAAAAATTACAAAAAGTTTTTGAACTAAAGAAGATGATGTGTTAACCAAAACTGAAAGCATCAGTTCAACCGCTTCGAAAACATCAGTACAATCACCTGAAACCGTCAGTTCAAAAAGGGTAACAGAATAATATTCTGTTACGCGTAACAGAATAGCCCAGATGTGTGTGTGTGTGTGTGTCTATATATATATATATATATATATATATATATATATATATATATATATATATATATATATATATATATATATATATATATATCGATTGCCCCCTCACGGGCATCGCTTCCGTTGTGTTACAGAGAGGGGAGACGGGACGGGGTACCTTGGGGGTAGCAATGCCGCCAGGTGTTGCGGTGGGCCCTCCTACGATTGTGGAAGCGTGGTGGCAAGCGCAGGCACCCAGCATGCGGCTCCAGGGTGTGCCCCTCCCCTCACGGGCGTCGCTGCCACCGTGTCCCCGAGGGGAAAAACGGCAACGTCGGGCCGACACGGAGGAAATCTTGGGGTGGGTTTGGCCGGGACTGTGTTGGGGGTGTAGATATGGGCTGGGCTATGACAACCAGGTGAAAAGGTCCACCGGTCAAACCCCGTCCGGCGAAAGTCAAAGGGCTAGACCCGGCGGTCGTCTGTGTCAGGGTTAGACGGGACGGTGTACCTGGGGGGGGGGGGGTAGCTGTTGGAAATATGCCCTAGAGGCAATAATAAAAGTATTATTATATTTCTTTGTTCATGATAATTGTCTTTTATTCATGCTATAACTGTATTATCCGGAAATCATAATACACGTGTGAATACATAGACCTCAATATGTCCCTAGTGAGCATCTAGTTGACTAGCTCGTTGTGATCAACAGATAGTCATGGTTTCCTGGCTATGGACATTGGATGTCGTTGATAACGGGATCACATCATTAGGAGAATGATGTGATGGACAAGACCCAATCCTAAGCATAGCACAAAGGTCGTTTAGTTCGTTTGCTAGAGCTTTGCCAATGTCAAGTATCTCTTCCTTAGACCATGAGATCGTGTAACTCCCGGATACCGTAAGAGTACTTTGGGTGTACCAAACGTCACAACGTAATTGGGTGACTATAAAGGTGCACTACAGGTATCTCCGAAAGTGTCTGTTGGGTTGACACGGATCGAGACTGGGATTTGTCACTCTGTATGACGGAGAGGTATCTCTGGGCCCACTCGGTAATGCATCATCATAATGAGCTCAAGGTGACCAAGGTGTTGGCCACGGGATCATGCATTACGGTACGAGTAAAGTGACTTGCCAGTAACGAGACTGAACAAGGTATTGGGATACCGACGATCGAGTCTCGGGCAAGTAACGTACCGATTGACAAAGGGAATTGTTCCCATGGTTTGATCGAATCCTCGACATCGTGGTTCATCCGATGACAACATCGAGGAGAATGTGGGATCCAACATGGGTATCCAGATCCCGCTGTTGGTTATTGACCTGAGAGCATCTCGGTCATGTCTGCATGTCTCCCGAACCCGTAGGGTCTACACACTTAAGGTTCGGTGACGCTAGGGTTATTAGGAAGACTTGTATGTGACTACCGAATGTTGTTCGGAGTCCCGGATGAGATCCCGGACGTCACGAGGAGTTCCGGAAGGGTCCGGAGGTAAAGATTTATATATGGGAAGTTGTCAAACGGACACCGGAAAGTTTCGGGGTCATACCAGTATTGTACCGGGGCCACCGGAAGGGTTCCGGAGGTCCACCGGGTGGGGCCACCCCTCCCGGGGGACCACATGGGCTGCATGGGGCAGGGAGCCAGCCCCTGGTGGGCTGGGCACGCCTTCCCACCTAGGCCCATGCGGCTAGGGCAAGGGGAGGGGAAACCCTAAAGGGGGCGCCCCTCTGGCTTGGGGGGCAAGCCACCCCTCTTCCCTCTCTCCCTTTGGCCGCCGCCCCCCTTTAGGGTTTTCCCTAGAGGGCCAGCCCCCCTTGCCCCCTTCCCCTATATATAGAGGGGTGAGTGGAGGGCTGCAACACACAAGCCAAGGCGCAGCCCCTCCCCTCCCCAACACCTCTCCTCCTCCATACGTGCTTGGCGAAGCCCTGTCGGAGTACTGCTGCACCAACTACACCACGCCGCCGTGCTGCCGTTGGAGCGATCTTCCTCAACCTCTCCTCCCCCCTTGCTGGATCAAGAAGGAGGAGACGTCTCCCGTCCCGTACGTGTGTTGAACGCGGAAGTGCTGTCTGTTCAGCACTTGGACATCGGTGATCTGAATCACGTCGAGTACGACTCCATCATCACCATCCCCTTGCAAGCTTCCGCACGCGATCTACAAGTGGTATGTAGATGCAAACTCACTCCCTTGACTCGTTGCTTAGATGAACTCATAGATGGATCTTGGTGAAACCGTAGGAAAAATTTTAATTTTCTGCAACGTTCCCCAACAGTAGCAATGCCGCCAAGTGTCGCGGTGGGCCCTCCTACGGTTGTGGAAGCCTGGTGGCAGGCTAGGGCACCCGACACGCGGCTCCGGGGTGTGCCCCCCTCACGGGCGTTGCTGCCACCGTGTCACGGAGGGGGGAAACGGCCACGTGGGCCCGACACAGAGGGAATCTTAGGTGGGTTGGGCCGGGACGGTGTTGGGGGGTCTAGCTATGGGATGGGCTATGACAACCAGGTGAAAAGGTCCACCAGTCAACCCCCGTCCGGCGAAAGTCAAAGGGCTAGACCTGACGGTCGTCTGTGTCAGGGTTAGACGGGACGGGGTACCTGGGAGGGTAGCAATGCCGCCAGGTGTTGCGGTGGGCCCTCCTACGGTTTTGTGGAACCATGGTGGCAGGCGTAGGCACCCGACACGCTGCTCCGGGGAGTGCCCCCTCACGGGCGTCGCTGCCGCTGTGTGCCGGCGACGGCGCCGTCCGTGAGGGGGGCACACCCCGGAGACTCGTGCCGGGCGTTTGTAACCGCCACAACACTTCCAGACTTGTGAGAGGCCGTCTACACAAGATTTGGCGGCATGAGCGCCACCGGAGGCCGCCGGCCCCATTCGTAGACACGCGGAGAGCAATCCGCGTAGAGGGAAGTGTTCAGATACTTCTCCATCACCAAAAATTATGAAAAATTACCATCTGTCCTACAACACATGTGCCCACGTCGTGTAAAAGCTCATGATTTTATCGCGCTCCGAGTATTCAATAATATTCACGCTGCATCATTACCGCAGAACGTCTACTACCGTGTCATCGCCATCCGTGAGAGGGGCCACACCCCGGAGACGCGTGCCGCCTCTTCGGACATGCCACCACACCGTACGACATGTATGAGGTCCCAGTGCGATGCTCCGATGGCATTGCTACCCCGGAGGGCCCCCGTCCCGCCTAACCCTGTAGCGTTTGACCAAGGATCTAGCCCTTTGACTTTGCACGGACGGGCTTTAACCAGTGGACCTCTCCACCCGGTTGTGTTAGGTCAGCCCATAGGAACACTTTGGAGAAACATCCGGGCCAGGCCCACAGGAAGATCCCCTTCGTGTAGACCCGACACGTCCGTTTCCCCCCTCCAGGTGCCGGCGGCGGCGCCGTCCGTGAGGGGGGGGGGGGGGCACACCTCGAAGACGCATGCCGCCTCTTCGGACATGCCACCACAACACCCCGCATGTATGAGGTCCCGGTGCGACGCTCCGGTGGCATTGCTACCCACCAAGGGCCCCCGTCCCGCCTAACCCTGTAGCATTTGACCACGGGATCTAGCCCTTTGACTTTGCACGGACGGGCTTTGACCAGTGGACCTCTCGACCCGGTTGTGTTAGGTCATCCCATAGGAACACTTTGGAGCAACATCCGGGCCAGGCCCACAGCAAGATCCCCTCTGTGTAGACTCGACGCGTCCGTTTCCTCCCTCCAGGTGCCGGCGGCGACACCGTCCATGAGAAGGGCCACACCCTGAAGACGCGTGCCGCCTGTTCGGACATGCCACCACAACACCCCGCATGTATGAGGTCCCGGTGCGACGCTCCGGTGGCATTGCTACCCCCCAAGGGCCCCCGTCCCGCCTAACCCTGTAGCGTTTGACCACGAGATCTAGCCCTTTGACTTTGCACGGACGGGCTTTGACCAGTGGACCTCTTCACCCGGTTGTGTTAGGTCAGCCCATAGGAACACTTTGGAGCAACATCCGGGCCAGGCCCACATCAAGATCGCCTCCATGTAGACCCGACGCGTCCATTTCCCCCCTCCAGGTGCCGGCGGCGTCGTCGTCCGTGAGGGGGGACACACCCCGGAGACGCGTGTCGCCTCTTCGGACATGCCACCACAACACCCCGCATGTATCAGGTCCCGGTGAGATGAAACAGTGGGATTGCTACCCCCAAGGGCCCAAGTCCCGCCTAACCCTGTAGCGTTTGACAACGGGATCTAGCCCTTTGACTTTGCACGGACGGGCTTTGACCAGTGGACCTCTCCACCCGGTTGTGTTAGGTCAGCCGATAGGAACACTTTGGAGCATCATCCGGGCGAGGCCCACAGCAAGATCCCCTCCGTGTAGAGCCGATGCGTCCGTTTCCCCCCTCCAGGTGCCGGCGGCGGCGCCGTCCGTGAGGGGGGGCACACCCCGGAGACGCGTGCCGCCTCTTCGGACATGCCACCACAACACCCCGCATGTATGAGGTCCCGGTGCGACGCTCCGATGGCATTGCTACCCCCCAAGGGCCCCCGTCCCGCCTATCCCTGTAGCGTTTGACCACGGGATCAAGCCCTTTGACTTTGCACAGATGTGCTTTGACTAGTGGACCTCTCCACCCGGTTGTGTTAGGTCAGCCCATAGGAACACTTTGGAGCAACATCCGGGCCAGGCCCAAAGCAAGATCCCCTCCGTGTAGACTCGACGCATCCGTTTCCCCCCTCTAGGTGCCGGCTGCGACGCCGTCCGTGAGGAGGGCCACACCCCGGAGAGGCGTGCCGCCTCTTCGGACATGCCACCACAACACCCCGCATGTATGAGGTCACGGTGCGATGCTCCGTTGGCATTGCTACCCCCCAAGGCCCCCCGTCTCGCCTAACCATGTAGCGTTTGACCACGAGATCTAGCCCTTTGAATTTGCACGGATGGGCTTTGACCAGTGAAGCTCTCCACCCGGTTGTGTTAGGTCAGCCGATAGGAACACTTTGAAGCAACATCTGGGCCAGGCCCACAGCAAGATCCCCTCCGTGTAGACCCGACGCATCCGTTTTCCCCCTCCAGGTGCCGGCAGCGGCGCCGTCCGTGAGGGGGGCACACCCCGGAGACGCGTGTCGCCTCTTTGGACATGCCACCACAACACCCCGCATGTATGAGGTCCCGGTGCGATGCAACGGTGGCTTTGCTACCCCCCAAGGGCCCCCGTCCAGCCTAACCATGTAGCGTTTGACAACGGGATCTAGCCCTTTGACTTCGCACGGACGGGCTTTGACCAGTGGACGTCTCCACCCGGTTGTGTTCGATCAGCCAATAGGAACACCTTGGAGCAACATACGGGCTAGGCCCACAGCAAGATCCCCTCCGGGTAGACCTGACGCGTCCGTTTCCCCCCTCCAGGTGATGGCGGCGGCGCCATCTGTGAGGGGGGGCACACCCCGGATACGCGTGCCACCTCTTCGGACAGGCCACCACAACACCCCGCATGTATGAGGTCCCGGTGCGACACTCCGGTGGCATTGCTTCCCCCCAAGGGCCCCCGTCCCGCCTAACCCTATAGCGTTTGACCACGGGATCTAGCCCTTTGACTTTGCACGGACGGGGTTTGACCAGTGGACCTCTCCACCTGGTTGTGTTAGGTCAGCCCATAGGAATACTTTGGAGCAACATCCGGGCCAGGCCCACGGCAAGATCCCCTTCGTGTAGACCCGACGCGTCCGTTTCCCCCCTCTAGGTGCCGGAGGCGATGCCGTCCGTGAGGAGGGCAACACCCCGGAGACGCATGCCGCCTCTTCGGACATGCCACCACAACACCCCGCATGTATGAGGTCCCGGTGCGACGCTCCGGTGGCATTGCTACCTGCCAAGGCCCCCCGTCCCGCCTAACCATGTAGCGTTTGACCACGGGATGTAGCCCTTTGACTTTGCACGGATGGGCTTTGACCAGTCGACCTCTCCACCCGGTTGTGTTAGGTCAGCCCATTGGAACACTTTGGAGCAACATCCGGGCCAGGCCAACAGCAAGATCCCCTCCGTGTAGACCAGACGCGTCCGTTTTCCCCCTCCAGGTGCTGGCGGCGGTGCCGTCCGTGAGGGGGGCACACCCCGGAGACGCGTGCCGCCTCTTCGGACATGCCACCACAACACCCCGCATGTTTGAGGTCCCGGTGCGACGCTCCGGTGGAATTAGTACCCCCCAAAGGCCCCCGTCCCGCCTAACCCAGTAGCGTTTGACCACGGGATCTAGCCCTTTGACTTTGCATGGACGGGCTTTGACCAGTGGACCTCTCCACCCGGTTATGTTAGGTCAGCCCATAGGAACACTTTGGAGCAACATCCGGGCCAGGCCCACAACAAGATCCCCTCCGTGTAGACCCGACGCGTCCGTTTCCCCCCTCCAGGTGCCAGCGGCGGCGCCGTCCGTGAGGGGGGGCACACCCCGAAGATGCATGCCGCCTCTTCGGACATGCCACCACAACACCCCACATGTATGAGGTCCCAGTGCGACACTCCGGTGGCATTGCTACCCCCCAAGGGCCCCCGTCCCACCTAAACCTGTAGCGTTTGACCACGGGATCTCGCCTTTCACTTTGCACGGACAGGCTTTGACCAGTGGACCTCTCCACCTGGTTGTATTAGGTCAGCCCATAGGAACACTTTGGAGCAACATCCTGGCCAGCCACATGGCAAGATCCCCTTCGTGTAGACCCGACGCGTCCGTTTCCCCCCTCCAGGTGCCGGCGGCGATGCCGTCCGTGAGGAGGGCAACACCCCGGAGACGCGTGCCGCCTCTTCAGACATGCCACCACAACACCCTGCATGTATGAGGTCCTGGTGCGATGCTCCGGTGGCATTGCTACCCTCCAAGGGCCCCCGTCCCGCCTAACCATGTAGCGTTTGACCACGAGATCTAGCCCTTTGACTTTGCACGGATGGGCTTTGACCAGTCGACCTCTCCACCCGGTTGTGTTAGGTCAGCCCATAGGAACACTTTGGAGCAACATCCGGGCCAGGCCCACAGCAAGATCCCCTCCGTGTAGACCCGACGCGTCCGTTTCCCCCCTCCAGGTGCTGGCGGCGGCGCCGTCCATGAGGGAGGGGGGGCACACCCCGAAGACGCATGCCGCCTCTTCGGACATGCCACCACAACACCCCGCATGTATGAGGTCCCGGTGCGATGCTCCGGTGGCATTGCTGCCCTCCAAGGGCCGCCATCCCGCCTAACCCTGTAGCATTTGACCACGGGATCTAGCCCTTTGACTTTGCACGGACAGGCTTTGACCAGTGGACCTCTCCACCCGGTTGTGTTAGGTCAGCCTATAGGAACACTTTGGAGCAACATCTAGGCCAGGCCCGCAGCAAGATCCCCTCCGGGTAGACCCGACGCGTCCGTTTCCCCCCTCCAGGTGACGGCGGCGGCGCCGTCTGTGAGGGAGTGCACACCCCGGATACGCGTGCCGGCTCTTCGGACATGCCACCACAACACCCCGCATGTATGAGGTCCGGGTGCGACACTCCGGTGGCATTGCTACCCCCCAAGGGCTCCCGTCCTGCCTAACCCTGTAGCGTTTGACCGCGGGATCTAGCCCTTTGACTTTGCACGGACGGGCTTTGACCAGTGGACCTCTCCACCTGGTTGTGTTAGGTCAGGCCATAGGAACACTTTGGAGCAACATCCGGGCCAGGCCCACGGCAAGATCCCCTTCGTGTAGACCCGACGCGTCCGTTCCCCCCCTCCAGGTGCCGGCGGTGATGCCGTCCGTGGGGAGGGCAACACCCTGGAGACGTGTGCCGCCTCTTCGGACATGCCACCACAACACCCCGCATGTATGAGGTCCCGGTGCGACGCTCCGGTGGCATTGCTACCCTCCAAGGGCCCCCGTCCCGCCTAACCATGTAGCGTTTGACCACGGGATCTAGCCCTTTGACTTTGCATGGATGGGCTTTGACTAGTCGACCTCTCCACCCGGTTGTGTTAGGTCAACCCATAGGGACACTTTGGAGCAACATCCGGGCCAGGCCCACAGCAAGATCCCCTCCGTGTAGACCCGACGCGTCCGTTTCCCCCCTCCAGGTGCTGGCGGCGGTGCCGTCCGTGAGGGGGGCACACCCCGGAGACACGTGCCGCCTCTTCGGACATGCCACCACAACACCCCGCATGTTTGAGGTCCCGGTGCGACGCTCCGGTGGCATTGCTACCCCCAAAGGCCCCCGTCTCGCCTAACCCTGTAGCGTTTGACCACGGGATCTAGCCCTTTGACTTTGCACGGACGGGCTTTGACCAGTGGACCTCTCCACCCGGTTGTGTTAGGTCAGCCCATAGGAACACTTTGGAGCAACAGCCAGGCCAGGCCCACAACAAGATCCCCTCCGTGTAGACCCGACGCGTCCGTTTCCCACCTCCCGGTGCCGGCGGCGTCGCCGTCCGTGAGGGGGGGGGGGCACACCCCGAAGACGCATGCCGCCTCTTCGGACATGCCACCACAACACCCCGCATGTATGAGGTCCCGGTGCGATGCTCCGGTGGCATTGCTGCCCTCCAAGGGCCGCCATCCCGCCTAACCCTGTAGCATTTGACCACGGGATCTAGCCCTTTGACTTTGCACGGACAGGCTTTGACCAGTGGACCTCTCCACCCGGTTGTGTTAGGTCAGCCTATAGGAACACTTTGGAGCAACATCTAGGCCAGGCCCGCAGCAAGATCCCCTCCGGGTAGACCCGACGCGTCCGTTTCCCCCCTCCACGTGACGGCGGCGGCACCGTCTGTGAGGGAGTGCACACCCCGGATACGCGTGCCGGCTCTTCGGACATGCCACCACAACACCCCGCATGTATGAGGTCCGGGTGCGACACTCCGGTGGCATTGCTACCCCCCAAGGGCTCCCGTCCTGCCTAACCCTGTAGCGTTTGACCACGGGATCTAGCCCTTTGACTTTGCACGGACGGGCTTTGACCAGTGGACCTCTCCACCTGGTTGTGTTAGGTCAGGCCATAGGAACACTTTGGAGCAACATCCGGGCCAGGCCCACGGCAAGATCCCCTTCGTGTAGACCCGACGCGTCCGTTCCCCCCCTCCAGGTGCCGGCGGTGATGCCGTCCGTGGGGAGGGCAACACCCTGGAGACGTGTGCCGCCTCTTCGGACATGCCACCACAACACCCCGCATGTATGAGGTCCCGGTGCGACGCTCCGGTGGCATTGCTACCCTCCAAGGGCCCCCGTCCCGCCTAACCATGTAGCGTTTGACCACGGGATCTAGCCCTTTGACTTTGCATGGATGGGCTTTGACTAGTCGACCTCTCCACCCGGTTGTGTTAGGTCAACCCATAGGGACACTTTGGAGCAACATCCGGGCCAGGCCCACAGCAAGATCCCCTCCGTGTAGACCCGACGCGTCCGTTTCCCCCCTCCAGGTGCTGGCGGCGGTGCCGTCCGTGAGGGGGGCACACCCCGGAGACACGTGCCGCCTCTTCGGACATGCCACCACAACACCCCGCATGTTTGAGGTCCCGGTGCGACGCTCCGGTGGCATTGCTACCCCCAAAGGCCCCCGTCTCGCCTAACCCTGTAGCGTTTGACCACGGGATCTAGCCCTTTGACTTTGCACGGACGGGCTTTGACCAGTGGACCTCTCCACCCGGTTGTGTTAGGTCAGCCCATAGGAACACTTTGGAGCAACAGCCAGGCCAGGCCCACAACAAGATCCCCTCCGTGTAGACCCGACGCGTCCGTTTCCCACCTCCCGGTGCCGGCGGCGTCGCCGTCCGTGAGGGGGGGGGGCACACCCCGAAGACGCATGCCGCCTCTTCGGACATGCCACCACAACACCCCGCATGTATGAGGTCCCGGTGCGATGCTCCGGTGGCATTGCTACACTCCAAGGGCCCCCGTCCCGCCTAACCCTGTAGCATTTGACCACGGGATCTAGCCCTTTGACTTTGCATGGACGGGCTTTGACCAGTGGACCTCTCCACCCAGTTGTGTTAGGTCAGCCCATAGGAACACTTTGGAGCAACATCCAGGACAGGCCCACAGCAAGATCCCCTCCCTATAGACCCGACGCGTCCGTTTCCCTCCTCCAGGTGCCGGCGGCGGCGCCGTCCGTGAGGGGGGCACACCCTGGAGACGCGTGCCGCCTCTTCGGACATGCCACCACAACACCCCGCATGTATGAGGTCCTGGTGCGACACTCCGATGGCATTGTTACCCCCCAAGGGCCCCCGTCACGCCTAACCCTGTAGCGTTCGACCACGAGATCTAGCCCTTTGATTTTGCACGGACGGGCTTTGACCAGTGGACCTCTCCATCCGTTTGTGTTAGGTCAGCCCATAGGAACACTTTGGAGCAACATCCGGGCCAGGCCCACAGCAAGATCCCCTCCGTGTAGACCCGACGCGTCTGTTTCCCACCTCCAGGTGCCGGCGGCGGCGCCGTCCGTGAGGGGGGCACACCCCGGAGACACGTGCCGCCTCTTCGGACATGCCACCACAACACCCCGCATGTATGAGGTCCCGGTGCGATGCTCCGTTGGAATTGCTACCCCCCAAGGGCCCCCGTCCCGCCTAACCCTATAGCGTTTGTTCACGGGATCTAGCCCTTTGACTTTGCACGGACGGGCTTTGACCAGTGGACCTCTGCACCTTGTTGTGTTAGGTCAGCCCATAGGAACACTTTGGAGCAACATCCGGGCCAGGCCCACGGCAAGATCCCCTTCGTGTAGACCCGACGCGTCCGTTTCCCCCTCTAGCTGCCGGCGGCGATGCCGTCCGTGAGGAGGGCAACACCCCGGAGACGCGTGCTGCCTCTTCGGACATGCCACCAAGACACCCTGCATGTATGAGGTCCCGGTGCGACGCTCCGGTGGCATTGCTACCCTCCAAGGGCCCCCGTCCCGCCTAACCATGTAGTGTTTGACCACAGGATCTAGCCCTTTGACTTTGCACGGATGGGCTTTGACCAGTGGACCTCTCCACCCAGTTGTGTTAGGTCAGCCCATGGGAACAATTTGGAGCAACATCCGGGCCAGGCCCACAGCAAGATCCCCTCCGTGTAGACCCGACGCGTCCGTTTCCCCCTCCAGGTGCTGGCGGCGGTGCCGTCCATGAGGGGGGCACACCTCGGAGACGCGTGCCGCCTCTTCGGACATGCCACCACAATACCCCGCATGTTTTTGAGGTCCCGGTGCGACGCTCCGGTGGCATTAGTACCCCCTAAAGGCCCCCGTGCCGCCTAACCCTGTAGCGTTTGACCACGGGATCTAGCCCGTTGACTTTGCACGGACGGGCTTTGACCATTGGACCTCTCCACCCGGTTGTGTTAGGTCAGCCCATAGGAACACTTTGGAGCAACTTCCGGGCCAGGCCCACAACAAGATCCCCTCCGTGTAGACCCGACGCGTCCGTTTCCCCCCTCCAGGTGCTGGCGGCGGTGCCGTCCGTGAGGGGGGCACACCCCGGAGACACGTGCCGCCTCTTCGGACATGCCACCACAACACCCCGCATGTATGAGGTCCCGGTGCGACACTCACTACAAGAAATATGTCAAGTAGTGACCTTCTGTCAGTGACCCTAGAAGAATTAGTCATAGATCTATGACCATTTCAGACCAATTGGTCAGGAGCTGTTCGGGGGGCTCTAAACCCTAAACCATCGTGACCATTTTGGTCGGAAAGGTCGTAATTTCCTTACACGAAATGGTCACAAAGCAAACAGTGCTAGTCTGCTGCCTTATTTCTAGTTGTTAATGACCAATCTAGATGGTCATAGCCTTGTGGATTGTGGTGGGTTGTGATGACTAGGCGCCATCTCATCAGTTTTGCCTATGTGTCATGTCCATGTGGCAATTTTTGCCCTAGGTTGTGAAGCAACCTATATTTCGGTTATTCCAAAAATTCCCAAAAAATTCTCATAAATGTTTTGGATCATATCTTCATCAAATATGTGAAAACCATTCCTTGCCTAGTTCAAAAATAATTCGAAAATATTCATTTTCCTATTCTGTTCGGAGCAGCACTTTGTGAAGAAAGTACTACTTTGGCATGTCCAAATGGTATCCATTTTCTACAGTGCTTTCCTATGCCCAAATAACCATCCTCCACCAAATGCCAGCTCAATCCATTCATTATTTTGAGCCCAGCTTCAACATTCGTATTTATGTCCAGTGTGGTACTTTGTAAAGCAAGTACCACCTAGTTTCCTCCTTTTGAGGTGAAAATTTGTGAAGACGGTCTTATTAGTAACTGATCATCCTCAGCCAAAACTCACGCCCATTGGCCATGTGCATTTCCCGTACCGCAAACCAAACACTTGGCTGCTTATTCATGTTTGAGCATAGTTCGGTCTCCTCATGAGAATCTTATGTTATAATTTTCTTCCTAGCACCTACCTGGGGAGTTACCAACCCACTAGACATGCCTAGGCCTCCCAGAACGCATGGCGATGCCACGGTCACGCGGTGACCACGCGGCGGCATGCGAGCGTATGCGCTCTAGAGTTGGGGCCCTCGGCCACCATCCAAACCTCGATGTCTCGCCATCAAACCATGTATTTCTGATTAAATAGATACTTATTTACCTAGAAATGATTTTTGGAAAAAATAAAGAGCAAACTATGAGGCACCTGCAGTTCAAATTTGACCCGCTTCCAACTGAATCGACGGGAATTTGTCTTTTTCACCAGAGGTGGATCAAAACTTTTGACACCCAACCTTTTCATCAATTGTGCATTATATATGGCCTAGTATTTTATAAAATTGATTAGGTCCAATTTTGCAACAAATATATGGTAGGTCCTTCACAAAAAAAACTCATTTTGGGCACTCGAAAAAATGGAAAATGAATTTTCCGTGCAAAGAAAATGAAAACTTCCTTACGCAACATTGTTTGGAATTCCAATATGTACCCTTGTGCACAATATGAGATCATTTGAACAAACTATGCCATGAATGTGGCCATAAGATTGATCATTTGGCTTGAAAGCCATGAATCTTCACACTTGATAGCTCATTTATGAGAACACTTTTTTAAAATAATTACCGTATTACAAGTTTATTATTTTTCCTGGAAACTTGGTCACATATAATGACACAATGCGAAGGTTTTCCAATTTTTTGATTTTTTTGAATTTTTTATGCCCGTTTCAAAATGCGGTCAAAACGGCGGGCTTGACCGTTCCTATCTAGTGCTTGAATCTTGGATTTTTTTGTTGTTTCTCTGATTAAATAGATACTTATTTACCTAGAAATGATTTTTGGAAAAAATAAAGAGCAAACTACGTGGCAGCTGCAGTTCAAATTTGACCCGCTTCCAGCTGAATCGACGGGAATTTGTCTTTCTCACCAGAGGTGGATCAAAAAATTTGACACCCAACCATTTTGTCAATTGTGCATTAAATATGGCCTAGTATTTTATAAAATTCATTAGGTCCAATTTTTCAACAAATATATGGTAGGTCCTTCACAAAAAAAACTCATTTCGGACACTCGGAAAATGAAAAATGATTTTTTTCGGCCATTGAAAATGAAAACTTCTTTAGGCAACATTGTTTGTCATTCCAATATGCACCCTTGTGCACAATATGAGATCATTTGAACAAACTATGCCATGAATGTGGCCATAAGATTGATCATTTGGCTTGGAAGCCATTGATCTCCACACATGGTAGCTCGTTTCTGAGAACACTTTTAAAACATAATTGATGTATTACAAGTTTATTTTTTTCGTAATAACTTGGTCACATTTAATGACACAATGTGAAGGTTTTCCAATTTTTTGAATTTTCTTGAATTTTTTATGCCTGTTTGAAAATGCGGTCAAAACAACGGGCATGACCGTTCATAGCTAAGGGTTGAATCTTTCAAAAAATTTGAAGTATCTCTGATTAAATAGATACTTATGTACCTAGAAATTATTTTTGAAAAGATAAAGAGGAAAGTATGAGGCACCTGTAGTTCAAATTTGACCCGCTTTCTACCGAATCGGCGGAAATTTGTTTAAATGACCAAAAATAGCTAGAAGGATCGGAAATGCATAAAAATTGGTAATCATCCATAAAATGTGGTCTATATTAAGTGAAAAATTTAGTGATGCCAATTTGCAGAATAGTTTTGATAGTTGCTTCACAAAACCTCCCTGTTTTTAGCACTAAGAAATAATTATATATTTTTGAACCAATCAAGAGGCAGCCCACGGATCACCCCCCACTGTAGTTGATCTGAGCCGTCCACACCCTCCCTCAGTCCCTCGATCCAGCGTCTCTCGCTCACCTATCCTAAACGCACGCGCACGACACATCTCCTCCCTCAGTCCCTCGATCCAGATCCAGATCCACATCGCCTCCGCCTCCCTCTCCCCGATCCAGATCGCCGCCGCCGCCCCTCCGCCACCCAACGCCATCCATCCTCCCTTTCTTTGCCGGCGCCCCTTCCTCCCAACAACCTCTTTGCCCGCGACCATGGCAAGGATCCGAAGCAGGTCAGTCGGCGGCGGCCATGGCGCATCTCTTCCTCACCCCATAGCCGGCGGCGGCCATGGCAGGTCACCAGAGACGGGCGGAGCGGGAGGGGCTCCTCGTGTGCGGGCGCCACGTGATGCGCCACTTCGGGCGGGACTGCCACGGCCTCCCCGCCGACTTGTCAGTCTCCAGCCCTCTTCCTTCCTTCTCCTCATGGCACGGCGCTGGCCGTTCCAAGCCGTGCTTTTGCGTGTGGAGTTCCTTTGCTCACGCTTTGGCTGCTGTTTGTCATGGTGTGCAGGGAGAAGAAGGCGAATAAGGGGAGGTCGCATGGATGGGCATCTGCAAGCTCCCATGCTGAGATCGACAAGCTCGACCTCGGCATCGGCAAGTACAACGAGACCTGTCGCAGCATCGTCATCAAGCACATCGCCGAGTGGGAGGCCATCGTCATGCGCATGGGGAGGTGGATCGACTACAAGGCCGACTTGCAAGGGGAGGTGGTCCATCGCCTTGGCCGTCCTCACCGTCGGCTTCTCTCCTCTAAGTTATCCCACTGATTCCTCCCCTCTGCTTATCTCCCATGCTCTATGTGGTAAATCTTATGATGGCCTTGGCGCCATGGAAATTTCTGCTTTGGCCATAAGATCTTGGACTTGCTGTCATCTTGGATTGATTATAAGCTTGTTGTTGTCTTGGCTTCTTAGAACTAAGAATAGTAACCCTCCAAAGTGATAATATGCAGAAGCTCGTTGCACATTTAGCTCTAAAGAATTGTTCTACTCACAATTTATATCAAACTTCTAACACATTCAGATCAGCTAGTACCAGGAGCTAGTAGTTGAGAGCTCGAGTTGTTGCACAATGGCAAGAAATTTGAATCAATTTGGTAGTCCTAGTGCTGGCTGCTGCTACTGTAATTCTGGATATGATGATAATTACTTTATGTAACTATTAAGCTCATGAGGTGATGACGACAAACTAGAATACGTATTGAAGTGTATGTATTACATGGTTCATACTAGGTCATTGCAATTTTTGTTTGTTTGGTATACATTTATTAATCAGGCTGCTAAAATAAAAATGTTAGGTGCTTTCATTGCCTGCATGTTCAGTTAAGTGAGAGCCAGCTACCTGCAAGGTTGTTTGCAGGTCTAATGATGTGTGAAGAGCAGGCTTGCAATGCCTGTCTTTTCTCATACTGCTCCAAACGTAACTATGTCCTTCTCACGACGGGATTCTATGGCCTGACCCCATTTCTCTTTGTAGGTAAAGATGTTGATTTAGGTCCAGATGGGTGTCCTCTATTTCATGTTTTGTTATAGTTTGTTTGTACCAGTCCTCTATTTCATTGCATTGCATATTCATTTTGGTACTGCAAATGCGACAATATTCAGGCAATTTTTGTTCTTGTTGCAGTCCAGCAGGTATTGCTTGTCGTTGGACACTGTTAATTAACAGAGAGCGGTGTATGCTCTTTGATTATTTGTCTAGTGATTGCCTGAGGCATTTATCTTCCCATATTTCGGAGTGGAGAAACTCTGTCATTTCATATACGATCTGAATGAAATGTTTAGGACTTGTGGAAGTGGATTTCTCTGATACTGTATACTGTACTAAAGAAACAACATATGCGCTCCTGAAACGTACTACATTCTTCTCTGCTCCAGGTTCCCATTTGAGCTAAACAGAGATGCACATAGTTGCCTAATTTAAATTTCAACAATGGTTTGTTGTGTATGCTTACCTGTTTAATAAACCTGGTGCCATGCTTCTTTCATGTAGCTGATAGTAACTTGCAAAAAAAGTGATTCCCAAGGATGATTAATTCTGCTTGCGTGCTTCAAAGTTTTCAAATAACTAGTTAATTAGTAGCATGGAGACTGGATTATTATTTAGTCAACATTCTTGAGTAGTTTGCTTATAAAGTTTCCAAGTTATTCAGAACCAACTGCAATGACATGTGTGTGCATCTTTCTTTAAATGTCAGGCTGACATGGAAAGAGCTATGGAACAAGGGGTACCAGAAGGTGGAGAACCAAAGAATGTTGCTGCTGTTGCTGCTGACATTCTCACTAAAGAATGTCCCTCGAGCACACTCCTTCAAAATGTTGGCCTTGAGTCGAGCTCCAAGAAGAAGTTCAACAGATCTGCAGCTGCTTTGGATGCTCATGTACAAGAACTAGAGTATAGGCTTGAGAAGGAGAGGCGAGTTGCTGAGTTGATGCGAGAGGAGCTTGTTGAGGTCAAGAAGAAATCAGGGGAGACCGAAGCTGCACGCGCCGCAGAGTACCAGTTGTTACTGCAAAGAGTGGAGGCCACCGATGCTAGTTTGCGCGTCTCATGGATCTGTTCGAAGGTAAAATAGTTTAGTACGGCGTGGTTGATGTTGGCTTTGGGACTTTTGATGTTGAGTTGTTTCAACCTGGGGTTGATGAGTTTCTTTGACTGGACATGTGAACCACAATATGTACCAGAGATTGGCTGTGGTTTGATGAGGTTGTGTTTTAGTTGGTGCATCTTAATCTTATGAACATGGTGTACTAATACTAAGCTACTGGCTATGTTATTTTGGTTGGTGCATCTTATGAACTTGTGGTGTAATGATACTGTTGGGCCTAAGTTAATGAAATCTTGGAGAATTGTATTGGTTGACTCCCAAACTGTGCAATGATTTTTTTGAGCTATTGTTGGTTATTGGCTGGACTGAAAATACTAAATTATATGAGTGGGCTGGCTCGTCTCAAGGCCCAATATAGATTTTTTTTGATAGAAAAAGATTCATATATTTTTTGTTGGTTAGAGAGAAGGGCTGGCCCAATTAATGATAGATTGAATAAATGGACTGCACATTGCCTGAGCCCAAGAACTAACAATAAAAGGCCGTGGCCCAAAAATAAATGTAAAAATGGGCTAAATTATTGGGCTCAGCCCATTAAAACAACTAATTTGGACTGATCCTACGTGGCATCCACGTCATCATTTTTTCCACGTCAGCGCCATGTTGGTTCAGCCACATCAGATCCTACGTGGCCTAGGCTCATTAGTAATGACCATAATTTTGGTCAAAGATTTAACGGCGAAAATTTTGGTCAAGGGCGGTCATGACTAAAATTCCAGAAAAGGTCACGTTTGTTCGTTCTTGATGGTCAACTGTTGACCTTCCGAATTGGGTCAAAAAAGGTCAATAAATGAAAGCAATGATGAATTAATGACCAAAATGGGGAGTCATAATTGACCGTATTTCTTGTAGTGACTCCGGTGGCATTGCTACCCCCCAAGGGTCCCCGTCCCGCCTAACCCTGTAGCGTTTGACCACGGGATCTAGCCCTTTGACTTTGCACGGACGGGATTTGACCAGTGGACCTCTCCACCTTGTTGTGTTAGGTCAGCCCATAGGAACACTTTGGAGCAACATCCGGGCCAGGCCCACGGCAAGATCCCCTTCGTGTAGACCCGAGGCGTCCGTTTCCCCCCTCCAGGTGCCGGCGGCGATGCCGTCTGTGAGGAGGGCAACACCCCGGAGACGCGTGCCGCCTCTTCGGACATGCCACCACAACACCCCGCATGTATGAGGTCCCGGTGCGACGCTCCGGTGGCATTGCTACCCTCCAAGGGCCCCCGTCACGCCTAACCATGTAGCGTTTGACCAAGGGATCTAGCCCTTTGACTTTGCACGGATGGGCTTTGACCAGTCGACCTCTCCACCCAGTTGTGTTAGGTCAGCCCATAGGAACACTTTGGAGCAACATCCGGGCCAGGCCCACAGCAATATCCCCTCTGTGTAGACCCGACGCGTCCGTTTTCCCCCTCCAGGTGCTGGCGACGGTGCCGTCCGTGAGGGGGGCACACCCCGGAGACGCGTGCCGCCTCTTCGGACATGCCACCACAACACCCCGCATGTTTGACGTCTCGGTGCGACGCTCTGGTGGCATTGCTACCCCCCAAAGGCCCCCGTCCCGCCTAACCCTGTAGCGTTTGACCATGGGATCTAGCCCTTTGACTTTGCACGGACGGGCTTTGACCAGTGGACCTCTCCACCCGGTTGTTTTAGATTAGCCCATAGGAACACTTTGGAGCAACATCCGGGCCAGGCCCACAACAAGATCACCTCCGTGTAGACCCGACGCGTCCGTTTTCCCCCTCCAGGTGCCGGCGGTTGTGCCGTCCGTGAGGGGGGGGGCACACCCCGAAGACGCATGCCGCCTCTTCGGACATGCCACCACAACACCCCGCATGTATGAGGTCCCGGTGCGATGCTCCGGTGGCATTGCTACCCTCCAAGGGACCCGTCCCGCCTAACCCTGTAGCATTTGACCATGGGATCTAGCCCTTTGACTTTGCACGGACGGGCTTTGACCAGTGGACCTCTCGACCCTGTTGTGTTAGGTCAGCCCATAGGAACACTTTGGAGCAACATCCGGGCCAGGCCCACAGAAAGATCCCCTCCCTGTAGACCTGACGCGTCCGTTTCCCTCCTCCAGGTGCCGGCGGCGGCGCCGTCCGTGAGGGGGGCACACCCTAGAGACGCGTGCCGCCTCTTCGGACATGCCACCACAACACCCCGCATGTATGAGGTCCTGGTGCGACGCTCCGGTGGCATTGCTACCCCCAAGGGCCCCGTCCCGCCTAACCCTATAGCGTTTGACCACGAGATCTAGCCCTTTGACTTTGCACGGACGGGCTTTGACCAGTGGACCTCTCGACCCTGTTGTGTTAGGTCAGCCCATAGGAACACTTTGGAGCAACATCCGGGCCAGGCCCACAGAAAGATCCCCTCCCTGTAGACCTGACGCGTCCGTTTCCCTCCTCCAGGTGCCGGCGGCGGCGCCGTCCGTGAGGGGGGCACACCCTAGAGACGCGTGCCGCCTCTTCGGACATGCCACCACAACACCCCGCATGTATGAGGTCCTGGTGCGACGCTCCGGTGGCTTTGCTACCCCCAAGGGCCCCGTCCCGCCTAACCCTATAGCGTTTGACCACGAGATCTAGCCCTTTGACTTTGCACGGACGGGCTTTGACCAGTGGACCTCTCCATGTGGTTGTGTTAGGTCAGCCCATAGGAACACTTTGGAGCAACATCCGGGCCAGGCCCACAGCAAGATCCCCTCCGTGTAGACCCGACGCGTCTGTTTCCCCCCTCCTGGTGCCGGCGGCGGCGCCGTCCGTGAGGGGGGCACACCCCGGAGACGCGTGCCGCCTCTTCAGACATGCCACCACAACACCCTGCATGTATGAGGTCCCGATGCGATGCTCCGGTGGCATTGCTACCCCCCAAGGGCCCCCATCCCGCCTAACCCTTTTATCGTTTAACCATGGGATCTAGCCCTTTGACTTTGCACGGACGGGCTTTGACCAGTGGACCTCTCCACCTGGTTGTGTTAGGTCAGCCCGTAGGAACACTTTGGAGCAACATCCGGGCCAGGCCCACCGCAAGATCCCCTTCGTGTAGACCCGATGCGTCCGTTTCCCCCCTCCAGGTGCCGGCGGCGATGCCGTGCTTGAGGAGGGAAACACCCCGGAGACGCGTGCCGCCTCTTCGGCCATGCCACCACAACACCCCGCATGTATGAGGTCCCGGTGCGACGCTCCGGTGGCATTGCTACCCTCCAAGGGCCCCCGTCCCGCCTAACCATGTAGCGTTTGACCACGGGATCTAGCCCTTTGACTTTGCACGAATGGGCTTTGACCAGTGGACCTCTCCACCCAGTTGTGTTAGGTCAGCTCATGGGAACACTTTGGAGCAACATCCGGGCCTGGCCCACAGCAAGATCCCCTCCGTGTAGACCCGACGCGTCCGTTTCCCCCCCCCCCCCCCCAGGTGCTCGCGGCGGTGCCGTCCATGAGGGGGGCACACCCCGGAGACGCGTGCCGCCTCTTCGAACATGCCACCACAACACCTCGCATGTATGAGGTCCTGGTGTGACGCTCCAGTGGCATTGCTACCTCCCACGGGCCCTCCCCGCCTAACCCTACAGCGTTTAACCACGGGATCTAGCCCTTTGACTTTGCACGGACGGGCTTTGACCAGTGGACCTCTCCACCTGGTTGTGTTAGGTCAGCCCGTAGGAACACTTTGGAGCAACATCCGGGCCAGGCCCACCGCAAGATCCCCTTCGTGTAGACCCGATGCGTCCGTTTCCCCCCTCCAGGTGCCGGCGGCGATGCCGTGCGTGAGGAGGGAAACACCCCGGAGACGCGTGCCGCCTCTTCGGACGTGCCACCACAACACCCCGCATGTATGAGGTCCCGGTGCGACGCTCCGGTGGCATTGCTACCCTCCAAGGGCCCCCGTCCCGCCTAACCATGTAGCGTTTGACCACGGGATCTAGCCCTTTGACTTTGCACGAATGGGCTTTGACCAGTGGACCTCTCCACCCAGTTGTGTCAGGTCATCTCATGGGAACACTTTGGAGCAACATCCGGGCCTGGCCCACAGCAAGATCCCCTCCGTGTAGACCCGACGCGTCCGTTTTCCCCCTCCAGGTGCTCACGGCGCTGCCGTCCGTGAGGGGGGCACACCCCGGAGACGCGTGCCGCCTCTTCGAACATGCCACCACAACACCCCGCATGTTTGAGGTCCCGGTGCGACGCTCCAGTGGCATTAGTACCCCCCAAAGGCCCCCGTCCCGCCTAACCCTGTAGCGTTTGACCACGGGATCTAGCCCTTTGAAATTGCACGGACGGGCTTTGAACAGTGGACCTCTCCACCCGGTTGTGTTAGGTCAGCCAATAGGAACACTTTGGAGCAACAAGCGGGCTAGGCCCACAACAAGATCCCCTCCGTGTAGACCCGACGCGTCCGTTTCCCCCCTCCATGTGCCGGCGGCGGCCCCGTCCGTGAGGGGGGGGGGGGGCACACCTCGAAGATGCATGCCGCCTCTTTGGACATGCCACCACAACACCCCGCATGTATGAGGTCCCGGTGCGATGCTCCGGTGGCATTGCTACTCTCCAAGGGCCCCCGTCCCGCCTAACCCTGTAGCGTTTGACCACGGGATCTAGACCTTTGACTTCGCACGAACGGGCTTTGACCAGTGGACCTCTCCACCCGGTTGTGTTAGGTCAGCCTATGGGAACACTTTGGAGCAACATCCGGGCCAGGCCCATAGCAAGATCCCCTCCCTGTAGACCCGACGCATCCGTTTCCCTTCTCAAGGTGCCGACGGCGGCGCCGTCCGTGAGGGGGGGGGGCACACCCTGGAGACGCGTGACGCCTCTTCGGACATGCCACCACAACACCCTGCATGTATGAGGTCCCGGTGCGACGCTCCGGCGGCATTGCTACCCCCCAAGGGCCCCCGTCCCGCCTAACCCTGTAGCATTTGACCATGGAATCTAGCCCTTTGACTTTGCACAGATGTGCTTTGACTAGAGGACCTCTCCACCCGGTTGTGTTAGGTCAGCCCATAGAAACACTTTGGAGCAACATCCGGGCCAGGCCCACAGCAAGATACCCTCCGTGTAGACTCGACGTGTCCGTTTCCCCCCTGTAGGTGCCAGCGGCGACGCAGTCCGTGAGGAGGACCACACCCCGGAGACGCGTGCCGCCTCTTCGGACATGCCACCACAACACCCCGCATGTATGTGGTCCCAGTGAGATGCTCCGGTGGCATTGCTACCCCCAAGGGCCCCCCTCTCACCTAACCCTGTAGCGTTTGACCACGAGATCTAGCCCTTTGAATTTGCACGGACGGGCTTTGACCAGTGGACCTCTCCACCCGGTTGTGTTAGGTCAGCCAATAGGAACACTTTGGAGCAACATCCGGGCCAGGCCCACAGCAAGATCCCCTCCGTGTAGACCCGACGCGTCCGTTTCCCCCCTCGAGGTGCCGGCGGCGGCGACGTCCGTGATGGGGGGCACACCCCGGAGACGCGTGCCACCTCTTCGGACATGCCACCACAACACCCCGCATGTATGAGGTCCCGGTGTGACGCTCCAGTGGCATTAGTACCCCCCAAAGGCCCCCGTCCCGCCTAACCCTGTAGCGTTTGACCACGGGATCTAGCCCTTTGACTTTGCACGGACGGGCTTTGAACAGTGGACCTCTCCACCCGGTTGTGTTAGGCCAGCCAATAGGAACACTTTGGAGCAACATGCGGGCTAGGCCCACAACAAGATCCCCTCCGTGTAGACCCGACGCGTCCGTTTTCCCCCTCCAGGTGCCGGCGGCGGTGCCGTCCGTGGGGGGGGGGGGGGGCACACCCCGAAGACGCATGCCGCCTCTTCGGACATGCCACCACAATACCCCGCATGTATGAGGTCCCGGTGCGATGCTCCGGTGGCATTGCTACCCTCAAAGGGACCCGTCCCGCCTAACCCTTTAGCATTTGACCATGGGATCTAGCCCTTTGACTTTGCACGGACGGGCTTTGACCAGTGGACCTCTCGACCCTGTTGTGTTAGGTCAGCCCATAGGAACACTTTGGAGCAACATCCGGGCCAGGCCCACAGAAAGATCCCCTCCCTGTAGACCTGACGCGTCCGTTTCCCTCCTCCAGGTGCCGGCGGCGGCGCCGTCCGTGAGGGGGGCACACCCTAGAGACGCGTGCCGCCTCTTCGGACATGCCACCACAACACCCCGCATGTATGAGGTCCTGGTGCGACACTCCGGTGGCATTGCTACCCCCCAAGGGCCCCGTCCCGCCTAACCCTATAGCGTTTGACCACGAGATCTAGCCCTTTGACTTTGCACGGACAGGCTTTGACCAGTGGACCTCTCCATGTGGTTGTGTTAGGTCAGCCCATAGGAACACTTTGGAGCAACATCCGGGCCAGGCCCACAGCAAGATCCCCTCCGTGTAGACCCGACGCGTCTGTTTCCCCCCTCCTAGTACCGGCGGCGGCGCCGTCCGTGAGGGGGGCACACCCCGGAGACGCGTGCCGCCTCTTCAGACATGCCACCACAACACCCTGCATGTATGAGGTCCCGATGCGATGCTCCGGTGGCATTGCTACCCCCCAAGGGCCCCCGTCCCGCCTAACCCTGTAGCGTTTGACCACGGGATATAGACCTTTGACTTTGCACGGACGTGCTTTGACCAGTGGACCTCTCCACCCGGTTGTGTTAGGTCAGCCCATAGGAACACTTTGGAGCAACATCCGGGCCAGGACCACAGCAAGATCCCCTCCGTGTAGACTCGACGCGTCCGTTTCCCCCCTCCAGGTGCCGGCGGCGACGCCGTCCGTGAGGAGGGCCACACCCTGGAGACGCGTGCAGCCTCTTTGGACATGCCACCCCAACACCCCGCATGTATGAGGTCCCGGTGCGATGCTCCGGTGGCATTGCTACCCCCCAAGGGCCCCCGTCACGCCTAAACCTTTAGCGTTTGACCACGAGATCTAGCCCTTTGACTTTGCACGGACGGGCTTTGACCAGTGGACCTCTCCACCCGGTTGTGTTAGGTCAGCCCATAGGAAAAAATTGGAGCAACATCCGGCCCAGGCCCATAGCAAGATCGCCTCCATGTAGACCCGACGCGTCCATTTCCCCCCTCCAGGTGCCGGCGGCGGCGTCGTCCGTGAGGGGGGCCACACCCCGAAGACGTGTGTCGCCTCTTCGGACATGCCACCACAACACCCCGCATGTATGAGGTCCCGGTGAGATGAAACAGTGGCATTGCTACCCCCAAGGGCCCCCGTCCCGCCTAACACTGTAGCATTTGACAACGGGATCTAGCCCTTTAACTTTGCACGGATGGGCTTTGACCAGTGGACCTCTCCACCCGGTTATGTTAGGTCAACCCATAGGAACACTTTGGAGCATCATCCGGGCCAGACCCACAGCAAGATCCCATCCGTGTAGACCCGACGCGTCCGTTTCACCCCTCGAGGTGCCGGCGGCGCCGCCGTCCGTGAGGGGGGGCACACCCCGGAGACACGTGACGCCTCTTCGGACATGCCACCACAACACCCTGCATGTATGAGGTCCCGGTGCGACGCTCCGGCGGCATTGCTACCCCCCAAGGGCCCCCGTCCCGCCTAACCCTGTAGCATTTGACCATGGGATCTAGCCCTTTGACTTTGCACAGATGTGCTTTGACTAGAGGACCTCTCCACCCGGTTGTGTTAGGTCAGCCCATAGAAACACTTTGGAGCAACATCCGGGCCAGGCCCACAGCAAGATCCCTTCCGTGTAGACCCGACGCATCCGTTTCCCCCTCCAGGTGCCGGCGGCGGCGCTATCCGTGAGGGGGGCACACCCCGGAGACGCGTGTCGCCTCTTCGAACATGCCACCGCAACACCCCGCATGTATAAGGTCCTGGTGCGATGCAACGGTGGCATTGCTACCCCCCAAGGGCCCCGTCCCGCCTAACCGTGTAGCGTTTGACAACGGGATCTCGCCCTTTGACTTCGCACGGACGGGCTTTGACCAGTGGACGTCTCCACCCGGTTGTGTTAGGTCAGCCCATAGGAACACTTTGGAGCAACATCCGGGCCAGGCCCACAGCAAGATCCCCTCCGTGTAGACCCGACGCGTCCGTTTCCCCCCTCGAGGTGCCGGCGGCGGCGACGTCCGTGAGGGGGGGCACACCCCGGAGACGCGTGACGCCTCTTCGGACATGCCACCACAACACCCCGCATGTATGAGGTCCCGGTGCGACGCTCCGGCGGCATTGCTACCCCCCAAGGGCCCCCGTCCCGCCTAACCCTGTAGCGTTTGACCACGGGATCTAGCCCTTTGACTTTGCACGGACGGGCTTTGACCAGTGGCCCTCTCCACCCGGTTGTGTTAGGTCAGCCAATAGGAACACTTTGGAGCAACATCCGGGCCAGGCCCACAACAAGATCCCCTCCGTGTAGACCCGACGCGTTCGTTTCCCCCCTCCATGTGCCGGCGGCGACCCCGTCCATGAGGGGGGGGGCACACCCCGAAGATGCATGCCGCCTCTTCGGACATGCCACCACAACACCCCGCATGTATGAGGTCCTGGTGCGACGCTCCGGTGGCATTGCTACCTCCCACGGGCCCCCGTCCCGCCTAACCCTGTAGTGTTTGACCACGGGATATAGCCCTTTGACTTTGCACGGACGAGCTTTGACCAGTGGACCTCTCCACCCGGTTGTGTTAGGTCAGCCCATAGGAACACTTTGGAGCAACATCCGGGCCAGGCCCACAGCAAGATCCCCTCCGTGTAGGCTCAACGCATCCGTTTCCCCCCTCCAGGTGCCGGCAGCGACGCTGTCCGTGAGGAGGGCCACACCCTGGAGACGCGTGCGGCCTCTTCGGACATGCCACCACAACACCCCGCATGTATGAGGTCCCGGTGCGACGCTCCGGTGGCATTGCTACCCCCCAAGGGCCCCCGTCACGCCTAAACCTGTAGCGTTTGACCACGAGATCTAGCCCTTTGACTTTGCACGGACGGGCTTTGACCAGTGGACCTCTCCACCCAGTTGTGTTAGGTCAGACCATAGGAAAAAATTGGAGCAACATCCGGCCCAGGCCCACAGCAAGATCGCCTCCATGCAGACCCGACGCGTCCATTTCCCCCCTCCAGGTGCCGGCGGCGGCGTCGTCCGTGACGGGGGCCACACCCCGGAGATGCGTGTCGCCTCTTCGGACATGCCACCACAACACCCCGCATGTATGAGGTCCCGGTGAGATGAAACAGTGGCATTGCTACCTCCAAGGGCCCCCGTCCCGCCTAACCCTGTAGCGTTTGACAACGGGATCTAGCCCTTTGACTTTGCACGGACGGGCTTTGACCAGTGGACCTCTCCACCCAGTTGTGTTAGGTCAACCCATAGGAACACTTTGGAGCATCATCCGGGCCAGGCCCACAGCAAGATCCCCTCCGTGTAGACCCGACGCGTCCGTTTCCCCCCTCGAGGTGCCGGCGGTGGCGCCGTCCGTGAGGGGGGGGCACATCCCGGAGACGCGTGATGCCTCTTCGGACATTCCACCACAACACCCCGCATGTATGAGGTCCCGATGCGATGCTCCGGCGGCATTGCTACCCCCCAAGGGCCCCCGTCCCGCCTAACCCTGTAGCGTTTCACCACGGGATCTAGCCCTTTGACTTTGCACAGATGTGCTTTGACTAGTGGACCTCTCCACCTGGTTGTGTTAGGTTAGCCCATAGGAACACTTTGGAGCAACATCCGGGATAGGTCCACAGCAAGATCCCCTCCGTGTAGACTCGACGCGTCCGTTTCCCCCCTCTAGGTGCCGGCGGCAACACCGTCCGTGAGGAGGACCACACCCCGGAGACGCGTGCCGCCTCTTCGGACATGCCACCACAACACCCCGCATGTATGAGGTCCGAGTGCGATGCTCCGGTGGCATTGCTACCCCCCAAGGGCCCCCCTCTCGCCTAACCCTGTAGCGTTTGACCACGAGATCTAGCCCTTTGAATTTGCACGAACGGGCTTTGAGCAGTGGACCTCTCCACCCGGTTGTGCTAGGTTAGCCCATAGGAACACTTTGGAGCAACATCCGGGCCAGGCCCACAGCAAGATCCCCTCCGTGTAGACCCGACGCATTCGTTTCCCCCTCCAGGTGCCGGCGGCGGCGCCGTCCGTGAGGGGGGCACACCCCGGAGACGCGTGTCGCCTCTTCGGACATGCCACCACAACACCCCGCATGTATAAGGTCCTGGTGCGATGCAACGGTGGCATTGCTACCCCCCAAGGGCCCCCGTCCCGCCTAACCGTGTAGCGTTTGACAACGGGATCTAGCCCTTTGACTTCGCACGGACGGGCTTTGACCAGTGGACGTCTCCACCCGGTTGTGTTAGGTCAGCCCATAGGAACACTTTGGAGCAACATCCGGGCCAGGACCACGGCAAGATCCCCTTCTGTAGACCCGACGCGTCCGTTTCCCCCCTCCAGGTGTCGGCGGCGATGCCGTCCGTGAGGAGGGCAACACCCCGGAGACGCGTGCCGCCTCTTCGGACATGCCACCACAACACCCCGCATGTATGTGGTCCCGATGCGACGCTCCGGTGGCATTGCTACCCTCCAAGGGCCCCCGTCCCGCCTAACCATGTAGCGTTTGACCACGGGATCTAGCCCTTTGACTTTGCACGGATGGGCTTTGACTAGTGGACCTCTCCACCCGGTTGTGTTATGTCAGCCCATAGGAACACTTTGGAGCAACATCCGGGCCAGGCCCACAGCAAGATCGCCTCCATGTAGACCCGACGTGTCCATTTCCCCCTCCAGGTGCCGGCGGCGACGTCGTCCATGAGGGGGGGCCACACCCCGGAGACGCGTGTCGCCTCTTCGGACATGCCACCACAGCACCCCGCATGTATGACGTCCTGGTGATATAAAACAGTGGCATTGCTACCCCCAAGGGCCCGTCCCACCTAACCCTATAGCGTTTGACCACGGGATCTAGCCCTTTGACTTTGCACATATGTGCTTTGACTAGTGGACCTCTCCACCCGGTTGTGTTAGGTCAGCCCATAGGAACACTTTGGAGCAACATCCGGGCCAGGCCCACAGCAAGATCCCCTCCGTGTAGACTCGACGCGTCCGTTTCCCCCCTCTAGGTGCCGGCGGCGACGCCGTCCTGAGGAGGGCCACACCCCGGAGACGCGTGCCGCCTCTTCGGACATGCCATCACAACACCCCGCATGTATGAGGTCCCGGTGCGATGCTCCGGTGGCATTGCTACCCCCGAAGGGCCCCCGTCTCGCCTAACCCTGCAGCGTTTGACCATGAGATCTACCCCTTTGAATTTGCACGGACGGGCTTTGACCAGTGGACCTCTCCACCCCGTTGTGTTAGGTCAGCCCATAGGAACACTTTGGAGCAACATTCGGGCCAGGCCCAAAGCAAGATCCCCTCCGTGTAGACCCGACGCATCCGTTTCCCCACTCAAGGTGCCGGCGACGGCGCCGTCCGTGAGGGGGGCACACCCCGGAGACGCGTGTCGCCTCTTCGGACATGCCACCACAACACCCCGTATGTATGAGGTCCCGGTGCGACGCTCCGGTAACATTGCTACCCTCCAAGGGCCCCCGTCCCGCCTAACCATGTGGCGTTTGACCACGGGATCTAGGCCTTTGACTTTGCACGGATGGGCTTTGACCAGTGGACCTCTCCACCCGGTTGTGTTAGGTCAGCCCATAGGAACACTTTGGAGCAACATCCGGGCTAGGCCCACAGCAAGATCCCCTCCGTGTAGACCCGACGCGTCCGTTTTCGCCCTCCAGGTGCTGGTGGCGGTGCCGTCCGTGAGGGGGGCACACCCCGGAGACGCGTGCCGCCTCTTCGGACATGCCACCACAACACCCCACATGTTTGAGGTCCCGGTGCGACGCTCCGGTGGCATTGCTACCCCCCAAGGGCCCCCGTCACGCCTAAGCCTGTAGCGTTTGACTACGAGATCTAGCCCTTTGACTTTGCACGGACGGGCTTTGACCAGTGGACCTCTCCACCCAGTTGTGTTAGGTCAGCCCATAGGAACACTTTGGAGCAACATCCGGCCCAGGCCCATAGCAAGATCGCCTCCATGTAGACCCGACGCGTCCATTTCCCCCCTCCAGGTGCCGGCGGCGGCATCGTCCGTGAGGGGGGCCACACCCCGGAGACGCGTGTCGCCTCTTCGGACATGCCACCACAACACCCCGCATGTATGAGGTCCCGGTGAGATGAAACAGTGGCATTGCTACCCCCAAGGGCCCCCGTCCCGCCTAACACTGTAGTGTTTGACAACGGGATCTAGCCCTTTGACTTTGCATAGACGGGCTTTGACAAGTGGACCTCTCCACCCGGTTGTGTTAGGTAAGCCCATAGGAACACTTTGGAGCATCATCCGGGCCAGGCCCACAGCAAGATCCCCTCCGTGTAGACCCGACGCGTCCGTTTCCCCCCTCGAGGTGCCGGCGGTGGCGCCGTCCGTGAGGGGGGGCACACCCCGGAGACGCGTGCCGCCTCTTCGGACATGCCACCACAACACCCCGCATGTATGAGGTCCCGGTGCGATGCTACGGTGGCATTGCTACCCCCCAAGGGCCCCCGTCCCGCCTAACCCTGTAGCGTTTGACCACGGGATCTAGCCCTTTGACTTTGCACAGATGTGCTTTGACTAGTGGACCTCTCCACCCGGTTGTGTTAGGTCATCCCATAGGAACATTTTGGAGCAACGTCTGGGCCAGGCCCACATCAAGATCCCCTCCGTGTAGACTCGACGCGTCCGTTTCCCCCCTCTAGGTGCCGGCAGCGACGCTGTTCGTGAGGAGGGCCACACCCCGGAGACGCGTGCCGCCTCTTCGGACATGCCACCACAACACCCCGCATCTATGAGGTCCCGGTGCGATGCTCCGGTGGCATTGCTACCCCCCAAGGGCCCCTGTCTCGCCTAACCCTGTAGCGTTTGGCCACGAGATCTAGCCCTTTGAATTTGCACGGACGGGCTTTGACCAGTGGACCTCTCCACCCGGTTGTGTTAGGTCAGCCCATAGGAACACTTTGGAGCAACATTCGGGCCAGGCCCATGACAAGATCCCCTCCGTGTAGACCCGACGCATCCGTTCCCCCCCTCCAGGTGCCGGCGGCGATGCCGTCCGTGAGGAGGGCACACCCCGAAGACGCGTGTCGCATCTTCGGACATACCACCACAACACCCCGCATGTATGAGGTCCCGGTGCGATGCTCCGGTGGCATTGCTACCCTCCAAGGGCCCCCGTCCCGCCTAACCATGTAGCGTTTGACCACGGGATCTAGCCCTTTGACTTTGCACGGATGGGCTTTGACCAGTGGACCTCTCCACCCGGTTGTATTAGGTCAGCCCATAGGAACACTTTGGAGCAACATCCGGGCCAGGCCCACAGCAAGATCCCCTCCGTGTAGATCCGACGTGTCCGTTCCCCCCCCCTCCAGGTGCCGGCGGCGATGCCGTCCGTGAGGGAGGGCACACCCCGGAGACGCGTGCCGCCTCTTCGGACATGCCACCACAACACCCTGCATGTATGAGGTCCCGGTGCGATGCTCCGGTGGCATTGCTACCCCCCAAGGGCCCCCGTCCCGCCTAACCATGTAGCGTTTGACCACGGGATCTAACCCTTTGACTTTGCACCGATGGGCTATGACCAGTGGACCTCTCCACCCGGTTGTGTTAGGTCAGCCCATAGGAACACTTTGGAGCAACATCCGGGCCAGGCCCACAGCAAGATCCCCTCCCTGTAGACCCGACACGTCTGTTTCCCTCCTCCAGGTGCCGGCGGCGGCGCCGTCCGTGAGCGGGGGCACACCCTGGAGACGCGTGCCACCTCTTCAGACATGCCACCACAACACCCCACATGTATGAGGTCCTGGTGCGACGCTCCGGTGGCATTGCTACCCCCCAAGGGCCCCCGTCCCGCCTAACCCTATAGCGTTTGACCACGAGATCTAGCCCTTTGACTTTGCACGAACGGGCTTTGACTAGTGGACCTCTCCACCCGGTTGTGTTAGGTCAGCCCATAGGAACACTTTGGAGCAACATCCGGGCCAGGCCCACAGCAAGATCCCCTTCGTGTAGACCCGACACGTCCGTTTCCCCCCTCCAGATGACGGCGGCGGCGCCGTCCGTGAGGGGGGGGCACACCCCGGATACGCGTGCCGCCTCTTCGGACGTGCCACCAAAACACCCCGCATGTATGAGGTCCCGGTGCGACACTCCGGTGGAATTGCTACCACCCACGGGACCCCTTCTCGCCTAACCCTGTAGCGCTTGACCATGGGATCTAGCCGTTTGACTTTGCACATATGTGCTTTGACTAGTGGACCTCTCCACCCGGTTGTGTTAGGTCAGCCCATAGGAACACTTTGGAGCAACGTCCGGGCTAGGCCCACAGCAAGATCCCCTTCGTGTAGACCCGACACGTCCGTTTCCCCCCTCTAGGTGCCGGCGGCGATGCCGTCCGTGGGGAGGGCCACACCCCGGAGATGCGTGCCGCCTCTTCGGACATGCCACCAGAACACCCCGCATGTATGAGGTCCCGGTGCGACACTCCGGTGGCATTGCTACCCCCCAAGGGCCCCCGTCCCGCCTAACCCTGTAGCCTTTGACCACGGGATCTAGCTCTTTGACTTTGCACGGACGGGCTTTGACCAGTGGACCTCTCCACCCGGTTCTGTTAGGTCAGCCCATAGGAACACTTTGGAGCAACGTCTGGGCTAGGCCCACGACAAGATCCCTTCCGTGTAAACCCGACGCGTCCGTTTCCCCCCTCGAGGTGTCGGCGGCGGCTCCTTCCGTGAGGGCAACACCTCAGAGACGCGTGCCGCCTCTTCAGACATGACACCACAACACCCCGCATGTATGAGGTCCCGGTGCGATGCTCCGGTGGCATTGCTACCCTCCAAGGGCCCCCGTCCCGCCTAACCATGTAGCGTTTGACCACGGGATCTAGCCCTTTCACTTTGCACGGATGGGCTTTGACCAGTGGACCTCTCCACCCGGTTGTGTTAGGTCAACCCATAGGAACACTTTGGAGCAACATCCGGGCCTGGCCCACAGCAAGATCCCCTCTGGGTAGACCCGGCGCGTTCGTTTCCCCCCTCCAAGTGATGGCGGCGGCGCCGTCTATGAGGAGGGGCATGCCTCGGATACGCGTGCCGCCTCTTCGGACATGCCACCACAACACCCCGCATGTATGAGGTCCCAGTGCGATGCTCCGGTGGCATTGCTACCCCCAAGGGCCCCCGTCCCGCCTAACCCTGTAGCCTTTGACCACGGGATCTAGCCCTTTGACTTTGCATGGACGGGCTTTGACCAGTGGACCTATCCACCAGGTTGTGTTAGGTCAGCCCATAGGAACACTTTGGAGCAACGTCTGGACCAGGCCCACAGCAAGATCCCTTCCGTGTAGACCCGACGCGTCCGTTTCCCCCCTCGAGGTGTCGGCGGCGGCGCCGTCCGTGAGGAGGGCCACACCCCGGAGACGCGTGCCGCCTCTTCGGACATGCCACCACAATAGCCCACATGTATGAGGTCCCAGTGCGACGCTCCGGTGGCATTGCTACCCTCCAATGGCCCCCGTCCCGCCTAACCCTGTAGCGTTTGACCACGGGATCTAGCCCTTTGACTTTGCACGGACGGGCTTTGACCAGTGGACCTCTCCACCTGGTTGTGTTAGGTCAGCCCATAGGAACACTTTGGAGCAACATCCGGGCCAGGCCCACGAAAAGATCCCCTCTGTGTAGACCCGACGCGTCTGTTTCCCCCTCCAGGTGACGGCGGCGGCGCCGTCTGTGAGGAGGGGCACACCCCGGATACGCGTGCCGCCTCTTCGGACATGCCACCACAACACCCCGCATGTATGAGGTCCCGGTGCGATGCTCGGGTGGCATTGCTACCCTCCAAGGGCCCCCGTCCCGCCTAACCCTGTAGCGTTTGACCACGGGATCTAGCCCTTTGACTTTGCACGGACGGGCTTTGACCAGTGGACGTCTCCACCCAGTTGTGTTAGGTCAGCCCATAGGAACACTTTGGAGCAACATCCGGGCCAGGCCCACAGCAAGATCCCCTCCCTGTAGACCCGACACGTCCGTTTCCCTCCTCCAGGTGCCGGCGGCGGCGCCGTCCGTGTGGGGGGCACACCCTGGAGACGCGTGCCACCTCTTCAGACATGCCACCACAACACCCCGCATGTATGAGGTCCTGGTGCGACGCTCCGGTGGCATTGCTACCCCCGAAGGGCCCCCGTCCCGCCTAACCCTATAGCGTTTGACCACGAGATCTAGCCCTTTGACTTTGCATGGACGAGCTTTGACCAGTGGACCTCTCCATCCGGTTGTGTTAGGTCAGCCCATAGGAACACTTTGGAGCAACATCCGGGCCAGGCCCACAGCAAGATCCCCTCTGTGTAGACCCGACGCGTAGGTTTCCCCCTCCAGGTGACGGCGGCGGTGCCGTCCGTGAGGAGGGGCACACCCCGGATACGCGTGCCGCCTCTTCGGACATGCCACCACAACACCCCGCATGTATGAGGTCCCGGTGCGACACTCCGGTGGCATTGCTACCCCCCAAGGGCCCCCGTCCCGCCTAACCCTGTAGCGTTTGACCACGGGATCTAGCCCTTTGACTTTGCACGGACGGGCTTTGACCAGTGGACCTCTCCACTTGGTTGTGTTAGGTCAGCCCATAGGAACACTTTGGAGCAACGTCTGGGCCAGGCCCACAGCAAGATCCCCTCCATGTAGACTCGACGCGTCCGTTTCCCTCCTCCAGGTGCCGGCGGCGGCGCCGTCCGTGAGGAGGGGCACACCCCGGATACGCGTGCCGCCTCTTCGGACATGCCACCACAACACCCCGCATGTATGAGGTCTCGGTGCGACACTCCGGTGGCATTGCTACACCCCAAGGGCCCCCGTCCCGCCTAACCCTGTAGCGTTTGACCACGGGATCTAGCCCTTTGACTTTGGACAGATGTGCTTTGACTAGTGGACCTCTCCACCCGGTTGTGTTAGGTCAGCCCATAGGAACACTTTGGAGCAACGTCTGGGCCAGGCCCACAGCAAGATCCCCTCCATGTAGACTCGACGCGTCCGTTTGCCCCCTCTAGGTGCCGGCGGCGATGCCGTCCGTGAGGAGGGCCACACCCCGGAGACGCGTGCCGCCTCTTCGGACATGCCACCACAACACCCTGAATGTATGAGGTCCCGGTGCGATGCTCCGGTGGCATTGCTACCCCCCAAGGGCCCCTGTCTCGCGTAACCCTGTATCGTTTGGCCACGAGATCTAGCCCTTTGAATTTGCATGGACGGGCTTTGACCAGTGGACCTCTCCACCCGGTTGTGTTAGGTCAGCCCATAGGAACACTTTGGAGCAACATCCGGGCCAGGCCCACAGCAAGATCCCCTCCGTGTAGACCCGACGCATCCGTTTCCCCCCTCCAGGTGCCGGCGGCGCGCCGTCCGTGAGGGGGGCACACCCCGGAGACGCGTGTCGCATCTTCGGACATGCCACCACAACACCCCGCATGTATGAGGTCCCGGTGCGATGCAACGGTGGCATTGCTACCCCCCAAGGGCCCCCGTCCCGCCTAACCGTGTAGCGTTTGACAACGGGATCTAGCCCTTTGACTTCGCACGGATGTGCTTTGACTAGTGGACCTCTCCACCCGGTTGTGTTAGGTCAACCCATAGGAACACTTTGGAGCAACGTCTAGGCCAGGCCCACAGCAAGATCCCCTCCGGGTAGACTCGACACGTCTGTTTCCCCCCTCCAGGTGACGGCGGCGGCGCCGTCTATGAGGAGGGGCACACCCCGGATACGCGTGCCGCCTCTTCGGACATGCCACCACGGCACCCCGCATGTATGAGGACCCGGTGCGATGCTCCGGTGGCATTGCTACCCCCAAAGGGCCCCTGTCTCGCCTAACCCTGTAGCGTTTGACCACGAGATCTAGCCCTTTGAATATGCACGGACGGGCTTTGACCAGTGGACCACTCCACCCGGTTATGTTAGGTCAGCCCATAGGAACACTTTGGAGCAACATTCGGGCCAGGCCCATGACAAGATCCCCTCCGTGTAGACCCGACTCGTCCGTTCCCCCCCTCCAGGTGCCGGCGGCGATGCCGTCCATGAGGAGGGCACACCCCGAAGACGCGTGTCGCATCTTCGGACATACCACCACAACACCCCGCATGTATGAGGTCCCGGTGCGATGCTCCGGTGGCATTGCTACCCTCCAAGGGCCCCCGTCCTGCCTAACCATGTAGTGTTTGACCACGGGATCTAGCCCTTTGACTTTGCACGGATGGGCTTTGACCAGTGGACCTCTCCACCCGGTTGTATTAGGTCAGCCCATAGGAACACTTTGGAGCAACATCCGGGCCAGCCGACAGCAAGATCCCCTCCGTGTAGATCCGACGTGTCCGTTCACCCCCTCCAGGTGCCGGCGGCGATGCCGTCCGTGAGGGGGGGCACACCCCGGAGATGCGTGCCGCCTCTTCGGACATGCCACCACAACACCCCGCATGTATGAGGTCCCGGTGCGATGCTCCGGTGGCATTGCTACCCCCAAGGGCCGCCGTCCCGCCTAACCATGTAGCGTTTGACCACGGGATCTAGCCCTTTGACTTTGCACGGATGGGCTATGACCAGTGGACCTCTCCACCCGGTTGTGTTAGGTCAGCCCATAGGAACACTTTGGAGCAACATCTGGGCCAGGCCCACAGCAAGATCCCCCCCCTGTAGACCCGACGCGTCCGTTTCCCTCCTCCAGGTGCCGGCGGCGGCGCCGTCCGTGAGGGGGGCCCACCCTGGAGACGCGTGCCACCTCTTCAGACATGCCACCACAACACCCCGCATGTATGAGGTCCTGGTGCGACGCTCCGGTGGCATTGCTACCCCCCAAGGGCCCCCGTCCCGCCTAACCCTATAGCGTTTGACCACGAGATCTAGCCCTTTGACTTTGCACGGACGGGCTTTGACTAGTGGACCTCTCCATCCGGTTGTGTTAGGTCAACCCATAGGAACACTTTGGAGCAACATCCGGGCCAGGCCCACAGCAAGATCCCCTCCGTGTAGACCCGACGCGTCCGTTTCCCCCCTCCAGGTGACGGCGGCGGCGCCGTCCGTGAGGGGCGCACACCCCGGATACGCGTGCCGCCTCTTCGGACATGCCACAAAAACACCCTGCATGTATGAGGTCCCGGTGCGACACTCCGGTGGCATTGCTACCCCCCGAGGGCCCCCTTCTCGCCTAACCCTGTAGCGCTTGACCACGGGATCTAGCCCTTTGACTTTGCACAGATGTGCTTTGACTAGTGGACCTCTCCACCCGGTTGTGTTAGGTCAGCCCATAGGAACACTTTGGAGCAACGTCCGGGCCAGGCCCATAGCAAGATCCCCTCCGTGTAGACCCGACGCGTCCGTTTCCCCCCTCTAGGTGCCGGCGGCGACGCCGTCCGTGGGGAGGGCCACACCCCGGAGACGCGTGCCGCCTCTAAGGACATGCCACCACAACACCCCGCATGTATGAGGTCCCGGTGCGACACTCCGGTGGCATTGCTACCCCCCAAGGGCCCCCGTCCCGCCAAACCCTGTAGCCTTTGACCACGGGATCTAGCCCTTTGACTTTGCACGGACGGGCTTTGACCAGTGGACCTCTCCACCCGGTTGTGTTAGGTCAGCCCATAGGAACACTTTGGAGCAACGTCTGGGCCAGGCCCACGACAAGATCCCATCCGTGTAGACCCGACGCGTCCGTTTCCCCCCTCGAGGTGTCGGCGGCGGCGCCGTCCGTGAGGAGGGCCACACCTCGGAGACGCGTGCCGCCTCTTCGGACATGCCACCACAACACCCCGCATGTATGAGGTCCCGGTGCGATGCTCCGGTGGCATTGCTACCCTCCAAGGGCCCCCGTCCCGTCTAACCATGTAGCGTTTGACCACGGGATCTAGCCCTTTCACTTTGCACGGATGGGCTTTGACCAGTGGACCTCTCCACCCGGTTGTGTAAGGTCAGCCCATAGGAACACTTTGGAGCAACATCCGGGCCAGGCCCACAGCAAGATCCCCTCCGGGTAGACCCGACGCGTCCGTTTCCCCCCTCCAAGTGACGGCGGCGGCGCCGTCTATGACGAGGGGCACACCGCGGATACGCGTGCCGCCTCCTTGGACATGCCACCACAACACCCCGCATGTATGAGGTCCCGGTGCGATGCTCCGGTGGCATTGCAACCCTCCAAGGGCCCCCGTCCCGCCTAACCCTGTAGCCTTTGACCACGGGATCTAGCCCTTTGACTTTGCACGGACGGGCTTTGACCAGTGGACCTTTCCACCCGGTTGTGTTAGGTCAGCCCATAGGAGCACTTTGGAGCAACGTCTGGACCAGGCCCACAGCAAGATCCCTTCCGTGTAGACCCGACGCGTCCGTTTTCCCCCTCGAGGTGTCGGCGGCGGCGCCGTCCGTGAGGAGGGCCACATCCCGGAGACGCGTGCCACCTCTTCGGACATGCCACCACAACACCCCACATGTATGAGGTCCCGGTGCGATGCTCCGGTGGCATTGCTACCCTCCAAGGGCCCCCGTCCCGCCTAACCCTGTAGCGTTTGACCACGGGATCTAGCCCTTTGACTTTGCACGGACGGGCTTTGACCAGTGGACGTCTCCACCCAGTTGTGTTAGGTCAGCCCATAGGAACACTTTGGAGCAACATCCGGGCCAGGCCCACAGCAAGATCCCCTCCCTGTAGACCCGACGCGTCCGTTTCCCTCCTCCAGGTGCCGGCGGCGGTGCCGTCCGTGAGGGGGGGCAAACCCTGGAGACGCGTGCCACCTCTTCAGACATTCCACCACAACACCCCGCATGTATGAGGTCCTGGTGAGACGCTCCGGTGGCATTGCTACCCCCCAAGGGCCGCCGTCCTGCCTAACCCTATAGCGTTTGACCACGAGATCTAGCCCTTTGACTTTGCACGGACGAGCTTTGACCAGTGGACCTCTCCATCCGGTTGTCTTAGGTCAGCCCATAGGAACACTTTGGAGCAACATCCGGGCCAGGCCCACAGCAAGATCCCCTCTGTGTAGACCCGACGCGTCTGTTTCCCCCCTCCAGGTGACGGTGGCGGTGCCGTCCGTGAGGAGGGGCACACCCCGGATACGCGTGCCGCCTCTTCGGACATGCCACCACAACACCCCGCATGTATGAGGTCCCGGTGCGACACTCCGGTGGCATTGCTACCCCGCAAGGGCCCCCGTCCCGCCTAACCCTGTAGCGTTTGACCACGGGATCTAGGCCTTTCACTTTGCACGGATGGGCTTTGACCAGTGGACCTCTCCACCCGGTTGTGTTAGGTCTGCCCATAGGAACACTTTGGAGCAACATCCGGGCCAGGCCCACAGCAAGATCCGCTCCGGGTAGACCCGACGCGTCCGTTTCCCCCCTCCAAGTGACGGCGGCGGCGCCGTCTATGAGGAGGGGCACACCCCGGATACGCGTGCCGCCTCTTCGGACATGCCACCACAACACCCCACATGTATGAGGTCCCGGTGCGATGCTCCGATGGCATTGCTACCCTCCAAGGGCCCCCGTCCCGCCTAACCCTATAGCCTTTGACCACGGGATCTAGCCCTTTGACTTTGCACGGACGGGCTTTCACCAGTGGACCTCTCCACCCGGTTGTGTTAGGTCAGCCCATAGGAACACTTTGGAGCAACATCTGGGCCAGGCCCACAGCAAGATCCCTTCCGTGTAGACCCGACGCGTCCGTTTCCCCCCTCGAGGTGTCGGCGGCGGCGCCATCCGTGAGGGGGGGCACACCCCGGAGACGCGTGCCGCCTCTTCGGACATGCCACCACAACACCCCGCATGTATGAGGTCCCGGTGCGATGCTCCGGTGGCATTTCTACCCTCCAAGGGCCCCCGTCCCGTCTAACCCTGTAGCGCTTGACCACGGGATCTAGCCCTTTGACTTTGCACGGACGGGCTTTGACCAGTGGACGTCTCCACCTGGTTGTGTTAGGTCAGCCCATAGGAACACTTTGGAGCAACATCCGGGCCAGGCCCACAGCAAGATCCCCTCCCTGTAGACCGGACGCATCCGTTTCCCTCCTCCAGGTGCCGGCGGCGGCGCCGTCCGTGAGGGGGGGCACACCCTGGAGACGCGTGCCACCTCTTCAGACATGCCACCACAACACCCCGCATGTATGAGGTCCTGGTGCGACGCTCCGGTGGCATTGCTACCCCCAAGGGCCCTCGTCCCGCCTAACCCTATAGCGTTTGACCACGAGATCTAGCCCTTTGACTTTGCACGGACGGACTTTGACCAGTGGACCTCTCCATCCGGTTGTGTTAGGTCAGCCCATAGGAACACTTTGGAGAAACATCCGGGCCAGGCCCACAGCAAGATCCCACCGTGTAGACCCGACGCGTCTGTTTCCCCCCTCCAGGTGACGGCGGCGGCGCCGTCTATGAGGAGGGGCACACCCCGGATACGCGTGCCGCCTCTTCGGACATGCCACCACAACACCCTGTATGAGGTCTCGGTGCGACACTCCGGTGGCATTGCTACCCCCCAAGGGCCCCCGTCCTGCCTAACCCTGTAGCGTTTGACCACGGGATCTAGCCCTTTCACTTTGCATGGATGGGCTTTGACCAGTGGACCTCTCCACCCGGTTGTGTTAGGTCAGCCCATAGGAACACTTTGGAGCAACATCCGGGCCAGGCCCACAGCAAGATCCCCTCCGGGTAGACCCGACGCGTCAGTTTCCCCCCTCCAAGTGACGGCGGCGGCGCCGTCTATGAGGAGGGGCACACCCCGGATACACGTGCCGCCTCTTCGGACATGCCACCACAACACCCCGCATGTATGAGGTCCCGGTGCGATGCTCCGATGGCATTGCTACCCTCCAAGGGCCTCCGTCCCGCCTAACCCTGTAGCCTTTGACCACGGGATCTAGCCCTTTGACTTTGCACGGACGGGCTTTGACCAGTGGACCTCTCCACCCGGTTGTGTTAGGTCAGCCCATAGGAACACTTTGGAGCAACGTCTGGGCCAGGCCCATAGCAAGATCCCTTCCGTGTAGACCCGACGCGTCCGTTTCCCCCCTCGAGGTGTCGGCGGCGGCGCCGTCCGTGAGGGGGGCACACCCCGGAGACGCGTGCCGCCTCTTCGGACATGCCACCACAACACCCCGCATGTATGAGGTCCCGGTGCGATGCTCCGGTGGCATTGCTACCCTCCAAGGGCCCCCGTCCCGCCTAACCCTGTAGCGCTTGACCATGGGATCTAGCCCTTTGACTTTGCACGGACGGGCTTTGACCAGTGGACGTCTCCACCCGGTTGTGTTAGGTCAGCCCATAGGAACACTTTGGAGCAACATCCGGGCCAGGCCCACAGCAAGATCCCCTCCCTGTAGACCCGACTCATCCGTTTCCCTCCTCCAGGTGCCGGCGGCGGCGCCGTCCGTGAGGAGGGGCACACCCCGGATACGCGTGCCGCCTCTTCGGACATGCCACCACAACACCCCGCATGTATGAGGTCTCGGTGCGACACTCCGGTGGCATTGCTACCCCCCAAGGGCCCCCGTCCCGCCTAACCCTGTAGCGTTTGACCACGGGATCTAGCCCTTTCACTTTGCACGGACGGGCTTTGACCAGTGGACCTCTCCACCCGGTTGTGTTAGGTCAGCCCATAGGAACACTTTGGAGCAACATCCGGGCCAGGCCCACAGTAAGATCCCCTCCAGGTAGACCCAACGCGTCCATTTCCCCCCTGCAGGTGACGGCGGCGGCGCCGTCTGTGAGGAGGGGCACACCCCGGATACGCGTGCCGCCTCTTCGGACATGCCACCACAACACCCCGCATGTATGAGGTCCCGGTGCGACACTCCGGTGGCATTGCTACCCCCCAAGGGCCCCCGTCCCGCCTAACCCTGTAGCATTTGACCACGGGATCTAGCCCTTTGACTTTGCACGGACGGGCTTTGACCAGTGGATCTCTCCACCTGGTTGTGTTTGGTCAGCCCATAGGAACACTTTGGAGCAACATCCGGGCCAGGCCCACGGCAAGATCCCCTTCGTGTAGACCCGACGCGTCCGTTTCCTCCTTCCAGGTGCCGGCGGGGATGCCGTCCGTGAGGAGGGCAACACCCCGGAGACGGGTGCCGCCTCTTCGGACTTGCCACCACAACACCCCGCATGTATGAGGTCCCGGTGCGACGCTCCGGTGGCATTGCTACCCTCCAAGGGCCCCCGTCCCGCCTAACCATGTAGCGTTTGACCACGGGATCTAGCCCTTTGACTTTGCACGGATGGGCATTGACCAGTGGACCTCTCCACCCGGTTGTGTTAGGTCAGCCCATATGAACACTTTGGAGCAACATCCGGGCCAGGCCCACAGCAAGATCCCCTCCCTGTAGACCCGACGCGTCCGTTTTCCCCCTCCAAGTGCTGGCGGCGGTGCCATCCATGAGGGGGGCACACCCCGGAGACGCGTGCCGCCTCTTCAGACATGCCACCACAACACCCCACATGTTTGAGGTCCCGGTGCGACGGTCCGGTGGCATTGCTACCCCCCAAAGGCCCCCGTCCAGCCTAACCCTGTAGCGTTTGACCACGGGATCTAGCCCTTTGACTTTGCACGGACGGGCTTTGACCAGTGGACCTCTCCACCCGGTTGTGTTAGGTCAGCCCATATGAACACTTTGGAGCAACATCCGGGCCAGGCCCACAGCAAGATCCCCTCCGTGTAGACCCGACGCGTCCGTTTTCCCCCTCCAAGTGCTGGCGGCGGTGCCATCCATGAGGGGGGCACACCCCGGAGACGCGTGCCGCCTCTTCAGACATGCCACCACAACACCCCACATGTTTGAGGTCCCGGTGCGACGGTCCGGTGGCATTGCTACCCCCCAAGGGCCCCCGTCCCGCCTAACCATGTAGCGTTTGACCACGGGAAATAGCCCTTTGACTTTGCACGGATGGGCTTTGACCAGTGGACCTCTCCCCCCGGTTGTGTTAGGTCAGCCCATAGGAACACTTTGGAGCAACATCCAGGCCAGGCCCATAGCAAGATCCCCTCCGTGTAGACCCGACGCGTCCGTTTTCCCCCTCCAGGTGCTGGCGGCGGTGCCGTCCGTGAGGGGGGCACACCCCGGAGACGCGTGCCGCCTCTTCGGACATGCCACCACAACACCCCACATGTTTGAGGTCCCGGTGCGATGCTCCGGTGGCATTGCTACCCCCCAATGGCCCCCGTCCCGCCTAACCCTGTAGCGTTTGACCACGGGATCTAGCCATTTGACATTGCACGGACGGGCTTTGACCAGTGGACCTCTCCACCCGGTTGTGTTAGGTCAGCCCATAGGAACAGTTTGGAGCAACATCCGGGCCAGGCCCACAACAAGATCCCCTCCGTGTAGACCTGACGCGTCGGTTTCCCTCCTCCAGGTGCCGGCGGCGGCGCCGTCCGTGAGGGGGGGGGCACACCCCGAAGACGCATGCCGCCTCTTCGAACATGCCACCACAACACCCCGCATGTATGAGGTCCCGGTGCGATGCTCCGGTGCCATTGCTACCTTCCAAGGACCCCCGTCCCGCCTAACCCTGTAGCGTTTGACCACGGGATCTAGCCCTTTGACTTTGCACGGACGGGCTTTGACCAGTGGACCTCTCCACCCGGTTGAGTTAGGTCAGCCTATAGGAACACTTTGGAGCAACATCCGGGCCAGGCCCACAGCAAGATCCCCTCCAGGTAGACCCAACGCGTCCATTTCCCCCCTGCAGGTGACGGCGGCGGCGCCGTCTGTGAGGAGGGGCACACCCCGGATACGCGTGCCGCCTCTTCGGACATGCCACCACAACACCCCGCATGTATGAGGTCCCGGTGCGACACTCCGGTGGCATTGCTA
Source organism: Triticum timopheevii (assembly GCA_963921465.1). NCBI lineage: Eukaryota > Viridiplantae > Streptophyta > Magnoliopsida > Poales > Poaceae > Triticum > Triticum timopheevii. The sequence goes on from OY997271.1 coordinate 107,156,090, forward strand.
CCCCCCAAGGGCCCCCGTCCCGCCTAACCCTGTAGCGTTTGACCACGGGATCTAGCCCTTTGACTTTGCACGGACGGGCTTTGACCAGTGGACCTCTCCACTTGGTTGTGTTAGGTCAGCCCATAGGAACACTTTGGAGCAACATCCGGGCCAGGCCCAGGGCAAGATCACCTTCGTGTAGACCCGAGGCGTCCGTTTCCCCCTTCCAGGTGCCGGCGGCGATGCCGTCTGTGAGGAGGGCAACACCCCGGAGACGGGTGCCGCCTCTTCGGACATGCCACCACAACACCCCGCATGTATGAGGTCCCGGTGCGATGCAACGGTGGCATTGCTACCCCCCAAGGGCCCCCGTCCCGCCTAACCGTGTAGCGTTTGACAACGGGATCTAGCCCTTTGACTTCGCACGGATGTGCTTTGACTAGTGGACCTCTCCACCCGGTTGTGTTAGGTCAACCCATAGGAACACTTTGGAGCAACGTCTAGGCCAGGCCCACAGCAAGATCCCCTCCGGGTAGACTCGACACGTCTGTTTCCCCCCTCCAGGTGACGGCGGCGGCGCCGTCTATGAGGAGGGGCACACCCCGGATACGCGTGCCGCCTCTTCGGACATGCCACCACGGCACCCCGCATGTATGAGGACCCGGTGCGATGCTCCGGTGGCATTGCTACCCCCAAAGGGCCCCTGTCTCGCCTAACCCTGTAGCGTTTGACCACGAGATCTAGCCCTTTGAATATGCACGGACGGGCTTTGACCAGTGGACCACTCCACCCGGTTATGTTAGGTCAGCCCATAGGAACACTTTGGAGCAACATTCGGGCCAGGCCCATGACAAGATCCCCTCCGTGTAGACCCGACTCGTCCGTTCCCCCCCTCCAGGTGCCGGCGGCGATGCCGTCCATGAGGAGGGCACACCCCGAAGACGCGTGTCGCATCTTCGGACATACCACCACAACACCCCGCATGTATGAGGTCCCGGTGCGATGCTCCGGTGGCATTGCTACCCTCCAAGGGCCCCCGTCCTGCCTAACCATGTAGTGTTTGACCACGGGATCTAGCCCTTTGACTTTGCACGGATGGGCTTTGACCAGTGGACCTCTCCACCCGGTTGTATTAGGTCAGCCCATAGGAACACTTTGGAGCAACATCCGGGCCAGCCGACAGCAAGATCCCCTCCGTGTAGATCCGACGTGTCCGTTCACCCCCTCCAGGTGCCGGCGGCGATGCCGTCCGTGAGGGGGGGCACACCCCGGAGATGCGTGCCGCCTCTTCGGACATGCCACCACAACACCCCGCATGTATGAGGTCCCGGTGCGATGCTCCAGTGGCATTGCTACCCCCAAGGGCCGCCGTCCCGCCTAACCATGTAGCGTTTGACCACGGGATCTAGCCCTTTGACTTTGCACGGATGGGCTATGACCAGTGGACCTCTCCACCCGGTTGTGTTAGGTCAGCCCATAGGAACACTTTGGAGCAACATCTGGGCCAGGCCCACAGCAAGATCCCCCCCCTGTAGACCCGACGCGTCCGTTTCCCTCCTCCAGGTGCCGGCGGCGGCGCCGTCCGTGAGGGGGGCCCACCCTGGAGACGCGTGCCACCTCTTCAGACATGCCACCACAACACCCCGCATGTATGAGGTCCTGGTGCGACGCTCCGGTGGCATTGCTACCCCCCAAGGGCCCCCGTCCCGCCTAACCCTATAGCGTTTGACCACGAGATCTAGCCCTTTGACTTTGCACGGACGGGCTTTGACTAGTGGACCTCTCCATCCGGTTGTGTTAGGTCAACCCATAGGAACACTTTGGAGCAACATCCGGGCCAGGCCCACAGCAAGATCCCCTCCGTGTAGACCCGACGCGTCCGTTTCCCCCCTCCAGGTGACGGCGGCGGCGCCGTCCGTGAGGGGCGCACACCCCGGATACGCGTGCCGCCTCTTCGGACATGCCACAAAAACACCCTGCATGTATGAGGTCCCGGTGCGACACTCCGGTGGCATTGCTACCCCCCGAGGGCCCCCTTCTCGCCTAACCCTGTAGCGCTTGACCACGGGATCTAGCCCTTTGACTTTGCACAGATGTGCTTTGACTAGTGGACCTCTCCACCCGGTTGTGTTAGGTCAGCCCATAGGAACACTTTGGAGCAACGTCCGGGCCAGGCCCATAGCAAGATCCCCTCCGTGTAGACCCGACGCGTCCGTTTCCCCCCTCTAGGTGCCGGCGGCGACGCCGTCCGTGGGGAGGGCCACACCCCGGAGACGCGTGCCGCCTCTAAGGACATGCCACCACAACACCCCGCATGTATGAGGTCCCGGTGCGACACTCCGGTGGCATTGCTACCCCCCAAGGGCCCCCGTCCCGCCAAACCCTGTAGCCTTTGACCACGGGATCTAGCCCTTTGACTTTGCACGGACGGGCTTTGACCAGTGGACCTCTCCACCCGGTTGTGTTAGGTCAGCCCATAGGAACACTTTGGAGCAACGTCTGGGCCAGGCCCACGACAAGATCCCATCCGTGTAGACCCGACGCGTCCGTTTCCCCCCTCGAGGTGTCGGCGGCGGCGCCGTCCGTGAGGAGGGCCACACCTCGGAGACGCGTGCCGCCTCTTCGGACATGCCACCACAACACCCCGCATGTATGAGGTCCCAGTGCGATGCTCCGGTGGCATTGCTACCCTCCAAGGGCCCCCGTCCCGTCTAACCATGTAGCGTTTGACCACGGGATCTAGCCCTTTCACTTTGCACGGATGGGCTTTGACCAGTGGACCTCTCCACCCGGTTGTGTAAGGTCAGCCCATAGGAACACTTTGGAGCAACATCCGGGCCAGGCCCACAGCAAGATCCCCTCCGGGTAGACCCGACGCGTCCGTTTCCCCCCTCCAAGTGACGGCGGCGGCGCCGTCTATGACGAGGGGCACACCGCGGATACGCGTGCCGCCTCCTTGGACATGCCACCACAACACCCCGCATGTATGAGGTCCCGGTGCGATGCTCCGGTGGCATTGCAACCCTCCAAGGGCCCCCGTCCCGCCTAACCCTGTAGCCTTTGACCACGGGATCTAGCCCTTTGACTTTGCACGGACGGGCTTTGACCAGTGGACCTTTCCACCCGGTTGTGTTAGGTCAGCCCATAGGAGCACTTTGGAGCAACGTCTGGACCAGGCCCACAGCAAGATCCCTTCCGTGTAGACCCGACGCGTCCGTTTTCCCCCTCGAGGTGTCGGCGGCGGCGCCGTCCGTGAGGAGGGCCACATCCCGGAGACGCGTGCCACCTCTTCGGACATGCCACCACAACACCCCACATGTATGAGGTCCCGGTGCGATGCTCCGGTGGCATTGCTACCCTCCAAGGGCCCCCGTCCCGCCTAACCCTGTAGCGTTTGACCACGGGATCTAGCCCTTTGACTTTGCACGGACGGGCTTTGACCAGTGGACGTCTCCACCCAGTTGTGTTAGGTCAGCCCATAGGAACACTTTGGAGCAACATCCGGGCCAGGCCCACAGCAAGATCCCCTCCCTGTAGACCCGACGCGTCCGTTTCCCTCCTGCAGGTGCCGGCGGCGGTGCCGTCCGTGAGGGGGGGCAAACCCTGGAGACGCGTGCCACCTCTTCAGACATTCCACCACAACACCCCGCATGTATGAGGTCCTGGTGAGACGCTCCGGTGGCATTGCTACCCCCCAAGGGCCGCCGTCCTGCCTAACCCTATAGCGTTTGACCACGAGATCTAGCCCTTTGACTTTGCACGGACGAGCTTTGACCAGTGGACCTCTCCATCCGGTTGTCTTAGGTCAGCCCATAGGAACACTTTGGAGCAACATCCGGGCCAGGCCCACAGCAAGATCCCCTCTGTGTAGACCCGACGCGTCTGTTTCCCCCCTCCAGGTGACGGTGGCGGTGCCGTCCGTGAGGAGGGGCACACCCCGGATACGCGTGCCGCCTCTTCGGACATGCCACCACAACACCCCGCATGTATGAGGTCCCGGTGCGACACTCCGGTGGCATTGCTACCCCGCAAGGGCCCCCGTCCCGCCTAACCCTGTAGCGTTTGACCACGGGATCTAGGCCTTTCACTTTGCACGGATGGGCTTTGACCAGTGGACCTCTCCACCCGGTTGTGTTAGGTCTGCCCATAGGAACACTTTGGAGCAACATCCGGGCCAGGCCCACAGCAAGATCCGCTCCGGGTAGACCCGACGCGTCCGTTTCCCCCCTCCAAGTGACGGCGGCGGCGCCGTCTATGAGGAGGGGCACACCCCGGATACGCGTGCCGCCTCTTCGGACATGCCACCACAACACCCCACATGTATGAGGTCCCGGTGCGATGCTCCGATGGCATTGCTACCCTCCAAGGGCCCCCGTCCCGCCTAACCCTATAGCCTTTGACCACGGGATCTAGCCCTTTGACTTTGCACGGACGGGCTTTCACCAGTGGACCTCTCCACCCGGTTGTGTTAGGTCAGCCCATAGGAACACTTTGGAGCAACATCTGGGCCAGGCCCACAGCAAGATCCCTTGCGTGTAGACCCGACGCGTCCGTTTCCCCCCTCGAGGTGTCGGCGGCGGCGCCATCCGTGAGGGGGGGCACACCCCGGAGACGCGTGCCGCCTCTTCGGACATGCCACCACAACACCCCGCATGTATGAGGTCCCGGTGCGATGCTCCGGTGGCATTTCTACCCTCCAAGGGCCCCCGTCCCGTCTAACCCTGTAGCGCTTGACCACGGGATCTAGCCCTTTGACTTTGCACGGACGGGCTTTGACCAGTGGACGTCTCCACCTGGTTGTGTTAGGTCAGCCCATAGGAACACTTTGGAGCAACATCCGGGCCAGGCCCACAGCAAGATCCCCTCCCTGTAGACCGGACGCATCCGTTTCCCTCCTCCAGGTGCCGGCGGCGGCGCCGTCCGTGAGGGGGGGCACACCCTGGAGACGCGTGCCACCTCTTCAGACATGCCACCACAACACCCCGCATGTATGAGGTCCTGGTGCGACGCTCCGGTGGCATTGCTACCCCCAAGGGCCCTCGTCCCGCCTAACCCTATAGCGTTTGACCACGAGATCTAGCCCTTTGACTTTGCACGGACGGACTTTGACCAGTGGACCTCTCCATCCGGTTGTGTTAGGTCAGCCCATAGGAACACTTTGGAGAAACATCCGGGCCAGGCCCACAGCAAGATCCCACCGTGTAGACCCGACGCGTCTGTTTCCCCCCTCCAGGTGACGGCGGCGGCGCCGTCTATGAGGAGGGGCACACCCCGGATACGCGTGCCGCCTCTTCGGACATGCCACCACAACACCCTGTATGAGGTCTCGGTGCGACACTCCGGTGGCATTGCTACCCCCCAAGGGCCCCCGTCCTGCCTAACCCTGTAGCGTTTGACCACGGGATCTAGCCCTTTCACTTTGCATGGATGGGCTTTGACCAGTGGACCTCTCCACCCGGTTGTGTTAGGTCAGCCCATAGGAACACTTTGGAGCAACATCCGGGCCAGGCTCACAGCAAGATCCCCTCCGGGTAGACCCGACGCGTCAGTTTCCCCCCTCCAAGTGACGGCGGCGGCGCCGTCTATGAGGAGGGGCACACCCCGGATACACGTGCCGCCTCTTCGGACATGCCACCACAACACCCCGCATGTATGAGGTCCCGGTGCGATGCTCCGATGGCATTGCTACCCTCCAAGGGCCTCCGTCCCGCCTAACCCTGTAGCCTTTGACCACGGGATCTAGCCCTTTGACTTTGCACGGACGGGCTTTGACCAGTGGACCTCTCCACCCGGTTGTGTTAGGTCAGCCCATAGGAACACTTTGGAGCAACGTCTGGGCCAGGCCCATAGCAAGATCCCTTCCGTGTAGACCCGACGCGTCCGTTTCCCCCCTCGAGGTGTCGGCGGCGGCGCCGTCCGTGAGGGGGGCACACCCCGGAGACGCGTGCCGCCTCTTCGGACATGCCACCACAACACCCCGCATGTATGAGGTCCCGGTGCGATGCTCCGGTGGCATTGCTACCCTCCAAGGGCCCCCGTCCCGCCTAACCCTGTAGCGCTTGACCATGGGATCTAGCCCTTTGACTTTGCACGGACGGGCTTTGACCAGTGGACGTCTCCACCCGGTTGTGTTAGGTCAGCCCATAGGAACACTTTGGAGCAACATCCGGGCCAGGCCCACAGCAAGATCCCCTCCCTGTAGACCCGACTCATCCGTTTCCCTCCTCCAGGTGCCGGCGGCGGCGCCGTCCGTGAGGAGGGGCACACCCCGGATACGCGTGCCGCCTCTTCGGACATGCCACCACAACACCCCGCATGTATGAGGTCTCGGTGCGACACTCCGGTGGCATTGCTACCCCCCAAGGGCCCCCGTCCCGCCTAACCCTGTAGCGTTTGACCACGGGATCTAGCCCTTTCACTTTGCACGGACGGGCTTTGACCAGTGGACCTCTCCACCCGGTTGTGTTAGGTCAGCCCATAGGAACACTTTGGAGCAACATCCAGGCCAGGCCCACAGTAAGATCCCCTCCAGGTAGACCCAACGCGTCCATTTCCCCCCTGCAGGTGACGGCGGCGGCGCCGTCTGTGAGGAGGGGCACACCCCGGATACGCGTGCCGCCTCTTCGGACATGCCACCACAACACCCCGCATGTATGAGGTCCCGGTGCGACACTCCGGTGGCATTGCTACCCCCCAAGGGCCCCCGTCCCGCCTAACCCTGTAGCATTTGACCACGGGATCTAGCCCTTTGACTTTGCACGGACGGGCTTTGACCAGTGGATCTCTCCACCTGGTTGTGTTTGGTCAGCCCATAGGAACACTTTGGAGCAACATCCGGGCCAGGCCCACGGCAAGATCCCCTTCGTGTAGACCCGACGCGTCCGTTTCCTCCTTCCAGGTGCCGGCGGGGATGCCGTCCGTGAGGAGGGCAACACCCCGGAGACGGGTGCCGCCTCTTCGTACTTGCCACCACAACACCCCGCATGTATGAGGTCCCGGTGCGACGCTCCGGTGGCATTGCTACCCTCCAAGGGCCCCCGTCCCGCCTAACCATGTAGCGTTTGACCACGGGATCTAGCCCTTTGACTTTGCACGGATGGGCATTGACCAGTGGACCTCTCCACCCGGTTGTGTTAGGTCAGCCCATATGAACACTTTGGAGCAACATCCGGGCCAGGCCCACAGCAAGATCCCCTCCGTGTAGACCCGACGCGTCCGTTTTCCCCCTCCAAGTGCTGGCGGCGGTGCCATCCATGAGGGGGGCACACCCCGGAGACGCGTGCCGCCTCTTCAGACATGCCACCACAACACCCCACATGTTTGAGGTCCCGGTGCGACGGTCCGGTGGCATTGCTACCCCCCAAAGGCCCCCGTCCAGCCTAACCCTGTAGCGTTTGACCACGGGATCTAGCCCTTTGACTTTGCACGGACGGGCTTTGACCAGTGGACCTCTCCACCCGGTTGTGTTAGGTCAGCCCATATGAACACTTTGGAGCAACATCCGGGCCAGGCCCACAGCAAGATCCCCTCCGTGTAGACCCGACGCGTCCGTTTTCCCCCTCCAAGTGCTGGCGGCGGTGCCATCCATGAGGGGGGCACACCCCGGAGACGCGTGCCGCCTCTTCAGACATGCCACCACAACACCCCACATGTTTGAGGTCCCGGTGCGACGGTCCGGTGGCATTGCTACCCCCCAAGGGCCCCCGTCCCGCCTAACCATGTAGCGTTTGACCACGGGAAATAGCCCTTTGACTTTGCACGGATGGGCTTTGACCAGTGGACCTCTCCCCCCGGTTGTGTTAGGTCAGCCCATAGGAACACTTTGGAGCAACATCCAGGCCAGGCCCATAGCAAGATCCCCTCCGTGTAGACCCGACGCGTCCGTTTTCCCCCTCCAGGTGCTGGCGGCGGTGCCGTCCGTGAGGGGGGCACACCCCGGAGACGCGTGCCGCCTCTTCGGACATGCCACCACAACACCCCACATGTTTGAGGTCCCGGTGCGATGCTCCGGTGGCATTGCTACCCCCCAATGGCCCCCGTCCCGCCTAACCCTGTAGCGTTTGACCACGGGATCTAGCCATTTGACATTGCACGGACGGGCTTTGACCAGTGGACCTCTCCACCCGGTTGTGTTAGGTCAGCCCATAGGAACAGTTTGGAGCAACATCCGGGCCAGGCCCACAACAAGATCCCCTCCGTGTAGACCTGACGCGTCGGTTTCCCTCCTCCAGGTGCCGGCGGCGGCGCCGTCCGTGAGGGGGGGGGGGCACACCCCGAAGACGCATGCCGCCTCTTCGAACATGCCACCACAACACCCCGCATGTATGAGGTCCCGGTGCGATGCTCCGGTGCCATTGCTACCTTCCAAGGACCCCCGTCCCGCCTAACCCTGTAGCGTTTGACCACGGGATCTAGCCCTTTGACTTTGCACGGACGGGCTTTGACCAGTGGACCTCTCCACCCGGTTGAGTTAGGTCAGCCTATAGGAACACTTTGGAGCAACATCCGGGCCAGGCCCACAGCAAGATCCCCTCCAGGTAGACCCAACGCGTCCATTTCCCCCCTGCAGGTGACGGCGGCGGCGCCGTCTGTGAGGAGGGGCACACCCCGGATACGCGTGCCGCCTCTTCGGACATGCCACCACAACACCCCGCATGTATGAGGTCCCGGTGCGACACTCCGGTGGCATTGCTACCCCCCAAGGGCCCCCGTCCCGCCTAACCCTGTAGCGTTTGACCACGGGATCTAGCCCTTTGACTTTGCACGGACGGGCTTTGACCAGTGGACCTCTCCACTTGGTTGTGTTAGGTCAGCCCATAGGAACACTTTGGAGCAACATCCGGGCCAGGCCCAGGGCAAGATCACCTTCGTGTAGACCCGAGGCGTCCGTTTCCCCCTTCCAGGTGCCGGCGGCGATGCCGTCTGTGAGGAGGGCAACACCCCGGAGACGGGTGCCGCCTCTTCGGACATGCCACCACAACACCCCGCATGTATGAGGTCCCGGTGCGATGCTCCGGTGGCATTGCTACCCTCCAAGGGCCCACGTCCCGCCTAACCATGTAGCGTTTGACCACGGGATCTAGCCCTGTGACTTTGCACGGATGGGCATTGACCAGTTGACCTCTCCACCCGGTTGTGTTAGGTCAGCCCATATGAACACTTTGGAGCAACATCCGGGCCAGGCCCACAGCAAGATCCCCTCCGTGTAGACCCGACGCGTCCGTTTTCCCCCTCCAAGTGCTGGCGGCGGTGCCATCCGTGAGGGGGGCACACCCCGGAGACGCGTGCCGCCTCTTCAGACATGCCACCACAACACCCCACATGTTTGAGGTCCCGGTGCGACGGTCCGGTGGCATTGCTACCCCCCAAAGGCCCCCGTCCAGCCTAACCCTGTAGCGTTTGACCACGGGATCTAGCCCTTTGACTTTGCACGGACGGGCTTTGACCAGTGGACCTCTCCACCCGGTTGTGTTAGGTCAGCCCATAGGAACACTTTGGAGCAGCATCCGGGCAAAAGCCACAGTAAGATCCCCTCCGTGGACCCGACGCATCTGTTTCCCCCCTCCAGGTGCCGGCGGCGGCGCCGTCCATGAGAGGAGGCACACCCCGGAGACGTGTGCCGCCTCTTCGTACATGCCAGCACACTGTACGGCATGTATGAGATCCTGGTGCGACGCTCCAGTGGCATTGCTACCCCCTACGGCCCCGTACCGCCTAACCCCCCAGGGTCCCGGTGTCGCGGCTGTCGCACCGGGTCCTATACAGACGGTAAACTAAAAATCTAAAAATGTAATAATTGAATTGATTAAAAACTCCGGTATTCATCATTGAAAACGTACTATCACTATGAAACCTTTAGTGCCTGGGCACCGGGCCGGCTGCCCGGGCACTGAAAGTTTCGTAGTAATTGTCTGTTTTCTTCATATAAGTCTAATGAATACCGGAGCTTATAATGTATGGATTAGTGAACTATTTAAACAGGTCAAATTGCTTTTCCCTCGATGAGGTGGGACTATTTCTTAAAAATTGTGGTTTGCATATATGCCTACGGCCTAGCCGTCGGCATAGGCCTCGCATCTATGCCGACGGCCGGGGCATCGGCATATGTCCATGTTACCCACTCCCCCCCCCCCGTTCTGCTGACCTGGGCCGAGCCTATGCCGACGGCCATGCCGTCGGCATAGGGCCACCTTATCCCCTCGGCCACCCTCCTCCTCCACTCATTTCTGTCCCTCTCCAAACCGCACTTTACCCCGACCCCTCTCCCTATCGCCGCCGCCGACCACCGCCGCCGCCCGCCCTAAGCACGCCACCGCCCGCGCCGCCCCGCCCCAAGCCCGCCGCCACCCGCGCCTCCCCGCCCCGACCCCGCACCACCCCGCCACGAGCCCGCCGCCATCGGCAGCCTAGCCCCGACCCCGCGCCACCCCGCCCGGCCCCACGCCGGCCGCCTCACCCCGACCCCACCTCGCCTCGACCCCACGCCGCCCCGCCCGGCCCGACACTGCACCGCTCCTCCCCGACCCTGCGCCGGTCGCCCGCCCCAACCCCGCGTCGGCCGCCCGCCCCGACCCCGCGCCTCCCCGCCCCAACTCCGGCCGGCCCTCTCGAAGATGAAATTTTGATGTATTTTTTAGTGTTTTTAGTAATTTTGTAGCTAGATGGTTAGATAGGTATTTAGATAGTTAGATAGATAGTTAGATAGATAGTTATATAGATAGATAGATAGTTAGATAGATAGCTAGATCGGTAGTAAAAAAATTTGGTTAGATGAGATGCTATATGTTGCATATCTTGCAAAAAAAATTGGTTGGATGAGATGAATCAATGATTATGACGAATAGGTGATAATGATGATGATGAATATGTGATGATGATGATGAATATATTGTTAATGTTGTTAGTTTTTTTTTGCCTACATGATGCAAAAATAAATGAATGCATGTTTAAATGTTTTAAATATGTTCTATTAGTTGTGATGTTCTATTCTTTTGTCGCGATGGAATTTGCAGGCTTTGTGGTGTCGCATTTCATCGGAGTGACCATTGTCGGACGCGTTGGTCCCCCTGAGTATCCCTCTATTGTTCGACTACTTCCTCTACAGCCGAGAGTGAGCTACAAGTCCATCTCCTCCATTTCTTCATATCACTAGATTTCATTCTCCAGTCAACTGGCGTAACTTAGGCGTCTTCCGTCCGAAAGGGTTGCATCGATAAATATGCATTCAATTGCATATTTATCACCGCAGCTCTTTCGGATTGTCCAGCATTTTCCACGGACAGCCCGAGGATGTGTAGATTGGGTATGTTCTTCATGTTCTACCCCGTTTCGAGACAGGATTTTGGCGGCGCCTCCCCATTGTTCTCCGGAGCACATTCTCTCGGCTATTTGCCGAGACGTGTATCTGGAGAACAGCGGGGAGGTGCTGCCAAAATTTTGTCTTGGAACGGGATAGAATGGAGAACGTACTCAATCTACACATCCTCGGGTGGGATTAGGACCCATCTTTACCTATTAGAGATGTAGGTGGATTAAATGCGGTAGAAACTGAAAATTTGATGTGATTAATTTAAGTGAATCCTTAATTATGTTGTGTGGCTTGCAAAAAAGCAGAGGATGGCAGATAATCAGTGGATGTACAGTGGTTTTATACCTCGGAATCGAGTAACATCAGAGTGGATTGCGAAAACCGATGTGTATTTGAAGGGGATATTCCGTCGTCCAATGAGAATTATCCCACCATGCCCCTATGCGAGATGTGCCAGACGTCACCGTGGAAATCAGACAGACATGAGTGAGCACCTTCGCACGCACGGATATATGCCAAACTTTGGCATGCCGCCGATAAACATAGCCGAGCAGGACCGTGGTAGAGAGGAGGTGATGCGACAACGCATCGATGGATATGAGGATGATGGGGTCAGGGACATGCTAGATGATGTCATTGTTACAGAAACGGCAAATGCGACACCTTTAGAGAATAAACCGGAGGAGCTGGAGGCAACCGCAAAGGCCTTCTTGGAGGTCTTGGCCTCGTCGAAGAAACCTCTTTATGCGGGTGCGAAAATATCTCAACTGGATGCCATCTCGCAACTGATTGCAGTCAAGGCTGAGTACGACTGTAGCCAGAAATGCTTCAAAGCATTCCTGGGAGTATGGGCTAATAGCCTCCCTGAGGGTCATGAACTGCCGAAAAGCATGTACGATACAAAGAAAATCATGAAGGCACTCTCTATGGATTATGAGAAAATAGATGTTTGCTCGAAGAATTGCCTTTTGTTTAGGCACGAGTATGCGGATGACAAGTACTGTAGGCAGTGCGGTTCGTCTCGGTACATTGAGGTGGTCGGTGAGGATGGTGAGAAAAAGCAGCTAACCATCCCCATTAAGGTTCTTCGGTATCTTGATTTTATAAAAAGACTGCAGCGCCTTTTCATCACGAAGGAGTCTGCCAAAATGATGAAGTGGCACAAGGAAGGTATAAGGTACAATCCAAAAAAAATCATACATCCATCGGAAGGGGAAGCATGGAAGTCGTTCGATGAAGAATACCCCGAGGAAGCAGCCGAGGCTGGGAATGTCAGAATAGCCATATTAGGTGATGGGTTGAATCCATATGGTATGTCATCCAATCCATACAGCTGCTGGCCCGTGTTTGTAATTCTGCTCAATCTTCCTCCCGGTGCCCTAATGCAACGGAAGACCATGTTCTTGTCGCTCATCATTCTGGGGCCTGATTACCCGGGGAAGCAATTGGTGTGTTTATGCAGCCGCTGGTGGATGCTTTGCACCGTTCTTGGTACTTTCCGAGGTTGACATACGACCGAGATCTGCAGAGAAATTTCTTGATGAAAGTTTGGTTGCACTATTGCATGCATGACTTTCCCGGCTATGCTCTATTCTGCGGATGGTGTACAAGTGGGAAGATGCCATGCCCAGTGTGCATGCAGGCTCTGCGAATGATTTGGCTGAGTAAGGGTGGCAAGTATGTAGCCTTTGACCTACATCGATAGTTCCTCCCTCCAAACCATCCAGACAGGGAAGACAAGAAGAACTTCACGAAAGGCCGGGTTGTTCATGAAGTAACCAAGATTCCAACATTTTCGGGGGCAGATGTTCTTGCTCAGCTAAAAGCTCTCCAGCCTAAAGTCAAAGGCAAAGGCAAAGCCAAAGCCAAAGGCTTCGAGGGATATGGTGAGACACACAACTGGACTCACATTACCCCCTTCTCGCAGCTTCCCAATTTCAAGGACCTCAAACTTCCTTACAATATCGATGTGATGCACACTGAAAAGAATGTGGCAGAGTCCCTTTTCTACACGATCCTCAACATTCCTGATAAGATGAATGATAACGTTAAAGCTAGAGACGATCAATAGAGAATTTGTGATAGACCACGTTTGAACATGAAGCCTCCCAGAGGCGGTCAAAAAAACTGGTTCAAGCCAGATGCTGACTTTGTCCTTAAACCGCCAGAAAAAAGGAAGTACTTACCTGGCTGTAACACATTTTGAAGTTCACCGATGGTTATGCATCGAATATAAGTAAGGGAGTCAATCTTTCAATAGGCAAAGTGACCGGCCTGAAGAGTCATGTACCATTTATGGATTGAGCGGATAATGCCGGTGATGGTTCGAGGCTATGTCCCCGAGCATGTCTGGTGAGTGCTTGCCGAGCTAAGGCATTTCTTCCGCACGCTCTGTGCTAAAGAAGTAAGTAAAGACGTGATTGAAAAATTGCATAAGAAGACACCAGAGTTCATAGTCAAGCTAGAGAAGATCTTTCCGCCATGCTTCTTTACTCCGATGACACATCTCATTCTGCACCTCGCGAACGAGGTATTGTTGGGGGGGGGGGGCCTGTGCAGAATTGCTGGTAGTACGGCCTTGAGAGACAGAACAAGCATCTCCGGCAGAAATGTGGAAACAAAGCTAAGATCGAAGCTTCCATAGCTGAGGCAGTTATCCTAGAGGAGGTGTCAAACCTCAGGACATCATACTATCCAGACCACGTTCCCCATCTGCATAACAAGGTGCCTCGATACAATATAGAAGAGCCGAAGTATCAACCTAGGCTCCATCTATTCAACGCGCAAGGTGGGAGGGCTGGGGCCTCGAAACCTTATAACATGCCACGACAAGAGCGGGAGGACCTCATGTTCTATATCTTGCACAACATCAAGGAAGTTGAGGAAGTGTGGATGAGGTAATACCACTACACCATTCCTTTATGTCTTCCACATCATCATGTTCTATGTTCACTTAGTCCCGGTCTAACACCACTTTTCTTTTTTTTTAGTGATTTCGTTCAAGAGGAATGGACGGGAATGAATCCTCCTACTGAGGCGGAGGCACTTACTCTTCTCCATCATGGAAACCCTGGACGTAAAATTTTTGTTGCTTGGTTCATGGAGAAAGTAATTTTCCACACTCCCCTATTAAATACCTAGTTCAACATTTATTGGTTAACTAATGCATGCAACAATTTCAATTATACTTGTAGGGAAAAGATCCGAACATATCTATGGATGATGAATTGAGATGGGTTTCCATGGGTTTTGACCCTGCCGTCATGACATGTAAAAAGTATGATGTGAATGGGTATCGCTTCCATACAGAGGAGCACCAGAACAGCCGGCCTGATCCCAAAACTATAAATACCAAAGTGTACACCCCCGGTCAAAATTCAGTAGACTACTACAGAAGGGTACAAAATATATACGAGATTAAATTCCACCAGGGGCGCAAGACCCTAAGTCTGCCTGTGTTCAAATGTCGATGGTTCGATCCGCGGGAGGGGGTAAAACATACGCTTTCCATTGGTTTGGTCGAAGTTAAACCATCAACCGTCTATGCCGGAGCCGATCTGTTCATTGCGGCTACCCAAGCTACACAAGTATATTATCTGCCTTACCATGCCAGAAAGAGTACCTAAAGGGTTGGGAAGTTGTGTTCAAGGTGTCGCCACATGGTAAGCTACCGAACCCGAATGAAGACGATTACTACAACATTAACCCCATGACATATGAGGGAGTGTTCTATCAAGAGCAACCTGATGATGATGATGTGGTTAGGAACGATGACGCTAGACCATTGGGTGATGATGATGTGGATGCAAACGACGACGATGCACGAAATGATGGTGAGACCATTGTCAATGAAAATGACATACTTATGCTAGAAAAGTTAAACGAAGAAGCTGACGACGAGGAAGAGCCTCCACCTCCGTCAGACAACGAAGATGATATGATTGATAGTGATGATGAGACAGACCGAGAAAGTGGTTACAACAGTGATGATTCATATGGTTTCTAGCAGATGTACGTTTCAAGTCTTTTTTTCTATAGTTTAGGAATATGCCTTTTTATGCATTTTTATTAATGTGTTTATTATCATGCCTTTTCCTTCATTCCATTAATTTACTAATTGCTTATTCTCTTTTCAATGCAGGTTTGTGGAACATGGGCAAGGGGAAGGCCGGCGGCGTGGGTTTCCTACACAAGGTCGTCGCACTGCCTAGTCAGAGTGGTCGAGCACGTAATCCTCCCTCCCGTCTACTTGACGATGAATCCTCATAGGGAGGTCAAGGGAGAGGTGCTCCTAGAGGAGGAGGGGGCGGGGGGGAGAGCCCCTAGAGGGCGAGGTGGTGGGGGGAGAGCCACTACAGGGGGTCACGGCCAGAAAGAGCGCACCCTCACCGACTTAGGGGTGTTGTCTTCGAGGCCCTCCTCTAGTGAGGTACCCTCCTATGACGAGGAGGAGGAGGAGGAGGAGGAGGCAGGCGAGGAGGAGGAGGTTCGGGATGGGGCCGAGGAGGAGGTGGAGGAGGAGGAGGAGGAGGAGGAGGAGGATGAGGAGGAGGTTGGGGAGGGGGAGGCAGGCGTGGAGGAGGGTGGTGGCGGGGAGGGGGTTGACAACAAGGGGTGGCTGCGTGGTAACACAAAGCTACCAAAGCAGGTTCCTGCTACTGAGGAGCAGAAGTGGCTCATTGAGCCCACGGGGAAAGAGTAAGTGCCACTTTATAATAATTTCATTATTTTGCTTGTCACATGCTCATTCCGGTTGTTATTTATTTTTCTTGTCACATGCTAATAGTTCATTCTTTTGCAGCAACTGGATATATTCTAAAGGGGTCCGTATTCCCAACGGCCTCATCACCGTCTTGCTAAAGTTACACTGGCCGGGGTTGTACTGTTTGGATCCAGTCAGGCACCCGGACCATCGAGTCTTGGCCACGAGTTGGGAGCATTGGGAAGCAGCCCTCCACGCGGACCATGGGACCCATGCCAAGGCCGTGATCACCACTTTCTGGGTGAGTTCTCTTCAGAAGCACAAGTCCATTGTAGTTTCATGAATGATTTAACTCATGGCTTCTTCCATTCTTATTTCATGCATGATTGTAGAAATTTTATCGAGTTCTTCCGGAGCACAGGGCCAGAGTGGACCAGATCGTGCTGCGCCAATGCAAGAAGAAGGCCCGCCAGATGTAGTACGAGGTGCGCTATGTGGCCATCTTGACATACTATCACGACTATCTTGCTGTGAAGATGACCAAGGAAGAAGAGCGGAGGATGGGCATTACCTTGGAGAGGGACGAGTTCTTGAAGGTAAGTATAAAAGATTTTTCATTATGCTTTCATTACCTTGTGGTACATTTCACCGTTTCATGTTGACATGCCATTATGCTTTCATTATGTAGGTGTGTCCAAATTGGTGTTATGGAAAAGACGAGTCCTATGCGGCATTGGTGGATCTTTGGTGTGATGAGGCTGGAGCCTGGGCGGCTATGAGAGTCAAAAACAAGGCTAACCGAGGGAAGGAGGGAGTACATGCTCAGGGAAACCGAAACCAATATCTCCACAAGGTAGTTAATGTATGACTAACCCCATTAAACATTCTTATTCTTCTATTTACCATCACTTTCTTATGTATGACTAACCTCTGTTTCGTGGTGCAGGAGGAGAAACTGAAGCGGCCGCTCTCACACATGCAGGCGTGGGAGATCGCCCACACGCGGAAGGACCCCAAGACTAGTAAGCCCAAGTATTACGGCAAGAAGACCGTGCATAGGAAGAAGGCCTACTCCGATGGGTATCTGAGGTTACATCCTGACACACCTGACCCCATTGCGGCGGATCTGGACGAAAGGGTGGTGGTGGGCATCGGGCCGAAGGAGCACGATCGGGAGGCGGTTCTCGATGCTGTGATCACTCCTACTATCTCCAACACACAGCTCTGTCTTATCGACCCGAGCCTGAGCCAGCGCACGAGCACGCCCATGAGCAGGGCACCGTCACAGTCCCTCTTTCAGGAGCGGCAAACTGTAAGTATTTTCCCTCTTATCTTCATTGCTTACCTTATTTTCCGCATTTAGTAGTTTTATGAGTTCCATCATGTCATACTGTAGGCCTACATGGACTACACACGCCAAGAGATCATGGCATGGCACGACCGCCTTCATGCATACCATCAGTAGAGGGATCGCCAGATGCAACATGCTTTTCAGGAAATGGCGGTCGGCAGGTGTCCTCAATGGCCATCAGCAGAGGGTCCTCCAACACAACCAACGTTGCTGACGTTTGAGGAGTTTGTGGCACAGAACGCTGGCCCCTCGCCGGTTAGTTCATCCCCAATCTGTTCACTCAAAGCATATCATGCCTTTCAACACAGTCATATATCCCGTTAATATGTCTTTTCAACATCCAGGGAACTGGTGGATCAACCGTTGGCAGTGGTCTTCACAGCACTCCCGAGTCACGGAGCCCGACCACTCTAATCCACGGAGGCGGAGGCGGAGGTGGAGGCGGTCTTGGCAGTACCGCCGCCGCTAGCAGTGACGACCTGGGCTTCGGCGGTCTTGGCGGTGACGACCTCCGCGGTGCTCGACGTCCTGGTGCTTAAGCCTTTGGGTCACATATGGCGGCCTTGGTGGTGACGATACTTATATGCTTGTGATGTTTCGTATCTTATTGTTGTGAGATTCTTATATGCTTGGTGGTGATGATACTTATATGTTCATGCTTCGCGATGCTTCTTATGATGTGTGATGATGAATTTGTTGTGTGATGCTGCTCCCTATTGTTACGTGATGCATATATTGTTCTATGATTCTTATATATGATGTATGTATATATTCAAATGAATTGAGCTAAAAAAACAGAAAAAAACAGACAGAAACTATGCCGACGGCAAGGCCATCGTCATAGACATGGCGTGAGCTCCCAATGGCTGACACGTGGCAAGTCTATGCCGACGGCCTTGCCGTCGGCATAGTTCCAAACTAAGCCGACGGCTAGGCCGTTGGCATAGACTTGCCCCAGGAGCTCCCTGTGGTTGCCGCGTGGCAGCACTATGCCGACAGCCTAGCCGTCGGCTTAGTTTGGAACTATGCCGATGGCTAGGCCGTCGGCATAGACCTGCCTCAGGGGTGACGCCTGCTTGCCACGTGGCATGCCTATGCCGACGGCCCAGTCGTCGGCTTAGTTTGGAAATATGCCGACGGCTGGGCCGTCGGCATAGGCATGCCACGTGGCAAGTAGGTACTGGACAACACTTGACGGCCGCCGTTAGGCGATAACGTTGCCGACGGCCAGGGCCGTCAACATAGATGTACAGCCACCGTCGGGATAGGGTCTATACCGACGTCCTTTCTATGCTGACGGTCATCCTGGCTACACCGACGGATATGTTGCCGACGGCCCTATGCCGACGGGGGCCATCGGCATAGGCCTGCCCCGACGGCTAGTCAGGGCTATGCCGACGGCCCTGGCCATCGGCATAGGGTGCGATTTTGGTAGTGTCATATCTAAGCTCCCACAAGTATAATGTAGCAACAAGAAACAAAAAACTAGGACAAAAAAATAGACCACAAACAGAGTGGACATCAACTTAGATGTTACATAACTATGTCACAAATCGGTATGTCATATCTAGACGTGTCCTAGAAGACCCATGGATTAGGCCAACTCCACTGCGCGACCCAATCCCGTCCGGCCCCGTCCGTTTGGGGTAAAAGGGACAAACCGGTCGGCCCAGCGCGCGACGGCACAGACCCATCCTGCCCGTTTTGTGGCCGAGCCAACCCATTTCGAGCGCAAACATGCGTCGGGTTTGGGTCGCGGCGGACAGCAAACGGACGCGCGCTCGTCCGCACCGGGACCGCGTGGCAGGCGGCCACCTACCTCCCACCCGCCAACATCAATGCGCACGCGCGGCCGGGCCCGCCTGTCATCCGCCCAGGGAAAGATCGCGGTCCTTCTTAAATGCGGAAGTCGTGGACCGGTCGTCGTCCACACTCCCCACTCCAACCCGCGGCCTTCTTGAAGCCCGACACTCCGAAACCCTATCCTCGAACTCCCCGGCCGTCCGCCTCGCAGCCATGGGGCTTAGGAACTACGGCCGCGAGGGGAAGCACGACCGCTAGGCTGGCTCCTCGTCGGGACGCCGCCGCGGCTCCGTGAAAAACGAGGTTGCATTGCCACCGCGCCGGGCCCCCGCGCCTACCCTCTTCACCATCGCCCCTAGGCCCGCCGGCGATCGCGACCGGCAGTACCTCAGCGCTGATGTATGCCGACGCTACTGGGAGACGAGGACGCCGGTCCCGTGGAGCGACGTCCACCTCCCCAACAATTGGCACCTCTCCGCCGCCCGGGTCCCGATCCCGCTGGTGCCGATGAGCGGCCGTGCGCGCCGCGATGAGATCGAGCGCCGCCGCCGCCTCCTCCCCTGTTGGGGAACGTTGCATAAAATAAATTGTTTTCTACGTTCACCAAGATCAATCTAGGAGTTCATCCAGCAACGAGAGAGAGGAGTGCATCTACATACCCTTGTAGATCGTGAGCGGAAGCGTTCAAGAGAACGGGGTTGAGGGAGTCGTACTCGTCGTGATCCAAATCACCGATGATCCTAGTGCTGAACGGACAGCACCTCCGCGTTCAACACACGTACGGTTGAGGAAGACATCTCCTCCTTCTTGATCCAGCAAGGGGGAAGGAGAGGTTGACGGAGATCCAGCAGCACGACAGTGTGGTGGTGGATGCAGTAGTGATCTCGGCAGAGCTTCGCCGAGCTTCTACGAGAGGGAGAGGTGTAGCAAGTGGGAAGGGAGGCGCCAAGAGCATGGGTGCGGATGCCCTCCCTCCCCCCTCTTTATATAGGCCCCCAGGGGGGGCACCGGCCCTAGGAGATCCCATCTCCAAGGGGGGGGGGGCGGCGGCCAGGGAGGTGGCTTGCCCCCCAAGGCAAGTGGAGACGCCCCCCACCCTAGGGTTTCCAACCCTAGGCGCAGGGGGGGCCAAGAGGGGCGCACCAGCCCACCAGGGGCTGGTTCCCCTCCCCACTTCAGCCCACGGGGCCCTCCGGGATAGGTGGCCCCACCCGGTGGACCCCCGGGACCCTTCCGGTGGTCCCGATACAATACCGATGGCCCCCGAAACTTTCCCGATGGCCGAAACTGCACTTCCTATATATAGTTCTTCACCTCCGGACCATTCCGGAACTCCTCGTGACGTCCGGGATCTCATCCGGGACTCTGAACAACTTTTGGGTTACTGCATACTCATATCTCTACAACCCTAGCGTCACCGAACCTTAAGTGTGTAGACCCTACGGGTTCGGGAGACATGCAGACATGACCGAGACGACTCTCCGGTCAATAACCAACAGCGGGATCTAGATACCCATGTTGGCTCCCACATACTCCTCGATGATCTCATCGGATGAACCACGATGTCAAGGATTCAATCAACCCCGTATACAATTCCCTTTGTCAGTCGGTACGTTACTTGCCCAAGACTCGATCGTCGGTATCCCAATACCTCGTTTAATCTCGTTACCGGCAAGTCACTTTACTCGTACCGTAATGCAGGATCCCGTGACCAGACACTTGGTCACATTGAGCTCGTTATGATGATGCATTACCGAGTGGGCCCAGAGATACCTCTCCGTCATACGGAGTGACAAATCCCAGTCTCGATTCGTGCCAACCCAACAGACACTTTCGGAGATACCCATAGTGTACCTTTATAGTCACCCAGTTACATTGTGACGTTTGGCACACCCAAAGCACTCCTATGGTATCCGGGAGTTTCACAATCTCATGGTCTAAGGAAATGATACTTGACATTTGGAAAAGCTCTAGCTAAATGAATTACACGATCTTTGAGCTATGCTTAGGATTGGGTCTTGTCCATCACATCATTCTCCTAATGATGTGATCCCGTTATCAATGACATCCAATGTCCATAGTCAGAAAACCATGACTATCTAGTTATCAACGAGCTAGTCAACTAGAGGCTTACTACGGACATGTTGTGGTCTATGTACTCACACGTGTATTACGATTTCCGTATAACACAGTTATAGCATGAATAATAGACAATTACCATGAACAAAGAAATATAATAATAACCATTTTATTATTGCCTCTAGGGCATATTTCCAAGAGTCTCCCACTTGCACTAGAGTCAATATTCTAGTTACATTGTGATGAATCGAACACCCATAGCATTCTGGTGTTGATCATGTTTAGCTCTAGGGAGAGGTTTAGTCAACGGATCTGCTACATTCAGATTCGTATGTACTTTACAAATATCTATGTCTCCATCTTGAACATTTTCACGTATGGAGTTGAAGCGACGCTTGATGTGCCTGGTCTTCTTGTTAAACCTGGGCTCATTGGCAAGTGCAATAGCTCCAATGTTGTCACAGAAGAGTGTGATCGGTCCCGACGCATTGGGTATGACTCCTAGGTCAGTGATGAACTCCTTCACCCAGATTGCTTCATGCGCTGCCTCCGAGGCTGCCGTGTACGCTGCTTCACATGTAGATCCCGCCACGACGCTCTGCTTGCAACTGCACCAGCTTACTGCCCCACCATTCAAAATATACACGTATCCGGTCTGTGACTTAGAGTCATCCAGATCTGTGTCGAAGCTAGCATCGACGTAACCCTTTACGACGAGCTCTCCGTCACCTCCATAAACGAGAAACATATCCTTAGTCCTTTTCAGGTACTTCAGGATGTTCTTGACCGATGTCCAGTGTTCCTTGCCGGGATTACTTTGGTACCTTCCTACCAAACTTACGGCAAGGTTTACATCAGGTCTGGTACACAGCATGGCATACATAATAGACTCTATGGCTGAGGCATAGGGGATGACACTCATCTCTTCTTTATCTTCTACCATGGTCGGGCATTGAGCCGAGCTCAATCTCACACCTTGCAATACAGGCAATAACCCTTTCTTGGACTGATCCATATTGTACTTCTTCAATATCTTATCAAGGTTTGTGCTTTGTGAAATACCTATGAGGCATCTCGATCTATCCCTATAGATTTTGATGCCTTATATGTAAGCAGCTTCTCCAAGGTCCTTCATTGAAAAACACTTATTCAAGTAGGCCTTAATGCTGTCCAAAAGTTCTATATCATTTCCCATCAAAAATATGTCATCTACAAATAATATGAGAAATGCTACAGAGCTCCCACTCACTTTCTTGTAAACGCAGGCTTCTCCATAAGTCTGCATAAACCCAAACGCTTTGATCATCTCATCAAAGCGAATGTTCCAACTCTGAGATGCTTGCACCAGCCCATAAATGGATCGCTGGAGCTTGCATACCTTGTTAGCATTCTCAGGGTCGACAAAACCTTCCGGCTGCATCATATACAGTTCTTCCTTAAGGTGACCATTGAGGAATGCCGTTTTGACGTCCATTAGCCATATCTCATAATCATAGTATGCGGCAATTGCTAACATGATTCAGACAGACTTCAGCTTCGCTACGGGAGAGAATGTCTCATTGTAGTCAATCCCTTGAACTTGTCGATAACCCTTAGCGACAAGTCGAGCTTTATAGATGGTAACATTACCATTCGCGTCCGTCTTCTTCTTATAGATCCATTTGTTTTCTATCGCTCGCCGATCATCGGGCAAGTCTGTCAAAGTCCATACTTCGTTTTCATACATGGATCCTATCTCAGATTGCATGGCTTCATGCCATTTGTTGGAATCTGGGCCCGCCATTGCTTCTTCATAGTTCGAAGGTTCACCGTTGTCTAACAACATGATTTCCAAGACAGGGTTGCCGTACCACTCTGGTGCGGAATGAGTCCTTGTGGACCTTCGAAGTTCAATAGGAGCTTGATCCGAAGTATCTTGATCATCATCATTAACCTCCTCTCTTATCGGTGCAGGCACCACTGGAACATCTTCCTGAGTTGCGCTACTTACCGTTTCAAGAGGTAGTACTTCATCAAGCTCTACTTTCCTCCCACTTAATTCTTTCGAGAGAAACTCTTTCTCCAGAAAGGACCCGTTCTTGGCAACAAAGATCTTGCCCTCGGATCTTAAGTAGAAAGTATACCCAATGGTTTCCTTAGGGTATCCTATGAAGACGCATTTTTCCGACTTGGGTTCGAGCTTTTCAGGTTGAAGTTTCTTGACATAAGCATCGCATCCCCAAACTTTTAGAAATGACAGCTTAGGTTTCTTCCCAAACCATAATTCATACGGTGTCGTCTCAACGGATTTAGACGGTGCCCTATTTAAAGTGAATGTAGCTGTCTCTAGAGCGTATCCCCAAAATGATAGCGGTAAATCGGTAAGTGACATCATAGATTGCACCATATCCAATAGAGTGCGATTATGACGTTCGGATACACCGTTACACTGAGGTGTTCCAGGCGGCGTGAGTTGTGAAACGATTCCACATTTCCTTAAGTGCGTACCAAATTTGTGACCTAAATATTCTCCCCCATGATCTGATCGTAAGAATTTTATCTTTCGGTCACGTTGATTCTCTACCTCATTCTGAAATTCCTTGAACTTTTCAAAGGTCTCAGACTTGTGTTTCATCAAGTAGACATACCCATATCTACTCAAGTCATCAGTGAGAGTGAGAACATAACGATATCCTCCGCGAGCCTCAACGCTCATTGGACCGCACACATCAGTATGTATGATTTCCAATAAGTTGGTTGCTCGCTCCATTGTTCCGGAGAACGGAGTCTTGGTCATTTTTCCCATGAGGTATGGTTCGCATGTGTCAAACGATTCATAATCTAGAGACTCTAAAAGTCCATCAGCATGGAGCTTCTTCATGCGCTTGACACCAATGTGACCAAGGCGGTAGTGCCACAAGTATGTGGGACTATCGTTATAAACTTTATTGAAAGAACATGCGGTGCCCCCATGTTTGGTTTTGGTAATTGATGACAATCTCTATGGACTAATGGTTGTCTTGAGTTATATTTGAAGGATTTGTCCATAGGATTTTCTTGAAGTCCATGTGTTGGTTTCAAGGAGTTTTTGAGTTGACCAAGGTGCTATTAAGGAATTATCCAAAGATTGGTCATGCGAGTGTTGAGCTTATTGCAAGCATGTCTTGAAGAAGAAGGTTGTGTGATCATTCATGTTTACCTTCAAGACATCATCCAAATGAAGAGAGTTGCAATGATTCAAGGTTGATCAAGACTAAGTCAAGAGTGAATCAAGTTGATCAACTCACAAAGCGTAGAAGATGTACTGAGAGGGATCAAGTGATCCCATGGTATGGTAAGCATTGTCCATTGCACTTTATGTACTAACCCATGGTCTATGTGAGAGTTATATGTGGGGTTAGGTATGTATCCATGGGCTTGCGTCAAGAGGAAGATATCATACAACCCATGGAAAGGATGACATCAAGTGGTGATCGTCATCAAGATTGCCGTGTGCAAGTTCAAGTGGAGCATCACGAAGAGATCAAGTGCTTGAATCTTGCCATCCATTGTGGTGTCAATGGACTTGTGAAGATGCACCGAAGAGTGGCTCACCCATAGTGAACTATGGGGGAGCAATCATCTAGTCTTCATCGAGCCAACTCAATCAGGAAAGGTGGTCCAACTTGAGGGAGTCAAGATCGTCTTCATCTAGCTCAAGTGGACCATGTGCAAGGCAAAGGTTTTCCCTTGATAGGTTTTCTATTTTACCGGTCTTGTGGTGGTAGTTGGGAGACCGAGTTATAGGATCGTTTGCCGTACTATCAAGGGGGGCTCTCAAGTTGGTAGCTTGATCGTATCGTTAGTAGAGAGCTCAAACCAATGCATCCTTGCATCATGTTTCTTGGTTCTTGTTTGGTTATCTTTGTGAGTCTTAGAGCTTATGGTCATCTTGATGACAAGTTTGAGTTCATCAAAAATGGAGTTCGCATGCGTCTTCTATGATGTTTTCGGTGTTGGAGGTTTTACCGGTCTTATCCAATGAAGGGTTCTCACCATTTTCTTATGGGACTTTTCTCATTTTCTTATTCTTGATATTTCTATCAATATTGTGTTAGCCCATGTCGTTAGCTTTCTAACAAACTTGGTTTCGTTGAATTCGGAGTCCGTTTGCAAAAGTTGTTGCTGTTTTGGTAAAGGCTACAGCGGTACTACCGCGACTAGAGCGGATGTAATTTTTTACTACCACTCTAGAGCGGTACTACCGCGGCTCCTGAGCAGTAGTACCGCTCCAGAGCAGTACTACCGTGGCTCCTAAGCGGTAGTACCGCCCCGGACCAAAAACTCGTATTTTCTCTGTCGATTGGGCTGTTTTGACCGTGCTAAGCTGTAGTACCGCTCCTCCAAGCGGCAGTACCGCTTGTGCATGACCTGAGCACATAACGGTTGGATTCGAGAGGTCCTATAAAAGGGGGTCTTCTTCCCCATTGAACCTTATATTTGGAGCTCATGTTCTTCCCCCATTGTTGACCTTCTTCGAGCTTGCTAACTCTCAATCCATCTATGGATTCTTGCTAGTTCTTGAGGGAAAAGAGAGAGGAGATCTAGATCCACGTTTCCACCAATCACTTTCTCCTCTAAGTGAGGGGAACCCCTTGGATCTAGATCTTGGAGTTCTTCGTGTTCTTCTTTCGTTCTTCCTCTCATTTTCCTCCCTAGCATTAGTTGCTTTGGTGGGATTTGGGAGAGAAGGACTTGGGCACTCCGTGTGCCCTTGCCATTGCATTTGGTGCATCGATTTGAGTTCTCCACGGTGATACGTGGAAGTGAAGTTTGAGAAGCTTATTACTCTTGGGTGTTTGGGCACCCTGGAGCTTGTTCCTCTTGCGTGCCTTGGTGCCCTAGACGGTTGGTGGTGTTCGGAGCTCAATCATTGTGGTGTAAAGCTCCGGGCAAGCGTCGGGGTCTCCAATTAGGTTGTGGAGATCGCCCCGAGCAATTTGACGGGTACCGGTGACCACCCCCAAGGGTTGCCAAAGTGTACGGGTTCGGTGACCGCCCCCAAGGGTCGCCATTTGTACGGGTTCGGTGACCGCCCTCAAGGGTCCCTTAGTGGAATCACGGCATCTTGCATTGTGCGAGGGCGTGAGGAGATTACGGTGGCCCTAGTGGCTTCTTGGGGAGCATTGTGCCTCCACACCGCTCCAAACGGAGATTAGCATCCGCAAGGGTGTGAACTTCGGGATACATCTTCGTCTCCGCGTGCCCGGTTATCTTTTACCCGAGCCCCTTTACTTATGCACTTTATTTGTGATAGCCATATTGTTCTTTGTCATATATCTTACTATCACATAGTTGATTATCTTGCTTAGCATAAGTTGTTGGTGCACATAGGTGAGCCTAGTTGTTGTAGGTTTTGTGCTTGACAAATTAACCGCTAGTTTTATTCCGCATTTGTTCAAGCCTAAACCGTAATTATTTTAAAGCGCCTATTCACCCCCCCCCCTCTAAGTGAAATCCTCGATCTTTCATTTACATCATTTGGTATTCACACTATGAATATGTGTAACATTACGCTCGAGATTCATTAACAATAAACCATTCACCAGCGGGGCATGACCATAAAACATATCTCTCATATAAATAGAACAACCATTATTCTCGGATTTAAATGAGTAGCCATCTCGAATTAAACGAGATCATGATACAATGTTCATGCTCAAAGCTGGTACTAAATAACAATTATTGAGGTTTAAAACTAATCCCGTAGGTAAATGTAGAGGTAGTGTGCCGACAACGATCACATCGACCTTGGAGCCATTCCCGACGCGCATCGTCACCTCGTCCTTCGCCAGTCTCCGCTTATTCCGCAGATCCTGCTTTGAGTTACAAATATGAGCAACCGCACCGGTATCAAATACCCAAGAGCTACTACGAGTACTGGTAAGGTACACATCAATTACATGTGTATCACATATACCTTTGGTTTTGCCGTCCTTCTTGTCCGCTAAGTACTTGGGACAGTTCCGCTTCCAGTGACCACTTCCCTTGCAATAAAAGCACTCAGTCTAGGGCTTGTGTCCATTGCTTGACTTCTTCCTGGCAACTGGCTTACCAGGCGCGGCAACTTCCTTGCCGTCCTTCTTGAAGTTCTTCTTACCCTTGCCCTTCTTGAACTTAGTGGTTTTATTCACCATCAACACTTGATGTTCCTTTTTGATCTCTACCTCTACTGATTTCAGCATTGAATATACCTCAGGAATGGTCTTTTCCATCCCCTGCATATTGAAGTTCATCACAAAGCTCTTGTAGCTCAGTGGAAGCGACTGAAGGATTCTATCAATTACCGCGTCATCCGGGAGATTAACTCCCAGCTGAGTCAAGCGGTAGTGAAACCCAGACATCTTGAGTATGTGCTCACTGACAGAACTATTTTCCTCCATCTTACAGCTGAAGAACTTGTCGGAGACTTCATATCTCTCGACCCGGGCATGAGCTTGGAAAACCATTTTCAGCTCTTCGAACATCTCATATGCTCCGTGTTGCTCAAAACGCTTTTGGAGCCCCGGTTCTAAGCTGTAAAGCATGCCGCACTGAACGAGGGAGTAATCATCAGCACGAGACTGCCAAGCGTTCATAACATCTTGGTTCTCTGGGATTGGTGCTTCACCTAGCGGTGCTTCTAGGACATAATATTTCTTGGCAGCTGTGAGGATGATCCTCAGGTTCCGGACCTAGTCCGTATAGTTGCTGCCATCATCTTTCAGCTTGGTTTTCTCTAGGAACGTGTTGAAGTTGAGGTGGACATGAGCGTTGGCCATTTGATCTACAAGACATTTTGGAAAGGTTTTTAGACTAAGTTCATGATAATTAAGTTCATCTAATCAAATTATTGAATGAACTCCCACTTAGACAGACATCCCTCTAGTCATCTAAGTGAAACATGATCCGAGTCAACTAGGCCGTGTCCGATCATCACATGAGACGGACTAGTTAACATCGGTGAACATCTTCATGTTGATCGTATCTACTATACGACTCATGCTTGAGCTTTCGGTCTTCCGTGTTCCGAGGCCATGTCTGTACATGCTAGGCTCGTCAAGTCAACCTAAGTGTATTGCGTGTGTAAATCTGGCTTACACCCGTTGTATTCGAATATTAGGATCTATCACACCCGATCATCACGTGGTGCTTCGAAACAACGAACCTTCGCAACGGTGCACAGTTAGGGGGAACACTTTTCTTGAAATTATTTCAAGGGATCATCTTATTTAAGCTACCGTCGTTCTTAGCAAGTAAGATGTAAAACATGATAAACATCACATGTAATCAAATAGTGACATGATATGGCCAATATCATATAGCTCCTTTGATCTCCATCTTCGGGGCTCCATGATCATCTTCGTCACCGGCACGACACCATGATCTCCATCATCGTGTCTCCATGAAGTTGCTCGCCAATTATTATTTCTACTACTATGGCTAATGCGTTTAGCAATAAAGTAAAGTAATTTACATGGCGTTTCTCAATGACGCGCAGGTCATACAAAAAATAAAGACAACTCCTATGGCTCCTACCGGTTGTCATACTCATCGACATGCAAGTCGTGATTCCTATTACAAGAACATGATCTCATACATCACATATATATCATTCATCACAACTTTTTGGCCATATCACATCACAAATCATATGCTGCAAAAACAAGTTAGACGTCCTCTAATTGTTGTAGCATGTTTTACGTGGCTGCAATAGGGTTCTAGCAAGAACGTTTTCTTACCTACATAAAAGCCACAACGTGATTTGCCAACTTTTATTTACCCTTCATAAGGACCCTTTTCATCGAATCCGCTCCAACTAAAGTGGGACAGACAGACACCCGCTAGCCACCTTATGCAACTAGTGCATGTCAGTCGGTGGAACCTGTATCATGTAAGCGTACGTGTAAGGTTGGTCCGGGCCGCTTCATCCCACAATACCGCTGAAGCAAAATAAGACTAGTAGTGGCAAGAAAGTTGACAACATCTAGGCCCACAACAAATTTGTGTTCTACTCGTGCAAAGAGAACTACGCATAGACCTAGCTCATGATGCCACTGTTGGGGAACGTTGCATAAAATAGATTTTTTTTCTATGTTCACCAAGATCAATCTAGGAGTTCATCCAGCAATGAGAGAGAGGAGTGCATCTACATACCCTTGTAGATCGCGAGCGGAAGCGTTCAAGAGAACGGGGTTGAGGGAGTCGTACTCGTCGTGATCCAAATCACCGATGATCCTAGTGCTGAACGGACAGCACCTCCGCGTTCAACACACGTATGGTTGAGGAAGACATCTCCTCCTTCTTGATCCAACAAGGGGGAAGGAGAGGTTGACGGAGATCCAGCAGCACGACGGCGTGGTGGTGGATGCAGCAGTGATCTCGGCAGAGCTTCGCCGAGCTTCTACGAGAGGGAGAGGTGTAGCAAGGGGGAAGGGAGGCGCCAAGAGCATGGGTGCGGCTGCCCTCCCTCCCCCCTCTTTATATAGGCCCTAGGGGTGGGGCGCCGGCCCTAGGAGATTCCATCTCCAAGGGGGGCGGCGGCCAGGGGGGTGGCTTGCCCCCTAAGGCAAGTGGAGGCGCCCCCCCCCCCCACCCTAGGGTTTCCAACCCTAGGCGCAGGGGGGCCCAAGGGGGGGCGCACCAGCCCACCAGGGGCTGGTTCCCCTCCCCACTTCAGCCCACGGGGCCCTCCGGGATAGGTGGCCCCACCCGGTGGACCCCCGGGACCCTTTCGGTGGTCCCGGTACAATACCGGTGACCCCCGAAACTTTCCTAATGGCCGAAACTGCACTTCCTATATATAATTCTTCACCTCCGGACCATTCCGGAACTCCTCGTGACGTCTGGGATCTCATCCGGGACTCCGAACAACTTTCGGGTTACTGCATACTCAAATCTCTACAACCCTAGCGTCATTGAACCTTAAGTGTGTAGACCCTACGGGTTCAGGAGACATGCAGACATGACCGAGACGCCTCTCCGGTCAATAACCAACAGCGGGATCTAGATACCCATGTTGGCTCCCGCATACTCCTCGATGATCTCATCGGATGAACCACGATGTCGAGGATTCAATCAACCCCGTATACAATTCCCTTTGTCAATCGGTACGTTGCTTGCCCGAGACTCAATCGTCGGTACCCCAATACCTCGTTTAATCTCGTTACCGGCAAGTCACTTTACTCGTACCGTAATGCATGATCCCGTGACCAGACACTTGGTCACATTGAGCTCGTTATGATGATGCATTACCGACTAGGCCCAGAGATACCTCTCCGTCATACGGAGTGACAAATCCCAGTCTCGATTCGTGCCAACCCAACAGACACTTTCGGAGATACCCGTAGTGTACCTTTATAGTCACCCAGTTACGTTGTGACGTTTGGCACACCCAAAGCACTCCTACGGTATCCGGGAGTTGCACAATCTCATGGTCTAAAGAAATGATACTTGACATTTGGAAAAGCTCTAGCTAAACGAACTACACGATCTTTGAGCTATGCTTAGGATTGGGTCTTGTCCATCACATCATTCTCCTAATGATGTGATCCCGTTATCAATGACATCCAATGTCCATAGTCAGGAAACCATGACTATCTGTTGATCAACGAGCTAGTCAACTAGAGGCTTACTAGGGACATGTTGTGGTCTATGTATTCACACGTGTATTACGATTTCCGGATAACACAGTTATAGCATGAATAATAGACAATTATCATGAACAAAGAAATATAATAATAACCATTTTATTATTGCCTCTAGGGCATATTTCCAACATCCCCGACGACCTCTACTTCGACGATAGGTAAGCCCCCAATTCCGGCCTATGGGACACGTGGCTCCAGGACGAACACGACATGCGGCGCGCGTCCTACTTCGCCAGCACGGTGTTGGGGCCGCGGCGGCCACGTCGGGAGGTGCGCGGGCGTACACGGGTGCGCGGCCTCACGCCAACGCCGTCGCCTTCCCCGTCTCCGTCACCACCTCCACCTCCTCGCATGACAGCGGAGGGGAGGCCCGACTCATGCAGCGTGTCATGGAGGACTCCATGAACACGCATGATGAGCGCCAATGGCCGGGCCTAGAGGAGACGATGGCCTTCTCTGCGGCCGGTGACGTCGCCATTCCCGAGCTGGATATGGTGGCGGAGGAGGAGGCGATGGAGGACGCGCCGGTGGCCGCGTTCCACCCGGATCTGGTGGGCCAGCAGTGGACCTGGTCGTGCACGCCTCTGGAGATGGCCGACGCCGTGGGGGGCGTGAACTGGTGCCCCACGCCGCCGCGGTCACCGAAGCGGGAGGCCTCGCTACGGGAGGAGGTGGTGCAGGCACCTCCAGCCTTCCAGCCCGCCCCCGTGTACCACGCGTCGCCGTCCCACCTCTGGATGCCACCGGCCTACATCGACCTCGTCAGCGACGACGACGACACCGGCGGCCACTAAAGATGGTGACAACCACGGCATCGACGGGCGCGGCAGGAGCGCACGGGTGGCGTTTTTTATTTTGTTTTTATGTTAATTATGGCACTGGGCCGTTAAGTGAACCGTGAAACTGGATCGTTTTGCGGCCGTGACCCCTAATTAATGTTTTATGTTTTTTAACTGTGTTTATTTACCTTTTTAGTCATTTTATTTACGTTTTTCTGTTTTTTAATCACGTCCAACGCGGACATGATTTGGGGTGCGACCGCGCGATGGGCGCACGCACGACCCAACGGACAGAAGGGGACATGCGCGAACCCATTGCCGCCCTAAAGGGATAAAATCCGGCCAAACCTGACGTCCGTTTGGGATCGTGCGGTGGAGTCGGCCTTAAGCCCTACTCACAAAACCATTTTTCAAATCTTGATGCAATCATATATGAATTTTGATTTTGCACACATACGCGTGCCCTTTTTTTGAAGAAAAACTTTCAATCTATTCATCTTCAATAATGATAGTACAACAAATACTAGAAATAATAAAAATTACATCAGATACGTAGACCACCTACCGACGACTACAAATACATACATGCCCCGCCGATGTGTGCCGCAAATCATGTTCCACGTAGCGAATATATGCTTTGTTAGTCGACAATGTTATCTTGGTAGTAAGATAATACTAGCTACCTAGGCGCATGATGATCAGGTAGTATGGATGAGATCGACCGACGCTGATCTCATGGTTGCACGGCTACGTGCAAAGGCAAAGGGTAATAACAAGGAAAGGGATGCGCACCTACTCAATCCAGCGAGACCATCTTACTTGTCCTGTGGGGCGGCTTCTCCCCGAATCGATTCTCCGCGGCATGTTTTGTTTACTCAATAGCCCGTGTGAATATTGCATGCTTTTTGTTATAGATTAGGAGGACGCAGTCGCACACGTACACACGATTCCACGGTCACGCGGACACCTCCCTAATTAATCACGCATTATGATTGACGGATCACACTGAAAATGAGTTCGCCGATCACTAGTTTAGGAGTGCAATACAACTGAAGCACACCCTCTGTCGTACGTACGTATTTATGCAGCACGACCATCATGACGATCGGTATGAGGGTATTTCTTATCTCACCTCTATCTCGACTGGCGTCACCTTAGAGCATCTACAGCCAGACCTCTTAAAACCGTCTCATACGTCCGGACGGACTGCCCAGTCACATTTTTTTTACTCAATTGGACGCCTCAAACGGGCCTCAAACGCCCGGACTAACCGGCATCCCCAATATCCAGCCCAAATATGAGGCGGATATGGAGGCGCCCGGGCACATCCGCCACGCCGGACCCGGCCCATACTGGCCCACTCGACTCCACTTATATTTGTCCCTATACTCTCGCCGGAGCAAATCCTAGTCACTTCACTCTACTCCCCTCCGCCATCCGAGCTCACCTCCGACGGTTTCCGGCCTTCTCCGGCATGGCAGGCAACAAATCGGACTCCGATCAGTCCGGATCCTTCAACTGGGGTGTCGTCCCGTATGGGTTGGAGGAGGCAATGGCAGTACGCATTGCACTCCGCCGCTCCCGGGAGAACAGCACCCGACCGACAGACAGATCCGCCCGCCGCGACGCCATAGCGTCGGCTCACCGGGCGCTCGGGTTCTCTGGTGCTGGATCCTCGCGGTCCCAGTCGAAATATCTCTTCTTCCCCATCACCGGTCCGGCAGAGTATGAGTCCCACCAAGAACGGGCGGCCTGCCGTGGGAAAGAGAGGATAAGGGCCGCCGAGGCCCGTATCACAGCGGAAATGGCGGCGGCGGAGGCGGCTGATGCGGCGGTGCGGGCGGCCGCAGAGGAGGAAGCCATCCGCGTCCGCATTGTGAAGAAACGACAGCGGGGGAACACGCGCCCTTGCTCGAGAGCAGAATCGGGCGGTCCGTGCCATGGTCGGACTGCGACCGATGGAGGAGAAGGAGGACATCGACGGCAAGGACAGCTCCGGCTCCATCCGTACTGCGTCTTCGACCGGTACTTCCGCGAGAAGGACGGCAAGGGCGTCGGGAAGGGCAAGGGCAGTCGTGGATGAACTCCACCATAGCCAAACGTGCCAAATTTTGGTAGTTCGATGACATGTATAGTGTAGTGTGATGGAGTAGCCGGACGATGCGTGTGCGTCAACGTTGTTGCATGAGTTTATATGAATTTGAGATATGATAATTTGGGTGTCCCGATGTGGATTGCATTTTTTGAGAGGTGCCCGGTCAGTGCCGGCGGACGCGCCCGGATGCGTCCACTGGCGTTTGAGGGGCTGGATTTGGCAAGTCCGGCTGTAGATGCTCTTAGACTTGGGCAAATAGAAACAAACGTTCTCGATGCAGCAAGTTCAACGTCCCTTAACGACTTCTTTTTAACGAACGCCGGTCACCTACATTTCCTTTCAAAATATCTCGTTAAGTGGATGAGAAGGCATATGCATATCATAACAGCACTGAAAATCCTAAAGCTAGGTACGGATGTGTTACGCGTAGTCGGATGCTTGGACCGGCCAAGATGGCAAGTGGGAACGGAAGCCAACCTTTCCATGGAAATTTCTTGCCAAAACTCGCAAAAACCAAACGCGCGACGCGATGAGCCGATGCGTTGCATGCATCTATCAATCTACCCCGCGACTTGCATGACCACGACCAACGAGCAGCCATGGACGAGGTAGGACGTATCCGTGTTGGTGGATGGATTCGGATTGGCACGACGCGTACGACTAAGCGAGAGCGACTAGACTTGTGAAGCCAAAAGCGGGTACGTATGGAAAATAACTTTATGCTTGGAAGGTGGAAAATAGCTTTTCGACAAAGATTAACGTTTGAAAGGTGAACAGCTGGGATTGCAGATCCGCTCGCGTCGCTCTCCAGGAGGGGGCGACTCGGGCAAAACCTTGCGCGCCGCCGCGCCCCTCCACTTAGCCCCCGCCCCCCTCGCCGCCGTCGGGCGTCACCGCCGGACAAAGCCCGTGCGGCAAAGATTAACGTTTGGGCACTGGCTGGTCACTAGCTAGTGGCAGTAATATCTCGCACTTAATTACCACCAGTAATTAACCTGGTTGTCAAGCTAGTGTTTATGGTAACAACCCACTCATATAAAGTCGTAATCCAGGACAAGATAGACCACTGCAAGAAGTGGTAACTAGCAAAATTAGTTAAGTGTGGTCTGACTAGGTCGATGGCATGGCATCATTGGTATGCATGCATGCTTGTAGAGAAAAGTCACTCCATGGAATCAAGACACAATTACTAAAAGCATGCGCCACGCGCGGAGATCGCCAAGTATCTTATACCCCCTAATTTAGTATTTATTAACTGATAAAATAGTAATAATAATAAAGATCATTTCTTCAAAAAAGAAAATAGAATAGTGAGACATATTAAAACGCAATCTGGGTTCCTAATTGCTAGCTCTTCTCTTTCAGTATTATGAAATTTCATTCCCATTAGAATATTCATTGAAAATGAAATGCCCCCACCCTTCCCCATGCGGTCTAGAGTTATAAGGCCCCAAATATTTTTAACTCCATGCATGTTTAGTCCAAGAAAAATGAGTAGAAAATTCATTCCATGCAATAGAAACAATTCTCGGTACTAAAACTATGGATCATTCGTGGAGACCCCCACGTAAATCATACTTCTTTTGTTCGCATTTATAAGGCACAAACATATTTTAAGAGTTTTTTCACCATTACTTTGACAAAATATTGCTCCCTCCGTCTCATAATGTAAGAAGTTTTTCTACTCTAGTGTAGTCTCAAAAAACATTTTACATTATGGGACCGAGGGAGTAATTAGTTATATGCCACAAAACATATAATTGATTTCACATTCAAAAGAAGTTTCCAAATGTGGAATTTTACTGTTCAAGTTAGTAAACGAGGTCTAAGATGGTCAACAAAAGTCCAACTCGGTCCAGGCAAATTGCCATGGTCAATAATTCAAAGGAGAAGCTAGTTAGTCAACGAAAGTCCAAGCAAATTGCCGGTGCGTACACGTGGTGGTGGATGGATGACAGGATGAGCATGTAAGACTAAGTGAGAGTGACTAGAGAGATGATTTTAAACCGTTCATAGTTTGAGCGAGAAAGACTAGAGACAGTTTTTTACCGGGCATGGTAATGTGCAATCGATGGATCCACAATCCCCATGACATCGCCCCATCGTCCGGTGGCATAGCTCACCCTCCATTTTGCTTTCTATTTTGAATCCAGTGTCTACTTTGAACACATTTATGGAATCACATTTATGAAATGAATGTGTACTCATGTTGCAAAATTTCACAAATTGAAATACATGTAAGGTATATGTGAAACTTCACTAACATATCGTATTATAAAACTAAAATACCTTAAATGCATTCTAAAATGGTTATATGTGTAGCCTTCTAAAATTATAGTAAAATTGAGCTGAGATGGTTATGAAATGCAATATGTTTGACACTGTGGATTGTACGATATGTCATTGATCGTATGCCATAGCATATATAGGGTACAAAGGGCAAGGATATCTCAACCGTATCCACTATACAAGGAAAGGATCGGGAGATATCCGTAGACTAGGAAAACAATAAAAGAGAATCCTAGCTGCCTAAGTACATGCGATCATGAGTATCTCAACACCCCCCCGCAGTCGATACGTCGTTAGTGACGCAGAGACTGGACCGGAACTCCTCGAAGGTAGACGTCGGTAACCCCTTGGTCATGACATCGGCAAACTGCTGAGCGGTGGAAACATGCAGCACACGGATGCGGCCGAGAGCCACCTGCTCACGCACGAAGTGGATGTCCAGCTCGATGTGCTTCGTGCGCCGATGATGAACGGGGTTGGCGGAGAGGTAAACAGCCGAGACGTTGTCACAGTACACAAGAGTGGCACGTGAAACGTCGTGATGAAGCTCCTGAAGAAGTTGCCGCAACCAGGAACACTCTGCAACGGCGTTGGCAACAGCCCTGTACTCTGCCTCAGCACTGGAACGGGAGACCGTGGGCTGTCGTTTCGACGACCAGGAGATGAGGGACGGCCCCAAGTAAATGCAGTAGCCGGAGGTGGAACGCCGAGTGTCCGGACAGCCGGCCCAGTCAGCATCTGAGTAAGCAACCATGTCGGTGGATGAGGATGCTGTCAAGGTGAGCCCGAGGGACATAGTGCCGCGGATATAACGGAGAATCCGCTTCACCAAGTTCCAATGGCTGTCACGAGGAGCATGCATGTGTAGACACCCCTGCTGAATGGCGTACTGCAAATCTGGTCGTGTGAGGGTTAAGTACTAAAGGGCCCTGACAATAGACCGGTAAAACGGGCCATCTGGTGCTGGAGAGCCATCAAGTGCGGAGAGCTTGGCCTTCGTGTCGACAGGAGTAGCAGCGGGCTTGCAGTTAAGCATGCCGGCGCGCTCAAGAAGCTCATGGGCATACTTCTGTTGATGAAGGAAAAATCCGTCGGAGCGCCGAGTGATCTCAATGCCGAGAAAGTAATGGAGCGGCCCCAAATCCTTCAAGGCAAATTCGGTGCGTAGACGAGCGGTGAGCTGGTCGAGGAGCTGTACGGAAGAAGCCGTGAAGATGATGTCATCGACGTAGAGCAGGAGATAGGCGATCGCTGGTCCATGATGGTATACGAACAGAGAGGCGTCGGAGCGAGTAGCTCGGAAGCCTAGCTGCTGAAGGAAGGTAGCGATGCGCTGGTACCAAGCTCTCGGCGCCTGCTTTAGTCCATAGAGGGACCGAGAGAGCAGGCACACGTGATCAGGATGATCGGCGTCGACGAAATCGTTGGGTTGCTGGCAATACACCTATTCGGCAAGATGGCCGTGAAGGAATGCGTTGGAGACGTCCAGCTGATGAACCGGCCAGGCACGTGACACCGCAAGCTAAAGGACGGTTCGGATCGTGCCGGGCTTGACGACCGGAGCGAAGGTGTCAGTGAAGTCAACGCCGGCGCGCTGCCGAAAACCGCGAACCACCCAAAGAGCTTTGTAACGCTCAAGGGTGCCGTCGGGACGCGTCTTGTGCCGGAAGACCCACTTCCCGCTAATGATGTTGGCGTGGCTGGGAGGTGGGACGAGCTGCCAGGTGCGATTGCGTTGCAACGCATCGAACTCGTCCTGCATGGCAGCAAACCAGTTGGGGTCGCGGAGAGCGGCCCGAACGGATGATGGAACCGGCAACGGTGAAGAGGTCCAGGCCGCACATAAATACTCCTCCGACGGATAACGCGTGCTGGGCCGAAGGGCACCTGTACGTGATCGCGTGGTGATGTGGAGTGGCCGGGCATCACCGTCGGGCTGGTCGGTGGTTACAGCAGAGGCCGCAGGTGGCAAGACTAGCGGGGCGATGTTCGAGGCCGCGGGTGGCAGACCCGCAGGCAGGTCCGGAGTGACCACGGAGAGGCCCGGGCCGGTCGCAGGCAAGGCCGCATGAGACGGACCCAGGACGGTTGCGGATGGAGCCGCAGGTGGCGGGCCCGGGACAGCTGCAGACGAGGCCGCAGGTGGTGATCCCGGGGCGGCCGAGGACGAGGCCGCGAGTGGCGATCCTGGGGCGGCGGAGGCCACAAGGGGCCGATGCGAGCCGGACGAGGAAGCTGAAGCGCCCCATGCAGAGGCGCGTGATCCCGAGGCCGAGGAGGAGTCCGAAGCCGCGGAGTGGCCTGGTGTCCAAACATACGAGGCACTCTGTACGCCTACAGAGTCGCCAAGATCGGATGGGACCAGGCCGGGGCGGCCGCCACGAGGGGGCGGCCGCGCGGTCGGAGGCCCGCCGAGGAGAGGTGGGGTTGACGAAGTCGGTGCGTCCGAGGGAGGAACCTGCTGAAACGGAAACACTTTTTCGTCAAAGTAAACATGCCTCGATGTGATAACCCGTTGAGAGACGGGTCGTAGCACCTGTAGCTCTTTGTGTTGGAGGGGTACCCAAGGAAGATGCAAGCAAGGGACCGTGGAGCAAGCTTATGTGGGGTGGTAGAGGCGGTGCTAGGATAGCAGAGGCATCCAAAGATGCGAAGATCATCGTATGATGGAGGAGTCTCATAGAGCAACTGATGCGGCGCATAGTTCCAGTGAATGCGACATGGTCGGAGGTTAACAAGAAGAGTCGCGGTGGCGAGTGCATCGGGCCAAAACTGAGGCGGGATGTTGGCATGAAACAGGAGGGTACGGACGCAATCGTTAAGAGTGCGGAGTACACGTTCTGCCCGCCCATTTTGCTGCGAGGTGTAAGGACATGTTAGACGAAAAACAGTACCATGTGTGGCGAGGAGGTTGCGAACGTCAAGACTATCGAACTCTTTCCCATTGTCTGTTTGAAACGAAAGAATGGGGCGACCAAAGTGCGTTGAGACAAAGGAGTAGGAAGATGTAAGTGTGGAAAGAACATCGGATTTCTGCCGAAGAGGAAAAGTCCACACAAAATGCGTAAAATCGTCTAAGATGACAAGATAATAAAGATAGCCGGAGTTGCTCGCAATGGGCGATGTCCAAACATCGCAATGTATCAACTAAAACGGATAAGCCGCGATAGTGGTAGAGTTGCTAAAGGGTAGACGCACGTGTTTGCCAACACGGCAAGCATGACAAGTATGGTCACAAGTAGGGAAAAGCCTATACACAGAAAGTTACTAGTAGCGAGGGTTAAAAACCCTCGCTACTGCTACTTACCAGTAGCGCGGGTTTTTAAACCTCGCTACTACTAAGTTTATAGCAGTAGCGCGGGTTTTTAACCCTCGCTACTACTAAGCGGTCTCTACCGTGCCCCCCGGGACATGTCATAGTAGTAGCGCGGGTTTTTAAAACCTCGCTACTACTCAGTTTGCTAGCAGTAGCGTTGTTTTTTAGCCCTTGCTACTACTAAGTGGTGCCATACTAGTAGCGAGGGGGTAAAAAACCGCGCTGCTACTAAAGGTCCCATTTTCAAACTGTACCCCCCTGTGGATCGCCTTTTCATTTTTTAAAAAAATAAAAGAAAATTATGAAAATGTCAAAAAAATAAAAGAAAATAAGTTTTCCATGTGATATGTGGTCTAGTTGTTGGGAAAATTTGCAAATATGAATTTCGACTTTATTTGCAAAATCTCTCGAGAATTTGTAAAAATTGGCATAACTTTTGCATACTAACTCGGATGAAAAAGTTTTTTATATGAAAAATCATCTACCCCGTTAAACATTTTCAAAATCCTCAAAAACCTAACAGAAAAAAAGTTACGGGGCTTTTAAGATCGAGAGTGGAAAAAATCGAAAAAAATTCAAACTGTGTGGTCAAACTGTGGTCAAACAATGGTCAAACTAATTATTCTAGAATATTAGTGTTACTAAATAATTATTTTAGTTTTTTGAATTTTGGTCAAATCTGGTCAAACTGTGGTCAAACTAATTATTCAAGAAATATTAGTGTTACTAATTTTTTAGAGCAATAGTTTCAAACTCAAATAGTGAAATGTGTGACTTCATGCTCAAGCTAAATTCCTGAGGTTAATAGGATTGACATCTTACTATTGTCAGAAAAACAACAAGTGCAGACTTGGAAACGAGGGAGAATAGAACCCGAAAGTTAAGCATGCTCAGGCTGGAGTAGTGAGAGGATGGGTGACCGTCCGGGAAGTTAGATGATTTCGAATGATGAGGGGTGATTAGAGATTAAACTGAGCAGCGATGAGGGGTGATTAGAGATTTGAGGTTAAAATAATTCAGAAATTTGAAAATTAGGGAAAAAATCTAAATATTTTTTCAAAAAAATTCAAAAAAACCCGCGTTGGTAGTAGTACCGCGGGTTTTTACCCACGCTACTACTAAAGGACGTAGTAGTAGCGCGGGTTGCACCCGCGCTACTTCTATAAGTTAGCTGTAGCGCCTTATTAGTAGCGCCGGCCCCCGCGCTACTAATAG
Organism: Triticum timopheevii; assembly: GCA_963921465.1. Taxonomy (NCBI): domain Eukaryota; kingdom Viridiplantae; phylum Streptophyta; class Magnoliopsida; order Poales; family Poaceae; genus Triticum; species Triticum timopheevii. The sequence goes on from OY997271.1 coordinate 107,196,653, forward strand.
GCCCAAAACGCGCGCTGCTGCTAGGCTTTTCCCTAGTAGTGGGTCATCAACCTTATTACAAGTAAAAGAAAAACTACGAAGAGGAGCGTGGCGTGGTTGGGGTGACCCAACCGAGCGTGCCAGAGGTCTACACCGGCGGAGAGGGCGACGGGGGCGGTGTCGGTGGAGGATGATGGGTGGACCGGGTAGAACTCATCTGGGCTGTCACATCGGTGAAGAACCATGCGGGAACGAGGTCCTTCACAGAAAAACCACAACCGTCAAATTCAACCGTAATAGGATTTTCACGAGTAAGACGGCGAACAGATACAAGATTTTTGATTAACTCAGGAGAGACTAAGATGTCAGACATATTGATAGGTGTACTGGTAGACGGAAAAGAAGTAGAACCAATATGTGTGATGGGAAGGGAAGAACCATCACCAAGAGTAATGCGAGTGGCAGTGGTGGTGGGAAAGAAAGATGTTAAGTTACCCGGGTTGGAGGACATGTGTGCGGTAGCCCCGGAGTCCATGAACCAGTCGCCGCCACCAGTGTAAGTATTGGAGGTGGGGGCAGACTGCAGCGCGGCTAGGAGGGACGGATCCCAAGGCAGCAAGGCGGGCTGCGGCGGTGGAAGGGCCGGCAGCGGCGGGTATGCCGGGTAGGCGCCGGGCTACTGGAACGCCGCAAAGGCCGCAGGTGGCTGCGGAACGGCGGTGTAGGCCTGGTGCTGCGCCGGGCGGGGAACCAGGATGCCGGGAGCGGTGGGGCGGGGGACCGGCATAGAATATGCGTGGACGACGCCGGTCCAGGGATTGTGCCTGTAAGCCCACGGCGCCACGGGCTGCTGCTGCTGCTGTCCACGGGGTGGCCCGGCGGGGTTGGCGGCCCGCTGCTGGCCCTTGCGCCCTCCCTTGCCGCGGCGGCCGCCGCACTCGTTGGAGGCAGCGGGCGGTGGCGCCCCCTGTTGAGGGAACGGGAAGGGCGACGGGACGTGCCGGGGCAGCGGGGAGGGAGCCGCCGGCTGCTGTGGGAAAGCCGCACCACGGGACGTGCCGGCGGCAAGGGCGGTTTGAGCCGCCCGCGCCCTCATCTTCTTCATCCTGCGTTCCTCCAAACGCAGGTATGTGACGACCTTGGGAAAGGTCGGGGTGGGGATGAGCGTGAGGTTAGCAGCCGCGTGGGTGAACTCCTCGTTGAGGCCGGCGACGAGGGTACTGAGGAGGAGGTCATTGGAGACTTTTTCGCCGATGTCGCGGATCTCATCGTAGAGTCGCTTTAGGCGCATGCAAAATTCATCCACGGAGGAATTATTTTGGTGGCACCCAAAGAACTCCTACTGAAGGAAGACGAGCCACTGGAGCCGATTGTCGGTGAAGAGGCCGGTGAGCTTCGTCCAGACGGCGTGTGCATCATCGCCATCCTGTACCACCATGTAAAACAGGTCCTTGGAGATGGTGAGGAAGAACCAGCGAATGATCGTTGCCTCCACGGCCGACCACTCGGCGTCGAACGCCATGGTGGCGGCGTCAACGGTGCCATCGATGTGCTCCTGGAGATGAAACTCACGAAAAACGAGGTGAAAGTAAGTCTTCCATGCATAGTAAGATGCGTCCTCCTAGGAGAGACGGATGGGCACATGGGCGAGGATGTCGATGTTGCGGATGATGTCAGCGAGGATGGGGGCAGGGCCGGCGAAGGGGTTGGAGGGTTGGGTGGTGCTGGACAGAGTGGAGGAGGAGTAGGAGGCGTCGGCAAGGGGATCATAGGAGGCAAACGACATGGCGATGGGTTCGGGTGGAGGTGGAGAGGGAGCGGTGGCTGCTAGAGAGGGCGGCGGCCGGGAGGGATGCGGCGGCAGAGGGGACTGCGGCGGCAGGGAGGCGGCGGCGGCTCAGATGCAGCGGCGGCGGCGGAAGCGTTA